>OZ020268.1:85162795-86457861 GCA_963971225.1 Melieria omissa
CAACAAAATACGCTCAATTCTTCTATCATAATAAAACGAGACACATACCGCAGTAGCGTACAATTAAAAATAGTATTTTTTAGTAAGTGGATAGCAGTTAGTAGTGGGGAGCGAACACCACCCACTTTCCTAGTGACGTGATCGAGTGAGATTTGGAGACTTTTGTCGAAATATGTGGTTTGCTTCAAGCAGCAACGATTTTCCTGCGAACGCACAAAGTTCGCCTACGCTGCGCATAGTCGGCCGGCATTCAGCATTCGTAACGTTACTATTTCTCTTTTATTCGTCTCATATTATAAAAAGAAATAATAAGAAAAAACTTAAAATAAACTGATAACAGATTTTACAAAATCTTAAGACTTTCTTTTGGTAATTTTCTGCAGACGTTTCGAAAATGTGGCCGAATATGAGCGCACGGAGCCGGAAACGTGTTGCAATCATCATTTCGATTCGTTGTTGCTGATCGTGCTGCTGGCCTCGGAGGTGGCGGTCTGCACAGCCGCCTCGGTGTCTGCCAGCGCACTGGTGTCCATTTCCTTTTGTGACTCGTTGCCGCTGTCCGCTGTCTGCTGCTCGTGCTCGGCCGGCGCCGATTCATCCACCTGCATGTGCTCGGGCGGCGGCAGTGGTATGGGCTCCTGTATTTTCGTGGCATCGGCCGGTTGCGGCTCCGCTGCTTCGGCCGCTTCAGTGCCTTCCGCCGCTGCTGGCATCGCCTCGTTGGAGGCGCTCTTTTGGGTCGATGCTTCGCCGTTGTCGGCCGCAGCGGGCGCGGTGGCCGACTGCGGTTGCTGGGCCTGCTGCGCCAAGCGCGCATTCTCCTCGGCCTTTGCCTCGAGCACATTGATCGAGGCCTGTATGCACTTGATGGCCTCTTTGCGCGCCAGGCGAATGCTTTCCTTGCCGTTCGTGTCGATGGTGTCCAGCTTGAGGAGATTGCGTGTGAGCATTTCGTCCAGGTAGGCGTAATTCTTGTCTTTGCGCGTGCCGCCGAAATTCTCCACCTGGCCCATGAGATCGAGCACGTCGCGCTGAATGTCTTGGATTTTGTTGATGGAGTCCAGTGTGTGTGGAGTTTCTGGCGGCACAACATCGCCGGCCACTGGCGGTCCGGTCTGCTGCCGCTGCTGCTGTGGGTGCTGTTGTTGGTGTGGATGCTGCTGCTGCGGTGGCTGGTGCTGAGTATTGAGTGGTGTGGGACGGTGTGGGTGTTGGTGCTGCTGCTGCTGCTGCGGATGGTGGAACGGTGGCTGCGGATAGTATTGTTGCTGCTGGTGCGGCTGATGGCTGGGCGCATGAGCCCGAGCTGACGCCGATGCCGAAGCAGAGGCCGATGCGTTCGAGCTGGGCGCGGCGCCGCTCTGCGACGGTATCTCCTTGTGTGAGTTGATTATCGGCTCGGAGCGACCCTCCACGAATATTGGAATAGTGCGCACGTACGTGCCGCCGGGCGTCTGTGGCGGCGGCGGTGTCTGCTGCCGCTGCTGCGGATGCGACTGCTGCTGTGGCGGATAGTAGGCCTTCTGGAACTGCGGCTGCTGGCCGACGCCGGCTTGCACGTGCGGACTAGTTTGTGTGCCGAACTGCGACTGACCCGCATGTGGCGGCGGTGTCTGACGTTTGCCATTCACTGGCTGCTGTTGCAGTGGCTGCTGTGGTGGCTGTTGCTCGTTTGGCGGTGCCGAGTGTGAACGCGGTCCATGGCCGTCACCTTCCGTAGCCGACTTGATGCCCATGTCGACAGTGTTGCGCAAGCCGTGTTGCTTTAGGTTATCAGTCGGTAGTGGTGCGGCACAGTCCACTGTGTCAGCGCGGTCCACTGGGTCCTCGGTTTGGATGGCGGCATCGCAGACCTTCTTTGTCGGCGACTGGGGTGCACCGTTGGACGGCGGAGTGGACGAGTACTGGAAATACTGGCCGCCCGGTCCAGCTGATTGGGGTTGCTGTGCGCCGGGGGCCGCGGCAGCGGCACCGGAGCCGGCGCGACGGTGGCCGAAGCCTTCTGGCATGTACTGGCGAAATTCGGATGGTAGACGATTGAAAAAATCGTCCTCGTGTGGATCGGCGGCACGTCGACGGCCCAACGAACCGAATTGCGGAAAGCCGAAATCTGGAGCGTTATCAAAATAACGAGAAAAACCGTCAGTGCCAGTTGATTGCGGTTCGTTAACGTTATTGCGCTTACGTGCGGACGTGCCAAAGTTGGCGAACGGATCGTGCATGCGGCCCAAACGGGTGCGCGGAAACATGCCCATGTCCATATCCATGTCCATGTCTGGTTCAAAACCAAAACCCTGCTGCAATGAGACAAAAGCAAAGGGGAAAAATGTTATAGTAAAGTGTAAAGAGGGGCGAAGCAATAAATAAGAAATGAATAATGCATTATGGAATACAGTGGAACGGGAAGTGCTCTAACGTTGCGGTCGTCCTGGCAAATTGAAGAAAAGTATTTGCAAGTATGCGGTACGATTTCTTATTCATTTTTCTTAACAGAAATTGATGTATGTAGACTATTAAAAAATTGATTTAAAAAACGGTGTTACACACTGTAACTTTTTAGATCTCTTGTGATCTCTTAATAGCTTATATAAAAGATCGATCTCATCTATAGAAAATCTGATAACCGATGTCTGCTTTAAATAAATGAATTTCAGAGGAATCACGTTAAGAGCGTCGGCTCTTGTTAAAAATTGCATTAATTTTTGATATTTTAATACCTTGACGATTTTTTTATGTCCAAAAGACTGGGAATTTAATTGTTTAGAATACAAGTTCTATTGAGGACTACGAAGCTAGGACTGCAGTGCGATTGTGGTTTGAAGAAGAGCGACGGATAAAATTGCTGTTGTTTCAATGTAAAAGAGAAAATTGGGAGAGCGAGCGAGAGAGTAAGTTGAGTAGAGAAAGGAAATAAAACACTCTCAACTCATTTGGACAACGTGTTGGTTTATCGAGATCTTTTAAAGTAGATTAGTTGTAATGTTCCAACCAAAGCTCTACACTCAAATGTGTCTCTTCTTATAAGTAAAAATAGCTCTATGTTACTACTGAAAGTGGGCTCCGAGTTCTCTTACGGAGTAAAAAAGAAGATCAAAAGCGATTGTTGCGGATTTTACAATGTCAAAACATTTATTCCGTATGGCTGTTAAAACTTTAATATTTCAAATCCAGTCAAATATGTTCTCGCCATGAAATAAATAAATTTGAATTTAAAAATTCATGTCCATTATCATTTAACCCTTTCGCCCTTTAGCAACAAAATTGCCATATGGAAACATGCTACTTTGTGGACGTTTGAAAACGCTGTGGTTTCAAGAATACATTTTTTGTTGGTCCTTAGAATAGTTTGAAGTTTTAGAAAAAATACGAAATTAATAAACTGAATATTTAAGTTTAAAGAAGGGAAGTATAAACGTTTTTGAATTGTATATCTTGACATAGTAAAGTAAGAAGAAGCAGAAAAAATAGATAACCTTAAATTTGACGTTTTCTTTCAATTAAGATATATATTTTTTTTTATTTTGGCTGAAGTATTCAAATTTTCGTTTTGCGTAAAAAGTTTTATGTTTAAGTAATTATTACAGCCACAACGATGTGGTTGCTCTCATAGAAAAACATTCTAAAATACAGGGTCCGAGTATAAAAATTTAAAAATTTCTTATGGAATGTTGCTAATATAACCACAGAGAAGCCTAAAACGTAAATTTAATATTTTAACTTTCCTCAGTAAGAACCTGTAGCGAAAGGGTTAAAGATAGAAAGTGAAAAAATCCGGTGTAATTAAAAAGCAAGAAATTAGAGAGCAATAGGAATCAGTTAACGATTATTCAAGGCAGCAATGAGACTAGTAATTCTCATATAAGAGATTTATATATAAGAAATTAATCGATTTTAAAACTACTGATTTTTGAAAGAAGGAACACAAAATACTAAAAAAAAACATTAAACATAAATCAATCAAATGTGCAATATGTAAGTACATAGTTATTTGCTTTCTGGTAATAAAAAAGTTTTTTATTGATATCAACTTTACAACAATCGTATTGAAAATACTTTAAATCTTTACTGCCAATTTTTAATTTTAACCTAAACTTCAAATTTGTTTTCAGTTTCCATAAACGTCAATTCAAAAAATGTTGAGTCATACTTTCATGTATACAACATTACAATCTGACAACACGTTTTTTCTTTCGTTATGTAAATTAAGGAGTCGTAATGATTGCATTTTATGGAACCAATTAGGGGCAAAATATTGTATGCTCAGCCCACACTGGAAGCGCATAAAAAACAACAACTAGACACTGTAAATTGCCAAAGACAACACGACAGATGATGCCTCAACAACAAATAATAGCGTCGAAAATCATTTTAGCAATGACTCATATTTTTTTTCGCAACAACAACGACAACAACAAATTAACATTTTGCTCAAAAGTAGCCGAACAACAAATGTGTTAAGTGTTTATTCAAATGTCAAATATTACACGAGGGCACAGGAAGAGTAACTTGAAGCTGCTGAAACCGATATAAAAAATCAGCAACAAGTGACGTCAGTTTAAAAACAATAACAACCGAACGGATGGCAAAAAATGATGTGAAGCGAAATTATTCATAAGCAACTACACATCGGTGGGAATCGCGCTGAATATAGTAAACGACTTGCTTGACACAGTGGCACAGAGGTGTGCGCGTCCAAAAATGACGTCATCTGCGACACGGTCGAGTAGAACTCATTGTTGGCACTCAACTGAAGCGTGCGTATGTATGTATGTATGTACATACACTTGTACATACTGGCACATTGTAGACATAGGCGTGCTAAGTGCACCTCGTGAGTGTGTGGGCCTGACGTGCGACTGAGTTATAAAATGTGTTTTCAATACAGAAACATATTTGGGTAACGAGGGCAAAAGCGCAACTTTGATTGTCCACTGGACCAAGTTGTTGGTTAAAAGCTTTTGTAGCCAAAGTACAGAGATCAATCAATGTATGTGCTTGGCATTTACCTTTTAAAAGACATATTTAAGACAAATTAGATAGAAACAGATAGCAGTGGCAAAGAATAAATGCTTCTAGAGAAGAAATGAAAAATAAATTTGAATGGGATCCCATACTATAGATATGATTCTTCAATTTATGTTATTTTGAAAGCTCATGGATTATAAAAGTTATATAAAATGTGCATAACGCAAATAATGGAAGGTCAACTAGTGAATTGGGTCCTAAAAATAATTTAGAACTGTGCAAATTTCATTTAAGTTTTATCACTGTGAGTCAATGTTTGAACTCATTTGTCATTGAAGTTTTTAGTTCAATTTTTCTCTGCACCTCGTCTAAATTTTCTGCTCAAATCCCAGTTTCCCAACTTTATATTCATCCAAAGCATTCGAAACAAAATATAATCAACAACAAGAAGAGAGATTAGCTGAAACTGTGAACAGATTGATTGTCAATTTGATGGTCCGGAGATGGCAGGAGATCTATGATAGTTGGATGGTAGATACAGTATAATCTCGATAATTCGGACACTCGCTAATACGGACAACGCGGTAATCCGGACACTCATTTCTATTGTAGACTCTGTAATCCGGACACCAGTGTCCGGTTTTTAATTGTCCGGATTATCGAGATTATACTGTATTTTTCTATGCGGTTACTTCTAGAATATTAAACAATACTGCCCTGAGAGAGCACATTCTGGACTTGGTTAGATGAAGACAGTTATGCCAGAAATTTTGTTTAACTATGTCCAAGACTTAGACCTATCAGCTGCAAAACTTTAACCTCAGCTCTATCAGAATAATTGTGAATTTGGTTGGTAATGTTACAAGATTGAGAAGAAGAGGTGGAAAGAGTGATTCATCCATTACCACTGGATGACATAGAATCCTAGTTCATCATTCTTTCCTTATCTGACTGAGCTAATACTTGGTAGTGTCACGATTTTGCTTGACTACCACGAGTATCCATGTGCATGTGAGCTTTCCAATAAAAGTGGCTACTCACATGAATATTTTTATGCACACTCAATATTTTGTATATAATTATATGTACATTCACTGTATATTAGTGTCCAGGCATATTATAAAAATTCATCATTGTCTGTTGATGAATTTTAATGCTCGGTAACATTATTTATAGTTCATTAAATTCTTTATGGTTCATTTATGCGGGACACACTATCTGAATACTGAAATTTAATATTTCCTATAAGTGCATTGCATACGAAATTCCGGCCACGAAATCGATACGCTTTCAGCCTTAGGGTGTGTCCTATAGCAATATTTGGTAACGAGAATATTTAAACAGCTGTTGTTCGACAGAATTATTGAGGCAGATCATGTTGTACGAATGAACTGGAAATTCATTAATTGCTTTAAGATTTTATGTTGTAACCAAGTAAAATGAAATTCTAAAAATAAATATCGATTGAGTGCATATTTCAAATAATATTAAAAAGTGCTGTAAACTTAAAGTAAAGAAGCTGCTGCAAACTTTAGACTTTTCTTATTTTCCATTTTATACGAAACTTGCAAAAATTCAAAGCAAAATTTACTTAAACAATGTTTTTCATTTATAGATTTTCAATATAAATATGACACAAACGACTACATTAGTTTGAAAGATTCATCGCAGAGCACAGAAAACTTGATGTCATTTCAATACGAAATCAACTCGAAATAATTCACAAAAACGTGTCCTAATTCCGGTGCTGTGAATCACATACTCACATATATATTTTTATATATCTTTGTACACATATACATTGTTCATATTTGACTTTTTTAGAATCATAAATTTCCAAGGTTCACCCCTGATAATTATAAATCAGATTTCAACTAAAAATAAAGTCAAAAGCTGCGGCTCAGAAAATTTTAGAAAAAGAATTTCACAACAACAAAGTCAATTTCACAAAGTTTTCTAAAAATGTTACCAATAAAAGCACCTGGAGAGCCTTAGGAAGGCATTCTGCAATTTAAACAAATTTCACAAAATTATCCAAAAGTTTGGAAAAGAGCGCCTTGAAAGCCTTAGAAAGACATTCTGCAATGTAAAAAAATTTCACAAAATTTTCCAGAAATTTCGAAAAAAAAGCGCCTTGAAAGCCTTAGGAAAGCATTCTGCAATTTAAATAAATTTCACAAAATTTTCCAAAAATTTCGAAAATAAAAGTGCCTTCATTAAAGTTCTGCATCCTGCAATTTTCTAGGTTTGCATTTTAATCAAGAAGCGTCATAAAAAAAATTAAAATTAGCCGAAACTAATATCTTGGCGTCTTCAAAATTGTATCTGTATATTTGTAATATTTTGAACACGTATACTTGTAATCTGATGGATTATTTTGTTGCACAATTTTTTGAGTATTTGTTGTTGTCTCGTTCAAGTGTTACCTACTTTGGTTTTAACCATTTGTTGGTGTGTGTGTGGTTGCAAGTTTATGCCGTCTGGTCTTCTTCACTGTTTCTGGAAATTCGTACGAAAACTTCAAGTTTCCAAATTTGGCCCGAATATTCGTGTTTGCGCGTAAACGACTACAGCTGCGTGTGTATGTGTGTACGTGTGTGGTTTTTTTCTTCACATAAATGCCTAAAAAGTCGATAATACTCCTGAATGATTTCGCTTTTGGTATTCTCACTTTTCGACTCGATATTGACGCTCTATCCCAGTAAATTCACTTCACAATCGCACAAGTTTTGCTGCGCACGAATTTAATTTATTTTCGTGTAGCTTTTGTAATATTTGTGGTTAATTTTTTATTTTATTTTTGCTGTGATTTCGTTGATTTCAATTTAATTTTCTTTTCACTGCGTCGTCGTTGCTCAGTTGCTGACACGACCGCGTCTTATACGAAACTGTTTGGATTGTCGCCAAATCGGGCAACTTTTATAGACTCCCGCGCGCGTTGGCGGCCGACTGTTTTGTTTTGTGCAGCGGCGCTGTGTGCGTCGATACTTCTACACGCTTCTGGACACACAAGTAGATTGTTCTACTTTTTTCTCGAGTGCTTATTGTTATTTGTTTCGAATTTTCAATTTTTTGCCAATACACGTTTTGAACGAATCAATCGAACGAATGAGCTTTTGCAGATGAGTTTTAGTCATATGTTTATTTTTTGTATACTCTGGACTGAGGTTCGATTTATGAACGCTGGTTGTTTTTACAAAAATTGTAGATGACATACATATATGGTTTCAAAAGGTATTGGGATGAATTGATACATTTTTTGGAGTAGAATTACTAGAAAAACTGATTAGTAATGTCCATGGGTCGGTATGTGCCTCTATTTTTCTTTCAACTGGCGTGTTTGCACAATAACTCTTGAACAAATAAGACTATCAGATTGAAATTTGGTACAAATACTGACGTTGTTGTAAATAAGAACACATATGTATGTATTGATGAAAGTTAACCCTCTTTTAAGGACGATGATCATGTGAGAATAATAGATCAAAAAACTATATGTGGTGTGCTCCCTTAACCCATTATGAACCATAATTTTATAAATTTAGTATTTTATTAATTTGTTTTCATTCATACATAATGACGAACATTCATACATTTATGAGCTATCGGTGGCTGTGGTAAGCTCAGCCTATCACTGATTTATAATGACAACTGTGAATGAATGTAATGTAATGATAATGGGTAGGAACAATGCCCTTGCAACCTAGTAGGTTTACTGTGCCCCTTGAATCATCTGGTGTTTTATGTGCTCAGGTATTGAATCAGATTTTTCTGCGATATTTGTATTAGGTACTCATCACCGAGAATATGTTTCCCTAGAAACTTTGCAGGTCTGTGTGCCAGGGTTGGAAAGTTTATGATGACGTGTTACATTGTTTCATTGACCTTAGAATAGAATAGAATTGATAAGGGGTCTAGTGCACTGTGACCAGGATTGATCTATTGTGCCCCCTACAATTGTTAGAGTACATCCCCTAAACCTACCATCCTAGTTAAACTTAGTAACTCGCGGGGGTTTAGGTGCTTGACGTCCTCTTCTGCAAGCAAAAACTGGCCCAGGTAACGTAACCTGCTGCGACAAGCCGCATTACAGTGCATTATGATGTGTTCGGGAGTATCCTCTGCTGTTTCGCAGAGTCTATAGACGCTTAACTGTTCTATCCCGATTGTATACATATGTTTCCTCAATCTGCAGTGCCCAGTTAGCAGACCTGTTATCTGTCTAAGCTGGGGTTATAATCTTTGATGAAGATTTTCAATTGCCTGAGACCGGAGGCACTAGACCAGTGTTCTGTTTTCCTGGTCCTTTCCTCAAGTCTCAGTGACTCCGTTCTGGTGCTTTTGCCCAGCCCAATGAAGGGTTCAGGACCCAAGGGGGCGTGGCTGCCGCGGTTCTAGCGAGGCTGTACGTTTCCTCGTTTCCTTCGATACCTCTGTTCGTCGACCTTATTGCAGTATCTGCCGGTTAGGATTTTGAGTTGTCTTCTACTAAGAAGTGTAGCAGATTTGGCTCGTTTTGAGTTAAAGTTAAGGAATCTTTTCGAGTATCGTAGTCCCTCAATATTATTACAGTATTTTTGTTTTTGTCTCTGGATCCACTTGTGGATGTCCTGTTTTAGGTCGGTTTTACCGAATCCAAACATCGGGCCCGGCCCTATGAATAGGCTTTCTGCACCATTTTTAGCTTTCATTGCCATCATGGCCCTCAAGCCCAGAAATCCAGACTAGTACAAGCCTGTTCTTGGTCCCTAGGGCGTCGAGTTCCTTGTGGCATTCAAGCAGGATTTTTGATGTGTAGGAGTAGCTGTCAAGGGCCTTTAGAACTGACAGGCTATCCGAGAGTATTGCATAGAAATCAGCTTAAATTAATGAGCTATTATAGCTCATCGGAAGGGCTAAGTTGACCCCGGGCACCACAACTCCAGCTTCTACACCACTAGGTGTTTTAGAGCCATCGGTGTACCATTTTTGAGAGTCCTCTTTTAACCATTTCGGGTTGGAAAATATTATGCTCGCCTAATGTCCCTCTCTCCGTGACAGCCGCCGTGGCTCAGTTGGTTAGTGCGCGGTCCAGCGAGTCGCATGCAGAGCGACGCAAGATCGAATACTGCATGTAGTAACACCTAAAAAAAAAATAACGGGAAACTCGTTTTCTCTTTCGGTGGCTGTCCTCTCAGCTGGAAATGGCAAACCTCTGAGAGTAAAAAATTGCCTATGAAAAAGCTCCCAACCTGCCGTTCGGAACCGGCATAAAACTGTAGGTCCCTTCCACCCGCGTACAAAATTCACACGCACAACACGGGTGGTTGCGGGAAGCTAGGCCTTAGTCTCGCGTAAGCGGGCTGTCGTGCCAATCAATTATAATTATTAAATGTCCCTCTCTCGGTTCCCATTGTTTTTTGGGATATTGGTTGCCCTTCCATCTGCTATTCCCCGTGCAAGTTTTGTAGGAGATTTTAGTACAAATTTTGAATAAGTACGAAATAAACACTTAAACACATTTTCAGTTTTGGCTTAATTCTGGCGTTGAAGTTAATTTCTGAGCTTTGATGTATTCAGAGACCTATGGTAGAATTTTATGGCGAATAGTTTCGTGGTACATTTTTTCCTTAAAAAGTCCTGTTTTACGGGACTTTTTAAAAAAAATCTCTTAAAAAAAATGGTAAAATTGACTCATAAAAATAGTAGCTATAGGGTTAAAATACTCCACGAAAATATTCTTCGTAGTATTTTACATCAAATTGCTGAACACATCATATACCTAAAATGTAAGGTTACATGGTTTTCGTATGTCGATTCACCATAAGAATGTGCAAAAGGGGGAAAACTTTGACCCCCGCCAAAAAAAATTCAGATGTAAACTTTCAAAACGCCGACACACCTATATTTTTTTGGTCCCTTCTACCAGAATCCGTTGTCAGAACCTTGTTATTTAAAACAAAAATTGATTTTGTTGTGCAGTGTAATTTAGTTTTATTTTAAATTAGCTTTTAAGTATAAAATTCATTCTTAATCATGACTAGTAGCGTCCTTAAATTCGCTGTCAATGTTAAAGTACCATTTGATTGTTTCCAGATGCAGCGTATGAATAAGTCGGTCAACACCGACTAGAAGAATTTTACTTGTTTTTGTCTCAAACCCCCAAGTTTCAAGTAATTAACTTGTTAAACCTACAATTGATAATTCTTTCATTAGTTGTTTCATGCACATTTAGCACGATACATCTATAAGATATTTTTCTTTTAACACCCCACCATAGCAAATGTTTTTATTTTCTATTAAAAAAATTTTTTTTTATTAAAAAAATTTTTTTTTATTAAAAAAATTTTTTTTTATTAAAAAAATATTTTTTTTTATTAAAAAAATATTTTTTTATTAAAGCAAAATACAAAACACTTTCATATGGGAGAACTGCATGCCAGCGGCACGTCGTATATATATGTATGTCTACTTATGTCTATCTATTCGTCTAAGCTCACATGTGGGCAATTAATCAAACTTGAAACGTAGTGCTCTTTGCTCCACGCTAAGTCAATTTACGTCCACTTTACTTGACTTCGGCCAGCGCATTTATTCACTGTGCACACACACACACACACACACTTCACTTTGCTTCATTTGAATTTCAATTCCATTCACTGCAATTCACTTCAATTCGCGTGGATGAAGTGACGTTGCGGCACAGCCGGAAATGTTTGGCCGCCACGTCCACGCGAATAGCTGCCATTAGCAACAATAGCAACAACAACGTTGTCTGTTCTTGGCGTCGTGGCCAACGTCAGAGTGTATTGATCTTTTCTTTACTGAAAATGCCAAGAAGTAACCAAAGGACACTTGGTGTAATACGCCTTAAAATGTAAACAACAGAGAGTGATAAATGTGTAATAGATAGTAAATATGTATTTGTATACACGTGTGAATAGGTCAGCACTTCTTGAACTATTGAAAAAAATAATTCAAAACAAAAAAAGTGTTCTAGGAGTGGATTTTTATTAAAGCCAGATTAGTTGATATAGTCGATAGCAACTATGTAATTGCACATGAAAATGGGGGAAAATAAAGAGATAGAATTTCATTTGAACTATGAAAAAAATAATTAAAAACAAACAAAATTTTTTAAACTCTCTTCTTGTTCCAGGAGTAGATTTATTAAGGCCAGATTAGTCGACAAAGTCCATACCAACTATGTAATTGCACATAAAAATGAAGGAAAAGAAAGAGATAGAATGAAAGGAAAGACATAGACAACTGAATGGTTTTATATCTTTTAATGCACTTATGTAAATTAATAAGCAAAGTCGATGTCACTAATTCATCAATAAATTCATTCATTCAAGTCTGAAGTTTATGCTTTTTTGTAATATTTCAAGCTGGAACACTCCTTACAACACGGACTTTACTTATTATACAATTTTGGAAGTGTACGAAGAGTCGTTACGACTTTTATTACAATTTTAAAGAAGTGCAAAAATCACATAACACTTTTAAAAAATTAAAATTTTTTTTTTTTAAATTAAAAAAATATTTTAAAAATTAAAAAACTTTTAAAATTTATACATATGTACAATATATTTAATTTTTTTTTCTTAAATTCTTTCAATTTGATGAACACATCCATAAAACGTTTCGTCTGTCCTTTACTTGTCCCCTTTGTTTTTATTGTTTTAAAATTACCTTGTAAATTTTTTAAATTAATTTTTTTATTCCGTCATTCGAAATTCACGAAAAGCATTTTCAAATTTTATTTTTTATTTGAGAATTTTCATTTTCATATTCATTTTCCGTTGTTTTGTTCAGCTTTCGTGTGGACAATTCAGCATTTGCTTTAGTTGTCGTTGTTGTTGTTGCAGCTGCCTCGCTGTCAAATTAAACGGTCAAGGTGAAACGAGAAGAGCCAACAAAATTTCCATGTCCCCCACGAATGTGGCCACACGGCGCGCACAGCGCATTTTTATGCGTTTTCCTTAATTTTCATTTTCAGTTGTTGCGTTACGGCATTCAGCTGCGAAGACTCGTCAGATTTATGAGTTTTCTTTGTCTCGTCGGGCTGTCGCACGCAGCGTATATCCGCCAGTTCGGCATTGATTGCCACATAAAGTAATTTTCAATTAAATTTATGCAATGTGTGGCCGCCGCCCATCGCAACGGTAATATTTCAATATCGCCGCGGCCGAACAGTGCGCGGTTCACTGCGCCCAGCGCGCGCATGCGAACAACAATGCTTTGCTTGTTGCTGTAATGCGCCACAGACTAAACAACAATTGCTGCCTCTGCTGACGGCATTTCGACTGTTTATGCGTTTTGCGAATTTTTGGCATTTTCACATTCTCTTTGTTGGCAGAACACGAACAATAGTCCACCAATAAATTAGATGAATATTGCACGATTTATGGTTCGAGCGTTGAAATGCATTGTAGCGATCGGTTTTGAAACAACGAAATACGCTGCGAATGTTGTAGGTGGAATACTATTTTTGAGCAACAAAACGTTGTGGCGCTGTGTAAGGCGCAGTTAATTTAATGTTCGGAAATTTATTATTTATTATGCTAAATGAAATTAACGCTTGGGTACAACAACAGAAGCGTGTAAAGTAATGAAAAGACTTGTAGGAAAATTTCTGATCATATTTTCGAAAATTGCTTTATTGATGAATTTTCAGATTGAAATTAAAAAATTTGGTTAACTATCACAAATTGCTTAATAAAGTAGACATTTGCAGATAGTTTGCGAAATTCATATATTTTTTAAATTTTTTGAAATTGCTTTATTGATGAATTTTCAGATTGAAATTTAAAAATTTGGTTAACTATCAAAAATTGCTTAATAAAGTAGACATTTGTAGATAGTTTGCGAAATTTTGACCCATTTTTTGTCGAGTAGTGTTATTTTTCCCTTTTTCTTAATTTTTTCATTAGATAGAATTATTTATTCATAGAAACTGTAGTAATTATTAGATTTATAGAAAAGAAAAATTTCTTTTGAGATAAATGGTTTCCAAAAATTTTGATCGATGACAAAGTTCAGAGAGAAATCATTGCATATGTTGAAGATCTGGACATATTGGATTTCTAGAAAGGCATCAAAGAAGTTGAAACATCGTCTATGTGCATTTAACTAAAACACGACGCCGTGGAAAAATTAAATGTAATTTGTCTCGATATGAAATGTTTTTTTTAGCTGCCTTGTTTTTCTTTTTCAAAGTACACTCAAACAGAAGCCAAATAATCTTAAACTAATCAATTTCAAATCTAGTAATCAATAATTTCTCCGCAAATAAAGAAACTGACATATTGGACGGTCAGATAATGAATAATTAAACAATAATTGGATTGATGATTGATGATATTAAATCAAGTGTAAAAGCCTTCAATTCAATATATTTCCATAGGTGAATTTAAGTTTGGGTGTTAAAACCTCACATGACTCTAAAAGTCTTTTTGACTTTGATGAATTTTGCTTTGTAAATAAAGATAAACTTACTTTTTGTTCTTCATAAAAAATTGTAATTTCTAGCTTCCATCCTTATTGAAATGATTAACACACTTGCAAAATGACGTTCGCTCGTTTTTTTTAGTGAATGTCAATAAAGAAAAATGCAAACACGGCAGCGCGTAGAAAAAATCAAATTACGATCTAACCCAAGTAAATGATTTTGTCGCTTACATCTGCAGCTATTTTTAAATTATTACTGCACACGCATAATAATTTCGAGAAGTGTGTTTAGTTGTGAAAGTAACATTCGAGAACAACAACAATTTTTGTTCAAATATTGCAGTAGAGCAGGAAATCCTGACACCTATCACCTTTACTATTTTGAGAAAAATTTCCGTTAATACGAGTATTTCAACGATTAGGATGTCACTGCTAAACTTCAACCTTTAAATTGGCGAGTAAATGAAAAGTCCGCAGAGAGAATCGTGGTCAAACATGCGTTTAAATCCAGCCCAACACGTTCGCCGCAAAGTGGAAATTCAGGTAAACTACTAAACTAAAAACCTAAAATACATATAAACACACACACACCTATATGTGTACATAGCAAACACCGACAGCGAACAGCGAAGCCCACTAAAAGTCAAGAAAGCAAAAACCAATGCGGAACATGGCAAGAATAATTGGCAGAATCGGCTTAAACCGGGTATAGCGTTTGCCATTCGAATGACACATTCGTGACGAAAAAATAGACAAAAACAAAAAAATAAAGCCAAAAATGAAAATGACAAAACGCACAAACACACACACACACGCGCACATGTAGGTAAACATCATACTTGATAGCAACAACAAAAAGGCGAAGTCACAAAAATGAGTAAATTTTGGCTCCGACCACAACTAAATCAAACAACTAAATCAAATAAACAAACGTTGAAGCAAAATACTTAAAAGTCTGCGAAGAAAATGTTAGGAAACACCCACGGATAAAAATTATTGACAGCACATGATTGCGAAAAGAAGCAACAGATATGTAAAAATGGGGGAAAAAAATGTTTTAAATGAACTCGAAAACAACGTTCAGTGCCCACGCTGACGTATCAACTGAAGTCAGCCCACGTACTGAAAAACGACTGCTAACTAGAAAATAAAACTGCTTGCCGTGTAACGTCACTAAACGCTGGTGGGTGTTGTGGAGTTGAGACTCACTGACAAGCCAATCGACACGCCAATTGAGCTTTAATTCTAATGCTAAACGACATTTAAAAAAAATTGAGAGCGCACACAACACTGGCTGACACTGAAGCACAAGTGGCCGCGATCGTAGCCGGCTTTTTTTATCCGAGACTCTCTACCACAAAACTACTAAATTTCGTTATCATTTTTTGCTGGAATTTACTGAGACACATGTGCACATATATATGTAGTACATACTTACATATTATATATTTACACACATTGCGTTGGTTTTTTAATTTGCTTTTGATTTTATGTTTCATAGATAAAATTTGTTTGTGTTTGCATTTGTACATTTTTAAAATGCAAAAATTTAAAGGCCGGAATTTCCTCTCCGGCGGTTGTCTCTTTAGTCTATGTTAAACGTTTCAGAATGTATCTTTACTGGGCTCATTCTTGCCAAGAATTACAGCACAAAGTTAAAATCACATTGCCTTAGCCCAAATTATCCGCTTTAGAACAAGTAAGCATAATTTTTTTAAGTGTTTTCAGATTGGAATATTTCGATTGGAAGGAAAAATCGAATCTTTTAGAGGGACTTTAAAAGCTTCATTGAGTCATAATCACTTTGTTTCTTAAATGTAGAAGTATGGATCACATTTAAGATTACATAATTATATTAGCACTGTGACTATTTTCTTATATCTTAAACATTCTGTGCAAAAAATACAAAATCACCAATAACAAATGATGACCTAAACAACTTAAGTTTGGGAAATCGTCAAAAACAAGTTGGATCTATCAGTGGCACTCTGTACCTAAATAATAATTAATAGTTCATAAATTATTGACCTATACCATATATTTTTAACAGACTTGATTTTTTTTATGATATATGGTAAATACTTAACAAAAGTGCCTGAATCATTGTAATGTCTTTGTCTTCGCCGTATCGAAAGATTCTGAATGTTGTTGCAATGATGACGCCTACAATTTTGAAGTACATAATATCGATTCGTATTAGAATCGTTGGCCATCGATAACGTGAATGTTTATTGTCATTGCAATATTTGCAATCCTATTCAATAATGTTTACAAGAAATATTAATGATATCATGAATTGATATCGTGTTAATTGTTATACAACTGTTCGCATTGCAACAGTAAATTGGAAAACGAATAATTTCAATAATAATAATATGTAAAAGAGAGTTTCGAATTTCGAAATAAGCATCGACTATTAAAGGTTTTTCTCGTTATCGATAAATTTTAGCAATACTTGAAGACGAGTAAAACTCTCGCACTTTAAATAGTGATGGGAACATTATTTTGCTTGTTAAGTGATGATTTTGCAATTTCCCATGCTATAGAAAACTTTTTTTTCAAATCAACGCTTTTTCCATTCTCAAATTTTTAAAATTATTTTTATATTTGCTGAGTTAAATGTCCTTACTCTCTCGAATTTTAATAGCTTTAACAGTTTACTTTTAACAGTTTCGTGCAAGTATCTATTCAATACTGAGTACGTTGCGATATAGATTGCAAAAATCGATTCAATACTGAGTACCAAATATTCGATAAGAGTACAAGTATCGATCCAATATTGGGTTTTTTTTGGCAATGAGTACAAATATCGAAGCTGAGTACTTTTCGATGCTGATCACACTGATATTCGGAACATTTAGACATTGTGTGAGTATCAATTCGGTTTTTAGTGCTTTTCCAAACTGTATATTTTTGAGTACTCAAACTCGGTACGGTAGGTACTTTTGAGTACTCAGCATTGGCATTATCGATACTGAAAAGTTAGGTTCTCTTCTCTTCTGGATCACTTGGTTTAACCCATTAAAGTCGGGTACCAGTTCCGCCCTGGAATTGACCCAAAATGATCAGAAACAAAATTTCAGCTTTATGTCTCTGCACGTTGCTGAGATATTCATTGGGTATTTTTTACCCATTATGCAGCAATGGTAGCTTTTTTCCATTTTTGAAGTGATCGGCTAAATACGTGAACAAAAGTTGTATTCTTTACAGGTGAGTTAGGAGGCAGATTTTTGTGAGGTTCTATGGCCACTTCGTTTCGACACATTCTCCACCTCCGGAAAATTCACAATTTTTGGAGTCTGGTAGCTCTAGCTAGATGGCGGAATTTTTTGGTGACCTCCACTAGACTAAGGTAGTTCCATCTTTACGCCAATCATCCCAATCAATGATTTTGAGATATCTCTACCACGAAATTTTCTGTGATTGTTTTAAAAAGTCCATTTTCATGGGTAAATTTTTGCCCATGAGGCAGCAATGGGTTTATGTATTATAAATTTCGGAAATATCGTTGGTAAATACATTAAGCTGAGAGTGTGGCTCACAAGATTTTGATTCGGTGATAATATCTGAATACTCCATCTGAAAATTAATTTATTTCATATTTCGTTGTAACCTAAGAATGTAAACTTTGATTCTGTGAGAAACGGTAAATATTCATTCAGAGTAATGACCATAAATTTCTGAAAGAGAACGTCTTACAGATAATTTTTGCCAAACAAAGTAATAATAAAGCACGTCTGAGTTTTTTGTAATTTGCACATAAAGATTAAATGGGTCCCTATAGACCTTTACACGGAAAGTATGAAAACTTGAATAGCTAGAGTTTCGATGTCTAGGACAAAGTGGTTTGCCTCCCTCCCCTTTCCTTAACAACTTTTTTGTTCAGGTGGTCTCCAAACAGCTAAATCCGAAGAAGTCACCTCTTAATAAAATAAACAATTTTGCAGAAATGCTGTTGTACATTTTTATTATAAATATATCTGAATATCTCACCTAAAAAACTAATGTTTTGCATTTTTCGTTGTTACGAATCTAAAGTAATCTAAAAATGAACATTTTGACCTAATAAGATTCAAAATTGATATCTTTTGAGTGCAAAGAGAGAGAAAATTAATATTGTTTAATCTCCTAATTTTGGTCTAAATGCACGCAAAACCATGGGTATTTAAATTTCATAATTTTGCTGCCCAACTTTAAAATATAATAATAAATAAATTTTTAAGTTCTCCTTAACTTATCAAATGCACAAAGGCATAAAGACACACATGTTGTACGTGTATCTACTACATAGTATATACGTTCAAAAATTTGTATTTTAATAAGTATGTGCTTCTTAATATCGCAGAGGTACGACTAAATAACTGTAATTTATAGAAAACCACAAGCAAACCGAAACAATAAAACAAATTTCAAGCGACATTCAAAAATACTTATTGACGCCATAGAAATTCTTACAAAGAACGAAAGGAAATTGCAAATAAAAATGTGACTCATAGTGCAGTGAATTTTCGAAAATGAAATTTTCTCTGTATCTATTAAGTGTATATACGAGTATGTATGTATGTATGTGCGCACATGTGTGTCAGTGTGCCCACAATTGTGATTGTTGTGCGCTGAGCCAAAATTGCAATCGCTCAATCAGATAGAATAGCGAACCTGTAGCCAAATGAAAAATTGCAAAATAACACCAACAACAACAAGTTACAAAATCTCATTAACCCATTCGCTCCACAACGCCCGCTGACGTTTTGTTGGGAATGCAATTAGCGATTGTGCAAGCTGCACCCTTCATTCAACACATGTTCGCCTTTGTTGCTAATCTCTTTTTTACTGTTTTTCCAACTACGAGAACCCCTTTCCGCTCAAACCGTTATTCTAACACATACGGGCGCTGTGTGCGTTGTTTTCAGATGGCTCGCGCCCAGTTCGGAGCGACGTGCACTTATCAACGTTTTCTATTCGATATTTTATCTGGCGATAGTTATTTATTTTGTTGTGGACGCGATTGTACGTAATAATGGTGTTTGTTGTACAAATTTATAATTTAGAAATGTTTGTAAATTTATAGTCGAATGATTAAAATTTCATTAAACGAAAGTTGGAAGATAATTTACACTAAATTTTAAGTTAAAAACGTTTTGATGAATACTTGTCAAGTATGACTAAATTCTGTTTGATAAAAAGATTAGTCAAACGTCTTCAATCAGGCGATCCCATAAAAATAAATTTAACCTAATAAAATAATAAACAAATAATCTAGTGAAATTGATTTATTGGTTAGTTTTAAGTGTGACAGTTGCGTGTCTTTTGAAGTCCTAACACTAGAAAGACCATTGCGATCATTTTGATGGCTTTAATTTTTAAATATCTGTATTTTTTTTACCATTACTATCAACTTTTGCTTTGATGATTTTTATTTTTTTATCGGGTTCTATAATTAGCTCTACAATTAGGGTTCTCCAACTACAATTAGCCAAATCCGATGTGTACTTTTCGAGATATCAGCAGATGTAATATGTAGTCTGTGTCGGCATGGAAAACTTGTGGTCTTTTTAGTGTTAAGGTAATGTAAAAAATTTGTTGGCGTACTCTTTGGAAAATGTGCTACCGTACTGTTGTAAGAAAATCTCTTGAACATTTTTTTAATACTAGAATGTATTATCTACTGTTAAATTTGTATTGACGTAATTGACGTTATATTTTCGCCCAAAGTAAATTAGTCACAGTGAAATGTCTATTTCGTGTATATTTTAAAAAATCTTTAAATTCTTAAAACCTTAAATAACACCAATTTAATATTATATCGAAGTGACATCACGACTCAAGTTTTTTACGAATACGAAGAACGTCAATTAGCACGTTTAGTGGCAAAAAGTTTGACAGCGGTTCTAACTTTATTTTTTGTAACATGGCACTTTTGACAACTTAATATCATGTTCAAACTGAGTCTCTTAAACTTGTTTAAACCTTTCACTATTTTGTTGCCATATGGCAACATGCTACTTTGTGGACGTCTGAAGGTCTGAAACCTTCTGTGGTTTCAAGAATAAATTTTTTGCTGGTCCCTAGAATAGTTTGAAGTTTTAGGAAAAATACGAAATTTAGAAACTGAATATTAAAGTTTAAAGAAGAGAAGTATACACGTATTTTTAATGGTATATCTTGACATAATAAAAGAAGAAGAAGCAGAAAACTTTAGATAACTTTTTAATTTGACGTTTTCTTTCAATTTAGATATTTTTTTTTTAATTTTGGCTGAAGTAAATGAAGAAATATTCAAATTTTCGTTATGCGTAAAATGTTTTATGTTTAAGTCATTGTTACAGCCACAATGATGTGGTTGCTCTCATAGAAAAACACTCTAAAATACAGGGTCCGAGTATAAAAACTAAAAAATTTCTTATGGAATGTTGCTAATATAACCAAATAAAAGCCTAAAACGTAAAATTTAAAATTTTAACTTTCCCCAATAAAAATCTGTAGCGAAAGGGTTAAGCGAAAAGAGCTTGTTGTTGAACACGTCAATCCACTTCTTAGTGAGGTTAAGTCATTCTTTCAGTTGGTTGGTAATTTTTTCAAGTTAGCGACCACTCTTTCAAAAACATCGCAATGCAAAACAACATTTTTATATTGTTTTGTTTCTAGAAGTGACAGCTGAATTTTGAGGGATGTGTTTCATACATGACTAACTGCGTATTATTGGTAAAAAAACATTTTCATAGAAAGCTTTCGGACTGGTTTCAGATTGTGTTAAATAGTTTTACATGTTCAATTTCTGGTTTAAAACAGGTTTGGGTCGTCAGTTTGAATATGATATAAGACGTTTATAGAACTTCATTAAAAATCTTATGTTTGGATGTTTCAAGAAACTAAAAAGTCATCTCGCAGATTTCTCCAAAACACAGATTTCTCTTATGTATGACAGCCCCTCAATTTGTAATGAGGTGTGTTGGGACTTCACTTTCTTTTGCAGTCTCCAAGTAAAGCCTAAGTCCTTAGTTTGTAAAATAAATTATTTGTGATTTTTTGTACGTTTACCATATATCAATTCTAGCATAGCTTATCAAGTCACTAGGTTCAGACATTACGCTCTAAAATGAGAAAAAAAATCAAGTAGAATCCTTAAAAGTGCCACGCCATGAAAACTGGAACTAATTTTAAAAATTGTTTGCGAATTCGAAATCAGTTACTCTAATCACCCCAGAACCGATGCAAAACCAAAATCGGCATTTTGCTATTGATTAGTGCAGTATTTCTTAGACAAGAAAATAGGAAATCAAATCTAAAAATGTCCCTCTCCCATCTCTCCCTGTCCACAAAAACCTGTTATGACTGTCTGCTAAGAAAAACCTGGACTGGATAAGCTAAGAAAAACCTAGACTTGTATTCAATTAGAATCTCTGGAATAGGCCACAGATTTGGTAACCCTGTATGTTCTCTTCAGGCGCAGATTTGCTTATCATGATGCCTTAATTAGTACCAATAAGTTTTGGCCCTATGAAAATATTAGGTTAAAATTGTCGAAAAATGTCAGACTCTGATATCAGGAGCTGTATACAGAATTAAAAAAGGTTTCAAACTTTTCAGAAGTGCAATTAAGGATGGTGTTGGCTGACTGTGTTGACATAATTTTTAGGAAGATTTCTCATTGTTGTTTAGTTATGTAAAAATATTTTTGCCAACAATGATAAGGGACCTAAATAAGTTTAACTTAAGTTTTATTATAAGAAAATGACTGAAATTTTATTTTATTTGTGAAAATAAGTCCACAGATTTTGAAAGGCATTTAACCCTTTTACGACTACGGGGACACAGTTGTCCCAAACAAAAAATTTAAAAGAAACGAATAACTAAGAAACATTTCAACATTTTATGTTGTGAAATATCTATGGTCTGGTAAGTACCTATATTTTCTTTGTGTATAGTTATGAGTACGAAAAGATAAGTTTTTTAGGCGAAAAGCTCCCTCTTACGACCATAGAGACATCTATGTCCCATACAAATTCAGAAAACCGATAACTCAAGTTTTGGTATTTTGATTGAAAGATCTGTTTTTAGGCGCTCAATATATCATCCTACATAGTAAAATATTGTTGCTGTACGTCCTACAATCTTACGGTCCTGAAAGCGTTAAACCCTTTTCATTGTTTGTTGAGATAAATAACTCCGCGATTGAGTTTATTATTTTGAAAACTGCCACAATGAAGATGTAAAATATGTAGGTATAAATGCGGCACTGGTTACGGCAGTAAAATTATAATTATATATATAATTCTACTACTAAAAAAATATAACAACAAAGAAAATGTAAAACAATATTGTTAGGGTAGACAATTCATGTAATAAACTTATTCAATTCATTCAGATTAAATCTGCCGCCCTACATCAGCAACCCGATGTGTCAGAACAAGGTTGCTCCACAGGGAAGCAACAACAAATTCGGTCGCGTGCAGCACAGGCGACCGTGGCGTGGCAGTAATTCAAGTCGCGAAAACAGTGGAACGGCGCACACTGTTGACAGTGGCAAAAAGTGACCTTGACCGGGCAGCGACACAAATACACTAACCTGAAAATGTGCTGGAATCGGTTGTTGCTGCGGCTGCTGTCGGGGTGAGCCGTATGCCGTTGCGTTGGCATCGGCGTAGAAGCCGGGCTGTTGCTGCGGCGGCTGATGGCCGTATTCGTGATTGACTGGGATGGTGACGCCGTTGGAGGCGGTGCTGCTGTTGATGTTGGCATTGGGGCCAGTGCCGCCGCCGCCGCCGCTACCAACGCTCACTGCGGCGCCGGTGTTTGCGTTCGCCATCGTATTGGGTCGCATTGTTGCTTTCGCTTGCAGGTTTCAATTGCAGTTTCCTTTGCGTTGTGCTCCTTTTTTTCGTAAATAATATCAGACTTTCTAATTTTTTACACAGAATTTTTTTTTGCGGGCTCGAAAGCGGAACAAGAGATTTTTGTTTTGTTCAATTTTTTTTATTTTTCTCGATTTGCGCCTTTGCCTGAAACACTTTTCGTTGTTTTATTGTGGCATTTGTTTTGAAAGTTGCCACCAGTTACAGTTTTATTGACTTGATTGACCGTTTATCTCATTTGTGCGTTCGTATTTAGCCGTTTTCTTTTTTCAGATATTCTCAATTCGCTTTGGCAGCGACATGAATTTGTATAAATAGTCTCCAGTCCGCGAACACATCAGGCGTCAAGTTTTCCCCCACTTTTCACTTGGCAGCTGACGCGTTGTTGTTGTTGCCCACAAGCTTTTGACTTTTTATGTTATGCTTTTTGTTGTATTTTCAATAATTCCTTTCTTTTTCAAATATCTTTAAAAATGTTCTTGATTCGTCGGGGCGATTTCACAATGTTAGCAAAAGACTCGCTTGATTTTTCACTTTTCTCCCAGCGTTTATTGTTGTTCGGCAAATGCTCCTGCGCACCTTGCGACCAGTCGGTTTTTTTTGGGGGTTCAGATGTTGGTGGCGCGCGTTCGTGCGCTGCGCTCACTCTGCTCGACGAACGGTTGTGGGGCTGCTGCTAGTGGCGGGGACGGAGCCTGCTGTGGGCGATGACGAGGCAGTGGTGCTGGTGGCGACTTTTCTATTACGATTTTTCTAGTGTCTTGTGGATTGTTGCGGAATTTTCGAACACTTGTCTGGCCGGGCACACACGGACGCACACTCTACAATTTTGTTGCTATTTATGGCTGTTTCTTATTTTTTTTTGTTATTTTGCTTTTGAATTTGCTTGTCTATTTTCCCAAAAAGAAAAACAAAAACCGAATTATGATCTGAAGTTTTGTATTTATCAAATTGCTGACTGAATTTTTTCCAAGATTTGAAATATCAAATCCGAAACTGCCTGCAGAGTGGGTAATGCTCGAGCGCTACACGCTTTGCGAACAGTTCGGGCGCATCAAAGTGCGAAGAGTGTCGTATTGGCTGACTGGGCAGTTTCGACTTTTCACGCGCATTCACCTTGAAAATGACGCGCTAACTTATCGCCGATGCACGCAACAAACGAATGTGCCGTGCACCTGTAGGTGTATGTGTGTGTGTGTGTGTGTGTGTGTGTGTGTGTGGAAAATTCGATTGCGTAGTTACGCGTACGAGATATTCTGCCGTTATCTATCACGCAGCGTCGCAGTGCGGATGGATACCTTTGGCGATGTCAATTCGCCACTCAATTTGCTACTAAATTTGCACACGCGTGACGTCACTTTGGCGTTTGTGGCCGTGGCTGCTGCAGCCAACACTCACACTCACATATGAACCAAAATTCGCTTCTATCGCTCGAGCGTTAGCACAATGCCCGCTCGTTTCGTGCTTCTACCCTTCGCTGCTAATCACTTTACTTAACAAAACTTGAATAATTTTTGTTTTTCACTTGTTTGGCTTGAAATTGAAATTTTTCCGTGCGCTTCTCGGAGCCACTTCGCTGCGACGTTCTAAATCGTTGCAATGGTAGTTTTCGACTGACTCCCCCAGCGTAGTAAATTCAACGCTTTGCCAGTGTTTCGGCCGTATGGCGCTCTCACCTTCTGGGCCTTTCGCCCATTCAGTCTGCGCTCTTGACGCTCTCATTCAGGTTTTGTGCTGTCAATTCGGTTTCCGCGTTTGTCGTTTTGTGTCGCTATTGTTTTGTGTTGTTGGCTGAAACCCATAAGTATCTGCGGGTATTGTTGTGACGATTGTTGCCCGATTGGCCTCTTCGTTGGCGCATGTGAGAAAGGGGTGAAATGAAGTAGAGAGAGCGTAGGCAAGTGGGGAGCGCGTGTGAGAGCAAACGTGTATAATTAGATGTACAAAGGTTCGAATGCACTGTGGATCCAAGTGGCAGAAATGCGATAAGAATTCAAATACAAAGTTTTTACAATTACTACCTTAAGGTTTGAATAAAAAAGATCTTTAATGCAGAATAGTGAATGCCCGTAAAAATAAATAAATATGCACGTATATAGAAATCTTACTCTTGAATCTGGCGAACTGAAAAGTGTTTCTAGGAAATGCCTAAAAAAGGTGTGGTTTGAGGTTTTTATTAAAATAATGTGTTCTAGAGAAATTTCTTAGTACATAAGGTTCAGAAGAGAGAAAAAGAGAGTTATTTTCCAATTTTTTGTTTTTCACGAAGTCAAAAAGTCATATATATGTATCTGTGGTCATATAGAAGAGTAGCTTAAGGGGGTCTTACTATGTAATACCTCATTTCCGAGCGCTATATTCAACAATTGATTACTAGAAAACTACAAATGATTTCGGGAAGCAGTTTTTTGTAATGTTATCATTCATTCATTCGGTTCAGTTCAGCCAATAACCGAACATTTTGTATTTAAATTTTCTACTTTCAGTTTTTAATTTTAATGTTTTAGGAATGCAGAACTGAGCTACAGTTAACTCTAACTGAACTTTAGTTATTCCTCACCATAATTTTTAAGTGGTCATTAATATTCCAGTTGGCCAACAAATATATCGCCCCATTGAAGGATTTGGATCATAAAAGCCTAAGTACGGTTTTTTGTGATCACTTGCGTTTTTCTTTTTCCCACTGTGATCACCGACCACAAACACCAGAGCCCCTATGAGTTGAGAGTGAGTGAAAAGTCGCCGCAATTCTCCAATTGTTTGGCGGTTTTCGGTAATTAGAGATCAGACGATCGCATAGCATGAAATCTACATACAGAATCGGACGAACAATGCTGGCACCGGTAGTCGGCGAACCAGTACGAACATTGCCAGAGTGGAAACGGCGAAAATGATTGATTTTGTTGTAGCTGTGAACGAGGCGGCGCTCTTCAGCGGCAAGGAACAGATACACACATCAGATTTAAAAATAGACCCGAACGTGGGTTTGTTTAAATTATCGGCAAATGTTGAACGACAGTAAAACAACAACAACAAGAACAATAGTGACAACAATACACGGCAATCGCGGCAGCAACAATGGCAAAAGAGGAGACGAACAAAAGAAGCAAAAAGTAAGGAGAAAAAAATGAAAAAGGAAAAGGCAAACGATGACGATCGGGAATAGCTGCTGACTTTAGACTTCGATTTGGCTAACGCGCAGCAATGAGTTTGTTGCCAATATCTGCAGATGCACTATTGGGAGAGAGAGAAAGAGAGAAGAGAGTGAATTAAGAAAAATTCAAAAATTGAATTATTGAAATGATGGAATTTTGTAGATTTGGAAGCCTGAAGTATTGATAAATGTCGGTCAAAGTTGAGCAAATTTATATGTGTGGCTAATTGAATGACTGTGATTGCGTTGGATGATTGTGTGCTACAAAACTACACGCACCCAATGGGCAGACGATTCTCGAAAGTTTCTCATTGTGTTGGTGTGTGTCTGAGCATTTTGTTAGAAACAACTTTTATTTGGGAATTCTTTTGTAGGTGGCAACGGAATAGAACGTTTAAGAGCGGCAATAGTGAGCGTAAAACATATGATTTTCGCCAAAATCATATGTAGAGCAATATTAAAAAAACTCGAGAAATATTTCTACTGAAGCGCAAAAGAACAAAGCATTCCAAAAGAAATGATTTTCTTCGTATTGCACGGCAACTGTTTGCATATATCTTAGACGTGAAGCGATATTGGCGTAAATTTGCCCAAATGATGGAATCGCTGATTCGATGGATGAGATATTGTTGGGTCAATTTTACATTCAGACAGATTAAAACCATTGCGACAAAACACTTGCACTTTAGACCACAAAACAACGCACGGCGATCGATTAGATTGCGGAAGCGATGAGTCATTGAACATTCTTTAAAGTTCATTGCCTAAAATTACGCCACAGTTGTGCCGCGCTCGGTCGCCGAACGGCCCTCAGCCACAAGTCAGCGGTGTTGTGCACCTAAACTTGTCGCATTGTCGTTGTCAGTGCCGCTTTGCTCTGCCGGCACATTTGTTGGCGCTTATCGCTGCGTGCACGCAACTATTCCCACGCGTGCGCCATCAATCTTGCCGCGTCAGTCACACATGGGCACTATGCGTTTGGGGAAAAGCGTTGAGGCAGCAAAAGTGTCGCTCACTTTTTTTTTAGTCGAAATTCGTCTATTTCTGTAATCACCACAGGCGCAACGCGCCAACTACCACGAAACCGTAACAATTGTGTGGTTTTATTAATAAAAACAATGACGAGCGCCGATGTCGAGCGAAGACAGCAACGTGTCTGTGTGCGGCATGAAAAAAGTTGTGAGAAGGAAAACGGTAAATGGAAGAATGACGCTAAAGCTCACCGGAAGCTTGTGGACATCCTCTCAACTGAAGAAAATCTAGAAATCGGACATTATTATTTTTTGCGCCTTTGTTTGTTGCTATATTTTTCGCAATATATATTATCTGAATAATGTGAACGTTCTATGAAATGAACATTTCATGAACTGAAATTGAATTTCTTTTCGCCTGCATTGCCGTCATCAGGGACAGGCAAAATGGAGCGAAAGATCTGGTCAAAGCTGGACAGAAAACGTACCAATTGGTTGCTAGATTAAAAAAAAATCAGTTTCATTGCTGAGATGAAGACCAGACACTGCAACCTGTAAGCCACAGTGGAGACGACTAGTCTTTTGCAGCAGCTGCGTGAACCAAGAGGCGGAAGTTATCACTTGGTATCTCGTTTAAGTAAACCTGCTGATTGACGCACAGTCTCTGAACAATGAAGGAAAGTAAGGAAATTGAAGCAGAAATAGAAATATGTACTGCAGTCGACACCAAAGATTTGATACTCTGCCACTTTTGCTAATTCTCTTGAGTTCTAGAAAGAATAAAAAGAAGAAGAAGAAAAGTATTATAACTTTTGGTGTCACTCACGCAGACCATAGTGTACCTTCGGAATGGAAGAACCACTTCAATTTAGCTACCAAACCCCATTATTAAAATTACCTACCTGCCATACCGTATGGTTTTGTCAGGTAGATTTTCTAGACATTCGAAGAAGAGGATGCCTAAATACGTCAATCTTCTTTTGGATAAATCAGGACAGTTAGATGGTAAGAGGGGTATATTTTCTTTCTCCTCCTCGTCCAGAAAGAAGTCGTTTGCGGAGGCGCCGACTAAGCAGTCACCCGTAAGGACACCGACCATGGTTCTGATCTGGGCTCTGTTTAATGAGAGGAGTTCTTGAGAACGTCGAAGATTTAAGGTTGGCCAAATTTGCTGCGCAAGTAGACTTGTGTTGCCTTCAAGAGGGCTCGTAAAGGTACGAAGCTTACATTTTAAAAGAGGGACTTCGAGCGTGGCCATCTCTTGGCCAGGGTTACGGTAGGTCCGGCCAATATCCATTGAACTTTTGCAGTGCCATTTGTAGTCCATTTTATAACGCCACATAATTTTCTCAACAATATGGGTATTCATAATATTTGCATAATATAATAATTTACAACTACAAGAAACATTAACATTCATGCACTTGAAAAAATTATTGGTCAAATTGTGTGAATATAATCACAGATTGTAATTATTTGGTTCTTTTCTCTTTTTAGACTATGGATAAGACTAATTTTTTTCTCCCAAAATGTATATCCTGAAAAAACTTTATGTCCATGGATATGCTTAAATTTTTGTTACTGTTTGTCTTTAATTGGATTAAAAACAAAGATTTACAGCTTTTAAAAAAGACGCAGCTAAATGGTTGGTTAAATATCATACCATCTTTTTTAAGAAACTAAAATGATCAAAAATCCTTAAAGATTCAAGAATTATTAATCGTTCATAGCCTCATGACTATTTATTATTTGCAAAAATTAACTTTTTCCAAATAACGATTCTTACAAATTTTTTATAGTGTAGCCACTGATGATCAATTCATAGATTCTTTCTGAAATTGTGCGTCCAACTGTGCGGCGTTTCCACATTTGTATTTGCCATCATGTGTAAGTATTGTTGACAAGATTACAACACCATAACCGGTGGCTGGCAGTAAAGGTGATTGTGTGTTTGTGTGGGTATTAATTTTTTCGCAATTGCCGTGGTTAACGAACTCTAGGCTACGATCAGCACGATCAGCTTAGCTCGACAGCTTACAAAACTTTGAAACTCACATAAATTAAAGTTGGATGAACATGAGTCAATGGTAGACGAAAGACCAGCGCAAAGCAGCAGCAAATAAATGAATTCAAAAATATTTCAAGACGTAATCGACTGGTTGTGAATGAAATCGGGCAATTATTTTGTCGACTCTATGACGACAACGACATAAACGGTTGTGTTGGTTTTGTTGCTGCGGCCGGTGTCGGCCATTTAAGGCAGCACGTCAGCACTTTCCAACACCAGCCAAGTCGGATCGCAACAGTTGTCCGGTGTGTGGAATTTCAATGTGTTTTGCCTTTTAGGAAAGTGAGATTTTTTTCACTTGTGTCTTTATGAAATTTTTACATAGACATGTGTACGAGTAAGTATGTGTTCAATTCATTCAGCATTTTGCATTAGTTTGATGTTTGAATTTTTTTGTGCACGTTTGTGTGACAGTGAAACAGTCCAATTTTGACTAAAAAGCCATTTAATATATATTTTTTGGTTATGTTAAAATGACAGTGACTGTTTGGAAAAATAAAAATTTACGATATTCGAGTTCGCTTGGTTTCAGAACTGTCTGAATTGTTTTGAAAGTTGTACAAATATATGTAAAATATGAATACTAAGTAGTTGATCTATAGAAAACCGGGTCACATGAGTTAAAGAAATCCAAACATTATGTACTACAGATTAATGCAAAGCTTCACTACTTAATGATCCATTGCAGCTCGGTTCGTAATATTGTTTATTTTTTTATTATATATTTATTTTTTATATTATTATTTTTCTATTTTATATTTTAGGTATTATACCAAATCGATTTGAATATTCTTTAAAACATTAGAAAATTATCCATTTTTAAGCATTTAGTGTATAAAAGTGTTAAATCAACTACTCGAGAACAGAAAAGCAACGCGTATATAGCAGCACAGACTATATGCATTCAAATGCCAAGACTGCTTTTGAAATATTTCTCTGTCGATTCTTCAACTAAATACAAACATACAAAAAGTTATAGTAATCCATTCTGCGAGCAGACGCACCAAGAACTGCGCCCCACGTCCATCCAGCGCAGCGTTGGCGCCGTGGGCGTCTCAGGCGAAATGTTTACACACCGATGAGCGGAGATGCGATGTCTCGTCAGCGTGGTGACTGCTCACACTGTGTGGGCACGAAATTCGGAAGCGTTGCTTCAGCGGCTGACTGACTGACTGACTGGTGGCAATAATTGGCGACATCGACAAGCAACCACAGCGACAGCGGCTCTCGAAAAACAAATGTTGATGACAGCTGATTTTCGATGTACAACATCGAACACATCAGAGCAACTGTTGGCTCTGATGTGTTCTGATTTAAAGATGCTAACAATTATTAAGGGAGAGGGCTGGGGTGTGAACCGGGTTTTGTTTTTCGGCTCTAATTTTTCTCAGAATAAAGATATCGAAAAATCGAAGATACCGTTGGAAAGGTGAATATATAACGCAACTTTGTTATGAAGACAGATTACCGTTTTGATTGAAATTTAACTCTCTACGTCCAATTTTCTAAGAACGTGATTTTTCGCTTTTTCAAAAAAGTGGCTGGGTTGTGAACCATCTGGAAAATCCCTATTAAAGTCAGAAAATACGAAGAAAACACCCATAATTTTTAAGTACATTGAGAATTTATTTAATCAGGAAGCCTCAAGAGGTGAAAAAAAGTTATAATGACGCCTCTTAGGCCAAAAAATCGCAATGAATGAAACTGCTCAATTTTCTAAATTTTCATCCTAATCTGTGTCGGAATGTTTGCATGTGAAATACGAACGTGTTCTCGTATTGGCTCACTTCAAGTGAACACAACGAAATCGAGTTAAATGATATAAAATGACTTTATTTTAATATATCCGTCCATATTTGACAGTGTTAGAACAAATGTAGTACGAAAAACAGGTGGTTCATAACCCAGCCACCTCAGTGGTTCACAGCCCAACCACGATGCCATTTTGGAAACTTTAAAATAAACGACACTTCCAATCATAATTCGACATAAACAAATATTGCATCGTAAAATAGAATCAAAACACTAAATAAACATGTATTACACTGACCTTTTTGCAATAAGCTCAGTCACTAAGATAGCACTTTAAAAAAAAGCCAACAAGTTTTCGCAGTCGATTTTCAAACACGATGTCTTTCAAACTCGATTGCTGCCACAAGCAATACGTGTTTGTACTTCGGTGTAACCACAGAGCAGAGTCATATCATAAGACAAAATTGACAGTTGAAAGATTGGCGATATGTCAATTAGGGAAAGAAAAAACGGCAATGGTTCACACCCCAGCCTGGTTCACAACCCAGCCCTCTCCCTTACATATTTTTCACATTATATTGGAATGGTTATGGTATAATGACAGTAAACTGGTTTTGAAAATAGTTGCCAATGTAATAGTGTTGGTGAATTTATACAAAAGACGTTTGAAATGAAAACAGATGAATCATGAGAGAATGAGATGAGAATCATGCAAGAAGGCGGCAAAAAATTAAATCAGAGTGTGTGGTCGCTAATGGGTAGAGGAACACCTTGCAGACCAGCAAAGTATGACGTTAGAATAATTTATGCATTATACAAGAATTGTGATAAATGTACGTAAATACTTCGTATTTTGTTAAAAAATGTAAACAATAAGTTGTAAAAGTTTATAGATATAGGTGAATGTGTTTGTTTAATAAATGATATGCATTTAGTTTGGGTTTAAATAGTTTTTATTTACGCGATATATGTTTGATTATAGAATCATATACATTTGTATTTTATAGATCTTATTCGCGCTGATTTTCCTTACAAACAGACGCTTCTATTAATTATGGTTGCATTGTGGTTTGTTGTAGTTGTTATAGCAATTTTATTTGCTTGGTTTCCAATGTTATTAAAAATTGTATCTTATTTAAATTAAACTAAGGTACCGTGAAATAGTTTAATGCCCACTGCTTGTGCCCCCAATCATCTACGCTGCCGCATAGTTAATGGTTTACATTAGTTACATACAGTGGCGGATTCAGGGGGGTGTTTTGGGGGTTGAAACCCCCCCGAAATATTAGGATCGACATTAAAACTACATACAAATTAAAAGACAATTTATTAATATCAAAGAATTACTTTTTGAAACCCCCCCCCCGAAATATTTTTCTGAATCCGCCCCTGGTTACATACACAAAAAAAACATGTGTCTAGCTGTCTTTGATTTTGAGTTAATGAGTTAATTTGATTAAATCATGTGTTTTCATATTTACTCCAAACAAATTCTTAACCCTTGGTTTACCATGGTAGATTTCAATGTTCAAAAAAATTAAAAGCACGTTTTTATTATTTCCCGATGGAAGTGCTTTTTATAAGTGAAGAGAGAACGCAAAATAAATCTTGTTTCTCCATACAAATTCTTAACCCATTGTTGACCCCGTTAGATTTTGATTTTCAAAAAAATGAAAAACACGTGTCAAATTATTTCTCACTAAGAGTACTTTCACCAAGTTTGATGTCAATGAGCCCATTAATTCATATTTTTCAAAGACTCAACAAAATTTGTTTCTCCATGCATACTCTTAACCCGTCGTTGATCTAGTAAGATTTCGATTTTGAAAATAATGAGAAACATGTGCCAAATTTTATTTATTTCAATTATTTTTACAATTGTTTAAGTCAATAGGACCATCGGTTCGTGTTGTTTGTTTCGGAGTCTTTCCGTAAATAAACCTTAACCCATCTTTGGCCCAGTTAAATTTTGATTTTCGAAAAATTATAAAATACGTGTCGAATAAGTTTTGATCTCGAATATTTAAGTTCAAATTCAATATGTTTATTAAATCACGTTTCTTCATACAACACTTTAACCCATGTTTTGCCTTTTTAGACCCCGAATTCCAAAAAATCCCGTCTTGGTGAAGGTTCATTCTTTAAACAATTCATTCTTTACAGTCCAAAATTGGTGTTTGTAGCTTCAGCGGTTTGGGCTGGGCGATGATAAATCAATCAATTAGTCAATCAGGATAAACAATCTATGTATAGCAAAATGGAGGCGGTACCACGCCCCAATTCACAACTTTCTTTTAGTCGAATTGTGCTACTAAGTGGAAAATTCGTACCAACTTTCATTGATGTTCGACTAACAGTTCTGCTTAAATGTTGGGTCAGAAAAAATGTGCCACATCCCTTGTCAAACGCCCATCAAATCTCATCAGTAGAATGACACATCTCTGAGACGACGGTACACTAACGTTCAAAGCTGTGCGGCTTCTGATTCTGCATTCTGATTAAATTTTGATTAAAAATTCATTTCAAAAGTAATTTTTTTAAAAAGAATTTTTAGTTTTCCCCTAGATTTGATGAGAATCGAGAGAGCCAAGAAAAAATGTAAAAATGCAGAAATGAGTAATAAGCGACTTTTGTTGGTGCTCTACGGATTTTGTGGGCTTTGAACCAACTTCTAGTAATAGAAGTTATTTCACTTTGTTGTACTGCAGCGAGCTATTGGCATTTTCATTTAATAAAATTATCATAAATTTGAAAGTTGAAAGTTTTAAAAATTTGTGGTGTCGATGATTTCGAAAACGAGGACTAATCAAGAACAACTGAACTACCAGATTCGAATTCAATGCCGAAAATGCTACTAATTAATCCACATTTAGATTTAACGAGTCCAAAGTCTTGTTCTGTTCTTTGTTGAAATTCACTTTCTATACAATATTTTTAATTCAACTGTTACAGAACCTAAGAAACAATTGTTAAGAAACAAACACTTTGTAATGACTTGCTTTAAAATGTAAATGTGACTTCTAATAAACGCCACATACCACATACGAAAATACAGATTTTAAGTACCCAGCTGCGTAATTCCTTCTCTTAAATTTTACTATACAAATATTGCAGAACAAGGCAAAATATTTGATTGTTTATTTCTTTGCATTGTGGAATGTTTATTCGACGTAAAAATTTCTTTGGTTTGTTTTGCAAAACCAGAATAATTCGACTGTGAGTTATCTTCAATCATTGCAATTGCATGAGTTTCATGCTCGGCGAGTTTCCATCGAGTTGTTGCAAGTACGCTGAGTATTCTCTATCATAGAATATAAATTTATAATTTCATATTTCATGCAACGAGATTCAAAAATCAAAAGCCAATCAATTGAATGGCAGCTGCTGGCACACACCTGCAGCGAATGCGAAATTTTACAACATATTCAGTCGAAATTTCGTTCCATTGTTGACGATTAACGTGCAAAAATTTCAATGCCATAAAAGAAATCAAAGTTGTTATGCGGCCGTATCGCTCTGCACTCTTTCAACTGAATCACTAAAAATGAACATACAGTGGGCTCATTGAAACATGAAAATCTTTAGTATTTTTCACTTTCGTTAGAGTCTTAAACAAACAATAATTAAATGCATATTTAAAGGTAAGAAAAGGTAATAAGTTAAAACATACTAGAAAGCGAGATCTGTGATACCTAAAATTTGTGCTCATTTTTCTATTTATATATATTATAGCTAGAGCTTTCTTTTGTACGGTGACTTATAGTGAAATTTTGCGTTCAACATTTTTCCCATATACACTAACCCTCAAAAATCAAGTTTTATAGGACATTTTAGTACAAATATTGAATAAGTACGAAATAAACACTTAAACACATTTTCAGTTTTGGCTTAATTCTGGCGTTCAAGTTAATTTCTGAGCTTTGATGTATTCAGAGACCTATAGTAGAATTTTATGGTGAATATTTTTTGGTACATTTTGTCCTTAAAAAGTCCTGTTTTACAGGACATGTTTGGCATTTTAGAAAAAAAAGAGTGGAATTGACCCATACAAATAGGAGCTACAGGGTTAAAATGCTCAACAAAAATGTTCTTCGTAGTGTTTTGCAGCAAATTGCTGAACACATCATATACCTAAAATGTGAGGTTACGTGGTTTTCGTATGCCGATTCACTATAAGAATGTGCAAAAAGGGGAAAACTTTGACACACCTAAAACTTTCAAAACGCCGATACACGTATAATTTTTTTGGCCCCTTCTACCGGGATCCGTTGTCTTGTTTTAAAAAATAAATTCGATTTGGTTGTGCAGTGCAATCGAACATTGAAATCGAATGAGCTCGATTGAACTCGTTACGAAGTGTGTTGAATCTTATATCCCTCGGTGCTTTGGTCCTTTAAAAGTTCATTTAAGTCTTTTGATCATAAGCAATATGTTTTTACAGTTCATTTAAGTCTTTTGATCATAAAAAATATGTTTTAACTTAAGAAAATGACCACACAAATTAAGCTCTGAACGATTATATCGCTGAATGAATTCAATGCCGCAGCCACGTGTTTGCTGCTTGAATACATTTCTGCTGTCAAATGATAATCAAAAAATTGTTTGCAAGTGTTCCAACTGTTTGACAACTTCATGGCCAAATGGCGCTTTGTATTCTCTGGCACACAGTGGACGTGGCAATGTGAACGGCGGCTCCAAACCTTCCACGTGGCGCCACTTTGTTCCGCTCACAAGGTTGCAGTCCAGACACGCCAGAAGATAAGCGCAGTCATTGTTCTTCAGCCGCTTTTGTTGTTTACACTTTTCGTCTCAGCTCCTCAAGTTTATTTACGTTTTTATCTCTTCCTTTCGCTGGCCAAGTTTTTTGTTGGTTTTCTTTTGTGCGTGCAAGTGCTGCCCGACTTGGCTACTTGGCGTCGTTTTTGCGCTGTGTGCACTCATTCACGCAGCGCCTTGTACGGCAAAAGTTCGAGAAGCTTGATTTTATTGATTTTGGTTTTTGCTCTTTGTTGTTTAATTTTAATTACGAGAAGACTCAAGTGTAATGATGTGTACAAATGTTGGAGAAATATTATCGTTTTATTGAAGCTGTTATTGCAAAAACGATTATTTTTTGTTTACGAATTTGGAAAAGCACTGCAATTAATTGGAAATATATTGCACAATTCTTGGTTCAAAGGAAAACTCTTAAGCTAATGAATGAGCTGCACAGGCACTCGTCGTTCTCATTCAAAATTAATGAAGGTCAGTCCCACATTTGAACTCTTGGGGAGCAAACAGGCGACAGTGCCGTGCTGCCAACACTTGTGGGAATTTCTGAATCGTTTGGAATTTTCTTCGGTGCGTCATCGGGCTTCGAGTCCGGTTTTTACCTTAAATTGACGCAACACGAACGTGGCGCAACTCGCACCTTGCAATACGCCGTTCGAATGACGTTTCGCTTCGATATTTGTTCGGTGTGCCGTTGTTGTTGCAAGTGTTTAGTGGCTAAGAAATACCAAAGAAGGTAAACATCAACAAACCGCCTCGCCGCTTAGAAATGTAAACGCTTAAATGTGTGTTGTAAAAATGAATGACGACGCGCAAACAGAAACTGCGGACTTGAGTGCGGAGTTGTAACAGACGAAAACACGGCAGGTGGCGGGCGGAATCGCTGTCGTGTAGGTGAGATCAGTGGCAGCACCTGTGGTTTTGTCTAATGGCGCTGCCGCGAATGATGCATCATGATTTGCACGCAAAACACATATTTGCCACCAATTTGGAGCGCGCTGGCCTGTTGGTGACAAAGCAGGGTGAACCAGTGTAGGAGATGAGTTGAGAATGTAATGAGAATTGTCAATGCGCACCGAAATTGACAGAGAAAAACAGAGTAGAATAAAATTTAACAAGCCAAATAAAATTAAATCAAATGACTTATGAAAACACATTGAGCACGGATTTCATTAATGGTTGGTAATATTTTGCCGAGCGCACATTAAACGAGATTATAAAATAAATTTACTAATGATTGAATAAATAATAAAGTGGCCGTTTTCGCGCTGCGGTCATTTGCTTGCGCAAAGCAAAAGTTATTCGTCAACACTTTCTATAGCATTTTTTTGCTGTATGAGATTTCTGGCGGACAGCTGCAGACGGCCAGCGGCAAATGGCCAAGTGGCGAACAACGCCCACACCAATACGACAATTTCGAATGCCACAACACAAGCAACCATAGCAACAACAACAAGAAAAACAAATAAATCTCATATATTAAATTCGACGATTCAGTTGTATGTATGTAAATATGTACGCATCACATATAATGAAATAAGAATGAATTTATTAATAAAAAGAAACTGTTGCACCAGTGTGAATGTTTTGTGTTGCGTGGAAAAATACAACAATCCAAGCTTGGCTGTGAAAGATCTATCTGCATAGGTACTTAAATATATATGTATTATATAAATATATATTTATTGTGTCGCAAAAGGCTCATAATTGCCTCTAATGAAAGGGGGCGCATTCATAATTCTTTCAGCGAGGCCGTCGGTCTTTTGAAATGTTGACATAAATAAATAATTGGCTTTCTGACACAATTCATTGTCCACAAATGTGAATGATTTTAAATAAGTTTCCATATCAAATTAATCGAAAAGTTTTCTGTGATAATTTTGCTTTTATAGAAGTTATTTATAGTTAAATAGAGAAATATGAGTTTAAAAAGGAGTGGAAAAAATTTTAAGCAATCTGGTGTTTAAAGTTGAATTTTTTTCTAAATACGAGGTTTTTCATTTCGAACCGAAAACTTTGGCAGCCCTGCGTTCGACAACCGCAGCTGTCATCTGTCGTTGGATTGTGTTAATATTGTAGTTTAGTGTTTGCCATAAACATAGTGAAAATTCACTACAAAAATTGTGAAAATTTGAGTACCACTTTTCGCGCACTAAGGAGGGATTTCGGACGTCACGGAAGGCCTGTTTTGTCAACAATTTTGGATTTATTGGCGGAATTCGAACGAACTGGTTCTGTACAAGATGTACAAAGGCCAATACGTAATCTCCCTGCTCGTTCGGCCGAAAATATTACTGCTGTAGCTGCCAGTGTTGAAGATGACCCGAATTTATTGCTTCCCCGGCGTTCACAACAATTGGACATCTCCATCACCTCAATTTGGCGTATTTTGCATTTGGATTTGCATCTTCATCGATACAAAGTTCAGTTGGTGCAGAAATTGGAGCCGGGAGATCACAGAATGCGTCATAACTACGCCGAATGGGTGCTTGAAAAACAAAATTTTCTTCAGCGATGAAGCACATTTTCACCTCGGCGGTTATGTTAATAGCCAAAATTGTCGTGTGTGGGGCTCAGAAAATCCACACGTAGTTGTCGAGCGCCCAATGCATCCACCTAGAGTCACTGTTTGGTGTGCATTATGGTCCGCTGGTGTCATAGGGCCATATTTCTTCGAAAGTGACGAAGGACAGACCGTTACCGTCAATTCTGAACGTTATGGCCGTATGATAATCGAGTATTTCTGGGCAGCGATCGAAGATATGGATGTGGAGGAGATGTGGTTTCAACAGGACGGCGCTACATGCCACACAACACGACCGAACATGACAGAATTGCGAACCAGGTTCGATGAACGCATAATTTCGCGTGTTGGTGATGCCAATTGGCCGTCAAGATCGTGTGATCTGAACTCTTTGGAATTGTTTCTTTGGGGCTACGCAAAAAACCAAGTCTATGTAGACAATCCGCAGACTCTGAAGCATTTGAAGGACAACATACGTGCAGTTCTTGGCGCCTTACAGCCTGTTATATGTAAAAAAGTCATCGAAAATTAACTAAAAAGAATCGAGGTGTGCCAGGCTGCTCGTGGCGGTCATTTGAATGATGTCATACTCCATTACTAATGGCACAAACCAAATATTATTTTGATAATAAAGTTTCATCAAAATTCAAATTTTAATTGATTTTTTTTTTCTTTATTTACTTTTTCGGCTCATGATGAAAAATCCTGTACAATTATTTTTAATGAGCAATATATGCCCAAAAGACTTTATGGTATTTTCATCAATATTTTATTTATTATTATACTAGCTGGGCCCCGCGGCTTCGCACGCAAGCTCTCTTCTTTCACCCGATACATATTTTGAACGCATGGTTGAACCCATTTTGATTTAAATAAAAACATATGTCTATTATCTTTGATGCCAAGTGGTTCTAAAAATTGTGGAGTCAAAAGGCCCTTTAAATCATGAGTTATTCACGTTTACTCTAAACAAAATCTTAACCCTTAGTTTACCACGGTAGATTTCGATTTTCAAAAACATGAAAAAAACATTGTAATTATTTCCCGATTTAAATGCTTTTTGTCCACGTTTGATGTCAAAAGGACCAATAAATCGTGTTTCCATGCAAACTGTTAACCCATTGTTGACCCCGTTACATTTTGATTTTCAAAAAAGTGAAAAACACGTGTCAAATTATTTCTCACTCAGAGTACTTTCACAAAGTTTGAAGTCAGTGGGCCCGTTAATTCATTTTTTTTTACAGTTTCGCCATACAAACTTTTAACCGGTCGTTGACCCCGTCCGATTTTAATATTTGGAAAAAATGAAAAACACGTATCGAGTTATTTTACATTTAAAGTACTTTCACCAAGTTTGAAGTTAAAAGGCCAAAAAAATTGTTTCTTCATACATACTTTTAACCCGTCGTTGATCCAGTTAGATTTCGATTTTGAAAATAATGAGAAACGCGTGTATAATTTTTTTATTTCAAGTATTTTTATAATTTTTGAAGTCAATAGGCCTATCGGTTCATGTTTTTTTCGAGTCTACCCTTAAGGGGAGGTTCTCCTCTTTTCGGCCGAAAATAAAGCGAAATTCTTTCATTTACTGTCGGATAATGAAACGACTCACGAATAGACGGTTTTGATGATTTATTAAGCCATCTTTCTAAAATACAAGACAAAAATTTTTTTTTACAAAATCCAATATGGCGGCCCAAAAATGGCGGGTCTTGTCAACCTCTGCAAGCGAGACATTGTTCGGAAACGTCAAGACTGTAGCCACTTGTAGTGAACTGAAATCAAAAATTTTTTTTTTATAGTAAAGAATATTAAATTCCCTATGACTTATACCTATTTTTGAATAATTTTTATAAAAAATCATCTAATTTATGCATAATCATAGAAAAAGTTCAATTTTTACCATCTTTTTTTCGACTTTTCTTTTGTTAAAAGACTATTATTACACATTTGTTTATATTTGTTTTAGGTATAAGTCATATAAAAAATCATACCCTTTAAGAAATGCTATAGATGAAGTAACTTGGATAAGTAGATCATGAGTTACGCTTGACGTTAGGATGAAAAAAATGGTTTTGAGATAAACGCGTAAGCATCTTTGGCCGCGCAGTAAAATAGCACCAGAGCGTTCCTCCGCGCGCGAAAGTTCGACGCATCAGAGACGCTCCTATGCGATAAATATGCTGCGGATCGAAAAATCCTTTTGCACACATATTCTCGACATTCATACCTTTCATTTCATCAAAAAAAAAAATTGATTTTTTGAAAAAAAAAAGAGGAGAACCTCCCCTTAAACAAATCTTAACCCATTATTGGTCCTGTTAAATTTTGATTTTTGAAAAATTATAAAATACGTATCGAATTATTTTTTGTTTAGAGTATTTTCAGGAAGTTCGAAATCAATATGTCTCTTAAATCACTTTTCTTCATACAACACCTTCACACATGTTTTGCCTCTTTACACCCTGAATTTAAAAAAATCCCGTCTTAGCGGAGGTTCATTTTTCAAGATGTATCTACAGTTCAAATTTCATGTTCGTAGCTTCAGCGGTTTGGGCTGAGCGATGATGAATCAATCAATCAATCAATCAGTCAGTCAATTAGGGCAAACAATCTATGTATATAAAAAGAGAGGCGGTACCACACCCTCTTATCCAGTGCTCACAACTTTCTTCTAGTCGAATTGTGCTACTAACAGCCCTATTCTGGCACTACCGTAACAATTGTTACCCCCCGTAACAATTGAATTGAATTTGATTGTTTTCGTATTCTGGAAAAATGGTGACAACAAGAAAGTTCAAACAATTCACCACTCGAGGTGAAAGCTTTTTTTCTATCAAAACAGCTGTTTTTTGTATTTTTTCTGTCAAACAGTAAAAAAATAAACAAACAAAAAAAGGCAAATGCAGAAAATCTGGCGAAGCAAGTCTTTTTTTTGGAGTTTCTTCACAATGTATGTATATATTCTTTTAGTTTCTAGAGTTCCTAAGTTTAAGCGCACGACACGTCGCGACGCAGGAGCAGCTGAAGCATTTTTTTTCAGTTTCTCAAGGCGCATTTGAATACGAAATTTGAATTTTATAATTTTTGTATGCTTGTCACCTGCTCCTACGGAGGTAACAAATTTCGAAACAATTGTCACCTTTTGAGCTTTTGAATTTGCTCCAGAATACCAAAAAGTGACAATTGTTACCAAGTATTCAATTGTTACCGAGGTGACTATTGTTTCGGTTGCCAGAATAGGGCTGTAAGTGGAAAGTTCGTACCAAGTTTCACTGATGTGTGTGTGTACTGCATAACTGTCTGAGCATAAAAAATTTGCCACGCCCCTTGTTCAACGCCCATAAAATATTATCGGTAGAATGACACTTCTATGGGACGATGGCATATTCAATCAATACTGTGCGGCTTACAATTCCGGAGCTATTCCATATAAAAGATTAATATACTGTCCATATAAAAGATCAATACTGTGCGGCTTACAATTCCGGAGCTATTCCATATAAAAGATTAGAGTTGTATGGACGGAGCCACGCCCTCGTGTTAAATACCCGCTTCATTCCTCTGCCGAAAGATATGACTAAATGGTAAATTCGTACTAAGTTTCATTCATGTGCGACTAACAGTTCCAAAATTATGCGGATAGTTTGGGTCAAACAAATGTGCCACGCCCCTTGTCCAACGTCCATAAAATTTTAACAGTGGAATAACACATCTATGAGGCGACGCATCACTAATTTTCAATGTTGTGCGACTTACAATTCCGAAGCTATTCCATTTAAAAGAAATGAATTGTATGGGCGGTGCCACACCCCTTTGTTCAATACCCACCTTATTCCCTCTGCCGAAAGATATGATTAATTGGTAGGTTCATACCAAGTTTCATTGATGTAGGACTTACAGTTCTGCTGCATAAAAAATGTGCCACGCCCCTTGTTCAACGCCCATAAAATTTTAACAGTAGAATGACACATCTATGAAACGACGGTACACCAAATTTCAATATTGTGCGACTTACAATTCCGAAGCTATTCCATTTAAAAGAAATGAATTGTATGGGCGGTGCCACACCCCCTTGTCCAATACCTACCCCATTCCGTCGGTCAAAGGACATGATTAAATAGTAAGTGTGAACTAAATTTAATTGATGTGTGACTTATGGTTCCAAAGTTATTGTCTAAAAATGTATTCTGGTGGCGCCACGCCCCGTTTTCCCGACTTTTCTTTTTTTATAAACCTTCACGTAACAATTTCGAACAAGCCCGCCGAAGGAAGTATCCAAGTTGGTCCAGCCGTTCTCGAGTGATACGCAGTCGAATGGACCACGATTCATTTTTATATATGTATATAAGGACTGTATCGAAAAGAAAGTGCACGCTTAGTTTGAAGTATAACTTTAATGGAAATTTTTTTGATCAGATTTTTTGTTTTAACATTTGTTGCATATACTTTAAGGACTAAGGATTTTTGTTTAAATAACAAATTTGTTTTTCAAATAAATGTACACTCTTCATTAAATTTTGTACAGCTGTTTGCGTTATGGGTTTTTTGATTTTCTCCAATTTTTTTTAAATTCCTTAAGATTTTTAGCTTCTTGTTCATCTTTCATAAGGTTTCTTTTGGCTATTGCGCAGTAGCGCTCTATTGGACGTAGTTCTGGTGATTTTAGCGGATTCTCATTTCTTCCTGGCAGTGATTTTGAGTTCATTTTTACATATGTCTCGTCATCCATAATGATGCCCGAAATTTTTTTCTTTGCAGAGACGAGTGTATAGTTTTCTGCCTTGCGTTTTGCCAGCCACTTTTTGATTTTCATTTCTTTTTGGTATTGTTTGTTTTTTATATGTTTTTATGTTATTCCTCTGCTTCACTCTTTGCACCATCTTCACACTCGTTCTAGCTAAATTTCCAATACAAATGCACTTGTTTTCGTCAATCTAATGCCTCAGTTTTTCTTCCATTTTTGGGTCTTTAGGACCCTTTTTACGGCCACTTTTTGGTATGTCGTTGATAGTGCAATTTTCACCATACTTAAGAATCATTTTTTTTAGCGGAGTTTATGGACACGCTATGTCGTTTGGCTGATTTTCTGCACGAAGCACCTGTTTCAGTGAACCAACTGTACACAAATTTTTTGAGGATGTCTAACTCGATACGCGTAATTTTCGTAATATAAAAATATATGAAACGAAATTTATATGAAATCAGTATTTCAAGGCCTACTCTATTTAACGGCATTTTTAGAATTAAAAAAAAAATTATATGCTGCAAGAAAATTAAGTTAGAAAGTGTGCACTTTCTTTTCGATACAGTCCTTAGAATATAGATTAATTTTTTTTTAATGAGCAATATTTGCCTAAAAGACTTTATGGTTTTTTCATCAATATTTTACGCAGTGTCTTTTATGAAAACATTTCAAAAAAACATGAAAACATGAAAAAGTTCATATATTTGTTCTGGACATCGGCTATCCATGTTTTCATGGACAGCTCGTTGGAGTCATCACCGGATACTGCGCTATTGGATCTATGCTTACCAAATGGCGCCTCTCGACCAGTGATGTCTGCCGTAGCTGTGGAGATGAAGTAGTAGCAGAAGAAACGATACAACAGTTCCTATGCCACTGCCCGGCTGTGCAGGAATGCCGAGTCCGCACATTGGGGTCAAAATTCCTGACAGACTTGGCTTGCGCAGCGAAATTCGAGACTATTTGAGACTATTGGTTAGCTCCAGAGCAGCATAAGAAGGAATTCACAATGGGCCTGCCGCACACACCCTTCCGTACCTAACCTCACCTTTTAGAAGTCTATATTGTCAACTTTTACCACCTTTAAGTGCAAATTTGAAAAACACTCAGACGTGCTGGACTATTACTTTGTTGAGCAAAAAATATCTGTACGATGTCCTTCTTCTGTATCTGTGCGATGTCCTCTTTCAGAAATAGATGATGCGATGCTCTATTGCATACAAAAAGTTTAAATTTTTGAACTGTGTTATTATGTCTATAAGTCATGCTGAAGTTTATTTAATTTTATTTCTAACCCAAAAAAAACGTTGATTACGATTAACACTGTTAAAAGGAATAACTTTATAAAGTAATGGGTCTTGGAAGTTTATGTTTTGGGGTTATAGGGTTTTATTATTTATATGAACTTGGTTCACATTATAATTTTGTATTTTTTTGTAAAACTTTCTAATTGTAATAAAGATACATTATCAGCTTGCTGGACTAAATTTATTATATTTTTTTGTTTAGCAAGTAGAAACAAACTCAAATGTTAAGTAGTAGAAGTAGAATTCTAAGTAGAAAACATTTTTTTGATTGTTTTGGCTAACAAAGTGTTAAAATGGGAAAACTTAGGTACGCCAACTGTGCTACGAAGCCTGTGGAGTACAGGCAACATTTTTGTACAACCGATGTCATAGTCATAATTCTTAAAAAAAAACCTTTTTTGTTGTAAAAATTCTAAAAATAAAATACAAATAAATACATTTTGCTGACCGAAGCATATTCATTGCTAGTCAAGTTTTTCTCAGAAGTCTTATTATCATAAGTTTTCATGCCGAAGCATCCTCTCACTGATGTACAAATGCACTTAGGTATTTAAATGTGAACAAATCATTAATTTAAATTTCGGCGAAAATTTTGTGTGTCAAACGACTTGGCGCCGCATTTTTCAACTTTGCAATTTTTATTTAAAATTCAATTCATTCCATTACGTACATAATTAATTCTTTCGCATTCAGGTTTGCTAAAATAAAGTTCTGATGTACCGTTGTAAAAGGTTTGAACCAATTCGAATACAACTTTTGACCACAAATTATTACAATTTTATCATCACGTGCTACAAAACACATCAAACGCCTTCATTGAGTTTTCAAATTCGTTTCTATAATAAAAATCACAAATATATACTGATAGCTATTCTTAAAATAGATTTTAGTATTAAAAATACCTAGAAGTCCAAATAATCCGAAACCTATTGAAATAATTTTCTATAAATATCTTTTTGTATTATTTTTATTAAATTTTTAGAATTCAAATATATTTTCAAAGCAATAAAAGAACAGGTCGCATAGTTGTATCTTTTAAGATGTTGGGTGAAAGATTAAAGGATTAAAATTAAGGCTGAAATAAATTCGAATTTCACATTGTTTTTGATGCCACAAGATTCCAACGAATTTCATCGCTGACAGCTTGCAATTATTTAATTTTGCAAATAAATTATGAACAAAATTCTCTAATATCTGATTAAGAAAACACCAAACACCAGTGCCAATCATTTCGCCTGACTTTGACACACCGCACACAGTCATGAAATATTCAAGCACAAACGAAGAAACTTCACATCACAGCAGGAAATTAATACTTTGAAGAAAACCAGAATGGCAAGTTTGCTGTTGCAGCTGACATGCTACCAACTGCCCACAGCAAGAAGCGCCGAAGGGGAAAGACACATTCAATGTGGGCAAACGAGCCAAATGGGCGTAATGCAATTTTCAGTTAATTTCGTTGCTAAGTGAGTGGCACTCGTCGCTTCTCGGTGTGCTCGAATCAAATGACAATAATTTCCGCCTTACCTGACGCCATTTTGTTTTCACTGCTTCCGCTTTGCGGCTTTTGTGTTTTCGCTTTGACGGCAGAGTGGGTGTTTCCCCAGTTTCCTGCTGGCAGCTGACCTTGACAGCGTATGTGGGCGTTGCAGTTGCTGCAGTTGTTGTCAATTGATGTTGTTGGCGTTGTAGCTTCAAGTGGCAACGACGTTAATTATCAACCGCCTGGCTGTCATTATGGGCAAACGAGCGAGTGAATGAATGAATCAAATGCATTGTCATGAGGAGCACTCATCAGCGACAAGGACACCGACTACTACAGCGCCGGGTGCAACATTATCGTAACGAGCGCAGGAACCGTAATTGCATTAGTCATGGTGAGTAAATATCAGAGTTGTTAGAGGATATCATGTGACAATTACATCAAGGAAATACGTGAGAAATGTGTATGTGGAAAGCACAGCAGAATTATGCCCTGATTTGAATTGCTTTAGGAAGCTATGAGCTATTCTGACCTTATTAGTATATATTTATGTTATATGCTTTATTGAGTTTGCTAGGTTTGGGAAGGCTTAGGAAAAGCACATACGAATGTATGCTGCCAAATATAGTTTTGAAGGTAGTTTCATGTGGGTAGTTGTATGCAGGGGTGTAGCCAGAACTCGGACATGGGGGGGTTTTTAAAATGTTTTTTTTTTGCCAACTTAGTATTACATACTTTTTAAGTAAACTAAACTTTTCAAAAAAGGGCATTTTGAGGTGGGAATTTTCATAAAAATTGTTTCAATGTAAGGGAAGTTATTGTGTCCGAAGTAAAAGTTTGTTTTTGTTGGTGGTACTAAAATTCGATGCTAATTTGCAAAGAGCAAATATTAAGTTTTGCTTTAACCCTTATTCTCATACCCAAACTTACTAACGTCGTTTGGCACCCGGGGTACCCGGGTACCCATTTCATGAAATTTTTAAGTTTTCAATATTTTGTTAATTAAAAAGTGTTTATAAAATTTTGATATGATTTGTTCGCTTTTCACCTAAATAACGAGAATCCGGAAGGTAAAAAAAAAAGTTTCATTATTTGTCAGGTTTTTTCACGAAAATACATCGCAGTGGGCACCCGGGTACCCGGGTATGAGAATAAGGGTTAAAGTTGATAAAACTTTAAGTGAAACATTTCAATTGATGAACCAAGTTTATGGTGATCGTTTATCCCGTTCAGACTTCATGAGTGGTGCAATCAATTTAAAAACCACTGTTAGGACATAAATGATGACCAACATGTTAGCCAACTGTACTGGTGACCCGCGATCACCGCTTATTCCATTAAAACTAGTCGGTAATTCATCATAGATCAGCCAAAATCTACTTGAAAATTAAGTGAAGTATTCACCCACCCGGTGATCTTTTTAATATTTATGTTAAATATCTGCCAGAGTATTTATCTAATATAGTTAAATAAATATTTTTTTGAAAATATTTTTAATGTTTTTTGTTATTTTCGTTATTTTATAAACAAAATATCCGCACGGGGCACTTCCCAGGCACTTCCACCACAATTTTTAATTAAACTCACACACATTTTTGTTACGTACTATGTATTGAATAAACCCTCGTGCATCGTGCGACTTTCACCTTATAAAAAAAATTAATTAACCGATTAAACAAAGGCGTTTTGAGGACGTAGAAGCCATCCAAACAGCTTGCACCGACATCCTGAAGGACATTCCAGCAGACGATCTTAAACACCCATTAGACATACTTTTGATCATGCAAATAGCTGTACTGAGCCTAAAGAGGACTACTTTAAAAACCCATATCGGTCTTACCAAAAAAATTTTTATTAATCTTTTAAATGTTCAAAGACGAAAAGGCCTCTTTGCTAATGTGGGAACGTACATACCATGCAAAGTGATCGAAAATTTTCAATAATTATAGGCCTTGGGGGTGTTCTGACACCCAAAACCCCTCCCTTGGCTACGGCCCTGGTTTCATGCACTACTTTCAAATGTTACGCTTCATAAAATTAGGTTATGTCAACTCAGTAGGCAGTACTTGATAGCGCATTTGAAAACCCACATGTGGGCTTCTGTTAATGTAGCTTTTTTGGGAAACAGTTCCTCAAAGACATAGAGCAAGAGATCCAAAGTGAAAACTTCAATATTCAAAATGGCAGCTACAAAAAAGTTACTTCAATATGACAAATACTTGCATATTCGACACTATATAGGAATTGTTGTTTTGAAATTCTGACTATCTGACGTATTCAGATTTAGCGACCCCAAAAAAAGCCAATACTGTTTTTCCAAGTCATTTTTTAACATTAAGAAACGTAAAAAGCAGTGATTTGTATTCAAAAGTTCAAATACTCCTAACGTATTCTTTTTCTTACTTTTTATTTTCACCTCAATACAAAAAAATTTAAGTCATCAGAAACTTATTGTTTATCCATAATCTTTTATTTGCAAATTTGAAAAAATCACACAAATAAATCCATAAAAACTCAAAAAATAAAAAATATTATGACAAGTTAAGTCGTTATTTTGCTTTTCTACATAGACCCAAACTAGAATCTGCTGAAATCTGGTTTTTGTGGTGAAAAATTGCAACATTGTTACGTGTTTCAGAAAGACATTTGCATCCTTCAGATAAAAAGAAATAAAACACTTACAGAATCAAAAATTGTTTTCCAAAAACTTCTTCACAACGTTGTAAATTCGAGACTTGTACAAAGATTCCATTAATTGCAGCGTCAAAAACTAGTTGCATTGATACAAATAAGATAAACTTGGATACTTTTATAAAATCTTTTGTCTGAAAATGTCATTAATTTTTACACCGTGTGACAATTTTTAAAATTATTAATTAAAAAATTAAAAAATTTTGTCACACCGAAAAAATCCATATGGGCGTGAAACTAGAGACCAAATTTAGTAATACTGCGTTCTCAGTTTTTCATTTCTACATCCTTTGTCCTTTTACAAGGACTTCAAAAAAATATAAAAAATACTTAACCTGGTTCGAATATGACGAAATGTATATCAAATGAAAGAGGAAAGGCTTTTTTATCTATTTGTAAAAAAATGATATGAAAAAGGTCCTTTGAAAATTTTAATCCTTTATATCCTTGAACATTTATATAGAATTTTCTTGAAAAGTAGGTCTATAATAACCTAAAATCTCCTTGATCACGTGTCAAAATTCCATTATACTCGCTTCATTAACTTTGTATCTTTTTACTATTTAAAATAATGATACTCAAATAAATAAGAAATTTTGTACTTTCGCCTTTTTTTAATAACTTTCGAACCAATAAAATTAGAGCAATGATTAGTTTCACGCAAATATGGAATTTTCCCGGGGTGAAAAATGCTGTCGCACGGTGTTATTTAACTCGCCAGTTTGGAATTATTCGCAACAATTGTTTAAGCTTTTGGCTACAAATTTGTAATGCGAATTGAAAAGTTGCTTATTTATGATTGATTTGACGATTCAATTAGGAACAAACAAAAATGATTTAATGGGCTTATTTCATGAGCAACCGTTTTCGGTGATAAATTTAAAGAGCTGTTGTGTACAGGCCACGCTGTGCTCCCCAGTAAGCGGTAAGTATTACGATCGTTCCGTTTAATCCAAAAGGAGTTCACCAGGTCATTTAATGTTTTATTTATGTTTATAAAAAGAGAAGCAGTCACTGATAGTACGAATTTTTCTATTTCACTGTTAACCATATAAGCGTATTGGCAAATTTGAAGGCCAAATTGTTACCTCAGTGTCTTTCAGCTAAGCTGAAAAATTCTGAACCAACTATTTTCGATTTCAACTACGAAAACCTCAATAATGATCGCAACAACATCAGCAGTTTGGTTGAAGAAAAATACATGAGCCCCGAATTTTGGCAAAGCTTGAACTTCTATGAGTTAATAACGTTAAAATGTAATGGAGACAGCGTTGTAAGCCAATTGAGCCAGGTCGTAGGCTAACCAGGCTAAATATGTATGTCATCATATCACCATTTGATTGGAACCAATCTGAGCAAAGATCTAACTACTTGCACTACTGTCTTGGAGCCGTCAGTCAGTTGGTAGTTATTACTTCCGCGCCCGATTCAATTCATCAATCAAATATGTTCAAAAAGTTACAAAATATATTACACACAACGAAAAATGCTTACAATATAGTTTAGTAACAAAATCCATAGACGTTGTCCCTCCAGACAATCGAATTGTCCCACCGGACATCGAATCACTTGTAATAATTAGAAACATAAATAACTTTTCTTCGAAGGTAACATATCACTTAACTTTCGATAAATCATCTACAAATAATTTGTACTTGTTTATTTCTTTATTTGCTTACCAATTACCGTTAACGGTTAAGCGAAGAGTTGCTTTCTGCCTTATTCTTCTTCTTATTCAGTTAAACCGATTGCAAACGGCCTCTTTAAGCTGTCAGCACAAACAGGACTAAATTGAATTTAATTCAAGTTGCAGGTTTGTATATTATATCTTCATACAGCGAGTATCTGGCGTTTACCATATTTTGTTATTTTTTTTGCCTTACTAGTAAAAACGTAAAGCTGCGCTGAGTGAAATTCGGTGCGCAAACGCCGCATTTCTCTCGGCGCTCGCACGAAATTAACTCAAACTCAAACTCTACGCGAGTTGGTGGCGCAATTCTGAAGGCAGGAATGGCCCAGTGTATAGAACAAATGACTCTGTGTGACGTTATATAACCGGCGCGCGATGATTTTTCGCACGTTTGCTGCAAACGACGCGGACTGCGACGCTGAAAATACTACAAACTGTGTGTTCGTAGTAAAAAGCCCGAATTTGAGTGCAAGTTGCGGAGCGAAAGCGAGTGCCCGACTCGAACTGCAATTCGCAGTGGTTTGTGGGGGCGATTCGTATGTTGCGCAAATTTTTCGGTTTTCCTTACTTTCTGTTTTGCTTTTGCGGTCGAACGCAAGTGTACCGAACCCGCCCTAATTTTGGTGGAACCTCGAAGCCGTCCACCCGACCGCGCGCTGGTTCGTTCGCAGTTTTCTCACGCTTCCCCCAACGAGGGAAGACTGCTGGCTGGCGGCACCGACACCAGCTCACATCGCGTGGTATGTCATATCCGTTTTTGGCGGCACTCTGTCCACTCACCGTTTAAGTGTTCGGTGTGCTTCGCTATGCGCGCTGGTGGCTGCTGTATTTGGACATGGCAAACGTTCTCGATAAATCAATTGTGTGAACAGTTTTTGGGGGGGAAAGGAAGGAGTTGCTGCAGTGGCGCACACAGGGGAGGGTTTTTTGGGTTTAAACCCCCCGAAATATATTTAGGGTAGTACAGATTTTTATTTATAACTGTCGCGTATATATTCAATCATCAATATTTAAACATCAATAACACTACTCGACACAAAAAAATTCACCTAGAAATAAAAGTGTTTTCTAGACTAACTTTGGGCCGCTGAACAAGAAACTAAAGATCAAAACAGTTTTGTAAGAAGCGTTTTCGAAAAATCGTTTTTCCCTGTTGTTTCAGTTATGAAAACATATCTCGTAAACGAATCATCCGGCTAACACAAGCTGTTCGGTCAGAAGATAATACCTTAGCCTTTCCAGAGATATACAAATTGTCCAAATCAGATGAGATTTGGAGAAATTACTGACAGTGAAATTAGTAAAAAAGTGAATTTTTCGACCAATTTCAAAAATCATAAATTTTTGAATGATTGTTTTATAGATAAAATAAATTATCTCCTTTGGTTTTAAAATCCAAATTGGTTTTGTGCAAATACAAAAAGTTATGATGCACTAAGTGAAAAAACCAACTTTACATTTATTACACTTTGCGAAAAAAACACCTTTTTTTGCCGAGACCCATCCTAATGTTGAAATAGGCGTGAAACTAGAGATCATTTATAGTAACCTGACATAGTCAGTTTTTGAGTTTCTGACCCAAAGTCCGTTTCAAAGGGCCAAAGTCCTTTTTAATTGACTTTAAAATTTTAAAGACATACATTTAAAATATTTTTTTTAAATATTTGCGCTTGTGCAATGATGAAGATATGGGTATCAAATGAAAAAGAAAAACTTTCTCCTTTCAACTAAATTTTCTCTTTTGAACTTCTTTTGAAAAATATAGGTACATGTTTTGGATCTCAGTCTGTAGATTCATACACCAAAATTTTACCCTCTTTCAAAGTTCTCAAAAAAAATTACACAAAAGCTCCCGCTCCCCGAAACAAAATCCTGCGTGCACCACTGAGTTGCTGTTTTACGTATTGTGGTCATTGTTGTTGTTGTTGTTGTTGTTGTTGTTGTTGTTTGCGTGAGTATTATTTTACTTAAATACTGTGATGAGGCAGTTTTAACACAGCGAACGATTTTCCATGTAGGCACACAACTCCAACGCTTGTTGAGGTGGTTGGGTTTTGATGAAGTCAGGTGTCTGACCTAATTGTCTCATAGTTGATAGTCAATGTGTTTGTCCATTTGCGTTTGATTCACGAGCGTAAAGCAGACAAATTGACGTTAATGGTTTCTGCGTTGAGTTTTGGCTCGATTTATATTAGAATTTATTGTTTAGACCGATGCGTAGACTGATAGGTATTAGTGACAGTTAGAGTGCATCACAAAATCAAATGACACAGCGATTTGGACTGAAATATTTAATATTGTAAGAAAGAATACTAAGTTTAAAATTTAATTTATTTAATTTTAATTTATTTCATTTCATTGAGTTAATAATCAACAATGTTTTGTTGGTAATGTTTGACTTTTGTAGAACGCGCAATTCTTTCTTTCATTTGGATGCAACAAAATACGAAAAAATCTTTATAGCCATTTCAGTTTGACAGATCATTAGTCACAAATATCGCAGATATGCCCAATGAGTGAAAATCCTGATAGGTCATGGTAGTCCTGTATAGACGAGTACGCCAAACTCTTACTTCCCTGTTCGGGAAATAGTTGTAGCTTGCCAGAACATCCGTCATCATTTGGAATCACAAAAGTGTTTAGCTCGACCGTGTTCCACACCCTGCGATAGAGTTTATTTGGGGACAGGAGGGCATCCAGCTTAATTGATCTCTTGGTGCACCGTCGAAACGTGGCCTACGTGAGTCTTTTGTACAGATACTACTTTAATAATTGCTCCACGGACAGTAACATTTTAATGCCACCACTCTCCAGAGCATTCCGCTCAAACAATGCATTCCACGTTGCAGGATATTTCAATGCCCTACGCACTACAGGAAAAGTTTGTTTCTGGTCCTATGGCACGATTTTGACATGGTCTCCGGAAAATTCCGGAAATTCCCCATAGTACCGATGACCTAATCCTTCAAATTCCTGTCTTCTAAGCTTTGAATCCTTTCAGAAACAGCATAAAAAAGTTACACATAGTCAGATTTGATGATCTTAAGTCATTTATTGACGATATTTTTTGTGTTTTAGCCTTCATTATCATTCCTTTTTGGTTTTGGAAAGTCTTTAATCCCTAATTTAATGACTTGATTGATTGTTTCTTTGATCTATGTTTCACCATAAGTTAGGATACATTTCGTGAATCAGGATTGAAGCTGCTCAGCATGTCTATAGCGATCAGCTTCAAAATTGTGAGAGATGTCAAGTCTAGGAGCTTAGTAATTCTCTAAATAGGAATGACGATTATGGAGAACTTTTTCAATGTTTTCACCAAGTAAAAACTTTCAACGTAGTTGAACATTTCGAATGATCGTTTAGCTGTTCATAATCGTGACAAGATTTTAAAAATAAAAAGCCCAGGTCCAACACATGGACCACTAAGCCAAGGCAACCTTGTCACATTAAGCAAAAACACTGAAACTTCCTTACAACAAAATCGTAAGTCACCAGAAATCACTTCGTTATATAAACAGAAACTTCGACACACAGAATTTATGCATTTTTAGAAATTTATTTTAGGGCACAAACTTCAACATGAGTGTTCAGTTCCTTGAATACGCTGATGACATTGATGCCATCGGGCATAAGAAGCGAAATGTCAACGCTGCCTTTGCGACAATCGAAAGAGAGTCTCTCGAAATGGGTTTGTTGGTAAATGAGGGCCAGACGAAATACATATATGCTGTCTGGACGTTGGAACTCGCAGCGGTTAGGATTACACGTCAAGTCCAACAAGAATACTTTTGAAGTTATTAAGGAATTCATCTACCTTGGCACCGCCGTAAACACCAACAATGTTGCCAGCCTGGAGATAAAGCGAAGGACGACTTTTGCCAATTGGGGCCACTACGGTCTTGTTAGGCAATTGGGTAGCAGAGACCTCTCTCGAGCGACAGAACTCGCACTCTATAGGACGTTTCTGCCCGGTCTTCTTTTTTGAGGCGCAGAAGGTACTTCGGAAATCTTCAGCCCTGTTTGTATTGGCGTCGTCTATCGAATATGAATCAACAAAGAACTGTTTCAAGACATGTACGTAGCACAGCGAATTAACAATGAGCCGCTACGCTGGTTTGGCCAGGTCTGCCATGTGGTAGAAGAAGCTTCGGCGAAAAAGGTGCTCGATGTGTAGTTAAAAGTCAACGGCGAAAAGGAAGGCCGTGCCTCCGGCAAAAGGACCAAGTTGAGGAACTCTTGGCGTGACGAACTGGAGAAGCAGAGGCGCCTGGAGAGAACTTTTGCGGCCAGAGAACTTTTATGACCGGTTAAGTAAATAAGAAATCAGTATTATAAGTTTGGATTTGTATTGTTCTTTAATTTTTCTTTCTCAAAATATTCAAATACTTTTAGAAACCAAACACAATAAGTAGTCGGTACATCGTTTCTCATCTTAAAAAAAGTTCAAAATATGTGAACTGATGAAAGATTTCTTTTCAATGTAGGTAACGTTATCAGCATTTACAATTTTTTTTAGCGGTCAACTGCTGTCAAAAATGTTAGTGAGGTCATTTTGTATTTTTTCCAATTTTTTCTTTTATTTTTAATTTTTTTATTTTTTTATATTCCCCAAATGTGTCTCACCCATTTCTGGGTACGAAGTTTCATTGATATGGATAACAAGCAGTTATTGGAAAATTCATCCAATACGCTTGAGAGTTCAATTTTCAGCTAGAAAATTTATTCGTTTTTATTTATTCTAAAGAAAAATTCGGTGTTTGGAAATTCGTTGGAAGGAAACCAAAACGCATGTAAATTACAACAACAAACTTGTTTTCTTGAAATAAATTTTTAGTACGAAGAGCTTTGATCTATTGAAGTTTTGGACGTTCGACTGCATAAATACTCACTCTACAAACATTTATGTGAATTTTATGATAATTTTCGACCATAATTTAATGGAGAATCATAATTACGACACCACATTATCAGTTAATTTCACGCGCCACACAACTTAATTGAAGTGATGCCGCAATTAAACGAACAGCGCCCTGTGTCGCTGCCAATTTATGACTGCCATCAGAAACACTAATTGCCTTTTTAATCAACCACAACTCTCAAATTCTTCTTCTATTATGCAGAATATTTAAAACAAAAATGCACGTTCAAAAAATCAGTTCAAGGCTGACGTTTGGGCTAAAAGTCACAGCCGCGCCATATGAGAAATGTGGCCATCAAGAATTCAGAGCAGACAGCAGCGATGTACAAAGGAGGCCGGGGCGGAAATGCAGATTTGCGCATTCCTACAGTTGTTGGCCACTTGCAACATGCAACTAATTCAATTTCAAGGCAATAAATTCGCACACGCTTGCAACGGGGCAGTGCGCACACGAACACAATAGAAAGAAGCGCTGGCCAACGACAGATCTCAGCCAAGGCTGCACACCCCACGCCCTCCAAAACAACACCGAAGCGAAGGTGCTGAAACTATGCGCCTTCCAGCCGTGACTGGGCGTAACGCATCGTTCACTCTTACGCTCACGCCCAGACAAACGCTAATCACAGAGTCCCGCACACACACACACACACAGCAATTAAAGCGATTAGCAAAGGTGTGGGAGGAGGTGGCAGGTGCAGAACAGATACATTGCCCAAAGACGTGATGCACTTCGGCGACTGCTTCAATGTGAAAGTTGTTGTACATTTCATTGATGTTGCGCTGATGAGCAGTGAAACGCTGCAACTGAGTTGCGGCGGAGCGGGTGGAAGTTGCGGCGCTGCCACCACACAACTCAATCACAGTGCGGTGAAGGTCCCTCTGGGGAAGGAAGCAACGCGAATTGCGTGTTTGCGTTGTGTAGTTTCATTCATATTTTTGCATTGAGTGCAGCAAAGTGCTGAGTCGATGAGCGATGTGAGCAGCAGCGAGCTTGAGCGCAAAAAGACTTGGCGAGCTTTTGAGTGAAATGTTTGCGAACGCACAGCTCAAAGTGTGTGTTCGGCCAGGTGCAGGACATGTTCCATGAATATTGTAATTTGAATTTTGTGAAAATTAATAAATAAATAAATAATGAGTAAATAAATAAATATTGAAGTGTATATTTATTTCAAACAACACAATGAGTCACAGCTTCTATCAACAATTCTTGTCACTCAATCGCTCGCCAGTGCACTCACAGTTTGAGCGCTGCGCTCATTCGCATGTCCTGGCTGCTCACAAAGCGCCTCGGCCTGTCCTTTCGATTGTGTACCATTGCTGCTTGCTGCGCGTACCTGCGGGGCCAGTTTGTCTTTCTCAGCTCAGCCTGCTTGGACGCGTTTCGGTGCGCTTTATATGCGTTGCGTTTTCTTCATTTTCAAACATTTCACTTTCAAACAGCAACAGCAAAACGTGCAAAACAACAACACTGAGTCCAGGCGGGCCACAAACAAATTATAAAACAACCAAAAAGTACCGAAAAGAAAAGTGCGAAATAAAATTATAAAAGTGCTGAGTGAAAGTTTTGCAAATTTGAATAAATCAACAACAATTTTTAAAATGTTGGAAGTGCGTTGCTCGGTCGCAGCAGCCCTCACTTTCTAGCCACGTAGTGGGTGGTAGGGCTATTGTTGTTGTTCTTGTTGTGTTGAAGCAGTGTGTGCATCGCGTGTGGTGATATAACAAGCGCTGGTTTTTTCTCACTTTGTCACTTTAAAACGCAATGTTTCGATTAATAAAAACAGCATTGTTCAGATGGTGCGAGACGGCTGGGAGCAGAATTTGAGCGCAGCAAACCAACGAAATGAAGTGTATCGCTGATTTGTTGGATAAAAAAAGTAGGTAGACGCCAGTTGAGCACAATATGCATGCCACTGTTTTTATAGCCACTAAAATTCCGTTGAACGTTTAACGTGTTTAACCTTAAAGTCAGCAGCCAGCCAGCCAGCACGCACGCATATGGCCCAACGAATGTTGACAAAAGCCAACACAAACGCGCTCACACGCTCGCATGTCGCTGCCCACCTTCCCGGTAGCCAAGGTGAAAGAATATAAAAAACAATAACAAAAGCAACGAGGATGGCAAAAGCGGCCTCAATAGCGTCCAAGTAGCTGTGGAACGTGCGTGTGCGGGTGATGGCAGCGAACTAACACCGTATGAGATGAAGAGGGCAGACATCATTGGCACCGCCACTATTGCGGAAAATTAGTAATTGTGTTGTTCTGTGTGTGTGTGAAAAAAAATTGCGCATGACGACGCACTATGCGGCATTGAAAATAAGCCTCCCACGGCATGAAAATCATTCATGCCGCCTAAACGCTTTATAACACTCGAACGCACACATATGTGGGCTCGAGAATGCATAAATACCTGAAGCGTGCAGGCAGAGAGGCCTACGTCACGAACTGTCAATGCCTATGTGGCACATTTTGCTTTCGCCTACAGCCACATTAAAGCTTTATTGTTGTTATTTGCTGCTTTATACTGTTTCTTGCGCTTTGCATAAAATATGAGTAATTTCAACGGAAACGGAAATGTTGTCTGCCTGTCAGCGGTGCGTAGCACATCTGCCTACATGACCAATGCGAACGTGCGCTCCGTGCTGCATGTGTGTGTGTTTGTTGTTGTGCTTGTTAGGCGCAGCACTAATGGCATTCACTGATTGCTGTCATTATTGTTTTAAATAATCGTTGCGACTTTAATAGATCGTTGGGACCGCACAAATCGGGCCATCGCAGCGTATACGCAACAAAGTGACTGTCACCGTGTGGCTGACTGTGCGTGCGCCCAACTTCAAGACAGGTTAAAAAACCGTTTCCCCATAAACGAAGCGTGTTCTTGGCGCGTAATTCAAGCCTTTCGAATCTAATGTGCCCAATAGAATATTTAATATAGTGTGACCAATTGCCATGGTGCGTGATCAATTAGTGGCAATTGATGACGATTTGCTCGTTAAGACCACTCAATGTATGTTATGATACAATAAAAAAAATACAGTTAAATAGTTTTAATTGTTAATTTCAGTTCAGTATTGATTACATATTTTACTTTAATCGGTTTTGTTCAAACTTTTTAAGTCCATAAAACGACGCCGTTGTTCGAAATGGAGTTGAAAACAAATCTGTTCACGACTTGTCGAGAAAAACGAAAAATCGAAAAATTGTTGGCATTACTAATACATTATTTTAGAATTTAAAGAAAACCAATGGCCTTGAATATTATTATCATGATTAACAAAATTCTGATATTTTTTTGCCGTCGGGTTTCTTCGGTTGGCTGAGTGATTGTGTGAGTTGCACTGGTGTGGCTGAGTTCGCATGGTGCCACAGATTAAAGTGTGTTGAAAGGACTTTAAAATGTATTGTGCCATATAGAAATGATTGGAATGCCAAAGTGTGGTATAAAATACTTCAGTGAGAAAAACATTTTTAAATAATAGGGGTATTCTCGATGTCTTGCAACATTGCAAAACTTGCAGAAACTGTTCTTTGCAACCCTGAAAAGTACCAGACTTCGAGAACATCCAAATAATCAAATATTGTAAAAAAATGCCGCGAACAGTCGAAAATTCAAAAACTGTTGATTTTTTTATTGAAAGTGCCTTTGTAGTCAGCTGATGCACGGTTGTACTTTAACACAAAACATGGGTTTCGGTGTTGCAAATATTGCAGAAGTTGCAGATATGTTTTTTAGTGTATTTTGTTGTTGTATCATTGTACGGATTGCAAAAGTCTGCATAAGCTGCAACTTCTGCAATTTGCAAGGGTTTTGCAAGACATCGAGAATACCCCTAATGTAATAATTTAGGTCCTTGCAGATCATCATAAAGTAAAAATTATTGAATGGTATTTTATACTTTTTGGTGGCATTCATTTAAAATGTTAGATGTCAAATCATGTAAAACTAATATTTGATAATATGAGTTGCTGGGTTTTGGTTCTGATAGCATAAGCTTCATGTGTCAATATTAGCCTCTTTTTAGGAAAAGACCTCAAATTCTATTCTTCTTCTAGGAAGATAGTCTTTTAGAAATCCTCGTGAAATTTAATGACATAAATGGGCAAAGTATGGTATCGCAATGAACCACTCCAACCTAATCTAACCCAACTTAACCTATGAGCTGGAAACTCACAAGTAAAATACCCGGCCGGAAGTGTTTCCCAGTGTTATTTAGTCTTTTAGGTTCTTTGCAAATTGTGAAGATGTCAGTAAGTTGCTGAAGCAACTCCAGGACAAAATAAAGTTTTTTCCTTTTCACTTGTGTCCTTTCACATAAAAACAATACTTATGATAGAAAAGTTGTTGGTGGAAAGTATTTCGAAAAAAAATCCTTATGATGGAAAAGTTGTTAGTGGAAAATATTTCAACATTTCATATTTTCCAAAGATTTAAAAAAATTTGTAATTCATAAGAAACGTAGATTTTATTCGATTTATATCTACTTAGCAAAAGACATTTCTTCATTTTTAAAAGTTGAAATCGGTAACAAGTCACATCTTTACAAAAGCAAAACTTCATAAAATTAAGAAGACTCACAATTTTTGTTTGAAAATTTATATATATCTACTTGTAACGTACATAAACCTTTGTTTTAAAAGTGAAATATGGTTTTTATGAAACAAGAAACAAGAAAGATTTTAAAAGCTGAGCAAGTGATAGTCACTCAATAAAAAACACTTCTTCATAGACTTTCCATTGTTGACTCTTTGTTGACTAGATTAATCCGTAATGGCCTAAAGCGATCGACAATTTTGTAATGGCTTCCGGTTCCACATCGACCAAAAGGGAACCTCCGTCACTCAGATATCGCGGGATATCTCAAAAACCGGAACAGCTTTATGTTTACTGTTCAATCAACTCACTGAAAGGTTTACAACAGTTTATCACAGTCTACGCTATTAATATGTGTGATCCTGGGGAACTGAAAGCAACTTAGTTGACGGAGAAAATATTAATGACTCTCCTTGATAATATTCCAATAGCTGACACTTCAAATATTTCAGTCTAAAACTCATTGCAGCAAGTCAGAAGAAGTATTCTAAACTTAGTGCATCCGTGGATATGACAAAGACCCAAACTTTTTTCCACATTATTCAAAACTATCTTTGGAACTAGGACTAAGTTGAATTGGTTACCCATCTTTTCAAATGTTTACTATCGGCAATTTCGCTCTCACATTAGCAACAAGGGATTAGTCAGTTCAATCACTCAATTCTTATTCAACTCGAAGCAGTTTGAGTGCGATAAATAAATCATATATAAACGATTGGGCTGTTAATTACAATAAAATAAAATATTGATTTGTTTCCACTGTTGTGCTGCTTCCAACCTGTGGAAAAATACGCAAAGCTCTGGGATGAGGCCAACATAGAATAAACTCACATGCTAAGGTTTACGTGGATTTTAAGGCACCCGGTATGATGACCTAAGTTGATATTCCATAAGTTAGGACAAATCGGTTGGCCATAATATAAAAACTAAACTTTCATTGACGCACTTTCTTACCGGTCAACGGAAAGCGGCGCAAATGTGTAATTTTCAAATTAGTAATAAATGCGGCAAATCACTGTACAAATGCAACAACAATAGCAGCAAAAGCGAGTTACTTGTAATTACAACTGCCGACTGCAAAAAAGGTTAATTTTCGGAAAACTCAACAAAAGGCGAACTTACCGCGAAAGTACAGTCACATTTGTAGACGCTTTGTGAACGCTTCTGAGAATGTGTTTCATAAAAAAGAAATAAGTGGCCATTGTTCCGCTGCCGAAAATTGCCAACAAATTTTTCTTTTGCCACACAAACTAAACAAGTGGCAGGCAGCACACTTTGAGTGCTAATTAACTTAATGCGGTTTTAATACCAACGCGAGCGTTTAGGCCAGAATAATTGACGTGGCGCAAAAGAACGCGCCGTCATGACGAAATGTGCCAAAATGCTGCAACAACAAAGCAAGTTGAAGCAAGCGAAAGTCAACACGAAGTGGAATTCTAAGGATATGAAATGTGTGTGCAGAAATGTTGTGAAAGCAAGTAGACGAAGCAAGAGGAATGGGAGATTTCTTGCGTATTGAATTATGCAGCAAAATGTTTATGTGTGTGGAGCACAAAAATATATATAAAAGTCTACCTCTGCGAAGAGATGCCGCCGCTGTGGCCATTGAGGACAACCAATTTTGATTAGCGTGAAAATATGTGACAAACGTGCCGAGCATTTGCACACAACACGTTTTCGGCGCAGTGGCGCTAGTGGCAGCAACAGAAATGTCGACGCTACATAGCACTGTGCAACAAATCTCTATACATCGTTTGAAAATTGCTCGATTTAGCTTTGTTTTAGAGGCAATTTAAGGATGTATACCAAGTCTGGTTTGGCGGGTTTCGCTCAACGTCTTCAAATAACAAATTATGGGCTCATGGCGTGTTGTTAGAAAATATTTTCAAGACAAATTTTGGGACGCTTAATGTGAAGATGAAAATAATTCGTTTTAAGAAACGTTTTCGCGTCTATCTTAGTTATCTGAAATTCGTATGTAGCTTTTAAATCGAAATTATTACATTCCCAGAAAATCTAATTTGATTTTAATCCAAAAATAATCCTTCTTTTTATTCGACTCTGGTAATATTGGGTTTAACATTTATGAACTTTATTTATCATGCATTTCAGATTTAAAACAAAACGTAGAAAAAATGTAGGCTGTCGTTTATATTTCTTCAATAGGGAAGCATTCAAAAACCATGTTTTGGAGTTGTCTCTATCGGAGTGGAAAAAGTGCTTCGACAATTGTTTTGAGCGCATGCAAAAGTGTATAAATCTTCTAGGAGAATACTTTGAAAAGCAATAAAACCATTTTTGATGATAAAAAAATGCATTAGCATCCTTTTTGAAAAAATATAAAAGGCAACCCTCGCACAAGCTTTTAGTCTAAAAATTCACAATTTTTGAAAATAGTTTATCTTTAAGCATTGGTAATTCAACCCAGTCTTAACTGATCTAAACAATACGCATACCGTTAGAAAGGACAAAACATTATCTCTGATGGGGCGATTTACGTTTTTCCAATGATTCGTTCGCGAGGTATGTGCTCACAACTTAGAGCCTAGAAACAGTTTTCACGAAATTCTGTTGCATAGTGAAATCACTAAGCATTGAGAGCAATGAACAACGCGAGAGCAACGAGTCCCTTGTGGAGCATTTAAATTTGTAGAAGAGTCCAATTTAAAACGAACACCAGAGGCAATAAAGTTTAATAGTAGCTACTAAATAAAATTTAAATGTGAATCTTTACAGCAGCGAGACATTTCAGTAATTTGTAAAAATGAAATATAAAATTTTAAATGCGAAATTTTTGTAGCCTAAGCAGACTTGAACTTGGCTCACTTAAAGCTTCTTGGCAGAGCATTTCTGGTTTTCCCAAATGGGTTCATTCTGCACATTGATTTACAGTCTTGATAACGTTTTTTGTGATCAGCGTTATGAAACTGAAAAGTGACTAAAGAGTCCTGGAAAAAATGTCTTGAGATCTTTAATGAATCTCAGAAGATTGCAGTGGTTTGGAAAATAAACTAAAATTGAAATTATTTTCTTTCAATTAAAAGAAAAAACTCTGTGCATACAGGATCGACATGGTTCGATGCTTCGGGCTTTTTGGATTATTTTGCGCCCAAAGTTATTTCATCGTAGTTCACGGTACATTTTTGTCAGCTTTCTGTTCGCACCTGGCACTAAGCTCAGTACTCCAACAGCTCTACACATTAGACCATCGACCTCTGCGGCCCTTTGCTCCCTCGCGGAGCTTTAGGACTCTATATATATATGGTGCCCGCTTACTTTGTGTTGATTTTCACTTCGTCAACTCGAAATGCTGCTTTAAGCTTCCAACCCATCAACTCAATAGTTTCAGTATAAAATTGAGCCAAGTAATGTCTCGCATTTTGACACCACACAAATATATAATAGTTATAACATCGCCATATTTACTTTCGTGTCATTAACTCTGTGCGACTCAACTTAGCGCACCTGCCACATGGGCAATGCCTACGCTTTAGCTTTATTTTTCCGCTCACACCAAAGTTGTCGGCTCATTTGGTTATTGACTCGGCGGAAATTCCTAACTCAAACCAATGATTCTCATTTGTGAAAATGGCCCCTAATGTTGTTGCCTACTTGGCAGTTTTTTATTTGTCCGCTAATGTTGTGTCGCTGGTTCAACGACCACAACCTAAAAGCCAGCAACCAGCAAACAAGCGTTAATGCCACAACTTATGAACACGTTGCCCTGGTATCCTTATTTGTTGCTTCATTTGCTTTTCGTTTTGCTAACTTTTTTATATTATTATTATTATTTCTTTTATTGTCATAGTTTGGTGAGCTTTTGTTGCTACAGTTAACCTCAGAATGTGTGGGCAGAACATAGCACAGGGTGTCATAAACACAGTATGAAACCAAAATGGGAAGAAAGGCTATGCATTTTTGTCGAAATTGACGTAGTGCAGCGGAAGTGTTCTTATTATTCCAGTCTCACAGGTATCCTGAATTTGATATTGCTTGGCTTAGAATACAAACCCACATTCCAATGTTCTTAAGATCCAAGATAATACAATATAATATTTCTTTAGCCTAAGATTAACCGAATTCGTTGAATACTAAAAAAGTTATAAAAAACTAAGTAAAAACACAAAAATTTTACATTTCTTAAACAGTCACATTTTCACATGAATTTTTCAATTTAATTGGTTAGATTTACAGAAAGCATCCAATTAGATTTTCATCCGAAATATTTAGATTGTCAGAAGATCCAGTTAGGTTTTGAAGCGAAAATGTGAATATTTAAAAAATAATAAATAAACGTTTTTGTTCTACTTAGAGTGAAATCTATTCATTTACGTACATACATACTAGTGTCTGACCGAATGTTCGGTTTCGGTTTCGGCCCAAATAAATGGTTTCGGTTTCAGTTTCGGCCCAAAAATGGCCGAACGGCCGAAACCGAAACTTTCTAGAATATTTGTTTACATTTTATTATGTAGCAGAGCAATGTAGATGCCACCAATGTAAATAAACTTTGTTCATCATATAATATTAAATTATTTAATTTTGAATATTACCGAGTAAGGTACGAAAAGGTGATTTTTTCATGTTTATGTTTTTAGAAAATAAATAAATAGTTTTAAGTATTCATTTATTTATGTTATGTGTGCTCTTTATTTACTATGGTGATTTTTATTTCAACTAGAATGTTTCGGTTTCGGCCGAATATAAAAAAAACCGAAATTTGGTTTCGGTTTCAGCCCAAAAAGATGTTTCGGTCGGCCACCAGTGCCCGAGCAATTAGTCGGCTTCGGTTTCGGCCAAATTCAAATATTCAAAAAACGAATATTCGACCAATAATCGGCTTCGGCGAAAATAGTCGCCGAAGGCCGAAGGTACACATTTTTTAGTATGCATCACTCGATATGGCAAAGCAAAAGTAGCACAAATCAGTTGAAAAGTGCTAAGTAGCTAAAAAGCACCATTGCCAACACACATTTTCGGGTAACGTTGCCCCCACATATTCACAGTAGCCAGAACCATCGTTTGGTAACGAACCGAACTAGTCTGTACTTCCAATATTTTGAGAGAACACAAATCCGTATATCAAAGTAAATTATTAGTAGCGAAAGTCTTTGACAACCACCAGTCGATTTTATCTGACAGCTGTTGTCAAATTGTTGTTGCTCACGTGTAAAACTGTGACTGGTACACTAAGATCCAATTTTTCAATGCGAGTTTAACTGATAACTTTTTGCTGGATCATAAGGTATTTGTAATTTGTATTTATATTTTTTGTTACATTCATTCATTGAATTTTTATTTTATTCTTCGATAATTCTTAAATTTTATTTGTATTCAACCTACAATTGTTATTTCCCACAAAATGAAAAAGAAATTGCGTTTCCTTTCATCTCTCCTTAAGTTATTCACCTCCGCCTTCGGTTTTAGTCGAATGTCAGTATTGTAGCCGATTAATCGGCTCCAGCTTCGGCTTAAATGACACCTTTTAGATAAAACACGTTATTTTATTTGCGACATTACATAGTCTTTTCTCAAAAGCATTTTCTCATATTTACATCTGTGGAATTTTGACAAAATCACTTAAGTCGACTTAAGTCAAATTTCCAATTTTTAAATCATAAAGAAACAATTTATAGAAGCTTCTTTTGGTGTAATCCTTTTGTTTCTATGACATTTAGTTACAGAGATATGACGTGTATAATTTCAACTTTTCTCGAGTTTTGTATGAGATTTGGTCTGCACCTCATCAGTTTTTTCGCTCTCCTGAACATTTTGAAAAGTAGACTTAGGTTGTTATGTCAAAATGCCACAGACATAATTCTACTCTTCGACTTAAAGTAATTCTTCTCTAAAAAATTTCTTTTTCTGTACTATTATTAACATATGTTATGTTTATGTTTATGTTTAACATTATTGTTGTTGTGTATACCTTTGTTGTACAAAGTTTTTATTTTTTATCGGAAAGTTCCTACGGTTTCTGCTGTCACGCAGTTTTATTAGCCATTTTAAGCGGTTTGCAATTGCGGCTTCTGTTATTTTCTTTATCATCCATTGCCACCGTCGTTGTTGTTGTTTATGCTGCTGTTGTTCGTATTGTGTGCACAAGAGAAACTTTTAAGTGTGTAAAAGTGGTAAACGGCAAATTTTATAGCTCGTGCCACACTTTACGGCGCATTTTATGCCGCATGCCACATCCTCCCACGTGCCCTGCAGCCGTTTTGCGGCGTTGGATATCGCTTTAATATGTATGTACACAATTAAATTTTACTCGTATTCAGCAACATGGAAGGGAATATTTCGGGCACACTGTACATATACTCTTACGTCTCGCTAATAACACAAGTCAACGCATTAAACTATATTTAGTCTGTAATTTTGTTCTAATTATAATAATTACTACTTTCATAAGTTTTCTAAAGCCGCTAAGTAACCAAAACTATAATTAATGTTTTTGTAGATTCCATGAAGAGCTATTTTAATATTAATTAAAGTGTTTGTCTGTATAAAGATCAATAAATATGGTTGGCTTTTTAATGTTTGGAAAACTAACTGCTACTCCAAATAACTTTAACCCTTATTCTCAGAAGTGAGCCTGACAGTCTAACTAAAGATTTCAAGTGGTGATAGATCCAAAAGATTTTCGATTCCATTATTTTATGTTATCCTCTAATGAAATGTTAGAATTATATTGAATTTATCAATTTAACATTTTAGACAGTTTTTGTACTTTTTTAAACAAATGTTTTCATTAATTTAACTTTACGTTACTTTTAAAACTCTGGGAATTAGGGTTCAAAAAACTAAACTAAGTCCTGAGACATCATTAAGCAATTCCTTTTCATCATTTAGCAAGCTTTTCATTATTAAAGAAGTAAGTTAGTGAAAGCTAACCTAAAACCTGGTATTTGAATTATGGATGGACTGGAATTTTTGAGGTAGGCATCTACATAGAAACTGATGTACCCATGTCCAGAGCTATGCCGGTACCTTACCAGCTAAAACCACCTCTACACATACTGAATTATGTTTTCTTCTTGCCAATGCTGGTAGCTAACACACTGCGTGTATAGCTACGAGAGTGGTCTGAAAAGTTTCCGACCTAACAAAGATACAAACATATTTTCTTTAAAGTTATTTGTATTTTTTTTACATAGTCTCTTTGTAAGTTTCCAACTTCTTCCAGCGTTATTTATTGCGTCTAAATTGAGCAAATGCAGCGTTGAAAATGTCTATTCACGTTTTTTTCGAAGGTGAGCAAACGCAGCATCCAACTCGGATAGCTGTTTTGTGCATAAATCTTAATTCGCTAGATGACCCTATCCACCTTATTTGGATGATTGTGTTTTTCATTTGTAATTTTATGAACTTCATTGTCTCCCAAGTATGTATGGCTACGTTTAAATTAATTCAGCTGCCCAGCAGAGTCGCAGTACACACCACCAAACTTGTCTTTAATTTACGTAGGCGTACTGCATCTCTATAACAAATATTTTTTAACAGCTCTATACTTGATTTTTTGTCAGAAAACAACAACTGCGCATCTAAAACACTACTAAACGAGTGCTAAAATCTTAATTTTGAGATCGAAAACTTTTCAGACCACCTTTGTATTTTGCTTCTATTTACCTATAACACTGTGCGACAAAAATGAAACAATTTTTTCACACTGGAAAAAATCCATATGGGCGTGAAACTAGAGACCAAACATAGTAGTACTGCGTACTCAGTTTTTCATTTCTACATCCTTTGTCCTTTTAAAAGGACTTCAAAATTTTGAAGGGGATAAAAAATAAAAAAAATATAAAAAATACTTAGCCTCGTTAAAATATGGCGATATGTATATCAAATGAAAGAGGAAATGCTCAAGAATTTTAATAAAATTTATTTTTTATCTATTTGTAAAAAAAGGACATGAAAAATGTCCTTTGAAAATTTTAATCCTTTATATCCTTGAAAATTTATAACGAATTTTCTTAAAAAGTAGGTATGTTTAAACCCAAAATCTCCTTGATCACGTGTCAAAGTTTCATTATTCTCGCTTCTTTGATTTTGTATCTTTTTTATTATTTAAAGTACTGATACGCAAATAAATTAGAATATTTGTACTGCATTAGACTTGCAGCTCCCACCTTTTTTTTTAAAACTTTCGAACAAATAAAATTAGAGTAATGAAATTTTGACACGTGATCAAAGAGATTTTGGGTTCTAACATACTTACTTTTCAAGAAAATTCGTTATAAATTTTCAAGGATATAAAGGATTAAAATTTTCAAAGGACCTTTTTCATGTCCTTTTTTACAAATAGATAAAAAATACATTTTATTTAAATTCTTGAGCATTTCCTCTTTCATTTGATATACATATCGCCATATTTTAACGAGGCTAAGTATTTTTTATATTTTTTTTATTTTTTGTCCCCTTCAAAATTTTGAAGTCCTTTTAAAAGGACAAAGGATGTAGAAATGAAAAACTGAATACGCAGTATTACTATGTTTAGTCTCTAGTTTCAAGCCCATATGGATTTTGTCCAGTGTGAAAAATGCTGTCGCACAGTGTAACTAGTCAAGAGCAACTTCCTCAGCAATATGTCCCTCAAAGTTCTCATATTTCGTAATAAATGCAGTGAGCCACCTTAGAGTTCCTCTATTTAGATTCAGAACCTATTAGATCCAGTGCCTGATGACTTCTTTAAAGCTTATCGGAATTATTTTAAATAGTAGTCCCAATTCATGTTTTGTGGAGTTTTTTGGATACAAAATTGTCAACCTGACCTAGAAATGTTCAATAAAATCTTAGTTCGTTGCTAGTTCATTAATTTTGATCTCTCCAAACATATCCTCTATGTCTTCTTGTCCCATCAGAGTGACCTTTTTTCCTCGGGCACACAAGTTAAGTTTATGGACGCTTGTGACCGATCGAAATATCTTTTTTGGGCCGAGACCAAATTTCGGTTTCGTTTTTAATATTCGGCCGAAGCCGAAACATTGTAGTTGAAATAAAAATCACGATATCAAGCATTTTTTTTTTCAACAAACGAACGAACAAACATAACATAAATAAATAAATGCTTATTAATAAAAACAATTTATTCATCTTTTAAAAACCTACCTTACTCGCTACTATTCAAAATTAAATAATTTAATATTATATGCTAAAAAAAAGTTTATTTACATTGGTGGCATCTAAATTACTCCTCCTTTCACTATATATATCTGCTACACAAAAAAATGTAAAAAATATTCTAGAAAGTTTCGGTTCGGCCATTTTTTAGTCGAAACTGAAATCGAAACCACTTATTTGGGCCAAAACCGAAACCGAATATTCGGTCGGACACTAATGGACGCATTGCAAAATGTCGCACAAACACTTAACCCCCGCATGGTTATCCAGCGCTTTAACCCTTTGATGGGCAGTAATTAGTTACTACACATCTGCACTTTGTCGTCTGGGCAGACGAAATCCGGATGAGGCTTTTGACAAAGGCAAAGCGCAATGACAGATGAAGTTTATTATGTTTATATGGTAGGCAACGTATGTAAGTATATATATATATAAATTATGTTCATATATACTTACTAAGTTGCCCACAAATACACTGTAAAAAGGAGAAGAATCTGCGATTTTTTTTATTTTTTTGAACCGTTTCGTCTGGCCAGACGACAAAGTCCATCCGAGGGTTAAGGGTTAAAACCTGGTAGAAAATAAGTTGAATCAGTTCATGAGTTAGTCCAAGCCTTTCTGCCTGATTTACTGACATGTATTATTCAACACAGATGCATTCTACAGAGTCTGGACTGGATTTTGTCGTTATCAATGTTCAATGTGCAATGAGAAAATAACAAAAATCTATATTAAGTTTTGGGCGGCTAATATAATAGAATCCATCCAATTTATAAATCTACAAGTTTAAACAATATTTTTTATAAATATATTCATTCATCCCGTTGCTGTAGTTATTTATCTTTTAAAATTATTTCTAATAGTGAAACAAATTAAATTAAATGACATTGTATAAGTTCACCTGTACTCTTACGTGCATTTTCTAAAATCCCGAAATTCGTTCCAACAATTACAAAATCAATCTTTTCTCAGGTGCCTAATAAAACTTTCTCAAAATTTTCTCAAATGAATAATGTGAGAAAACGCAATGGAAATACGCAGAATTAAATAAGTCCAAAATTCATGAGATTATTATCAGATGCGTAGGCAGTGCCAGCGTCGACCACAATGCAGCGCAATGGTTTGGAAAGTATGGGTAACGCGCAGAACGGTCGAACGGCTGGGCGAGAAGTTGATGTGCGCTGCCATCATTTCATTGCGGCACGTCGCTGTGCTTTTCGCTTCGGCTTCTGTCAAAATTTACTGCATCATTATGACAATGATGAATTGATAATGAGTGGGCCGAAAGTGTGGCTTACTTAATTGGCAACACAAACACCAACACCACAGCGCGACAGGTCGGCAGGCAGGCGAGCAGCCGCTGGCTGCAGGCATTTCTCACTTCCGTTTTGAATTGTGGAATGTGCAAAGTACATTATGGCGTTGTTGTTGTTGACACAACGAGGGGGCGAATTCGTGCATCGTCGGCATTCTGTTGCGTTGCTATTCATATTTTGAGTATTAAATGTTTACAATAATTAACATTTTGGCAAAAACTGCGTAGTTGATGTTAATAAGTGCGCACTGAATGTGACATCAGAAATTATTTAATTGCAACATTTTCTATAAAACTGCATAGCTGACAGTTTATAAATAGTGTTTTTTTGTGATTAGCTGATTTTAAAAGTCAAATACTATTTATTACAAATTACATGCTCCGGCGACAGTTGTAAATGGCTCTAATATAATTTATTGCTCGTGACTTGCGGAAAAGAAAAACCAATAAATGCACTTAGCATAATTTAAAATGTCCATCACGAATGAAATACAAATACTGCACATGAAAAATGCCAGAATGTTAATTATAATAGATATATGCAATTATCAACTCAGTAATGGACACAAATTGTTGAACAATTTTCACCATGTAACCAACCAAATCAAATTTCATTCTAATTAATTTTGTTCAGCAATTCGTTGACCCAAATAAATGCGCAAATAAATATTCTGTATTTTTGTTTATTTGTTGTTTTCTTATTTAGTTGAGTAACTTGATGTAGTCGAGTTGGCTGTTTGTGTAAATAACTTGTGTTGTCTTGACTTGGTTTCAAATTACTTTAGCTTTCGACTAGTTAAGGTTCACTAATAAGTAGACAAAAGATTCAATTGTTCACAGATGGAATTGTTCACTGCAGTTTCATGTTCCTTTCATTCCCGAGTGGCAATTTGGAAGCTTTTCGGTAGGCAATTAATTTAACTCTCAGAGATTCGCATGCCCCAACTGCAGAAGTAGTAGACAAACAAAGAATAATAAATCTTTAACTAATGCACTAACCACGAAGTCAACCAAATAAATCTCAGGATTATTCTCCTGGCTTTCAATAATGACATTTTTAAGTCAACAATTATAAATTAGTTTGTAGAAGTTGTAGAAGCGAATAAAATGGTTTCCTCAAGCAAGTGGCCTTCATATTTCTCTTCTTTCTATGAATAGCAAACTATGTGTGTGTCTATTGTGTTTAAGTTTTTTTATTACAAATATTTTCGGTATGTAAGAATCCCATTGTCAGAGTTTTATTACCTACAACAATAACATTGTTACAATACAAACATTAGAATTACTGCCACTTATGGCCAGTTCATACCCTGTAGGAAATCGGACTGGTCCAAGTGTAGTTTTTCAACTGGTCGCTTGACAGTCACATATGACCTCAGAATCGACTCGTTTTCTTGGAGCAAACTCATCCTTTTAACATGGCGGTGTCCTAGGCGACGGTCAATTGTCCCCGTCTGCATCCATTTGCAACTAGTCCAAACTTAGTCCGAAGTAAACCAGTCTTCAAATCAGTTGCAAAACGACTAGTTTGCAAACTAATTTATTCTGGAGTCATTTTCTAACCACTCGATTTTTATGGGGAAAATAAAACAGTGCATTTTTTAAATAATTATTTTATTTTAAAAATATTTAAAAATAAAAACAAAAAATCATTGCAAATAAAAAAAAATTTTGGTGCATTTAAAGATGAACCAAGATGAACTTCTACTTGTTAACACACTTTTGCCGGAACTGTTTGGGGGACTTTGCCTGCAATTAATAAATAAATAAATAAATTGAAGAATAATTTCATAAAAAAATAAATAAATATAGTAATACATACTCTAAGCTGCCGCTGCAATTCGTTGCTTTACGCAACCACGCAAAATTCTAACTGAAATCATTCAAGACAAAACGTGCAAATCGAGTAAATTTCGTGTCATAGAAACAGAAAGTTCGAAAAATGCAAAAAATTTCTACGTTGTTGTTGTTGTAGCAGAACAATCGCAAGATCAGCCTGAACAGTATTTTTTGGCTTCTCTCACCTCTGTTTCGTTTTTCTCATTTTTATGTGCTCTTCTCGCCTATGAACGCGCACACAGAACGTGAACGATTAGACCAGTGTTTCCACGTGAAAAATCATTTTCCGACCAATATTCCGACCAAATCCGACCCGAACCGACCAAATTAATAATTTGCGATATCTTTAAATTAATTTTTAAATTTTTTTAAATACATTTTGTATACTAATGAAAAGATATTCACATCACAAAACGGACCGATATTCGTTTAAGCGAACCAGCGGACCAAAGTAAAAAAATCTGACTAATTTTGGTCCGAAAAGATTAAAAGCGGCAACTCTGGATTAGACGCGAACTGACTGACTTATGCATCCGCTGACAGTCACTTGGACAACTGGTTGTCAAATTGACTTACAAAAGACCAGTTAAAAGACCAATGAATTTTGGGAACCAGTTGTTTCAGGTACAACAGGGTAGTTCAAAATATTTGTCAGCTACGCAAACAGTTAGAATTTAAAAAATATCAGTCAGCTCCAAAAAGTGCTCTAAGAACAATTGTGAAGGTAGAAGATAGATCTTATCTGGTTTTATCCTACTTAATTCATATCTTAACTGATTCAAAGCGATTGACACTAATCATGTGGTTGAAAAATTACGAAAGCCTTTAGAGATTTCACACGCAAGTGCGTATTTTGGGCGTAAAAAATCATGGAGCTCAAAGTATGGTTCAAAATTTTTTCGAAGAACCCCAACATATAGATTACATTAAGTTCCACTGACCGAAGTTGGGTCCTTTGCAATACCAAATGGAGGTATTTTTGGCGAACTTTAGAAAAACCAATGATTGAAATTTGTGACATCATCTGTGAGCTTCTAAGACTCGGAGCCCCTAGGTGTGCCAGTCAAATTCTAGTGGAGACTTATCGAGTTTATTGGAAATTTGACTCATTAGCCAGTGTTGCCAGATACTTGAAATGACTTTCTCCTAAATCTTAAAAAAGGCTGAAATTTTGTCCCAAAAATTAAACATATCTCCTAATTTTTTTTAATCTACCAATCCAAAAGCTCAGTATATTTTGTTGTTGTCAACTGTTGCAAAAATACAGTTAGGTCTCTCTTCATCTCAGAAGTTTGATGCTATTTGATCGCTGCAGCTCAATGCAAAAGAGTCCTAACTCAAATTGTGTAACTTTTGACGAAATAAATTTTTGTTAAAGTTAATTTTAAGCAAAATTCTGACAATTTTTGTATATATTTTTTATTATTAAAATTAATTATGAATTTTCAAAATTTTTCTTTCAACTTTTTAACTGTCATTTATAATTATTAAATTCAGAAAAAGTGGCATAACTTGAAATAATTCGGTAATTATTGAATTAAAATATCATCAAAACAGTCACAACTCAAAATTTTGGATTTTCTAGTGTAAAATATAAAAAAAATTCTTGCAACTTATCATAAAGCATAATCTGTAAGGATTTTCTACTGAACGGTCTATTCGTTATTTAAAAAAAATATTTATTTAGCTAAAAAACAGTTTTTTGCGTTTCCTGAAAAATCAAAAATTTTGAGTTGTGTCACTTTTGTTGTGCGTGTGCCACATTTTCCTTCTAAAAATTCTCCTGAAAGGCCAAGAATCTTCTAAATTTAGGATGAAATCTTCTGATCTGGCAACACTGTCATAAGCCTCGTGCTTTGACTGCCACCAAATCAATATACAAATATTTTCAAGACTAGTCGATTTGAGATTCTCCAAACTCCAACTCCAAACAAGGTGAGCTACTTTAATACACAGACTTCTATTTACTTCTCAATTATCAGGTGTACAACTTTGCTTCCGCCGTTTTTTTCCAAAATTAAAAGCTTTATTGCGAAAAAGTGCTTACAGATGTATTATTCAAAGTATTGTCCGTCGCTAGCGACAACTTTCTCCCATCTTTCCGGCAATTTTCGGATCCCGGCTCGAAAAAAGGAGTCCTCTTTTGACGCTATCCATGAAGCAATCCATTTTTCCAATTCTTCGAAGGATTGAAAATGTTGATCTGCCAGGCCGTGTGCCATCGAACGGAATAAGTGGAAGTCAGAAGGGGCGACATCTGGGGAATACGGCGGGTGGGGCAAGACTTCCCATTTCAGCGTTTCCAGGTACTTTTTGACCACTTTTGCGATGTGAGGCCGAGCATTGTCGTGTTGGAGGATGACTTTGTCATGTCGCTCTTGATATTGTGGCCGCTGTTCTTTTAGCGCGCGACTAAGGCGCATCAGTTGCGTTCGGTAGCGATCTCCTGTGATGGTTTCACCCGGTTTTAAGAGCTCGTAGTAAATCACACCGAGCTGATCCCACCAAATACAAATCATAACCTTGGCGCCGTGAATATTCGGTTTTGCCTTCGACGAAGAAGCATGCCCGGGCTTTCCCCATGATTTTCTGCGTTTAGGATTATCGTATCGAACCCACTTTTCATCACCGGTTACGATTCGATGTAAAAACCCCTTACGATTTTGTCTTTGACGCAGTTGCTCACATACAAATAGACGGCGCTCGATGTCCCTCGGTTTCAACACGTACGGCACCCAATTTCCTTCTTTCTGAATCATGCCCAGGGCCTTGAGACGTTTTGAAATGGCTTGCTGACTCACTCCCAACGATTCGGCAAGCTCTTCTTGGGTTTGGCACGAATCTTCATCAAGCAATGCTTCTAGTTGTTCATCTTTGAAGGTTTTTTCTCTTCCACCACCATGTTTGTCATCGAAATCACCATTTTTAAAACGTTGAAACCACTCCCGACACGTTCTTTCACTCAGAGCAGCATCACCGTAAGTTTCTGAGAGCATTCGATGCGCTTCAGCTGCATTTTTTTTCGAATTGTAACAGAAAAGTAAAACTTCCCGCAAATGGCGAGAATTGGGCACATAAACGGACATTTTCGAGCGTGAATAAAACAAGAACAACTGTCACTGAAACGGCGATGACAATTCGTTAGGCACTGTCCACACTCACTTGAAAGGCATTACCATCTATGTAGTTCAACCAGCCTCAGCCGGTACAGCCACCTATCGGAAAACGGCGGAAGCAAAGTTGTACACCTGATAAATCATAAAACTCATTATGCATTACCTCAAATTACAATAGCTTCTATTTCCAATTTTATACTCTATTAACACATTTTAAGCGGGTAGCCTAGTATATGAAACTATGCTGCGTAGCGGGCATTACTTGCAAAACAAGCAAAAATTGCGCGATCCAAAATAAATAAAACTTGAAATTTATGAAACTAAAATAATTATATGAAATAATACTTTCAGTTTTATATGAAAACCAATCCGGTAAAAATACCGTCTCCCGCTTTTAAAGTGCCTACATTCAAAAGGTAAAAATACCCGCCCCGCTTATAAGCAGCAGTTTTCACAACGGGTAATTTTACCCGGCCCGCTTTAAATGTGTTAATTTAAACAAATTTGCAAAGTGAAAGTTATAATTTAGGGGGAACATGAAAGGGAGCAATGTAAGTTGTACTGAAGTATTGAATAAATATGGTCGGTCTCGTGCACATTCGAGCAGAATATCCAATGCACTAGCAAATCTTGCTTTCACTCCAATCTAACATATCATACCAGCGTTTAATTGTCATTAAAAATTTAAGCTTTCAACCTAAAACCATTAAGAAACAATCACATTTCTCCGAGCTTCATAATTTTGTAATCTGCTTCAACACAAATTTACATCTTACGTTCCATATGACAGTGTGTAATCGGCTTAATTTAGCGACTTTGCCTTCGTCAAACAAGCATATTAGGCGCCAGAGAAACTCACTGTTGGAATGAATAAGTAAATTCGCCTCATAACGTTGAATAAAACACTACCTTTTTTAACTCGTGCCCAACTACAGTTGACATGCACACAGCCACAGCCACTCACGTATCGTAAATGCATTAATTTCCCCCGACGATCGTATTATTGCTAACAACACTCACAACATCCAATTTCCCTTCTGAGCGGACAGCTCCGCTCTGCGCAAACACACACGCTTTAACATGCATAAGCCAATTAATATGCAAAATTTCTGCTGCCACTTCAACGGTTGACCTTTTTTGCCGCACTCCCCCATGCTGCCATGACAGCACAGCGACAACCGCAAAGCGTCAGCGTCAATTGAATTTTTGACAGTCTCTGTGTGTCTGCGCGCGCCTTCTGCACAGTAGACTGGAGTGACTTTCCGCCACTCAAATGCCAATTTCAGATTCAAAAACGTTACCAGCTTTACTGTCGTTGCCAAGGTTAACCGCACCTGAAACAATTTCAATTTCGAGGTCAAAGGTTTGCGGTTGGTTTTGTCTAAAGCTCGACGGGTCGTGCCAACTAAGTTCGTGTTCTCATGTCAGCAGGTCACTCCAAATGTGTAAAACAACAACCATAGAAGGCAGCTTGGGCGCATTTTAAGAACTTATTCAGTTGGTGTCGCTCATACGCCGCGATGTCTGGCTGCGTGGCTTAAACCGATAAAAGAGTTTACAGGAACGCTTGGTATTTGCATTAATCGCTACAAATTACATGTTTGCCCACATTGCATACTGAATGTGTGTGTGTGTGTAGGTGAGTGTGCGTGTGTGCAATGTGAAGTTGAGTTGTATAATTAAATTTAATTAAAATTACTCATACGCAGCACTCATCAAATTATGTTTGCGCGCTACAATCAAACGTTTGGGATGTTTGGCACGCAATTTAAAAAAGCCTTGAAAAACGTATTAAGATCTGTTATAGAGATGAAGCTAAACTGAAACTCTACTATTACACAAAAACTTGGCAAAGCCTCTATTGCGCTCTATGCCAGCACCAATCTATCATAACTCACCAAGTGTTGTGCCTAACTACTTCATCTCTTGATTCAACAGGAAAATTTTAGTTCTGCTAGAAAGAGAGCAAAGATGGATCACGAACTTTCTTAAGTAATCTTTGCCAAAACTAAACTGATGTTTTCTTGGGAAGGAAGGACCTGTGGGTGAAGGAGTATTTCCGGACATACTTAGATTCTTTTTTACTTTACACTTTTACACTACATTGTATTACAGTATCTGTCCATTGAATTACGAACGAGGACAATTTTACATGATATTCACTTTCTATGAAGATTTAAAAAAAAAAAAATGAAGCAGTTGGCTTTGCATACATTATTTGAAGTATTTAGGCTTTGATTAGAAAATGTAAGATCCGCCTACTTTTCGATCGAGAGCGTAAGCAATAATAATGTTGTCAACGCTGAAAATTTCAGTCATTCGTTCTTGATGTGTTATCGTGTGTGAGTCTGTGAAATCAATCGAAGATCGTAATAGTGGTCAAATTTTTTATTGAACGTGCTTATTGATAGTTTCGAGAACCAACGTACGTAAACAAAATTGCAGTTTTAGTTACGTGCATCCGAAACGCGATAATTTTCTAATTAAAGTCTTTCCAGAAGAAAATGGGTGAAAAAGCTGACATAAAAGTCGAAAAAAAGATGCAAGTCGTGACTCTTCTCAAAGAAGGGGGTGTGACCTATTCGAAAATAGCCAGAATTGTGAAAATTTCAAAAACTTTAGTCGCTGCAATAACAAAAACATACACTGAGGCACTTGATGATGCATTTTTCGGAGCAATTGCCAAAATTGCAAAGGAAACTGGAAGACCACCACTAGAGAGGACCGCTTAATTGTGCGAAAAGCCTTAGAAGTTCCAAACGCAACGTCCCTGAGCATTTGAAATGAGGTTACTATGGGGTTGAGATATCTCATCATCGCAGACGTCTTTATGAAAATGGCTTAAAGTGCAGAAAGCCAGCCAAAAAGTCGAAATTAACGGTAAAGATTCGATGAGGGCGCTTTTTGTGGACACAACTTCACAAGGACTACGATTCGAGCTATTGGAATAAGGTAAATTACAGAGCATATATTTTTTGATGTGATTTATCTGTAAAAATGAACATTTTGAAATTAAACATTTCTTTCATTTTCATAGGTCATCTTCAGTGCCGAATGCCGTCTGGAGGCGGTGAAAGAAGTGGCGAATTTTACACGAAGAAGAGTGGGAGAACGATTTTCTGATGCCTGCACTCTTCCCGCAATCAAACATCCCCCGCGGTAATGATTTGGAGTTGCATTATCAGTGAAGGTCCTGGCCCAGTAAAATTTATTGAGGGTACGGTCTGCGGTCTGCCCAGTACATTGATGTCCTTCAAAATGCTTTGGTACCATATTTTAACTGTCTTCAGTATCCAGCCGGAGAATACACTTTTATGCAAGACGGCCAGACAGCCAGAGCTAGCATTAACCTCATAAATTCGTTGGACTTGGACGTGCTTTTGTAAATTAAATCGTATTTTGTTAATTTATTTGAAATAATTTCTCATTTAATAAGCTTCAAAGTCAAAATGTTGGATATTTTCCCACCGTTCGTAATTCAATGGAAAGATACTGTAAATAGCATAAGCAGATTAATGAGCAATATAATTTGTCCTAAAAAATTACCCAGTTAAACATAATAGAGATTAAATTTACAACAGCGAGCAAAGTTCATATATTTCTGTCGTATAGCTCGGTGCATCGCTGTCAATGCGTTTTCGTCTTTTCTTTGAGTCTACTGCACAACAATAATTGTGAGCTCTTACAAATTCGCAACAACTATTCATTCATAGGACAAAACAGTTCTTCCCCCTCGCAGCTGTTTCTCTTTTATCAACTTGAATCAACAAGTCAAAAACGCGCTCATTTTCTCTAGATTTCTCAATGAGCTCCTCCATCTTTCCACTTCTTACTCGCTTTCAACAGAAATGTTAAATGTTTTCTCTAACTGCTTTTAATTATTTTCTTACTGACAAACGCAGAATTAATTTTTTTAGTATTAAAACTATCCACGATTAAAAGTCGTCGGACGAACGTTGTCGTCGCCATTATGATTTGTTATGATTTTTAATTTCTACAGCAAACTATCTTGAGCAGCAAACCTTCGTCATGAAAAAATTCGTAGGGCAATTGTTTTCTATTTTTACCATATTTCATACTCAGACTATACAAACTGTCTTAAACATGGTCACAGAAAACAATGTCTCTATACGACAGCGGCAGCTCAGCGTCTATCAGGACCCAAGGATCTCACATATTAGCTGTCACAAGTCTCTTGCTGAGATTGCTTAGCTGTACAATATATTCTTCGTATTAGGTAGAAGCTTATTGGAACATTTCAGGTATCCTGAATGTGCTTACAGATTAACTAGAAAGCAGAAGTTGATCAACGCTACAAACATGGGCTGGGTTGGACTGTTTTTAAAACGCTCACGGCAAACGAACAGGTCTGAGCAGTTTTGGAACTGAACACGCACTAAATGTATAATCTGAATGAAAAGAAACAGCAGCAACAGAAAACTTTACATAGGTCTAAGCCCCCCACAAATTACTTGAAGAAGTTATATGGACGAAGAAACATCAATGCTGCACCTATTCTGCAGCTGCACAGCTATTTGCCAGAGTGAAACAGCTTGTTTTCTTCTATTGACGAAATTTTTATCATAGCTTAAATATTTACATAGCCATCTCGACCACGCCTCGTTATAAGTTCCGCATTGCTTACACATGTCCTGCGGTATCATAACAGGCACAAACTGGCTGAGCATACAGACAAATCTCAAGAGCGTTCCACAACCGTTTGGTCGCCAGCTCTTGTACATTAGATGTGCCACAATTCCGCCACGTGCTTTAAATGGTCTTTCGACGCGCCTAACCGTGTGACAATGAAATTTAATTACACACTTCTTGCCACAGCAAACACCGCAAACGCCGCGAAAGTGCTTGCTTTGCACATGTGGTACGTAATAAATATACACGCCTAAAAGTATGTCGCACAACTTTAAATTATGGAAATGATGAAAATGTGACGATACAGCGGAAAAGTGCGCTAATGTTTTCGGTGCAAAACAAATTGTCTTAATGAATTTGCTTAGGACACGAAGCCTCTCCAACACGTTTAGGCAGTAAACGAAACTTGCAAAAGTGCCCTGACACACGCACACAACGCAGACGACCAGCTAGTGAGCACACAAATTAATTACTGTCAGCAGTACAGTACAGTTACAGCAGCAGACACACGAGCACAGTGTAATCATGTGAGCGAAAACTCCTCCCCTTCCCCCACCCTCTCAGGCACTCAAGTGCGGTGTGTGTGTGTGTAAAGTGGGGTGTGTGAAATTTGTGAGCGACAAAAGTGCAATCTCAGCCTTGTGCTCAAGTCCTTTGCGGTTGGTTTGTTGGTTTTTTTTATTGTTGTGCTGCTTGTGGGCCGACGCGTGTGAAAGGTGTAAATTGCATCGATTGTGACTGCACTTGTTGGCTTGTTCAGCGAACAAAGAGTGCAGGTGCTATGGGGTGTGGCAATGAACATTCGACTATTATCATAGTAGGTCTATGTTATTTACTCATATACATGCCATGTACCATGTACATGTACATAGTCATGTATGAGATATGCACAAGTTCTCATACATACCTGTGCATATGTACATATCATCCTTGTTGGTAATTGTTTCTCACTTCCAACCAAATCTGTGCATGTGCGTAAATTCTCTCTGACATTGAGCATATTTCATTTGCAACTTTTTGACGTAAATACTTTGTTTAGTTGTTTTTGGTACCGCTGTTGTTTGTCGTCTTTTGCTGCTCCACTTATTGTTGCAATATTGCTGAGATTTGACTTTTCATTAAAGACGCATGCAAACATTTTCGGGGAAAGGTACTCGGGGGCTTTTGGTTTTACACTGTCACTCTCGCAAATGGCTGTTGAGTGCTGGCTTCGTTGACGGTGAGTTTGGAAAACAAATTTGCAATATAAAAAGTGATGACTTGTTGACGTTCCAAACACACTACGCAGTACTTGTAACCGGTTGCACGGTGCGTATGAGTGATGCGGCGCAGATGAGTGAAATTTTAATATTGGATACACTTGGCAGCAAATGTCGAATTGAACTTTTGTGATTAAATTTAGGTTTAGAGGAGAAACTTTTCGGTCTGGTGAAAATTAGAGAGCTTATTACTTTCGCTTTGGAACAAATGCCAAGTATTGGGTAGGAGGAGACTACATTTGCTGTATGCATTGGTATATAACAGCGTAAAACAGAAATTGTGGGCTAATATGAGTTAATATGGGATATTTTGTATAATATGGGATGAATATATTCATTTCTCACACCTCTTCCCAGTTGTATGAATTCCCCAAACAAAAGTTAATTTTACATAATTTCAAAAGCATCGAAAACTTTAAAACCAATAATATTTAAGAAAAAAAAGTAACTATGCAGTCTTGTTAAAAATTGATCAAACTCTTGAAAACATGTTTACACTTTTCGCATAAAACCAATATTATAGCCAGAATACATACTTATAGTTAGATGTTCGATTAATCAAACACCAAATATCTCGAAAAGCAAAAATTTTTTTTATCCCAAATTTGAATTGTCCAACCTTGTTTAACCTTAAAAAAAACTGTTTCATTTGAATATTGACACAAAGTAAAACGCTGATCTTTTATGGATTAAGAACATTAGGAAAGCGATATACACATCGTCTGATGTAGGAAGCATTCAGGTTAGATCTTTAAAATTAGGTTAAACATGCTGATGTGGCTCCTTAAGATGCATCAGCACTATGACTTTGAATCAGTCTTCCATCTTATGAGCCTTTGGCTCACAGTTGAATACTCTAGCACTGCCAAGACGGCTAAAAACGTCTACATTATCGATGCGATTGTTCAAGAAATGCTGCTCTGTGCCACTATGCTGTTTTATTATGAACTATATATCTTTTTAAACATAGTTTTTAAAAAAGCTTGAAATAGCATTTAGCTCTATCGCTGATTGATTTATGAACGCGTTAGGTCCATAACTTGTCCTGAAGAAGCTAATGCAAAAGGGTACAGAACCTTAGGCAATATATATGATATGAAAACACAGGTCTCACAGATCTTTTCTTGTTTGTTTAGTAACATAGTTGGGGTGGATCAATGCATTTTAGGGTTGAGTAAGGTAATTGTTTCTAAATTGTAATTGTTTTTATGTCCGAAGGTCGCCCAATTCTATTCCGATCAAGTCTTTCCAGTACAGATTTTCTTCCCAAATATTTTGTATGTGTAAATCAAATGCATTTCTATGTATTCTTTTCATCATCTTAAGCAGTTGTTGCTTTTACCTTTTTCTTGTTGGTTTCTAGCTCAATTTAAAAAGTTGATTTGTAAAAAGTTTGCGTTTGAAAACAGAACTTGTAAACTTCATACGATCACATATTCCATTAGATACACTAACATTATTTCTTAATTAAAAATCGCTGTTTTAACCCATTAGTGCATAAAGTTAAAACATTAAACTACTGTTTTAAAAGGATAACCCTTGAGTAAAATATATATAACTCCTAAAATAATAATTTTAATGGCGTCAGATTTATCGAACGTTATGCACTAATGGGTTAATATAGCACAAAGTAGCATATAAAGCTCGCATTTTACGTCATATCGCACCAGAATTCTGCAACAGTGAAAATATGTTATTTAAAAGAAATTACCTAAAGCTTCAACAAATGACAGAAAGTTTCACTGACACATCAAAATAGTTTTAGTGACAATGCAACAAAGCTGAGTCTTATTATTAATGATCCAGAATAACTGGCCAATCTAAAGTGAAGCAGGGTTCTTATTTTTTATACTCATATATATGTAACTCTACTGAGAAGTGTATTAAATGCTGCAGGAATGTTTACGATTGCATTCAAATATATTCAGTTGAGCGTGAAACAAGCTGAATACATTCTTTTGAAGCTTCAATGCTTTTCATAGGCTCCGAAACATACAAACACATTGTGATATGGATTTAAGGATGTTCGCATAAATAAGCATTTGAAATGAAGTGGCGCAATCACACTGAACGGCAGCTAAGAGCTGTGAAAAGGATATTCGGGCCCGGGAAAGGAAAGCTTCCTAGCTTCTTTGACTTCATTGTTGAAGTTTTGTTACATTTCTAATATTTATTCAACATAATTTTAATATTTATTTGGTTTCCATAACAAAATAACTTTCCCCATAACCAAAAATGGCTTGCAAAATCAACTCAACTATTAACTTATTGCCGGAGCCGCCCGTGCGCTTCTTAATGTATGCGCTCAATAAAAATATCACCAACGTCAACGCCGCGTGGTTGCTGAATTGAGTTATCGAAAACTAAAAACCCAACTAGCATGACAAATGCCAACAACAACGCCAGCATCATTAATCCATCGACCACTGCTGAGCTGAGCAGCAGCACGGAGTCTGTCTGTCTGTGGGTTCATCAATTCTGTCTGCCAGCATGTCTGCAGAAACACACAAAAACAAAATTCTTACTTGGACAATTCCTTTCATGCCTTGAGCGGGCTTTTCCACACTCTTCATGCTCGTAACTTATTTTTGACATAGAGCACCAAAATGAGCACTTACAATGGGCAAAAGGCTAAACAGACACACACACACACACCCACACATATAAATGCGCACCAGCACTGGTCCGTCCACCTTCATGCGGCGTAACTCACATGTGACGCGTCGGTTGTGTTAATATTACAATAACAATATATATTACGCCTCACAAAATGCTCATAACAGCAGACAACAACAATGTTGCGCACGTTTAGACCAAAAGAATAAACATAAATTGTACAAGTTGTCAACAACAATAACAACGTTAGCATGAGTTTATTTTTGTTGCTGCTGTTGTTGTTGGTTTATGTTTTCTAGCGCAGTGTGCGCTTTTAGGCGCCAACACTGTCTGCTGGCTTTTGTGCCTTTTCAGCGCTGCTCAGTTGTACAATGTTGTCGCTTGGGGAGAAGTCATAAGAAAATATGACGTAGACACAAAAAACAACACATACATACATTTTGTTTGCTTCCTTTATGATGAAGAAAGCATAAGTAGTCGTTCGGTGAACGTTTCTCCCATAAAAAGTGTCGCCCTTCTATTTCGTAACTACGGCTACTATGGAAGTTCAGTAGATAGTCGAAGCAAAATATTTTGTTCTATTTCGTTCAATTTTTACAGTAACTTCTTGCATTTTGCCGTCTGTATGTAAATTTGTTTAACCTTACGTCTTCACACGTATTTTTATGACGCACACTTCAATTGCGATCCAATTCATCTCAACCAATACGAACTAATTTGGAAAATATTTCTGTGTATCAAACTTTATGAAATGAAATTAATTCTGTGCACTTCAGTTCATCAACAAATGTAGACAAAAAAAGGTAAGAAAAATGCAATTTTATGTTGTAGGCTTATTAATTTGATTTGATTGATGATTGATGATTGATGATCTTAGTTACAGCTCCCAAATCATCAATTTTTCCGATACATTTAGAGTATTTTGCATAACCGGGCCACGGTCAAATTTCTCTTCTTACCTATCAGCCTAGCACTTTCATATAAACTAAATACTAGAAACTAACTTCAGATGGTAATACAATTTATATCACCCACTTAATTTAGCTAACCTTCGCCCTTCTGGATAATTTCTCTCATTAAAAAAATTCGAAGGTCAGAGTGAAAAACTAAAAACGCAGTTCCATAAAGCAAGTATAAGTGTCAGCTAGTTTTGCGAGTATATCGATTTCTTTCGCGTGTAAAATGAGCTATCGCACTATTTTTTTATATTCAAATAAATCAAATTAACAAACAGTGGGAAGACTACATTTTCGCATTTTTCAGATCAGTATAGCTTTATCGGGTTAGTTGTGCTGGTACAGCAGTTTTGTAGGTGAATTTTCAGTAACTTTTTTTCTGTAAAGTCAAAAAATGCCTGTGCCCTTACTCCCTAAAACGGAGCAATGAATCTCGCGCCTGGTCTCCCTCAGTCATGTTTATCGGCGCTGCCATTTCACTGTCGCTTTATTTATGACTTTCCAACCAGCGAGCTGGCGTTGTTTACCCCTAATGAAGCTATAAAAGAAAACGAAATCTCTTCGCTTATAGTCGTTGCCTCGTTTTTTCTTTCTCTTTACATTTTTTAATTTTTTGTATTTATTTTTTACGTTATTTTGTTGACTTTTGATTTTTGTGTTTGCTTATTGAACATGGAATGTGTTGAACGTTAAATGGCGCAGGAGCAAGCGACGCGTGTATGCTGCGCAAATATTTATGGTGGGAAAAAATTAATTGTGCATAACACAAAACAAAGCTAAAAGTTGTGTAAAGAGCGACAACACAACGCAGTCGGTAGGATGCGAAGCTACGCTCCCAGAGGGAATCTGATTTCTAGTTAGACGCCTTAACCGCTCGTGCGCCGCGTGCATAAGTCGCCCCATGCAAATGAAACTTGTTAGGGAAAACTTTTCAATTTAAATATTTAAAAATTAAAGCAATGCGCATTAAATTCGTTAAATTTGTTGTATTTTAAAGCTTCTTGACGCTATCTGACTTTGAACAATTCTTCGATTTCCTGTAATCAATTCAAGTGTCAAATAAATGTCAACGGCATTTGGCAATTTGATTGATAACAGCGAATGCTTAAGCGGCTACTTAAGGTGTCGCGCGATAAGCAGCAGTAAAGTAAACAAATGATTGTTGCTTTTGTGAAATATTTATTTTGCATTTATTTGAGCCAAACTCAGACAAAGCCTGGACGGGGCAAGATTAACGATGCGCAATATATAAGCGAAAATATATTCAAAGTAGGCGATTGCTTTACTGGTTTTTGTTCGCAATCAATTGAGTAACTTTGTCTAACTTTTGTCATTCAAAATCAAAATGCAGCAAAAGTTTGTGTGCTGCGGAAGTTCATTTACAGAACGTGTTGTATGTATATATGTATGTCATATATGAGTATACATAAATATATGCATAGATACATAAAGACCTATGAACGACTGAGACTGTGCAACTAGCAACCAACCTTGATGTGGATTCGTAAATTACGAGTGGATTCGAAAGCCGATTTCAAGTTTCAGCTGTAAGCCGACTTCAATAGGCTGTTTGAACGATTTTTTGTCAGCAGTTATTCGGCTCAAAGTTCATTTTTTGTGGAGAATGAGAAGCGTTTTTTGTCATTTACAAACATATGACTTGCTGATATGTTACCAAACGCTATATGTAACCACTGACAACTTCACTTTAACTATGACAGTCGCAGTAAAACGTATACGGAAAAACACGCTTGAAAGCTATTACTAAGGCACTGAGCTGCACGTCACAGCTAAGCGAAATGTATCACCCAATTTTCTGGTCTTAACTGTTTTATTAACCATCTACTTTTAACTTGTTTGTTTATGTCACAATTTCAACATGTAAAGCAATGTTTCTGCAAAAACAAAACTATTGCATAAGTAATCGTAGTCACTTCAGAGGGAGCACACATAGGCCAAGAAGGTCCATACCATCATTTTTTGGACTCATATCCCCAGCTAACATAACCTCTTTAGAGCTTAAGTAATCGCCCAGATCCACCAGTTTGTCAAAGATGAATTCGCCCACATAAATCTTTCTTACCTCAAAGAATTCTGGACACATTTTTCACATCCATGCAAAAATCGCTGAAAAATAGTCCCATACTTTTACTGATTACACCGTGCGACAGCATTTTTCACCCCGGAAAAGATCCATATGGGCGTAAAACTAGAGACCAAACATAGTAATACTGCGTACTCAGTTTTTCATTTCCACATCCTTTGGACATCAAAATTTTGAAGGGGATAAAAAATAAAAAAAAAGAATATAAAAAATACTTGACCTCGTTAGAATATGGCAATATGTACATCAAATTAAAGAAGAAAGGCTGAAGAATTTCAATAAAATTTATTTTTTGAAGGTCCCTTGAAAATTTAAACCCTTATATCCCTGAAAATTTATACAGAATTTTCTTCAAAACTAAGTCTGTCAAAACCCAAAATCTCCTCGATCAAGTCTTAAAATTTAATTATTCTCGCTTCATTGATTTTGTATCTTTTTATTATTTAAAATACTGATACTGAAATAAATTAGAATTTTTGTACTTCATTAGAATTGTAGCTTTTAATAACTTTTTTTTAATAACTTTCGAACCAGTAAATCTAGAGTAATGAAATTTGAAATTGAAAAAAATTTGTTTAATTGAAAATATTTTTTTATTTTGTCGCACGGTGTTATTAGTACTCAGCTGCTTCCTATCAAGTGAAAAAACATCTCTGGAATGTCTCAGGTTAAGAGATCTTCGGATGTGGCGAAACTTTTACATAAGTTAAAAGGAGACTAAAAAATCTATAAAACATCAATTGGTATGAATCGTTCATCTTTTATTTAACTATTCAATGTAGCGTTTTGCAAAATTGAACTGATAGGATTCAGAAAAATATTTTGGGGGGTTCCAAAAAGTAATTATTTTATGTTCATAAATGGTTATGTATGTATATGCATTTTAATTTGTATGTAGTTTTAAAGTCTACACTAATATTTCGAGGGGGCGGGTTCAACCACCAAAACTCTTCTCAGAATCTGCCACTGCGTACAGCTTTTGAGCGCAATTCCATTTAAAACCATATTTTGCACTAGCACTTTTTTATTTGAGAGGTTTGAACCACTGTCCAGACGGTTTTTCCTCCTGTCACCAAAGCTAGGTATTGCGTCAGAAGGCTGTTGTAAGCATTGCCACTCAATTGTCTATTATGTGTTTCCGTCTGTCAGTTTCCGTCGTTTTAGCTGCCGTTAATGCCGGCATTGTTGGCTTCCGTTGTTCCCTGTGACCGGATCGCGTATTTCTCGTCGAATCTCAGTCGGATCATTATGAGCGTTAGGATTCTGCTGCAGCCCTCTTATGCACCTGGAGAGCTTAGCATGCAGTATGTGAGTCTTCCCAAAGAGATCGATTTGATCCAGGGACCGTCTAGCGTCATTGAAGCGGCTGCACTCTAGTAGAACATGCTCCGTATTTCCGGTTTGTGGGACAGAACGAATCCTCTGCAGGTACTCGCGGAAAATACAATGTCCTGAAAGCCCTTGGGTTACATTGCCTTAGGTTCTGTTGCGCCAACCATCCCTGCGTGGGATTATACGCAATGTCCATTGACCTTTCGGTGATGCGTCCCATTTGTCCCGCCACGTTGCTGTGCTTCTTTGCCTTGTCGACTCCACTGCTGCTGCCTCTCTTGCTAGTAGCTCTCTTGGTCACGTTTCTGTGATTGCATTCGCAGCATCTTCCAATACGAGCTAAGCATATTTCCACCCTTTAACCATTCGCTGCATGGCATTGCATATATGCAATGTTAACTTTTCATAGATTTGGAAACTATTCTGTTCACTATTTTACAGTCATTCATTCTTCAGTTGTGTCTTTTATGTTAAAACATTTGATTACTAACGGAATTTTGCGAATAACATCGAAAGTATGTTCAAAAAAATCGAAAAAACAATAATTGTTTCGATTTGGTGAAAGAAGTTTGGTTACTGATGGCGATGGTTATATGGCGGTGGCCGTCGTTCAGCTGTTTAGTGCGTTCAATTACGAGTAATTGAACGCACTAAAGTGACGCCTGACTTCTGTTCGACTCCCCGTAGTAGTCAACACTAAAACATAGATAAAACCGACTTTCCTTTCGGCGGTAACGTTCTCACCAGTATACGGAAAATGTTCGCAAAACTTCTTTCATAGATACAGGAATTCAACAAAACTTCTTTTTTACTATCAGAACTTCATAAGCAGCAATAATTATTTGACAAAAATGTTTTTCCTTCACGGATATTAAATCATGCAACGAAGGGTTAATCTAGAAAGAAGTCCAGGTTGCTTCTGCCCAAACCGGTGCCGCATACAAGCAAATAGACGCGCTTACGCTAGCCAGCGGTTGTCTTCCTTGTTGCCTGGGGCCGCCGGCCTTTCTCAAGTGATCTTTAAGGCTACATAAGTCTGTAGTCTAACAGCACGTCTAATGTGCAGATTAGAGTTTACTACATGGAATCCAACTCAGATCGACTTCAACTTTTTTCCTGCCTATAAGCAGAACTGTTGTATTTTTCAGGAGGGGAAAGCCTTAACGAGTGAGAGTGAGACTTCAACATGCAAAAACGGAAAATATTACTTCACAAGAAAGACAGATAAAATATTAGCGTAAAGCTACGTGTGAGACTGAACGGACGAAAGGAAAGACAGTTTATGAATTTGTCCGCGAATTGTCCCGTACATAAATTTTTTATAACAACACAATGTGTGCAATTAAACTGCATGCACGCTCCCACGACTCCACTGAAGCCAGTCTGAAGGCCATTGAACAGAAACACGTAGTGTATGTATGTGTGTGTGATTTTCTAAGCTGTAAAATGTAAACGCCATAAAATATAAATTATTCGTGCTTCAGTGCTTGCATGTTGGTATCGTTGTCTTCGTCGTTAAGTGCCGTGTAATGTCAGGAATTAAAGTAAAAAAGAATAAACAAGTCAACAACATTCTGGATTTTATTTGCCTCTAATAATTTCCACACATTTTTTTTGTATTCGCCATGCCAGCTGCATTTGCATGCACCAACACACAGCAGCAACAACAACAACACATTCGCATTGTATGCATTGTAAATTTGTGCGACAGTAGGTCACAATGCAGACTAGTAATTTTTTCAGTTAGTTCTCGGAAAAATCAATGTTGTTTACATCTGCTTTTGCTTGTTTTTATTTAAGTGTGACATGGTCTACTTGGTGTTCGTGTGTGCAAACATCACTAACCTCACATCGAAAGAATAGTGGCGCATTTATTATTTACTTGTTCATTTATAATGCGAAAAGAGTTAAAGGCGCCGCCATTGTGTCGCTTATTGATTGCACTTTGTACTGAGAGGCAAATACTTGTAATTGTAATTGTGGATGTAGTTGGTGGTGACCAATGTAAATTGGCCTGACGCTTGTAAATTCAATAAACATTTTTTGCATTTTATTGGAATCTGTCGCAGAATTGTTAGGTCATCAAGGCGTGTGGATATTGATAAATTTCAATAATTAATAAAAATAATATAAGTATATATAATAAAAAAAATTAAACAAAAAATAAATAATAATAACAATAATAATAATAATAATAAATATAATAATAATAATAAAATAAATAACAATAAAAATTAAGTAAAAATGGTCCCTTTCATAATATCAGCCTACCCCAGTGGCTGATATTATAGAACATTTATAAACTTAAGAACTTTAAAATTAGAAGAAAAAACGCACATCCCAATACAAAAATCTGTAATACTTAAAACGTGTAACATCGTGCGGTCCTTCCTAAACACATAACACAATAGTCAACAGAGCCTAATCCCTTTGGTTGTAAACCCGGGATAGGTATATTCCAGCGAAGCTGAGAATTAAGTAACTCATAATAAAAATAATAATAATAATTTAAATTTATGAACCTAACCTCTGAGAGAAAATTTTTCATACATAGGAAATGTCTTTGGAACCCTCTCCCCCAATTAACATAAGAACAATAAGCAAAATATTAGCCTGTTATACAAAAACCTAACCATTTTGTTCTAGTAATTTGTTACATGTGACTAAAGAATAAAGAATAATTATAAGCTTCATCGCTTGTGGTGTTAGAATTTATTAAAATAAAATCAATTACAAAAACTACACAATAGAAGGCGCCTTCTCTACATTCCAAGTTGCAAGGCTTTCAATTTCGAAATTTATACCAAACCATGAAAACCATTGAAGAAAACTTAAATTCATTTTATTTGTCTTATTGTACTTGTTTATTCCAATATTTGGACTATGAAAAATCTTAAGTGCTGTAAATTAAACTGTGAAAACTGTCGTCAGTCACATATTCAATGTCTCGAAGCATTTCATACGACAGGTACACCGACGATGCTAGTTGCTCTCTATCCCTCCTCGTTTCTGGAGCTATTACAGTAGTGTTGGTTTATGTAGTTTTTTTATTTACATATTCTTATTGTTAAATTTGTGAAGATGTTCGATCCAAATGACATCGTTAAACATTTAATTAGTTTAAGTGCAGACCTAACAAAATATTTGGTCATATCTGGTCATATTCGGCCAATACTACAGTCTCTCGATTACACCGTTAGACAAAAATGAAAACAGTTTTCACACGGGAAAAAAACCCATATCTATGGGCGTTAAAATAGAGACCAAACATAGTCAATTTTCACACCGGAAAAAAACCCATATCTATGGGTGTTGAAATAGAGACCAAACATAGTCAATTTCGAAATCGAAAGTTTTTTAATAAAAAAAAAAGGCGGAAGCTGCAATTCGAATGAAAAAAAAATCTTATTTATTTGTGTATCAGTATTTTAAATAATAAAAAGATACAAAATCAATGAAGCGAGAATAACGAAATTTTGACACGTGATCAAGGAGATTTTGGGTTTTAACATACTTTCTTTTCAAGAAAATTCTATATAAGTTTTTTTAATTTTTAAAATTTTCAAAGGACCTTTTTCATACCCTCTTTTTACAAATAGATAAAAAATCAATTTTATTTAAATTCTTGAGCCTTTCCTCTCCCATTTCATATACATATCGCTATATTCTAACAAGGTTAATTATTTTTTATATTTATTTTCTTTTTTGTAAAAATTTTGAAGTCCTTTTAAAAGCACAAAGAATGTTGAAATGAAAAACTGATTACGCAGTATTACAATATTTACAGCCCGATTCTGTACACTTGATAAATTCACCATATTGACTATTTGTCAAGTTTTTATTATTTGTCAAGAATCGGTATTCTATCCCAAAAATAAAAGCTCTTTTCTTGATAAATTGTCAAAAGTTTGAATGCTATTGACAACAGCATACAAATTGAAATTTTGCCTATTGAAAATGGAAGAATTGTGCATGTTTACACTTTTACATCAGAGAAAATAAAAAAAAAATGCCGTTACCTCCCACGAATTATTTTTTGTATGCAAAAAGCGCCTATTGTGATGAAACTATTTGAAAAAAACGCACGAACTTATTTCCAGCCCAGCCAGGATTCGATCCGAGGGCGCTCGATATGAGAAGCCAGCGCGTACCCGCTGGGCTATCAAGGCCGGTTTTTTTTTGCAAAACTTACTTTACTTAAACTGTTTGTCTTATTTTTTGACAATTTAACAACTGTCGCATATTCACCTTATGTTGAATTAAATGAGCTTTTTACTTTATCAATGTTGGATCAGAATACGAGCAAAGCTTTTGCTTGATAAAAATCTTGACAAAATTTCTTGATAAAAAATTTGTCAAGAATGCACAGAATCAGGCTGTTAGTTTCTTTCTTTCACGCACATATGGATTTTTCCTGGTGTGAAAAATGCTGTCGCACGGTGCTATCAGTCTGTCGAACAATGATAATTGCTGTTTGTTTGTTGCTGTTGTTTACATCGCCAGTTAGTGCTATCACCACAAAAACCTGCCAACTGTACTCATAACACAAAAAGTCAGCTACCTTCACCAATAAAATTTTTACAATACTTATAAGACATTAAGTTTTCAAAGCATTCAAATATACTTGAAAACTACACCAATATGAATACCTGATGAGTTTGCATAGTGCAAGTGCAATTGCAAATATTTTCGCACAGCACTCAATCTTTAATTGAGCGCTGCCTGTTTAGCTCATTTATTTTTCCAGACAACTTATTTTCTATTGTAAAAGCATAAATGTTTTGAGGGTGACTGCCATCACCAGCTCACCAATTCACTGTGTACGGAAAAAGCAACAAAAGTTGCAGCAGTTCAATTTCCTTACAGCCCCTCAGGTTGAATGTAAATTTTGCATGTGCTTTCACCACCTCCGCCGCCGCAGTGGCAGCGGAAATGGCGGTGCAATAAAAGTCATTAAAATATTGCAGCCGTGTTCGAGTTGGGTTGTCCTCGCAAAAATAGTCACGGCAGCCAGAGGCGGCAAGAATTTAATTTTTCACTTGCAAATCGATGAACAATCGATTTCATGTGCCAATAATAGATGAGCAAAGTCGCGTTTGTGTGTGTGTGTGGGTGTTGTGAAGGGAAAAGTCACTCGAAATATTGCAGTTAAATTCGCCTTCAACGCGGCAGCTGCACAAATTAAAGTGACACCTCGCGTTCTGCGAGGAAATTGAGTTTCGGCCTACGGGGCGTATGAGTGTTGGGCCACAAGAATGAGCAGCCACATGAGCATCGGCGGCAGCAGCATTTAATATTCCATAAACGCAGGGCGAGTGATTGCGCCGCGCTTACGAGCCACCACAAAAATGCATAAAGTACTTAATTGAAAAAATATATACTACGTAGTGAAAACAAGAACGCCGCGCCATGTGCAACAATGCCAGCTCGCCCGTCTGTAAACCTTTTTCGGCTCAGCAAACAGTGGCAGCAACTGACAAGCGGCCTGATGCTTGCATAATTAAAAAGTGCCGCTGTGGCAAGTTGTGGCTGGCAGAAGCACAAACAAAAAAAACAAAAGCAGCCAACACAAAAAAACGGAATAAATATTAAATGTGAAGAAAATTGCGAAAAGCGGTGCCAAAATCGGCGCCCAACAATGGCAACAACTGCAAAAAAAACTACTCGCCCATGAACGAAGCTCTGTGCAGCGCAGCAACACTGATGCGCGACGAAGGGCGGCGAAAACATTAAACGAGATGAAATGTGAATGATAATGGAAAACCGAAATTGAAACTCGGCGCTGGCGAACTGTGCTGGCAGCGCCTAATGAAGGCGTTTAATTAAATGAAAAGCAATGAAATGAAATGGAGTGAAAGAAATTTGAAATATGACGAAATTGGAATTTATTGGCGACCGCTGTGCGCCGCTGACTGCTTGAGTGACATTGGTAATTAATATCGAGAGGAAATGGATTGCAAAATGACACAGCTCACCAAACAGTTTCAATCAATTGCATTTGTGCCATAAGTAGGTCAAAGAGGTCGACGATTGCGGTACAAGTGCGAATCGGTGGGCGAAGGAGACTACTGAAAACCTGCTGACTATTGAAAGCCGTAATTGAATTGCCGCAAAACAACTGCAAATTATCATTTGCAAATGTGTGCGAACGTGCAAATGAGTGCGATCCTTTGGCATTTGGCGTTTCTTGCTGGCTGCAAGGCGGCCAAGGAGGCGTCGACTCAACTGATAGGACACGTAGGCATTAATTGCGCAGATGTCAATTGACGACCTTTAACCCTTTGTTAAAGTGTACTTGAGCGATTTACACAGCGATACGTATGAATTATGGTTTTGCATTCTTTGATGTTTGTTTTTTTAACATTATCTCGGAATACATCAGAGAAGAGCTGCAGTGATGTATGCAGGTCGAGAGTTGTCCTAGTGGCTGAGATTGAAATAATGTAATGCAAGTGGACATTTATTTCAAGACAATTACGTGTTTAATTAGCGGTTTCACTTATGTACATAATACATATTTGTTACTAGTTACATGCGCTTAAATTTTCAATTCAATTGTCAATTGTGTTGATTAATTCAAAACATGCAAAATTAGACGTTATTGAATTGAGCAGATTTCGTGCAGTCTTGGTACGAAAATTTTAGAAATTATTATACAAAAATTTAATTTTAAAATCTAATATAAAATAGAAATTATTTGCACAAATTTCGAGCCTAAGATGACCACAATCTCATAAAAAAAGAAAAAGTTACGACGCACTCCTTACTTAGTGCACACATTCACAATTTTTGTCAAGAATCCAACTAGACTTCCAACTAAAATGAATACATTTTCAGAAATCAGAAAAAAACTTCTCTGAATCCAATATTTTCTTTTCACAAAGATTATAATCTTTCCAGATATCGACAAATCAGCGTCCACCGACAAGCCGGATTCCTACTAGTTAAACTCATCTCCTGTTTTCTGATGGAAAATTGGCCAAGGTGAACCATTTAGTGTGTCCCTTTTCATCCTCTCTTTCTGTTATTAAACTTCTTAAACTCTCTATTAGCTCTGTCAAGTGTTGTCTCCAATAGATTTTTGGGACCAATGGTCTATAGTTACTCATAGACCATAACTTATACAGATTCCTCTGCTCATCAATGACAGACATTGACACACTTTATGTGCAGCTGTCGCGTTGTCCTCTGCAGGTACTTTTTTAGCAAAGCTGAGCTCTAGTGTCTTCTGAAGTTCTCCTTCCTTAAAATTAATATCCATAAATCATTTCAGAATTCCTTGGCTTAGACTAAAACATCCTTCTCTTATGGCTTCTTTAAAGCCCAATCCAACCTTCATGGTGTCTCGAAGTAATCAAATTACCGACTTGGTTTTCGAACCGTCAAATTGCTTAAGAAGGATAGGTTAGAAGACCCATTGTTCCTAACAAATTCCAAATGGGAAAGTGGCTAAAACTTAATATCAGTCAAGTTATGGCCACGATACTTAAATTTATTATAAAAATTAATTTTAAAAATTAATTATAAAAGTTAGTTTACAGAAAAATCTTAGCAAAGTATTTAAATTATTCTAAATTCGGTAAAAAAAAAAATTGAAAATTATTTCCATTTGACTGTCACAAAGGTGCAAAGCCGCTGAACTTATAAATCAAAAAGAAAATTTTGTAAATTATTCCCATTTGACTGCTTCAAATGTGCAAAGTCGCTAAACTCAAAGATATCTACTATTTTTTTTTATAAGCAATGAAATACTTCGAATAAACCCCAAGTACGAATTTCAACACGTCTTCGTTCCGTTTTTTTTTCATTTGTAAACTTTAGTAGAACTATACACGATATTCACAAAAACATACATACATACTTATTTTTAACAACCCAAATGCATTGAAGTTTTTAAAAAACTGTTTTGGCTTTTAACCACCGAGTGACCACAACGTCAAAAGAAACTACCAAAACCTACAATTCCCCTTCAATCGTCAAGTTTTTGGCTTCCCTTTGCTTAAAACTTGTGCCTGCATTATGAAATATATCTTTGAATTTTCCACAAACTTTTTCCACAACTCACTTATTACGACGGCAACAAAGACGTTAACGAGCTGGCCGCTTCCCTACCGCGCAGCCATCGCCCATTGCAGCACAAACTTTACGTTTTCACATAATTTGCTTGTACTTTTCTTCCAGCCCTTGCTTCTCTGTTGTTGTTCCTTTTTTTCAGTCTTTTTCTCTTCATACGCAGAAGTGAAATCTGCCAACTTTACAAATTACAACCAAGCAGAAAAATTACGCCCACCAGTCGATTGGCGCATACGGCGAGCAGTGAAAAATTCACAAGAAGAAATTTGTTGCAGACGGCGAGTAGCAATGCAACTGCAGCAATGCTGCAGCTGTGCGCTGTGGGGTCGGCAGTAATGCACTCTACATGCAAAACTGCCATGACGGTAATAAGCACAACGGCTGCCTGCAACTACAGTCAGGCAGCTGCGATTGCAGCAGCGCCAAATGGCGCGAAAATTGTTTTGAATTTCAAATTTCATTTCCACTCCAGCTGCCTATCGAGTGCACTGTACATTGAAACTCACATGTATGCAAATACATAGATGTGTATATGTGTGTGTGTGTGTGTATGTTCGCAGCTCATCCGAGTCATTGTTACCATTTGCATGTTGCATACTTGCACGCTCATTCTGATCAAGTTTCAACGCGTTGCCAATCTTTTTTTGCTACCGGATGCGAGCGATTGTGTGTGGGCGCCATTTTAATAATCAGGAAGCATTTGAAAGAGTGATATCAGTTTTTGTTGGTTCATGTGCTGAGCTTTCCAAGTATTGCTTCCGGAATTATTATCATATTTGAATACATTCACACACATTGCACGAATTGCAAAACGTTTTTCCCTTGTATTTTGTTTTTGTATCATTGCACGGATTGCAAGATTTTGCAATTTTTGCATTTCGTGCACCTTGCAAGGGTTTTGCAAGACTGCGCGAACACCCCTAATATTTTTCTATTTAAAAATCTGATTTTATTAGCCGCGGTATGCCGACTCGTAATGAATGCAAATATTTAAAATTTGTCCATCAAAACAACAAAGCAGACCAAACATTTTCCTTATAGTCTTTTATGTTGGAACATCCTATGGCATTAAGTATGAAATATAACGAGTCGTTCAAAGGCTTTTGAATTTCTGTGTCGCTTGAATTTGGCTGAATTTGCCGGATGCCTTTTGTTATGTTAACTTTGAAGACTTCAATGCTTGCAGTTTATTTGCAGAGAACTACGAAGAAGGAATAAGTCTGAAGGCCATAAGTCGCACAGTCTCGGTGGCCATCAAGGCATGTGGCACCAGATACCTGAAAAGACTTTCTCCTAAATCTTAAAAAAATACTGAAATTTCCTCCCAAAAGTTAAAAAAAAGTTTCCTAAAATTTTTATTTTTAATTTGCGTCACTTTAAAGGAATTAACAAAAATTAATTAAAAAATAAATAAATTAATGAAATTAATTTAAAAAAACAAAAATATATACATTTAATTTTGTTTAAGCTTTTTTTTTATTCATTTTCAGCTTAACAACAAAAACTAACTAACTAAAGCAAAAAATATAACAAATGAATTAAATAAAAAGTGTAATTTTATTGTGACAGCAATAAGTGGGAACGAGATAGAACAAGCTTACATTTTACAAGCTTACAAATTTTTAATACAACAGAGTGCTTTGACTATTAAAATAGTTGCCAAAATATGGTTTGTTGCCAGTGATCCCAATTCATCACTTCGTTATCCAAAAATCTCCCAAAAATCTCCCAAAAATTCCCTAAGGGTCCGAAACATCCCCTAACATAAAATATAAATCTCCTAAACTTTCTCGTATTTCTTCCTCCTCTAAATCTCCTAAACTTTCTCCTATTTCTTCCTCCTTAAAATTCTCCTAAAAGGCTAAGATTCTCCTAAATCTAGAAGGAAATTTCCTGATCTGGCTACACTGTGTGTGTCACATCTCGTTCATCGATCTGTGGCGTTCGTCTTTACTTTACTCGACTGTTATGGCAATGCCAGTTTTGTTCTGGAGCATGTAAGGACAAATGATTCCACCAGACTAAAATCCCCACTAAGAAATGTTTTTCTCGGGAAGGATTTGGTTCTGGAGTATCTCGTGTGCATTGTTATCACTTCAAATCCAAAAAAATTTGCTTCTTCGAATATCCATTTATACAAATTGTAGCTAAATTACGCGGAAAATGTTTTGAGCGAAATAGTGACTTTTATAATAAAATCTGATCATTTGCACGCCTTGCTCAGTGCTATAACTTTGCAATGGTAATTTGCCATACAATACTAAATAATTGACAACAAATTTGAACAGATGTAACTTTAACAACATGGCTGAAAGAAACTAACAAATTTCGAGAGTCCCAATGGAAATTTCCCATATTTATTGTCCTGACTGACTGATTCATCATCGCAAAGCACAAATCGCTGGAGCTAAAATCATGAAATTTAAACCATAAGTTTCTTTAGTAATTTGGGATCTAAAGTGTCTGGGAGTGTTGTATGGAAGAATGTGATTAACTGAGCCTATTGATTTCAAACTTAATAAAAATACTTCAAATCAAAACAATTTGGTGAGATTTTTTCAGGTTGTAAAAAATAAAATCTGGTGGGGTTAAAAAGTAGTTAAAAGTTAAGTGTTTCATCGAAACTCATCAAAATTCATCGAAAATCAAACTTTATTTTCACTCATACACAGGTTAGGAATTTGTATGGAGATTCTGATATGATTCTAAACACCAGAGCAAAGTTATAGGCCATTTGACTACCTCACCTCTGGCATTTCCTGTTAGGGGGTGACAGCCGCCCGAAGAAGTTTCTTTTTTCCTAAGGGTCGAATCTGAAGCTGAGCGTGGCGTCAGACTAGCGGTTCAACGCACTGAGCCTCGACGACCGCTGGCTCAATTAAAAATTTAAAGAAAATCAGCACATTTACATATATCGCTCCTTCGCTGCAAGAACGTCGTAACTCAAAACTGCATCAGTCCGAGAAAATTCAATTTTAAAGTTTGCCATTACAGGCAGTTCAAGGTATAAAAAATGTTTCATGTCGTCTTGTGAGCAAAGTATTGAATATTTTACAAAGTGGTTTTGGCAGATAAAAGATCATATGCAGATACACACAGGGTTCCCATAAACTGAAAAAAAAATTTTTTTTTTGAGTTATGATGTTCTTGCAGCGAAGGAGCGATATGTATATTCATTATGACATTTCTTTCTTCTCCCAAGATTCTCTTGAAGCATTTCAGTCATTAGGTTACACATCATTGCGATTTTATCTTTACTACATGTACCGACAAATTTTGAGACATGTCAATTAAGTTTTTGCTGTTTTTTCTTTTATTTGTGTTTTTGTTTTGCAAAAACTTAACGGTGCATTGTGTTGTGTGTTGATTTTCCACCCCCATGGAGGCATTTTAGCGCAAACTTTGTGAAGCAGCGCGTTTCGGATTTGTCGCATAAAATCAAAGAAAATCAATGTGCCCACTCAGACGTCAGCAAAATTTATAAACATAAAAATCAACATCAACATCAACAACAGCAGCACAACATCGCCGACAGCAACAGTAGCACCGAGATCGGCATCAAATCAAACAACTCACAATCAACCATGTTCGCAAGTGGCGTCGCAGAAATTCAGTTGTTTGCTTAGGTGCCACAGTCCTTCGCACATAACAACTCACTCAATTTGCAACACTTTGCCCCACCAGCGGCAAAACTCGATCCACACTGTATTAACGCTCAACGCAATTTTCACTCTTCGACCCAAACACACCGACGGGTTTTCACACACACACATTTCCGCTTACGAGCAAACAAACAAAAGCCATCAATGGCAAATAATTCCACATCATACATACTCGTTTATATCATCACATCTTGACAAACTTACTAATGCTATTCACATACCTAACATACGCACATACATACATCGGTATACCTATACCGTGCGTACATATGTACACAGCTAAGCACATGCAATGTCTGCATAAACTGGGTTCTAACGAATGTTGCTCTCATACACATCCATACACATAAATATGTATATATGTTGTACCCGTGCGTTGGTATGTTTTAGTTGAAACGAGTATCCATTTCCGATATCCGGCAGCCATATTTGACCACACAAAATCGCTCTTAAATAATTGGTCATTCCTTTTCTATCGGTTTTATGTTGCTCATGATATACAGTTTCTCTCTGCGCTAGCGAATTCCAATTCATTCGAAACCCATTTCATATTCCTTTCAGTGCATTACCATTGTGCAGATTCGCCGAAAGCGACTGCCAGCATGCGATATTCAATATGAGTGCTGGCGTGTGCGCTTCCACGCGCTGACGCGTGTGTGTGTGTCATCTCTTGTGTATGTGAGCACATAGCATTAGCAGTTCTGTGTGTGTGGCGTTGTGATTGCAGCGCAATTTGGTTGATAAGGAAAATCGACTTATTTATGTACATAAAACCGACTATGGTGTGAGCGTTTGCAGTTCAGTTGACCAGAAGTGGCAGTTAAAGCGCAATGTGCAGTGATTTTCACATTGCTTCGCAACAGAAAAGTGAGTTAGATAGTCGTGATGGCAATCGGCCAACCGTTTGCAAAATGGGCGGACTGGAATGAAATTACGTTGTCATACTTTTGTTGTGTCAATCTTCCGTTGACTGGCTGCATTGCTTCACAAATGCAGGGAGAGTATTATCGGTGCGCTGGCTCGTTAAAAATGCATTCATCTGAGATGAAAATTTAATACTCAAACGAGTTAGTGGTGTCCACTCAGTCTTCATCGACTTGATTATTGTTTATATTTTTAGCGTTCGTGCTGCTTGCTCGCTGAAAATATTAAAGTTAAAGGTTAAAGGGGATGTTTTTTAAAATTTATGTAGTTATAGATTTCAAAAAAGCGGCTGACTTCTAGTGAAAGGACACATGCATCAACATGCAAAGCTCGAAAAGCGATTTTTCTGAAAACTGTATTTACTTGAAATTTGGTTTATTGTTAAATCCACCAGAAGTCACTTATTCATCAGAAGTCACTTATATAAATTTAGCCCTTACGGTTTCCAGGATATTTAAGGATAAAAATTTAGTTGATATCCTTTATGTCCTTTTTCTTACAATTTTTCAAAAAAAGGATATTGTTTCTTCGACTTCATATCATTAGCTTTCATTTGACGTAAAAATTATTAATTTCTGACATTTGAGTCAAAAGATATGATGTTTTAAAAGTTTCAGTAAGGGGCACTAAGCCGCCATCTTTAATCTGCATTAAAAAAAAAACTCGAACATCCCGGGAAAAATCCCTTGACACTTTTTCATCTACTGAGGTCCTCTATCGAATGAGACAGGTTTAACCTTGTCCCTTTTTTTAGTGTTGCACTGTGTTATTAAATTATTATTGGTAAGCAAAAATAGGAAAAGGACTATTTTTAAAAGATTTTAGGTCAAAACGTGGAAGGGGAAAAAGGAATAAACGTGTATTTAAAAAAAAGCATTTTCAAATATATTCTCTTTTTTACTTTTAGGTAATACCACATCAGATATCCAAATTTGAACAAGATCGTCCAACTATATAATATAGCTGCCATAGGAACAATCGATCAAAAATGTGTAGCATGGAAAACTTGGTTTAATCCAATCCTTTCAAATATGTGTTGTATATTTTTATGCTCACAAAATGCAAAAAGTCTCGTCAAAACTGAATCAAATCGTAGCACCGGTTCCAGTGAATTCATTCAGATTCCATGCATTTTTTAATAACATTACGAAGAATTGTTCATGAATCCATGAAATCGAATGTCGCAGTAGACTGAGCTTTAACTGCTTGAGTGTCATCCTTCATCCTTTAATGTAGACAGTTACAATGCAACAAATGCATTCGAAATTGATTTTACAATTACACAACATGTCATCCAGCTGCTGTTTGACTAAGCAAATGTGCAACATACACACATACATATTTATTTGCGCATACGCACACGTACCGACATGGATGCAGCAATTTTTACATTTTCTCCTTTAGATTTTCAAATATCCATGTGTACACATATCCATATGTGTGTGCCACCATTTGTAGTCGTAAATATGTAGATACAACATTGAAGCGACATGTAGATAGTAAAATAGGAAAATGTATGCATTCTGGTGAAGCTAATCCCGGTACGTATGGATTTTCTTTGCACCGAAAGTCCCAGGAATTAATTTACGAATTCTTTAAATTTCGAGATTGCATTTAGTTTTTGTAGCAAATATTTATTTAGATTATCCAAAACAATCTTTATAAATTTTCATAAGTTACATCAATTTGTTACAAACAAGTATAAGTTGCTGAAACCAGATCAGATAGGTGATTTATTATAAACAGTTTCTGCGGGAAAACTTTCAGTTTTGCTTAAAATTTTCTGCAAGGATTCTTTTCGCCAAGGTCTCGTCTTTCCTCTCAGTGGAGGCTCCACTTACATAAGTCAAATCGTTACTCAAACCATTTTATCAAAAAAAAAGAAGCAAACAGATTGTGGTCTGAGGAACAGAACTGCAATATCTACCGACTAACTTGGCTAACCTATGACATAAAATGGACCAACCAACTGCTTAACCTCAGTCGCCACTCAATAAGTCGACGGTCGCGGTGCTCAGGTGTCATTTACCTATGGGTAAATCTGCGAACAGACTGAGACTACACTCCAACGACTTCTGTCGAGAGTGCGGCTCCGAGGAGGAGGGGGAAGAGTAGACCGTTCTCCAACTGTTGAGTCAATGCCCCTCATTAGCCAGAAAAAGACATAAGTTTCTCGGCTCAGCTGCCTTCATTAGTCTAACTGAACTATCGCCTCTGAATGTCAGGGATATAGCCAGGTTCATAATGGAATCCTCTTGGTTCTCTGCACTGTGAGGGGGTCGCGACATCCACTGAATCATAAATTGCGCTTATGTGAGCTTTTCACGTAGAAGGTTGCCACTCCAACCTAACCTAACCTACTGCAAGGATTTTGCTACTTTGTAATCTGCTCAAGTTGAAAATGGTAGAGAAAATTAAGTAATTCTGGTAATAAATTACAGAACTAACATATATTCATACACGAGAGTCTCGTAATGAAACTAAGGCCAGCTTCCCGTAACCATCTGTGCTGTGCGTGTGAATTTCTCCACGGAGGGAAAGTGGAGTTTTAAGCCAGATTGAGTTGAAAGCTTTACAGTACAACCACAATGATTGAATCCATTTAACGAGTTCTTTCCACTTAAATTTCAACATTTCATTTCACTGCTCATAAGAACAAATTGCTTAAGAAAATTGTGTCTATTGAAAATCTGTATGTATGAAAAGTGTTACCTAAGTATTCCTTTAAAAATGTTAACCCAAACAGGATTCATGATCTTTGAATACAACAAGTTTAAAGTCATTTTCAATGTAATAACTACTTGATGGTTGTTTATGTTAAATTATAAACATTATATACAATTAAATACGATTGTAATCCTCTGTATGATATGCTTATGTATGCCTTGAAATCAGTAGATTCTGTATATAACATAAGCAAGTTTCCTTTTTTTGAATCCTTCACTTCGATTCAAAACTCTGTCAGACATTATTCAAATAAAAATTCAAATCTGAATAGAAATTGTATCTGTTTATATGTAGTTCATTAAAATAAATCTAAGCAAGTATGGAGATGTAAGGAAGACTTATTAATTCATTGAAATTCATTTCTGTCCTAAATATCCCAGTTTACCAAATAGTCAAAACTGGGCATTCCATTCAATGGATATGAATTCAATGGATGAATCTTTTATGTGATATTTTCTATTTTTAATTGGATAACCTCTTTTATATATAGTTATCTATATCCAACACGCAAAATGCAAGCAAAAAGAATTGCACCGAAGACTGAGCTGTTGGGTACTGTGACATTTATCCTTTCTAGACAGCAAGGGGAGTGTGTTTTACTTTCGTTAAAGTTTTAAGTTTCTTATTTCGTTCAACTTTCTTACAGCAACAAACTTTGGTTAGAAGTCACAAACTTGACTTGACTTTCGTTTCTTGTGGCTTTTTTGTGGCTGAACTTTGTCTTTCAGCCAAATTCCATACCATGATAGCAAATTTAACCTAACCTTGATTTTTATTCAAAGCAAACTAACAATTCAGAGTCTCTTCAAAACTTTTACAGCTTTCATTCCTAAGAAATAAAAAAAAATTTTATTTTTTTATGCTGAACTTCTTAAAGAACAATTCAAGAAAATGCTCGAAACATGTACAAGAATGCATCACAGAGATCTTCACTTCTCCTTAGTTCCAATGTATGAAAATATTAGTTTCCAAGTAAACGCATAAAATCGTCCTTCTCCCAGGGAGTATTTGTGCTGTGAGTGCGTAGCGTTAAACTGATACGACCGCAATGAACTGCCTTTGTCACACACACATTCATAACAACCTACGTGCATATACGCACACATGCGTTACGGACATGCCCATGAATATGGTTGCATATCGAGCGGCGCCAGTGATGATTCGGCACAAGGCGGCACAACGCAACACTTGAACTAGAAACGCGCCAACAATACAACAATGTGCCTGGCCACAGCGGCAGCCACCAAAGCGAATGCTATTTGCTTTTTATTTCTTCTTCTCGTGCATACTTTTCCCTTATGCTGCTTATGCGGCTGTGTAAGATTTTCTTTTTGGGTTAAATTTCATTCCGTTCAGCTTCACAAGAGCCACGTCTTTTGCTCGACTGTTGACGGTCGTCGCGCAACGTCGAGTACCTTCGAGTACGAGCGACAGCAAGGTAAGACGCCACTGTCGTCTGTGAATGAGTGTGTGCGTGCGTGAGACTGTGTGGGTGAGTGCACACTCTGCATGTGCGCTGCCAAGTGCGCACATAAGTGCATTTATGTTTGGTAATTGAGCTGCAGAGGGTGTGCCGGAAGAGTGTGCGGCTGCGTTTCGACTGCTGCAGGCGGCTTAAAGTGCACGCTTCATTGCGGCAAATTTAATAGTATCTCAAGTTTGGGCGTCGCATTTGCTATTCAGTTGGCATATCAACAAAGCTTTGAGCTATTGCACTGGTGTGTCCAGGAATAATAGAGGCAAAATTTGCATGCAGGCGTTTCTGCGTGAAAGTGACTTTAGAGATGAACTTACTCAAACAAATCTTTTATTGCCATAAATAACATTTAAAGTTCTAAAAATAGTACACACACTGCAGAAAGCTCAAAAATATTTAGTTAAAAATTAAAATGGAATAAATTGTGTTTTGAAAGAGATACACTTTTTTGAAGCAGTTACTAGATCTTAATTTTAGCGTTGCCTTTTTATTAGATATATCGCTCCTTCGCTGCAAGAACGTCATAACTCAAAACTACATCATTCCGAGAAATTTCAATTTTAAAATTTACCATTACAGGCAGTTCAAGGTATCAACAAATTTTTCATGTCGTGTTGTGAGCAAAGTATTGAATATTTTACAAAGAGGTTTTGACAGATAAAAGATCATATGCAGATACACACAGGGTTGCCATAAACTGAAAAAAAAATTTTTGAGTTATAATTAATTTAAGAACGTCTTGCAGCGAAGGAGCGATATGTGGTTTAAGATTTCATCGAATGGACATTCAAGATATCATTAAAAAGTGTGCCCCAACATGGTGAGACTCACTGTTTAGAATTATTCAAACACAATTTGGAACTCTGTCTCCAAATCTCAAAACGTTTACAAAATTATGAGTGAAAACTTGTGCTCCGAATTCAATGGCTTCGTCGAAAGAAATTTTAAAAGTTTTGGAGTGAAACCGAATGATTCAAACACATTTTGGAATTCTGTCTCCAAATCTCAAAACGTCTAGAAAAGTATGTGAAAAATTGTGCTCCGAATTCAATGGAAAGAAAAGAAGAAGAAAATTTATAGGTTTTGGAGTGAAACAATACAATACAACAATGTCCACAATAAGTATGGAAATAACATCTCATTCAGAAAATATTGTAGAGGTATTCACCTCTTACTTGGTTAATTCAGTGCTCGGTAATTTTATACGTGTATTTTATTTGTGTAAAACAAGGTGACAGGCCCAACAATTCTTTCATTGGTTAGCAACATTTTATTACCAATTTTGATTAAGTACGAAATAGACACTTAAACAGATTTTCAGTTTTGGCTTAATTCTGACGTTCAAGTTAATTTCTGAGCTTTGATGTATTCAGAGATCTATAGTAGAATTTCATGGTGAATATTTTCGTGGTACATTTTGTTCTTAAAAAGTCCTGTTTTATAGGACATTTTTGGCATTTTAGAAAAAAAGAGTGGAATTGACCCATACAAATAGGAGCTACAGGGTTAAAATGCTCCTCAAAAATGTTCTTCCTGGTATTTTACATCAAATTGCTGAATACATCATATACCTAAAATGTGAGATTACATGGTTTTCGTATGACGATTCACCATAAGAATGTGCAAAAAGGGGACAACTTTGACCCGCTTAAAAAAATTTAGACGTAAACTTTCAAAACGCTGATACACGTCTATTTGTTTGCCCCTCTACCACAATCCGTTGTGTGAACATTGTTAATTTTTTTGTGTTGTACAGTGTTATTAGTTCAAAAAATCATAAACATTGATACAAAAGAAATGTTTGTCCAACAAAATAATGCTTCAGCTCATAATAAATGAATTATGAATCCAGCAATTTATTAAAAACCAAAATTCAATCGAAAGATTTCAGGCGCGGATCCAGAAAAATATTTCGGGGGGGGTTTTAAAAAGTAATTCTTTAATATTTATAAAATTCTTTTTAATTTGTATGCAGTTTTATAGTCGATCCAAATATTTCGGGGGGGTTTCGACCCCCAAAACACCCCCCTGGATCCGCCACTGAAAGATTTCAAGTTCAAGGTTTTCATGCTCTTAATACATTTAGGTATATTTCTTAGTTTAATCAAATCAAAGTGAAATCTAAATAATAAAATTTTGAAATCAATATTTAAATTCATGCCAAAGTTGTATACACTTCTAATTGGTTTAACCTTTTCAATGTCATGCACTCTGAACTGACAACAAAGATTCTAACAACGAAACTTTCAGACGCACTGCAATTGTGCCAAGAGCCAAGTCTCCTTGACACATGACAATTTATACATATTTTCTTTTAATTTCTTTCACCAACTGCGCACTTCTTCAATATATTTAAAGTTGCCACAGCTAGCAACACACACATAAATTTTAATACATTATGCACAAACAGCAAGTTTAGCAATAAATTTGGCAAAACACACAACAAATAAGCCTGTCTTCGCTTGCACAAAACAACAGAACAATGTATTTCAGTTCTTTTCACTGTTGGCTTTGGCAAAAACTACGAGCAGTTCGTTTTTCATTTATGGCTTCTTACCCTTCAGCCTCTTTCATTTTAGAATGTCAAGTTCAAATGCAAATCCTCACACAATAAAATACGAGACTACGAACATGACAACACACAACACGACACACAAACATGCAGCTGAAACCTGCCAAACACACACACACACAGTCACGCCGCCTAAAACTATGCAACTAACAAGCATACTAAGTAAAATTGTCAACAAACTGTTGAGTCAGCTGCCGTTGCATCGTTGCGCGCTTATAAAATATAAGTGTTGTTGTTGTTGTTGTTGTTGCTTGTGCACAGCATGCCCCCAACAGCAGCAATAACAACGAAAACAACCACCACAACAAAGTCCACCTCGACATCAAATCCCCAAAGTAGGGCAACAGCCGTCTTGCACCGCACCGCTTCTCTGGCTGCGCTCACACGGCCTGCGCCACAAAGTAGACTCTGGCAATAACAGCAACAATAGCCACAACAATGGCAACAGCAGCCAGTGCACTGCACACTGCACCCCGCACTCTGTACCCCGTGACTTGTGCCAGCGCAGTGTTGGCAATGTTTCGCACTCGACGGCTCGAATTGTTGTACATTTGCTGCACGCCCTCTTAATTGTTCATATGTTTAATCGATGCATGGGTGTGTGCGTGTGCGTGTGCGTGTGTGTGTGTGTGTGTGTGCCCTGTAGTATGTGAGACGCTTGTGCACATGTCAAAGCAGTTGCCAAATTGCACACTTTTAGGCGATGGCACTGCCCAAACCAACAACAAATCATGCGGCAACAGCCCCAGTGACGTCATTTGATGCACAATTTCAACATTTATTGAAAATGCCAGGGCTCGACCTGCCTGCCAGCCAAACGGACAACCCACCACCACCGCTGGCGCCATAAATTGCAAGCAACGTTCATTGTCTGCTTTTAGGCGCGCAATTTGCTTTCGCTACTTCGCAAACACATTTTTTACGAAATTGTTTCGTGCACTTGACTCGTTGGAAATTGAATATTGGCATAGGTTCGTTTGCCGTTGTCATCCCTTTCGATTTATTGCGCCCCGCATCAGCTGCAAGCGCCGCGCCCTCACAAATTGTGCGCCAATGTTGATTACATTAAAAAAAAAGTCACCGGAATTTGGCATTGAAACATACACATACACCGCGTGTCGGTGTGTGCGCACGCCAGGCACGTGATGCAGCGTTGTTCGCTTTTATGAAAACATGCAGTCGTACAAAATTTATTGTACGATTACACTTTATGTCGTTAAGCTTGGCATTTCACTTTACGACGCGATTTTATGGTGTGACTCAGCAGTGATTGGGAATTTTAAGCGAGGCCGATTTGCATCGATTGAACAGTTGCAAAGACTCAAATGCATAAAAGTTGCGGTTTTAAATTGTTTTACTATATGCAATAAAGTCTCAACGAGTTCGATTGCAGATATATAAAACTGCCTTAAATAAATATATTTAAAATATAAAAAATATATTTTACGCTTCGATGTCAAGCCAAGACAACATTTAGTTGGAATTGTGTGGTCATTGACGCAATGCAACGCACCATCAGCCACCAACGCACTGCTGAACGGCGGAAGAAGGCAGATCATGAATACAGAATTATTTAAATATATATTTATACATACATTAGATAACCTCTGACTCGATTCTCCTATGTAACCACTGCTCAGAATACTCAGAATAATTTGTTTTCTACCCTCTGGGAAGCTTAAAAGCCATAAGCAAGACTCAAATGCGGTAAACCAGATCTCAGTCCCATAATAGGGCTCTGAATATTTTTAACATTAACCCATTAGTGCCCAATTTTTTATTTTGACTTTCGAGCTAATTTTCTGAAAGAAATGGCCTGAATTTTTATTAAAAAAACAAGTTCGAATATAAATACGTAAAAAAATATTTGTTATTTTCATTTTAATATTGCTCCAAAAGGGATCATTGGGCACAGCGGAATGTTGTGAAATTCAACGAAGCAATGCACACGCATCCCACAAAGTTCGATTCGCATTCGAAATTTATCTATCAAAGCTCGATATATTGTTGCCTTTGAATAATATGCTAATTTAAGTAAGTGTTCCCAAATTGGAACATTGGGCGCTAATGGGTTAAGTTCTCTTATTTATGCCACCAGCCCAGTTTCCTGAAATCGTTCACATTGCAACAACCATCCTATCTAAATATTCGACAGCTGGATGCTGAGTCCGCAGAGGTCTAAGATCAGCGAAATACCAGTCACGTCTACAATGGAATATTGCTGCAACAACAACAGCCTACAGCTCCAACAGTAAACTTTAACCGATTGCTGCCGGGTACCGTACGATTTTGATAAAATTTCATACACGACCTCGAATTGACCCAAAATGATCAGAAACAAAAATGTCAGCTTTCTCTCTCTGCACGTTGCTGAGATATTCATCGGGTATTTTGTACCCATTAGGCAGCAATGGTAGCTTTTTCCATACTTTTTAAATGTATCAGCTAAACACGTGAACAAAAGAAGCATTGTTTACAGGTGAGTTAGGAGGGAGGAGATTTTTGTGAGGTTCTATGGCCACTTCGTTTCACCACATTTTCCACCTCCGGAAATTCACAATTTTTTTAGTCTGGTAACTCTACCTAGATGGCGGAATTTTAGGGTGACCTCCACTCGTTTGAGATATTTCTACCACGAACTTTTCTGTGACTTTTTTAAAAAGTCAGTTTTCACAGGTAAAATTTTACCCATTAGGCAGCAATGGGTTAAGAAAGTCCCTCGAGAATAGAAACTTCACTAAAGATCATACGGCTTGTTGGGATGTGAATCGAAAAGCACAAAAATCATGGTTATTTTGTTTTTTAAATTAATTCTCGCAGTTCGGGGATTATTTATTAGGAGCTGAAACTCTGGCAAATTGTTGCCTCTATTATTACTTATATTTAAAAAACTATAACAATCAAAGTTGGCATACCCTTCCTCATCCGCATAAAGCCTTTGTAAAAAATTTATAACACAATTTATTGAAATAATTTATCTCTCCAGACATTCATAGAAGGGTTTAAGGAAATCTTTATCAAAACATTAAGTTTTTTATCAAACTGTGATCGTATCGAGTATACAAATATATTTATATACCAGTATGTAATTTATTGAATTGAGAAATTTCACTAATCAGCATTTCGCTCTCTGTATTTATGTACTTTCAGTTTTGATCAAAATCTATGACAGCACAGCCTGACAAATTAATATCGACATTCTACACAAGGAACTTCCACGAATTTTAAATGAAGCAACATGGGAAATGGCATGAACAAAGTAAGATTATATTCTATGACAGCAAAATAGTTAAAAAGTAACAGTGTACTTATAAAAAATAAACGAGGCTTTGCTTGAGTTTTCTAAGAAAAAAGTATGAATGAAAAAGTATGAATCCACCGCAAAACAATTTTATTGCAATGTTTCTGTGTATTTTTTTATTTTTCAATTAACCCTCAAATGCATATTGATGACTTTAGGCATACTAACATATTTACGTATATCTTCAAATTAAATCTCGAATAATATTTTGAAACGACAACCACATTCGAAATTGGTTTACTAATATTCAGTGGGTTATTAATATTTAATTCACTTTTCAGTGGTTTTCTGTGTTAAAAAGAAAAACCTATGTTTATTTAGCAAACGTGAAAATAATTCATGCATTTGAGGGTTAAAAATGGTGTGTTATTGTTTTGAAAATGTTTGCATTTGTTATTTATTTTTATTGAAAACTGGTGCTTCATGCGTGAAATACATTTTTGGCCTTTTTTGTTTGAATAATGAATAGAGAAATTTTAAGACCTTGTGTTGCATAGCAGATGTCGCGCACCTTCTGGAACGCACCCCATTCATTTCACAGTAAAAACAAAAGGGTCCCCCAATTTGACTTCGATGCTGTGCAACTTATAGTTCTGAAGCTATTCTATTGTATATTTAAGAATTGGGTGGTGCGGGTAGTGTCACGCCCCTTATTCAACATCCGCTATATTCCCCTATCAAGAACATGTCTGGATGTGTAGTAAGTTTACACCGAGTGTCATGAAAGTGTAATTTATGCTTCTAAAGTAACATTTGAGTTGCATAAGTCAGAGTGATATTGCCACGTTTTTTACGTCATTAATTCTGTAACTGTTTAATTTTTTTTCGATAAATATTTCGCGGCAAAAATGAAAACACGTAAAATGTTTGTAATTGTAATTATAACAAACAAATCTAAAATTTGTTATTGGTTTTTAGAATACAAAATAAATGTTATATACATACAGTGGCGCACATAAGGGAGGATTTTTTGGGTTTAAACCTCATCCACCCCTCGAAATATCTTTAAGTTAGTTAGAAATTTTATTTATAACCGTCACATTCAATCATCAATATTCAATCATCAATAACTACTACTCGGCACAAAAAATGCACCTAAAAATAAAAATGTTTTCTAGACTAACTTTGGGCCGCTGAACATGAAACTGAAGATCAAAACATTTTTGTAAGAAGCGTTTTCGAAAAATCTTCTAAAAAACAGTTTTTCCCCTGTTGTTTCAGTTAAGAACACATATCTCGTAAGCGAATCATCCGACTAACAAAATCTGTCCGTCGGTCAGAAGATAATACCTTAGTCTTAGTCAGAGATATACAGATTGTTCAAATCAGATGAGATTTGTAGAAATCACTGACGGTGAAAGTTGTAAAAAAGTGACTTTTTCGACCATTTTCAAAAATCATGTATTTTCGAATGTTTTTTTTGTAGATAAAATAAATTTTCTTCTTTAGTTTTAAAATCTAAAATGAAAGATATATTATTTGAGCAAATATTAAGCCTAACATCAATAGAATCGAAAGAAAACCCCAACCTATATCAAGTAGATGTCATTTATAGTAACCTGACAGTTTTTAATTTTCAGGCCCAATGTCTTTTTTAAAGAACTTTAAAATTTTAAGGATATACAAATTTCAAATATTTTTTTTTAAATATTTGCGGTTGTGCATGATGAAGATATGGGTATCAAATGAAAGAGAAAAATTGCCTCCTTTTGGATCTCAGTCTGCAGATTCATATAACTAAATTGTATTCTATTTCAATGTTCTCAACAAAGTAATACAAAACCACTCCGAAAATAAATCCTGTGTGCGCCACTGTACACATATATAAACTTTATTAATACGAAAATTAAAGAAAATGAAATAAAAGACCAAATGGACCAAATTACAAAATAAATTTTTTCACTTGCATTCTTTTGAAAAATAAAAACTTTTTACGAACGAAATTATGGTATAATGATTTTATTAAAAAAAAAAACAGACATTTTTTGTTCCTTGTTCACTCCTCACGGGAGCATAGGGCCTCCACAAGACGGCCTTGTGTTGGTTACATTGATCAGTTGTGTTGTTCTGCCAGGGTAGGTGATTGGACTGCCGCAGGTAGTCCTCTAAAAAAAACAGACATACTTAACATTATTCGGAAATATCGTCGTTTCTTCAAGACGTTTTTATCAACATAATCAATGAAAAGGTTAATGCTTTGCCATTTCGGTAAATCGTTTGCTAGTTCGCCGGCCATACAGTTTCCTTTTTTAACAACGCAAATGAACACTGATTAGAAACAAAAAGACTTTTTAATGTTTTAAAATACATAAATCTATGAAATTCCTCACAAAGAATTTTAACTAATCGACGAACTCATTTTTATCTAATTTTAAAAATGCATTATATTTATTTTTTTTAGAAAAAAAACCTTTGTGAGACCAAGGAAAGGTTTGGCATCCCTATTCCCTGCAATGTGCAGAAATTTACGTTATTGCATATAACGTATGTTCTCTAGCCAATACACAAACCAAACATTGCGCGAAGCGACATCTGCTTGTCACATTCAAAATTGACTGCTTCTGCATTCCAGAAGGATTTCGAAAAACCAAAATATCGCATATACTACGTTTACATTGAGCCCAAATGCGTAGTTTGAGATGAGTCATTTCAAAGTGTTTACATTGCCTCATTCGCATTGCATTTGCATTTTGTTTGGCAGCTAATGTCAAATGTTCAATGCTCATGTCCTCTTACCGCAGCACATAGATCAGCGCTTCTCCGGCTACTGACTAAAGAATTTGTTGTTTTTTAGCTGCCTCTATGTTCCACACACTGCCATATTTGAATACAAATATATTACATACCTTACATGCTAAGCATATTCTACATATTTGAAGCAGACGAAAATTTCCATTTTGATCATTTTCGTTTGTTTTGATTTTGAACTGTCAAAAAGAACAAATAGCTTTTGAAAGAGCTTTCATTTTGTGATGCGTTCGATAAAATTGGTCATGTTTTATCGCATTCGCTTCGTCGTTTTGTTGAAATGAATCATTTCGTTGATTTGAATTTGTATGGGGAAATGCGTGATTTGGCTTCGCATTTGAGAATTTTTGCCAAAATCACGCATTTGGGCTCAATGAAAGTATTAGTAATAGACTAATTGCTATTTACACACTTGCAATAAAATGCTCTTCAAATTTTTCAAATTTAGTAAAACATTTTCATTAACGCGCTCGTTCTAAAATGCAACAGTGTGACCAAAAAATGAAATTCACACGAGGTAAACAAATATCAGCTGTTCCGCTGCCATAGCAACTGTTCAACGACAACAATTATCCCCATAAAATATACAGCAAACATTTCCAGTTCACTTGACTGCAAACACTTGAAAAATCGTATTTCCTTAGGATAGTAAAAAAATAATGCAAAATCTGAACGAAATATTTGCTTTCAAATTAGGTGACAAGAAAATTGAGGAAACAAGAAACGAAATGGATTGGCACATGGGCAGGGAAAGCACGCTTCTTCTGTTGCCCAAATTAGGGTGGAAAATTGTTATTAACACGCTGCCATTATTTACAGGTCTTGCCCGGGCTTTACGTCGGCAACTATCGCGACTCGAAGGATCAGCAGCAACTGGACAAGTACCAAATAACACACATCATTGCCATACATGACAGTCCGCGACGCCTGCTGCCGGTAATTCACACAATTTGCATTCCTTCATACTTTTGTTTCATCTTCTCGCCCACCAACAGGACAAGCACTATTTGTGTGTCATGGCCGCCGACACGCCCGACCAGAACCTCTCGCAATACTTTTCCGTGTGCAATGATTTCATACATGCGGCACGCCTGCGCGAAGGCAACGTGCTCATTCACTGCTTGGCGGGCATGTCGCGCTCCGTCACCGTAGCCGTCGCGTACATCATGACGGCGACCGATCTGAACTGGAAGGAAGCGTTGAAGGTGGTGCGCGCTGGACGCGCTGTTGCCAATCCCAATGTCGGCTTCCAGACGCAGCTGCAGGAGTTCGAAATGTTTCGGCTGATGGAGGAGCGTCGGCGGTTGCGAGAACGTTTCCCTTCAACGGCGCTGGAGCAATTGGATCGCACGAAATGCTCGGCGGCGCTGGATAGTTATCGGGAATTGCTGCAGAATCGGGATATCTGCGAGGGCAATTGCACACGCGGCGAAAAATGTCCCACAGGTGCGAGTAGAACCGACGGTGATGGCGCTTCTGTGAATACGGCAGAAGACAATTTGGATGCAGGCGGTAGTGCGTCGGGCGCTGATCCGCCGCATAAACGCTACACTTCCTACATGCTCACTTTTGCTGTTGAACAGTGGAAAACCTTAAGAAGGCCAACCAGACGCAATGATGATGACAGCGACGATGTAGCTCAATCATCAGATAGATTTAATGTGGGTCTGGGGGAGAGGCTAATGAAAAATGTCGTGTACTATGCACCATTGACCAAACCACCGATCACCGACGAACAGAACGCCCATGACGAAACGAAAAGCCAAGAGGAGCTGGTTCGAAACGAAGACCAGGTTGAGGCTACAAACGAGAATATCACAGAAAAGCATGCAACATTGACCAAACCCGACGAACAAGACGCTCATGACGAAAAGAAAAACCAAGAGGATCTGGTTCGAAACGAAGACCAGGTTACAGACCAGACTACAAACGAGAATATCATTGAAAAGCATGCATCGATGACCAAACCAGATGAACAGGACGCTCATGACGAAAAGAAAAGCGAAGAGGAGCTGATTCGAAACGAAGACCAGGTTACAGACCAGACTACAAACGAGAATATCATTGAAAAGCATGCATCGATGACCAAACCAGATGAACAGAACGCTCATGACGAAAAGAAAAGCGAAGAGGAGCTGATTCGAAACGAAGACCAGGTTGTGGCCGACGAACAGGACGCTCATGACGAAAAGAAAAGCCAAGAGGAGCTGATTCGAAACGAAGACGAGGCTACAGACCAGGCTACAAACAAGAATATAATTGAAAAGCTTGCAGAGTAATCACTGCTAATATCGATTGAATTGTTTATAACTTAAGAACGATGTACAGAAATAAAAAATAGCAATTCCAGGTTTGAAGTTTTTGATAGTTTTGAACTATTTCAGTAAAGAGTGGTGCAGTATGGAATATTTTAACGCGTTGATTTGCTATTGTTGAAGACTTATCGTTATCTGAATCAACTTGGGGCTACACTCGATAATACTGAAGGATTCGTTGAAGTTTCTTGAAAAAAAGTTCTTAAACTTAATATCAATTTTTCTGATTTTTTTTTTACAGAGAATTTTCGAGCAAGTCAGTTCGTAGTGCTTTAATGCCAACTCAAATATGTAAAAAGGTTTTGCTATACATGAGGAAATTTTTTGTGATGGTGAAGCAAAAAATTTCAATTCAAAAATTGCATTTAAGTTTTTAGCTGTGTGACTACTTTCACAGTTTACAAATTTTAGTTTATGTTTGAATCATATATAACAATAAGTTGTGTAGGTATTTATTACTGGCATTTTTGATAGTCAAAGGCCGTCTAACGACAATGTTCGCATTGTCTTGAAAAGACAAGTCTTGCGCGGAAAGTTGTTGGTTATTTATTTGTAATATCCACAAAAGAGACCACAGCTGAACACAGATTTTCAAATTAGGCCCAGATTTAGGAGCGAAAGTTGCCTGGATCCTTCTTTTGGCTTTTCATCTGTCTGTCATCAGTACAACGTGAGCACTTAAACAACACAGAAAACCGCAAAACCACAAATTTACTAAATTCAGTTCGAAACCGGCATCAATCAAGTTTCAGCTACAGTGGCGTAAAAACTTATACATACAAACACAAGTTTACAATGTCATTTAAAAATATTTACACCTACTCCCCCCTCTTCAGGTGTTTGCAACATGGACCCCACAAAAGGTCTCTTTCGTCGCCGCCCGTCGACGGCATCCACGCGCTCACGTCTACGCACGCAGCCATCCACATCGGGCGCCTCGACTGCCGCCGCTGGTAGCAGTGTTGGTGGCAGCGCAGTCGCCATCAATGCGCAATCCTGTCCAACCTCACCGAACCACTCAGTGGCAACGCGACGTTCGTTGGGCGAACAGAGAATACCCGAAGACGAAGAGGCCCACCTCACCACCACCACTTCAGCGGCGGCACCTCCGCCACCGGCATCGACCAAGCCAGGTGCCATCACAGAAGCGGCCGAATACGCGGCGGCCATAAATGACGCGAAACGTGAGCGCGAACAGCTTCAGAAGTCGCCGCCGCGTGTGCGCAATCCCCGCGTCAGCAGTGCTGGCAGCCGCACGACCACCGCAAGCACAACGCGAGCACGCGCTCAGCCACAGGAACCAGAAAGGAGTAGTGCAGTGACAGGGAATAGCAACAGCGGCGGCGGTCCAGCTAGTCTGCAGCGCAGCGCCAGCACAGTGAGCGGTTTGACGGTGCGACCGTACAGCAGCCCAGCCGGTCTGCACTCGTACACCGGTGAGTGCAACAATGCGTGACTGTTTCCCATTGACCATGTGCTCAGTTTGTTGTTCGAATACGTTGACAGGTTCTGTGCCATCGTCCGTCCATGGATCCCGTGTCGATTTGCGCGACATGGACAAAGGTTCGGCCATCTACTTGGGCTGCTCGGGACCGCGCAATTCGTCGCTGTCGCTGTCGTCACGTGGTTCATCGGGCAGTTCAGCTCCGCCGTCCCCGGTGTGCACCCCACCCGTGAGCCCACGACATGGCATCCGCAGGTGAAGTCATAGACCAAAGCCAAATCTTTACCAAAACAACTCGATTTATAGAATTTTTTACTTTGTCTCCGCCGTAGGTCGGCAAGCATTGCGTCGAAGAAGCAAAGGTGAAACGGTTTAAGTTCGTTTGAAAGTGCGCACACGCAGACACTTTCAATGGAAACATTTGTGGCACGTTTGAAAAGGGCGGGAGTGTGCGTTGCCGCTATCGCAGCCACCAGTACTCGCGGTCCTACAATTTGATGCGCCCGCAGTGACAAGAAAGGAATCGAATACGAAGCCACGCGTCGAAAATGTTTTTGGAAGAAATCGTCGGAGCATTTGTTTTAACTACTTTCGAAGGAAAACTGAGAAGCAATTTCCAAAATGAAACTTTGAATACGATTAGAATAGCGATCGAAACGCTACAAAACTATAGAATACCTAATCTTAAGCTACTATAATGTTTATCAAACCCCCCAGAAACATTCTTCCTGATCTTAAAGAACGAAACTACACACAAAACTTGAAAGCAATTATATAAGATTTAACTAGAAAAGGAATACTACTACTTTTTCTACTACTATTGCCATGGCTAATATTAATTGAAACGTAAACGTAGGCAAATATTTTACTAATATTAGAGTTTAGCTACCAAATAATTTAATTTGTAATTGGCTGGCGGGTACTCACACTAATGGCGACTTTAACAGACAGTTTTGAATGTTAAAATTCATTTCGATAAATTTCTGGCACCTTACTAGGCACATTTTATGCTGTTATCAATCAGACAACTCTCACAAACAGTACTTTGAATATATATTATAATCATATAGTGATTTCCTTTTACTACTTTTGAACTTTTCGCGTCACTTCCTCCATGCAGTAACCATATTCTGCATGCTTTGAAATGTCCAAATACACCACAGCCACAACAGTGGCCATGAAGTTGTTGAATACCCGCCCGGCCGCCAACACCACCACCACAACCACCTGTTAGCGCGACCTGCAACTCACCGTTTGTACCTTTTTGCCACATCTGCGTGGTGTACCACAATTATGCCACCACAGGCGCCGCATACACAGTTGCGTACATTTACCATGTGGAGCTGCACTTGTACGTGTGCACACAGATTTTGCACCGAGCATATTTTGTATTGTAAATAAAAATATAAATGGCTACAAACACCCACAAATAAATATATATTTACATCCATATACCAGTTGCATACGCCAATTGAAAATTGTTGCTTAATTGTTGATTGAAATTGTTAAAGTTTTTTAAGAGAAACTATGCAAGTCATAATTATTGTACACAACGTAAGAATGTAAGTTAAATTGTTGAAATGTTTAAAGCCGCAAGACATCATTACAAAATACAAATTGATATTAAAACGAGTTAAATAAATAAAATATTATAAAAGGAGCAATTAAATAAAACATAAATAAATAAAATTAAGTACAGCACAAATAAATGAAAGTCAAATAGGAGTGTTTTAGCAGATCTTAACCGACTTGTTATGCCTTGCACTGTAGCCACACTTCTATTTACTGTTTTACAGTTTTTTTTTGTAAAAACCAGCAATAAGTCACATTTAAATACATATGGGCGAACCATACATAAATTTTCTTTAGCTCACAGCCCCGTAGAACCCATATAAAACTTTATTTTTATATCAAAACTCCTTTAATGTCATAAATCTGGCTACGTTCCCAATGTCAAATAGACAAAATGTCCACTGTATGTTAGCTCCGCATTGGACTACAAATCTGAGGCAATGCGCGACCCCAAGTTCGAACATCCGCCGCACATTGTTGCGAGTTTATATAGCGGAGTGACAAAAATAGAAGGAGTTGTCGTACATAAATGAAATTTTGTACACAATATGAGTAAATAACTTACTGTGGAGAATTTCATTGAATTCGGACCACAACTTCGACCACCTCCCATACAAATGGATTTAAAAAACTTCATATTAATAACGAAAATTATCTTTGTTCATAAAAGCTACATTCATAACATTTGTATTTTAATATAAATTTATTTAAAAATGTATATGTATTTAGATAAACTGCCCTTTTTTCAAAAGTGATTGAAAATGAAATCTCGATAAATTGCTCCACAGCTGCTCAGAAGTTGCTCTTAGAGGATACAAATCTTAGACCGACCCCCACTAACTTTTGCTCCTGAATATATCTTTCGAACATACCTACCCCCTATCTCCAACATTTAATGGGCCTCTCATACAAAATCATCGTTTTTAGAAAGTGGGCTCCCGCTGCTCTCAGGTTGGTCTCAGACGTACCATATGTAAGAACTACCCCCATTTATTTTCCCTTCCGAATGTTTTTTGTATACACACCCAACTCTTAAGGTGACTGCCATACAAAAGTAGTAATTTTCAATGGAACTGGTTCCACATTTGTAAATGTAGTAAAGTAAGCGAGGAAACATCGTATCTGGGAAACTACTGAACCTATTTGAATGACTTATTCAACAATCGTTACCATTCCTGAGAACAAAAAAGTACAAAATTGATTCAAGTTCAAAAATTTACCACCAGAGGGCGCCTCCCATACAAGTGAAGTAGTTTAGTTGTCAACTTTTGGGTTTGTACAAAAAAAAAATCAAAGTGTAGTGTCGAATCTCCATTAACCCCTCTATTTCAAATATAATAGTAATCGTAATTGGTTTCCATAAGCTATCATCAACAAATGTTTCCATCAGCAGCAGAGCATTATCTGACCGATTACTATTGGCATTCAACCAAACGGTGAAAATATCGCGAATTTGCCTTCAAGTCTTCACCGAAAATGCCAATAACTTGCATTCGCGCAAATAGACGCAGCTGAAAATTTTACAGCAAACTTGCATACAAAGTGATAACACGGTTTTTTTTAATTCACCTTTAAAGTTTGAACTCAGTTTTTTCACTTGTTTTCGTTTAATATTCTTCACAACAGTACTGCTCAGATGTGGGAAGAATCAGCGGAATTTTGGTATTGCCAGACGTAAATTGTATTAAACTTAAGACAACAGTGAGTTTTAGGGACCCACTCATAACTGATTTTGAAATATTGAACCTCAAAGTGAAAGCAAAAATGTGCTGTTTGTACAAAATTTTTTCAACGCTGTGAGAGTGTACTTTAAGAGCCCATAACTCCTATATTATCCAATATTTTTTCTTAAAACTTTGAATTTCTCTTAATTGAAATATTTTTAGCAAAACCTCATACTCAGATTTTTGTGGTTATAACAATACTTTTTTGCATTTTTATCACTTCTCGCAACACTGTGCGCCGTAGCCCACATGAAACTAAAGAAATACCATGTTTTTTTACCCACAAACAGAGATGTTAAAATTAATCAATAGCCCCATATCAAAGTGTTTTTACTCCATTAAACCAGTGCAGGGTATAAGATAATATAGTAAAAACAAAAATAATGAAATTTAAATAATACGATTGAATTCAAATAAAGTGGATTAAAATCAAATTATATGTCAAGAAACTAAAAACTTTACTTATTGTTGAAATGAAAAATAAACCGAACCCATTTGAATCATAGAGATGAATTCAAACTTTTAACAAAACATTACTATATGCAATAATCCAATAAAATTGGTAAATCAATTAATAACTCAAAACCATAAAATTAAACTCAGCTCGCGGTGAGCTGAAAACTAAAAACTTGCTTTGTAGCAGAAAAAAATCTGTAATAATGAAAATACCAAAACCATTTTGCTCTTTAATCACAAAATGTATTGTGAGTAAAAGCATTTTAAATGAAGTGCACAGTAACTTTGAAAGAGCATTGTAAGATTGTTGCAGAAAATGGAAAACTGACACTGCTTACAATAATTTGGCATTTGAAGAGCGATCGAAAACCCAAACAAAGCTTTTATATTCAATTAAGAATTGACAACACGTACTCGTATATAGATTTTTTAAAGCAAGTTAGCAATTTTTTACAAAGAACGAAAAGCATTATGTAGCATTTTATACCCAAGGAGTTTCAATTGACAAGTTATTCGAATATTTGTACCATGTAAATATAGTAGAAGTGCAGTTGGTTTCAATTAGTGTATGGGAGATGTTTTTTAGGATTTTCGAAACAGTAGACCCTTCAAAAATCAGTTGTTGGTCGTATTTCATTAAAAGATGGTTTGTGCCGTACAACTGCAAGTTCGACCATTAAATCGTAGCTGTCACTGAATCCGCATAGCCCCAGGCAAATTGTAAGATGATGAGACGATTCTCAAGTTTTAGACGGTTGAGTGGCAAAAATAAATTAAATTAAAATAAAATAAAATAAAATAAAATAAAATAAAATAAAAATAAAAATAAAAATAAAATAAAATAAAATAAAATAAAATAAAATATAATAAAATAAAATAAAATAAAATAAAATAAAATAAAATAAAATAAAATAAAATAAAATAAAATAAAATAAAATAAAATAAAATAAAATAAAATAAAATAAAATAAAATATAATATAAAAAAATAAAATAAAATATAATAAAATAAAATAAAATAAAATAAAATAAAATAAAATAAAATAAAATAAAATAAAATAACATAAAATAAAATAAAATAAAATAAAATAAAATAAAACAAAACAAAACAAAACAAAATTAAATTAAATTAAATTAAATTAAATCAAATCAAATAAATAAACTAAAATAAAATAAAATCAATAAAATAAAATAAATAAAATAACATAAAATAAAAATAAAATTTTGATTGTATTTTAATCAAATGAACTCAAATCAGATTAAATCAAATCATATAAATAAAATAAAAAATAAAAAAAAATAAAATAAAATAAAGTCAAATAAAATAAAATAAAATAAAAAATAAAATAAAATAAAATAAAATAAAATAAAATAAAATAAAATACAATAAAATAAAATAAAATAAAATAAAATAAAATAAAATAAAATAAAATAAAATAAAATAAAAGAAAAGAAAAGAAAAGAAATAAAATAAAATAAAAAAATTAAATCAAACTTTGTAAGCGTTGCATATGGAGAACGTATGTTATTATTCTTGGGCCCAGATAAGAACTTACTATCGTTTATTGTTCAAGAAATCGAGATTTGAATTTCAAATGAATTTTAAAAATCAATTAGAAGCAGTTGAAAGTAGGCAATATTGTTGATATTATTGTTGCGTAGCACAAGTTACACTTTTTATAACCCATATTTTTGCTATTTGCGAAAAAACGAAACAAAGAGAACCAAAACAATTGGAAAGAAAAATAGAATTATTGTTCCAGAATAAGAAACAAAACAGAAAGAAAACAAACTAATTGAACAATTAAAACACCTGCTCAACTTAAAGCAAAGATTCAATGAAATAATTGGCAATAATTTTGATTTTAACAAATCGTATTTTAATTGAAGGGATCATAAATGCAAGCAAAGTGTGCTTAGAGCTTAACGGCTTCATAGAACAGTACCAAAGATAAGTGAACAAAATTACGTCAATCTAAACAAATCGGAGCAAAATAATTGATAGCACCAAACACATAACTGAAATAATCAAAATTAGAATTGTACAATGCAACTAATTGACTCGAATTGTGTTGCTAGTTGGAAAAACGCAATTAATTGATTAATTATAATGGAGAATGTTTGTGGAAAATGCGAACGTTGCAGTCACTTCACTCTCTCTTTAGACGCTCTAATGCAATGCGCCGAAAACGACTAATCAATGTCAATAATCAAAACTGTCTGTAAGATTGAAAAAACATGTGCAGCATCTTAGAGATTGTCTTTGTTTTGCAACAATTTACAGATTACACAATATCTCAGTTTTTGTTTAGCAATAATTATCGACTAGTCGAATTATCAACTAGTCGCAAAGTAAACAGTTTCAAACTACATGAACCAATGGCCGCTGGTGCAATTGAGTGTCTGCTATTTGCATTGAATAAGATATATGCCTAAGTATGTTAAGAAAGAACTTAAAATACGCACCGAAAGCTTTAAATTTATGATTAAAAAAGCATTGTTTGGCGACACGGCAATTAAATTCTTAAGCGCTGCCCCTGTGCGGCAATTGTAAACGATCTAAGGAATCAAGTCAAATGACAATTCAGATCACACATCCACATGGTACATACATAACACACGTGTCGTGAGAACAATAAAATATGTAAAGGAAAATGTATTCGCTGCAGTAACTTGCAAAATACGAATATATGCCTACGATACTGTAGCATGAATCGGCTTGTGGTTGAGCTGTATACGCCTATATAGATACTGTACGAGAGTAATATTTTAAAACCAATACCAATTTAAATATATATGCTGACATTCAAGATTGAAGTGAAATAAAAAGATTTTCAATTTTTCACACTGACAATTTCTAGCTGCCAGGATTTAAAAAGGAAGGAAAGATTTAAAAATTACGCATAACTATTTACAACAGTTGGTGAGTTGTCCTAAAACACCGTGTGACAAAAAGATTTTACACACGAAAAAATTTATATACTCGCGAAACCAGGGGCCAAATGTAGTAAAACTACGTATTAAGTATTAAATTGTTTATATCTTAAACTAATAAAGTTAGAAGGACGAAATTCAAGGATGTAGTAGTATACATATTAGTCCTTAAGATATATTTAAAAAAAAAAAACTATTGGAAACTTCCAAGGATATTCAAGGGTAAAGTTTTAAAAGAACATTTTCAATACCTCTTCGGCCTTTTGCACCAAAACATTACATTTTCTAAGAATCTAAGGATTTTTCTCTTTCATTTGATACCCATGTTGTTATTCTACAATGCGCTCAATTTTTGAAATAATTCCTTGAAATAAACATGTCCTTGAAATTTCAAAGTCCTTTTAAAAAAAATCCTGACGTCAGAGGAAAACTAAAAACGCAGTTTTACTACATTTGGCCCCTTGTTTTGCAAGTACAGTCGCGTCTGGGTACAGTGAACACCCGATATAGTGAACACCTCGATATAGTGAACAGCCAAATTTGAATATGGAGCCTCTAAATATAAAAAAAATTTTGAGCATAAAACAAAAAGTGTATTTTGAGCAAATAGAACGAATTTTTTAACAAAAAAGTTAACCTTGATATAGTGAACTCAATACTGTGATACAGGCCTTGCAATAATTAGTTCACTATATCCAGACACGACTGTATATCGATTTTTTCGTGTGTTTTGAATTTTTTTGATTTTTGTCGCACGGTGTAATATTTTCATATAAAACTTTAAAATTCAAACTGCATGAAACTTCAGAATTCGTTTGGCATGAAATATCAAAACCATTAAAATTGATTATTCAGTTACATACGCCAATCATTAAACTCCCCACACATAACCAAATACTTTGACACAATTTGTTTTAACACTAATTTATTTATTACACTAAACATTTGTTTAAATTCCTTTCTAAATAATTTTTGATTATTTGAATACATTTTATAATATTTAAGTTAAACTTTGGAAATTCTTTGCTGCTTACAGTTGTAAACTATGCACTCACGCCTACATCAATACATTAGTTTCTAATTAAGTATTACTTCCTTTAAGTAGATATCGTTTTATTATGCTGACATTTAATGAGTGACTAGAAATATGCAATCATTAAGCATTTAGTTTCAAAAAATTTCGAGTTTACACACTTTCAATATCGCTTTTCAATTATAAACAATTCACACAGAATAAATATTATAAACATTGCAAAATATTTGTTAAATAAACCCCACACAATTTAATAAGGTTTGCAATATTTGGCCGCAATTCTTACACAAAGCAAATTACATGAAAAATTGTATGCAAGTGTAAAAAATTATTATTATCATGTTTACGCATTTAATGAATTGTCAAACAAGTCTACAAAATTCCTGTATTTGATTTCTCATCGTTAAACCTAACTACTAGTGTATTCACTTTGGCACACACTCCCCCTCGCAGCCCCAATGTAAGTGCGCCGCCAGTCGAGGCTCAAGTCTCGATATGATTGAGCAGCAGCGGTGTGTTCGCTGTGGGAAAGGACGAAGGCCGCTTCTGGCGGTGCAGCGGCCCAAAGTTATCGTTACTCTGGCCAGAAAGTGTGGACTCTTCGTAGCGCGAGTGCGTCGAGGTGCCCGACGAACGCCGCAGGCCAGTGTAGGAATCGGTGATGACCTCCAGCAGCGCCTCGTCGCTAAAACGATAACATTTCAGCCTCGAATGTGCAGTTGAAACCACTTCACGTCGAATTACCTGTGATAGCGATGATGTTCCAGCAGGCTGCCCGTTGCAAAGCGCAACTTCTTCGGCGACTCTAGACTGGACGAGCGAGTCAGTGAGTTCCTTGGCATATTCTTGTTCTTCAACGACGAGCGAATGCCGTACTCGACGGACGCTGCATTGTTCTGCTTGATGGTGCCCTGAATGAATTTGTTGAGTGCGCGCGAACCGCGTCGCTGTGAGCGCTCGTAGGTGCGCTTGATGCGCGCCTCCTCGTCCTCGCCCAGCAGCCAGTAGGTGCGCTGCTCGCCTTTGCCCTTCATCGAAATTATGCCGCGCTCCTGGTAGTGATAGCCGCCCAACTTCTCAAGCAGCTCGCGGCATTGGTAGCTGCAGTGGATTTTCAGCGGTACACCGCTCGACTCCATGCGCGACGCAGTGTTGACCGTATCGCCGAAGAGGCAATAGCGCGGCATCTTCAAGCCAACCACGCCCGCGCACACCGGTCCCGTGTGTATGCCAATGCGCAGCAGCAGCTTGTTGGTTGGCCGATGGCGTATTTTGAACTCGGTGACAGCGCTGAGCAAATGCAGCGACATGGAAGCAATTTCCGCGGCATGCAAGTCCCCGTTGCGTATTGGCAAACCAGAAACCTGCAAAAATGTATATAAATTAAAACAAATTATACAGTCATAGTTGAATAGATTCAGTCATGCACTTACCACCATGTACGCATCGCCTATGGTCTCCACTTTGTAGACGTCGTAGTGCCCTATAATCGAGTCGAAGCAGGTGTAGAGGTCGTTCAGAAAGTCCACCACCTGCAGCGGCGTGCTCTCCGCCGACATGGCCGTGAAGCCCACTATGTCACTGAAGTATATCGACACTTGCTCATAGCTCTCCGGGTCCACCTTGTTGCCCTTCTTCAGTTGTTCGGCCACCGGACGCGGCAGCATCTCCAGCAGCAGCGCATCCGTTTTCTTCTTCTCCTCCTGCAACTGATCGGTGCGCTCGTCCACCAGCGCCTCCAAGTTGTTGGCGTACTTTTCCATCATGGCCATCATGTTGTCGAAAATGTTCGGCTTCATGCCTTTGCGCAGTGGCCGCAGCTTGGCGCGTATCGCCTTGAAGTCGGGTCGCTCTTCGGGCCGCTCCGACCAGCATTCGCGCAGGATTTCGCGCACACAGTCGAACGAGGTCTCCAGCGGCTGCAGCGACGGCCGGTACGGATAGAGCAGATCCTGCACCTGCAGCACCTTTTGCAGACACTGCATGGGTGTGTGGCCCGTCTCGCCGAAGGGTCCATGACGCGTGTGTATTTCGTAGAGCACAATGCCGAAGGAGTAGGCGTCGCCCTTCTGGGTGCCCAGCACCAGCGATGCGGGGCCCTGGCGCAGTAACTCGGGTGCACGATAAAGCAATTCTGGCGGGGGAAATCGTATTTTAGTTAGTTTAACTCGTAGTTGGTTGTAGCACTTTTCGCACTCACTCGTACACTTGGCCGCCATGTTCTGCATGTCCGTGGAATTGTCCTCGATGCCCTTCTTGAAGGCGAACAAACCGAAATCGGTTAATTTCACCACCCAGCGTGAATCGACGAGGCAATTCGAAGTGCACAGTGAACCATGAAAACGAATGGGAGATTCGTGTAAGTAGATGACGCCCTGCGGTACGAAACAGAGCACAATTGCTAATGAAATGGTTGGTAATGGATTCGGAAGGAGCGAAATGCCAACAACAAAACACAAAAAGCCGCTTACGAGGCGACAAGAAGGGTGAGTGCAAATGTGATTGAACTTACACGAATTATGTCGGCCACCATCGAAGCTATGAACATGTTGTCCAGTTTGACGTCCTCGTTTTCTAAAATGTCCTTTATTTGTACAATTCAACAAAGGAAGGAAACAAAAAAGAGGATTTAAAGTTAATTTAAATATTTAAAAATGCATAAAGTTTATTGAAGCTGAAGAGATTCAGAGCATTTTAAATTTACTTGTTTGTTATTTCAAATTAAAAATTTTTTTACAATTATGTCGAAATTATTAGTCTACTATTGGACTTATTGAACAAAAAAAAATTGGACTTGTCGTGCTTGAAAAACTTAATAATATTTTGTAAAATTTGTCTCATTCTCAGCAGCCTTTTAACCCATTAACGCCTGAACTGAGACTCTTAAAGTTACTCATTTTGGGACAAAATCGATAGTTACAAAATTAGACTAAAATGCCACTAGAAACTCGACACGAAAAATGCACCTAAAAATAAAAATATTTTCTAGACTAATTTTGGGTCGCTGAACACCAAACTGAAAAGCAAACCATTTGTTTAAGAAGCGTTTTCGAAAAATCTTCGAAAAACCAGTTTTGTTCCTCCTATTTTAGTTATGAGTACATTTCTCGAAGACCAATAAGTATTGTCTTATATTTTGCAACGATGTACGGATTGTCCGAATCAGACAAGATTTCGTGGAGTAATTGACAATGAAAGTGGAAAAAAGTGAAGTTTTCTACCATTTTCCAAAACTATCAGTTTTCAATTGCTTTCAATTGTTTTCAATTCAATTCAATTTATAAAATAAAAAAACCAAAAAACTAAAAAATAAAATAAAATAAAATAAAATAATATAAAATAAAATAAAATAAAATAAAATAAAATAAAATAAAATAAAATAAAATAAAATAAAATAAAATAAAATCAAATAAAATCAAATCAAATCAAATCAAATCAAATCAAATCAAATCAAATCAAATCAAATAAAATAATATAAAATTAAATTAAATTAAATTAAAAAATATAAAATAAAATTAAATTAAATTAAATTAAATTAAATTAAATTAAATTAAATTAAATTAAATTAAATTAAATTAAATTAAATTAAATTAAAAAATATAAAGTAAAATAAAAAAATATAAAATAAAATAAAATAATATAATATAAAATAAAATAAAACAAAATAAAATAAAATAAAATAAAATAAAATAAAATACAATAAAATAAAATAAAATAAAATAAAATAAAATAAAATAAAATAAAATAAAATACAATAAAATTAAATAAAATAAAATAAAATAAAATAAAATACAATAAAATTAAATTAAATTAAATGAAAAAAAATAAAATAAAATAAAATAAAATAAAATAAAGCAAAATGAAACAAAATAATAAAAAAATTAAATAAAATATTTAAAAAAATTACTGTTGCCAAATTAATAATGAAAGATCAATTATTTGCATAAATTTTGAGTCTAACATTACCATAATTCGCCAAAAAATTAGTATTTCAATCGACTTGATTGATTGACTTAAACATGTGAATGTCTCTCGCTTGATGCTTTATAACTTTTAATGTTTTTTTTATTTATTTTTTTTATTATGGTAATGTTGGGCTGAAAAATCCAAACGATTTGACTTCCATCTTAAATTTTAAAACCATAAGAGATAATTTTCATATCTATGAAAAAAAACATTAGAAAATTTAAACTTTTTAAAAATGGTAGCAACATTCTGATTTTTAATTTTTCATAGTCAGTGACTACCCCAAATCTTATTCGATTTAAACAATCCATATGACGTTGAAAATAAGTACAAAAAATAATTTTGTTTTTACTTACTTTATACTTAAACGTAAAATTAAAATGACAAGAAAAATCACCAAAAACCATTAATTTGCATTTTAACCCTAATTCCCAGAATTTTACAAATAACGAAAACCCAGAAGTGAGACTATCGGGCTTGTATGAGTCTAAAATGTTAAATTTATAAATGCAATATAATTCTAACATTCCATTAGAGAATTACATTTAATAATGGAATCGAAAATCTTTTGGATTTATCACCATTTGAAATCTTTAGTGAGAATTGGGAATTAGGGTTAAACCAATAAAATAGATTCTTTAGAAATAGATTCTGAAATTTCTCCTCTTGCTCATTGAACGTAAACTGAGTAAGAATTTCAAATCTTTCACTTCAGTTTCTTTTATAAAATAAAGTTTCTTATGAAACTGAATACGAAAAATTTCGTAAATTAAAGTAAATTAAGTAAAATTTTGTCCGACTTTGTTGTGAGGAAACTGAAGTATTCTGAACATAAAAGTGCCTTTTTAAACAAAAGAAAAAGTAGTATTTATAGCAGTAAATAATATCAGTTTAAGGCAACAAAACTAACATTTTACTTCAGTTATTTTGTGCTGCAATTTATTTATTTTCTAAGAAAATAAAACATTTTTTACTATTTTCGAACTATGTCCTTTACCATCAATTCTCAATACTACACTTTGAATCACCACTAATTTGCTCTGTGAAATTCCACCGCCCCAACCGATTTCTATTGCATTTTCAATTTCTTCATTCCCACTGGAGGAGGCTTGCAGTCTGCGAGATGAGAGATGAGAGAAATGTTTGTTTACCTTCAAGCTGCCGCGCGTGCAATACTCCGTAATGATGCAAATGTTTGGCGGGTCCGTGCAGGCACCGATAAAAGCGCAAATATTATCATGGCGTGCGTCGCGCAGCTACGTCGCCGACATGTGAATAGAAGGCGGCAGGTGGCAGATGGCGAACGTCAGATCGCAGATGGCAGATGGCGAGTTGTAGTTGGCAGTTGGTGGCAGTTCGCAAAAAGACGTCGTTGATGTTGATAGACAGATAGTGTGACGAAGAGATGGGAGCGCAGGATGTCCCACAAGCGTCAACGGAAGCACATCATCAGTCAAGTTGCAGCAGAAAACAGCAAACGGAAAAGAAAGCAAACATGAGGATTATACGTGGAAATGCAAACATGCGAAGTTGGGTGCACATTTCACAGAACTTGAACAAATCCTTGGCTCTGCGTGTACCTCAACGCCGACTGGCACCACTTACCAACTTGAGTTCTTTTTTCATTTCGCGCGTAATGTCGACAGATTTCTTGCGCACCTTCTTGATGGCGTACAACTGTCCCTTGTACAGGCCGATGGGCGTGAAGATGGTCGTGTAGCGAAAATCGGCATCAGGATTCGAACTCAAACTGACTTGGCTGGTGCGTATGAGCGGGTGGGTGGACTGCAGATATACAAAGGAATCAGGGAATTAAAAGAAGGGAAACGGAAACGGTGAAGGAGGTGTAACACATGTAACAAATTGTACAACACAACACAACAATTGCGAACTAAAGCAACCCAAGCCCACACACGTACTAAGATTAGGAGTTGGGGGGAAAAAAGGTGGCAAACGAGGTGGCCGACTATCCTTGCAAATGTAAACGTTACTTGTCCGCATTCCTATGTACGAACGCATGTGTGCGTTGTCAACGACAGTCAGACATGCAGCGGACACATTGCTTTGTGGCAACCACATGCAGCGGTAACAGCAGCGCTAAGAGCAGCGGGGGAATTATTATGTTAAACGCTGTCATGTTACTCGCTACAATTCTGCGGCGCTGCGCTGGCCTGCTGCCGCCACGTTCTTTTCAGGTATTGTGGTGCTGCGTCCCTCTGCGCTCAGTGCCACTCGACGTCCGTAACAGCACACAAATGCACTTAAAGGACCTTTCGAATGGCTCACTTTAAGAGCTTAAATCATGAAGTTGAATACAATAACAAAATTATTTTAAAGAGTGTCGGTTATGTGAAATTCCGGAATGCACTAAATTCATAACTCGGAAAAGTCAAGGAAAAACGCATGGCTGATGAAAATTGAATATTTAATATTTTTTTTATATTGTTTTGTTTCTACATTTTACGGCGAAAGGAGGATTATTACGAAAGGAGGATGTATTACGAAGGAAATTTAGAAATTCAGGTTCTGCAGTACTTGACGTTCTCTTCCAAGAATCATCTCCTATTTATTTAGATATGAAGCGGAAGCTTCTTAGAAATTCGTAGCTTATTAAACAAAAAACATTTTTCGATAAATACATTTTGAATCAAAAATTATCTAAACAACACAACAGAACAATTAATCAAAACTTTTTTAATCTAATAATGTGCAGCTCAGGTCTGAAAGAGTTAAACCCATTCCAAACCAATGTCTCAGTAATCATTGATTACTCTGACTCAACACCCCATATCAGGCCTCAAGCCCTCAAAACTACATAGAAAATATTTCATAATGTAATCAAGTATCGTGACACTTCCTTAATTGTTACCACATAAGTTGCAGTTTTGTGCGCGCAGTGCATTCCCACATCAACAGCGAACAGCTTCCAATTAGCAATTGACACACTCACCCGCGTTTGCTTTTGACTAGACGCTTCCTTTTCGCTTTCGTGCATTTGCACCTCGCGAAAATCAATTTTCCACAGCAAACTGTCCAACTCCTGCTCGTAGCGCCAATTGCGGTACAACACCAGCGAGACGATGCCCAGCAACAGCAGCGCGCCACCAGCAATGCCCGCCGAAATTTCGCCCGTGTAACCTGCAAAGTGACAATGGTGACGTTTCATTGTTGGTATCGCAACCATGGCACAATAAACAAGGTAGTGGCAGGAAGGAGCGAATTTTATTTTTTTCTCGTCAGAGTTCGGTAGGTTGTCAGAAATTTTTGTCTGTTTTGTTTACATTCGGCGAACAGCACTGCCAGTCAACTCTTTTTCTGTGGAATTTTAAGCATTTTTGCAATGACGAAAGAATATTATTTTTCCAACTTTTATGAATTAACGCAAAATCGGCGAACTATGGACTTAGCACTTTTGCCCCTAATTGTAAAACAACAGATTAAAACAAAGAAGCTATGTACTTTTGCATTAATTGATGTATTTTTACGTTTTCGAATGGACCAAGTGGTCTATTCGATGCTGGCAATACTGTTGGCAAGAGAACCGACCGTCCGATTTGACAATGAACCGAACAAAAACACTAACAAAATACACGTGCATTTTTTCGCTCCTTCCTGCCACTACCTTGTTTATTGTGCCATGATCGCAACTTTATTTCAGCGGAAGTTAAAATGTGAACGGAACACTCACTGATGCACTTCTCGCCGGCAAAGCCGCATTTCGGCTCGGCAGCCGGACGCCCCGCCACATTCACCCAGTGAATTTTGCCATATAAATTGAGATCCTGCATGAAAGTGTTGTGAAAATATTAGAAAAAGCCGCAAAATCCGAGTGCCTACACTCTACACACATTATACAAAATTCAAACGTTGCTGGCTCACTCACCTGCACAAAACTCTTCGCAGAGTTTCATTTAATTTTTAGTAAATGGTTTTTTCGCAAAGCGTTGTGCGTAAAATTTGGCAAAAATTTGTTTGCAATAAAAAAATTTGAAAAATTGTGAAAGATATTATGAGATAACAAAATCAATTGAAATCATTTGTAATGGAGTGCAACGCAAAAATTGCGAAATAAATAAGTTTAAAAAAGGGAAAAGTAAATGGACGAACAATTTGTTATGCTTGAATGGAATGGCGGCATTTATGAATGTCGTACTTACAGGCAATTTGTCACTCTGTGTCTGGCTGAATGTCCCCACCGGCACCAGGCCAGGAACTGTTATGTTTTTACCGTTGCGCGCATAGCCACGCGCTAATACTGTGTAATTGCCGGCGGCGTCGCCGTTCTCATCGATGTACACGTGATAGCTGAAAATGGGAACACAATGAGATAAGACGTGGGGTATACAACTTTGCATGTTTGCGAACTATTAAGCAATGTCACATGTCGCAGGATGTCAGAACAATGTACAAAAAAAACACAATGAAACTTCACAGAAACTGGTCTCCATTGTTAAAATTAGTGGGGAAAATACAGATATTTAAAAATGAAAAACCGTCGATCGCAATTTTGTTCTTTTTTTTTAATATTTAATATACATTTTTAATAGAGAGAAAGAAATTCACTTAAAGCTGTCTAAGTCAGGTAATGGGGAAGTGGTCGGTTTGCCTCCTCCTTCCTTCCCTTTTTCGATAGGGTCCTTTGTTTTGAATTTGAAGTCTTCATACCAAATATTACCCCAAAATATTGCAAGTTATTATGAGCAACACGCAATCTGGCAAAATCTTAACATAAGCCGATTTAACACTTCGTTCAATAATGTGTGTGACTAACTAATTAAAACACATTTTTTTGCCAAAATTCGTTTTTATTCATAAACATAGTCCCCTTTTAGGGAGATACAATCATTCCAACGCTTTTCCAATCTTTCGATACCGCCTTTGTAGAACGATTTTTCTTTGCCTTCAAAATAGGCGTTAGTTTCGGCGATTACTTCATCATTTGAGCCAAATCTCTTACCACGGAGCATCTTTTTGAGGTCTGCGAAGAGCCAGTAGTCGCTGGGGGCCAGATCTGGAGAATACGGGGGATGAGGAAGCAATTCGAAGCCCAATTCATGCATTTTTGCCATCGTTTTCATCGACTTGTGACACGGTGCATTGTCTTGGTGAAACAACACTTTTTTCTTCTTCATATGGGGCCGCTTAATCGCGATTTCTTCTTTCAAACGTTCCAACAACGCTATATAATAGTCGCTATTGATTGTTTTCCCTTTCTCAAGATAGTCGATGAATATTATTCCGTGCACATCCCAAAATACTGACGCCATAACCTTGCCAGCCGATGTTTGTGCCTTTGGACGCTTTGGGCGGCTTTCACCGGTTGCATGCCACTCAGCAGACTGCCGATTTGCCTCTGGAGTGAAATGGTGGATCCATGTTTCATCCATTGTGATGTACCGACGCAAAAACTCCGACTTGTTGCGCGTAAACATGTCCAAACAGCTCTTTGAATCATCGATTCGTTGTTGTTTTTGCTCCGGTGTGAGCAAACGCGGCACCCATTTCGAAAACACCTTTTTCATAACCAAATGTTCGTGTATTATGGTGTGTACACTGCCTGCTGATATCTTTAGAATGTCAGCAATCTCCCCCACTCTCACTTTACGGTCGGACATAATGATTTTCAGTGTGTTTCAACGTTTTCCGGAATAACAGCGTCATTTGGCCGTCCAGTAGATGGAATGTCATCGGTGTCTGTACGACCACGTTTGAATTCGGCATACCAATAACAAATGGTTCTTTTTGATGGAGCAGAGTCCGAATAATGTTTTTCAAGCCATTCCTGGCATTGAACAGTATTTTTTTTCATTAAAAAACAATGATAAATCAGCACACGGAATTGCTTTGAATTCATTTTTTTTTGAAAACTCAAAAGTAGTGTCACTTAAAGCACTGTAACTTGTAAACTAATGGTCGGATTGACATATAATTTTGACAGTAAGCCTAAAAAGGTTCACAATTTCGAAAAAAAATATTGATTTAGTATTAGTGCCGCCATCTATGTGTCAGTCACACACATTACTGAACGAAGTGTTAGACCCCTACTTAGGGTAAGTTCGGGTAATGAGATATACCTGTTTGTTTTACGGCGATTCCCGACACACTTTGCCTTGAAAGACACTTTTTTTGGTCTCTAACGGCTCACTGACGCATTATTTAGTATATCTAAGATTTTTAACTCTTTAAGATAAAATGTTGACAAGTTTTTTCATTACAAATGAAAATATCCAAAAATTGGCGTCTGAAAAAAGTGGCGGGTAATGTGATATACCATCGGCGGATAATGTGATATGCCCGAAAAAACGTTATTTAACAGACCTATTAGTTTCAAACTTGGTGAAAACACTCGAAATCAAAAATAATTAGAGGCATGCTTCTCATTTTTTTAAGAAATTTGACGGAGTAAACCAAGAATTAAAAATGTGTATCGGGAAACATGATTTCATGGGTTTTTTTATCTGAAACGTAACCACAACAGATTTTTGAGACTATTCCAATTCAAATATTATAAAATTAAGCATATATACATTTCTGTATACAAATATTACTACTGTCATAAGTTTGGGTACTGTAATGTAGTATATCACATTACCCGAACTTTGGTATATCACATTACCCGAAATTTACTTTTTGCGAAAAAAATATTATAAAAGAACAATAATAATTTTGTTAAGAAGACCGTACCTCGCAAACTCATAATTGATATCACTGATTTACTTCTGATTAGCCTCGAACTTTCTTATAATATTTTTGTGTACCTTTTATGCTTTCAAACTTAATGACAAAAACTTCATCACACTGACTGTAAACTATTTAAGCAAATACATCCAAAATCATGCAGCACGAGTTTTTTAGCTTTTATGATGTTTTAAAAAGGTTAGTTTTGAAACAGGTCAACGCACTTGTGAAATAAGCCACTATATCACATTACCCGACCATATCACATACCCGAACTTACTCTATTGTAAACCAAACTCCATGAATACAAAGATTGATGTGCTCCCAGTATACTGCCTAATTAATGAGTAGACTTAGAAGACTAGGATAGTGGTTGTCGACTTCTGTTGCGTTCGTTTTAAAGAATAAAACGCTAGGAAGAAACTCCATGTATAATAGTTTTTTACTAATCTTAATGAACTTTCTACTCTAAGCGTCAGGAAAATACATACACACACATCTATATACCCAACGGGAAATCGGCACTAACACTCAAAAATTAGAACTGAATCTTTCACAAAATGTTCGTCTTGACTAAATCTCGGAAAACCACATAGTGCGAATACAACCCGACAAGAGGGCGGAGCACCTCCCAAACAATCTACATTTTTAATATGGAATATCTTCGGAATTATAGATTGGACAGCATTGAAATTCAGTACAGAATCACCATTTAAGTGTGTCGTTTCACTGGTACATAAGGGGCGTGGCACTTTTCAAGCGACCCAAATATTTTGAATAACTTTGGAACTTCAGGTCACACATCAATGACATTTGACACAGACTTACAATTTAGAGTCTAAATTTTAGACGTACCCTTCGACAGGAAGAATGGGGTGGGTATTGGGCGAGGGGGCCTGTAACCGTCCATACAACCCAAATTTTTAGTGTGGAACAGTTTCGGAATTATAAGTCAGACAGCATTGACATTTTTTAAACCGTCATTCCATTCATGTATCATTCTGATGGGAAAATTTGAGGGGCGTGGCAATTTTTTGTGGGCCGCCCAGCCCAAACCGCTAAAGCTACAAACGTGATTTTTTAACTGTAGCTACGTTTAAAAAAATTAACATCCGCTAAGACGGAATTTTTTTGAAAATCGGGGGTCTATAGGGGCAAAACATGGGCTAAAGTGTGAAAGTGCATGAAGCAACTTAATTTATTGGGCCCATTGACTTCAAGTTTGCGTGCAAAGCCGCGGTGCTCTGCTAGTATGAAGATAAATAGTACAACAGATCTCTAACAATATATAAATATACAACGGTGAAAGTACATCTAGTGTAGCACACAAACCCTTCGCAATCTGATCTATCTTACATAAGCAAATTGGTGGCCATAATTCTGAAGTCCACGAAAATTATTCTTAAATTTTTAAATGCAATAATGACTTTATTCTTTTTTTTATCAATTAAGGTCAAAACTCAAACTCATTTCCTTTTCATGGTAACATGACCCACAATGTTTGCTGCAAAAGCTTCATACACACAACATCGAAACCGGAAAACACTATCACCGGAAACACTGTGCCCAAATTAAGCAAACAACCACAAAAAACAGCAAATTATTAAAATGTTCGTATTCATTCCTCGCGTACGACAAATGCAAAGTAAACAAAAAATAGCGCCAGGATACTTACCCCATTGCACTCAAATATCGGGACCCTTTGATGGCCGCAATAATGGCGGTGCCATTTTTTGGCTTACCACCAGCCTCCAAAACTTTTATTAAAGCATTTGCATACAAATGAACAGCGTCGTACAGATACGCCGCCTCAGCACTTATCTGCAAGAAAACAATGTAAATGCCTTTAAAGTAGCAAATTCAGATACAAAATGTTAAAGTGCGGCGAAGCTAAATGAGGGCAGAATATAAAAACAAAACCATTTGGTCATCCGAAAGGTCGTAATAAAGGCATCGCTGCCAGAAGCAAACAATAGGCTATTCAATTACGAGTGTGTCCAAAGCACAACAAGGGTTCCTTTTTCTGGGGGATCTCCGCCTCAAAAAGTAATCCTCTTTCTGTGGGAGATTTTGATATTCCTTGTCTAACAATTCGTAACGATTTTATGGAATATAAAGAAGAAAACAGAATTTAAAAAACTTAAAGTAAAACAACGTGGAAATCGATGACAACAATGAAAGTTGCTTGAGATCGTTCGTTTTTTATTTTTTGTTTTACAAACTCAGTGTCAGCACTAAAAAATATTGAAAGAAAAAATTTGTTGTTGCTATAATAAATTTCAAAAATAAATATATAATAAAAAAACTACAAATAAAAAATATCGCTAAACACAGCTTAAAAGCTCTAATCCTTTTTTGCAAATGTAGATGCCGCTAAAATGATTTATTAGGTCATCCCACAAGTTTGGTTTTGTTGTGCTCAAAATCAAATTTCTATTCAACCGATAGCCTCAGACGTTAGAGCTGCTATTTTTGTTTAAAATTTTTATAGAAACACAAGTGTGTGTTTCACTGTTCACAAACTTTCAATTACATTTCAATAGAATTGTTTGGATTTCTGATTCTGGTCAAGATGGACTACAGAATTGAACAATATTCCATTCACATGATTCCGCCATTTCTGGTTTTTACATCAATTCCAGGGTAATTAGGGCTCCCTGATAACTTTTTTTTCTCAAAAATGGGCGTGTCAGTTTTTCGAATTTTCCTTTCCTTTTTCAAAATCGTGTATGGTAGTATCACTTACAATACAACTTACAACTGAACTAATGTCAACACCAGAATTGGCATTTTGCTGTAGATCAGATTTATTTAAATTTATTAAAAATTTGCTGGACCATTTGAACCATTAATTCTCGTTCAAACTGCTGTAGTTTTTGGAATCTCCCGTGCAGTATGGAATCAAGGATTCTTATGACGAAATCTCATTATCTCTTTTGTCGTGTAAGCTGTTCACAATATACTTTGTTATTAATTTTTTGTATTTTCATTTAACGACTTAAGGTGAATCATGTCCTCCACATAATGTAAAAGGCGTAAAAGATTTTGTTGTTTCAGCTGGAAACTGGTCTCTGTCAACAAATCAATTGAGAAAAGCTGCAACAAACCGATTGAGAAAAAGATCTATTTGCATCATACAAACACGAAAAGATAAAGAGGACTCGTGCCACTAGTTTGAAGGCACCAGAAGCTTGTTCTCCATTTTTAACGCGTGTTTGAACTCTTTGACTAATTGACTGGTTGAATGAACAACAATACATCAAAGGATGCATTGATAAAATCGTAAAGTGTCATCAATTTTATCAGAAAAAAACAACCACCTCACTTGTAAGATGACCCAATATTTTATACTTTGCTTATTAAAACGAATATGAAATTTAAGAAGGGTAATCTGAAACTTTTAAATAATCTAATCTAAATATTTTGTGATTCGAAATGTATCCCAAATATTGAAATCTAAAATTTAAAAAACATTCACTCACCTGCTTTGAACCACCAAAATAGCCCAGAGGATTAGGAAAATTGAACGGTGGCTGCTCCATGTATTTGTTTACCTAAAATTTAATTAAACCAACAAAAAACACAAAAGAAAAGAAGAAAATGATTAACTGTGATACAGACAGATACGCTTTTCTCACAGTTCTGGGCAGTTTGCGGCTGATTTTTTGCGAGGCCAAGCCGTGTATTTGCACAAATTTGGACATTGCAAGAATACAAAAACCGTAAATAAGTATGGCCGCAATATTAATTATCGTTTTGACCCAAACTCTTGAATGTGAATAAACAATTTTTGCTTTTTTTTAATATTAATGTTTCTCAAGCATTTCGTCCCAAATATTTTTGAAGAAAAAAATGTGCATTGCCAATCAATCATGTCCGATCTAAGTCAACCCACCCCGCACATGCCAACTGCCCCCCTGTTCCATCACCTAACCAATGATTTTAACGATGTGCGAAATCTGGTCGCAGGCCAACCGACAGCTGGCGGTCGTCTGCGCCTTTTCATCATTATTGCCTCTGCTTGGTTTTAGCAGCCACATTGGTTATCCGAATTGTTGTTATTTTTTACTTATCGATTTTGATGTCTACTTTTATTTTGCTCTTGTTGTGGCCGATTCTCTTTTTTTTCTCATTCGCACAATTTGCTGTACGTGTTTAGGAATCATCATCAAACATTTTGGGTAATTGATTTCTGTGCTGGGCACATCTGTATTTTTTTGTTCATCCATTAATGTTTTTTATACAATTTTTCATGTTGTTATTACACTTGTTATGGCCAGCATCGATTTTTAAAGTAATATAAAATAAGTATTTTTTCTCTAGACAAATTTGTTCATAGATTTAGTTATCTATAAACTCGAGTTGACGGTGGTTGACTGAAAACTATCACTTTTAAATTTTCTTATTTTTTATTTAAGCATTAATTTACCAAGAACTAAATTTGTTTACCTATCATTATTTTATATACATCGAGGTACGCAATTTTTTTCGGTCTCAGAAAATCGATGAAACACAACTGTCAACACAGTCAGCCACACCGCAACCCTCAAGCAAGCTTCCGATTTCCTATCACATTAACTGAACTGCTATTCATGCAATTTAATCTGACATTACAGTCGCACCATCGGAATCGCGCAACCACCACGTAACCAAACATCACTTCACCACGATGCTACTTGGTGGCGACAAAATTAATTTGTTATCCACATGTCATCGCCAAATTGCCAACCCCCAATCACATTTCAATCGCCCATTAAATTCAGCATAAACTGTCCCAGCGACGTGAGCCTAATATCCCGTCTTCTAATACTAATCATACTCACCTCCTTGGCAAACTGCGCAAAGGACACCGGCGCCGTGGGGTAAATGCCCAAATACGACTGAAATGCCCACTTGGCATTTATATCGATTTTATCCAGCAACAAGCCGCGCAGATATTTGTCCGGTGTCGCCGGATCATACTGTTCGATGTCGATGCCAACCACAAAGTATTCGCCCTTCGCTAGGAGACCTTTGCGCTCCAGGCTAACCATGAGACCGACATGCTCGTAGTAGTGGCCCAGAATGAGATAGACTGGAAAAGAGCAACAGGGTTTAAATGATGCGGTGAATGTGAAAAAGGTGCCAGCATTATTGCATTAACAATACAAGTATTCACACGTAATAAATATGTGTATGTATAAAAGTTTAAGTTGGAAAATAATTTTCCTGCTGTGACAACAATTTAAGTCAGACAAGTATTAAACGTTTTTATCGCTGACGAACGCACTGAACAGTTTAAATTAATCCTTTGTCATCGACAGAGTGAAGTGGACTACCCGAAAGTATTTTAATTAACATCCTTTAGCTGACAAAGCAGCCCACAGCACTCGCGGCTGACACTCAACTCACACATTCGCGCTCGCACTTTGTCCTTTTCGGTAAATTTAAATTCAATACATTTAGTTGATTTACAATAAAGAAAATCTGTACTCACGTACAAATAAAGATTTAACTGAAAAGTTATGTATTAAAACAAGAAACAGCATTGGCTTTTGCTCGTGAAAGTTAAATGATTAAAAATAGCCTTTGGCTACGAATAAATTTTAAAACAAAAATTTACTGTTTTACTGACCATTACACAATTTAAAATTGGTTCATAGAGTTACATATTTGCTAACATTAAAATGTAAGTAAAAATATAAATAGGACTACAAAAGATTAGGGAAACCTAAACGACATAAAAAATTACTTAATTTTAAGCAAAGTTTATAAAATTTGTTCCACTCAGAAAGCACTGATGAGCAAAAAACAAGCAAATGGTGGTAGTTGTCCTAATGTTCCGTGTAACATACTAGAACATCTATTGCAGATCAGTGGCAACCGTGATCTTAGTAGCAATTGAACCAAGGAGGATCACTTCAGTCAGGCGCGAATCCAGAAAAATATTTCGGGGGGGTTTTAAAAAGTAATTCTTTAATATTTATAAAATTATTTTTAATTTGTATGTCGTTTTATAGTCGATCCAAATATTTTGGGGGGTTTCGACCCCAAAACACCCCCCTGGATCCGCCACTGACTTCAGTAGTCACGTTATATCCAAACAATGATTTTTTTAGCCCAATATTCCAGTATTATATAGTTGTTGAATGAAATATAGTGTAGCGTACCACCACTGTAGTTTAAAAAAACCAAATTTTTTTTTAAGGGAGAATTAATCTTGGTATCTTTTAAATAAAATAAAAGCACTAAAAACGCATTAAGCACCAAACTCAATTATTCTCCGCGTTTTGATTTTCAAAAACCACTAAAATTTAGTGCGAAACGCACCAAGTTGGCCACAGTGCGGGCAACACTACAGACTGCATTTTGTGCCTAGAACACGGATGTTTAAAGCATCGATGTTTTTCGATCGAAGTCGCAGCTCTACTTTCAACTGATTGTTAAACACCCACAAAACCCCATCTCGTTAATTGACAAGTCACAATTCACTTCCCACACCAAAATTTAAAACCAAAAACCTTAAATTGATCCATTATCGGCCCAGAAACCTTTCGGCTCCTAGACCAAGCAAAAAATTATTTTAGACTCATTAGAGTGCTCCTCTCCACGGAAATCTTTAGTAAAAGGCGAAAGATTTATTCGACAACTGAAGAGAAGCCAGAGTGTCGAACCAACACAAAGATAAAACAGATATCTCATTTTTTGCTTAAACCAAGTGAGAATTACTAATGCATATTGTGAATGAAAATCAAGTGAATATGTCAATTCCCTTTATTATTGCCTTATTAGCATATATGTATATATATTTATATGCATATAGATATATATATATATTTATATGTAAATGGAAATATACACATTTACAATAGCGCACACAGAATTTCAATTTGGGGGCTACGCATACATCTTTTGGATCTCATCTCATTTGAAACCATAATTTTGCAACAACAATGTTGGTATTGGGGGGGACTTCAATGCGAATTATCAGATAGTTAATGAATGAAAACTATATTATATGATACATATTTCGGATCAGTATCTTTTTAATCACAGTATTCAATATTAACAGACTTCTACTATTCACCATAGATTTAAAGGAATTTGAGTTTAAGATTCGGTATCTTTAACCCGACTTCAACTTTGAACTATGTAGTTTGTTATTGGTTGCTACTAATTGCTATGGTCTGCTCATTTCTAAGCAGGTTCCATTATAGAATTTGATTTTACGAAATATCGCAACTTTAGTATCGACAGACGTTCAACCGTTTAGGATTATTTAAAATTTGGAATGGAATATTTAATATCACACCAAAATTGTTCAAAAATTTGGTCAGTAGTTGCAATTGAGCTGTGATATTCGTCGTAGCTTATTTACCTGGCAAAATTGGTGATGATGAATATCATCCTGTATTAACTTTTTATCAGATCAGAAATGTCCCGATGTCCCTGCTTTTCATTTATAATTCTTTGGACGACCAACACGACCACTTAACAATATTTTTTCCACTACAGTAGATTTAATTTAAATCCTAATGTAATCCTACAGTATTCACAAGGATTCTCTGTATCTAAGTCGAGGTCTGGTTATTAATTAGTGCATGGAACCACAACACAAAATAAATTTTATTTATAGCAACAAAGTCTTTTTTTAAGACTTTAGAAAATGTAGATAATAGAAATTATCAACGGTAATAATTAGTAGAGTAATATTTTTTTTATCCTTATAATAATATCCTTCAACTATTGAAAGCAACTCATACACAAAACTGTAATTTTTAAAGTGTTTCAAATTGTTTACTGGATATTTCTACTAAAATGTATTAAAAATTGGGCCGAAATCCCGGCGGTACTGCAATACCGAGCCAACCCGTGACAGAGGTGGAGCAAGCCCCTAACACTCCGTCTATTTCCAAAAATCAGTTTAACATTTGTTGTCCTCCGATGGAGGATCTATCAGATGTTAAGCTGATAAGAACAGATACTACACTTTGATCTTAGCCATAAGGCCGAGAAGCGATAACCTGACCTTCAAATTGCGCCATTACTTCAATGCAACTATGCAATAACCTAGTGAGAATTACACAGCAGGAGAAAGGACATCACTTTTAGTTCGAAAACCATCCCTTAAGTAATAGAAGCACAGGTAGGCTTCAGTAGTGTAGTAGGCTCCTCTCAGTGTTGCCACTTAACAATTTTTTTTCCGACCAAACTTCTGACCAAATACTACCTAAACCGACCAAATTAAAAATTCGCGTTATCTTTAGTCATTTTTAAATTAAAATTTTATTTTTTTTAAATAAATTTTAAGCAGACCAGTGTAAAAAAATCTGACCAAGTTTGGTCCGAAAAGACCAAAAGCGGCAACTCTGGCTCCTCTTCACATTAAGGCAACACTAAGAAACATTCAAGTGAAACCTTGAATAAACTTGTAACACATTTTTATTTTCTAATACATATTTCTTTCTAATACATATTTCTTTAATGTAGGTCTTAGTAAACTTCGTTGTGTTTCCATTACTTCAGATCATAAGGGAGGGTATCCTTGTATTCTCTTATTGCTGGTTGAAATTTAATTTGCCCTTTCCGTGCAATCTTTTGCAGTTATCCTTATTCTTGGAGTGTAATTCTCACTAGGTTAATGCATAGTTGCATTGAAGTAATGGCGCAATTTGAAGGTCAGGTTATCGCTTCTCGGCCTTATGGCTAAGATCAAAGTGTAGTATCTGTTCTTATCAGCTTAACATCTGATAGATCCTCCATCGGAGGACAACAAATGTTAAACTGATTTTTGGAAATAGACGGAGTGTTTAGGGGCTTGCCCCACCTCTGTCACGGGTTGGCCCGGTATTGCAGTACCGCCGGGATTTCGGCCCAATTTTTAATACATTTGAATATAAATATATATCAAGAAATAGAACTGTACTTATGTAAGGTGTGTATTAAGGTCAGGGTTCAGACTTTGCTACGATCGTAGTGAATCTGCTACGGTTTTTACAACATTTTAAAATCTGCTTCGCGACTCCGCTTGAAACTCAATCTACTTCGATTTTTTCCGAGGCAAAATGTGGGGAAAATGTTCACATTTTATAATCCCGGTTGCCGAAAAACGTAAATTGTTGTAAGTTTTTTTCACTCGCGAATATTTTCTCAGCTAGACTACCATATCAAATGAACTCATGGATGTCAATTTAATTGGATTTGTCTAAATTCAAAAATTCACTACGGAAATTTTGTTTTCACTACGCTTTTTGGTATCTGTCACTACGATTTTGGATTTGCCAGGTTCGAACCCTGATTAAGGTCGACTTAGACAAATATTTTCTAAATTATTCACAGATTTGTTTTCGTTTATGATAAAACGGTTGCCAGAATAATACTTTTTTTACGATTTTCCATTAAAATGCCGATCGCGAATTATTTTATGACGATTTTATTATAGGAGTCGCTACCGCAACCAAATGTAATAAGTTTACATTGAGCTCAAATGCGTGATTTGGGCCAAAATTTTTAAATGCGAAGTCAAATCATGCATTTTTTTTTTACACAAATTCAGTTCTACGAAATCATTCATTTCAACAAAACTGTCGAGGAAAATGCGTATAGTGAGTAGAAAATAGAGACACCAAAGAATCAGCAAATGCGATGGTCTGCAGTCTCAGAAGAGCAGCGTTGTGAGCTGCTACAAGATGATATGAGCACAAATTAGCTGCCAAACGAAATGCAAATGAGACAATGTAAACACTTTGAAATCACTTGATTGGGTTCAGTGTAAACTAGGGATCGCAATTTTTTGCCATTTTGCGATCCCGGGATTTTCGGGATTGAAAAGTCAAATCCCGGGATCCCGGGATTTAATCCCGGGATTCAAATAACAAATTTTTAAATAAAACAATTTTACCAAATTGCATAAATACTTGTTTATACTATATTTACCATAAAAATGGACACAGTTTAATCACATTTGGGGTAGTTTTAAGATTTTTTATCTTGAATTTAATCACATTGTAAGGTGGAAAGGGAGGCAGTCGGTGTTGAGTCGTCGAAGTGGTTGGTTGTGCGCGGCACATACCAAAATCCAGTTGTCATTTACAATCAGTTGTCAATTACATTCAAAATTGTCAGTTTAAATTTAAATCAAATAAATAAACATAGTCATCCTTGACAACATTTTGTTTAACTTAAAAGTTTTTCATTTGACATTTAACTTCAGTTTGATAACATTTTGTTTTATCCAAAAATGACACTTAAACATAACTTATTGCTTTGCATCAAATGTATCATAAAGTAAGGGAGAGGGCTGGGGTGTGAACCGGGTTTTGTTTTTTAGCTCTAACTTTTCACAGAATAAAGATATCGAAAAATCGAAGATACCGTTAGACAGGTAAATATAAAGCGCAAATTTGTTGTGAAGACAGATTACCGTTTTGATTAACATTTAACTCTCTACGTCCAATTTTCTAAGGACGTGATTTTTCGCTTTTCCAAAAAAGTGGCTGGGTTGTGAACCATCTGGCAAATCGCAATTGAAGTCGGAAAATACGAAGAAAACACCCATAATTTTGAAATAAGTTGAAAATTTATTTAATCAGGAAGGCTCAAGAGGTGAAAAAAAGTTATAATGACGCCAATTAGGCCAAAAAATCGCAATGAATGCAAGTGCTCAATTTTTGTTTTTTTTTCATCCTAATCGGTGTCGCAATGTTTGCATATGAAATACGAATGCGTTCTCGCATTGGCCCACCTCAAATGAACTCAACGAAATCGAGTGACATTACATAAAATTACTTTATTTTAATAAATCCGGCGATATTTGACCGTCCTAGTGCAAATGTAGTACGAAAAACAGGTGGTTCATAACCCAGCCACCTCAGTGGTTCACAGCCCAACCACGATGCCATTTTGGAAACTTTTAAAATAACGACACTTCTAATCATAATTCCACATAAACAAATATTGCATCGTAAAATAGAATCAAAACACTAAATAAACATGTATTACACAGACCTTTTTGCAATAAGCTCAGTCACTTGGATAGCACTTTAAAAAAAGCCAACAAGTTTTCGCAGTCGATTTTCAAACACGATGTCTTTCAAACTCGATTGCTGCCACAAGCAATACGTGTTTGTACTTCGGTGTAACCACAAAAGCAGAGTCATATCATAAGACAAAATTGACAGTTGAAAGGTTGGCGATATGTCAATTAGGGAAAGAAAAAACGGCAATGGTTCACACCCCAGCCTGGTTCACAACCCAGCCCTCTCCCTTACATATATACGCATATTTGATAAAAAAAATAAAATAGTTAATTTGTTAGTACTTTTAGTTTTACTTTGATTATTTCGATAAAAAAGTTAAGCGTTGTGATTAACTAAAAACTGAGATCTTAAAAATGCTAAGGCATTAAATGTTTTGCCCTCTAATCTAGAGCGAAATTTATTGCAAATAAACCCTGCTGAGAGAAAACATCTTTCAGATTCAACACTTGCTGGTTGAATGCTTAGTAAATAATTATAAGCCTTTTGCAAAAGACGCCCTCTATCCCCTCCCTCCTCCTTCAGATAAGGAATTGGGTTTTTGTGCTTTTAAATTTATTTCATTTGAACTTTGAAGCATCTTTTGCAATCCCGAAAATCCCGGGATTAAAAGATTTGAATCCCGGGATTTTCGGGACTGGAAAAAGTCCGGGATCCCGGGATCCCGGGATCCCGGGATTGCGATGCCTAGTGTAAACCTAGTATTATTTTGAAGTATCATTTTTTACCTTTGTGTAATTTATATTACGAATCAAATTTCTGTTTTTTAACCGTAATTTAATTTTCTTCAAAACGGAAACGTTGTTTTAGTGTTTTTATGTTAATATTTATAGCTTTTTGATTTAAAAAAAAAAGTATTTCTGAATTTATATACTTATTTTTATATTACATTTGAAAATTTTAAGGAATAAAACGTGACTGATTGTTCAGATATATAGGCGTTAACAAAACGACAAATATTCGTGATAAGCGTTGTAAAAATAATGTTCGTAATGTAGAGTCAAATACATATGTATGTCTACTAAAAAATTTCTGATGATTTTATATAAGATTTTCTTCGGCACAATGCGATTTATATTTTGCCATATGGCGTTAAATTTGACTCCACAGTATTAGTAAATCAATTGAACTAAAATCAATGTATTTGTTTTTCCCCGTTATTTTATTCGTATATATATAAAAGGGCTTCCCGATACAACACCAATGCCAAGTTTTATCAACAAGTCAGAAAACTTTACTTCTCGGTTATTTTTTTGTAATTTGTCCATCAGTTTATTTGCTGATTTCGCGCGTACGTTTTTTATTGGACACGTACTTCCGTCCGTCGATTACCAGCATCATCAAAGAAATCCACACAAGTTCGGTTGACTTTGGTTTTATTCCTTTCTACTTATCGTCTGCAATGACAGCCTCACTGTGTCTTTAATACTCACACATGCATAAATGATTAATCGGCGCTAAACTTCAGTCAGAAGCCGCCACAGGCAAAAACATATTTGCTGGTGCGGATGCAAACGCTGCGGTTCTTCTCGTCCTAGCAGCGCTCAAGTCGGTATATGTGCGTGTGTGAGCTATGATAACACACCCTGCTCACCGGCCGCCTTCTCTTCATTAAGTTCAACTTAAATCACGTGCAGCAGAGGCGGAAATACGAGTACACCGTTTTTATCCGCATTTATGGTGGAAACAGGATATGTGGGAGGGGGGTGGGGGCGATGGAAGAAAAACACGCAAGCAAAGATGTTGACTACAACAATTTAAGTGCCTTATTTTTTGGGGAGACATTTTCAGTTCAAGCAAGGCATATGAAAAAATAACGGCACATTGAATGGGACAATGGTAAGAAGCGATGCGAATGAAAAGGACTTAAATTCGAAGCACCCCAACTGGCAACAAGATGCGTGCAATAATTTTAATAAAAGCAATTCGCATTCAAGTCAGCTGAGGAGTGCACAGGTTTGATTAGACTTCAATGCCTGGTTTCGTACACTGTCAGCACTTAATGAGACGCTTAAGTGCCGCGGCGAATGGTTGTGGATTTGCACCGAAACGTCGGCGGTATTGCAATACGGAGTCAACCTGAAACAGAGACGAAGCTATTCCGATTTCTTCCAAAGTCCTGCGATACAAGTTCTATGGGAACTTAAGCTGATAATGATGAGCAAATACTACACTTTGATCTTTGATCCTTAAACATGAAAAGCTAAAACTGAGAAGACAAATCGTGGCATTATTTTAATACAGCAAACAGAAACACATTTTGTTTTTTACTGTTGCCATGTTAGCGTTTTTTTTTCTTTAATTTCATTTGTTTGCTTCAGGATGAAAGGGACTTACGCTCCCAATGGATATATTTCGTACTCACTTTGTTCTTGCAACATCAAATACTTTGTGGGATTATTTGTGGCTTGAAGTACTCAGGTTTCTATTCAGGCTCTGCAGTTAGTCCTACTAATTTTTCGACTAGTAAAGTTTCTTCTGGCATATTATTAGAACCGTTTCAAATACCAATTTACCAGCTAATTTCACACATATAGTATTAACGACTGCATTCTGGGGCAATTTTGCACTTGACATACGCCAAATTCGAACAAGCAGCCGAAATACACTGAGGCACATTTATCTAATTTGTTGCCTCAATTAAATCCTGAACTAACTGACAATCACAACTTTTCCGCGTTGCCGCGTTGTCAGTCTCGCCATCCACCGCCACATCCGTTGCCCCAGGCGACCACTAGTCTCCAGGTAAATTACCGCAGATTGACTATTGTCCCAAATTTGTGTACCCCATCTGCTGTGCGCATTGCCACTACTTACTGCGTGTATTCCTGTAAGTGCGCTCCACCAATTCATCGAAAGGATTCGCCTTGAAGCCATGGTGATAAATTGTATTCCATGTCTGTATGTCGCGCACATTCACACCGGCACGGCGCAGTATGTTCAGAATGGTATCGGCCACCGGATGATAAAGACTATCCGCATTATCGAGATACAAAAAGGACACCTGCACAAAAGTAAGCAGAACGCAAAAACTAAAAAGACCACCACACCAAAAAACGTTTAAGGACGTCACAACAGCTCGAAGACCATTGCGAGTACTGAAGTCCGGTTAAAGTTCGAGAACGTTCACTTGCAACTCACCTGTGTCCAATTGAAGGCCAACAGCAATGACACGACCGACTTGGAGATTTGCGTATCAGGTGGTCTCGAGCGCGCAAATGTCGGAAAATCCCGCTTATCCGATGTATCGCGATGTGTACAATACTGAAGTGAAGACAGTAGTCGGTTATTGGGCTGAAATTTGACGGTTCGATTGACACTAACTGACTACTTACATAGGAAATCATTGGCAAATTGAAAGCGGCTGCCATGCGACCCTCGTGCACGCACGTCTCCTGCGGTCCAATGTATGCCGCCACTTGCTTGGTCCACAATGAGGCCGTTTGACGTATACTCGACACTTCGTCGCCATACGTTTCGGCCACAATGAATTCCAGCGAATGACCAAGTTCCTTTAATTTGCCGTTATTTACTTGTTTGACGGCCAAGGATATGGCGCCCGATATGGTTATACCTAGAATTGAACAGAAGCACTTTGTGATGGTTGTACTCTAAATTTGGTTTGTAATTAAATTGTAAAACTTTTTATATCTTAAACTAATAAAGTTAGAAGGACGAAATTCAAGGATGTAGTAGTGTACATATTAGTCCTTAAGATATATTTTCTACAAAAAAAAATTATTGGAAATGTGCAAGGATATTCAAGGATAAAGTTTTAAAAGGACATTTTCAATACCTCTTCGTCCTTTTGCACCAAAACATTAAATTTTACTCAATTTTTAAAATAGTTGTTTGAAATAAACATGTCCTTGAAATTTCAAAGTCCTTTAACAAAAAACCACGTCAGAGCGAAAAACTAAATACGCAATTTACCTACATTTGGCCGCTAGTTTCGCAAGTATATCGATTTTTTGTGTGTTTTGAAATTTTTAGATTTTTTTGTTTTGAATAATTTGGTTAATTTTTCTTATACCACAAATTACTTTCATATGGCAACTCTACCCTACAATATCTCACAGACCAAACAAAAGGACACTGCTAAATCGTTTCTTCTCGTAATTCCGATCATGTGTATAAATAATCTTCATATTAGCCACGCCTCCATCTCAGCCTCAGCTCCTAGTCAAAGATAACTAGTGTCCGACCGAAAATTCGGTTTCGGTTTCGGCCCAAATAAGTGGTTTCGGTTTCAGTTTCGGCCAAAAAATGACCGAAACCGAAACTTTTTGGAATTTCTTATTTGATTTTTTTATGTTTATGTTTTTAAAAAATGAATTAATTGTTTTTATTAATAAGTATGTATTTATGTTATGTTATGTTTGTTTGTTCTTTATTCACTTAAAGTAAATTTCGTTTGTTGAAAAATGGGGATTTTGATGCCTGATGTGGTGATTTTTATTTCAACTAGCAAGTTTCGGTTACGGCAGAATGTTTAAAAAAAAAAAACGAAACTCGGTTTCGGCCCAAAAAAGTGGTTTCGGTCGGACACTAGAGATAACACACCCTACCAACACTGTGTAGAGTATACAAATCCCTAACATAACCAAATGGATCTCAAAGTCATCACTTCAACACTAAATATAATTAAATTCATATCAACACACCTGTTCGAAATTACTCACCTGGTCGTTGGTAGTCCAAATTTCCAGGACTTCGCTGCGAGCCAGTCAAATAACCCAAAGTGAAGACTTCCGCTGCTGCTTTGCCGACGGCTGAACGCTGGGGCAGCGGCACAAAATCGAAATTGCTGAGCAACAGTAAAACGATAAGTACAAATGATGATTTCGATAACAATAATAAATGCGACGCAGACGTCCGGGGGAATGTCTTCATTACGCGCGCACAATTCAATCTCTGACCTTTCAGCTTGAATACTTCCGGTTGTCGGTGTGAGCGTTTTTGTGCGTGTCTGTTCGATGGCCAACAACTCGGGAATGTGTTAGACGGCCGATTTTATTCGCACCCAACTGCTTAGTTTAATTCATTTTGGTGTTTTATCTTTTAATTAAAGCAGTGTTGGCAGCATTAAAGTGGGCGGTTTGTATTGCGGGGTGTGGTAAAAGTTGTCCTGAACACATGCTGGTTATTTCGTCGTTAACCGCTGCTTATTTCGTTCCCTACTCGTACTTCTAACTCGCCACTTGAAGTACTTTTCCCAGAAAAGTTGCGGTTTAAGTACTTGAAGCAAATATGTTTCAGCGATTTATTTGCGTTTTCGTTTCATTATCTCAGCGCGGTGTTTATAGTCCTTCGGTCGCTGTGTGGTGTGTTAGCAGCACATAAATAACATTTCGTTTTACTACTCCATTTTAAGTACAAAGTTCGTCTGTTGCCACTTTGGCTTTTATGCTCGACTTGGTCGGCGCGCAGCTCCGGTCGCTTTGCGCTTCATTTGCTATTAATTTCATGTTGTGCGTCAGCTGCTAGTCCGTGTCCGGGCCTGGCACTCATGCCGGCGATGATTCGTTGCTTATGTGAGTTTTATTCTGTCTCGATTGCTGCTTGTTGCTCCTCGCTCCAGTGCTGCTTTTCGTATTCGTACAGTTCCGCTGGGTTGCCACTCAGCAACAATTATTCAACTTTGCTCGTGCGTCGTTCTCATTCGAGCATTGCATTGTTTATTCCTACAGCATTTGTTTTATTCTGTCAGCTACTTTTAGTAAGAATAATATTCAGCATCGCATTGGCAACACGTCCTGTAGATAACCTGAAAATTATGAAGATATTTAAAGTGTTTTTAAAGAGTTTCTTATTTAACTTAAATAATATATTTGCCATATTTCAAGCAAATAACATACATTAATTTTATCATTTAAGGATCAGAATGTGTTCAAGCTAGTCTGTAAAACAGAACAAAAAGAACTTTAATAGATTTAAAACGATTTTTTTGTGATTTTTGAAAAGTTATATACTTTACAAAACCCAATCCCATTTATGGCTTTTACGTTAATTAGTTAGTTGAAACCAAACCGCAGTGTTTAGCGGGAGTGAGTAAATATGCACAATCGCATCTCAATTATACTGGGTTCGATTAACCAGTAACATAATTATCCGGAAACAAAAAGAAAAATAGTTTGTTACCGCATCATCAATAAGATTATCTCTCACTCTAGTCGAGTTAACAAATACAAAAAAAAATGTTCCTTCGTTAACAGTGAAAGTGAAAGCAACTAAGTGATTTATTTTTAAATCATGTGTTATTTTGACACTGACAAGTTCTTCCTGCGCAAAATCTTGACAGAAGACAGGTATCATACCTCCACGGAACGAAATAAGCCGCTTTGCGCTTAACCAAAGTTGGGAAATATTAAAAACTTGTTTCCCAACTTTTTGCTGAAGGCAAATTCAAATTCCCAAATCGCCTTATTTGCCGTTTTGGCGATGTCTATTGGCCGCTTCGGAGCTTTGATTTGACCCCCTTGGCCTTTTTTGTGGGAACTGTGAAGGACCGAATTTATGCCAACAATCCAGAAATGATTCAAGTACTTAAGGCAAATATCATCCAAGCAATCCGTGAGCTACAGCCCGAAACCATCAACCAGGTCTTGGAAAATTGGAGTGACAGAATGCGCTACTGTGAAGCCAGCCAAGGTGGCCAATTGAACGGAGTTGTGTTCCATAGTTAATGGGAATGTTTGCTCTTATTAATAAAGCCATAATATATGGTAGAACAATTTATTTTATTCATTTTATTGTATTTTTTTAAAGAAACCACTAAATGGCCCACCCATGTATGAATGTATGTATTAAAAAGTACTGTACTTAAATAAACATTTGACGTTAACACTTTTGTACAAAACAAGTTGGTTGACCTTCTCTCTGCTATTCCACGTGCAAGTTTTGTAGGACATTTTAGTACCAATTTTGATTAAGTACGAAATAAACACTTAAACACATTTTCAGTTTGGGCTTAATTCTGGCGTTAAAGTTAATTTCTGAGCTTTGATGTATTCAGAGGCCTATAGTAGAATTTTATGGCGAATATTTTGTGGTACATTTTGTCCTGTTTTACAGGACATTTTTGGCATTTTAGAAAAAAATGGTCAAATTGACCAATAAAAATAGGAGCTAAAGGGTTAAAATGCTCAACAAAAATGTTCTTCGTAGTGTTTTGCACCAAATTGCTGAACACATCATATACCTAAAATGTGATGTTACATGGTTTTCGTATGCCAATTCACCAAAAGAATGCGCGAAAAGGGGAAAACTTTGACCCCCTAAAAAAACAATCAGACGTAAACTTAGTATAAAACGCCGATACACGTATATTTTTTTCCCCCCTTTACCAGAATCCGTTGTCAGAACCTTGTTATTAAAAAAAAAATGATTTTTTTGTGCAGTGTAATAAATGCTTAAGCATTTCACCCATTAATAAGTTCGTTTGACGGAGATATTCAAAATATACGAAGTGTTTTTTCCAGCGAACCATGTGGGGAAAGGCTTTTATATCGAAGAGGACATCGGTACAGGTAGCAATTGGTAGTTGACTTCGTAAAGCAATACCACAGCTAAAACTAGACACAAACAGTCGTCTGTATCCAAAGAATTTCAAGGACATTTGTCACTGATTGCATACTTGTTTGTATTTTGCAAAGTGTATCAAAAACGGGCATCATGCATGGCTGGTTTTTTCTGACTAAACATACGACACGTGACATGTCCAGGCAAATATTAGGAGGTGGCCAGGATTTTTTAAAAAGAAAAAATTGAAATAATTTATTAATCCTTGAGATTATCTAAACACTTTAAGGATGTTTTTACCGCAGCCGAGTTTGAGCTATTTAGTACTTTCAACAGCGAGTGTAAAGCGACGCTTAATGCAGTTCGTTCAACCCAAAATATACCTAAAAATAATTATAGCTAAAAATAACTTTTCTTGAGGCAAACATATGTAAAACTGTTAAACAAAGATGTAAAGGAATTCAAATTATTTCCATTTAGTTGAACTAAAACTTAACATGCAACAAGGATAATATCAAAAAAATGTAATTAAGGAAGTGAAAATAGGCAGCAATTGATGCTAACTTTACATCGGGCATTACTCAACTCTACCAGAGACTCACCTTATGTGAGATGATTTTTAAACTCTAAAATGAAGAATTGCAACTCTGAGTCTGCATAATATTGTAAATTCTCCTAAGCCTTATAGCCACACAATCGAGCCATTAAACTAAGTGTATCAGTCTTCAGAACCCACATATACATACATACATAACGTCTTTTATAGAACTTTTTGAACAAGTTTAAAAAAGTCTAAGGCCCTAAATTGATTTTATGCAGCACATCCCCATTTTCAGACATCAAAACCTTATTCTGTGTTATTGACAGACACTTCTATGATACGATTTCCTAACACTCCTGAAAGAACTTTGGATTTTCACTACAAATTACACCTACTATGCCATTACGCCGCCATCTCTAGTATTCGCTTGACGTGTTTAGCAACACCGATCTTTGCAGGACTAGAACAGGTCTCGAAGCAAGGCGTTAAATCTCTCTGGAAGTTTCTCAAATCGCTGAGCATTATAAAATATCACTACTTCAATCACACCTAAACGAAACTCCAACTCCTCTGTGGTCTTACTGGCTGCCAGTATAACCTAACCTAACAGTTTCACCACAAAAAAGAAGCGGAAAGTTCTGAAAATTCTCATAATAAATTTTACTTGAAGCAATTTATTGCAGCTGCTGCTGATGTTGTTGATAAGTAAACAAGTATAGCGAAGTGTGCAATCTTTTGCAACTTTAGCTAATAAGTATCAAGTTTTGAACTCTTCCCTGCAGACTCAATAACATTTGGTCCATTTGGTTTGGTGTTTTATAGGAAAATATTTTGTGCTATGCTTATCTAATTCCATGTTTCTATGTGCTATAATTTGAGGCAATTAAAAATTTTTATTTATTTATTTATTTAAAAACGTGGAACAAATAATACAATTATTTTTTCATGAAAAATAGAGAGCACTGGCCAGGACCTTCGGCTCGTAGATGATATAAAATAAGATAACTTAATCATTACGTATTAACTAAAAATTTTATTTTTTAGGTAATATTTTAATGCTAATTTTATATTAAACAATTTTGCCAAAACTTTTAAAATACCAAGTCGAATGCCGAAACCGAAGTACACACAAATAAGTATTCACATTTTAAAATTTGTATCAATTGAAATTTCACTCCTTTTTTGTACTTAAAGACAACAGGTTTTAAAGTGTTCCTCTTCTATTTCAACTCCTTCCACCAATGTAAGCTGAAACTGAAGCTAAAGCAGCATTATTTACTTTCTCTCCAGCCAAAATGTTACCTTTGGTTAGGCTCTACGAAAACTCAAAGCAAGCACAATAAACAAAGGCGACATTGCATCATTGTGTTTTTGGTAATGGATGCTCCACCACAACCGTTTTGATTGTAACCGCTGTGTGTACTTGCGCTGTGGCCTCACGCACCGAACTCCCTGCTGGCTGGCAAAACAAATTTTCGTGTAATGAATTTTCAAAACATAGCACATGCAGCTTAAATGGTGTTGACATGAACCAATAAATTAAAACATTTTTTTTGTCTATTCCGTGTTTGCCAGTATACTTGTGTTGTTTTTTGTGTTGCCAGAGCGTTGTGACCGCCTCATCTCGCCCCTTTTGGGATGTTGCCACCGGTTGCACCACACACTCGTACATATAAAATTTACATTGTAAATAAAGCCAAAAATAAATTGCTTTCGCGTGAGAAGCAAATTTGTGTTGGCGCGTCTGACAGCTGACTGTGTGATTTTTATGGCTAATAAAGCGCAAACGAAATGCAAGGCACAATTAAAAATGGCAGAATCATCAATTCTCAAACATAGAAACAAATGGCTTCGAAGCCTCTGAAAGTGGGAGCTGGTGTTGGCTGTCGGAAAAATACGTTGTTGCTATGCAAGATGACGTACTATGAAATCCTTTGTTACTTTCTTCGCCTGCAAACAAAACAAAAAAACAGTTCGATTTGACATGTTGTATGGGTTTTTTTCATTGGCTGTTACTCGTATTCGTTGACATATTGTACGAGTCCCTTTTTTTTCCTTGGCTCTCTTATTCTCTCTTACTCTTATTCTTTATATATCATACGTACATGTATGCATAACATAAGTACGGGTACATGTAAAAATATGTGACTATTAGAAAAGTATTGCACACTTTTTGTAACAGGGAATGAACATCTTTACTTATGCTGAATTTGTGCCGGTTGAAGCCGCCCCTCGGTTAGGGTTCATCGGAACCACGACTTAATTTGGTCTCTTTTCCTTCTCTGACAACTATATCCTTCGTCAACTCGAATAGGTCCTCCTGTATAGATATTTGTGCCTAAATGCATCTTCGGGACGTAGTCTACAAGTTGCATCAATGAGACCTAGACGTGTGAGGTGCCGCCAGAAATGATCAGGTTCCGTTTTATTTGGAAACAACCGGCTTAACCCTTTCGACCCCAAAGTTGCCTGAGAGCAACTTCACCTATTTGTCATCTTATAGCAAAAGCTACTTTTGACTTATGGATTTAATTTAAGTAGGCGCCAACAAATAAATATTTTCAGAAGTGAATTCAAAGCAAATTACAAACATTTCACTTTTATCCTCGAAATAATTTCCAAAAATTTGTAGCGATATCAGGGAAAGTTTGTGTTCTAATTCTTCTACGCGTCTATGTCTAAAGTCTACGAAATAGGCGCGTTTGATCAAAACCCTGTTTCTTTAATAATGGTTAAATAAAATCAAAAAGTGATAACTTTGTATTTTTCCAAAATATCAAATAATATCCATAATATTAAATAATTTTTCTGTAATTAAAAAATATTGATACAAATTTTTTTAACCCGTTTTAAGCTAAAATTGTTCAAAAGTAAACTAACTCTAGAACTCTAACAAAGAGACGTGACTTAGACAATTGTTTCATGATTTAAATACCAAAAACTAATATCGAGACACAGGTTAAAATTCGGGGTCAAAGGGGTTAAACATTTTCGGTCTAAGTTAAGAACTTTTCTGGCTTCTTTACGCGACGAGTTTTTAAGTTTAACTCCAAAAATCTGCATTTGACTGCCTCTTACAATCTTCTCAGTTGGAGCGAATCTTTTCATTTGCTGACCATCCCTTGCTTTAGGCAACGCCAGTTTTTGGTCCACATAAATTATTGTCAGAGCCCTTTTGGTCCGATAACTCATTCTATTCTCTTCGAATGTGTTCTCCGACCCGCATCACAGTTAAAATTAAATTAACAACAACAGTTTGTTATGCGCCTCTTAAATTTTGGTAATTAAATTCAACATAAAAAACAATCATTTGCGCATAAAGAATCTACAGTGGGTGGTCCAGCAATTAGCACGCTTCAAGCAATCAAACGCTTTTTATGTTTAAAACAAACTCTTAAAATTTTATTTTTTGAATTCAATTCTATTTTTATTTCAGAACAAATAAGAAGATATTTTTAAAGTGAATTGTACAGTTTTTTGCATCGTCCTTAAAAACCCGAAATTCGTTCAATACACCGTTCCAAACTACTTAAAAAAATAATTATCCAGCCTTAATGCGAGTATTTTTCAATATATCCCAACAATTCACGATTTTCTCTTAATGATTTCACAATTCGAATGCACAATTCACTATTATAGATTGGCAACAAATGTTCAATTGAATACTGCTGTTAACAAAGTCCCGTTATCGTGCTCACCCACGGCACATAACCTCACAAATACCATTAGAAATACTGTGGGACAAACAAGCTAAGCAAACAAGAAAACAAAAAGCGTTTGGAAACTATTTTAGTACGTCTTACATCCACTTAAACATGAAAATTTAGATTTTTCGTAAGCGTGCTAATTGCTTGACCATCCACTGTAGTTTATTGCTTTTACACGCATAGGTGGGCTACCAAAATGTTGCACATAGAAATACCACGGCCTGAAATAGCCCAAAAGTATGCAATGTTTTCAGCACATTAGCAGCAAACTGTATAATGTCAGCAAGCACGCCGTGGTATGCAAATTTTACCTAAAGAAACACCCACGCATACACATATACAATATGGATGGACACATAGGAATTTCAACGAAAAACCCTTGTCCTGCTGATTGGACTTTTAGCCCGTATTTTGATAGATTTTAATGGAAGGCCCCTGGAAATTATTTGGAAACCGAGTATCTGACGTTGCTTAGAGGAATTTAGCATTTCATTAAAACTGAAAACTTTGTCAACAAACACTGAGTCGCATGACAATTTCAGTTCAGTTGGAAGCATATCACTGTTGCACGGTTATGTTTTGTTGTAACTTTAAAGCATACTTTTAGGAACTCAACTGAAAGGCGAGTGACACAACTGCAATAACGTGCCACCGCAATAACGGCACCTTTCAAAACTTTTTCCCTACTTTGCGATGCAGAGAAAAACTCGAATGTGTGTGAGTGTTTGCATTTGATACAGAAAAATTGGCTACGCATATGCGGAAAATGGTGCCTTGTGGCAAGGCACAGCAAAGATGCCAACTGCCGTTCGCTCGAAGTGTCCTACATGCAATATATCAGCGTCCAATAGTGCAGCAATAAGCGACGTGTGGCTGTGTCCTGCGCCCTTGTCGCATTGAAGTGAAGTAGTGGCATTTTTTTGCCAATATCATTGCATAAATGCACACAAGACTCGCACGCAAGAAAATGCAGTAAAAAATCAAAGCGTGCGCTTTACGCCACTGTTTGACTTTCGCCAGGATCTGCGCCAAAGATATACTGCCCGACACATTCGCACGCATACGAGTCTGATCACAAGAATGTGTCTATGTGTGTGTGTGTGCTTTGTGTGCCACTGCAGCATAAACTTCCTGCAGCGCCCCATTCCAGCTTCTCTTTACTGCTTCCACTTTTTCTTTGCACTGTTCGCTGTTCGACGCTTGTTGCCGCCGCCTCGAGTTATTTAACGTTTTATTACTATCAATGGGCGGCGGAATTGTCAACAGTATAGTAAATGCCACTGCCGGATCTTCCGTCGCCAGTCGGCCGTTGTGTGCAGTAAATCGAAAGTAAGTAAAAGCCGGACGAAAGCGAATTATTTGTATTTATTCAATTTAAAATACTTTTATCGAGCATTTCCCGCATTTCCCACATTACGAAATTAAAAAGAAATAAATGCGAACAGCAAACAATGTCCTTTTGCGGCTTAAAGGGTGAACGGTTTTGCACTTCATTGATTTCTGCTCGGATTTTCAGTGATTTCGCTGGAATTTCAACTCGACTCTGCATTGCCGCCAAATTGAAATTTCATTTGCGCTCCATTAATTTGCGAACTTTGACCAAGGAAAAGTCGTTTACTTGATTGTCATTGAGAAAAACTTTCACAAAAACTTGACGTGTTCAGCGATTTCAAACTTTTGTCAACTGACTAAGCAAATTATGGTAATTTAATTAGGATAATGCCTAAGTGCTGTAATTAATGGTGTGAACAGACAATTAACTAAACTGATTTCAGCCATTTGAAAAAATTGATTTTATTAAGTGCAGAAGTTTCAATGTAAAATCAAATGTCAATTATTATTCAGTACTCGTTCATACCTCATTAGCAAACTTTCAATTCCAGTGCGAATTGCTGGGCTTTCTGAATGAAATTCTGGTCAAGATGGGTTCGGGCTTCTTCTGCAGAATTGAATGAAAATCTGATGAGAACAATTCAGTCAAAATTTTCCATTCAAAGTGGTGCAATTTTTGGAGAGTTTGCCATACAGTGTGAGGACGTATTTTTTTATATTGGATATATGCATTATATAATGCAACTTTTCAGTGTCAGCTATTCACTATGTTCCCTCCACATCAAAACAATAAAAATTTTAAAGATATCTCGACTACTTTTTTTGAAACACCCTACATACCGCAACTATGTACATTTATACAAACCATATGTAACACTTCGTTCAATAATGTGTGTGACTGACACATAGATGGCGGCACTAATACTAAATCAATATTTTTTTTCGAAATTGTGGACCTTTTTAGGCTTACTGTCAAAATTATATGTTAATCCGACCATTAGTTTACAAGTTACAGTGCTTTAAGTGACACTACTTTTGAGTTTTCAAAAAAAATGAATTCAAAGCAATTCCGTGTGCTGATTTATCATTGTTTTTTAATGAAAAAAAATACTGTTCAATGCCAGGAATGGCTTGAAAAACATTATTCGGACTCTGCTCCATCAAAAAGAACCATTTGTTATTGGTATGCCGAATTCAAACGTGGTCGTACAGACACCGATGACATTCCATCTACTGGACGGCCAAATGACGCTGTTATTCCGGAAAACGTTGAAAAAACACTGAAAATCATTATGTCCGACCGTAAAGTGAAAGTGGGGGAGATTGCTGACATTCTAAAGATATCAGCAGGTAGTGTACACACCATAATACACGAACATTTGGTTATGAAAAAGGTGTTTTCGAAATGGGTGCTCACACCGGAGCAAAAACAACAACGAGTCGATGATTCAAAGAGCTGTTTGGACATGTTTACGCGCAACAAGTCGGAGTTTTTGCGTCGGTACATCACAATGGATGAAACATGGATCCACCATTTCACTCCAGAGTCAAATCGGCAGTCTGCTGAGTGGCATGCAACCGGTGAAAGCCGCCCAAAGCGTCCAAAGGCACAAACATCGGCTGGCAAGGTTATGGCGTCAGTATTTTGGGATGTGCACGGAATAATATTCATCGACTATCTTGAGAAAGGGAAAACAATCAATAGCGACTATTATATAGCGTTGTTGGAACGTTTGAAAGAAGAAATCGCGATTAAGCGGCCCCATATGAAGAAGAAAAAAGTGTTGTTTCACCAAGACAATGCACCGTGTCACAAGTCGATGAAAACGATGGCAAAAATGCATGAATTGGGCTTCGAATTGCTTCCTCATCCCCCGTATTCTTCAGATCTGGCCGCCAGCGACCACTGGCTCTTCGCAGACCTCAAAAAGATGCTCCGTGGTAAGAGATTTGGCTCAAATGATGAAGTAATCGTCGAAACTAACGCCTATTTTGAAGGCAAAGAAAAATCGTTCTACAAAGGCGGTATCGAAAGATTGGAAAAGCGTTGGAATGATTGTATCTCCCTAAAAGGGGACTATGTTGATGGATAAAAATGAATTTTGGCAAAAAAAAATGTGTTTTAATTAGTTAGTCACACACATTATTGAACGAAGTGTTATGCATAGGGTGGTCCATATAGCGTTTGGAATTTGAACTACGCTTTATTTCGAGAATGGCAGTCCAAATGTCATTCAATTTGTGTTCGTAATTTAGTTAAAAGTTTGACATTTACGAAATGGGACGCTATGCGCCTCAACAAAATTGGAAAATATTGAGAACTTACTTCCAAAGTAGAGAGTCTTCAACCCAAACTGTAAGAAATTAGAAAAAAATTCAAAAAAAAGATTGGCCTTCAACTCAGTTTGTGGATCAATTTGTGAAGCGAGCTAGTGAAACTGAATCGTTAATGGACCAAACAACCCGTTCCCATTCTCATGCAGTGCGCACAGCCGAAAACATTGCGTTTGTAGCCGAAAATGTGCGTGAACATCCATCAACGTCAACTCGCCATCGCTCTCAGGAATTGAACATTTCTCGCACTTCTTTGATGAGAATTTTATATAAAGATCTCGGTATGAAGGCTTACAAAATTCAATTGGTCCAAGAATTGAAAGCTCATGACCATCCGGCACGTAAAAACGTTTGGACACCGTTTTCGAAAATCGAATAATCAGCCGAAATTCTGAAGTCAATTGGCCGCCTCGAAGCTGCGATTTAAGTCCGTTGGACTTTTTTTTGTGGGGAGCAGTAAAAGACAAGTGTTATGCTAACCCTCCAGAGACGATTGAAGCTTTGAAACATGAAATCGAAGTTGCCATTCAGGAAATTCTACCCGGAATAATCAGAAAAGTACTTGAAAATTTGGTTGACCGAATGGCGTACTGTAAGGCCAGTCGTGGCAGTCATATTAACGATATTGTTTTTCATTCCTAACTACCAAAGTCCAAGCTTTTTAATAAAACCGGAACTTTCAAAAAATATTCATTAGTTTTTTTTTAATAACCGATTCAAATTCCAAATCTTAAACGGTCCACCCTGTATAACCTTCCTCTCATCTGGTAATTTTTCTCATAAAAAAACATTAGTTTCATTATATTCATAATGAATTTGATTTTGCAGCAGCCATTTACACTAACACATTCTTAAATATATATTACAATTTCCATCGAAAACCTACTTTTCCAACTTGATTACATAAACAGTCTAATGGTTGGTGGGGTCAGTTCTGGGAAAATACTCACGTGCTGCCTTTCAAAAGAATTTAAACTGACCGCTAACGATAACTTAATCGCCAACACATTCATTACAACGGATTTGAACCCAAATCCGCTTAAGCAATTTTTTATTAAATCTTCAAACAAAGGCGTTGATTGATTGCCTAATTCAATCTAATCAAAGCCACAACAACAACGCCTGGGACTATTTCATTTCAGTTACATAAGTAAACAATTACGTTTAGACGTGTCGTTCTATGCACACACAAGTGTACATATGTATGTACGTAAGTGCATATTTATTTATTAGGGATTGCAATCCCGCACCAGGCATTTTTGGGATGAAAAATCGCAATCCCGGAGTCCCGGGATTTTTTTCGCGTTTGAATATATTATTTTATGGAACTAAATCAGACGTCTTTTGCAATCAGCTAAATTTAATTTTCATATTAAATACAATTCAGCGTTCTTACTTTAAAACTAAGAACAAAATTTTCATGACAAATAACATCAAAATGCATTTAATTGCTAAACCACCTGGCAAATCGGTTGATGAAACCATTTCTCTGGTTCATTACTACTTAGTAGGTGAAATCGTATGTAAATCTTTATAAACTTTTTGGAAGCTTTAAGTCAAATTTTGTTTTAGTAATATCAATAATTCAAGTTTCTCTATAGCTTTAATCCTCTAATAAACCCTTTATATGATCTGTTTCTTTCTTTAAAACTCTTATTTACACACTTTTTCCTGTGTGTTGTTAATATGACAAGTCACATTGGTGTAAGCGAGAGTCAAACTTGCAAGTTTTTACAAATTTCTGGTTGTTTACTTTTTCGGATGGCTTCATTTTTGGGAGCGTAAGCGGCTTTACTCCCTGATTTTAGCTACCAATAAATTTTAATGAAAAGTAGGTACCCAAACAAGGCAAGTCTATACAAATTTGTTCAGTGCAGTGTGTAATTTATTTTACAGTTTTTTTGTTTTTATTTATTTATTTTATATTTTATATTAAAAGGAAAAGTTTACCTTTTTCGAAATTAAGTTGACCAAAGAAAAATTTAAGCTATTTTAACGTTTCGATCCCGGGATCGGGACTAAAATTGTCTGGGATCCCGGAATTGCAATCCCTAGTATGTATGTATATATAAGAGTATATATGATATGTGTGTCTGCTGTTTGTAGCACCCTCGCACATGTCTGTGTTTCAAAGCTGCATAACTGCACAAATCTGCAGTCAATTGGTAGCATTGACATCAGCACCACTGAAGCTGTCAGTAACAAATGAATTCAATATTTTTTCATTTTTTATTTTTACAACAGCCAATTCGATTCAATTTATTCTCATTGCGCTGTAGGAATTCGCAGAAGCTGATGTTCATTGATCATTACAGTACACATGGTATATGTATTTACATATACACCTAAGTCTGTTTTTACACGGTCTTTTTTTACACGGTTTTGATATAACACGGTTTGAAAATTGAATATTTTTAATTTTTTTACACGATTTTATTCCATTTAGCACGATTTGAAATTTTATGTACTTAAATTTTTTTTGCCAAATTTAATTTTTGCGAAGTATGTTCATATCACAAAAAAGTATTTATGAAAGAAAAAAGTCTGAAACCATCGATAGTATCGATAGTGCTATCGATAGTTTGCGAACACTAGCTTAAAGATTTAAGTGAATTCCCTTTTAGCGCGTACAAGCAATTTTTACTGGTCAAAGCAAATGTGAATAGCACTAATTTAGGGGAATTCCCTTTATGTGCATACAATAAAATTTACTGGTCAGAGCAATTGAAACGTGTTAATATTTTGTGAACTGTCAATGCAATAAGACGTGTTTGGTAAAGAAATTTTAATAGGTTTTAGAGATTAGGAACAAATCACCCATTTTTGTATACGATCAATGTCTTTTTTTACACGGTTTTTTTTTACACGGCTTCTTCTGGAACCAATCTACCGTGTAAAAACAGACTTAGGTGTATGTATGTATGTTTAACATAAGTGTGCATTTGTAAAGTATGCAAATCGTTCAGCTTGAATGTGGCGAACAAATGTTGATAGTGGCGAAAAGTCAATCAACTTTACAACTTTAAATAGTTCTGGTGTTTACATTTCAGCTGAAAATATCAGATGGTTATATATTGTAAAATCAGCTGGTTAAGTTGCTACGAATAAGCGCGCAGTTTGTATGTAAATGCGGGAATTTTCCAATATTTATGCACTGAATTGTTGGGTTTTTTAAATGTTTATTTACGTATAATTGTTTCATTTCACCGTAAAATAAAACCGTATACTCTGAGCTTCGAGGAACTTAATGCCTGTTAAAAGTAGACTCTGAATGTTTAATTTTAATAAAAAATACGAGGCTCGCCAGATACAAATTTTGCTTTCAAAAATTGCCAATCAAAGAAAAAATAAGATTTGTTTTGCGGGTTTGAGGCCGAGGACATACTAACTAATACAAGCTAATACTACTCGTACCACAATTTGAATAGAATCAAAAGCGTAAGTCGATATATGTTTGGCTTAATTCTGGCGTTCAAGTTAATTTCTGAGCTTTGATGTATTCAGAGACCTATAGTAGAAATTTATGGCGAATATTTGCGTGGTACATTTTGTCCTTAAAAAGTCCTGTTTTACAGGACATTTTTGGCATTTTAGAAAAAAGGGTCAAATTGACCCATAAAAATAGTAGCTACAGGATTAAAATGCTCCACAAAAATGTTCTTTGTAGTATTTAACATCAAATTGCTGAATACATCACATACCTAAAATGTGAGGTTACATGGTTTTCGTATGCAAAAAGGGGAAAACTTTGACCCCCCTAAAAAAAATTCAGACGTAAACTTTCATACACGTATATTTTTTTTGGCCCCCTCTATCAGAATTCGTTGCCAGAACCTTGTTATTTAAAAAAAATTGATTTTGTTGTGCAGTGTTGTTATTAACAAATTTTATTTCAGTATGCGTTAATATCTTCATTAAATATGCGCTTGAAACTTTAATACGAGATTAATCGAAACTGTAATTTTTTGCTTCAGCGATTGTTGCTTTTGACCACAGAATTATAAACAGGCGGCGATATTATTTGAAAACCTTTATGTTTGAAAACGTAAACCTATGTATTTGAAATTTGCAACCAAATTTTTTTAAACCAAATTATAAAATATTTCTCATTTAAATTTACTCCACACAGTATCCTTTGGGGCTAAAACTGCCAAAATAATAAGAGGCCACTAATGTACCTTTACTTAAGAGTAAATAAAGTCAATAAAGTTATGTGCATTTACACCACCAACTTAGCTACTTAGGGTCGATATAAAAAAAATCATTTTCCCTGCATAAACAACATATTTTCTATGCCTAATTATAGACTCTAATATGTTGTACTACGAAAAACATTCCTGTTTGCTTTATTGTTATATAAATTCCTCCAAAGTAACCGAAGATGCTCTTAGCCGAAGCAAAATGTTGTTTTTGCTAATGACCGCATTACCCTTCACAGCATTTGGAAACGAAATCTCGAATGACGTCCTGGCCAGCATGTCAAGTTGCCAGTCAAATGCGGACAACCGCACACAAACACGTTGACGTGCATTACAAAAACAAACCCTAATAATCTTTGCAAAGGGATTTCGCCCAAAAATACGCCACGTTTAGCCTTTGCGACAGCACACCGACAGACAACCCTTATCTGAGGTTTTTGTTATTATTGCTGCCCCTTTTTCTTTCTTCTTTTTCCCGTCTTCTTTCTTTGTAGCGCGCAAGCTTATCGCATGTTTATTGAGTGTTTATATAATCCGCCATGCCAGAATCACTTATGATTTCATTTATGCAAATACGGTTTTAGGCACTTTTGCATTTACATTTGTCGCCTGTTATGAATTTCAATTCTCACAGCAGCCTCTTAGGCGCACACGCACAATCACATGCGAACGGCCATTCCACGCACTTGCAAATGAGGGCAATTTCGGGCAAATTCCTTCAAGCTGTTGGCACTAATCGCGCGTGTGCGAAAGCAATAAAACGTAAACGCCCACAAATAACTGTCAGCTGCGGGGGCAATGTGCCACAAAATATTTATATTCCGCACTTTTGCAGTAGCGGCTGTGACGCGGTAAAAGAAGACTAATGAGTGGACATAAATTAGCCGTCTATGAATTTTCATTGTTTTTTTTTTTTTTTAATATTTTCATTTTCCTCTGTATCGTCTTTGCAGGCTGCCACTACGCAGCGAACGCCAAGCAACCACTTGTAGGCGCAAGGAATAAATTTCCTTGCTGCGTTGTGTACATAAATCTTCTTTGAAAAGGAGTAACAACTGTGACCTCGACAGTTGAGACGGGTTCTTCACCTCAAAGCAAACGCAAATGAGAAGAGTTTTAATGCAATTTAAGCAGTTAATTAGTTGTGTTAAATGGACGTGTGAAATCTGAATCACCGAACTTGTTGTATCCTTAAAGCAGTTGACCGCATCAAAATGGGAAAATACTGCAATACTTAAACTTTCAAAAGTCGGTTCCCTTTTACGGTGCTTTAAACATTTCTATTTACTTTACCCAAAGAATCTTCATTCGAGTAGACAATTAACGTAAAATACTTATTCTCTTTTGCGGTAGACAGAGAAATGCTGAAGTGTTGTTAAAGGTTTCTCCTTAAAAACGCTATTGCAGCTTGAACAAAAAACACTTTATACTTGAAGCTGTAATCAAGGCATTTCAAGTACTTAAAAGCTGTGCGAATTACTTGTACGTGCAGCAGATCTACGGATAACTTCATTTTCAGCAAGAATCCTTAAAAATACGAAAGAGAGGAGGAGTCACGAAGCAACGAAATGCATGCAGCACAATCAAATCTGCGAGTTTCCAGTGCAAGCAAGAAAGTTTACGTAGTGAGTTATGTGTGAATGCGGATGTAAAGAAGCTGACACAAACACGGAAAAGGACTTTGAATGTGATAGGATTTTAAGCTACAACAACTTTGCGGTTCAATTGTTTTATCAGTTAATTCTGAACGAAAACATTTGCGCCATTGAAACATTGAAAAAATATAATGACTTTATTTGCTATTTCCTTTGAAAATTACTTAGATTGGATAAAATTGAACTGGTAGACAAGAAAGAGCACGCATGCACTAGTTGGGTCGTCAATATTATAGTAATAGCTATTATTAGAAATTTGAGCCTCAAAACCCTCTCCATCCTAGAGAGCCAAGGAACCGCCAAGAAACAATCCCCAGACACTAAGTCAGTCAACAAAAAAAAATATAGGAGATTTTGGGTTTTAACATACTTACTTTTCAAGAAAATTCTATATACATTTGTAAAGATATAAAAGATTAACATTTTCAAAAGAACCTTTTTCATAACCTTTTTTCACAAATAGATATAAAATCAATTTTATTTAAATTTTTGAACCTTTCCTCTTTCATTTGATATATATATCGCTATATTCTAACGAGGTTAAGTATTTTTTATATTTTTTTTTATTTTTATCCCCTTCAAAATTTTGAAGTCCTTTTAAAGCACAAAGGATGTAGGAATGAAAAATTAAGTACGCAGTATTACTATATTTGGTCTCTAGTTTCACGCACATATGGATTTTTCCCGGTGTGAAAAATGCTGTCGCACGGTGTTATAATAACGTTTCAATCTTAAAATGCTTTTTTTATAAGAATTTTTCATAGGAATTTGAATCGAATAGAAGCTAAAAAAAACAATTTGTTCCATAATTAACATTAATTATACCAATATTATCGTATTGAAGGAAAGATTACCAAACTGAATCAAAATCCCAGATTCCAATGTCAACTGGCCAACAAGATCGTCCGATTTGATGTCATCTGATTTCTTTCTTAGCGATTTTGCGAAATCTTTGATCTATATGAATAAACCACAAACAATTTCTGAGCTCAAGGCTGCAATCTGTGAGATGCGCCATCGGTGAGATACAGCTATGTCTATATTAAAATATCATCGAAAATCGAAAAGCAGTAAAAGTCTGTGATTAAAGTCATTATTTGAATTTAGAAACTAGCACTAAAAAATGCAATAGACGCTTTTCCCGATAAACACTAAGTTGGCAACTAAAACCGTTAGTTATATAACGTTGAAATGCTTAACGTGTTTATTAACAACAAGTTAATATGTATATCATTCAAAATCTATTTCAAACCAAAACAAATAATTGAACGCCAAAAGCAATTGGCAAACATTTTACACTCGATTGAGATCGAAATTGTCATTTTCGCCCACCAATCTGGTTTTATATCGTTCGGTTGTAATGTCAAGTCGCATTATGCAAATATGCTTTACCGAATCAGTGCAAATGCAAATTAATCCGCTCACAAGTGAAAACATTCGGCAATAAACAGCCAACGACGGACGGTGGCCTGGCTACGAATTTGCCAATTCGCTGGAATTTGCAACAGGCCGAGCGCACTTAAAATGCAACACTGCACTTTAGCTGATTAATTTGACAAATTGCCGCCAACACCGTTGCCGTCATTTGTCGCTTTACCGCTTTGTCACTTGCAAAACGTGTGGTTGCCAACACGGCGCAACGTACAACAGCTCGAAAGCAATAAATTACAACTTGTGCCGGGCGTACACACCATTTTGCTTTTGATTATTGTCGTTTTTTTTTTAACTCTAACTCATTATTTTTTTATAATGTTATACTTTTTTGTAAGAAAAGGTCAAACATTTCGCCATATTTTTGCAGTTGTAAATGCAAAACATGCAAAAACTTGTCTCAACTGTTTGTTTTGTTTTATTTTGTCTTTGCGTTTTGTTTTTAATTGATCTTAAATAAAAAGTACCGCAGCAACAATGCTCGCTCGTAATTTTCTCGTCTCTTGACAGTTATAATTGTCGACAAATTGCTGTAAATGCGCGCGTGTATTTTTACTTCGGTGTTGTAATCGAGAGTGGACGGCTGTAGCGATAATTGAAATGCCATGTGTGGTATTAATTGTGTAATTAATCTGTCCTCATGTAGGCTTTTTTATATTAGCCTAACCGGCTTTTTAGTACACTCCAAAAAATTTAGAACGGACTTAGGGCATTTGATGCTTTTCAAATTAATAATAACATTTTAACTTTAGATCGAGCTTTCAATCAAAATACAGTTACTACAAACATTTAAATCTTAAACTTTAGTTTGAATCTTCTAAAGTTTACAAAAGTACTGAATATACTTATTTGTGTTTTTTCGCGGGAACTTTTCGACGTTCCAGAGGATACAAAGTCGTGAGTGTATGTTGTTTTTTTTTAATTCTAATAACAGGTATATGTTACGTATGTTATTTTGCATATCATTTTTACAGTGAGAAGAGCGACTTAAGTATTTGCATCAACACCGACGTAATTGAGACAATAAAAGATAAACCATCACTTTGATTTTCCCAAACCTAACCTAATGTAGGGTTAACAAGTGTATTGTGTAGGGGATAAACTTTAATTTAATAAAAACACTTTATCGTAGCTGAATCACATACAAGATTTAAGGTCATAGAGAGTATTTCAATTCAATCGGACTGAAGTTTAAAGTTGAAATGTATAAGTTTATTGTAAACCAACCAACGATAAATTTATCATACAGTTCAATTTATTTTGCAATATATGTGTATATATAGTTTAGGGGGGGCGTGGTTTTATGTATCAGGTGTACAAGTAAAAAACCGCCGTTTTCCACTGGGTGGTGCCACCTTTGGAAATCGGTGAGAGAATTCCGATCAGAAACATCACATGGCAAGCTAAGATATCGGTTAACAACTCCACATCATCTCGCTTGTTTATTCTTATTGTCCATTTTTTTGTTGGTGCGTGAAGATGTCGAAATTTGAACCGAATAAGCGTCATTTGCGGGAGATTTTGCTTTTCGCGTTTCATTCGAAAAAATCTGCAGCTGAAGCGCGTCGAATGATTGTAGCAACTTATAGTGAGTCAGTGAAAGAACGTGTCGAGAATGGTTCGTGAAATTCAAAAATGGTGATTATGACGTGAAAGACAAGGATCGGCCGGGTCCCGTAAAAAAGTTTGAAGATGCAGCTTTGGAGACTCTGTTGGATGAAGATTCTTGTCAGACGCAACAAGAACTCGCGGATTCTTTGGGTGTGACTCAGCAATCCATTTCCCTTGCTATACGCAATAAAGCCTCAAATTATGAAAAAAACGGCGGTTTTCTACTTGTACACCCAATAACTTTGTTGAGAACTTAGAATTAGAATAAAATTTAGATGTATGAATCTACAGACTGAGATCCGAAACATGTATGTTTTCCATACCTGACATATTTTGGTTCTGAAAGTTAAAAATAGAAAACTTAGTTAAAAGAAGACAATTTTTCAATTTCATTTGATACCCATATCTTCATCATTGCACAACCGCAAATATTTGAAAAAATATTTCAAATACGTATGTCCTTAAAATTTTAAAGTCCTTTAAAAAGGACTTTGGACCAGAAAATCAAGAACTGGCTATGCCAGGATATTATAAATGACCTCTAGTTTCACGTCTATATCAACATTTGGATGGGTCTCGAAAAATAAAAAAAAAATTTTCGCACAGTATAATAAGTAAATGTAAAGTTGGTGTTTTCACTCAGTGCATGTGTAATTTTGTAATTTTTCTTTCGATTCTATTGATGTTAGACTTAATATTTGCACAAATAATATATCTTTCATTTTAGATTTTAAAACCAAAGGAGATATTTTATTTTATCTATAAAAAACATTCGAAAATTTATAATTTTTGAAAATGGTCGAAAAATTCACTTTTTTACAACTTTCAGCGTCAGTAATTTCTCAAAATCTTATCTGATTTGGACAACCTGTATATCGTCGGCAAGACTAAGGTATTATCTTCTGACCGACGTACAGCTTTTGTTAGTCGTATGATTCGTAACTGAAACAACAAGGAAAAAAGTGGTTTTTCGAAGATTTTTAAACGCTTCCTACAAAAATTTATTGATCTTCAGTTTCGTGTTCAGCGGCCCAAGGTTAGTCTAGAAAACACTTTTATTTTTATTTACGTCCATTTTTTGTGTCGAGTAGTGTTATTGATGTTTGAATATTGATGATTGAATAAAGGTATATGTTATAAATTAAATTTCTGTACTAACTTAAAGATATTTCGAGGGGTTTAAACCTTAAAAACCCTCCCCTGTGTGCGCCACTGTATATATATTATTTAGTGGGAAAATATAAATTGACGTAACGAATTCCGAAATTTCAGTTTCTAAAACTCTAAAAACAAAGTTTATTAAAAAGTCAATAACAGTGGCTACGATTAGACTAAATACAAGCGAAAAGTAATGTGAAATTAGACGTAGGGTGCATGACAGGTGGTCAGCGTTGCTGTGAACGTAAACATATGACAAATAACTGTAATCAATATACCACCACAGCCATGTAAAGAGTTATAAATTACAGTCTTTAGCTGAAGTGATACCCGTACAAAAATTATAGCTTATGATGATAACTGCATTGAAAAGTTACAACACCCATAATTTCACTGTCCAAGCCCACATACATAAATCTACGCACTATGGAGAAACACCAACAACCACAGAAACAAATCACACACATTTAACGTTGCTTTAATCAATTTGTATTTTTATCAAACTGGCGCCAATCTAATCGCAGAACATAGTGCAAAGACTTTAAACGACGATAATTCTACGGCGCTGATTAAACTGCTTGGAATATAATTCAATTGTTTTGAAAACGTTGCAGAATGCGGATTCTTCCAACACTAATCATTCCACTCGCCTTGGGTAAGTTTGCCATAGAATAGAAGAGAATTCGGTTTGTTTATCTTGTGGCCAATGCAAATTCCATTCTAGTCTGCGGCTTGCATGCGCTGTCAGTGAAGCGCACGGAGCAATCAGCTGCTGGCGAGAATGGCACTTCCGTGGATGTGGCTGACAGTTTGCAATACTACGTTTACACGCGCCTCAATGCCAACCAGGCCCAACTCTTTGAACCCCATGTGGAATCAGTGATACGAAGCGTGTTTCAGCCATGGAAGCCAACCACGTAAGTTTTGAATTTATTTTTTGTGGTGTTTTTTTCTTGTTTAACAAGAATACAAACAAAGTGAACCTCAGTATTGGATAACCAAATAAAAACAAATCTGTTAAGGAATGTAAAAGGAATTGCTTTTGAAATGTTCACACGGCCCTCTTCTTCACTTAATTTTAGCGCGTTAGTGTCTTAACAACAAAACAATCATAATTACCAAACTGAGTCAATCCACTTGAGAAAGATCTCGTTTTGATATTAAATCGACCAGGCTAACCTAACAAAACGCCCGACTTGATATTTCTTCCACTTCACGTGAAATATTCGCTGAACAATTCCCTATTCTTCCCTTTTTCAGTGTTTTCATACCTCGCTGGGGCGCCGATCGACACTCGCCCGAAAATCAGATAATCGTCGAAACGAAATTGCAGCAGGACGATTGCAATGTGCTTATTGTAGACTGGAGTGCGGTGAAGCAAAGCGGCGCAAAGGACGCAGCTGCAGCAACGCCATCGGTAGCCGAGGCAATTGCCGATGTTCTGGTCTTTCTGAACAAATACTTTGACGTGCAACTGGCACAAATCCATCTGGCTGGATTCGGTGCTGGGGCACACGTAGCCGGCCTGACGGGTCGCAACATTTTCCAGCGGATGGGCGTCAAAGTCCAGCACATAACGGCCCTGGACCCGACTTTAGCTGCATTTGGCGATGACCGCGCCGGAGGCAGTCGTCTGTCCATCGAAGACGGTGACTTTGTGGAGGTTGTCCACACAAGTATCGCATCGCTGGGCCACGAAGCGCCCCTCGGTCATGCGGACTACTATCCGAATGGCGGCGCAGTGCAGCCGGATTGCGACAGCAACACTCAGAAGTGCTCGCATGAAAGAGCCTACGAATTAGTGCGCGAAATGTGGTCGCGAGAGAATGATTTCGTGACGACGAAATGTGCCTCCACGGCAGAGATGAGCTTGACGACGTGCACGTGGGTTAATGTGAGGATGGGCCAAAATCAGCACCACGATGGCGTCTACTATCTGGAGACCAACGGAAAGTTTCCCTATGCCAAGGGAAGTTTTTTTTACACATATCTTTAAAGTGAATTCACATAAGCTATGTGCGATTTGGAAAAAAATGTTCAAATAAATTCAAGGTGTATAATTTGTGATAGGTAATTTATATTTGTTGTTATAAAATTAAGCTGAACTCTCAAGTTTGTAGTTCTACCATATCGGTCCAGTGTTCGATTAATCGGCCAGCAAATTTTAGCATTTACCATAAATTTTGTTGGGTTATTTTTTAACTTTAAACGCGAAAGTTTTGCATGATATGATGATTTGATTTCTAATATGAGTTAATATGGGATATTTTGTATAATATGGGATAAATATATTCATTTCTTACACCTCTTCTCAGTTGTATGAACTCCCCAAACAAAAGGTAATTTTTGACAATCGAAATTTTAGCATCAAAACACATTAAAAAACAATAATATTTAAAAAAGTAACTATGCAGTCTTGTTAAAAATTTATCAACCTTTTGAAAACATATTTACACTTTTCGCATAAAAGCAATATTATAGCCAGAATATATATTTATAGTTAGGTGTTCGATTAATCAAACAACAAATATCTCGAAAACCAAAAATCGGAAAGTTTCATTCGAATATTGGCAGAAAAAATCCCTGGGCGTACATATATGGGTTAATAATCCTATTCTTTAGCTGGAAAGAAACAAATATTAAATGTCATTCAACTGTCGTTCCGCAGTTCAGACCATGGTTCGCTTTAAACATTTTGAGATGAATGGAATCAATATTTAACTTCTCATCTCTTTTCCACCCTTTCCTATTGATCATCGATTGCCGGCAACTGCAACGCATATTCACTTTCCCACACATCGCTGGTAACCCAATATGCCACACTTTCACTGACTCGTACAACAGTAAACATGTGTGTGTGTCAATATGTCAGCACCGCTGACACGCCTCTCCCCCCACTAAAATGCAACAATCATCAGCCATGAAAACAAATACATAAAGAAGAACATTATTGGCATTTAGTCGTGCGTCGCGTGTCAGTTTCGCTTCATTGTTTTACTTCATTTTTTGCAACTTTTCCTCGCCCCCACTTGGTTCTGCTTATTGAATTTAAATCTAAATGTATGCTCAAGTTTTCCATGGCGCGCATAAACTTATCTAAATTTGTATCGTGTCTGCACGCACACATGTGCACTAAAACAACAATGACATTGTCGTAGCGAGTTCAAGGACCTTGCTAGCAGCATTTGTTGTTTGTTAGGTTAGGTTGAAGTTGTTGGGGTTGTGCAGCAGGGAAACTTTGTCGTGTTTTTGATGCGAATTCCTGTTGCCTTCTTCCTGCTGCCCGCCTGACATTTGAACTTTTGAATGTTTGCACAGGAGCTGTCGCGCCATGATCGACATCAGCGGCGCTTTGCCGCCGTCACTGCCAATTGTGTTGGCCGTGTTTGGGAAAACAGCCTTCGCAAAATACCCTTTAATGCCGCATATACTTAAATCCGATTTAACTACTTTTTTGTCGATTTCGTGTTGACACGCGCAACTGCTGTTGCTGTCTTTGGTTTTTGTTACTTTGACAACTTGTTGTTGCTCTTCATTCAATGCGTTATTAAAAATTCCCTCACGTACGTAATGCTCGTGCGCAAGGCTTAGATTTCGAGTTTGGTTGTGTTCGCATCATAAAAAAATATAGCGATGCAAACTTTTTCGGCATGTCTTGTGTACTCATAATCAACAAAATTGAACAGGCAGCAAACGAAATCTGCCTGAAATGTATGCATTTCTGTTTGAAATGTGTCAAAATAAAAATGAAACCGAAAGAGGGGAGCCAAACACAAAATTACAATTTGCCTACCGTGAAAAAGTATGACATTAATTTGAATTACAGCAACAATAACACCACCACCATGCAAAAGCAAATCCACCCCTAAATTTGAAAAAGCATTGACATAAAAATGAACTCGGCGTAATCGATTTTTAGCTTCAAAGAGATTAAAGTTAATGATTGAACATGTTGGAAATGCAATGTTGCTTTAAAGAGAAAATTAATAACATCACCAAAACATATTAGGTCACAATATGAAAATGTTGTCAAATATATTTTCGTATTATTCTTCTAAAAATAAATTCTTATAAAACAAATTTGGACATGCTGATATTTATAAATTGCAGTGAATGGATCTCGACCATAGTCAAATAAGATTTTACTACTGGGAAATGTTTATTTTTTTGTTAATGTTCATCATGAACAATGTGATGCTTATTTTTTTTAACACAAATCTCTTTAATGAAGTGCTTTCCAAAAACATTGAAACATCAATGTCGGCAAGCATCGATGTTTTTCCACCTCTATTAGGTTAGATTGAAGTTCGAATTGGCTCATTGTGATACCATACAAGCACAACTCGACTTCTCCTGTTGCCACCGTCGCCAACAACAGCCAAGCAGTGCTCTCTTTAGGAGTTAAGTCGGCCAGTCGGTCAGTCGCTTAATATAACATTACCTAAATAAATATTGTTCTGTTTCACGAATTGTAATCGATCGCTAAATAAATGTGCGAGCCACACTTGCGGCGCAGCCAACGCTTCCATTTAAGGCCCAGCGGGCGCCAGAACTCCAATATAAAACTTGATATGTTCCTCACGTTGAGAGTAGAAAGATCAATAAAGTGATTTTGAACGGGAGGTCTCGAATTTTCAGTATTTTTCCTGACTAGGAACTAACATTGAGAGGTTAAATGTAAAACCGTTTCTTGTTCTTCTCCTTCAAAAGGACGGCGACAGAACAAGTTTTCTATTCTTCGAGTATATCTGTTACCACTGAGCTTATGAAGTTCCGACCTAGGATGAAGAGCCAGCAATTTGTATCGGGCAATTTCCATGGTATATATTTATATGGTATTTAGTCTGCATGCATACTTAAAGTAAAAGTAGAATAGAGAGCACAGAGCATTTTCTCTGTGACTGTAAATGTTATGTTATTAATTGTTTTGTTCTCTTTGATATCGTGGGATTCCTAAGAGGATTCCTTTTCATATACTGCTAATCTCTTGTTCGCTATCATCATTTAGCGAGATCATCCATATCCGAGTGATCCATTTATTCTATTTATCTATTTATGAAGGTTTTCAATTTTTAGCTGATTGGTATAAGGATACAAATTTGTATTCTTTATGCATTTCTCATTGGATTGTCTGAGCATTGGATGGTGGATGGATGGATGTGAAGCACTCAGGCTCTATAGCCCATTGTACTTAAGGCTCAGGAAAAAGGTTGATAGAGGAAATGGGAATGGGAAAAGAAAAAAAGGAAGTGGGTGGAAGGGGAGAGGGAGTTATGGATTCTCCTGTGTATATTTCCCGGACTCATTAATGAATCTGAGGAGATCACACAGGGCGAGAGAATAAACTTCGTCCATTCTCATCATCATAACATAACACCATTCGTCGGAGGTCTTTCCTTCTCAGCTTCTGGAGGAAATTCCTTGCTTTCCTGTTCGGGCTTTCACAAAACACTTGACAGTCTTAAAGCTTCCCAAGCTAGACCAACGTTCTCTATGTAGGTTGTTAACATAGGACTTGATCCAGTCCAGGGTTCCAGCTAGACTGGTGCCGATTATTGGTTCTGGTCACATGGGTGTGCACCCTGATCCACAGTTAGCCAGTTCATCGGCAGTTTCGTTACCTAGAACACCGCACTCGAAACCCAGATAGGTTGGAGCTTATTACGTCTCGCGACTGATTTAAACTTCATCTTACATTCTTGGACAATCTTAGAGGTATCACGCGCGTTCTCCAGGGCCTTAAGTGCAGCTTGACTGTCACTACACACTCCCATATGCTTCCCGCACCATTTCCTCCCGATTATCCATTCCGCTACTTTCAGAATGGCGAAGATTTCCGCCTGAAAGACGGTAGTCAGCCCACCCGGTGAGTAGTAGCATCTGACACTTCCTTCGAGGTGCCATCCAGCTCCAGTACCTTTAACGGTCTTGGATCCGTCAGTGAAGAAAATATCCGTCAGATCCCCTAGCATGGACTCTGGGTTGACCCACTGGCCGCGCGTTGGGAACCTCACTTCAAAATTTCTCCTAAAGGATACTACGGGTATTAGGCAATCCTTAAGGGCCAGCAGCAACGGATATTGCACTGACAACCTCTTGAAGATTTCTCTATGACCCGAGCCCTTGGTGTCATGCCAGTATCCATAGGAATACAGCCGACATGTCGCTTTCATCGCCTCCTCTTTAACTTTTAGATCTAGGGGAAGCAGGTCAAGCATGGCATTAAGGGCGTCAGCCGAGACATGAGCACTGTCTGGCACCCGTAATGCATATACATACACTTCTTTGTAGTCTGTTCAGAGCCAAAGCTGTGGACTTAACCATTGTTCGTCTCCACCAGACTACCGATGCGTACGTAATTATGGGCCTGATGAGTGCGGTATATATTCAAAGGACCACCGCCGGCTTCAGGCCCCAGGTCTTGCTAAAAGCTCGACGGCACTGTTGGAAAACCTTCAGCGCACGGTCTACCTTCGTCAAGACATGCGTCTTTCACATTAGTTTCCTACCTGAGCATTACTTGTTATATATCTAACTTTGGCCTATTGATATCAACAGAATATAGAATATTTCTGATAAGTTTTCCTTATCAAAAATAATCATTTCGGCTTATTTGCCGAAATATATTTTATTTAATTATACAAGTACACTTGCACCACCTCATAGCAATCACATTAAAATCATAGAAAATTCCACTTCATTAACAAAATTTCAATTTAAATTCCACGCATATTTGCAACTCATAGATTTCATGCTAATTAAAATTATGCTAAGCTTTATGGACTATTTCTTCTTACATGATTCAAATGCCATGTGACTGCATAAACACAACAACTAACAAAAACAAATCAAAGTCAAAAATTCACCCAAAGTAGTAAAGTGCAAATGGAGCAAGAAAAATACTCGTAGACAACGTGTGGCGTTGTCGGCCACATCGAAAATAACAGCCTCCCCTCCCCAACCGTGTTGCGCTCCGCTACCCCCAGTTCAACGCTCCCTTGGCCAATTTTGCAGCAACTCACACCAAATGCAAACTTCCAGACAGCAACAAACACACATACACACATAGTTGCTGCCTGTTTGCTGTCAAATGTGGGCGACTGGGCATTCGAAGTGGGCAGTGAGTGCTAAATAATTGATATGCAAGGAGCGTAATTGGATTTAATGGCAACACTTTGGAACTTTTCAGCGCTCGAAAACAGTGTTTCGAATTCACTTTGCGCGATATGATGACTTTCGATTTGAAAAGTGTGTCATTTTCAGACAATTGGCAATTGAAAAGGTGGCAAGAATAAGTGGCAATAATTAGAAGCACTTATTGTCATATTTCCCACTCATTTAATAAGCGCGAAAGTTGTAATAATCCAATAATACGAGAGAGCAATACAAGTGATTAGTTAGCAGTTCGAAGCAGATGGACACGTAAATATTTTAAATGCAATCCAATCAGTTTTAAATTAGAATTTTGCAGTCAACGGACTATTCGAACAATTTAAAATTGTTAAAAGGCGTAGATTTAATAAGATCATCCTTTAAGTAAGATGGCCAGGCTATCTTAGCAAAGACATCCATTAGTGTCTGCAGTTTTTTTATATTAACTGAGTCACCTAAGTGATTTTTTCGAAGCGATTAGCCAAATTATTGCCTCCAAGGCTTTGTTGACAAAATCACGTAATTCGCAAAATCGTTTTCTTTTACAATAAAACGTAGTTGACGCCCCTATGGAACCTTTACAACTACACATAACTATTATACCATGCAATGGAGATTAGATTCCATTACTAGAATTTTGAAACACACGTCGGAGTTAAACGACCTCTAAGATCTCGATGTCGCTCTGCCGAAGAACGATGTCTTAATTAAACTTAAATCTTTATTGTCATTACAATTACTATTTCTAATGTTATCTCTTAGCCAGTAAGTCACAATGTACATTTGGCTAAATAAAAAAATAAATGAAATTGCACATAATACATTCGAGTGTCATGTCAGTCGTGTCAGCTAAACTCTGACTTTACTTCGCGTTCAGTCAAGCATAAATAACCCGTCAATCATCATCATCCAATCATCACTGAAAGTGGGAGCAAATGTGGGCGCCAGTAAAACCAACCGTGGGAAAAATTCCACTCAGGGACGATGGCACGATTCAGTTAATTTGGCGAGACATTTCGCATTGTTAATTTAGTAACGAAAAAGGAAAATATCTGCTATAGCAAAATTATATCAAGAATATGAATTTCATCCACAAACTAGTGTAATTTTCAAATAACTTTGCGCAAAACGTAGAAAATGCAACGCAAAAATAAATTCTTCGACATTAACAACTTTAAAACTGTTTCATATTTTCATATTTTTTTCATAATTTTGGTTCAAATTTCGAATGAAAATAAATTATAGTAGATACTCGTACTATACCCAGCGACAGTTTATTTTTGGCACAGCAATTCGTCAACACAATAATCCACGTTTACTTTGCTTTATGACAACTTTAATTTCATTTATATATTTTACATTCATTTACTTATTTATTCTCATACTTGGCTTAAAGTAATATTTGCCTTTCAGTGACTACACAAACAATGACTGTTCCAAAAATGCTACACAACAGAGAAATTCTGGGACAGTCGCAACCGAAATGCAAATTAATTGTGTGCGTAATGCGTAAGCACACGAAACAGAGAATGTAATTGTTTTATCCGAAGCCAAAAAGTGTATGTGAAACCATAAATCAGGCATGTCTGTGTATGAACTACAGATGCAAAGATTGTACTCGTACTTATTTAAAAATGTTTAAAACTGAGTTGGAAGAAAATATGGCAGCACTTGTGTGGTAGCACTTCAATGTGGCTGTGGTTAGCTCGTAATTAATTCGTAAAGATTTTATGCTTTTGTGCTACATTAATACTGATGAACAGTGCTCGTCGGACAACTTAGACTACTAACGTTGTAGACTTTACCAATGTCCCAAACAGCGCACAACAAATAAATACAAGTTCGACAAGTTGGACTTTGAGATAATTCAAAAATTACCTATTAACTAATTGTGTTCATTCTCTCAAACCGATTTGTTGTTTGATGAAAATTCGGTTCAATGTACTTTGGCCTTTATGCTGACTGCATTCTAGTCAAGAAATTCAAAAAATCCATTTTTTTTATTACATATTTTCAAAGTTTAGACCTATAAGAATAAACCCCTTAGAATAATTTTCGGAGTTATAGTTAATTTTGTGACGCACCACTCAGACTGCCCGAACTGAGACCGTCAACTTTAACCCTAATTCCCAGAAGTGAGCCTCACAGTATCATTAAAGATTTCAAATGGTGATAAATCCAAAAGATTTTCGATTTCATTATTTTATGTATTCCTCTAATGGAATGTTAGAATTATATTGCATTTTTAAAATTAACATTTTAGAATTTTTTACGTTTTTATACTTTTTTAACAAATGTCTTCAGTAATTTAGCTCATATCAGCCTGACAGTCTCACTTCTGGGTTCACGTTACTTTTGAAATTCTGGCTTCTCGCTTTTCTCAAAACTACTTTTTTCGATACGGTTAAAATGATATCTCAAGTTCTAATGCACTGATTTACTTGAAATTTGTAACAGACTTTCTAAATATAGGGTTTTCCAACAAGAGGTGTTATTTTGAATCACCCGGTATTTCGGTAGCTGTCACTTTTGAATCTTTTATTCTTTGACATTTGACAAGTAGAAACTACGCCATTACTAAAAATGGAACGATACACCGATCATCAACAACGTCGTGTCTTTGCTGATTGGGTCCTTGATATGCATGAAAATGATCCGGAATTCCATCGAAAAATCATCTAGACTGATGAGGCCCATTTCCACCTCGGTGGCTACGTCAACAAGCAAAATTGTCGCATCTGGGGCTCGGAAAACCCAAGAGTTATTGTTGAGAAGCCTCTCCATCCTCAACGTGTGACTGTTTGGTGCGGTTTATGGTCCGGCGGGGTCATTGGACCTTACTTTTTCGAAAATGAGGTTGGATCAACAGTTAAGGTGAATGGATTGCGCTATCGAGAGATGATTAATGATTTTTTATGGTCGGAGTTCGATGATATTGATCTGGACAACGTTTACTTTCAACAAGACGGCGCTACGTGCCACACAAGCAACGAAACCATTGCTCTTTTACGGGAAAAGTTTCCGGACCGTGTTATCTCTGGAAGAGGTGATCACAATTGACCACCGAGATCTTGTGATTTAACACCTTGCGACTTCTTCCTTTGGGGCCACGTGAAAGATAAGGTGTACGCCAACAGCCCAGCGTCGATTCAAGACCTCAAAGATAGAATTCGTGAGGCTATCGAGGACATAGGGCAGCCACTTTGCGATTTGGTTATGGAAAATTTCATGAAAAGGATATGGTCCTGTAAGCGTGGTCGTGGTGGTCATTTGGCTGATGTTGTTTTTCATTATTAACGGCATATCTTTCTCTTTATTATGAAATAAACATCCGATCATTTATCTCAAAATATGGCATTTTTCTTTGAATACCAAAATAACACCTCTTGTTGGAAACCCCTATACTATCAAAGTTGACTCGACGTAGGGGTTTTTGTAATTTGCTTTTTTTTAATATTTTGAAAAATTACCAAAGTTGAAAAAAGGAGGCAATAAATTACCTTTATTTTCAGAAAGACGCCATTTTGTACAAAAATCTTTTTTTCAATTCCGCCGCGTCCAGCTAATTCTACATCCTTGTTTAATAGGAATTAACCTTATTTTTATGTTTCAAATCACCAGGAGGATTGGAATCACATCAACCAGGAGACACCTTTTTTTTAGTCCCCACTTTACGGCCTCTACCGACTTCAAATTTGAATTTTTTTTTAACTATTATAAATTTTTATACTTTTCAAGTATAAGTAAAAAACTGATAAAAACATGGATACTAAAAATTATTACCTACTATTTTTTTTATTACGCCCGTAAAATCTCCTCAAAATCGAGTCTCTAGACTAGAATTCACCCTTAAGATTTTACTGCTGTTCGTCACATGTTCGATGCAGCAGCTCTATAATCTCAATCAATCTCTTAAAAAAAAGTGCTATAGCATTCTATTTTTCCATTTAGTAGAATCACAATTAAAATTTTATAATGAAATTTCACTGTCCACTGTCACCCAAATCAAAAACACTCAACAATTTATTGTTTCATTCCCCAAGCGAAATATGAATGACTACGCAACGCTGTCGTGTAATTACCCAAAAATGTTCTTCATTCATTCTGTTATCCGTTGAAGTATAAAAACACTACGAGTAACTTAACTCCTGACAACAGCAAACATTGTGCACCATTAACAGCATAAATCTGTTAGCTATCTGCTGCAACTCGGGTCCCATGCCGAGGGATGACGCAGTGGCGAGTTGCATTTCACAAACGACAACACCAGCCAACTGCAACTATTTAATGCCATTTTGCTGGCTGCTCGACAGCAATTTGAGGCAATTGCAGGCAATAAATTTCATCCAGCGCCAGGATTTGGCTGCTGCATGTGCAACATGAAGTGGCATCAAGCGCGTCGTCGGCTCCACCTTCAGCATCACAGAACAAATCGTCGGTTGTTGGTTGCTGCGAGTGAATTGTTTGTTTGTTTGTTTGTTGTAGAAATGCGCTGTGTGCTTTAGCGACGCCCGAAAAATTTCTATGCGTTGAAGCTAGAAATGTGAGAAATGTTGCAGTAAAAGTGCTGTGGCAGCAAATTGAAAAAGTTTTCGCATTTTTAAGTGCACGAGCGTGAATGGTCGGGACGAAGCTTGAATTTTTTTTCGTGTTTATGTTGTAGATTGCAATGATTGTTTGTGCTGCAGCTGCTGCTGCTGTTGATGCTGTTTGGTTGTTGATGTTTGCAAGAATGTTGAGGCATTTTTTACATATAGCCAACACTTTTAGTATTAGTTGGCATTTAACGGCTGATGGCGCCGTAAGTAAGAAACTTTCACAAACAAGTTTTAGGTATAAGAATGCACAAGAAATTGAGCGAATAGTTGCAACTCCTCTAATGAGCTACAAGTTATTTTAATAAGCAAGCTTAAATATGTTCTTTCAATGTACATTTCTGGGAATAATGAAGTAATTTACTTTATTTCATTGAACGAAAATTGTAACATTGAGCAGATTATCGTTCTTCTTATATCGTTTCAGATGGGTTTTTTGAGACAATCGCTTCAATACGACAAATATAATTATTTGTAATCTTATTCTCCCCCTTCAACGAGTTCAGGATGCGCCAAAGCAGGCATATCGAAGAAAATAATGAACCCTCGATTTAGAGCGAATTTTATGTCGTGCTTTCGACGTCGTTGCGCATCTTTTGTTGATTACAATATACAACACAAAAACAATAACAAGGTTTTGACAACGGATTCTGGTAGAGGGGGCCAAAAAAAAATATACGTGTATCGGCGTTTTGAAAGTTTACGTCTGAATTTTTTTTTAGGGGTGGTCAAAGTTTTCCCCTTTTTGCACATTTTTATGGTGAATCGGCACACGAAAACCATGTAACCTCACATTTTAGATATATGATGTGTTCAGCAATTTGATGTAAAATACTACAAAGAACATTTTTGTGGAGCATTTTAACGCTGTAGCTCCTATTTATATGGGCCAATTTGACCCTTTTTTCAAAAATGCCAAAAATTTCCTATAAAAAAGGACTTTTTAAGGACAAAATGTACCACGAAAATATTTGTCATAAAATTCTACTATAGGTCTCTGAATACATCAAAGCTCAGAAATTAACTTGAACGCCAGAATTAAGCCAAAACTGAAAAGTTGTTTAAGTGTTTATTTCGAACTTAATCAAAATTGGTACTGAAATCTTCTACAAAATTTGCTTTTTAACCCTTCGATGGTCAGTAATTATTTACTACACATCTGCACTTTGTCGTCTGACCAGACGAAATCTGGGTGAAGCTTTTGACAAAGGCAAAGCGCAATGACAGATGAAGTTTATTATGTTTATATGATAGGCAACGTATGTACGTACATATATATATTTATAAATTATGTTCATATATACTTACTTAGTTACCCACAAATTCATCGTAAAAAGGAGATGAATCTTTGATTTTTTCATGTTTTTGAACCATTTCGTCTGGCCAGACGACAAAGTCCATGCGAGGGTTAAGGGTTAGTGTTAAAGGTTAATGTTGAACGTAAAACATCGACATAAGTCACCGTACAAAAGAAAGCTTTTGTCCGAAACCATATTTGAAACCATATTTTGTACCAGCAAGTTTTGTGTTTGGGAGGGTTTGAATCCCCAAGAACCCCCCCCTATGTGCATGGAAAAATCGTGCATCCATGATAAACATTAAAATTGATGAAATCCAATATACTGAAAGAGATCTCCTTAAAGTAATACTTTTAATTTTTCTATGTTTAAATCGGCTAATGTTGAATGTCGTTCAGCATGTCTTTGATGACGAACCTTCCTTCTTGAAGACTTCGTGAGCTGATGGTTTCATTAGAACTGTTTCTCCCTAAGCTTTAATGAATCGGTCGGTTTTGAAGAATTGGTCCATAATTTACTCATTTTTTACAAAGCGTCATTGATGTGAATTAATACAATCATACGCAGTAAACAAACTTCTTGTCAACTACCAAAGCAAAAAGTACCAAAATACGGGAAAAAAGTTGTTTAAAAGTTTTATTGTCGCGGATTAAAATTCCTAGCGTGAAGATCAGAAAACTCAGAACAATTACAATTGATGGGGATGATGTAATTGTTTGTTTTTTAAGTTCATTTACTTAAATCGAAAGGTTATGACTTTTTATAAAAAATAAATCTTTTTTTCTTGTATCGTTCCGTTAAAAATTATACTTCAATTTAAAAAAAAAAAAAATCATTTAAACTCATCTCAAACGACAACATGGCCCAACTCTTCACTACCTTTAATGCTTCCCCTTTCGAACATAAAATATTAATTTTAATCAAAAAAAGTAATGACGCCAAAATTGTTTATAATCGTGAATAATCAGCCTCAAAATTGTCAAACTTGAATAACTTCTAGTACCACGAAATAGCGGTGTCATTAATCCTCATTTCATCGGCGCTGACGAACTTCATTTATCTTACTTGACTTGTGGCAGCTTGTGCCGCTTTTCGTTCTTACTTTCGCCATTAGCCGCCGCGGCGTTGCATTACAACTCTTGACACTTGAGCATGGCGTAAAGATTCAATTTGAGATTGAAGCGACCATAATAGCCGCGAAAATAAAACTTATTACCCATCACCAGCAACAGCGCCGGCCGCCACTCCACAGAAATGCTGCATTCCCACACTCCTCCCACCACCAGTTCAAACGCCATTTTTCGAGCCCTTCTACAAGTTAACGACACATTTGCACATGGCAACAAAAAAACATATTAGATTTGTGCAGATTTGTAAGCATGCGTCAGTGTAAATATTATTCACACTAAATTTCCTCAAAAGTTGCTTGTGCGCGTTGGCATTTCCGCTTCGACGCCATTGCTCACCATTGTTGCATTATTGTGCGCTTTCGCTGAATTGGTTGCGTCTTCAAGTATTTTCGTTCGTTCGCTTCTGCCTGCCCACTCAGAGTTGTTCGCTCAGATTTGTTTCCATTTGCATAGAAAAATTCACAGAAAATTCATCATAATGAGATCTCGTTTTGGACGAGTTAATTTTGTGAGTGCGAAGGATTTTGTGATTTTTGAGGTCATAATATTGTCTGCTTTGGAATTATTCTGCGGCTTTAATTTATTAAGGCGAAGGCCTTTTCTTGAAGGACACACACAATGGTTTAGCGCACACATGTTTTGCATCAAAGCTGCTTTACTTGGGAAGCTGAAGTGAGTTCAGATTTATTATGACTTCTTGAGGATTATGATTGCTTTATTAAATTTCTGATTGCCTTGCCGCAATATTTCCTGCGTCCCAAAGAATAATAAGAATGTATGTAAGAAAATAACTAAACTTATTTAAATGAAATGGCTCAACAAAAGAAAATCAAAGTATAACTTTGCTAGTTTTCTGGACTCAAAGCATCTCCGGCAGTTGCCGGAGGATGACAGGAATACATGTAACACAGCCTAGTATTGGCCTTCTACTTACATCGACAAATGCCAAGAGATCGAAAGAATTCACATGGCAATGATATCGAATTTTAGCTGATTTCATTCCTGTGCATGACTGCATCTCTTCATATAACTAGACGCATATCAAATCGATGCCACCTACACTTGATTTACTAAATCGTTCTACAGAGTTTCCCATAGCGCTCTGAATCGTAAAGTAGCTCGATTCAAATACTTTTCTGCCTTCCTCGAGTGGAACCACTTCATTCATCCAGCTTACCACAAACACATTTTCATTATTGTTAACGGTGTTTACTCAAAGCCACACATAGAGTGGCGAAATGTGGGGGTCCCCTGACTTTTTCATCTGTTTCTACTTCTTCAAGCCGAAGATCTTAACATTTATGCATTTATACGTAATATGTTTGATGCTTTAAAATCTATGTGCACTCAGAGTTAAACAACGTCGACAGGATACACAAAAATCGACTCAAACAAAACCAAAGTTCATTTTATAAGACGTATTCAATTAAGCTCAATGATTGAGTTATGGATTCGTATGGGTTTTTTATAGCAGTCTGTTGTTTGTTAGCCACATCAACTAAGTTATCTAGAAAGCTTATTCCACGATTACCTTTAACCATCGTAACATTGTAACATCCTGAATTCTCTAAAATCGATACTAGCAAGCTTCTTGGTTTGTCCTTTTCGCGATTGATATTGGGGTTTATGCTGTATTTTTCTGTATATCTGATTGTAACCATTTTGAAATTATTGAAAAACATTTATTTTGTTTTCGCATATTGTTACTAAAAGTTTTCGAATCCCATCCCTCCGTATAATTTACTTAGATCTCTCAAAAACCTCAAGTCCCTTGAAAGCAGAAGTGGCAGCCTGTACTTTTTCGTAGTTCATGATATCATTAGAGGTTCCATTCCATTATTCATATGTTTTAGGTTTAATCAATTGTTCGCCTTAAGTTATTATAGATTTAATCTTACCTTATTCAACAAGAGCACAAAGATTGCTGTTTGAAGTTTATAATGTTTGATAGTAACTTCTTTACAAAGCAACCTTTTTCATGTTTTGAATAATCACTGACGTTTTGTTAGTATATATGTATGTAACAAACTTTTATTTCAAAACAACTTTTGACTAAATGTGCAATCATTTTCTTCTTCTTTATCAAATTTTTAAGACTTCGCAAAATACATTAAAGTAATTAATTAGCTTTCAATAAATCCTTGCCAGCCTTTACCAGAACCAAAAAAAACATAAAAGGACGCAAAGGTCCTTAAGTAAAGTCCTTCTCAATACAACTGCCACAAACACATGCGAACGCAAGTCAAGAATAGTTGTGCTCAAGTCTTTTTTCCAAACACTTAAGTGATTTGCTATTTGTGCGCTCTATTTACTTGGTCTTTTCTACGCAGACCTTTGCGTCCCTTTTGTGTCCTGCACTCAAACTTCCGTTATCTAACCTTGCCCTCTCCTATAACTTTCTGTCGCTCTCATAGTGCAACCCCAGTGCAAGTTTCCTAATGTGGCACATTAAAATTCACTCATTTGTAATGAAACGGATACCGAAATTAAATTTAATAAGTGCCATCAAATTCAAAAGTTTTGCGTTGCCATTGCGAGTGAACAAGTTCAACGTATGTGTGTGTGTGTGTGTGTGTGTCTGTGTGGTAACTTTTACGCTCCATGAACGGCAAATTGAGAAGGACATAAAATAGAAAACATGGCATGCTTGCAAGTCATTAAAACCAACATTTGGCAATGATTTACTTTTAAACTCTTGCACGCACGTGTCGCAAAAGAGGTCAAAATACTTACAAATAAATATCTTCACACACATCGGTACGCAAGTCAATTTTCGATATTCAAATTGCCACTGAAACTCTAACATCAATATTTGCTATCCACCTTTTCATATTTCATTTTATTCAAATTACACTCACTCCACTCAGCCAGTGATGCTGTTAGCGATGGCAAAATGACACCGTTATTTGTTGGTGCCAATTGTTGTTAATGCAAGTGTGTGTGTGTTTGTGTTTGTTGGTCCTGTATTTCCTGCCGCATGAAAATGTGCGTTTGAGTGACAAGAAAAACAAACAAATTCTTGCGTAAATTTTTCTATGAACTAGGCAGTTAATTAGTTTTTAGGCGAACTTTCCCTGTCTATTTCATTTAAATGAGGACAGTTCAACTGATCTCACTAATTTCGCCCAAAGGCCCAAAACCTTAAATTTATACAGATATCCTGTTTTCATTGTGGAACATTGTTAATTTATTATGGTACTTTCAACAAAATGTTAAGAGAAAAAGTGTAAAAAATTACGCTAAAAATGGAGGATAATACAGGTCTCCCTCGTATAACGCGTTGGTTACGTTCCAGGAAAATTCCGCGTTATATGATTCGCGTTATAGGAGACTTAACTTTCATATAAATTTTAGGGTTATGTTCCAATAAGCTTTTTCCAAAATAAAATAGGTATTAAATTAAAGATATATGTACATTCCAACTCAAAATCAAAATTCATACTTTATTTAAAAAATTAAAAAACATAATTATGGAATTCACAGTTTGCGGGAAAATTTATTTCGGGCAATTTTCCCTAAAAATAAACGATCTAACTGTGAGCACCCTATTGTATATCTTTCAAACAATTGTGGAAAATTTTTCAAATAAAAATGCCTCGCTCAAATGGCAAACAAACGTTGAACATCAAATAAAGAAATCGTCCCGATAGTAGCATAAAGTACTCAAAAAAATTCGCTCCGTAGATTGTGTCAACAAATTAATTTGACTTTGTTTTTTGCCTCTTTCAATAAACATGCTCGGCAGTGCGGCAAATTTTGAAACTACCGGTATCTATGTTCTTCATACAAAACAAACGAAATTGAGATACCATATGGGAAAATTCGGGAAAATTGCCAAGTGGGAAATTTAACATGCTAGATACCGCTGAACTGTGAACACCATAAATGAAAACAAAAAATGGGAAAACATAAATATTATTCATTAACAAACTTCATTATTGTGCTTTCCCTAGTCTGTGCCACGTCTTCGAACATCATATTTCGTCGAAACAGTGAGCACTTTGGACGTATAACTTCATTAGAAGAAATTTCTTCGGCAAAGTTTTCCTCATTTGATAAGAAACAAATCGTTAGACGTGCGCTTAGCATTGCCAGTCTTTAAAATCAATTGAACGCGAATGAATTCACAAATTAGTGTTGTCGAAGTTGAAGTTTCGCATTGTACTGAAACTGTTTTTTTTCTAAATCGCGTTATATCGAAAACGCGTTGTAGAAGTACCGCGCTTTACGAGGGAGACCTGTAGTTTAACATGTTGTATAGAAATATTCCTTAAGACAATTAACAATAAGTTCCCCAAGACCGGACTTATTCCAAATGAAGACTTACACAGAGACAGATACCGGAAATAACGATAAAAACAACTTTTTAAAACCAAAAAATCAGACTTCTATTGCGGCTTATCTGGCAAGGACGATATCTACTGTATAAATAGACTTCGGTCAATCTCCTACCAAGAGAAGTAACTGGAGATAGTTTAAGGCAAGTTTTTCTACATTTTGGTGTTCATTACAGCGAAAAATTGAACCTGAAGTCGACTCCCGATACCAACTGGCTGGGATTTCAATCTCACATTGTTGCAAAGTCCTCGAATGAAAACACTTTGCAGCATTAAAACCCGCTCTTTATGTGTTTCTACAGTGCTAACCAGATTCAATACACATTCACATTTCATTACAATATTCAAAGTAACATTGTTTTTAGGAAATTCTCAAACTATGCGGTTAAATCATGACGTTGCCTTAGTCCGCTAAAAACCATAGTGACTTTAAACGACTAAAACACACCAGCCAACACAGACCACTAATTGCCGCCCTTATTTTGCGCATTCACTTGCTCAATGTGGCAACGCTGCTTGCAACACCTGCTGTCGTGTTGTGTTGCGTCGCATGCACATCGTTTCTTATCGCCGCTGTTGTTAGTCATTACACCGTTTGTTGTCATTGACACAACAATGTGTCAACGCAATTGCGCACACCTCGAAAACAGTGTTTATGACTTTTTTACGGCACACGCATTTGTTTTGGCAAAAGCCGTTTTTAAAGCGAAAATGCCTTTGAAAAACTCATAAATTGGCAATTAATTGGCATCCATCGCAGTTAGAATGGCAACTAACAGCGGTTGGGCTAAGCCCGCGTAAACAGAAAATGCGGCAACACAAAGGCACAAAACAGCGAAAGCACAGCTTGACGGACATTTTATTGTGACAACTGATAACTGTTAAAACAAAGCACCAAAACAGGGGTGACCGCATAACAAACTGCCGCACGCCGACAATGCGGGCGCCTGCAGTGTGCCGCTGCCTGTCGACTCCATTGCCACATGGCCCCAATTTACTGGCGCTCGCTGCTCAGCAACGCCGCCGCCGCTGTTGATGGGGAATTGAAAAGTCATTTTTCACACTCTGCATGCCGGCATAAATTTAATTAAATGTCGTTTGCACCAACATTGGCGTTCGTTGTTTTTCATGCTTTTTCCGCTACAAATTAGGGTGTGCGATATGCAGGTGGGCGCGCGTGTGTGTGTGTGATAAGGAAGAAAAGAAACGCATGTGTTCCGTTACGTTATGTTGTACTTGTTGTATTGTGTTGTATGCACGAGTAGTTTTTATAGAAAAATTGTGACCCCATTTGTGTTGTTGTTGCATTTAGACTTGCGAGAAATTTTATAGCTTTCAATGCTGATAAGCTGTCGGACCTGGGTGTCACTGACCTGAGACATTGAGCAGTCGCTCTATGCAAATAAAATGTTACAAGTCTCGGTGCTGTTTCTTGCAAAAGTATTGCGGAGAAGTTTCGCAAGAAAGTATCTTTTGCAAATATTGTTTTCTTAACGTACAGAAAATATACACAGTATTTCTTTCGCAAGAGGCCTCATTGCAATTTTATATGGTTTTTCAGGGTTCGAGATCCGTCTCAACCAACACCGGATCCACCATATCGGCAGGAAAAGAAGATTATCTGAGAATAAAATTTCCTTTGAGAAAGCTACTCGCTGTTCAGAATCGGCCTGAAACTGCGAGTCTCTTCTATTCGAGTATGTAAAATGTGGATGGTTGATGGAAGTCAGGTCAGGAAGTCAGTAATTTGTCTGTCGTGATAATTTTTAAGGAACAAACATATATATAAGGATAACTACAACACTCTTTTGTTTCACCGTGCGACAGTACTTTTGACTTAAGAAATTATTTCTGACACGCTCAATTTTTCATTTTGTGATTCGTTGTTTTTTTTTAAGTTTTAGGGATATGAACATTTCAACGATTTGTTACACATTTTTGCGGTAATGCAATAATGAAGATATGAGTATCAAATGAAAGCAGAAAGTTATCGCTTTTTGACGATGTGCGTCCCCAAAATTTTAAAGCACTTTTAAAAGGACATTAGATCAGTAACTTAAAAACTGAGTATGCCATATTACTATGAATGACCTCTAGTTTCACGCCTATATAATTGGATTTTGAATGAGTCTCGACTAAAGTGATTTATTGTTACACGGTGTTATTTGTTATTAAAACTATTTCATTTTAAGAATGGCGAAACAACAACTAAATAGAAAGTAAATAAATAAACTCTTATTATCAATACTGTGATTTATCTTCAGCCCAGAAAAACAAAAACATACGTTCGTATACTAAACAAAAATGCTTATTCATACTAAAATAAAATTGGCCCCATCACGATAAGATAAAAATATTAAGTTTGTTTTCGCCTAAATAAGCGTACACACATACTTTGGTATATGTAAATAGATATTAATGCTTGAATAAATATGAAATATAATTAGCTGGTAAATTAAATGACAAACATTACAGTGGAGCTTAGTACAACTTGTACTATATATAAATTATACAATTCGCAAGTTGCATCACCTACGGCTGGAAACCTTTTTCATCTCTTCTTTCTAAGTACGAAAATTACAACGTAGGCACACAGCTTTCAACAAAATGCCTAAATTCTTCACTTTATGGAATCATAACATTTTATCACAAAAATCATCCAACACCCACTTTTGGTGCTTAATTTTACAGCTTCCTCTTTATTGCCTTCTTGGCTGCTGTTGTTTGAGCTAAGTGTTGCTACTGTAATGGTTAACAGTTTAATGACTGTTCCGGATGGCAAAATTGAGGCCCCCAATGTTTTTGTTTATGTTATTGTTTAACAATATTATTGATTAAGACGTGAACAATTAGGCCATGTGCTTAGTATTTCTACTTAGGCTTAACTGACTCGTAGATGTCACCTAATGCGTAGATGATCAGGGACTAAGCACAGGTTCAGGTCGTTTAATGGGCAATGAATAACACATCAGATAAATTAAAATCCAACTTTTACTAATTTCAAGCTGTAAGATGATTCAAATGTTTCGGAATTATAACTTAAGTCTGACTGATCACTAAGCCTCATTGTCCATCTTTTTGAGAACACTTTAACTAAAACTAAGAAATCAATTTTGCTATATCTAAATCACAATCCAATATTTCACCACTTTTGTTAAATTCCAACAGAAATACTCTAAATCCAAAATAATTCGAAACGTATTTTTCAATTTTTCGAAAATCAAAATTTAACCTTAGAACCGTGACTCGGGTATACAACTTAATCTCGTGACTTGGGCACTCAGTGCCCAGTAGTGTATTTTGTATGGAAATTTAAGCTTTTTATGAACTATTTTTAATAAAAGGCAGCACCGTATCAGCATCGGCATAATATTTTGTGAAAAAGAACTTTGCACATTTTGAGGTCCCTAATTTTTTAAGGAAAATATATGAATAATGATGAAAATGATTATGGTACATTTTTGGTATTATTTCGATGAGAATGGGAATTACACCAAATGATTTGGCTGTGTTGTATTACTTGTTGTTTCCGCTTTCGTGTTATACCAAACTCTATTATTGATTTACGAAAAATGTGCATGTTTTTCGACATCAAAGAAATCGTCTTGAAATTACATATTTTCCGAATTTGACGTCCAATTACCGCGGAATTGTAAAACTTATAAAAGCAAATTATATTGGAAAAGAAGCCGTGAGGTGCTGTAAATGTAAAAATCATGTCTACCGGTTTATTGGTTTAGAAATTACAACCGAAAACGTGAAAAAAGTCAGGGAAAATCCGAAAAAGTGACACACCCATTTTTTGCAAAAACAAAAACTAAGTTTTGAAAACGGTTTGCGGATTCGAAATCAGCGGCCCCTAGTTACCCTAGAACTGATGTCAAAACTAGAAAAACTCGAAATTTGTTGCCCTGCGATATATGAGGAAATATTATGGGCACTGAGTGCCCCAAGTCACGTATAGCGTACTCATCTTGTAAAATGACATAACTTTCTTATTATAAGAGATATGCACCTGTAATTTTGTCAACTTATAAACAAAAGTACAATCTATCTGCCTACCAAAAAAAACAAATTGGACTTCCCAAATCCCCGAAATTGAACATAAAAAATGAATATGGGCACTGAGTGCCCAACTCACGGTTCTAAGGTTAACGAGGTCAACAATGGGTTAGGTTCGTATACGGGAAGACTACGAAAAAAACATGAACCACCATGATGGGCCTATTGACTTCAGAACACTTGACATTCGATACGTTTTTCATTTTTCCGAAAATCCAAATCAGACGGCTTAAGAGTATGTTTAGAGTTATTGTAAAAAAACATCAATTATTGGGCCTTTTGATTTAAAAATTGGGGAGGACTCCTGAAATCGAAAATAATGAGACAAATGTTGTTCTTTTCTTCTTGGAAATCAAAATCTTACGGGGCAACGATGAGTTAAAAGTTTGTATGTGAAAACATGATTTATTGGGCCCATTGACTTCAAACTTGCGTGCAAAGACGAAGTATTTAATTTTGTATATCCTAAACTAATAAAATTAGAAGGACGAAATTCAAGGATGTAGTGGCATACATATTAGTCCACAAGATATATTTTTTTTCAAAAAAAATTATTGGAAATTCGCAAGGATATTCAAGGATAAAGTTTTAAAAGGACATTTTCAATACTGCTTTGCATCAAAATATTAAATTTTCTAAGATTATACGGATTTTTCTCTTTCATTTGATACTCATATGGTTATTCTACGATGCGCTCAGTTTTTAAAATAAACATGTCCTTGAAATTTCAAAGTCCTTTAAAAAAAATCCTGACGTCAGAGAGAAAAACTAAAAACACAGTTTTACTACATTTGGCTCCTAATTTCGCGAGTATATAAATTTGTGTGTGTGTAAAATTTGTTGTCGCACGGTTGCATGTCGTATGCATACTGAAATAACTCCTGAAAAGCTTTTAAACTAATTAAAACGTAATTGAGTTTCAAAATATTCTTGAGGCTTTTATGCCTTTGCCATACTCTTTACTTACTTACTGGTGGTGAACTTAATGCCCAAACACAAATCGAAATCGCAAATTTTCATCAGGCATATTTTACGCACGAAGGCTTCAAGGTTAATAGTATAAACAGAATCAAATCGTCGGCCGATTTTTACGCACCGAACGTACGCTGTCAAAATTAAAACACACAGCAGTGCATATGATTGCCCACAACGACGACAACTGTGATATTCGGCCGACGACCGGTCGTCCGACGATAGAACAAATTCTAATTTTGCCGCAATCGTCTTGTGAACCAATCAGCAGCTGTCACAGGTGAAAATCGAAAATATAAACAAGCGAAAAATTCTGCAAAAATTTTGTGATTTGTGCTACTTTAAGGTTGCAAAGTTGTAAGTGCTTCAAATTCTAATAAAAAATTGTGCCAAATAAACAATTTTGTCTTTCCCTTTCGTATGTTTTAGAAAATTGACAAGACAAAGCTGCTAATTGAGGAAGTTGCCCTTCCGACCTATCGTGTGCTTGCAGGAATAATTTTTGTAAACAGCTGATGCGAATTTCGCACCCATTATGTTTCACTGTGCGTTATTCACGACGACTGATGCGCTGCGTTATTTTTCGGTGCGTATAAATTCGGCCAACGATTTGGTTCCGTTTATACTATAAGAAAAGCTTAAGTTTGCTTTTTGTGAACTGTGTAACTAAATTATCTTTGTAATTCTCACCTTCTTCGCCATTATGGACGACACTATTAGGAATACAAGCATAACCTTTGTTTAACCATCCATTATTAGGTTTTAAGTGAATTTTATCACTGCAGAATGTTCATTCTCTCCAATTAGCAGCTCAACAACTCTTTTCTAGCTTAATTCTAGTCATTCAAAGGAAACATAGATTATGGATTTGTAATATAACCAATGATTTATGTGAAATAAAGTTAACTCTTTGTATAATGTAATATCAACTTTTAACTTTGCTGTCATTGTTATCTAAAATAACATTTTGCTATTATAGATTATATCGAATGAAACACTCTTACTTGTGAGTTTCGCATTTCCATTTTTTCTAATTTACTTCTTAAAAACCAGCGGCTGAAAGTAATCTGTTGTCAAAACATTATAATTTGTTGTACTCACTTTATGGATTCATGGCAATGAATATATAAGTAGTAGGTATTTATTTGATTTCCACCCTGTATTATGCTACGTTTCCTCATTTATTCACAGAACATTTTCTAAGCTATTGTATAGTAAAGTCCTTCACTCCCGCCTTCGGCTGTGGTTTAAAAGTACTTGAAGGCAGACGGTTTTGCCTTGCGGCTTATCGCTCGACCCACACCGCGAGCGCTTAGTTATCGTACCGGCTGGCATCAAATTAGCTCCAGCAGTGGGTGGTTCGTCATGTTGGGTGGTTGCTGGAGTGGTGAAATCGTCACAAAACAGTCAATTGGGTAGCACCGCCGACCGCATTTGTGCGCAACACGGGGGCGCGGCAATGTCGCGTTGCAGCATTGCACCGGCGAGCGCGCTGGCTCGACATTACACATTCCGCTTGCGATTATGTGCAAACAAAGCGTCAACAAAAAAATCATAAATATTAAAATTTTACATATTACATTGTTTTATCATGTATGTCAACTTGAAGTGGAATTTTCAACATGACACAAGGCGCTCAATGCACGGCGAGTGACGTATGCTCGCTCTCCTCTCTTCTCAACTGCTGCGACGAAAAAGCGGCTTGAATGCTGTCAAAAGTTAATGTTAGCTTTAGCGACTTTTGCCAATTATTAAAGAGTGAACAATTTTTTTTTTTAAATTGCAATCAATTTAATTGAATTGCATAAAATTAAAATTAAAATCATTGTATTTATAGTAGTTTTTTGTGCAAAGTCGTGTGCGATAAATGTAAATAAACGCCGCCGATCATTTTACAGCGCAATCAAGCAAACTGTTTTGAATTGAGTGTGGTCAGTGTAACGCCAACAACTACAAAGCAGATAATAGCGGCGGCGGCAATGCAACGCAACGCCAGCGCATCGCATAAAAATGCAAAAGTACGCGAGCTTAAGAATTCATTTTTGTTCATGCATATGAACGAACAGCAACAACAACAACTAGCAGCGTTTATGTGTAAGTAAAATTATCGCATTTTAAAGACAAGACGCAAAATAAAACACTACAATAACAATAAGAAACGGCAACAACGGTGCGTCGCCGATTGACCCACTGCCACCGTCCACCAGCAGCACCGTGCCAACGGCACCTCACCCCTCACCCCACCCTGTACGCTCAAAAATTGCACAAAAGCAAAAACAACAAAGGCGCGTATTGGCTGTCATCGCGCGCTGTGTGCGCATCGAATGATCAGTGCGCGACGGAGTGAGGCGGAAGGCCGGAGGCACTCAACTGTGTGACGGCGATGGACATGCACACAAATAAATATAGTATTTATGTGTGCGTGTGTGCGAAATATTGAGTTTGAAAAAAACTTTATTGGCATAAAAGTAAAAATGCGCAAAAATTTCAGAATATTTGAGATTGTGACTGGCACTGGGGGGCGGGGCAAAGGGAAGTGGAAGTGGACAGCAAATGCGCACATTCTATATGTAAAATGATTTCTTACTGCACGCACATAGCTGTGTGCTTATTTTTATACATACAAATACTTTTCAGAGTGACCAGCTGTTCGTTAAATCATTATTAGTTTAAGGTTAAGTGTCTAAAAAAAACTAAGAACTAAATAACTCCACACAATATGCTTTTAAGAGAGAAAACAAAATGTATACTTTAAAATTTACTATTGTATAGTAAAATGGAAATTGTTGTCTAAATCATCATAAGCCAAATCACTGCATTTTTACTTACTTATTTGTTTGTTTGTATGTGAAAGAATGTCTTTTTACTTTATTTATTAATATTTTTATTTTTTTCAACATTAACCCTTTCGACCTCGAATTTTGCCCTGTGTCTTGATATTAATTTGGTATTTAAATCATGGAACGCTTACTTTGGAACAATTTTAGCTTAAAACGGGTTATATAAATTTTTTATCAATATTTTTTAATTACAGAAAAATTATTTGATATTTATGGAAAAATACAAAATTATCACTTTGTGGTTTTATTTAACCAGTATTAAAGAAACAGGGTTTCGGTTAAACGCGCCCAATTCGTAGACTTCAATTAGAACACAAACTTTCACTGATATCGCTGCAAATTATAGGAAATTATTTTGGGTATAACATTTAATTTTTTGTAATTTTCTTTGAATACACTTCTAAAAATATTAATTCGTTGGTGCCTACTTAAATTAAACCCATGAATCAATCGGTGCGTTTGCTATAAGCTAACAAATAGGTGAAGTTGCTCTCAGGCAACTTTGGGGTCAAAAGGGTTAAAATTAATTTCCCACCAAATGCATCAAAGCAATAATAACAACGATTTGAAATTTGTTTTTACAGCTCTTACAAAAATGTTTGCCAATTCCTTGCAATGGTCAGTCTGGCGTTTGTGTTTATATTATTGCGCTGCATTTTTATGACAGACACTAAAATTTAAATTGTATTTTATGTTTTTTGTTTATATTTAAATTGACGATTGCGTAAGTTGTATGCAGTTTTTGGCGCCTTCTTTTACAGTGCCAAAAAATCTGCACACAGTGGAATGGCGCGCCCACAGTTTTTGTTGTGGTTTGTGAAGAGACGTTTTTGGCAGTCACCAACTGTTAAATGCCAAAAGTGACAGTTGAAAGTGTCAAATGAATTACAAGATTTATATATTGATGCATACCTTTTATGAATTGGAGAAATGGTTGTTTTTTTTGGTCTTTTGTTGTATTGAAATAAAAGCATAATTAGTCTTTTGAGGATATTACAGGGTCATATTAAGTAAATATGGGTATGTGTGTGTGCGAATACGAATACCTGTAGATAACGTATGTAAATAATGTATGTAGGTGTACACACAGGTAGTAAACACGAAAGCGAAAGTTGACAGCAGGTAGGAAACTCCAAATGTCTTTCAAGAGGAAATACTCAGAGTAATGACGTAAGTAAAACTTACGTGAGATCTGCACAGAGTTGACATATGGACACATTAAGTATTTTTACTTAAACCCAGTACTGAGGTTAAGATAATGCCTTAATATACTCTCTAACCAGAAGTTCGTAACACGCCGTACGAAGATTCATCGGTATGTATACAGATGATTGAAATCACTAGGATAGTCGTTTCAGCATTAAGTGTGGCCGTTTGATCATCTCTCAATTAACACTTCGTTCAATAATGTGTGTGACTGACACATAGATGGCGGCACTAATATTAAATCAATATTTTTTTTTCGAAATTGTGAACCTTTTTAGGCTTACTGTCAAAATTATATGTCAATCCGACCATTAGTTTACAAGTTACAGTGCTTTAAGTGACACTACTTTTGAGTTTTCAAAAAAAATGAATTCAAAGCAATTCCGTGTGCTGATTTATCATTGTTTTTTAATGAAAAAAAATACTGTTCGATGCCAGGAATGGCTTGAAAAACATTATTCGGACTCTACTCCATCAAAAAGAACCATTTGTTATTGGTATGCCGAATTCAAACGTGGTCGTACAGACACCGATGACATTCCATCTACTGGACGGCCAAATGACGCTGTTATTGCGGAAAACGTTGAAAAAACACTGAAAATCATTATGTCCGACCGTAAAGCGAAAGTGGGGGAGATTGCTGACATTTTAAAGATATCAGCAGGCAGTGTACACACCATAATACACGAACATTTGGGTATGAAAAAGGTGTTTTCGAAATGGGTGCCGCGTTTGCTCACACCGGAACAAAAACAACAACGAATCGATGATTCAAAGAGCTGTTTGGACATGTTTACGCGCAACAAGTCGGAGTTTTTGCGTCGGTACATCACAATGGATGAAACATGGATGCACCATTTCACTCCAGAGTCAAATCGGCAGTCTGCTGAGTGGCATGCAACCGCCGAGTGGCGTGAAAGCCGCCCAAAGCGTCCAAAGGCACAGACATCGGCTGGCAAGGTTATGGCGTCAGTATTTTGGGATGTGCACGGAATAATATTTATCGACTATCTTGAGAAAGGGGAAACAATCAATAGCGACTATTTTATAGCGTTGTTGGACCGTTTGAAAGAAGTAATCGCGACTAAGCGGCCCCATATGAAGAAGAAAAAGTGTTGTTTCACCAAGACAATGCACCGTGTCACAAGTCGATGAAAACGATGGCAAAAATGCATGAATTGGGCTTCGAATTGCTTCCTCATCCCCCGAATTCTCCAGATCTGGCCCCCAGCGACTACTGGCTCTTCGCAGACCTCAAAAAGATGCTCCGTGGTAAGAGATTTGGCTCAAATGATGAAGTAATCGCCGAAACTAACGCCTATTTTGAAGGCAAAGAAAAATCGTTCTACAAAGGCGGTATCGAAAGATTGGAAAAGCGTTGGAATGATTGTATCTCCCTAAAAGGGGACTATGTTGATGAATAAAAACGAATTTTGGCAAAAAAATGTGTTTTAATTAGTTAGTCACACACATTATTGAACGAAGTGTTAAGTACTAGGGATTGCAATCCCGCGATCGCGAATCCCGTAAACCCGGGATCCCGGACAATTTCAGTCCCGAAAAATCCCGGGATTGACAAAATGCGATCCCGGGATCGAAACAAAAAAAAAGCTTTCTTTTTCTTTTGTCACGTTGATTTAAAAAAATGCAACCCTTCTTATTTAACACAAAAAATAAATTGCCCACTGCCTGTGTCAAACGTCACAAGTGTTAATGAAACAATAACTCTTTTTGTGTATAACTACTTTTTACAAATTTGTACAAACTAGCTCTGTTTTTGTACTTTTCCAGTACAAATTTGCCAGTAACCAAAATCAGAAGTGCAAACAAGCTTACGCTTCCAAAAATGAATCCATTCAAAAAAGTAAACAAACATGCAAGTTTAACTCTTCTTTACACTAACGTGACTTGTCACATTCATAATACACAAGGAAAATGGTGTAAATAAGAGGATAAAGAAAAACAAAGCTAATATAAAACTATCAGCATTTGAGAATTTAAGCTATAGCGAAACTTAAATTATTGATAGTAATTAAGTACACAGAATTGTATTTAATACTTAGATATAATTTATTTGATTGAAAAAAAGTCTGAACTAGTTCCCTAAAGTAATATATTCAATCCCGAAAAAAATCCCGGGATCCCGGGATTGTGATTTTCAGCCCCGAAAATCCCGGGATTGTAAAACTGGAATTGCAATCCCTATTAAGTATCGTAGGTGACACTGTGCGTGATTCAATTGAGAAGTGGTACTCACATGGGTGTGGCGCGCCCACTAAAAGCAGGGAAAATTTATTAAATATGGCAATTTTTATATTAATCTCAATAATAGAGACACTGTTAATACACACCTATGTCAAAACTTACACGACAAGGTTAAAAAATGTTATCTATCAACACTTGTTTGTAAATTTGTCATAGTTTGAACTATTAATAAGGAGTGTTCACGAAAAAACTGATCCCTCTTCCTTGATTTATTTTTATTTTTTGGGAGCGCACCTCAACAGTAGACTTTACTTTTTCAAAAAGCTTAAACTTCATAAAAACTAATTGCATTAAGTTTCATTTTGATTTTAACTCTCGGGAGAAATGGCAGCGAACAAAATTCAGCAGCGAAAATAAATTCTGCACACTTTGAATGAAAATCCTACATGGACTCAAAAAAAGGTAGCAAAACATGTGGATGTTGGTGTTGCAACGGTGAAAAGGGTTGTTGAAAAGTTTAAGGAACACCTCTCTTGCAAGAGGACTTCAGGTTCCGGGAGAAAGGCTGGTCCTGCCAAAGGAAATTTTGACCAATGCAGTGAAGGCGCATTTTAAGAAAAAACCAAATACATCCGTCCGTGATACATCATTCATAGTGGGAGTATCAAAAACTTGTGTCCAAAAAACTAAAAAATGATACTCAACTCAAATCATATAGAGTGCAGAAGGTTCCGGATGGAACAGAAGACAAGAAAAAGGACCAGAAAGCGAGCTAGAAAGTTGTATGAGCAGTTCCGTACAAAATTTGAGCGCTGCCTCATGGACGGTGAAACATACGTTAAAGAAGCTGTTTCTAAAAATTGTAAACACAAAAAATTTCCAAATTCCCAAAATATTCCTTGTATGGCAAGCAATTTATACCTATGGAAGAAGAAGCGAAATTTTTGTTACAACAGGCTCAATCAACCAAGAAATTTACATCAAGAAATGCTTGAAGAAACTTTTGCCATTTTTAAGAAGCCACAATGTTTCTACTTTTTTTTGCCAGATTTAGCCACATTCTACTATTCCAGAGCAGCCTTGAACTGATATATGACAATTATGACAAAAAATCAGTTCAAAAGAAAGTGGAAGGAGTCCGCTGAAAAGATCGCAGAATCAACTGTGCAAGACATGATGGAAGGAATAAAGGGAAAGGTTCGGGTTTTTTACAATTTTTACATTTTTGCGTAGATACTTCCAAAAATATACAGATTACAGGATCAGTTTTTTCGTGAACACTCCTTAAATCTAACCGACAACTTTCACTTTCATCAACACAAATTTCATCTTTGCTGTCCTTGTCATCTAAAGTGATATTTGGTTATTCTAGGTGCGACCACATTCTTTTGTATGAGCCTCTAATTCTGTCTGTTGTATATGAATCCGAAGCGTGGACAATAAGTAGGGCCGCAGAACAAATCTTGGGTCCGGTCTGAGAACAATAAGAACGATGCATAAAAGCGGAGATTTAACCATGGCATGTTATATAGACGTGGATATAGTTACCACGGAAGGTGAATATGGACTGCGGGCCTTCAATCAAAACTAGTTCCCCTACTAAGCAGGTCTTCGAATTGCAACTCTCAAGATCGAGAAGAGAAGGCAAACCAAACCTTCGCTTTGAACATCAGGTGGAACTCGCTCAGGACAGTGGAAATAGAAAGCTGCAGTGGTTCCTCAACGGTTTGGAAGCCATTTAAGAAGAACAACACAGAGGATAGGAAAAAGTCGACCGAAACTGACTAAGGCAGTATGACTTATTATTTGTTTATGTTTACCCTGGAATACTAAGGTTATTTCATTTGACAAACATCGCCAACATTTTGTAAAACAGTTGCAAATAGATATGAGTATTCCAAGGCTTAAGAACTTAAGTTAAAGTACCCCAGTTTTTAATAAAACCCAACATGCAATACGTCGAAAAAGTAATCTAATGTACACATGTGGCATTAAAACCCCAGTTGGCAGAAAATCTCTGCTTTAGGTAAATATGCAAATGATTAAATAATAAACGCACGAATTGTAGTTTTTATTACCAACCTTTACGCGCGCCGATTATCTTGGCGGAGCGTCCAGTATGCCGCCAGCTGCTGTTGACTTTCGTCGTTTTTTCGCCGCACACACTTTGCAATTCAACAAATATTTCAATTTCAGCAGCAGTTTTTCTCTTTCACTACCAGCACACGCGCGCACACAGCTGCGTTTTTAGACTTATTTTTTTAATTTATTTTTTGTTTTGCAACGTTTCAATACACATTTCGTTTGTATTTTACGAGCAATAACTGAAATTTAATTTGGTAAACTAGATAAGCGCATTGATGTAAAACGCATGCCAATGATTTTTTTCAATAGCACATTGCTTTCATTTTGCACACATTTTTTATTTTCTTTCTTTTATTTGTGTGTTTTTTACTTTTAGCATTTTTGTAATTTAGCAAATTGGTATTTTTCCACGTGTGATGCGTTCGGTTGATAGCCAAACTTGAAGTAACGAAAACACAAAATTCACTAGAAAACAATAACAAACACAAAAATTTTACAGAAAATTAGGCATTTGTGATTTTTGTCACGTTTTTGCGAAAACATAAAAAACTTCAACGGAGCAACGCGACTCATACTCACTCACCGCCGTCACTTTTGTGTTTATTATAATTTTTCAGCTGGCATTTTTTGTTGTTATGAAGCATTGATCTGATATAAAACAGTTTTGATATATTTTATAAAAAATAATACCTTTGTAATATAATTTTATAGCTAATGTGTTATTAATATTTAGTTAAATATTTTATTAGTTAAAGTTAATAACTAGAATGTTAATTCTAGGAATTCTAAAAGGCCAATTAATTTAATCTTTACAAATACAAATAGTTGTTGTAATTTGTAGATTATTATTAATTAAATATTTTATTAGTTAAAATAAATAATTAGAATGTGAATTCTAGTACTTCTAGTAATTTATTTTAACTAATAAAATATTTAATTATATATTCTTATACTATTCTACAAATTACAACAACTATTTGTATTTGTCAAGTTTCAATTAATTGGTTTTTTTTTCTCTCTTGGTGACTTATTGGTCGCGCAGTTTTATTGATTTTGGTGTCGCTTTTGCATCTTTGCATATTTTTTGTCATTTCAACATGAAATTAAATTCGAAAATTTATAAAGCAAACACACATCGGCGCTGTATATATGTCTATTCCCTATTGAAAGTGTTTACAAATTCAATTTTAGTCCAATTCTATAAAGTGTGTGATTTAGTGTAGTTTACCAAAGCATTTATGGTCGCTTTCAATGCAAACAGTTCAAGCAAAGAGAAATTTGACAAGAAAGTATTTGAAATATTTGAATTACTTTGACAATCATTGAAAATTGGGTTAGTTGTTTTGGTTTATTGTTCGTCTGCAGCTATTGTAGTATTTGTTACGACAACAATGCAGATGACAATTAAAGCAAATATCAGTGGTTTAGCACACATCGCCCTCCGCCCATCTGACAACAAATGTATACACATTTGTATCATAATTGTCGAAATAGTTGCTATATCGAAATTAAATTTGAGTATGAAAATGGAAATGAAATGCCCTTGTTAGATCCGTGGAGGTAAATTCGGGCATACTTCATAGCAGAACAATTAATTTCAGATCGATTTTAAAGGTTGATTTTTTTATTTCTTTAATCCTTCAATTAAAAACTTTGAGGCGTATATATGTGAGAACTTACTATTGTTTGGTAAAAAGTAAACTAGTGCGAAAATATTCACCATTAACGAAAATATATAAAATATTTTTCATTGACCTACAGAAACAGGAGTATTTTTTTTTTAACGCAGTTGGTAAGTGTCAAAAAATGTGTCCTGAACTTATGCCTCGTACACATTGACACATCTGTAATAGAATAAAGTCAGAATATTCCTATGGAGACGATTGTTCTGACGACTGATTACACAACTGACCACAGTTGTTTCTGGCACCGACCCTAGAACGAAATATTTCTATTTAGTAGGGAACAAATCAAAAAAAATTAGCGCGATTGCTTCAAAACCTATGCTTTGGACAACAATCACAAATTTGTAACTATATCATTTAATAATTTGTGCAAATAATTTTTATCAATTACTAAACAATTTTAAATTTCTCTTCAATTTTTCGAATCATTGTAGAATGCTAAAATGGATATAGACGAATGCTTAACAGCGAAAAAGCCTAAGCAACCTTCAATTTGTGATTAGATGTACAAAAAATATGATTAAGGTGTTGTTGCTGCCGTTGTCATTGCAATCAAATAGTTGACTACATGGTTGATGCCGACGCCATCTTGCAGTCGTGTGTCTCTGCTGTTGACGTTTTAAATGTGTTTGGACCATTAATTGTACAATGTACATACACAAACTAGCAGTTGCCCGCAGTTTTGCATAATTGAATTGGAATAATATTTACCAGTGTTGGCAGATCAGGAGATTTCCTCCTAGATTAAGGAGCCAGCCTCGATAGTCAAGCGGGTAGCGCGCTGGCTTCTCATACCAAAGGCTCCAGGTTCGATTCCTGGCTCGAGCTGGTGAACAACTCATCTACTTCTATCGCTATCCACATGAAGGGAATGAGAGTTACAAGAATCGCACAAGTGCGCTCTTGGCTGGCAATGGCAAAACCTCCAAGTGTGAACGTAAAATTGCCAATCGCCGTTCGGATTCGGCGTTAAACTGTAGGTCCCCTCCCCCTTTCCCCATCCGCTTGTAATGTGTGCTGTAACATATATTGGCAAAACAGTGTTGCATACACAGTTCAAAAACGGGTGAAATATGTGGTATCACAATGGGCCTTTCAGGCCTCCGAGTGTGTCTCTCATAGAGGCAGCCACCGCAACCTAACCTAACCTAAGGAGATTCTTGGCCTTTTAGGATAATTTTTAGAAGGAAGAATTAGAATTGGAGAAAATTTTGGAGATTTATATTTTATGTTAGGGGATTTTTTGGATCCCTAATGGATCTTTGGGAGATTTTTCGATAACGAAATATGACGTAATGGGAACACTGGCAATAAAACATATTTTTTCAACTATTGTAATAGTCAAAGCTCCCTATTGTATTAAAAATAAGCTCATTCTATCTCGTTCTTACTTATTGCTGTCACAATAAAATTCTGCCAAATATGAGACTTTTGTTTAATTCAATTGTTTTATGTTTGGTTTTTGTTTTCTGTTGAAAGCTGAAGTTTCTGTTGTTAAGCTGAAGATAGATAAAAAAGGCTGCATTGGAAAAAATTATATGTACCTATATATTTTTATTTTTTATGAGAAGTAAATGATGAAAATTATAAAACAAATTTTTGGATATTTTTTTAACTTTTGAGGAAATTTCAGTATTTTTTTTAGATTTAGAAGAAAGTCATTTCAGGTATCTGGCAACACTGATATTTACTCACTTGAAGACATTATCTGCTCGTTAAACCTTGTGTCTTCACACAAAAGCCTAACTCACTTTTGAGCCGTCAGAGGTTGATTTTCAATAACAATTTCGAAAACTGAGAAATCATGTCTTGAATTATTTCTTGTATTAAGCACTTTCGACAAGAGTGAGTTCAAACAGCCTAATAAACCTCTATTGAACCCATTAGATTTTAATTAAAAATTAAAAATAATTGTCTATTATTATTTTAAGTTCCTTTTTAAAGGTTAATTGAGCCAATTAGCCCATTGTTTCGGTTTTACCTTACAAACTTATAGCCAAGTTTTGACCCCCTCAAGATTTAGATTTTCAAAAAACTGAAAACACATAACAAATTAGTCTTCATTTGAAGCACTTTTGTCAAGTTTGAAGTCAATATGTCCTTAAAACATATTTCTTAATAAATATAAGAACACAAATGGCCTATAACAAGTTGGTTTTTTTTAACTGAAAAACCTTAAAATCAATGGGCACCCTAAATCACGTTTCTCTATATAACAACTTAACCTATTTTTAACCCTCAAAAACTAAATTTTAGATAATTCCTGCATTTCCAAAAACAAACCTATATTTCAAATTTCGTATTTCCAGCTTCAGCGGTAAGGGGTCGAAATGGTGAATAAGGTGATTGGTGATTATAAATTTAATGTGCATTGTTAGATGTTTTCCTCTTTGGATTTAAAGTGTTTTAAAGTTATTATAATTGAAATTTACAAAATTCTGGTTTTAGCTATTCAACCCTAAACCATACGCTTTGGTTTGACATGTTTATCAATAAATATTAACTTTTGTATAGTTTTTATCATAATGCTGCCTTTTCTTGTGAAAAGTAATAAAGCTATGAACATATTTTAAATTTTTCAACCACTTTTTACCAACTTTTATTGACTTTTTACTAATAAATCAACAAAGCAAAATGCAAAATATACATTTGATTATTCGCACTCGTTGTTGTATTCGCTAAGGTAAATATTTTGCTTAAACATTTACATATATATTTATATTTATTAATACAAATATTATATAGATGCTCATAAATCTGTCCAGCTTGAAATCAAATATGTAATTTAATTAATCCCATTTCAAATGCAAATCAAAAAAACAAAATTTCCTTGTGAATTCTCTGCTTTTATTACGAATAATGCAATTGTTTTGCCAGTAAATATGTTTCGTTTTTGTTGTTGTTGTCATTTTCATTTTTCATTTTTATTTTCCTATTATTATTTTCCATTTTCATTTTTTGCTATGTTCTTCAGTTGACGTCTTAATTGCTGTGTGAAAGATGAGCAATTAAAAACGCTTAATAAAAAATTACAATACTTTCAATGTCGTTCATTGTTTTATTTGAATGACGAATAATGACCGAAGATAATTCAATTATCTTATTAAATCGTCAGTGTTCGTTGTTGTGATGGCAAAGTGATGCAAACACAAATAAATTGAAATTAACATTTGTAAAACTTCAGCAGCTGCCATGGGTTTCAATACAAAACGCCAAACAAAATCAAATAAAATATTATTTCAAAGCTAATGCCACAAGAAGAGCAAAAAGAAAACGTCAACATCAGCGGGCAAATCATTTTTCCTCAACTTTTTGGCCTATGTAGGGCAATGCAACAAAATTATCCGCAACAAATGCCAAAAATTTTGATAAATATTAAAAGAAACGGCCAATATGCAATAAGAAATAATTGCAATCGTCGCAAAATCAACGTTAACAGCGAAATACAAAAAAAATTGTATGCCAGACACACAAACATAAAAACAAATATAAATACAAAAATAAATACAAATATAATAAGAAAAAAAGAAAAAATTCACATTAGCAAAAATAAAAAAACAAAAATTTAAATTGCACTGAATGCGTTGTTGCAACTAAATGAAAAAATTTATTTTACCTATTTATTGTTTGTCAGAATTTATACAGACACAATGTTTACAAATCGCCGCACTTGTATTCTCTTCTACTTGTTTTGTTGTTGTAATTTGTTTTGCTTTGGCACGCACCAAACACAAATGCCAATGCAAAAAGCAGTCAAAAGCGCACAACAGCGAAAAGAAAACGCTCGCGTATGGGCTGACGCCGAATGCAGTGCTGTATAAACCACAAAACACAACAACAACAACAAATCGCAAAACGCATCGCAAAGTTTTTCTTGGGGCTAAACACCTGTTGGCCGATTGCACAAACCGCCAACTGCCGACGAACGTCCGATTAAAATGTGCAAAATGTAAATGACAACAAAATAAGAATTGTTTCTTCTCTTAATTTCACGATCATTCACTTCTTTTCAAACAAGTTAACAAAAAAAATAAATTAAACACTTTTAAACTGCCACACGCCGCCAACGAAAATGGTCAAAAGAAACATTTCTGCCATTTTTCTATGCAAATTTGTCACCTTTTTCGCTTTTCACTTTTAACGTTTTATTTCGAATTTTCTCTGTAGTTGTACGCTTTGAACGCTCAATCGAGTCATTAACCAAATAGTACCAGAACGCGCCACAATGCACAACCGCAACGCACGAACGCCGAAACGCAACTGAATTGTCGCCAGTGGCGCGAATGCGATGCGTGCGTGTGCGACGCGCTGCGCGCTGAAATTTGCACTTTATTGCGCGCGACCAGACGTCGGGTTGGTTCCGACACAAGCCCGGCAAACGCTTGCCGGCAGGCACGCGCCGTCACCCGCCAACCGCCACCCACTTGGCCAAGCGCGCCATGCCTCAAGCCACCGACTCGAATACAAATTTCATTCATAACTTTGCACTCAGTTGTTGGTTGGCGTTGTGACGGTTGTCGCTTTTTTGTTATTGTTGCTTTCTGGTGTTTACAACTTGTTGGCAACGCAAAAAGCTTCCGACATTAACACATTTCGCCGGTTTTAGCAATGTTGGCCGGTGTGGCGCTGTCGCAGTAAAATTCTGCACCAAAAGCTCATGGTGTGATTTTATGAACTTTTGTATTGTATTGCTCGAAGTTTTTCTCAATAAAATTAATTTATACTAAAGTAAAGTAACTAAGTATTTAAATAAATAAATCTACAAACATTTAGATACTTTCAGTGGAGTCACCGTGCCCGGTGGCGTATGAGTAACTTTCCGAATAGTTCATCATGGCTTGCAACCCCGCTGGCTAAAATGCTGGTGCGGAGCTCGGCTGATTTCAAACTTTGAACCAGTTAGAATGACAGCCCCTTTGTTGAAAGAAAAAATGAAAAAAATTTAAATGATTGTAACTTGAAAAAAAACAATAATTTGAAACTTGGTGTGGTCCCAAATAAACTTTTTAAAACAAGAAAATTCTAAGAAATTGTTGCTATTTTGGCAGCATCACATCTAATATGATGATTTTTATGATGACCTACAATCGTAAGCTGCGAAAAACTGATTGCGTGTATGCGCTGAACTCCGACAAAATTTTTGACTTTTTGTTTTTCTATTTATGAAGCGATATGAAGTCGTGTGAAGGTCTGGTCTACTAGATACTTAAGACCACTGAGGGATTTTTGAGCATTGTCCTGATTCCATGACACAATTAACAAGGTAGACTAAGTAGGACAGCCATGCAAATTTGCGTACGATAAATGACAGTTGTCGTCAAATGTGCTCACTGCTGCTGTTTAAATTTAGGACCAAAAGGAAGATCGCCAGGGTGTCTCAAGTGTCAAAAATTGTTGCATGTACTTGTTTTTTCTTTTGTTTCTTATTTGAAATTTATATTTTTCATAGAACATCGCTTACTTGTTGTTTTGAATTTTATTTTGAATGCTAACGAAAAGGCTACAAAACAATATTCTAGCTGTCATTCAAATTCATTCTTCTAGGTCCACAGTTAGGTTAAGTGGAACAGATAATTGGAGGAGAAATGTGTAAACCTAAGTTGGGAATTTTAGTTCATTCATTGGCGATCAAGCAATCTAGTCCAGATCGCATAAGTGAACTAGACACAACTCAGTACTTAAACATTCAAATTAAACTATCGCGTTTATGTCATTCATATTCATTCATATTATATTTAAAAACTTAATGTATTAATGTTACTTAATGTTAATAATCGCGAAGCTTCCGAGGCCAAATATTTTCTAACCTCATTCTTTCAATTCTGTATGCTTTGGAATAGATAAGGGTGGCTGCTTAGGAGCTCACATAGGCCAGACTCGGTCCGTTGTTTTTGTCTTAAAACATTAAAAAGCTATAGAAACTAAAAAAAATGTAAGATGTGACTTACTGCACCAATGGCTCGAAATTGAAAAGTAGTGTCGCCTGCAGTTTGAGCCATAATAGTAGTCAGATTTAACCGTTATGTACAATAAATGCTCTTAATTAATTAATAAATTAATTATTCTTCCAAATTATCAAATTACATGCATGATAATTGACCTAAGAAATTAGATGCTTCAGCACTCTAGTCACATTTAACTGATATGAAAATGAATGAATAATGAATACATTTTAAAATATTCTAATGAACGTTTCTGAATTCATTAAGTTTGAAAACTATTAACTAAGGCAATTCTGATCATATTCTAAGAGTGCAAATCCAATTATATCCTTATTTCGATGACAATTCCGCTCGAATGTTGTAAATTAGTTAAAGCCTTTTAAAAATGCAACCCTGCGTTAAAGGCTATCAACGAAACAGAGCTCAGTAGCTCTCGTTCCTTACGAGCGAGTATTTTTTGACGTTTTCGCGTTTACCATTTTTCGCGTTAATGTGAAAATTTTTGCGGAATTCCAAAAAAGTGACAAATTTTATTTTGCAGAATGGAAATTGCGCAAAAATTAAAGGAACAGGGCTGGTAAGTAGCCATTTGCTGCACGCTGTCATCGAACTACCACAATTCCATCGATTTCTACTCGCAGGCACCTCACGGAAGATGGCATAAAAAAGGTGATTGCTGCTGCCTCCGCCCCGGGTGCCGAGACGAGCGATGTGCGAAAAATCATTGCCACAGCGATGGATGTAAGTGTATATGTGTGTGCCCGAAAAGGTAGTGTTTTTGCACCTACGCTGTTTCACAATTCGCAGATGGATTTCCGCGATATCGCCGCTGGTGCACTGCCCACGAAACGCGAGGACAGCATTCCTGGTCGCATAGTGCTGCAAGTGCAAAGGGTGCGCAATATTTCAGCACCGAAAGCAAATGAGGAATCGAAGGCGGCGCCGCGCTTTCTACAGTTGGATCTGAGCGACGGGCAGAATGGGCTGCAGGCGCTCGAGTTGGAACACATTCCGTCATTGAGTCTCAACGTTCCACCGGGCACGAAAATCCACTTTCGAGCAGAGCGACTGCAGCTGATGCAAGGCTTTATGATTTTGCGCGCTGCCGACTTGCAAATACTGGGCGGACGCGTGGAAGCGCTGGTGGAGAAGTGGGAGCTGGCGCGCACCATGCTGAAGTATGCTCGCAGTGGACGGCGCATGAGCGGCGCTTCTGGACCGCCGCCATGGATAGCGTTCGGCAAGAAAATGGAAACCCCTCTGGCGAACGAACGCAACTTCAAAAGTCTGCAGGCAGGCGCCGAGAAGGACAAGGATACGAAGGAGAACGAGGAGTTCAATGCAATGCGCAATGAGGCTATCGCTGTGGCTACTAAAGCGGGCGCCAAAAAGGTGAGCGGAGCAAATATTTAGTGCAGAAGTGCAAAGATGTAACTTGCATTTGGGTTGGGGCTATTTCAGGTTTTCGGCGGTGGTGGTCAGCAGATACTCGACCACAATGTGAAGAAGATACTCGAAAAAGGTTATAGCGAAGAGGACGCCAAGAATGCTCTACGTGCCACCAACAACAATCTGGAGCGAGCTCTATACAATCTCAAGCGCCAACAAACCTACGGTCGGCAAGAGGAGGGAAGTGTGAGAGGCAGCTCAACGGGACCGGTGGCGCCAGCGAAATTTGAAGGTCGTAGTGCGGCGCCACGCGAACTGGGTAGAGGCGGCAAACGAGGTGTCGCCAGTGCCAGGGAGGAAGCCGCAGCGCCCAAGCCAGTAGGCAACGTTTCACTGTTTGACTTTTTGACAGACAAACTGCCAACCGAGACAACCAGCACCACAACAGCCACGAGCGGAAATGCAAATGCCTCCTACTCTTCTTCCTCTGCGGGTAGACCTGCTCAGACTAGTGGCGCATCAACAAATCGATTTGAAAAATCCAGGCCGGATGTTACAAAATCGAATTACAGTGCCACAAGCAAGCCACCTAGCAACGATGCTGCAGCAGCGGCAGCGGGCAGCTCGCGGCCACGATTCGAAAACAATATCTCAAGCAGCTTTGCGGCCAATCGCACGTCGGCGCCACGAGGAGGTCGTGGCGGTGGTGGTGGTGGCCGAGGTGGATTTGGTGGGGGTGCATCGTATGCTTCGCGTGACAGTGGCAATGAACGCGGCGGTCCGCGCTCCTCCAGCTCGAATACTAATGCAAATTACAGTCAGAGTCAAAGCGGGCGCGGAAATCGCTCCTCGCACGAACGATCGACGGTACCGTCGAGTGGCATTGCTCAGCAGGAGGGTGCCACCGGCGGTAGTGGTGGAGGTGGCTACAATAGTAGGCAGCAGAATCGGGGCAACGGCGAACGTTATGGCAGTTACAGCGATACAAAAGGGCGCTACAATCAGCGTGAAAACAATAATCGCCAAGCAAATAACAGCAGCTCTGCTACTCCCACTGCTAGCAATAATAACAACAACAACGGTAACAGCAGCACCACCAGCAACAGCGAACATTCGGCGCGTATGAATAAATTGACCGAGGCAACTTCAAAAATGAAAATTGATAAAAGTCGCGGCGAGCAGTCGGCAGCTGGACGCAGCGGAAGCGGTGGAGGGGGTCGTCATCATTCGCAACACCAACAACAACAGTATTCTCAAAACTCTGCGCAAAATTACGGCGGCCAGCAGCAACAGCAGCAACAACAACAGCAAAATAACTTCACCCAACTGCCGAACGGTTTCACTTATGATCCCAGCAAAATCATTGGCTTCCAAAACAAAGAGACCAATGAATTCGCCATGACGCTGCTCAAGAGTCAAGGCCTGGGTGCTGCAGCTCCACCACCGCAGCAGCAACAACAACAACAAGAGCAGCAACGCCATGCGCCAGTGTCATCACCGGCTCCCACTCATCACGTCGCCTACGTGCCCGCCGCAGTGTCGCCAATGCAGGTACCTCCCGCCACCTCGCCGTACCCCGCACCGGCCACCTATGTGCTGCCCGCGCCGCAGTCGGTGGCACCCACCGCACCAATACCCAGCCACTTCGGCATGGTCCCCGGCGAAGGATGGCTGTGGAAGATCGGCGATCTCTGCCTGGCCAAGTACTGGGACGATGGACGCGTAAGTTGACTCGGCCTGCACCCATTTGCTCGACAACTTACGGTTTTTGTGTTTTCTTTTTAATTTACAGTACTATGAGGCGGAAATTACTGCCATCTCTGACAAAACGTGCGTTGTGTTTTTCCTTGGTTACGGAAATCACGAGGAGGTCTTGAAAAGCGATTGTTTGCCGATAACCGACGCCAATCATCGGCCCATCAACAACTACAGTGCGGCGCAGCAACACAGCATGGTACCGCCGCCACCACAGACGCAGCCGCCACCAATGCAAACAGGCTCGTTTCAGCGGGGCGGAGGCGGCGGTGGTTCGCAGCGTTACCGCGGCGAACGGCAGATGTATGTGCCGCCGCATAAACGCGACAATTGACAAATGCAGTTTACGCCGGCAGCACCGACACAGCAACAACAACAACAGCGACAGCATTTTTATCACTACAATTAAGAGCGACATTGGGCGCTTCAACGGAGAAGACGAGCACGCCTACTTACATGTGCACAAGTCTCTATGTAGTAGTAGCGTCAAGTAGAGTAGCAGCACCCAACATTCTCTCATCAGCTTAAGTTGATTTTCCATTTTCAATTTGTGTGCATAACATTTTACATTTAGTTGCTAATTGTTTTGTGATTAAAACAATAGGCACACATTTAAATGTCCAGTTTCATTGCAGTTGGTCTGTCGCCATCGCCGTCGTCGTCCTAATTGTGCCGTATTATATATTTCCCTCACGTTATTGACAACTTTCAAATTGTAATCTGATGAGGTTAGTAACGAACGATGAAAAATAAAAATTGAAATCTATACGTCGTATACATATTAAATTGTGTAAACACATTTCGGAATTGTTTCACAGCACGAAATGCAAAACCATGAATTGTACGTCAACATGAACGTAGTTCAACAAATGATCTTTCAGCAACTATATGTTGTGTTCATTACTTTCAACAACGACGACTAGAAGAGCAAAGATGAAGACAACGAAGAAAAAAAGAAACCCAAGTCAGAAAATCTCCTGGCGAGGCGAACGGAGGAAAGATGTGCGTTAATTTAAGGTTAATCTCGAAGGTTGTAATTCGTTGTAGTGACCAGTTAAGTAATTCTATTTGATCATCAGGAGCTTGAGTCACAAATCAGTAGAAATTGAGTTCTAGAACATGAAGAATTACTCTGTTAATTCTTACTTAATTCTCTAAAACTCACCACATAAAAGTGGACGACTCCATCATCAAACGTTTTTCATATGGCTTAAGTGCAGGCCAGGGGCGGATTCGGAAAATATTTCGGGAGTTTCAAAAGGTAATTCTTTATTATTTATAAAATGCCAAAATTTCCTTTTAATTTGTATGTAGTTTTAAACTCGATCCTAATGTTTCGGGGGCTTCAACCCCATCCCTACCTTTTGAATCCACCACTGATACAGGCAGCAAATAATTCTTTAACAAATTTGCAACTCTAACCGATTTCCATTGAACGGCTGAAAATTGTCCCCATTTAATCAGATAGTAAAAATTTTATTATTGGCAGCACTCGCCAAGATAACCAGTGCTGAATAGTTGGCAACGCTGTCGCGAATGCTATAAATACCCCTGCAAGTGCCAGGAGAGCGCATAAAGTTTCTGTCAGTGGTCAAAAACGAAATAGCAAAAGGCGAGAAAAGCCCAGAATTCGAGTGAAATTTTCGATCGAAGAGTAAACGAAATAATAACGATTTTTCAGAGCCCCACAAAATTTTTGTTTCCGAAAAAAATTACAAGAATTGTGAAAATTTAAAAGTATAAACAACTTAGTTCAGTTTAACAATTTATAACTACGCAAAATTTGACGCAACTAAAAGTTGAGAAAGCGCGAAAAATGAGAAGACTGCCAAACCTACGACAGTAAAACAACAACAACGTGAGAATAAGCAAACAACAAAATAATTGCAAAGAGGGGAAAAACTAAACGTAAACACGTCATTCGCCACGATTCCGTGCAAGTATTTTTAGCTTGTTTTGGTGCAAAGGTTATTATAAATATATCCTGGCAACCACTTTGAAAACAAGCAAATAAACAGTAAAATTCGACTGCAACGCAGGCGTATTGATTCCCACGAACAACCTTTCCCCACTCCGCTTGCGGAGTCCGTTGGGCATAAGCAGCACAAAGTTAGGTGCATCTACATAAATCGTGCATTTTTGGCGCTCGGACAGCTGGAGGAACAGAAATTGCCGTATTTGCATTTTTCACACAACGGACACTTGCTGAGCGCACAAACATGAATCTATCGTTCGCCGGCTGCGGTTTCCTGGGCATTTACCATGTGGGCGTGGCTGTATGCTTCAAAAAGTACGCACCACATTTGCTGCTCGAGAAGATTGGCGGCGCTTCGGCGGGTGCACTGTCCGCCTGCTGTCTGCTCTGCGATTTGCCATTGGGTAAGTTTCAAACATTATTTTAGGAACCTGTAATAAAAACAAACGTGAATGTTGAAACATTAAAATTTTAAATTATTTAATAAAGTAGAAATATTAAAATAGGAAACATTTAAATAACAAAACAAAAGAGACTTAAATTTGAAAAGGCTAATTAAAAAATTTAAAGTATCATAATGAAAAAAAAATTAACCACGATTAACTAAAAAACTTAAATAAATAATGTTCTCAACTTGAAAAACTTGTGCAGTCAGCAAGTAAACTGTCGAATCCCCCGTTTCGATTTCATTCTATTGCAATAGTTGCTTCTCGCCACAAACAGCTGTTTTGCCCATATCGGCTTTGCAACGTCCGTCCCTGCGCTGCACACTGCACTGAAGCTCAGCACAGTTGCCCATCCTTGACATGTTTTTGTTTTGTTCTTTTTTTTCTAAATCGTTCAATGCTCTCGCGCTGTGCGCCTCGCACTATCAGCATTCGTGTGTTTTTTTCTTGATTTGCTATTCATTCTGTTATTCCTTTTGGTTTTGCACAATTTGTCTTAAATTTGATTGCATTTCACATATCTTTTACGTTTTCGGCTTGTCATTTCGTGCTGCGTGACCTTTCAATTTAAACAGTTCAGTGACATCTCTTGAATTAAACGCGAAAATGGCAACAAAAACCGAAAAGGAAAAAATTGTAAGCGTTTTTGTGAATTAAATGGGCGAATTGCCGTGCTGCTGACTGCTTCTTGACGGCATCTCCACAAAAATCCGCATTGAAATGCGTCTAGTTCTATATTTAAAGTAGCTGACCCGGCGAACTTCGTCATTTGTTTTTTTTTTATAATGAAATGCGCGAATCTATGGCGATGCAAATCGACAAAGGAAACCAACTAAAGGAAGAGCTACTGATTAACGCAGTTGAGGCCCACAAATCAGCAATGTTTGCTAAGTTTCAGTAAAGAAATGGACTGCGCTTGAACCACGCCAAATTCAAAAACCAATTCTTTTATCGTTTTTAATTACGCCACGCCCCTTGTTCAAAACCCGCACCATTCTCTCTGTCGAAAAGAAAAATGGTGGGTTCGTACTTAGTTTAATTGCTGTGCGATTTATAGTTCAGCGGAATATTTGGTCACAAAAAATGTGCCCCGCCCCTTGTCAAACACCCATCAAATCTTACCAGTAGAATGACTCATCTATGGGACGACGGAGTGCTAAATTTCAGTGTTGTATAACTTACATTTCGAAGATTTATATAAAGATTTTTCTAGTATAAGTGGTGCCACGCCCCCTTGTCCAATACCCATGACTATAAAGTAACTTCGTAGTGAATTTAATTAACGTGTGACTTATGGTTCCAAAGTTATTGTCTGGAAATTTGGGCTGGTGAAACAGTGCCACGCCCCGTTTGCCTAAAATTTTCTATCTTACAAACCTTTATTCTGACAACTAAGAATACAAACAAAAAAAACAACCAACCAATTCGGCCCTGGCACACATAAATCTTTTTTTTATGTATATAAATGAGAAAAAATGTTGATTGCTTTGTTTCAGTTTTAATTATTTTCGTTAATTGCTTCGTAGTCTATCGCATTATTCAGTTTCAAATGTTTAATGTCTGCAAACATTTGAGAATTTCGTATGTTTAGTACTTTGTGCTGTCAAGGTCGGATTTTAAATAGCCATGTCATCGAATGACCAGAATTTATTTTCAGTAGACTAGTCTGAATGTGAGCTGTGATTATCAAAAAATAAAAGACCAAATCTTTGCTCTTTTGGCTACATAAAATCTATCATAAAATCACAACTGTAGAACGCTAATAATTTGCAAAATGGTAAGCACTACGACACGATTATCTAATGGATCTCTGAGTTGACTTAAATACGAGTAGAAAGCGAAGGCAAATATCTTTAAAGGGCTTCATACGTTGGAATATCTGCACTGAAACCTTGAAAATGTTCGAAATGTAAAACATTTTCAGGAATGTGCGGGCTGTGTGTAATCTTCTGAAGAAAGCAATGGCTTCTAATACACAATTCTGTCGTCAAAAGTAATAATCGCTTAAGTCCATAAGTACTATTTTGAGCATCGCGCTGTATAGAATCATGCTAGCACCCTTAACTCTTAAGTCGACTTTAGCGTTTATTGTTTTTGATCACATAATTATTACTATAGCGAACTATTTACAAGAACCTCTGTTTTCGCGTTACGTAATGATCTGGACTATCTAACTATTATAAATAAGCAGTTGTTTCGTTTTCTTACAAATAATCTAACATTCTAGAAGTTTCGCAAAAGTTCTTCCAGAGAGACATAAAATCCAAATGCTTTAGACGATAAGGTTTTTCTATAAAATTAAAAAGTGCTCTTTAAAACATTTAATTTAAGTGTATCTCTAGAAAAATATAGCCTTCAAATCAGAATCCCTCGAAGCAAATTAGTTTAACTTTCTCAAAATGTACTCTTCAACATGATTTTTTTTCACTAAAATCTCTGCTAAATTTTCTGTTTATTTTCCCACGCAATTTTTAAACTTAACGAAGCTTCGAGCCTTTCAAATATTCAAGTCCGTAGGATTGCTACCTGAAAAAGCTAATGGTAAAAAATCCACACCAACCAACTTGTTTCATAGCTATCAATGCTTGAAATTTCTGCTCGTCTTTCGTATCCTCTCTTCGATGGCACTTTCCAAGTGTCAACGGCCATTTGTCAAGGTTGTTCAACAAACAATTTAACCTACAAACGCTAGAAAAACATTCGTCTACCTACCTTTTCAAATGTATGCAAAAATTCACGCGCTTGGCATACAAATCAACAATAGCAGACCGCACCGCATGGGCCCAACTATTTTGGTTCATAACAAACCACATGCAAATTAACCATACGCGGGCGTCAAGCAACCGAACGAAAACAAAACAAATTACACTTTAAAACATAAATAAAATGCACATTATATGTGCTCGTAAATATGTAAGTAGTTATAGTTATGTACATATATCTGGATACATTATGAGTTGGTTCAAGAGTACAACGCACTACTGTTTCGCTCTCTGAAGCGTGCGCGCCACATATTTGCGCCGACACACAAATATCTGTTGACGATATCGGTGTCTTCCAAACGCTGCGAGCGCACTTCCAGAAGATCGCTTCGGCATTTCGGCAGCGTGACGTCAGCCAGCTCATTTGCCCCTCCCCCTATTTACTTGTCACATATCGAAAAACTCGAGGGCAAGCTCGGCCCGTAGGCTTGTCACTCGCATATTTTCTCTAAGACGCAAAAGTCTCCGACAGTTGGCTGGCTGGCAGCGCTGATTTCCTGGTGCTCAGATACGAATGTGTTCGTTTAAATTGTGCGAATGGCCGTGGTCGTGTTGCTTGAAGGCCAACATTTAAAAAGACTCTGCTAAAAGTTTGACGCACATTTGAGGGCTGACTGCAGGTTCACAATTGTGAAATGGCGTCAGAATGAATGAAATATTTGTAAATATTTTTTATTTTGAAATGGATTTCTCAAAATGATTTCGGGTGTTAACTTATACTTAACCTATTATACGCATTTCATCAATGAATTAGTTGCTTTGCTGATGTCATACAAATATTTCTCCGATGCATTCGTACGTATGTCAGTGTTAATTGACAACTTTTGTTTACCTCGCTCACAATCAACAACAATAAAAAAACAATAATGCTCTAATCACAGTTCATAGTTTTCGGATTAGTTCTTTTGCGCAAAGAAAACGCAATATATCTATAAGCATTAAATCGCACGCTCGCTTATCGCTTGCCACGGATGCTGGGGCTTTCATTTTTTTCCGCCGCCTCACAACAAACGTAAACATGTCAATTGCGGTACTTGAAACGTCAGTACGGGTTAAACAACAACACTTTTATAAATTCTGCATTCGCATTGATTAAATGATTACGCACACAGGTCTAACTGCGGCGCACATAAAACGTCAACAAATGCGTTGGTCTTCCTTTTTCCGCGCGCCGTGTTATCAACGCAACGCGCGCTTAGCGCTGCGTGGTGCTTGAGCCATAAAACCGCAGCCGCAGCGATGCCGCTGATACGCAGGACTTGTACCACATTCGCGCTAATGCCAACTCATGGATCTGCTTTGTGCGAGCCACAGTAAATGAAAAATAAACAAATGTGCATATGACACTTGTGAAAAATAACAATAATTGACAACAATTACAATTGCAATCGTATTGGGAGCAGTAGCTGATTGCTTTTGTTTTGCGTGGCTGGCTTTCAATTGAACTTTATTGTTGTTTTCAGCCTTTCAGCGTTCGCATTTGAAAGTTCTGCTCCGAAGCAACGGATTTACAAACGCGCAATTAAGTGCCCTTTCCACAGGCAAAACAAAAAACGGGGGAATAACAACAACACAATGCCCATGCGTACATATTGATGTTGCCAGCCGCGCTGCCTTCACAGTAAATTTTTACTAACATTAATCACATGCAACCTACCCAAACTACCAGCTCACCTGCAGGTAGTCACAGTTCTACTTGCCATTGTCACCGCACACTTGCCTACCGAAGATAATAATTTTTCACCAACAGCTGCCTTTTGTTGCCTGCCTGCAACAACAAAAATTACTACTCGAACTTTCTAGATACGCGGCCACGACACATACCTGGCCACGACAAGAGATCACCTTACTAATATTAAATTAATGGCAGCATTCATTCATTCGTTTTGTGGAATCTCCCCTGACAGAAGATGAAAAATCTTTCTCAAAGTTTGCCTTTTATGTTGGTTTTAAACTCTTTGGTGCACTAATTGATTGCAAAAGTAAACAAAAAATAATCAGTTAGTTTTGTAGATATCGATGCTACTTTTCTACGAGGGTATTTACCACTGTCGTGCATGTCATTAATTACACTTTTGAAATACTACAAGAAAAACGTATAACCATTAACTTTTTCATACCTTGAGAAATATTTAACGATACTTAATATTTTGTAGTTTTTACTCTAAACTTATTCCGAACGAAAAATCATATCGGTATCTGAATTTTCTACTAACATTGAATATCACAACTGCTGCTTTAACTGCTTGAACTGCTTTAACCCTTTCGGGAGTACTGGGATAATGCGTCCCAGCAAGTTTTTAATGCCCCTCAAAAAATGTATTCAAATCCTACGACCCATGCAAAATATTTTTTAAATTTTAGTGTTCCAGCATAAAAGAATGATTTCAGAGTTTCTGAGCATCCAATATAATTTTCTAACCCCAACTTTCATAGTATGAGAATATTTCTATTGAGAGTATTTTGGAAGGCTTCCGTCCCGAAAGGGTTAAGCAGTTCAAATTGAAAAACGGTAAAACTATGTTTTATTTTCCTATCAAAACCCAATTCTTAGCATGTAAATCTCAAACTTAAAGCAAATCTAAGCCTATCAGATTTGGTTCCAACTTGGGTAAAATGTGAACTGATGCATATAATCAGCTTTCTGTTCGACGCACAGTCTGTTTTAGTGCATTCTCATCTGCATTTTATATCGTGATTGATGATTAACAACTGCAACTAAGCTGCATTGTTGCCGTTGATGTGAAATTCTTCTATTATGTCTTCACTACTCCATTATAACTCAAACCACATTTCCACTGTGAAATATTTTTTTTATACTCGCAACTCTTATATCTGTAAATGACTGTTTGTGACTACATATCACCTGCAGATGTAGAGATGGTTTTAACGCTTAGTGATTGGTTTTTCATTTGATTTATAATTCCTAATACCATAAGTCCTGAGTCATGTGCGAGATACTGGCTAACAATAATTCGTTTCGTTACGCATTTTTCAGTTTAGTTAGAAAACTTCAAGCAGAAAGTGTTTTCAAGGAAAATGTTTTTTGTGTTTTTCTTTGATGTAATGCAATAGGCTGTGTCGATTGTCCAGACGGCTGCGGCAATGTGGTCTGTGTTGTAAAACTTCAGGTGTTTCTGTATGTTGAAGTAAAAACACAGGTGCAAGAATGTAACTTAAATAAACACGCTGGATTCCCAAACATTTGTCTTGTGCGTCTAATGTAAATAATTTTAAATTTAAAGTAAATTTTAGATAACTACTAATAATTCATTTAAAGTACCATGAAGGCACTCTTGAATGCAAGTTCGGTACTTAATAAATTCAATTTTCCTGCAAAGTCTTTTGAAGTCTTGAACTTTAAAGCTTCCTCAATGCTTTCTTGAACACAAGTAAAATGTTTGACAAACTCAGCTGATGAGGCTTGAACTGGCCAAATTTATTAGAATTTCAGTATGGCTTCGATAATCCGGAAAGATTGACAGTGCTCCTATCAAGTATAATAACGGTTCTTTTTTACCAGCAAGCCTGCTTGCTGAGTTGCATTTTCTAATGCACAACCTGAACCAGGACAATCGCTACAAAGATTTGGTACAACGATGCGCATTGCGTGTAAAAAACACCTAGATCTGGCTTTAACATCCGATGTGTCCAATTAGTTTTCATCTGAAAGACCTCGTAGTGGTTTAGTAGTCAAAAATAGTAGTAGAGGGAGTAGTATATAGTATCGGTTACGAAAAACAATTGGGCCAGTGTAAGCTCTTCTTAGAGTTTGTTTCCCAATTATAAAATCTATTCTTATGCAGATTATGCAAAAGTATATACATAGATTTAGTTGTATATAGTACGTACATATATGTTAATGGGCGCGACCAATATATGTTCTTATCTGTCTGCTTGCCTGTCCACGGTTCATTCAAATGTGAGTTTTAGTGCTTTCCTCGTATCGTCTGTTGCTTGCTTAGATATCAAATACCTCCCATTCTGTTTCATTCCTTACACATCTTCTGTTCGACATCACGTTATGCTGACCCGTTTCTAGCACAATTGAATCCGCCGTGACCCCATTGCGAAGGTAAAACTGATTGTGGTGCAGCTTAGCTCGTGGCTCGAAGCTTCCTCTATGTGTGAACGCAATTGTGCACTATTTTTTTGAATATGCAAAATTTTCACTGAATTCGCACATGGAAAGTAATTGACCTGGACACAACTGGCGTGTAGAGTGTCGGGGCTTTAATATCACTTGGTGCTTGTGGGCATTTTGTGTTCTTTATTTGTGAGTCACCACTAGTGTTGCATTGTGGGAATTTAAAATAGATTTGTATAGTTTAGCGCTTGTTTACCCAGACATTTATGTTTGATTTTTCCACTTTCTCTTTTAGTTCAATAACTTCTCGCTTATTTGCATGTCTCATGGCTGGCCCATGCAATTATTTACTCCCATTCTCACACTGTTTTCCCTTAGCAAATAGTGATTTGGTCAGGGTTCAATACATATTTGTTGGGTATGTTTTGTTATGTTAAATATTTCTTTAGACAGTTTAATTAATATGAAAGCATAATTGAAGGTTCATTGAGTTGTGTTGACGATCAAAGTCTTTTAGTTCTTCGCAACTGGCACAAGAAAGAACCTGATCCCATGCCTGGCTTTTCCTTACTTTGCTTCCTATATTAAATTAGTCGCCACTAATTTCACTGATAGTGCTTTTGCTGACACCTCATGAAGATTGATACAAATGGCATTTGAGTGTGATTCAAGCCATTAACTACCTGGGCAACAGCCTTCACATTTTAACATCTTTCATCGAAATTTCTACAACACGCATGAAGGAAAATGCATTAATCGCGCATCTCTAAGTTGGATGATCTGTCTTCGGCTGCAAAGTCTGCAAGGGGTAAATGCCTTAGCACCCAATCAGTAAACAATTATACGATTGCTATAAATAAATTACTACAAACTAATTATAAAAATACGATTGTCGATTATGCTCTGAGGAGGCACGTATGGCCGCGCCGCATCAGACTATATAGTACGCTTAACCGTTATCATCTCGCACTATCGTCCCTCGCCGCTCATGTCACATGTTTGCCCAGCAATTGAGAAATGCTACGCTTTGCGGAGTCTTTGTTCGATTTTTTTAATTTTGTAAACTTTCTTTGCAGTTCATTGCGTTTCTATTTTCCTCCATGAAATACAATTTATAGTTCGAGTGATTTCTTTGACGTGATGCTGGTGAAGCCAACAGAGTCGAGAGTTGATTTGCGTCATATGTTGTTTGCAATTATGGCTTGAAAGCGCGACACAACAGTGCTTTAACGAACTGAGACTGCAATGATTTCGGTGTCACCCGGCTCACTATTGCACCAAATGTTGACAACATTTTTATAGGCGCGCGATAATCTGTGCTATCTGCAGATCTTAACCTTCGCATTTGCTATGAACAGAGCCAATCGGAACACCAGTCAATTTCGACTCGTGGGGCCTTTTTGTTGGTTGTGTAAGCTCAATTTCATTATTCCCTGCAATCGGCGGAAATTTCGCACAGCACGCAAGATTGTTGTTCTAGAATGCAAGCAGCAAGTATAAAATTCATTGACCGATTAAACCCAAACGCCAGTAAACGACCCACGTCAGGGCAATGCGAAATAAATGCAGAATGGCAAAAAAGCGCAACCAACAAAATTGCGTTGCGCCAGAATATCGGCAAAGACATAAGTTGCGTTGGCAATATAGCGTCGCCATATTGCCAAAGTGCAAAAGAACCGATTTATCATTAATTTTCACAAATTGTCGCACCATATGAGGCCACAACTGTATGTAGACTGCTTGGCAACGCAACGGAAACGCTTGTTTATGGGTAGCTCACCCAGATAATGTTTATGGCTTCGAAAAAATAGATGGAAAGCCCTTGAATTGCCAAAGCGGTTGCAGAAATTGCCACCTGAACCACTTATATTGCAACGGCCGCTCGGTTTTTTCGCACTGCTGACTTCTTTGTTCAGCCTTTTGGTTTTGCCAAATATTAGTCATTTAATACGGGCCATAATTAGTAACTGTATACGAGCTGAGTGCGAAGTCCGCAGACAGACTTTCAACAAAGGCGCATGACATCATTGCTGCAGTATTGATTGCTATGCACTTATCAACAGTCTGATTGGAGAGTCCTAAGCATTGTGTGTGTGTTTAATTGGCAAATGTTTTCTGTTTAATTAATATAATTTTCGTTTTGATTAGCCGACTGAACTGCTCGAGTCATTAGCGCTATCAGACATTTACTAGCAGACATCAGACTAGCAACAAGACGAATGGATAGTTCCCGTCGCCATCTTTAGGGTGCGTGCTTTTCATAAATGGGTCTTTTAATTTTCTTTCTTAAATTTAAGAATATTAGTAGAAAGTAGTAGAAAGTCCTCTATTCCAAGCAAAAGAGAGATAGAGCTTAATACAATTTTGCAAGTTATAAGTAGCAGAAGACAAATACGGATAGGAAATTGCAGAAGAAACTTTTACCCCCACCATAAAGAAACAATTTAAAGACGCTTCTTTTGGTGTAATCGGTTTGTTTCTATGGCATTTGGTTACAGAGATATGACGTGAATAATTTCAACTTTTCTCGAGTTTTGTATGAGATTTGGTCTTCACCTCATCAGTTTTTTCGCTCTCCTGAACATTTTGAAAATTAGACTTAGGTTGTTTTGTCAAAATGCCTCAGAAATAGTTAATAAATAACTCGTCGGTACTGTTATCTTTCTTATCTTCGGTACTGCTGGTACTGCTGGAGCAGTACCAGCAGTCAAAAGCAGGTGCAACTGCCACTGAAAAGAGGCACAGGTTCACGATCTCCCGCCTGTCAAAACTATTATTTCTAAACTCTGCAATGAACAAATAAAATACAATTATATATCTATTTTTCCTTTAATATGTACTTAATTTCATTAATTAATTCATTGTGATTGTTTTTATAAGGTAAAAATTTACATTTTAACTTACTTAAAATTAGACGGTTAAGTTACAATATTAAGAAAATCATTCGATTATTCGATTAATATCCATTTCTTTCGATTAATTGCAATTAATAATCGCTCTGTTTCAATTAATCATATGATTCATTAATCGATTAATGAGTTTTTTTTCCCATCACTATCAACGATACAACTGTTACTCTTAAACCATAAAAGGCATCAGATTACCTCACACAATCAATGTTATTTCAAACGTGATCGTTTTTTCAGAGGGAACCTAAGTGATTTAACGCAAAACACCGACGAATATTTTAAATAACACACAGCAGTTTAAAAGCATATGAAATATGGTTTATTTCATAATCAATTAATTTTATTGTTATTATTATTGCAGTATTTACTATTATCGGATGACATAAAGTCTGATATGTGTGCTCCATATTTACCGCGTGCTGACTAATTCGCATCGCAATATTTAATTCAATATGAGTTATTGTTTAACACTTGAAATCTATTGAATTGATATATCTAGTTTGAACACGACTTAAGGCATTGAGTGCCTAACATTTCTATCAAATGGTCTTATTCGTACATTGTGGTACAGTGATTTTATATTCAATTGGAATTGTGTTGGGATTTAGAATGAGGTGCACAAAGTATTTTTATATCAAATGTTTTGTGATCGAACAGAACCAAATCATAATCGCCTTCATCATAAAAACAGCTTTAAATTATCATATTCGAGTTTGAAATCAGTTGACTTTTTTTTAATGAAAATACGGCCGTACGCATTTCATAAGTCAATACTGACATTGACCTTGCTTTCCGCACAACGTCCTTCTTAAGCAACGTAATCAATTCGCTATCATAAGTGTCGATTATTTATTGATTTTAGTCGCAACAACTCACCGCTCCAATTGCACTTCAAATGTTACCTAACAACCCACATACTACTTATTTATGTATAGTGTGTAGTTATGAAATTGAAGCGCATATAAATACGCACACAAAACACTTGATTGTACGTCACGGTGTCGTTCATAAATTCAGCGAAAATGTGTGCCATTTGGTAATTTATGAGTGGCTTCTGAGGTTAATCTTTATAATGAGCGTATTACGCGTAGTACTCGTTGCGCCGTATGTGGGGTATTGGGAATGATTTTTCGATTTGTTTTCCTTTTGCAACACAACAATGAATAAACTAGCATCTTGGTTCTTTTTTCCCTGTATTTTTCAATTCACACTCGACAGCGTCACGCTCCATATAGAATGCCTCAATAAAATTTTAATTAGAATTGAATTGATAAGCAGCTGCGCTGATGAATATATTTCCACTTCCCCACCCCACGCCTACATCCAGTCACACAAACAATGCGTATTTGAGTAGAAAAAACATGAATAGCTATAATCCTTCATCTTATCAGAAAGAGGAAATTATATACATTCAATAAAAAACGCTGATGTTGATTTTTATAGATGTTTAATTTTTTTTGTTCTGCCTTGCAGCAAAATATTATTTGTGTTGAGCGCGCTTTCGCTGACGTCAATGCAAATCTTCTGATATTTACTCTGTCCCCCTCGTCGCACCTACAGTGTGTGTGTGTGTGCGTTGACGTTCAATTCGGTTCGAAATAAACAAAAGGTCGAACAGCGGCAGCAACACTCTCGGGGTCAACGGGAGGACATAGCAGCCAGAGAACGCCGGGACGCACCGAAAGCGCATTCGGGCGGAATTTCGATTAGAGACCATTTGCAAGGTTGCCTCGGATGCGCTTGACCCGAATGTCTATGCATCATCATGCACAAAATTTAGCATTGAGCTTCTCGCATTGTTATTGCTGCGTTTGTTTGCCTTTAGTGCAATTTTGATTAGAATTAATCTCGAACGAGATGATGATGAACGAGTATACAGGCCCTTCTAGAATTGCATTTTGCATTCTTTGTGTGCAGCGCTTGCAATTATCAAATTTAACCTACTAACACAACAGTCGCACAATGACGGCAATGACGGTTGGTGGCACTAAGAAATGCTGATAGTACAAATTCAGCTGCTTTCTAACGCATGAGCGCAACAAGCTCAATGCTGTTGTGTCGGAGTTTTCATCAATATTTATTACCAAAACAGACTAAAACTCGAACAGACCACTCTTAGTAAGAGCTCTAAATGAATTAAACAATCGCAGCGTCATATAAGCACCTAGGGTTCCTAAATAGATGCAAGTAATACCACGGCCCATTTAGTCGTGGCTTGATCTATATCCCTCAAGAATATCATCCCAACAAATAAGTTGAACTCACCTACATATGTAGACAGCAGACCCTTTCCCATTCAGAATTGTACCATAAAGCTTACAGCAGACAATATGTTAATTTACTGGAGCATCATCGCATATGTATGGTTCTGTTTCGTTATTTCCATTATGGATGCTTTGTGAAAGTAATGCAACTGTGAAACATATGACCGAACAACAAGTGCAGCACATGCATATCACTTTACCACTACTAGTTCCTAGTTTTACTAGTTAAAATTTTATACTTACAAAATAATAAAAAACCATTTCATGTTCCAGGGCATAACATTCTACATAGAAGATTTAGTAAGTAATTCTTGGACAATCTTACCTCTAAGATTGTCCAAGAATGTAAGATGAAGCTTAAATCAGTCGCGAGACGTAATAAGCTCCAACTTATCTGGGTTCCGGGACACTGCGGTGTTCTAGGAAACGAAACTGCCGATGAACTGGCTAACTGTGGATCAGGGTGCACACACATGGGACCAGAACCAATAATCGGCACCAGTCTAGCAGGAACCCTGGACTGGATCAAGTCCTATGTCAACAACCTACATAGAGAACGTTGGTCTAGCTTGGAAAGCTGTAAGACTGCCAAGTGTTTTGTGAAAAGCCCGAACAGGAAAGCAGGGAATTTCCTCCAGAAGCTGAGAAGGAAAGACCTCCGACGAATGGCCGGGTTAATCACAGGACACAATCCATGGGGGCGACATATGGCCAACATGGGCATCATCGAAGATCCGACTTGTGTGTCTTGCCTGGAGGAGATGGATAGTACAGAGCACTTTCTCTGTGCATGTCCTGCCTTCTCTAGAACGAGATTGCGCACGCTGGGTTCAGATGTTATGAGAATGGACGAAGTTCATTCTCTCGCCCTGTGTGATCTCCTGAGATTTATTAATGAGTCCGGGAAATATGCACAGGAGAATCCATAACTCCCTCTCCCTTTCCACCCACTTTCAATTTTTCTTTTCCCATTCCCATTGCCTCTATCAACCTTTTTCCTGAGCCTTAAGTACAATGGACTATAGAGCCTAAGTGCTTGGGGTAATGACCTCCCTTAGGTTACTTCCTCGGCTCCCATTGACATCCATCCTAGTAATATGTATGACATACATATATACATATATATAATGTCTACTTGGCCTTGTCAGAAGCTCAAACTGGTTTTATGACAGTTTGCTGTATCACAGTGGGCCTCTATAGCCTAGATGAGCTTCCTTCGAAGTAGCCATTTCTACCTATTTACCTACCCTAGAATGTCCATTCCCCATGGAGCAGTCAAATTGCTTTGAGGAAGGATATCCCCCTCTTTAAGGGACATCACCAACAAAAGCCTTGACAGCCGTTACCCTAAACGTCTAGCAATTGCGACCCCTAATCCTAATCCATATCGACCTCAATTCATTTTTAACAGTGTAGCCCAGACACAGATGGGTAATTGTTTCATTAAATTGTTTGAGCTGCTCTTTACATTATGTAATATTATTAGTATTATAATTTTAATTGCACCCAAAGTTCAAATGGGTTGTTTAAAAATCACGTTCCGCACGCTTCGTAGCCGGAATTCATTCAGCTAATCACATATTTGGATATTTAGTACATACCGACTTACACTTGCAACACTCAAAATGAGGCGTGACGCTTTATTGTTCCGCACATTTGGCATTTCCTCTCCTCCTCATTTACTTTAAAACAAATGACACCAAGTTCAAAATAACCTTTTTTATGCATTTGAAATCCGAAGGGCAACAGAGTTGCTGTGACAATTGGTTGGCACATGTCTTGCTGTGTGAATTCGCCAGCTGTCGACAGTCTGCTGCACATTTCATACGTTGTGCTGCCCGCAAATTGAGTAAACGAAAATAACAAAACTGCTTCCGTTTTTTTCAATTATTGCTGTGTGCAACGATTGCTCTGTTGCTTGGTTGAGCATTTTCTGTTTATTTTTCATTTTATTGTACAAGCGGAAAAATTAGATAAATATGAAATGCAATAAATATATAAAATACTGTATTCAGGTAGGTTTCTTAACGTATCTCTTAACCTTACCAGAACAATTTATATATTTTTATTACTCTTTACAAATAATAAGTAAGTTAATTAATAATTCAAAATTTGAATTATCTAACATTTCTAACGTTCTGACTCGGGTGTACAGTTCCACAAAAAATAAAAATGCTTTGCTAAGGTTAGCAACGACTCCGCTAACTCTCATGTCCCTATAATTCTCACACCAATTTCGAAACCAACCCCAACCCCTTTTCTGTTACATTAGATAGACACCTCGAATTTGAAATTGAGGCAGCAAAGTGGTGCGGTTTTAGTGCAGTGTTGCCAAATTTCCGTTAATATTTTAGTGAAAAACGGGAAAGCACACATTTACCTGCGTTCTTGCAATGCTCCATAGGTCATTTTTTGAGGCAAAGGCCGAGCTGAAGGCGCTTCAATTTGTGAGCTACACACACACACCCACGCGCGGAGGACCAACTGCACAAACAATAATATAAACAAAACAAATTGAGACCACAGGCGAACAGCAGCAACAAACAACATCAATTGTTTGGGTTAGTTGACTAGTTAGCTTTACCAACAACAACAATAACAATGAGTATCGTTTCGACAGCATCGTAAACGTTGCCGCGATAAGGCAAACAAAAATATGTTGTGTGCTGTTACAGCTGCGTGTGCTCGTACAAACAGATGCACGCAGCTAATTTTCACTGCAAGATACACACACAAAATCGTACGATATTTTCGTTGGGTAATTTCATTTAAAAAAAAACAACAACAAAGCAGAGGGTGTGTGGCCGCTGCAGAAACCGGATTGCGGCACTAGGCAGGCAACGCTCAACGGAAAAGGAGGTGTGTCGCGATGACGACGCGGCACTCGTATCTACCAGATACATTTCGAAAATAACTTCATGGCGACTTGACGCCGCGTCATCTGTGCTCCGTCTTTCATTCTCATTGTGTGCCGTTTTTCTCTTCTCGATGGAACTCGGTGATCCCTACACCGTTTGTCTGCATGGCGCACTAAAACGCACACCCCCGGACGAGCCCCTTTTTCACTCAACCGCAGCACTCTGCTGGCACTCGCTCACCTCTCCACGCGACTACTACCTGTTATTCCGCTCCAACACCTCGTTTATCCGCATGCACCAAACAGTTTGAGTGCTGTCGAATTTTATTTACATAAATTTTTGAAAGCGCGCCAGTGCTCACGGTTCTTCTTTCCTTTCCTTCTTTCGGCTATTTAGTTGTAACCCAAATTGTTGCAGTCGTTTTGCTTTGATTTCAGTTTTTTGGCTCACACCAACAACACTATTGTGCTACTGGTGCGTCAAAGCGTCCATCAGAAATAAGGTCGCATAATTTAAACTTTCAGCACTTTCTCAGCGTCAGTGGCATTTTTATAACAAATTTCAAACCTTGGCCGGTATTTGTGACGCACGTCAATACTTGAAATGATAACAATGTTTTTACTTATTTTATTCAAAATAAATAAATAAAATAGTTATGAACGAAATGCTCTTACAAGTTGAATAAAATACAAATTTTTATATTATTTTTTTAATTGAGAAATCTTCAACCTTGTATGCATTTCCTCTTTTGCCGACCAAAACTATTTAAAACTGTTTAACTAAGTTTATATATACATGTGTGCATATGCATGTTTGTGTATTTTACTAGCAAACACAAAATGTTCACCTTTTAAATCTTTTCAATTTCCGCTGCTCTGCCATTTCTCGCCTATGACACGCTGACTGTTGCCCATATCGTTTTCTGTTTACATCTAGAACCATCTATTTTTAGTTTGTTTACGTTTGCCTGCAAGTGCAATGTCGATGCCTCATGCTGTTGCACATTTGAATTTGTATTCCATTTCCGTTCTTCTTTTGTTTTGCTTTCCCTTTCTTCATATATTCGACAATATAATTTGTGTGTTTCTTGTCTAATTCGGCTGGCGGTTTCGGCTGTCGCTCTACTTTTTCTCATGAATTCAATAGTCGAATTCTATTGCGACAGCTGCAAAGCTATTATCCTACTTGCCACTCCCATTAACGAGATCATATAAACACTCATGTTATTCCCATGAACCTTTCTATTGGATGCACTGTATTTCACTGTTTTTGGTTACTTTTACTTGCTGCACTGGAATGTTCTGAATGCATCTGCATCTGTTTCTCAAGTTCGAGAAAAAATCTGAAAATATCAGCAAAGCAAAGTAGATCACTAAGACCGACCCTGTAGCACTAACGTTTCCAGACAACGAGTCATAATACTCTACGCACTTGACTTTCATCATCAAATCATTGGCAGTGCAGTCTCGCATGTACCCAGCCACACCCACACATGAGCATTACCGCATCAGCTCGAATTACCGCCGGCCAAAGTCACTGGAATTTTATCATTGCTTTGTTGTTGTTTACCTGCTGCGAGTGTGGAACGTGCGGTTGTGAATTGCGGTTTTCTGTTTGCAAACCTGTTGTGCTGTTGGAATCCAGCAGCTGTTGTCACACCCACACCACACTCTCCCCCATCCATCTTTCTCTCTCTCTGTATGCATCAGGCCGCAGTGTCACACTTTTTTTATCGTACCAGCACGTGACACATATCTTCGGAGTCGCTGTCGTCGCCAAGGTCGTATCTAAGCGACAGTAATCACAATGGCGACTATTTCGCATGCAAACATTGGCGATTTCCGTCGCTATAAACGATGGTTATAGAGCGACAAAACGAAAGTCATCGCCAGATTGCACAAAGTTCCTCTGGCTTAACCCGTTGGTGGCATTGCTTATCAACTCTTCATGTCTCTATTTTTTCGGTAAAACCTACTTTTCGGAAATTGCTTAAAAGCAACTGCAGCTGAACGCGGCATCTGAAAAGTCTCGACCTATCTGCAGAGGAGCAACGCTCTCGCATTCCAACCGCGAATCTGTTATTCAAGCTGCTTGTTTACGAGCAAATGGAACAACTTGTTTTTCGTCAGAAGGCGCCGTCATCGAGCTTCTAATGTTTGTGTCTTAATGCCGTTTCCTTATCTACGCCACTGCCTCCTTTCCTTCACAAACACAACAACAGTTGCATAAGATTTTGTTTATCATTTCCATTGGCTTTGTTATTGTTGTGTTGTTATTGCGCCTCTTGTAGAGTGTGAGCCCATTTTACAATATGATAATTTCTTATGAGGGGCTCGTCGTGGTCAATTCAATCACTACAACAACTCAAACACAACTACTGACAACTCCAAAGCATTATCATAAAAAATTTACTCATTCTTTATGTCACCAACTGGTTTCAAAATAAGTTCTATACATATGTAACCAACATTACGAGATCCTGTATGAGTTCATAGAATTTAAATTCATTTACTTAATTCGTTACTTGTTTCCATACACATAAACAGCAGTTTAAGGTCGGTTGCGTTTCGATACTTTGCCCATGATTCAAAAATAAAACTATGTATTATTTTTCACATCAAACTTGTCCATTTATATAGTACAAACTGTAAGATTACAACACTCACACGTAAATATGTGCAAATGTGTTCGTACACACCCATTTTATATTTGTTGTTTTTCTGGAGTTGTTTATTTACAATTTTTACAACGTTTTTGTTTTTGTCATTTAATGTGGCATGTGAGCGATAATGTTTGCTACTTGCATTTGTTTTTTTGTATTGTTTACTCCAGCTCGTATTTATACTCGCAATTACAATTATAGCAATTTTCAATGCAAAACAATGCGCAGTTCTGTAATTTTCGATTCGTTGACTTGGCTTGACCTGACCATCAATTGGAAATTCTTTTCGAATTTTTCGTATCACTTGAACAACGACACAAAGAAATCCAGTGTTGATAGACTGCCATACATGAACGAGTGTTGATTCGGCCCGTTGAGCCGGACATATGGTTTCTCGAAAATTCCATATTGTATATAATTCTGGGGTTTAAGTTAACAGAAGAAAACATGAAAGAACATAAGGCGTATTCGAAAAAGAAATTCAAAAATTAATTTTGTGTTCTATTATTGTGATTGTCGTATTTTTGTTGTTGGCAACAAAACGCTTAAAATTTCCAGTGCGGTGTTTTTTTACTCCATTCACACTTTTTTTTAACATTATTTAAATAGTTTTCTAGTTCACCCTTTCGCTACAGATTTTTACTGGGGAATGTTAACGCTTTTAATTTTACGTTTTAGGCTTCTAAGTGGTTATATTAGCAAAATTCCATAAACAATTTTTATTTTTATACTCGGACCCTGTATTTTACAGTATTTTTCTATGAGAGCAACCACATCGTTGTGACGAAAATTGTAATATTTCTTCATTTTCTTCAGCCCAAAAAAAAAGTATCTAAATTGAAAGAAAACGTCAAATTAAAAAGTTATCTAATTTTTCTGCTTCTTCTTCCTTTACTATGTCAAGATGTATATCTTAAAAAAACATGTATACTTCTCTTCCTGAAACTTAAATATTCAGTTTATTAATTTCGTATCTTTCCTAAAACTCAAACTATTCTAAGCCTAAAAAAATGTATTCTTGGAACCATAGAGGGTTCAGACGTCCACAAAGTAGCAAGTTGTCATATGGCAACAAAATAGCGAAAATTACATTAATTTCAATTCCTTTAAGCGATTGTCTTCGGTCTAGAGTTACAAACGCACTTTTATGGAATCATCAACTTAACTGATTAGAGCTCAAAAAAAAGAAAGGAGTTGCTTCCTACACGTTCATTATTTGCAAGTCATCCAATTCACCTTTGGATAAGCCTTTCTTAGTTAATACAATTTGCGCCACGAGTGTGTACTGACATGGACATTCGAGAAAAATCTGATTATCTCATACACCAGGGTTGATGGGGAAAATAAATCAAAACTTTAGTCTAAAGCAAAACCTTCTGTATTAGAGTTGAAAATATAAAAAAAATCCCTCATATCTCTTTGAAATTATCATATATCTCATGTTACTATCATTTAGTGTCCGACCGAATTATCTCCGAATCATCTAGAATCATCTTCGGCCGAAACCGAAACGGAATTTCGGTTTTTGTTTTTTAATATTCGGCCGAAACCGAAACTTTCTAGAAATTGAAACCGAAACCACTTCTTTGGGCCGAAACCGAATATTCGGTCGGACAGTACTATTATTATATGTAACTAATATAATATTAACCAAAGAGAAAATCTGTGGACTTTTGACAAAAGCACTTAAGTCAAATTTCCAATTTTTTAATCATAAAGAAACAATTTCAAGACGCTTCTGGTGTAATCGGTTTGTTTCTATAGGGTGTTTTTTTTAGAGGTTTGTTTTTCGATTAGAGATAAAACTGGCATTTTGTGGTCAAATCTGGCAACTCTAATGTCATTTATGTTCAGTTTGGTTTGCCATTTCATCATGAACAGGTTGACAAAAGAACAACGCTTGCAAATCGTGCAAATTTATTTCGAAAATAATGGTTCAGTTCGCGAAGTTTCCATTTTATGGTCGACATAATCGTCCATCAGAGCAATTAATTCGGTTAACCATGGGTCGTTTTCGCACTACGTTTACTCTATGTGATAATACGCATCCGCAGAGACGTCGAACAGTGCGCACCGAAGAAACAATTGCCGCTGTAGAGCAAAATGTTGAAGAGGACCCGAATGAATCGATTCGCCGCCGTGCACAGCAATTGGAGCTTTGTCCATCAACTGATAATTGGACCTGTAGAATTGGCTTTATTCGAGCCAGCCGCGGCGGCCACATGCCCGAAATCATATTTAAACATTAATGGCATAAAATTATCCTTCCAATAAAGCCAAATTGATGGACATTAAAACGATTTTCTTGTGTTTTATTTCAATTCGAAGTTCTATACCTCTAAAAAAAACACCCTATATGACATTTAGTTACAGAGATATGACGTGTATAATTTCAACTTTTCTCGAGTTTTGTATGAGATTTGGTCTGCATTGGTCAGTTTTTGTAGGGTTCACAGATATTTGAACGCTTTTTACTTTGCGTGACCGGCTCGCAGTTCGCGCTTGTGGGCTGTTTCTGCAAAATAAGTACCCGTAATAGTAAAAATTGATTAAAAGTTTATATTTGTTACGCAATTAGTAAACTTTAACGCCGCACACACGTAGTGTCAACACGCAGCGGTGCCAATCTGTGTACAAACGTAGTTTTCTGTGTATATAATTTTAATTCTTTTGCGCGCAGTTTTTGTTGTGTCATAGTTGGGGTTTTCATGGTCGTCACAACAATGCGTTTTACCGGGCGAACCGTTCCAGTGTCCACTCTTAGTGCGCGCGTGTTATTTTTTTATAGATGTTATGATGATAAGTCTTGTTGATGTAGTTTCCTCTACGCAGTTTGCAAATGCTTAACAAATTCGTTATCAGAATAATTGCTATGACGGTTTGATGTGCACGCTCGTTGTTTTTGCTTTTTGTGCGTCTTTAAATTGCTTCCCACTCTGCTGGTGGCACAATAGAAGACTTTGTGCTCGATTCACGGCCACACGGTTAGGCCCCCGGAAAGCACCGATAACTAAAAACTGAATGAAATGCGCCTCAACACTATGAAGTGTGTTCACACTTTGAGCCTCCCAATCGCCCCACGCAGCTTTAAATAGTTTAGTTATCGGAATTACCCGGTGCTTATCTTTAGCAGCAGCAATAAATCGCATTAGGTGTCATTCATAAAGATATCGGCCCAGTTGTTGTCAATTGATACGCTATGGGGGAATATGTGGGGGGCCATAATTTTTGCACACTTATGCGAGCACGCCTGGTTTTTTTTCGCAACTTCCACAAATAAATATCAACATGTGTGCACATAAATACTTATTAGAAATAAAAAAAGTACTCGCACGTTGTATGGTATACCACCTCGATAAGGAGAATCGAAAACGAGTGTTTAGATTTATTAGTTCTTGATTTGCTTAAGCGTGTTTAGTGTTAACGCATTTGAACGCACAATACGTACTTTTTCATTTAAATTTCGCCGGGAAACCCATTCGTCGAAATATTTTTTTTCTAGGTTGGTATGACTGTCAGTGACATCTGTTCCAAATGTCGCATCAAAATAATCATTAGTGTTTAGTATACGCTTGTCTTTCTGAAGTATAAAAAGTGCATTCGGCGATTTTTACAATGAGTGAAATTATTCAACAAAGAAGTTCCATTAAATTTTGTGAGCGGAATCAGATTCTGGTGCCGAAACGTTCAGAAAAGGCCTTCGGTGATAATTGTATAATATAATTTGATTGGTACAATTTGGTTTGACGTCCAGGACGGCCATCAACATCAACTCATGATCAACACGTATCATAATAAAATCAGGGAATTGGTGATCGAGAATCGACCATTAACAGTCAGAGATCTTACTGGCATCGTTGGAATATCGGAAGGATCAGTGAAAACCATTTTAAAAGATCATTTAGGCCTAAGAAAGCGCGATTGGTTAAAAAAAAAATTGATTCTTCATGAGTTTTTCGCCGAAAATTCAACCAATATCGTTCCACAACCACCGTATTCGCCTGATTTAGCTCCGTGTGACTTCTGGCTGTTCAGCAAACTCAAACAACCGATTAGAGGAGACCGTTTTGAGTCAATTGAAGATATTAAACGTGAATCGCTACGCGCTACTCCGGACATTGACTTTAACAACTGTTTCGAGGATTGGAAAATACGTTGACACAAGTGCATTGCGGCCGGGGAGGATCAGTTTGAGGAGGACGAAATAGATTTGGAAGAATAAATAAAGAATTTTAAAATATGAACAAATTCTTACTATTTTTTGCCCACAGTAGTAAAACTTCGTCTACGACTTGATGCTGATTTAATTGTTGAATTATCATAATTTGCACAAGTTTCCGCACTACGAATTGTGCTACTCACATCTGACTCACATTTGTTGCTAGGTCCAGCCAACCGTTTCGTTTTGTGATTTACAGCCTCCAAACCCATTACACGTCAATTGACAAACTATGTTCGTCAATCGGTTTTCGAATCAGGTGATTGCTCCGCTGATAAGACCGCAAGCCACAGCCACTGCCCACCGATCTTCTTATCACTTTGGGGAAGTGTGTTCGAGTGACTTCTGTGCAATAAAAAACGAACTCTTTGAAAACATTGTAGACCGCACTCACGTCAGCAATCGCACAGCGTATACAATATTTATGTGGCAGTTGTCCTTGTTCAGCTTTATTGGAGTGAGCTATCCGCACTACAACAGAGCCATAATCATTATAGTTTTGTTGTTTGTTGTTGTTGCGGTTACCCCCAACTAACTGCGTCAATTTATTCTCCTATTCTAGATTAAATATTGTATGAAGCCGATATTGCAGGCGCAATTGAAATTTTGCTTAATTGACAGTTTTACATATGGAAACCTTTTGTCTGTGTAATCGTTCGTTTCCCTTGGGTTATCGGGCCCAATCAAACAAAGCACTGCAATTAGTTTTATGTCTTTTGGGAAATTCAAACTTTAGCCAGTCATCTGATTTACAGTTCAAAAAATCCATTGACTCTTGTTTGTTCTAAGAGCGATAAGCCGAAGTGCGATACCTTCCAGCAAGGCCTATTACAATAATTTGTCGGTTGACATCGACAACACCGCCAAACGAACAATTTGTTGGCGCCTGATCCGGTCACAGCTCTGGTGCTGGCCCGTACTCGGCGCCACTTCCAATTGACTTGGGCTTTTGTTTGAGATTTGCCTACGATTCGCGCTGTCCGCTATTTTGATAAGTTTGTGTGAACTGCTGTGTTGGCATTTGAGATTTAAAATGTATTTTTGTTCATACTATCAGGAATGGAATTTGCTTTTCGCACGACGCAGATGGAGGTGAATGACTTTAGTATTTTAATTAGAAATGTAATGGCTTTTGTTCTTCGATTTGAACCAAGAGAGCTGTGCAGTTCAACTGAATATCGCCGTTGGGCCATGTCCAAGCGTGTTCTATTTGTTTGAATGAGAGCTTTTTATTTGGTGACGCGTTGCCATAAAATACATAAAATCTGTATTTACTTAATCTTCCTTTGTAGCGAACTGAATTGCAGCTGAGAAATTGCTTATATTGATTTTGATATTTTACTGAAATCGATTCTGTAATCTGCTTGTAGCATTAAACATTAGATTTGATATTTCTATACATCGAATCATTGTAACTATTGTTGCATTTACTAATCTCCAAATTGTCTTCTCATCTACTTGCAGGCAGCATGACGTCGGACTTCTTCCGTGTGGTCAACGAAGCGCGCCGCCATTCGCTGGGTCCCTTCAGTCCCTCCTTCAACATACAGACGTGCCTATTCGAGGGCCTACAAAAGCATTTACCCGAGGATGCACACAAGCGTGTCAGCGGTCGCTTGCACGTTTCCCTGACTCGTGTGCACGACGGCAAAAATGTCATAGTCTCCGATTTCAATTCACGCGACGAGCTGTTGCAGGCACTGCTCTGCGCCTGTTTCATACCTGGCTTCTCCGGCATTTTTCCGCCTCGCTTTCGAGGCGTACGCTACATGGACGGCGCCTTCTCGGACAATCTGCCCATACTCGACGAAAACACCATTACGGTGAGCCCGTTCTGCGGTGAAAGCGACATTTGTCCGCGCGACCAGAGCTCACAACTCTTCCACCTCAATTGGGCCAACACAAGCATTGAGATATCGCGCCAGAATGTTAATCGCTTTGTGCGCATTCTCTTTCCGCCACGTCCCGAATTCCTCTCGAAGTTCTGCCAGCAGGGATTCGATGATGCGCTGCAGTTTCTGCATCGCAACAATTTGATCAATTGCCGTCGCTGTGTGGCAGTTCAGTCCACGTTTGTGGTGTCGGAAACAGTAACGGAGCCCCAAGACTTTGATCCGGAATGCAGGGAGTGCAAGAAGCACAGAAAGGTGAGCAACAGAAATAGGTTTTACTTCAATTTTAATAGTTTTCATGCCGTTGGGCTAAGTTTAATTTTGAAGTGGTATGATAAACGACTTCGAGCATTGATTAAAAACTAACATGTGTATTTTTTTCTTTTTTTAGGACGCTTTAAGCTCAAACATGCCACAAACTGTGCTCGACGTCATTCAAGATTACATCGAGCAAGCAAACAAAGGACTGGCCAATTGGATTTTCAAACACCGCGGCATCAAGCTACTATCGCTGCCGGCCACCGTGCCAATGGACTTCTTCATGGCCACCGTCTCAAAGTATGTACCAAGCATATTGCTGCAAAAATGAACAATCATCCAAATCATCTCATCAAACTGATATTACGTCTTCCATGCGTGATCGCTTTCCCACCGCTTGTCTTTTGAAATGTTTCCATGTGTTCATTCCCCTTGTTTCGTCCTCAACGCACTTGTTCCCGATCCACTATTTTCCCTCTATCTGCTACTTCTGTTTTATCTGCCACTTTTTACTATTTTCTATTGTTATTCTATTCCATTTTAGAACTGTGAGGCAGCTTCCAAAGCCATTTGGAAAAACATTTGCAAGCGCCTAAAAGCATTTCCTTAGCCCTAATCGAACATTTCAATCCAATCTCAGCAATATTTGCACACGATTCTTACTGCTTCGATATAGCAACTATAGCTAATAAGTTTGTTTACGAAAAATTTGTAAAATTATATAAAATCGTAAATTAAAAATGATACACTCTGACAAGAATTAATGTGTTCTTCTCCTAGTAAAAACGCTTATTTTTAGTTAAAGTTAATAGCAAATATGTCTACTTAACAACTGACTCATACTTGTATGCCATAAATACTACTTAGCTTTATCTACTTAAGTATTATCTCTGAACATAGCCGCAATGGAAATTAGTTGTATGTACTCATATTTTGTAATTGAAACGAAAACCAAATAAAAATAGTAAACTGGTGCATATGAACTTGTTTATTTCCTACACGCTCTTATCATTCACCAAAAGCTCACCGTTCCTTGTAGGTTCGTTGTGTTTCCACTTGCAAATGTGTCTCCAAATTTAGATTTACCTCGAATTGGCTTGGAAAGCTTCGCCCTATCCTCTTTCAGTGTCACGCGATCTTTTCATTTTCTCACCTCATTAAGTTATGTTTCAACACTGCAAAAATTCTTAAATCAGTTCAAATGTAAATCCTTATTTATCTCTTCTCACCCTGCCCCACTATTTCCGCACTCTGTACTCGCTTTTGCGTACACACATCAACTCTAGGATCAGTTCCTTGACACCAAAATTGACCCGACATGTACGCGTCAAAGTGGAGAATATTCTACGGCAGCTTAACAATGCAGTACAGACGCGGCTGCTCAGCAAATTGACGGTAAGTGTTTTCATTGGAGAATTTGCTATTTTTACTATTTTGATGTACTCTGCTCTTACAGATCTGCGATCCGCCACATTTCGATACCACTGGCCTACTGCATTCGAAGCGACTCTATGGCCCAAGAGTGTCCATTCTGGTGGACGAGTGGTGAGTTTCAGCTCTTACTGATAATGTAGCTTCATGGTTTTACTCTATGCTTGAGTGTTTAAGGCAAAACTTGAAAACGATTTTTCTAAAATACATGACGTTCGGTAACCATGCTGTACAAATTTAGAATTGACTTCCTTTGCGCTTTGGACCCACATTGAACAAATATAAAACTCATTCAACACATATTATTTGGCTTGATGATGGCCAGTTGTCGGCAAATCGCTCATTTTTAAACACATACTTGCTCCAAATTACCCCTTGCCTGCTTTCAATGTAAATAAGCTGCAATCCACATTCCCTTTTTTCAATTCTGATTGCCTAAACAATTCCTCGTCTTGTTCTCGTCCAATGCAGCGGTGCCCCATCAATTGAAGGCGATGTCGACAACTACGAACATGTGCTGAAGGTGACAACGCACAACGACGCGCTCTACGCTTACTACTACACAGATGATAACACAAATAAGGTGAGTAAATTGGCGCAATGCATGAGTCGAGGCATAGCATGTTAACGCTAATTAAACTCTGGTCTTCAGGTGAAAGTAACCGAAATTTTCGATATGACTGAAAACGAAAACCTTGCCAAAGATCTCAAAGTGTTCGAAGGCTCCGTGGAAGATCACCCAAATCCGCATCAGCATCATCACAATGTCGTCAGCGAGTGGAATGGAATTGAATCAGGTATGTGTGGCTGTGTGCATTTGCAAAGTTGGTAGTCTGCTGCGTTTCTCTATTGAACCCTTTAACTATTGTAAACTGAAAGTGGTCCTCAGCCTATCGTCTTTATTTGAATTGTTTCATCATCATCGATTTTCTTTCTCCAAACCCTCTCTTTTACAGTACAAGTAATAACCAACGATCCTGCGATTCCTGAAGATATTTTTTGAGCAAGTTGCACAGAAAATCAAAGAATTCGATAGAAAACCAAATACACTTAAAATTTCAAACATCACACCCACTCGCCAGCGTTGCAACGCGATTGGCAATCACACACGATTATTGAATTTTCAAACATTTTCTAAATTAATGATTTAAAAATTAAATCCATACTCGTATTGAAGGTAAATTTGGCTTTCGCTTACAAAACAATATTTGATTTGTATACGTGCTTCAAACACATATTCGTACAGTCCGCCAACAACCATACCCACACGTATTTTGTGCAAATTTGCAAAAAATAATTCGTCTCTTTTTATTGACTTATTTCAATTTGTATGCTTTTCTATTTGTTACAATTCTATTTTAGGGTAGTTTGCGCTTTTCTATTATGATTTGAATTTCCATCTTATTGCTTCTTTCGCTATCGATCTAATGTTCTGTTGCTATTCTATTTTATTACTTTTATTCTATTCTATTTACTGTTACTCAACTTTGATTTTTATTTGTTGTTTGCTTTTATTTAAATGCATTTTTGTATTATAGTTTTTCGGATACTCATTTATTTTGCTTTTTATTCATTATATTCAAATTTTGTATCTGTTATGTTTTAATTATTCTACTTCTACTAATTAAAAACAAATATTGCATTTTGTACTTGTTAAACTTTTATAAATTTGTCGTTTGTTTACTTAAACTTTCGTAGTTTTTAATTCTAATTTATCTGTAAACTATAGTAGTCTTTATTCTATTACGTTTCAAGTAAAATTTCCGTTCACATAGTCAGCATTTATAAAATATTTCATTTCTATCTTGACCCCGTTTGTAGTCTGCGTAGTTTTGTGCATTTCACTTCGACCCTGAAAATTGCTATAACAACTATTTTCATTTTTTGCAATAACACGAAATGTTTGTTCTTTTTCGGCAGATTTTTTCATTGACCAACAAGCGACAGACATTTCTTCCGATTGTGACTTAATATCCCCGTCGTCCTCCACTACTACCTTCATTGCCTACGACCGGGAGGGCGACAGTGAAAGCATACAAGATGATGATTTGGGCGAGGAGATCGAAGCGGGCGTTTTCAGCGACCCCGAAGTGGATCACTTCTACTACGATAAACCTCAACGCAAATTGCAACAACAACCACAAAACGCCAACAACATCAGCAATAAAAGTGGATATACTTCCCTACTGTCCAGTCATCAGCACACGTTGACCGGCAACACGATACCGCCAGATGTGTCATCGCTAACGGTCATAACGTATTGTAGTGAAACGGATTCGCAACGCCATTAGTCTCACGTCGTGATTTTGTTATAATCATAGTCATGTGTTGTTTGTTTTACTGTACCTATATCCGTAAATTTTGGAACCCACAAACTTTGTATTTGACTATATTGAAAGTAATTTGTGATTTTGATAAGGTGACTAGATCGCCATGAATTTTTGCTAGATTAGTGCAAAGCAGTGTTGACAGTTTGTCAAGACCCAAAAGCGCAATTGCAGGCAATGCCATCACAAAAAGCGAACGTAAGCGAAGATATGATCCATAGATTTTAAATTAAATATGGACATGTTCGCATATAAAGTGGATAATGTATTAAACATAAAACTTTAACGATTAACGTACCGCAGTGTACGGCTAGAATGTAGCAAAGCAAATGTACCTAAACATAAAGTATCCATATCCAATTATAAAACATACGGGGGAAATATTAGTTACTGCATATTTTCTGCATCCGCACAAACACACACATATTTTTCTCATGTAACTTATAATGGCTGTGTCTGGTTTTGCCAATTATCTCATTGAATACCTGCAAAGTGTATAATGTTACATTGAAAAATATGTCAGCTGCATACGCGAATATATTTAGACAATAACATAGCATGCCACAATTCATAAAAAGTATTTATAGTTTCTCAGTTTACACGATATTTTAAGTTTTGACTATTATTTAATTTTTTAATACATAAGAAGCAGTGCAAAAGGAAATCACACTTTTACCTTCGACTTGAAATACTTGAAAAGTTCATTTCCATTTTCACCATTTAAATGAAAACTATTAATATATACACATCTACGAGCTTATTCTAACTGATAGCTGTAAGCCTGAATTCAAATAATAAAGTTACGCGTATAGAGGAGAATGAATAGTGATTTTATTATGACTGCCAGCGAGACGAATACCAGGCCATCATGCCAACATTTCTTACGTAGGACATCTGAATTCCGGGAGGTACAATCGGCCATGGTGGTTTGGTAGTGGGGGTGTCCAAGACACACACATGTGCTATTGTATTTTATTGATAAATATACATAACTCGAGCGACTAAAGTGACTGTGTCTGGTAAAGTTGCGTTCAAAGTTTTTAAAATATTAAAAGATAAATATAGAAACCTCATGAAGAAGAGGCTCAATGAACTAACTACATAGTTCACATTGGGTGATGAGAACAGTTTTGACATCAGTACAATAGGTCATCGTGAGACGAGATAAGAGAAAAGGGTTGATTGCTATATCCTAATCCAACTCTTCTTTGCATATATCGGTAAAAAGACAAATTCCACTTTACAAGAACAATTCTATTCACATATCTCTCGCCTTTGTAGCTTGAAATTTCAATAAAATCACTTGTCTCAATATTCAGTCCAGGAAATTCAGGAATAGAGCTCTTTTGAAGGAGTCTGATCAAAGACAAAAGCGTATTGGCTTTATTTCATGATTCCGGACACCTTGGTGGCACATATTATGGTAAACAATGCTTTAACAGCCGCTAATTGTAGGATTATATACAAAAATAAGGCGCACACGAATCCATTGGTTCGATTCGTACCATCGTTATGCATAGTCTTTGTTACCTTTTAAACACAACAGGTTTCTTACAGTTTTTTTTTTGTTTTTAGCAAACGCAGAAAATTTAACACTAGAAAGACCCCAAGTTTTCCATGCCTACAAATACTACATATTTTATCCGCTGATATATCGAAAAGTACACATTAGATTGTAGAACCACAGATAACTCATCATGAGTTATGATGAGTTATCTGTGGTAGAACTCTAATTGTAAAACCCGAAAAAAATTGACGTCATCAGAGCAAACGTTGATAGAAATAGTAAAGAATTTACAGATATTACAAAATGAAAACCCATCAGAATAATCGCAACGGTCTATCTAGTGTTAAACCGAATAAATTCATTGCCAATCCGTTTGAAAATCAGTTATTCTCTGTTGGTAGCGTTGAAAAACAGGTATTGTTTGCTACAGAATCATTAAAATTTAGATTCAATTTAAATGAACAAATATGATCCAAATCGATAGTTTTGTCTTAATCGATTATATAGGGTGTTTTTTTTAGAGGTTTGTTTTTCGAATAGAGATAAAACTGGCATTTTGTGGTCAAATCTGGCAACTCTAATGTCATTTATGTTCAGTTTGGTTTGCCATTTCATCATGAACAGGTTGACAAAAGAACAACGCTTGCAAATCGTGCAAATTTATTTCGAAAATAATGGTTCAGTTCGCTAAGTTTCCATTTTATGGTCGACATAATCGTCCATCAGAGCAATTAATTCGGTTAACCATGGGTCGTTTTCGCACTACGTTTACTCTATGTGATAATACGCATCCGCAGAGACGTCGAACAGTGCGCACCGAAGAAACAATTGCCGCTGTAGAGCAAAATGTTGAAGAGGACCCGAATGAATCGATTCGCCACCGTGCACAGCAATTGGAGCTGGTTGAAAATTGGACCTGTAGAATTGGCTTTATTCGAGCCAGCCGCGGCGGCCACATGCCCGAAATCATATTTAAACATTAATGGCATAAAATTATCCTTCCAATAAAGCCAAATTGATGGACATTAAAACGATTTTCTTGTGTTTTATTTCAATTCGAAGTTCTATACCTCTAAAAAAAACACCCTATACAAAATTGCAAGAAAATAACTCCTAAAACTACTCCGCACAGTAGTTTCATGGATTATCAATTTAAATTTCATATAGTGTGTCATATATTTGGCATTTGAATTGTACTGGCAACGTCGGCTCGCAGTATAGTCGCTGGCGCTGCTGGTGTTGCTTCCTCATCATCGCCTACATCTGACAACACTATCAGCTGTTGACAGCTGTTTCATTTTTTAACACGAGAGTTTTATGAGAAAAAGCAAAAAAGTTTCGGAAGGGCCAAATTTTAAAATAAATAAAATATATAACATAATCTATAAATTGTTCGTAACTGCGGTTTATTCGAGAGCCCACAACAAAGGCAGATATGTTTCGTATGCCACCCCAAATTGACCCGGCCGAGGAGAAGAAGCGCGTCCAAGCCGACGTGCGGAACAACGTCCTCCTCTTCGCTATGCTGTGCGCGGCCATACGTATTGGTATGTAACACGACTCGTGGATGTGGGCGACATTATGTAAATGACAATTTGTTTCATTGCAGCTCCCTTCCTCATGGGCAAATTTTCAGACTAGCATTTGGCTCCACTGCTGGGCATCGTGGAACCCGTTCGCGGCTTACTCGATGGCAGGCATTGGAGAAGAAAGTAGGATACCTAAAAATTGCATTTCATGGCTAAATAGTACTGGACTACCACTGCTGCTTCAGCTTTGGCTTGCGGGCGGAACGGCGGATCGTTTTAACTAGTATTTAGCTTTGTAATTTAATTTTTGGGAGAGACTGTGTCTCATTACCATTAGAAATAAAAATTGGAAAATATCAAAGAAATCACGCAAGCCAATAAAGGATGAGCTCGTGTTCGGGAGCGCAAACAAAAACAAAAAGTATTGTTACTCAACAAGTGCCCATTTCAGGAGGTTCTTGATACACGTGGCCTTACATTGGTAATTGAGACTTCTTTGTGAAGAATGTACTATTTACATCACATAGTAATTTATTTATTTTTTTCAGATTTGACTTTAACTGAAAATCCGCATGGCACGTGTCGCAACGCAGAGCATAGTCGAATCGCAGCCAACAAACAGAACACAGTGTTCAAGACATGGGTGTTTTTCCTATTGCAGAGAGCTGACCGAATGTTTTGAATAGAGATTGCGAAAAGTTGGTTAGGGACTAATTAGGAATCAGCGCCAGAATCACGTTACGCCATCACAACAGCCAATGCCAATATTTACAAAAGCCCTTTGCGGAAGAGAAATATACTGCGACATGTGCGATGTCCTGCATGCAATTTAAATTTGATGTTTCCTTAAAAACAAATTTTCTTCCCGGAATTGGGCGATTGTTAATATTTGTCATATATAAGAAAAGGTTTTACTAAGCGAGTAGCGCCCAAAGGCAGCTCAACTCTTGGATTCTAATCTTATTTTTCAAGTGTATCAGACTTTAATCACGTGTTAGTCGCTTCGACTTGCATCAGTCATTCTAGGGTTAAGGGCCTGATTTTTATTTTTAATGAATTGTAGCGATTTGATTGATTTCATACGTACATTTGTGGGCAATTGTTTTAATCAATGACCTTTTAAATGAAGCAAATTAGCGGCCACTTCGGAATAAGCCAATAATGTTTACTTATGATTAGGTATCGGATTTATATGCAAACATATGCGAATATACAGTGCATATTTTAGCTCATTCTTAACATTTTTCAATAAAAATATTTTCTGTCTTGTTCCCGCTCAAATCGGAAGCTCCAAAAAAATATGCATTTGCAAAATCCGATCCCTACTTATGATACATCAAATTGGAAAAACTGTATCACTTCACAGATCCAGCCGACAAAAAAAAGGGCACAGTTGCAGATAACATCCAACCTTCCATGTACGTAGTGCAAACCTTTGTTCGTACTACTGATGTCCTTGAAACATTGGGAGTATTTGTGACAGATATATCGAATATGGCATACTTTACAGTTCTGATCAAAAGGCTACAGCACTGGAGCCGGATATTCACAAGTAAATGCAACCCTGTACCAGCGCCCTCTATAGTGCTTCCATAAATTTCTAGAAAATAAATGTCCCAAAAACACGGGAAATTATTGAAGTCAATCAGCCAAGACCAAAGAGGAAGAACCAAAATTCAACATTTTAGTACTTAGGAAAACGCGCTCAAGAGAACAACGTGGAATTATCCAAGCGGTCACATACGCTTTTCTGACGTATCGTGAAAAAAAACGTTTGCGAAACAAAAAAGAAACAGAGGTATAACGAAATAAAAGATCAAGTGATCAAAAATTAAAAGATCGTTTATGGAAGAGTAAAAGTGATTGTTTAAGAAGGGAAACTAAAGTAATTGACAGTCTATTAGTGAGGGGGAGGAAGTAAAATATTAGCTGCCGAGCAACCGAACTCTTTTTTTCTTGATTGAGTCTCCTCGTGTTTTGTATGAAAAGTAAAAAGTTCGTCATCGTCGCGGTAACGAAAAGTGACAGCACGCGTTAAAAAAAAATAGCAAAAAGTTTCCATTACTGAAATTGTGAAAAGGCGTTTTGACAGAAGGCGAACCAGGCGCTTCCTCGTTCCACCACCTGCACAGGTGATTGCAAAATAGTCGGTAAATTTTTTCCTTCATTCCATGGAAGGGAAATGCCGCCTTCGTCGGGCGATATATCACTGAAATTATGTGCATGCCCCTCGAATGTGCGCAGAGAGAACTTTAAGCTTCCCGGTTGCGCGCCTGTGTAAGAGAGTGTGAGAAAGAAGAAATAAAAAGAGGGGCGCCGGGAAAGTGCTGTCAAAATTGATTTGAAATTTCTGGAAGCATTTTTCGTATTGCTTCTTTTTTCACTTTTTCTTCAATGGGAAACATTTGGTGACGCGCAAGTTACGGTTTTTCTTCTCTTGAAAATTTCAGAATTTCTAATAAGTCGTTCCGTGCTCGAGTCCAATTGAAATCAATTCAGAAAACATACGGGGGAAAATATCGCGTGAACTCGACAGCAAGCGAATTCGGTGGGAAACGTACAGCGGCTGTAGTAAAAGCAGAAGCGGAACAGCAGCAGCAGTTGCCAGTTGTAGTTGGACGTAGCGAAGTGGTGAAAACAGCAATTGAGGAAAGCAAAAATGTCTGTGATCGGCATCGATTTTGGCAGTGAGTCTTGCTATGTTGCTGCCGCCAAGGCTGGTGGCATCGAGACCCTCGCCAACGACTACAGTTTACGAGCAACCCCGTAAGTAAAGTCAGCTTATTCGAATTATAATTGAAGTATAGTCGATGGTGCATTCCAAGGTAGCAGTAATGCGAAAATGTGATAAATCATGGCATGCAGTAACATTTGTGCCGTAGGTTCCCAGAGCATAGCGAAAAATTGAGGTTAGGTTTTGATTTTCTTATCGTCTCACTTTTTCATTTCGTTTTGCCCCTCGGCAATGAGTGATGTGTATGAGAGTGTGAGCAATGTGTGCTCAACGAACGAGGAATAAACGAAACAGTGTTGGAAAAGGAGGAACTTTTTTGCAAAATCAAGTTTTTATTAGATTAGTTCTAAAATGTGCAAACTTAAAACATTGGCAACTAAAATGTAAATAACTGGATTGGTTCCTATATCTAGTTTATTTTTAAAGTTGTTCACCTTAAACCTGTGCTACAGAATGTCATAAACTGCACTGCAAGCAACAATATTTATGTGTCTTGCGTATAAAACTGATGTTTTTTAACTTTCCTGTTTCAAAATCTGGTTAATAACAGCTCCTGTCTAAATGCGGCTATTGCTGTGCGATTATGTTACCTGTTATAGACTTTTAATCAGTAAAGGTAGTAAATTTCTAGCTATCTCAAAGCATTATTTCTCTTATAATCTATCATATTAGTCATCTGAGCTTGATTTCTATTGCAGTAAATTTCGTGTACCCTCATTTTTATGTGTACGCATTATTTTTTTTGATAAGTTTGAGGGGCGTTACTCTACTGAATGTAGTTCTATTGAAATCTCTTATCGCTTGCTGCTTGCAGGGCTTTTGTTTTTTTGTTTGTTTGCGTTTCTTTGCAACACCATACAATATTTTAAATATGTAATGTCTACATTCCAACAACCTAAGCAGTGCTACAACTGTGTTTGTCCCAGAGGTCACTTATCGAGTCCCATTCGTATTCGTATAAGATGTAAAAATAATAGTGTGGTCAAAAACGATACACGCTAAAGTATCAAGACATCACTGAGTGGGGTGCTAGCATGTTCATTCAAAGCGTGTTGCAGTCAAAGGGCACATTTTTTACCTTTTTGAAAAACTTACTCGTTATTCTCAATAGGTGTTGAATTAAGTTTGTATCGCCATGTTTATTTTGAATAAAACATCAGTATATACGTATTTGGTAGTAATTGCAACAAAAAAAATTAATGTGAAGATTCTGGAGGAGCAGTCAACGTGCATGTCATGCTGCTTTTCTCTCTCATTCGTTGGTATTGCGCTCTCTGCCGTTGCCGTCATTTTCCCTCGATAATTTTATCCACCCGGCGTGGTGCGTTCCAACTCGACTTTGTTCGTTTCAATGCCGGCAACTGCAGAAGACTCTTTTTTTGTTATTGTTGCTACAACAGCTGACTGGAAGCTTCGAAACTCTTCCATCGCAACGTTTTTATACCTTGCTGCGATTTATCAGGGTCTATTGATTTTCATATAGAGCTCTAGAGTTTTCTAACACGAAAAAGTGCATGTAGCGCCGACCGTCTGTCGAAGAACGATAACTAAAGTGGCAGACATATTGGAATCTGAATTGAGGAAGTGTGCCAGTTGTATTGGCCATGGACCGCAACCTTTTATGCGCGGTTGTTAAACCATTAAAAAGTTAAAATTAAGTGTTAAATATTTAAATGTTGTGGGTCATAACAACCCGATTAAAAAAAAAATGGTAATGTTAAAAAAATGCTCTATCTTCTGAAAGGAAATTATTCAGGGACCGAAAATAACCGTTATTTTACAATTTTCAAATCAAAATGGCATAACGGAAAAATTGTCGGTGGACTTTTTGAAATACATATACCATTATGATCGGAATGGCCTCAGCTTCACGAATATTAAATTTAAATTTTTGACTTTTACTTTAAAACTTTTTACTAAATTAATGGTTATTTTCTGCCTTTTATTTTGCCTTCAGGCAAAAATAACTGTTATTTTTTACTTTTATTTTATAGGTAAAAAATAATAGTTATTTTGTGACTTATTTTTTCGGTGGAATATATCAGGCAATTTGAATTTTTTCGAAGGTCGGTTGACCGACTAAAAAACTGAGACCATTGTGCGGTCTGCTGACGAAAAAATGGTATCAATATATTTGTAGTCAGTCAAACGGCCTTTGAAAAAATTCAAATTGCCTGATATATTTGACCGAAAAATAAAAGTAAAAAAAAAACTGTATTTTTTGCCGATAAAATATGTCAAAAGTAACAGTTATATTTGCTTGATATGATAAAAAAAAAAAATATGATAAAAAAAATAACTTTAAATAACAGTTAAAATCTGACTTTTTTGATAAAAACTGAACTTAAAATTATTACATGAAATTTGTTCTGCCGTTTGAAATACAGTAAAACACGTTTAAAAGGGCCTCTCCTGTAATATAAATTCAGTAAAGTACTAAGGGGGGGTTTAAAACTTTGCTGAAGCGATGTACTAAAGAGAGGTTACTTATTCTGGATTCACTGTATGCTGACGACGAACACAGTCCAGTGTTTCTTTTACAATTCTGAAATCGGAAAACTAGAGTTATTCAATCGAAATTAATGTTGGTAATGATTGGTTGATGGTTGGTTTGATTATAAATATAAATATATTGCCATTCTCAACTCTTATTTCAATTAGTAAACTTAATGTGTTCGGAAAAGTGTTCGTACTCACATTTGAAAGTACCTTGTGACCGAAAAGTTTCCGGAAATTTTAAATAAAACGCAAAATTCTTAATCTTCATCAATATTTATTTTATCTCCTTCAAAATATGCTCCATTAGAAGCGATACACATATGCCAACGTTTCTTCCAATCATCAAAACATTTTTTATAGGCGCTTTCCGGTATGGCTTTGAGTTCCCTCTGCGAATTCTGTTTTACGTCTTCTATGGATTCAAAACGCGTTCCTCTGAGTGGTAGTTTGAGTTTGGGAAACAGGAAAAAGCCACACGATGAAAGATCAGGTGAATACGGTGGCTGTTCGATGGTATTTATTGAATGTTTGGCCTTAAAATCGTTGATAATGTTGGCTCGGTGCGAGGGAGCCTTATCGTCATGAATTATCTTTCCACAATTGAGGCCGTTTACGGCGGATATTTTCACGCAAACGTCTTAAAACAGTCAAATAGTCTTTACCGACTGTTTGTCCTTCAGGGACGAATTCATGATGCACCACACCACGAATATCGAAGAAAACAATCAGCATTACTTTGATTTTCGAGCGACTTTGGCGTGGTTTTTTCGGTTTCGGCTCGTCTTTTCCTCTCCATTCCGATGATTGTTGGCTTGTTTGCATGTCGTACTCGTAGACTCATGTCTCGTCACCAGTTATGATGCGTTTCATAAAAGTTGGATCGGAATTTGCACGATCAAGCACGTCCAAAGAGACCTGTTCACGGTACTCATTTTGCAGAAAATTATCAACAAAATCGCAACGCACTACTGAGGTGAACTGGTTTCAACAGCTGCCGTAAACAAACTGTCTGACAGATCGCGCTCATTTTTGGCATAGTAATTAAGGACAGTGCTACCAACCTACAGAAACTTAAAATATCGAAAAATATACAGCGCGCGAATTTTAAATGAGAATTTCCGGAAACTTTTCGGTCACAATGTATTAAACAACACACCAAGTTGGCAGAATATTTAAAAGCATGTATGTTTTCGGTACTAATATGTATATTCCTTTTATAATAAGTTGAGTTTAACAAATAGTAGAGACGCGTTCAAGTTCTGTGGAACAGTGTCGAAAACTTTTCTTTTGTCTCATGTTTATTAGAATACCTAGGAAAATACCTGCATGAAAAAAGGATATCACTAAGATCAAATTCAAGAAATCAGTTTTGAATATTGGAAATACAGTCGTGTCTGGATATAGTGAACTAATTATTGCAAGGCCTCTTCACAGTATTGATGTTGTTCATTATATCAAGGTTAAAATTTTTGTTCAAAAACTCGTTTTATTTGCTCAAAATACACTTTTTGTATATAAAATCAGACCATTTAAATAAAAACAAAAACCCTACTTTCAACCACAACGGTTTGCATTTGACAAAAAACAATACCCAAAAAGGTCAAGAAACAGCTGATTTTGTAACAATCAACAGCAAAAATACAAATTAGGGGAATACCCTCTTTCATTTTTGATTCCTTCTTGTGCTTTTTGCTTGAAATTGCTTTCAAAATTTTATTCACTATTTAGAGGTTTTCGATTGTTCACTATTTATAGTACTCCATGTAAAAATTTGGGTGTTCAGTATACCCAGACATGACTGTATATATAGTTTAGTGCTTAATTAAAAAAGTATTCCAAACTATAGGGTGTTTTTTTTAGAGGTTTGTTTTTCGAATAGAGATAAAACTGGCATTTTGTGGTCAAATCTGGCAACTCTAATGTCATTTATGTTCAGTTTGGTTTGCCATTTCATCATGAACAGGTTGACAAAAGAACAACGCTTGCAAATCGTGCAAATTTATTTCGAAAATAATGGTTCAGTTCGCGAAGTTTACCGCAAGCTCCGTCCATTTTATGGTCGACATAATCGTCCATCAGAGCAAAATCGGTCCATCCATCGGTTAACCATGGGTCGTTTTCGCACTACGTTTACTCTGTGATAATACGCATCCGCAGAGACGTCGAACAGTGCGCACCGAAGAAACAATTGCCGCTGTAGAGCAAAATGTTGAAGAGGACCCGAATGAATCGATTCGCCACCGTGCACAGCAATTGGAGCTTTGTCCATCAACTTTAAAAATTGGACCTGTAGAATTGGCTTTATTCGAGCCAGCCGCGGCGGCCACATGCCCGAAATCATATTTAAACATTAATGGCATTAAATTATCCTTCCAATAAAGTCAAATTGATGGACATTAAAACGATTTTCTTGTGTTTTATTTCAATTCGAAGTTCTATACCTCTAAAAAAAACACCCTATACAAGCCATGAGAATATTGGTTTATTCATAAAAATCGGCAACACTTGTAACAGTTGGCATTTGAATAATTTGTTCGTAATTATTTTAAGTGAAGCCATAAGTGAGGTAATGACAACTAAATCTTTTTAATCAGTTAGCGCCACTTAAAAACACCAAATTCTGGTCATCGTGTATCTGCATAACACGCCCACTTATTTTGATATATCCATAATTTCAGTCGTCAACTATTAACTGCAGGCATTAGTCATACATATTTATTGCTCTCTCTCTCTTTATCTCACTCTGCCTCAGGTCTGTCTGTCCACTCGCCTAGTTGGCCATATGTTGGCTGTCGGTGTTATTTTGTCGGTGCTCTCCTTTTTTGGCCCGAACATAAGAAAATACATTAATTAAATCATGCTCAAATGAAGCACGAATATTCGCAAAGTGAACGCAAAAAATAAATAACCCCAACCTGTTGCTGTCATAAGCCCAAATTAATTAATTTCTCACCACAGCGACTGGTTAGCGAAATTCCCATTAGTCGCGAATTCATTCTTCTGGAATGGAAATTCGACAGGGAAGTGGCAACTGGGACTTGCAGTCAGTGCATATTCAAATAACTTGCATACTGATTTATTTTCGTGAATTCAACTCACTTTTCACCTCCTTCTCCCCCATAGTACATAGGTACGTGTTATATTTATATGCAATTATGGTGTCTCTTCCCCACGTTCTGGTCAAAGCTCAGCTTCAATTTAAACTCGAGCAATTCAACAATTTGGTGCATTAATTCATGGGCCCACACACGCGTAATCTGGCTGTTCCTCCTTTTGAGTCTCCGCGCCGCCTCGCAGCTCTCGCATTCATTCGTTGTCTGCCTCATCGCAAGAACGCATGGTGGGCGCATTTTATATTCCATTTTATAATGTTTTACCTGCTGGCTTCCCCCCTCCACCATCCCTCTGTCCAGACGATTTTATTTGTCAAAAACAAAACTTAACAAAAAATCAATTCAAAACGAAATGTTCATCGTCTCTGTGTGCTAAACGTTGCGCCAGTGGTGGAGTGGGTGGACTGTTGCTCTCGATTTGCTGCCATTGCGATGCTGCGTCATGTTTGAAAGCAGACGAAAGTATGGTACAATAAAACATTCATAAAAAAGTTGGACATCATATTTATAGCCTGCCCCCATATAAAAGCTTGTTGGAAAGAACAGTCATCAGCCGATAAAAGTGTCTAGCGTAAAGCAAGGATTTTGTCGTCTTCCAATGGAGCCGCATTTCATTTAATAATTGCAACTCGAGTGGAGGAATGGGTTCGTTCTCCACTCGAACCATTTCATAGCAGGCAATTTAACCGGCGAAAGCAGGTAGAGAATTAGGCTAAATGGAGAGGATTTCATATTTATTATATAACATATTTATCAATCAAGCGAAAACAACGAACCAAGTACGAGCTACACATTTTTACTCACAATTTTTACTTTACAATCGACCAACACCAATTCGTGCGTCAGCAATTTTTCACATTTCCATATTATCTTTTCGCATCTACGGTTTGTCTGTTTATTTTGATATTGATTTGTATTTGCCAGCATTTCATATCTACGCACATTGCATATTTTTAAATAGATTTGTTCTCCGTGTAAAACTGAAGGACGAGAGAGGCGATGCGAGTGCTTGAATGCAAATTTCTATGTTGCTTCGGTTCATATTTGAATGTGAATGTTATTTTACACGCAATTAAATGTGAGTTTGTAGATGAGGGGCCCAGTATGCGGAAGATGTTGGCGAACATATGTTGTGCTTTAAGTATTTAATAAAGTTTACTTTTCTGCTTAAATGGAAAAGTTATACATTCTAAGAGAAGTGAACATTATTTTTTTAACTCAACTTTAGCCAATTGAAATAGTCAACAGTTGTGGCCAGCTGTGCAGTAATTTTATATTAATTTAGGTGGAATTCAGCCACCCATGAGATAAGAATAGGTAAACGTGACCTGGCAATCTTTACTGCGGTCCAGTGTGCAATGGAATTTTCGCCTTAAATTAGTACAGACAATTCAATTTTCGATTTTATAAAATATAAATTTGTGTTAAGCAAATGAGAAATCGTCTGTCTTGTGCTCCCACTATTTAGCTGATTTTGAAACATTCTACTAATAATGTACACAGAACTGTATTGGCTATTAGCAAGTTTTTTAGTGCACTTAAAGTGATTAATCTATCAAATTATCATCTAAACAAATACTTTAATTGCACAGTATTGAATATCGGCAATGCGCTTTTTAATTTACCAGTTGTTGTCCTATACTTACGTTACAAAGGCGGGAGTTATCTTTCAAATTTAATACATACTAGGGGAGTTCACTCTTCATAACTGTCGCTACAACTGCTTTCAAAAACATTGCGAAAATTCAAGAATTGCTACAATAGCAACTTGACACCATAATTGCTATGAAGAGTGAACTCCACTATTGTTGTTTACTAACTTCTGTCGCATCACAGCAAGCAAGCAATTTTACAAATGCAACAGTGTGTAATGCTTAGTAGAAAGTAATTTAACCTTTGTGTTAGGCATAATATACAAGTTGTACACTGTTCTTACTCTGATATTACGTTATTTAATTGATTAAATAAATCAACGTGGATATTAATTGGATTCGTACTATAGGCAAAGTGGCAGCAGCAGATACAACGTTCAGATAACAATGATTAAACTTCATTGATGATTGGAATGCAACATGTGTAATGATTCGCACAATTGAGCGCTCGATTTTCTGATGTCTTATCTGTACACGAGTACATATTTAGATCGCCGGTCTCATATGCCACCGTTGTTATTGGTTTTTTCATTTTGTTTCTCTTTCTGAGTATTTATCGTACAATTCTTCTATCTATCTGTGGCTAAGTCCAAATATTTCGCATTGTTTATTACTTCTCAATTTTTACCCCTTTAGTGTTTCGTAGTGTCCGACCGAAGGTGCAATTTTTGCTGAAACTGAAGAAGATTATTCGGCATAATTAAAATATTAGGCCGAAGCTGAATACTAATAAAAAACACGTTTAAGGAAACAAAACTGATCAAATTCTTCCTTCTTTATTTCTTTGCTTCTCCTAATTTTAGTTAAAAGGTCTTGGAGTTCAGTTCCTAACAAAAACAAACAACTTAATTCAGTTGACATTAATATATGAATATCGATAAACCCCGAAAACGAAATTTCAAAGCAAGCAAATATTAACAACCTTTGTTTTTGATTGCATATACTGTGATGCGGAATTGCATGGGAAGCTCAATTTATGGGAGAATTTTGTAGAGTAAATTGAAGAAATAAAATTGAAGAAGTTTCTTAAATGCAGAATTTTTCTGGCTGTCTGAATAGGATATTACAGAACAATAGATGAACTTTGGTCTCAGTGCACATTTCCCCTTTCAAATCTATCTATCTACAGGGCGAAAACTTTCGGCTAAAGTAAATACTTTATTTTGACCGAAGCCGAAGATTTAAAATTGGCCGAATACGAATATTCAGTCGGACTCTAGTGTTTCGTCAAGTAATTGTTGAAGTTTCATGTAATTGCAGTTGTCGCACTTTTGTCCAAAAACAGATATTTATAATTTTCTATCACAGACATTATGGAATTTTTCTCCAAATTTCTTTAATTGATTTCTCATCGAAAAAACGTTATCATTCATAGGAATTGCCGGCAACTTTTTTCAATTCGTCACACATTTTCAATCTGCTTACCTCCATTCATGCTAAAATTTCATCAATTTGCATAACACGTGGTGTGGCCATATGTGCCTTTAAACAATTTTTCCTTCCGCAAAAAATAGTCTCGTAATTGCTTTAATTGTATGCACACCCCGCCCGCCTGTCTGCCCGCAAAAATTTCTTCTTTGTAGGTTCTTCTCCGTTTCGAGAAGTTACTTGCTTGAATGTTCGACGTGCATTCTCGTCGTATGGTAGCGAAAGGTGCGTTGCCGTTTGGCTGCCGACGATGTCGTTGTTCGGTTAATGAAACACTTCGTTCGCAAACACGCGGCCATGCTCGCTGACAGCTGGAGCACAGAGCGAGCAAACGGCTTTTTCAGTTTGGCAATGACAAAGCGCTGCTAAGCGGCAACGAGCGTTGTTTTTGCTATTGGCGGTAGGTGATAAACTGGTTTCATTTTGCCGGTTAAACTTACGTGTACCTGTACACCGGACAAAACAGCTCAAAGCACAGTGGTGCAACCAAGTAAAGCATCAGTAGCCACAACAAACAAAAAAAAAAGCGATGACAAAAAAATTACGTCACTCTGCAATGAGCTCTGCTTTTGTTTCTATTTCTAAAATTTTCTCCCACCAATGGCATCTCAAGAACGCCACCTCTAAAGGCGTTATTTACCTATTGTACATATGTATGCATATACATATGTCAGAAACTGTTTGTGGCTGCTGCGCAAAGTATTCCAATGGTTGCTTGATCGTCACTGTTGCTTACGGCTCCTTTATAACGCTTCACAGTTTGCCACTAGTGGCATTTGTTTCAAAGCATAATGTATGGTCTTGGGCCTAGTTTACCAAGACTCTGAAAAGATCTAATAAAATACAAGTACTTCGTACAAGTACAACTACAACATGGTTTTTGCCTTTACTGCTGCGCCTGCAATCACATTGTTACATTGTTTTTTTTTCACATATGAAATTAGTTGCATTCAATAATCCTAAAAGCTCTGCAGTATGAGTCAGTCTGCGATGACTTTAGTATTATTAGAGCTATTTTTAAATACTCGAATCTACAAATTCGGACATTTTCTAACACATTCAATACTTTTTCAGGTCATTTGTGGCTTTCGATGGCAAGAAGCGTATTATCGGTGTGGCTGCAAAGAACCAGCAAGTCACAAATATGAAAAATACAGTCAGTGGCTTCAAACATTTGCTGGGACGTAAATTCAACGATCCGCATGTGCAACGCGAACTTAGCAGCATTCCAACAAAGGTCGAGCAGCGACCTGATGGCAACATTGGCTTTAAGGTCAACTATCTCGACCAGGAGCAGTACTTTCTGCCCGAGCAGCTGACGGCCATGCTGCTCACGAAGCTCAAGGAGACATCGACTAATGCACTACAGGCGCAGGTGAGTAAAGCCAACGAGCAGAGTAAATCCAACTGATTTACAGACACACCCACAAATGGCTGTTTATTTTAACGTTTACATTACAGGTGAACGATTGTGTCATCACTTGCCCCGTGTATTTTACCAATTCGGAACGCAAGGCGCTGTTGGATGCTGCACAAATAGCTGGCCTGAATGTGTTGCGCCTTATGAACGAGACTACAGCAACCGCGTTGTCGTATGGATTCTACAAGCAGGACTTGCCCGAGGAGAATAAGCCGCGCAACGTCATCTTCGTAGACTGCGGTAATTCGTCACTGCAGGTCAGTGCGTGCGCCTTTACCAAGGGCAAACTAAAGATGCTTGCCAGCACCTGGGATCTGATTGGCGGGCGCGACTTTGATGCCATGCTAGCGGATCACTTCGCCAAGGAGTTCTATGATAGATACAAAATCAACGCCAAGACAAACGCGCGTGCATACCTACGTCTCCTCACGGAAATCGAAAAGGTGAAGAAACAGATGTCGGCCAACAGCACCAAACTGCCACTGAACATCGAGTGCTTCATGGACGACATTGATGTGACGTCGTCGATGCAACGCGTCCAAATGGAGGAGCTCTGCGCACATCTGTTCCAACGTGTCGAAGTGACGTTCAAGAAACTGTTGCAAGATTCGAAATTATCACTGGATGACATACACTCGGTGGAGATTGTGGGTGGCAGTTCACGCATTCCAGCGATTAAGCAACTTATTGAACAGGTACGCTGCAAGTTAGACATTCTTTAGAATTTCCTGCTATGTTAAAAATGCTTTTCCGCAGGTATTTGGCAAGCAGGCAAGCACCACGCTCAACCAAGATGAGTCTGTTTCGCGTGGCGCTGCGCTGCAGTGCGCCATCATGTCGCCGGCAGTGCGTGTACGCGAGTTTGGTGTTACTGACATACAGAACTATGCTGTCAAAGTTAGCTGGGACGGTGAGGGATCGCTATCAGGTGGGGAGATTGAAGTGTTCCCCACCTTCCATCCGGCACCTTTCAGCCGTATGCTGACGCTGAATCGCAAAGAGCCCTTCACCATGACGGTGCAATATGCTCAACCAATACCCTACCCCGATTCCGTCATAGGCAAATGGCTTATTAGGGATGTGAAGCCAAATGAACGCGGCGAAAATCAGGAGGTGAAGGTGAAGGTGCGCATCAATCATCACGGCATTGTGTTGATCTCGAGCGCCTCGTTGGTTGACAAGAAAGAGGTTGAGGAAGCAGCCTTAGCGGCCGAACAAGCAGCGGCAGCCGCCAGTGAGGAGAAAGGCAATGCTACCGACCAGCAGCAACAGCAAGCCACTGCGGGCGAGCCAATGGATATGTCACAGGAGGTGAGTACGCTTTTTAAAATAAAAACTGCAAATTCGGATTCATTGGTGCATTTTATGTTTGTATGCGTTTGTTTTTTTCGTAGCAGCTTCATTTCAAGTTAGTTCCGCTTAATACATCGTATAAAGTTTGTTGCTGTTGTCTTTATATGTAGTGTCGTTTTCAAGGAAAACAAAATTCGCGTGTTTCTGCAGTTGTGGAAATTTTTCGTTTTATAGAAAATGCAGTTTTCAAAACAGACTATTTCGTTTCGCTGGTGTAAAACGCTCTCTGCAGTTTATATTTTAGTTTTAATTGAAGTCACCTTACATTTTATGATGTTTTACTAATTGCCTTCGTTGTGGTAGCATTATTCGCAAACTAATGTTTTGCTATTCCAGAAATTATTTTCTTATATGGAGATATACTTCTTACTACGAGGAAATCGTTTACAGTTAAAATTGTTTGTTAACATTTCCTATTAATTTGCATTCCTGCTTAGACCTGCGTCTGAGTATGGACAAACTATTCATACTGAATCCTAATGGCTTAAGGGGGTCTTCTGCTTACGCGCCCGGAATTTTAGTCTATTTTTGGAAATTAATTGTAAGGAAACTATACAAGATAATTGAAAAATTTTTTTTGTACTATTTTTGTACATGTTTAAACTTGAAAAATGACAAATGCCTTATGTGTGTGCATTTCCGTTATCTTTAAACGCATTTTCCCGAAAATCACCTTTTTTATACTTTGTGGTATGACTTCTACAAGTAATTTTCATCGGATTTGACTAATTTTTTTTTTTACTTCTTCATAAAACACTTCTCTATGCTTCTCCGAGTACGATTTTTTTTATTTTTAAAATTTTTCAAATTATACGGTTTTTTGTGAAAAGTTGTATTTTCAACCACGTTTTTTGACCTGTTGAGGGTCATAAAAATTGAACAAAACAAAATTTCAAAAATCGTACTCGGAGAAGCATAGAGAAGTGTTTTATGAAGAAGTGAAAACAAAAATTAGTCAAATCCGATGAAAATTACTTGTAGAAGTCATACCACAAAGTATAAAAAAGGTGATTTTCGGGGAAATGCGTTTAAAGATAACGGAAATGCTCGAAACGGCTGGAGGCGGCTATGTTTCCGGCTTCGAAAACCCAAGAAGGAATGTGTTTTTCACGAAACCGTTTATAAGACGTATTCCTTATATCCTCTATATTCAAAAAATGCAGAAAAAAAATATCGATTTTTTCAATCCGCGTAAGCAGAAGACCCCCTTAAACGTGATATGGCAGGTGTGAAAAATATATAATGACTGTGGCATGTCCGTCTATTCTTTGGTTGGTGAAACCAACTATAAAATTATTACATTTGGCGGTTGGCTTTTGAAAGAGTTAAAATACGCAAGCGAGTCCGTGACCAATAAAAAGTTTTGACCATAAAAGTGCTTGTTAGGTAGAACCTGCCAAGCTTAGTAACTCACGGGAGAAAAGATGTTTCAGATTCTCTTCTGCAAGCCAGTGTTGGCCCAGGTGTTGTCTTCTGCTGCGACAAACCGCATCGTATGAAGCGCTCAGGTGTCTCCTTTACTGTTTCGCAGAGTCTACAGACGCTTAGCCGCTACGTGCAAACACAGTCACACGAACAATGTTAGTGGCATTGATAATCTGTCGTGGCTATTAGAAAGAATGTGTTAAACAAAGTAATGCGAATGCTCCCAGATGCAGCACACAAATCGGTCGGCTTAGTTTAGCTAAAACATTAATTGCTTTCATTATTTGCACATGAATTTAATTTTACTTTTAAATACGTTTTATATTTTTAAGCTATTTCCACATCATATTCTATACATCCATCGATTAGGCAAATATTCTTGATTTCTTCTTTTCTATATTCGTACGGTTTTCATCATTTGCCATTTTCATCATCACATTTTTCATATTCCTCACAACGAGTGTATGCCAGTTCGAAAATATGCACAACTCAAGTCATGCTGATAGTATACAACAAATGCGCAGGCGTCCAAAAATACCAAATCATTATTAATTTATAAGAGATATTCTTACCCTTATGCCGCAACCCCTCCGCTGGCAGAAATGTGCGCAGAGGGGTGACGTGTTAGTGTTTCGGGCCCACGCCCCTTTGTTGATACCCTCAGAATGAGTTAGCTGTTGTGACACCTCCGACTGTAATCGCTTTGTGCCTTCATCGTAGCGCTCCCATTCAATCCTACTCCTCGCATCCCGCCCGATAAACAAGTTTTCTATTAAACTCTAAGCCTCCAATGATCGCTCATCGTGATTGTTCATCTAAAAACATAATCCAATTAAATATTTGATTTGTTAAAGGACTCACTCAATTTGATTGATTTTGTTGTTGTTTGTATAATTGCGTAGGCATGTTATGATAATGAGGATGATAATAATACATCAACAGCCTCATCACCCGGAGGACAAGGGTGGGCTCAGCGGGTCAAGGGCTGGTTTAGTTCGGTACGTTTTCTAGCATTTAAAATCGAATACCAAAAAAATGAAAGTTATGGAGTTCATTTTCCATGTTCTAAAATTAATATCACAAATGAAAACACTAAAAATGCGAAAATTATTGGAAATTTGCTTTTAAAGTAACTCCCCCATCTTTTTATTGAAAAATTAACCTCTTTTTTTTATTTTATCCAAAAACACCTGAGTTTTGTTTGAAATTCAAAATTTTTTTTTTTTACTTCTTCCAAATGAAACGAAAAGAAGACCGCTCAGAAGCCACGCCTACACCCTGTGTGCTCCGCTGCCTAAAAATTGTCTCTCTGTAAAATTTGACAATAAATCGATTACAATTGTTTTCTGTTCCAAATGAAAAACTATATTTTTTTAATATTTTTGTATAGTTGCTGCAATGAAGGAATTTGCTTACAATTTTCAATTTGTTATGTTAAAGAAGTCCATTTCAGTTGACGTATTGTTATATTGCGATGAAGAGCGCTGTTTTGTTTTCAAATTGCATTCAAAACAAGCGAATCGAACATACACACTCGTCCACCTTGCCGTATTTATGAATACCCTCAACACGCATACATACATACATACACAAATATTTGTTATTTACTTAGCTAACCGGGGCTACTCGACACATTCGAGGCTGTTGCTGCTTGAGCTGTTTCCTTCCTTCGCTTTGTTTCTTCTATTCTTGACTCTTGCAAGAATTTCCCTCCACATTCTCTTCTATCCCGCTTTTAACCAAATTGATTTCCCTTCCCAATCCAAACACAAAATTCGCGTTGTGTTTATTGCCATGAATCGATTATATTGTCTTCTTGCACATTTTGCAGGGTCCCGAGAAGAAGAAGAAGTCATCGAAATTAATCGAACTGCCCATGGAGGTGAGGGTTCACGGTTTTTCAGCGGCTGATTTGCAAAATTTGACTCAGCAAGAGGCTAAAATGATAAGCAACGATGCGCGGGAAACTGAGCGTGTCGACGCCAGAAACGCTCTCGAGGAATTCGTTTACGATATGCGCAACAAGTTGCAGGTGAGTGTCGCTGTTTGCTGGGTTGAAATTGTGTATGTTTTAGCTGGAACGCAACTATGAGTTCTAAATTTAGAGTTTCAGTAAAAATTTAAAATTTCTCGATGGTCTCGGAATGGTTCCATGCATTTTCTTTTTTAAAATTTAATGCTTAACGTTGCACTTCTTATATCTTTAATCATATAGAAGAGTAGTTTAAGTTTGAAAACTATAACTGTTTCAAAGGACATTTGCAAAAAGTAAACACACATAATATTGTTAAAAAAAAGATATTTCAAAATGGTTCATTCGGTTACCACTTGACTTGACTTCTACAAATCTCGCAACGCAATAACTCAATTTTCTCTTATGTCAGCTTCAGCTACTCTTTCGTATGACCACAGATATAATTTCTAGCCTAAATGTATGGGACCGATAAAAATAATAAAAATAAAAATCTAAGCCAATTATTACGCAAACCATATATTCTTGAATTACCATTCAATAATGTACTTACTTGTCTTTCAAAACTAGGGCGGCCCACTGGAGCGCTATGTTCTTGAATCGGACCGCGATAACATCTGTGCCCAGCTGAACGATCTCGAGAATTGGTTGTACGAGGATGGCGAGAATTGCGAACGCGAAGCATATGCCAACAAATTGAAGGGACTTCACGCTCAGACCGATCCGATCAAGGAGCGTGCCTACGATTTCGAGAATTGCCCAATGGCATTCGACGAACTCAATCACGCCATCAATGTAGCGCGTGGCGCAGTTAACGAATTCAAAAAGGGTTCATCCAAATATGATCATCTGACCGAAACGGAATTCCTGAACATTTCCGAGACGGCCGATAAGGCCCACAAGTGGCTGGAGAGCAATTATGGCAAGTTTACGCAAACACCGCGCACAGCCGACAGCCCGGTCAAGGTGTCAGAGATCCGCCACGAGATGCAGACGCTGAACGCGTGTGTCAACTCTGTAATCAACCGTCCGAAGCCGAAACCTGCCGCCAAGCCTGCACCGGCGAAGGACGCGAATGCGGCCGGTGGTGCCGAACAGAATGGCGAGAATGCGGAAAAGAAGGACGGTGAGAAGGCGAACAGCGCGACCGACGATTCAACAATGGATGTAGAATAAGTGACGCTGATGGAGATGGGGTGTGGAGTACGGGGACAGCAGCGGCGGCAGAGACGAATTAGTCGGAGAGATTAGTTGACAGAGACCATGAAGAGAAGGGGTGGGTGTTGGCGGCGATAGTGCAGTTGTATGGAGCGGAGAGAGTAGTAAACACTTTAATAATACAGAATTGTGTATGGAAGAAATGGAGATGAATTTAAATAAATGTAAAATGACAGCTTATATTGAACATCGCAACGCCAGCAACAACAACCAACACAGCCGAGAAGCCAACATTCTATCAACGTAACAACCAACAACAATGATTACGAAACAATAACCACACATGCAATTGCAATTGCACGAGAACTTTAAATATTTATAAAATAAATCATTAACTTTTAGTTTTAATTAACTGCTGAATCAAACGAAAATAACAATTGCAAAAACAGCTAAATAAAACGATTTGCTATAAATATTGAAAATATAAATAAAGAACAGAAAATCAGTCCTTAGCCCTGAAACATCCATTACGGCACGTTCTCGCCACTATTTTGGAACATACACTTTTTCATTAAATGTGTACTTAATTTCTAAATTGATTTCGGGCAAATTTTAAAATTCAATTACAACAGCAGAACACAAGAAACTGAAATTTGTATATTTTTTCCGCAAGTCAAACTACTGCTACGGTTGAATTTCAGTTGGTTTAAGGGAACCGCTTTCTGTTTAGATGAGTGCATTTACTTCACATACCGTACACCAGTTTTAGTTCTATAAAAGTTGCAAATGATAATTTTTTTTTAGTTCGAACTTCAATGATTCGTCGGATTTTCTTGTACATTGTCATATATTCCCCAAATATTGTACAACTCGCAAGAAGCTTTTTTCCGTTGCAATTGTTCAAGTTTTTGAATGAAATATAAAATTGTATTTGTAATTAAAATCTAATGATTTTTAACTACAACTTTCCAACGAAGCGCGAAAGAGTTGCATAAAGGCGCTGCGTTTTCACTCGGTCGTTTTAAGTCACGCTTGAAACATAAAATTTTCATAATATATAAATTGTCTTATAACCAATTTGCGAACATTGTATAACAAAGGTTTTATAAAATCCATACATATACTTAAGCTTCTACGTATGTTCACGCAAGCACCCAAAATCATTATACATGATATGTTGACAAGCTGTCTACATTTTCTGTCATTACACATGTTTCGTTCTCCGGGCTGTCCAACTTCACAAACTCCAGCCCCTTGTACACAGCCTATCGCCTTTGCAAATATCGTAGATGTCAGATATGCTCTTCGCTAAGTCTATAGGATACACATTTCCTTTACTACAAATAAACAAAATTTCGTATAAGTAAAATTTCTTTAATGTAAACCTTTGTGTACCAATTCCACTATACGTGTATGTTTCAAGCAAAACTATTGTCGGAATCATATGATCAACATGCAACAATTTTCTAAACACAAAAACACGAGTTTTTCGTATAAATTTGATGAATTTTTGAGTTCTTGAATCCTCAGTTGCAAACACCCGCACTATACACGATTTGCATTTGCAGGCAAATAACGAATTAGGAATCCACAAGCCGGACGAGAAGAATCGTGTTCCAAATTAATTATGAACTGATTTGTGACAGAGTTAAATTTAATTTAATAAACCAAAATTAAATGAACGCAAAAAACGAAACTGATTTTTATTTCTTTGCGTGTGGGTACTAATTTCGAAGCGAAGCTGGAGAACTATTGAATTTTTGTGTCTATAATATTTTGCAGTATTTCACACTTGGTAATGTTACAAGCAGCAAAGTCAAATCATATACCATGTCTGGCCAAGTAGATGAGGCAGGCAGCTTGCGGAATGCTTGACTTGTAAATTTGGGTTCCTTTGAAGCTCATTGCGATGCCCTTAGACGTGATTCTTCAAATAAATCTGGTGATGTCTCCCAGTGGTGCAGAGCCCACTGTGCCCAAGTCAAACCATCTAACATGGACATAATTTCCGAGTCACCTTCGCATCTATCACAATCAAAGTGACAATTATCACTGACATTAGTCCTGCTGAGGTCTGCAATCTACTCAACAAATTGGCCGATAAAGTTTCGATTTGTTAAGCCGCAGAAGACAAAGTGTTCTCGTTTGGTTCATATTCGGCCACAGCGTACTTGCGGTCTTGCATTCGGCGTAAAATTCCTGAAGCGCCATGTACATAGAAGCACTGGGAAAAATGGATTCTGTGTATTTAGAAGATGACTTGTCTTTCAGCTTTTTCAGATGCTCAAGCACGAATTTGACCTGGGATAGCAGCTTATTGGCCAGAGCGCTCCAGGTAGAAACCATGATGAAATTATAAAGGTGAGTTCTTCATTGACAGAAAACTGAAAAAATTGGTTGACATTCTGTCTTATAGAAACGTCGATGAAAAGAATGTTGTATTTAATGCTTTTAAACAAAAAGGGGGAAAAAATTTCAGCATTCATTTCTATAGGCGATACAAATAAAAATGTTGCTTTCCTTTAATCGTTATATTGACTTTGAAATTTGGTATCACTGTAATTTCAATTGTCAAAAAACATCAGATTTTTCAAACCGTTGTGCAAATTTTAAAAAAGGCCAAGCTCTAGCTGCTCATTGTGCCACAGCGCACTTCAAAATCGCGCTAAATTTTATCACGTCCCTCAAAACGAGCAACGCAGAGATGTGTGGAGCAAAGTAGGTGGCGTAGAGCTAAGCAAATGTGCGCGGGTTTGCGAAAATCACTTTGAAGAAGCTGATTTTTAAATGTCGCATTCATTTTAGAATAAAATATTTAAATATAAAGATAAAAAATAATCAATATAAAAAATCAAATAAAATGCGCAAAATAATAAACTAACCTTAAACCTTTTGCTACAATCACTATTTATTAATTTGTATTTGAAACTTTTAATTTACTTCGTCGTTTTCCCCCTTCTTTTGAAAGTGTACTACACAACATTGGTTCTCGTTGTATAAGACAGTGTCAAAAACAAGCTGTCAAGGAAGATCTCACCTTTATAATTGCATCATGGGTAGAAACGATAGTCGGCTCTTAAGATCACTGTTGACATTTTTGAACTTTTCAACAGAATATCCGGTGTTTTATGAAAGTTTTACCCGTTTCATGAGACAAAAGTTGTGTGTGGTTCGATTGAATTATTTTGCTCTCAGTGGTTTGTCATCGTCGGTTTAAGAAAAGTTTCCCATCAAAGTATTCCCGATGAAATGCCATGTCCTCGTGATCAAACTATCAGCTTTTTTCAATAGAAGGATATGAACAAGAAGGGTATAAGGAGGGATATAACTAGGATCAAATGTATGGCAGCACTTCTAGTTCCATCAGAGCTAATACACATTCAGCGCTTCAGATGCATTGGAGCTGTGCCACCCACTTACATCCATTTAACCTTCTGCCTGTCCCTTGCTCAAAATTGCGCTCTATGTCCTTTGGGGTCAGGATGACCCCAACCAAACGGTTTTATAATGTACTGACAAAACATGAAGGAATGTAACACATAAATCACAAAAGAAAAGGAGAAAGCCCCGAAAAGTGTTTTCCTCGTTTTGTTATTGGGTTGTAAGCGCGTTTAACACTAAATAACACAAGTAGACGAGCGCACAAAACCGCTCAACCGGTTTTTTAGTTCTGCCCCGGTCAAATAGACCCCAAGGGACAGGTAGAAGGTCAAACAAAAAATTATAATTTCATATACTCCATTCGCATAATTTATCTGTACTCTAGACACAAAGATATTTTGATATTTGTGCATGAATTTCTGCCATAATATTAAGTTAATGTTTAATATGTCGAATTCCTAAAAATAACTCATTCAGAGATTCTTTCTTATTATTAAATTTTTATTTTATAAATTATATATGTATATTTTAAGTTTTTATTTTAATATGTTGAATTCCCAAAAAAATAACTCATTTAAAGATTTTTATTTTAATATATTTTATGTGGCAACCTCGCACCATAGAACGTAGAATGTTCATTGTCAATCGCTCAGCAAGCTGAAATTAATCATTTGGCAATCTTATTCACATCGACCGTGTGGCCTAATGGATAAGGCGTCGGACTTCGGATCCGAAGATTGCAGGTTCGAGTCCTGTCACGGCCGGCGAATTAAATTTTTTTTTTTTAATTCTATTAAAATATATATTCAAATAAACTTGATGCCATTTAAGGTAAGTGTTATTGTTGCGATAAGAAACTCTGAGCAACTTTTGTACAGCGATGCCTTCTTGCCCAGTCGTCTCAAATTGTATTATGTATTTATAAATATATTACAATAACAATGTTGCTTGTGATTGGACGAGTTTTCACAGCAACAATATTCTGACTTTTTCATTATTTACTATATTATACTTATCAAACATTGCGTTCATCTTTCTACAAATGTCTTCTTTTTTAATTAATTTTAACTTAAATTTGCAGACAAACCTGCATTTTGGGAATAAAATAAGAATTCACACACACACAAATATCAAACAAACATCATTAATTATTATAAAAAAAAGGGACAAAACAGCCTCAATCAAAACTTTCTTTCTTTACAAATCGAAAGCGAAACCGAAACATTACAAAGGGTCCGAAACCGAAACAAATTTCCAGCCACGTTTTAGTTAGGCAGCTCTGAACCGCTGCTCGTAGGCTGCCGAAGTGGCAAAACATAGCCCAAAGCAGCGGCGAATACAGTTAATGTGCCAACATGAGGCGCGACGGAGAATTATGCAAAATTTCTTTTAACAAAAACAAAAATTATTTATTGTGTTGTTTCAATGTGTCAAAAATTCAACAACAAAATTGTTAAACAGGAACAGCTGGCCGCTAGTCGAATACACATAAATCGTTCCAATTTATTCTAGAACTGTTTAAATACATTTGTGTGTATGTTATTGAAAAAAAACTAAGCGATTGAGTCATTTGACTTGAGTCAGTGTCAATGGAAAAATCAAGTTGTTCAAAAATCTTAAACCTCTATTATATTAAAATGTCTGCATAAATTTATACAACAGTGCCACACACAGCCAATCGTCATGACAAAAGTGTGATGACGGTTGAAAGAACTTACTGTATTATTTAAGAGGTTAATAGCCGAGCTTATAAAAAACTCACACACATATCAGTTGTAGTAAAAAATATTAAATTTATTGTAACTAACTTTATTTTCTAACTTTTTGTACTTTTTTCAAAAAAAAATCTTCTGTGACTACTGTTATTATTTTTTTAAGTCACATTAAATACGAAACGGTACTAAAAATATTCCTTACAAATATTTAAACCTACTTTGTAGCATGATTTCATATGGGGGTTTACGGAAGGTCAGTGACGGATTCAAGGGGTGGTTTTGGGTATTGAGACCACCGAAATATTAGGGTCGACTTTAAAACTACATACAAATTAAAAGGCATATATGTGTATAAACATTTATAAATATTAAAGAATTACTTTTTGAAATCCCCCCAAAATATTTGTCTTTCTATTTTTTTAGTCCACCCCTGCGGAAGGCCTTCTGGTGTTAAAGCCAAGCGAGCCCCAATGTTTGGTTGGGTTTCACTGGAAATAATTTTTCATTTTTTTGTTCAACTCAAATGATTTCACGAATATTTTATATTCAAAAAGAAGTATTACTGGAAATATTTTTCAAAAATAGAGAAAATAATGCAAAAATCTTAAAGTAAATGACGGAAAACTTTAAACTAATGTTTTTCAAAAGTGGCAATAACTTGTTTGAAATGCTTCATTTTGCTGAGAAAGTTGTAAATAAACAAACTTTCATAACTGACACGACAGCCCGAGTAAACGGGTATTCTAGTCAAGAAATTTGAAAAAATCGGCCCTTTTATATTTTCAAACTTGAGACCTAGAATAAGCCTCTAAGAGAGTTTACGGAAATTTGAATTATTTTCGAAGCTATAATTAATTTTGTGACGCGTCACTCAGACTGTAAACTTTAAACACGTTTTTCTCGAAACTACTTTTTTCGATACGGTTGACTTGATATCTCAAGTTCTAATGTACCGATTTACTTAAAATTTTTAACAGACTTTTTTAATCCTATCAAAATTGTCTCGACGTAGGGGTTTTTGTATTTATTTTTTTTTATTATTTAAAAAAAAATACCTAAAAAGGAGGCAAAAAATTGCCTTTATGTTCAGAAAGGCGCCATTTTGTACACATTTTTTTTCAAATCGGCTACATCCAGCTAATTCTATTAGTTGTTTAATAGGAATTAACCTTATTTTTATGTTTCAAGTCACCAGGAGAGTTGAATTCACGTCAGTCAGAAGACACCCTTTTTTTTAGTCCGCACTTGCCTCTACTGACTTCAATTTTAAATTTTTTTCAACTATTATACATGTTTATACCTTTCAAGTATCAATAAAAAGCTGATAAAAACATGGATGGTAAAAATCATTACTGTTTTTTTAATTACGCCCGTAAAATACTTTAAAATCGAACCTCTAGACTAGAATACCCCCTTAACCATTTCGGGACTACTGGGATAATACGTGCCAGCAAGTTTTTAATGCCCCTCAAAAAAGTTATTGAAATCTTAGGACCCACGCAAAATATCTTTCCGGTTTCGGTGTTCCCGCATAAAAGGTTGATTTCAGAATTTGTGAGCATCCAATATAATTTTCTTACCTCAACTAGAATATTTCTACTAAGAATATTTTGGATTTCAAAATTAAACTCCGTCCCGAAAGGGTTAACAGACTAAAATGAATTTATGAGATAGAACGGACTGTCAGTTTTATGTTGATTCCGAACGGCAAGGTGGGAGTTTTTTACGGTGGAAAGAAAGACGATTTTTTTGTGCGGTCCCATACACCAAAATGCTGAGTCACTGAGCTGACACAATTTCAATGAATTCGTACAGCCAACCTTTGCATCCTACAGTTGATGTATTTAAGACACTAACGGGTAATAGGCCAAAGTTGTTTAATGGGAATCCAATCGATTTTAGTGAAATAATATGCAAATTTTGACTTTTCCATAAACACACTGGCTTAGTGTTTATGGAAAAGTCAAAATTTGCATATTATTTCAGTAAAAATCGATTGGATTCCCATTAAACACCTTTGGCCTATTGTCTCCTTTCCAAACACTTTCTTTGTTCGTTGTAATTAAATTAGCCGCATTCGCGTCTCTCAAACCGCAAAAATTACAAACCGACTGAATTGCTAGAAGAAAAAATCGGCCAAAGTGATTTCGAACAATGAAAGAGGGCCAACACGCAGATTTTCAACTTGGAATTAGCCAAGTTGACGACAATAAATCATTTGCACACCGCTTCCGCCGTATAAATAATGTCAAAATAGAAGGGAAACGTAATTTGTTAGACAGCCAACCAACAGCCAACAGCTGGCCGTGTGTTACCAATATTGACATAACGTAAATGTGGGTTAACCATACAGTAGGCTAAGTGGGCAGGTACCAGCTGAAAGCAGATATTGCGTGGCTAATTGAAAAAAAATTGTTCCTCAGGTCGCGGCTGCTGTGTTGACTAAAATAGAACAAGAAAGAACAAAAAAGAAGAAAAAAGATACGCTGGCGATGTGGCGTCAAAAACGCATAGCCGCAGGCACAACGCGAGAGGTGTTCGAGCTTTGATAAATGTGGCCAAGAAGTGCCGGGGGAAAACATGTCACCGTGGCCACACAATGGGTTGGACAACATTTGAATTGCTAATAGCGGCCGCGCTAACGGACCAACTTCAACTCTTATCAATAAAAAGCCTCGGCAACGAGTCGCCCGCGGAAGAAAAAGCAAGTCCCTCACACGTGTTCGTGCGAGATGCGAGTAGGAAATGCCGAAGGCGCCGAATTCTTGCTACAGCAAAACTAACTTAACATCGGCCGAATTGATGGCGGCAGCGTTGTTAGCATTGGACCCCGTAGCGCATGCGCTCTTTCTTCTTTTCCCCCTAATCAAACCGACTTTCCGCGCTTGTGTGTGTTTGACCATTTGATTACTTTATATTCAGTTTTTCTAGCTGTTGTGTTGTTTCGCCGCAGCGCAATTAGTGAGAACCGAGAAGACACAACCACTTGACCCAATTTTCAAAGTGCCACATGAGAGCGTTTTTTCGGCAGTTATCTGGAGCCGTAGGCGTTGTGGGTTACGACAAGCGCGCACACAGAAAAAATTCAACCACGACCGCCTAACTGAAATAGATTGGAATTTAATGTCGAAGATGACTTTTTATGGTCAAAACGGCTCTTCCGTCCGTAAGAACCACAAAGCCAACGAGAAGTACTCTAATTAGTAGTCATTTCCGGTTTTCTTTTGGTATTAATATGTTTTTTACCATAGTTTCAGAACGTTATAGCCACATTTTTACACCAATGAATTCCTCTAATCGTGCGAAATCCTCAAGAATGGTTTTAAATTAGACGATTGCTGTCGTTATTCGTATCGCAGTTTTAACTAAGTATAAATTCATTTTGATCAATTTGTTCGAAATTCAAAATTAAGCACCATCTGCCTCATTCCTGTGATTGCTGACGCCATTAAAAAATTACAAGCGCTAACAGATTCTGAAACTAAAAACTTAAACTAAACTAAAAATATAACAAGCGCTAACATATTCTGAAACTCTTCCACTACATCCATGAAACTTACTGTTTTAAGAATTTTAAATATATCCCGAGACAAGAGTTTTACACTGCTGCATCTCGACAAGATGCACCTGATGACGTAAAAATAAAAAACGTTCCCAATTTCCACCAAATCTGTGACGGTTTGGCAAGCGATTTGCACCTGTGGTAGGAAAACGGATTCTTTCATTACATCGGGCACAATAAATGCAGAAATTTACAAAAAGGACTGCTTGGAAATTCGTGTTCTGCCCTTTTTAAAAAGCCGTAATGTGAGTACGGCGCGGATCCAGAACAATATTTCGGGGGGGGTTTAAAAAGTAATTCTTTAATATTTATAAAATTCTTTTTAATTTGTATGTAGTTTTATAGTCGATCCAAATATTTCGGGGGGTTTCGACCCCCAAAACACCCCCCTGGATCCGCCACTGATGTGAGTACTCGGTTTTGGCTCGACCTCGCTAGTTGTCACTATGCTCGAGACGTCCTAAAATGGTACAAGGACAATGGAGTGTTTTTCCTTACTCGCTACTGCAATCCTCCCAATAGCCCGGAGCTGCGACCAATAGAGAATTATTGATCTATTGTTAAGAGAATTTTAAAAAGCACACGTGGCTTCATCAATACAGAAAACGAGTTCTGTTCGAAATGGTTGTGAGCGTCTAAAAACGTCACGCAGGACCTCGTGCAAAAAATGATGGGAACAGTTCGGCAAAAAGTGCGCCTGGTAGCATACGAAAAATAATATATTAAAACGTATGTTATGTAACATTTCTTTAAGCTATCTAGTTACAAATAAAAAAATTTTTTAGAAAAATATCATTGTTTTTTATTTTATATACAATTTAAAGTGACCAAATTGTGATGTGGACAGCCTTGTGGACATGTGTGATTTTATACATGAAAAAGGGACCTGACGGTTTATGCTGTCTTAGTTGACGGGTTATAAGGTTTTCATAGGCATTCAATTTGGTTTCAAAGACCCGCCATTCCGTGCTGATCGTAGAAAAAACACTCTTCTTTGTTGGGATCGTATCGCACAATTCTTAAACTCCGAACTCCAAAACTTTTCAATTTTATACTGAAAATGTATCGTTTTTGTAGAGTTACATTTTGGTTTTAAATTCAAAGCGATATTTAGCTCAGTGTAAAACGGTGCTAGCGTTGGTGGGTGCCGGGCCACAGGCGAACCTTTTCGATGACACTTGTGCCAACAGCGTCGACGCCACTAACAGCCCCGCTCAACGAAATTTGAATATTGTCGAAGAGACGAAAACATAAACGAAACGCATCGAAATATCGACCTCTTATTGAATGTGGCTGTGTGCTTGAGTGTGGTTCACTTAATGAACGACTTGGGGACAACTGTTTACAAATTCAGAAGATTATCTTGCCGACTGTCTCCCGCAGCCACCAATCAGCATAGCAGCCATAGCGATCGGCATCCGGGCCAAGCGTTTTGATCGCCTCAGAATAAGAAAGTTTTCTTTTTGAGTCTGGTGAACCGCTCGAAATCAGTTCGCTGTACACCATCGCCACGTTAACATGGCACAATTTAGCAGGATCCTTAAATTGTTACTAGTGGTGCTGGTATTGATGGCCGTTTGTGTCCACTGCCAGCAACAGCAGCAGCAGCAACAGGCCAACAAGCGGCAAAAGGGACAGCAGCAGCAACAACAGGCCAACCGCCCACAACAGAGGCCACAACAGAAGCCTCAACAGCAGCAACAACAGAAGCCTCAACAGCAGCAGCAACAGCAGAAGCCGCAAAAGCAACATCAGCAGCAGCAACAGCAAAAGCCACAGAAACAACAGCAGCAACCACAACAGCAAAAGCCACAGAAACAGCAGCAGCAACCACAACAGCAAAAGCCACAGAAACAGCAGCCGCAGCAGGAACAGCAGAAGCCACGCCCCAAGCCGGGCCAAGCGGTGCACAACAAGCCCAGCACCAATTCACAGAAGCAAAAACAAAAGGTCAAGCCGGTCGCTGTACAAAAACACCGTTACATCATCAAGCAGATACCGGACTTGGGACGTGTGCGCGGCCGCACCTTCAAGACGGAGTGGTCGGGCAAGTCGATCGTACAATTCTTGGACATTCCGTACGCCAAGGCGCCGGTGGGAGCACTGCGCTTCAAGGTCAGTTGAGGTCATGAAAAGCGTTGAGGTACAGGAAACAAACTTTGCGTGATATTTATAGGCCCCAGTGCCCGCTGAGCCCTGGGAGGGCATTCTGAATGCCCATAAGCCGCATGTCGGCTGTCCTTCGCTGCAGGACATGCACAAATACGACATATTTGAGGAGAACAAAATCGATTACGAAGATTGTCTGCGTTTGACTGTTAACTCCCATTTGGTAGGTCCGAAACTTGGTACCTCAACGGGGTCCTTATTACAATCAAACTTTTCAGCTCAGTGACAAGTCACCTGTCATGGTCTACATTCACGGCGACTTCCTGTATGATGGCAGCAGTGTGGAAGCAGCTCCCGGCTATTTGCTAGAGGAAGACATTGTCTTGGTGTCAGTGCGTTATCGTCTCGGCCCATTCGGTTTTCTGTCTAGCATGACGGAAGAGATTCCTGGCAACGCAGCCGTGCACGACGTCATTCTCGCGCTAAAATGGATACAGAAACATATCGAAGCCTTTGGTGGTGATCCCAGCCGCGTCACACTGTTCGGGCAGGTCGGCGGTGCGGCTCTGATCAATGTGCTGACCATGAGTCCAGCTGTAAGTGTAACGGCAGCCTACTATAACTTCCTAACTAACTGCCAGTCAACCAACCAACTACCATCAGTCACCGAATTATTTCCTACGCCTCTGGTCTTTGCTAGGTATCGCCAGGTCTCTTCCACCGCGTCATCTATCAATCGGGTTCGGCGCTTTCTCCTGCTTTCATTACGGACAACCCGCTGCTGGCCACTAAGGACATTGCCAAGAATGCCGGCTGCAAGAACGTCAACAAAGTCGAGGCGCTCAACAAGTGTCTGCGCAAACTGAACACCACCGCCCTTCTGACCGCCTTTAGCGCGCACGGCGACGCCAAAGCACCGCTGGGCGTCGGTTCTTACGGTGGTGTCCAGTTTGTCATAGGTGGACCGTCGGGCATTTTGCCGCAACATCCTGGGAAATTGTTGGCATCTGAGAATTTCAGGGCATATCCAACGATTGGGGGCAGCGTCAAGAATGCGGGCACTTTTATTCTAAAGGGTAAGAGTCCAGTCCAATGTTTGATGAAAGGACCAATTTATCTCTTTCTTTTTTTACTCTCGATAAATGATTTTTCACCATCCCAACATACAAGTATTCTATTCAACATTACAATTTCAATATTCCACATTGTGTAGACATCTACATCGACAACTTTAACGAAACCATCATCGATGACAAACTGGACGGCATGGGATACATCAATCACATCATAACTCAAACCAATGGCGCTGATCCCACAGGCGCCTGGAAGAAGTACGCACAGGACGAAGTATTTACTCCCGAGGAGATTAAGAACGGTTCATTCTACAAGTTGTTGCCCGGCTTAATTGATGTAAGTAACGCCCAAAAGCCCTTCATTAGCTTCGATAGCCAGCTTCTCTCTGCCTCACACAGATGTGCAGCACCATACCCTTCAAGAATCCCGTTCTGCTGGCACTGCAAGCCAACTCTAAGAAGCTGAAGAACAGCACCTACTTGTACACCTTCGACTATGAAGGCGAACTCAATCGCTATTCGACAAACGAAGATGACGAGGGTTCCGTACCGTTCGAGCTGGGCGTATCGCTGACCGACGACAATCTGTACCTGTTCCCCTGGCCCCGGCACAGCTCGCTGAACTTGAATCGCGACATCAAGGTGGCCAAACGGATGGTCGCGTTCTGGACCTCATTCGCCGCCACCGGCGTACCCAAGGCACCGAGCTCGCCGGCATGGCCTGTCATGTCGCAAGAAACCGGTCCCTACCTGAAAATCGGCAAATCAATAACGGTTGGTAACAACTACTTGGAGGAGTACAATGTTGCCGTGAAGGAAACCAGAAAAGGCTACAGTTTAGTGAATGACGACTTTTTCGAGAGTTTGGTTGAGATCCCAAACAACGAGAAGGAAGCTGAAGAGGGCGAAGAAGTCGAAGAGGAGGACGAGTATACCTTCGATGATGATGATGCCGGCAATGGCCGCATTGAAGATGATTTGTTTATTGCCGGAAAAACACCGCGTGTCTTTAGAGCATAAGTGCATATTGACTTGATGAGGGCATTTCCAACATTAGGATTAGAGCAAATAATTCATTAAATAAATTAATTTATTGAAAATTCGAAGTAATCTTTTTTTAGCTGAAATTTACAAATTGGTTCTTCGAGGACTTCAACTAGGAACTGATCCAAAAGTGAGCGCCAAAGTATGAAAATTTCTGCATTAACCAAAACAATCTAAGTAAATGTTAATCGATATTTATAACTAAAATTGGTAAAACACAACAGTGGCGCGCACAGGCCAAACCCCCTTCCCCCCCGAATACAAAAATTGCTGGTGCAAAATATGGTTTCAAATGGAATCGAGCTCAAAAGTTGTATGCAACCTCTTCCTTCTCTAAAAATGAAATCATGTGTGCGCCATTGCAACTCAACCAGAAATTTTGGTTAAACTTTTCGGTACAAAATCGACCGTAAAAATATCCGGCTAAAAGGTTTTTCGACGTAACTTTTACGGAACTTTTGAAATCTGCTATCACATTTTTATAAAAATGTAAATGTATGAGTGACTATTAGCAACAAAGCATAGGTAAGTTTTCACTGCTGAGATTTAGTATTTATAAAAATTTATTTTTAATCGTAAGAAATATTTCTTGCTACTGAAATTTATGTCTCCATAAACCCTAAATTTGAAAGACCTTACTTGCTTAGTTTAAACGCTGCTTGCTTGGGGTAAGTCAAAATGTAAATGTTTCAGTAAATATTTTTTTTTAAATAAATTGAACTCCCAGCAAATATCTTTCCTCGAAAAATTGTCTTCATTTCGGAAGGTTGGAATTATAAAATAACTACAAATTCCATTTAAGGCCCGAAATTTTAGAAACGCATGTGAACTCTTGCAACAATCTGACAACTTTATTGGAATTGTGAGAGCTCAAGAAGCCTCTGTTATAATGTAATTATTAAAAAAAAAACTTCAAAGGTCTTTTAATGGTTCCGAATAGCTTCACTTCCACCAAATCTCACTAAAGTTCTCAATTGAATCGAATTTTCTTTAAAACCAAGAGACTAAGACGATAAGTTTAGGGTTATCAGATGCTATTCTAAAGTAAAACATGTCTCAACATGTCTGAATATTCAATAAAAACCGTATGTAAAAAATTGTTATATTTTTGTCATTCGTATAAAGTTAGTTTTTAATTTTTCATTGTACATTTTTCTCATGAAAAATTGTTATTGCTTTTATGATTCTAAGGTTTTCATGATTTTAATGAATTTTTTTATAAACCCTTCCTTCTCTCCTCTTTCTGATCCGAGCCCTTTCAACCCAAATTTTCATTCGGTACACAGTCTGAGGGCTCAACACTTCAAATATAAAAACAACGAATTTTCTTTGTAGAACTGCTCTCTCAGCAAGAAATGGCAATAAATGTATCTGTAATTGTAAAATGTATCTCTATGGCACAGAAGTGGCTAAACACGGCACCCGGGGCATAGTAGACCCATTTTCATACCGAAGAGTATGTTTTGAAGATAAGCACAATTGAAGCGTTCAAGAGAGTTTGTATTTATAATGGGTGAGTAAATTAATGAGACCGACTTTTGCATGATCCAAATTTAAGCTCACTTTTACTGAATAAATATATAAATAAATCCTTTTGTTCAGAATATTAGACGTTAAATCCAATGAATGCCCAATGTTTTCCATTGCACTCCAACTACCAGAATATAATTTTTTGTTCTTAGCCTAAGATCACAATGAAACCGAAAGATTACATTTGATATAAGTAATTTCGTGACAGAGATAATTTGTTACACTTTCTAATCTCCGGTTAGCGCAAACACCCACAAAAACAACGCGCACAAGCGTGAATCGTATTGAGTTGGCCGTGTTCGCGGTGCGTTGAACTGAATTCGATTATGGTTACAACAAATACGATGCCACAGCAAAATGAGTTAGAAAGTATAAAATGGTTTAAACTGCATTTGAATAGTCAAACATAGAATTTGGACCCATTCCGAAATTAAGTAAGTTTTTTTTTTTGTGCTTTTGCAGCATAACCAAAATAAACAAATGATAAATCAAAGTCGTTTGCAGTGGAGCAAGTCTTCACCAAATTATATGTTCTTGCAGAAACACTCGCATGTTTGTGTAGCTAAAACCATTGTATGAAAATTTCAAAATGATATATGGCAAACACCGCGCACAAACGATCTCACACGATGAGCAGAGCAACAAAGACACTTGACCGAAAATGTTCTACTAACCTACTCCCGGCCACAGCGATGTGTTTTGGCCAGCACTGAACCGCAACGAACCGAGCTGAAAGTAAGTGTCAAAGGTGCAAATAAATTACGATGAAAATGGTCATTTCCGAAAACAAAGCCATGTATAGCTGAGATTTCGAGTTAATTAATGAAACGAACATAATAACAGCAAAAAAACACAAATAATGCGAGAAAATGCCTTCCTTTCGTTCGCAGAAGCATTGTCGTAGCACAAAAGCCGGCAAGACGAAAACAATCAATGCTAATTAAGTGACTCAGAAGCTCGTTAGATGCTCATGAAATGGTACTAAGCAGCGCTTTACCGTAACAGCGTCAAAGGCCAATCACCAACGCGTCACAGTTGGACCGAGCTTTCGAAATTAAAAATGTTAATAAAACTTTTTCCGTTTTTCATGCTCACCTACATATGCACAAATGTATATACATATCTATGTATATTTGTCTGAACATATGTGTCTATTATGTGTGTTAAATTATGCACAACAATTTGAATACGGGGACGGAGAAATACGCTGGATGGCTAAATGTGACCAAAACTAATCGACTTTGAAAGCAGCACATCCTAAATATACAAGTCAATAAATAATGCATACAGGCTGACAAAAAAGTATCGGGAATTAAACATTTTAAGCGAAAATAACTATTCTTGAAATTTGATATTCAGAATTTTATTCATCATTGAGGTATTTTTTAGCTTAATTTTCTTGTAAGCAGCATGTTTCGTTAGACCTGCTTCATTGCGCCAATCACAAGACATGGGTCTTAAAGTTTTAAGTAACATAAAACGAACCCAACAAAACTAGATGATGCCAGTGTGTTTTAAAGTCTTCGAAGCCTATAGAAAACTTTCTGGGATGACAGTCAAAACTTCCATTAATTTCTCTTTATTAATTCAATCTAGTAAAAACTGATAGCTTAGTGGTTTTGTACACCATCAGTTCGTTCCAGGTGGTTGGATAGATTTGAAAGGGGCCCCTTCCAGGTGGTTAAACGATCAATAATTAAGATTATTTGAATGTATCGAAGTGTTTACGTACGCAGATTTGTAGATCAATTCATAGATTTAGGTATACAACGATAATGAACCTTCGTGTTTATGATAAATAATTTGGGTAAATTTTCCCTTAAAAAATATAAGAAATTATTCAAAAATATAACTGTAGGTATAACTGACTGGACGCTGAGCCACGCTTACACCTTTCTTGGGTCTTTGACTATAATAAATGGATATTTATTTATCACTTGTAGTAATGATTGGCAAACTCATTGACCAGATCTGATCTCGTACTACAATTGAACCGTAAACAAAAATTCTTGAAAGTAGTTGTAGAATTTCTAAAGCAAATTTCACTGGAAGGAAAAATTAAACGATTCTCCAAGCTACGGGCTTAGCGGAAAATTTCTCCGTTTGCAATTTACAATCAATTTTTTACTACCCCAGAGAAATGTTTATCTTTCTACCTGAATAAATTCTTTTTTTAAGTGATCAGGTATATTTTTGATTAATTTCATATATTTTTAAAGGGAAAAACACAAATTTGTATTTAAAAATCTGATCTATCTGATCTGGAGGTGGAATGAACCTTATGTATGTGTGAATCTATTTTTACCAAAACAAATTCTACACTCATCGTTTACCTACCACCGAGTCTTATTTAAAGTACAAATGAGTATTGATTATTTCTCACGAAATTTTTATTATTCAAAGCAAGAACAATTTAAATTAATCATTTTTCATTTCGATTATCTGAGCAACTGAAACGATTTTTATGGACTTTTTCATCTTTCAAACACAGACGAAGAACCAAAGCTTTTACTAACTATTCTAAAGACCACAAAACAAAAATCAGTTTTAATTTTTTTTTTCGAAAATTATGTATTTCAGTTAAAACTTCCCGATAATTTATTGACAGAACGTATCATCTGCGACTGTTGCGCCGTGTGCAGATTGAACCAATCTTAACGTTGGCGCAGCGGTTCTACTAAGGTGGCGAGGTGAATGCGCCGCGCAAAAAGCCGTGTTAACACCAATGTTATGATTCTTCTTACTACACTAATCATCAAGTAGCGGTTTGTTGATTGCCAAAATCAAGTGAGAAGTGCGTTCTTTGCATGAGGCGTTCCTAAAATCGTGGGAATATTGTTCATCATTATTGCAAATACTTCTCGAGTTACAAATGCAAAAGAAAGACTGCAGAAATCAATCATTTTTATAAACAAAACACGGACACGTTCATCAAGCTGCAAACAACCTACACCACGGCGGTCAAGTTCAAGTTACATTAATTATATACATTTCTATAAAAACTAATACTAAAACATCAAATTTGGCAGAATGTAACACTGACAACGACTTGAAAGTATGAATCAAATATTATAAATAAAAATCTTCGATTGGGTGGTCTTGTGATTGGTGTGATTGATCACCAGACCTTTGACTTTGGGTTTAACTCTCGATTCAGCCAATCACAGAATTATAAAAATTGCCTTCTTATAGTTGGCCACTCAGGTAGTAACGAAGAAGCGTTGCAGCAGCTATTTTATTATAAGGTTTGGTTGAAGTCTTGGCGACTTCTTTCCTTTTATATTAAGTTTGATTTCATTCACAAACAGTTTGTTGTTTTTTGTTTGATTTTCATATATTTCATATATCTGTGGTCAAAAGCAATAACCACCTACGTCAAAGTTTGCTGTTTCGAGCAATCTCGTTTTAAAGTTTTAGCACATAGTGTGTTCGTTATGGGAATGCGAATAGGTTTTTATTAATAACTTTTTTTATTTTAAAGTTACAAACTCCCCGATTTTACACAAACGTAGATCACAGTCGGCAGTCGTAGAATCACTATCGGCATGGACTCATTATTTTCTGCCACTCGTACGACACTCACCTTTTGGCAATTTGATTCTTAAATTTTAGTTTTGTGGGGAATCCCCAATTCAATGTGTTATCTCGTAATTCAAAAAATCTATTTTGAATGTCAACCAGATTTTTTTAACAACTTTTCCTAAACATTACCTAAGCAGCTACAACGTAAGTATGAATGATTTTACTTGATTGTGTCTGTTGCTGTTGTGTTTACTGAGAAATACCAGTAGCCAAATTCATCGCTCATATTTGGATTAAGAATGAACACTGATGGCGGAAAACCAACATAATTATGAATTATGAAACAGCTTATTATGCCACACGCATTAAAGTTAAATGCGGAGAGAATCGGTATCGGAATTTTTATTTATAAATTAATGGTGCAATTTAGCAATGCCCACGTTACTGAAAGTCTCAAAAAGAAAGCTAAATCTATATCTAAATCTAGTTCACACAATTCACTACACAACGCGACATCATTAGCTAAAATAGAACTCGGATTATTGTGGCGAGTGGCAATTGATTTTTAATTTCGCTCACAAATCAAACAACACGCCATTTAACCCTTTATCTGGCCGTGTGACAATAATGTTACAAATCCTAAAATTACCTAAAGTTTCACTATTATTGTTGGATGTAAGCATTGCGGGTATTGTAACACAACCAACAACAAACTGTGCTTCATGTGAAAGCAAAAAATTGTGTGAACACAGTGTAATGTTTTTTTACTTTTTTAGCGCCAAAAGTTTGAGTGCACAAAATTTTCTGACAACACAAGTGTTTAATTGTTTGGAAATTGCAAAATATATTCCAATTTTTTTTTAATAAAATGTGTAAATATATAAATAAAGGGTTTTTACCAAATTTAAGTGAAAATACAAAAATAATATTCAGCTTTTATATGGTAAAATACTATGTGTAACATTTCTTTAACAAAGGACATTTTTTTAAATAGACGTTTTAAAATTCCATAAACAAACTATTTGAAAAGATATGTTTTTTATTTATTTATCAAAACCTACGGAAAATAGAACGTTTTGGTTTAAAATATTATATTGACCCACAAAGGGTTAAGCGAAACATGCACACAACTAACGATTTTTTGGCATGACACACAATAATAAAACTCCATAAATGACGACCGTCAAATTGGTGGGTTCGCTTTGATTTAGATCAGCGACAGACCACATTCCGCCAACCGACATGCTACATACTGCATATATGTATTGTATTTGTATGAATGAGCAGCGGATCCACACAGCTGCAATTTGTTAATCTGATGCTTCGGCATGCACAGACATAGGCGAGCAATGTCAAGTCGATTGTACATTTCCAAGGGCGAAAAAACACTTCAGTCACAAGTTGGGGTCAGATGATCGCCGAAGATGGAACGGAAGCAACGACCTGCATGCTTCACGCCATAATAACTCTATCCAATACAGAGGTTTGCTTGGGCTTTTGGCTTCTTTTTGTCTAATGATGCCGACCCGTCCAGTTTTTTAACTGGGCAATCTGAAAGAGTGACACGTCGTGCTACATGGCACAACGTGGTAGTGGTCGACCAACGACAACATTGCCGCATTACAAAAACGAGAAACCTGAGTGATAGCCAAATATCTACAAATTTTATGGTGGCTTCAAGTCCCTTGTTAACTTTATAATTTTCTATTTTCCGTCTCACTTTTTTATTTCTTCTTTTAATATATTAAGTGTAAATTAAGTTCACGCCATAGAAATACTAGAAAAATTCATTTAAGATTACTTCTCTCAAATACTTTTTCACACAAACTCCTAACAAACATTTTAGTCCATTAGATGTTAAAATTCAAACACTGAAAAACATGCGTGAAATCATTTCTAGTTCTTTCTAGTTTCTTCAAGTCGAAAATCAGGTTTCTCTTAACCCTTTGTAGACCCAAACAGATTTTGATAAAAGAAATAAATACTCGTCTATTAACACTTAAAAAAAAATAACAAGGTTCCGACAACTAATTCTGGTAGAGGGAGCCAAAAGAAATATGCATGTATTGGCGATTTGAAAGTTGAAGTCTGAATTTTTTAGGGTCTAAGTTTTCCCTTTTCTTATGGTGAATCGGCATACGAAAACCATGTAACCTCAAATTTTAGGTATATGATGTGTTCAACAATTTGATGTCAAATACTACAAAGAACATTTTTGTGGAGCATTTTAACTCTGTTGCTCCTATTTGTATGAGCCAATTTAAGCCTTTTTTCTAGAATGCCAAAAATTTCCTATAAAACAGGACTTTTTAAGGACAAAATGTACCACGAAAATATTTGCCATGAAATTCTACTATAAGTCTCTGAATACATCAAAGCTCAGAAATTAACTTGAACGGCAGAATTAAGCCAAAACTGAAAATTTGTTTAATTGTTCATTTCCTACTTATTCAAAATTGGTACTAAACTCTGGTATTTAAAAAAAATCTGATTTTTTTGTTCAGTGTTATTTGAAGTACTTTCACCAACTCTTAAGTCAATGGGCCCCTTCATCTTTCTTCATACAAACTTTAAGCCCATTGTTGATTTTGATTAAAAAAAACATAAAACCACGTTTCAAATTATTTTGCATTTAAAGTGTTTTCACAAAATTTGCCAATAATTCAAACTAAAACCCGTTTTCCCCCATTTATGAAAAGTTTATAATTATCTAAAATAAACCAACAGTTCATAATCTACAGTTTGCATTTTCAGCCATTTGGGCAATGATCAATCAGTCAATCAGGGTAAACAATTATATATGGATTAACCTTAACCGACCCATCAAATTTAGCTGTTTTAGTGTGTGAAAAGGACGCTCACTAGCCTAATGGCATATCGTGAATACCGCCACTAAGAATGCTTCAATACATGTGTAACCCAATAAGCGCACTGCTTCCAATGTTTTATTTCATTACTGTTACAATTCTTCTGTGAATGGAATTTATAAAAAATGTATATCGAAATCTGCAAACATTACTGTACATCTCAAAGAATTACTGCTCATAGGGTGCTGACTATTTCTACTGAGATTTGAATTAGTTATTCTTTTCCCTTTTACTGTAAGAATACCGCGAAAGCAACCCAACCAAAAAGAATTTAATATGTATATTTGCATATCAAACAGATAGCCAACTATGCATGTTTGGACTCTTGTTTGGCTCTTTCCCTCCGGCTTCTTTCAATTTGTTCTCCCCCCCCAGGTGCCTGCACCAACTGCTTTCATATTTCTGCCGATTCTGGCAGAAAGAGTGTCGACGAAATCGATAAGAGTGAAATCGCATAGTCCATTTCCTAGTCTGCTTCTTCTTCATCGTCGTCGGCGTGATCGCGATCGCGGTTTTTGTTTCTAGTTTGTGCGGTTAAATGTGCGAAGCTTAATGGCTTTCTTCTTAGTTAACTAGGGTCAGTCTTGCAGACGATTCGCAGCCGCGCAGTATTCTGGAACGGCTTTCAGCTACTCGAAAATCAGCTGTGCGTGAAGCCGAGCAGTTTGTGCGATTCGCGTCCAACTTGCGTTACACAGTAGAAACAAGTGTTCTCGCGTTGTGTTCCTTTCGGTGCTAATTAAGCAGCGCGTTCTTGCCGTTGTAAACATGTCTACCACTTCCTGCCAATCTTTTGCTGTGCAGTATTCGCGGGTCTGCACGTTAGTGTTGATTTTATTTGCGGGCACTTGCCGCGGCGGCGTCTACGATGACGAAAAGGATACAATAATAAATTTGCCCAAATTGGGTGACATACAGGGAAAGATTCTGGAAACGGCGTGGACGAAGCGCGAAGTGTTGCACTTTGTCGACGTTAAATATGCCGAACCACCAACTGGAAAATATCGCTTTAAGGTGTGTTCAAATGAGGCAACAAATAAAACTCGTAATAGTGGAATATCCTGCATGTGATTACTGCACATTAAAATCGCCAATATTGATGTGTCACTAAACAATAATTGAACAAAATTAAAAGTTCAATAGAGGAGAGCACAACAATTTTAAAAATCGTTTCGTTCATCAATTGGTCCAATGATGTTATTTGTTAATTTGGATAATTCCAGTTAAAAAAACACCTTCAGATCTTGACCCATTAAAGTAATCTGTTCGAGGTAATATCCGCTAAGATGAAACTCTGCGAACGGTGACAAATCGATAATTCCGGAATTTCATTCACGATCCAATTCCGAAGTTTCACTTACAGCAGCAAAAATCTCGGTCAACGTGCAATGATGACTCACACGGCCTAACCGATCTCAAATCTTTAAATTTTATATGCTACTACTTAGTAAAACGATTAGATCGATCGTAAACGACCATACACAGTTTGTATGAAACAGTTATTTATGTATCTACAACAATTAAACAATTTAGACACACGTAAATATTTTTGTTTAAACTAACATTTCACGTCTATTGATCGCGGTTGAATTTTAAGAGTTTAGAAATTAGAAAACACGAATCAGATCAACCGCTACTTGAGAACGTGATTTCAAATTTCATAAATGGATGTAAATAAATTACTTAAAATGCTAACTAAATTTTCAAACTCTTTTTAAAGACAATGTTTTCAAGCTCAATTTTTTCTCATACATTCAAAATTGTCCTTGTCGAGCAAAATTGCTTTCGAACTAAATAAAGAACAGTGGCTAAACTGGGAATTTTGAATCCTCCCTCTTTGTGAGGGATCACATTTCGAAGTTGTACGAAGTTTAGGAAAGTACTCTCACCACAGCTGTGATTATGCGAAACAAACGAATGAGAACGGTTAGGTTAAGTAGGGAAGGGTGTGTGCGACCCAGAGGCCACACTTCCACTCGAAGGCCAAAATGGCCCATTGTGAATCCCTTCTTGAAAAGTTCTGCTCCATAACGAATGAAAATTATCCGAAACTTTTTTTGCTTCAGGCATTCCGAATATATTCCTTGAATTCAAACACTTAAAAACTGTGTAAATTAAATTTAAATGTATAAAAGTTGTATGTGTTGTATGTATGCATTGCCAAATCTAGGTAGTAATTTTTTATTAGAAAAGCAAAAACGCAGATTAATTTTGTAAAGGGGCCGTTTTAATTATAAGCGAAACTTAATATTCTTAAAATGCCTGTCAAATATACCGTTAGCTTTTATGTGAATGAGTAATAATTTGGGTAGCTGCAATCGTAACAAAATTATAAGACAGATATTTTTGGTTTGCATTAACAAATATTTTATTATTTTTTTTAATAAGCGTTGAATCAATAATTAATGGTACCAGTCCCTTTCATTCCAACTTCAAACAACTGTTTTCTCATCGAGTTTATAAGCTTAACCAATAATTGGGACTCCAGGTGGATTCACTCCATTAAAATAGTAATTTTTAGGTGCCCAAAAAAGTCGTATTTCCATTTTCTTGGCAAGTACTCCGCACATATTTTCATTTGAGATCAAGTCCTGCGAACAAGTTGGTCGGTCCATAGTTTTACAAGCGCAATATTCTAAAACCCTGTTGTTTGCCGACTTGTATGCATTGCTGCGTTATCTTGCATAAACATAGAAATTTCTTTTAGAAAATTTAAGGTGTTCCTTACTGAAAACCCTGCAGTAGCATCGACAACCATCTGGTCCATCCAAATTAAATATCTTTTCATCAGAAAAGATAACCTTTTGCACAAAAATATGCATTTGTAGTCATGTTAGTTAGCATATTAAAATGTGTTTAGCATGTCCCAGCAAATATCCACGTTATTTCGCGCAAATTGGAGCTTTGTGGCGCGGTAGGAGTGTCGGGGCCTCGCTCGGACAATATTTTCCAAGTTGTTTAAACGCCAAATGGTCATTTTAGACACTGAACTGACAAGAGTTGAACTAATTGCTCCCTTTCAACAAAATTATACTCTTTTCGTGGTCAGACAGCTTTTGTTTACGAACAGTACTTCGTCGTTTAGCGTAATTATGTGTATCGCATAGAAATCCGACTATAGCACAACGATAACGACCGATTTCCTTAGAAATTTCTTTGCTTTGTTCCTTTTCGGATAACAATTTACCATAAAACTGTCTTATAATTATGATACGCACCTTATATCCGCAGCGTTGAGGGAAATGAGAAGGCTGATGCGCTCGCCAAAGCCGGGGCACGACTGCCTACGGTTAGCGAGCCAGACATCCATCCACCCCTCTCCACGCTCAAGACGGAAATAGAAGAGAATATGATTCGTGAAGCGGCGTCCATGTGGGAGAGATCTACATCTCACAGGACAGCAAAAATCATGCTTCGCGAACATAATGTCAACAACACAGAGTTTGTACTATCACTCCGAAGAGATGATTGCAAACTATTGACCGGGATACTCACGGGACACTGTCTCACACCGTCCCACGCTGCCAAACTTGGCTTGGTACCAAGTGATGCATGCACAAGATGTGGTGAAGACAGTGCCAAGGGTACCCTGGAGCATTTGCTGTGCCACTGCCCTGCTCTCTACAGATCACGGGTCAGCTGCCTCGGATCCGCGTCGTTCCTTTCCTTGGAAAGAGTCGCGGAACAAAAAAGCAGCGACTTACTTAGATTTGGCAAAACGTTTTTGACAAACTACATACAGGTCTGAAGCTCCAGAACCTTTCTGGTACCACTATGGACCAACATGGTCTATGTGAGACCCCCCCAAGGGTCAGCCAGCCTAACCTACCTACCTACCTATATCCGCAGCGATATTTCGCACGTTTGAATGTATAATTTTTAAAGTCATGCATCGGATTTGAATCGAATCGCAGCCCAATAAAATGTAATCTAATTATAAACCTTAAATCACTTGAGAGTAGAAGAATTATCCTCTCTTTGGTGTTCGTCCATGAGGGTCTTAGTGGTTCTGTTGATCGTCCTTACCTGCTGTGTCTAATTAACTTCAATGTTCCTTCTCGTGTCCTCCGTCACTACAACTTATTTGTCATATCTCCCTGCAGGTCTAATTACGCTTTGAATGCCCCTTTGGTGAGAGCGCTTTCCGAATTTAACAAGATTTGTGGCTCTCGTAACCTCGATCTTTCGATTTCCAAACAAGAATTAAAATCACGTCTGAATTCCTTTTATAAATAACGTTATTCTCATTGTTATTCTATTCTTAAGTTTTATTCCAATTGTTATTCTATTTTTAAGTTCTTTTATTGTTGTTTGCTTAGTCTGTAAGTTCATTTACTGTAGACTTGAAATAAATGAAATGAAATTAATGTCGCACTACTTTGCATGTAGATTTTCTGTTAATCTATTTGAGTTTAGGCTTAGGTAGTCCGAACTAGTAACACATTTTGTGGAAATTAACCTAAAATACTAACATTGACATTGTGAAGAATATGAAGAAGTATGAAATAAACAAAGAAAAAGAGGCTTAAAATAAACAAATTTAAATTGATTCTATTTAGATAAGTTGCTCTTTTATAAGAAGAAGAAGTCAAATGCAAGTCTAAACTAAAATCATTCTTGAATAATTTTTTTTTAACTTGTCTTCCAAGCCAAATCAGTTGAGATAATTATTAAATCGGTGTCAATTGCAACAAAATTAGCTGAAAAAGCACCATTACCCGTGTGATGAGGTACTCGGGTACTTCAATACAAATTGTATGCAAATTTCTAACTTTTTGCTCGCAATGTACCAAATTTTGCCATTTCTGCTTAGTTTTACAGCTCTCAGTAATATAAAAGTAGATTTTATGATTCGATATAAAAGTGATTTGGGTACCCCATCACACACATAAGGGTAAAATACATTTTCTTTTCACAGCAGTCTTCATTGATTTATAAAAACCACACTCAAATTGTATTAATAGTGCAACCTTGTTTTCGTAGGCGCCACGTCCCATCGAACCCTGGGAGGATACTATGGATGCAACAGCGGAAAAAGTGGGCTGCCCCTCTGTTGTCTCAATGGAGGCACTCAAAAAGCTCGACGATGTACTGGACATCGAGGATTGTCTAACAATGACAATAACAACACCAAACGTCACCGGACGCTATCCGGTGTTAGTGTACATACATGGTGAATACCTCTACGAGGGCAGCAATTCCGAAGCACCTCCCGACTATCTACTTGAAAAGGATATTGTGCTGGTGGCGCCGCAATACCGGCTCGGCCCATTCGGCTTCCTATCGACGAAGACCGACGAAATACCAGGCAATGCTGGAGTTCTTGACATCTTTTTGGCGCTGCAATTCATCAAATACTTTATTAAACATTTCGGTGGTGATGAGAACCGAATTACGGTGGCGGGACAAGTCGGTGGCGCAGCAATTGCACATTTGTTGACGCTTTCGCCAATGGTAACTACTACTACTTCATTTTTGATACCAGAGCCTTTTTTATTAATGCGTTACTTGTATTTTTGCGCATAGGTTCAAAAGGGCTTATTTCAGCAGGTGATATACCATTCGGGTTCAGCCATAATGCCCATTTTTCTGGAAGATAATCCGCGACAGCACGCACAGGACATTGCCGAAAAGGCTGAGTGCAAAATGAAGACAGTGCGAGACTTGAACGAGTGCCTCATGGATTTGTCGCCGTTGGAGCTGCTCAGCGCCTTCATGGCGCATGCGGTTAGTTGTATAATACAAAATTATATCAAATCTATACACACAACGCTTTGTCCTATAATTACTGTACGATATAAGTTTCGTATAGTTTAGAATTGCATTAGGGATTTGCAGTTTTTAACTAAATTCACTACGAGAAGTATAGTTGCCATAGCGTTTGGGATACATTTTAGCATAGCAAATTAAACAATTTTCAATAAAAAAAACATGCAGAGTACCGAAATGAAGTACAGGTCTCCCTCGTATAGCGCGGTACTTCTAGAACGCGTTTTCGATATACGCGATTTAAAAAAATTTGTTTGTATGCATTTTTAATTTGAATTTTGAATTTTGATTTTGAGTTGGAATGTACATACATCTTTAATTTAGTACCTATTTTATTTATTGGTTATTGGAACATAATCCCTAAATTTATATGAAAGTTAAGTCTTCTATAACGCGAATCACATAACGCGGAATTTTCCTGGAACGTAACCACCGCGTTATACGAGGGAGACCTGTAGTTACTTCTTCATCAGAAAGAAAAACGTCTGGCAACCGTAGAAACAATCCATGTAATCCGTCGAGCCTAAAATCATACCTAATGTCACCACATTCTGATTTGTCAATTTATCAAATACCTATGGATTTCATATACTTTTAGCTGGAAAAATCTGATTTGGGTGTAGGACACACTGGCGGCATTCAATTCACAGTAGGCGGTCCGAGCGGAGTATTACCTAAGCATCCCTATGATCTCATGTTGGAGTCCAATTATTCCTACCCAGCCATGGGTGGTTGTCCCAAGAATGTGGGCTCACGCGTGTTAAACGGTAGGACTGTCTCCCACAATCACCATTTTTACTTTTGTCTTAATATGAGTATTCATTTACTTTAATTACAGAAATTGTTGAAAACGATTTCGAAAGCAACATACCCGACGATGAGTACAACAGCTACGACTACATAGACCATGTAATACGACAAGTTGTTGGCACGGACAAAACAATGTTGCTGACCAGCTTTGTGACACATGACTTTTTCAATCGCAAACTAATCGAAAATGGTACATTCAGCACGCTGATTCCACGTCTTATTGATGTAAGAACCCAATGGCAATTCCACCACATTTGGATCCTTGCAAATTTACTAAGCCCGTCCTGAATGTTTTACAGGTTGCTGGTACTTTAATGCATAAGCTACCAATGCTGCTGGCGCTCAACATGAACAACAAACACGTGCCGGATAACACGTTTCTCTATTCGTTCGATTATCCGGGCGAATTCAATCGCTACCGCGACATGGACGAGGAGACAAACATGCATAGTCCCTTCAAAGCGGGCGTCTCGCTAACCGACGAGGCCTTGTACCTCTTCCCCTATCCGCAGCATGTCACCAAGTTGAGTCCGCCCGACGCCACAATGGCCAAACAAATGGTGGAATTATGGACATCATTCGTTATAGATGGCAACCCGTTGGGCTCCCATCGTTCAGGCTATTGGCCGCCAATGACGACTTTATATGGGCCGTACATGAAAATCGACGAGACACTCACGATAGCCGGAAATTATTTCAAAGAGTTTTCGGCGACACTGATAGACGAGGAGAATGGACACAGTCTAGTCAGAGAGGTGTATTATCTGAGGAATAATCGTGCCAATAGACGAAGACACACTCGACGCAATAATCGCAAAAAGAAGTTGAGCGGCAAAAAGAGTCTAGTGAAACGTCCTAATCGCAATAAAATTCGCTTTTAAGTAAACTACAAACGCATTATTATTACTTTTACTAATAGAAGGTGGATATCCGAGTATATTAATGGCTTTGCGGGACATACTCGCACTTTGTTCCTGTGTATCAGATAACTCCTTAAATGTTCTGGCCAAATCACCATAGGTAGGTCCTATAGTCTTTGCTACCACGAAATCACTTGTTGCCAAAGAAAAGAAGGCTCTGCGATATAAACTAAAAATAACATACAATGAAGAAATAAAATCAAAGCTAATTTATACAGGTGGCCACATTAAATAATAATAATAATTGCTCGCAACAATGCAGTATTGTACTCAATTACATATTTTAAATTACATACGTTTCAGTTACATAGCTATCAATGATAACATGATGCGAAACTGCCCAGCGGGAAAAAGAATGTATAGGAATACATATTTGCTTGCAAGCTATGCGTTACAACATGCATGAATTTTCTCACGGCAATGTCCTACGAAATGTAATGCTTCCCTTTTTTGCATTACCTTTGAGTATATGAAGACATGCATCCCAAAAACATGTACGTTTTCATAAATCGCGTAGCATGTAGGAAATCGTACATTACTCGGTAATGCATGAAAAGATAAATGCAGAAAGCATACATTATTCATGCACCGAATGGGATGCATGAAATCATTCATTACCTGGTAAAGCCATACTTACCATATGCCAATCCATACACTAAAAAAATTTTTAATTTTTTTTTATTTTTTTAAACTTTTAATATTTTTTTTGCTGAAGTTCATATTTACATATTTACATTTATTATTTTTTGTTAATACATTTGTTTAAAAAAAAACGGCCCTTTGCCCGTTTAAAAGCGTGCCGTACTTCTGCTGCATACACTTTTTCATTGTAGCCTTCTTTCATTAGGCATTCTGAAAAACAAAAGAAATAAGGATTAGGAATTATAGTAAGCAAGGTGTTTGTTAATAACTTACCAAAAGAGGCTGCATTTAAATTTGTAAAACTTTTAAAGGGTTTCATTCCTTTTAACCCGTCATAATTATAATTAAGAAGAACGTCTATACTTATGATGTTCGTAATGGCTTTCTGTAAGCCCCCCCTTTTCAAAATTTCGCAAAGCGCTGGCAGCTGTAACGAAAACATGTAAAAAAATTTAGAGTTAAGAAAAAAATAATAATAAATAAATCAATGAATGAATAAATAAAATTATATTTACATAATTTTCGCGGTTTTCGCCAATCTCGTTTTCCGCTTGGATTAAAGCCTCCTCAGTTTTTATAGGAAATTTAAAATTCTTACTGTTTTTGCACCATTAATTTTTCGAGTAGTAAGTTTGTTTTTGCTTGAGATTCAAGCACTTTGTTTATGAGACTTCTGCACTCATCAACACGACCTGTAAATAGAAAATATGGGTTAAAATTTAATATATTATCCAACAAAATAATTTAAAATGGCTTACCGTTTAACACACTTAGTTCCTTGCGCAAAGCTTCAGCTCGGGAACATGTTTGTGGATTTTCACTTTCAGCTTCCTGAAATGAATAGTTGGAAATTGCCTTTGCCCTATCAACTTCTTTTTTTATTAGGCGCCTCCAGTGCCGTTTAGAGTACATCACAAAAAAAAAAAATTATACTCACCAAAGTTCAGCTTATCTAAATTTCACAAAATGCACGACCTTTGTCACTGGAATTACAACCGCGACTGACATATTTTCTCCGACGATCAGTAAAAGCGACCTTTTTTAAAGGTACAGTTTTTATTCCAAGAAAAATCGACAAAAATTGTGTTTTCCGTGAATTTTTTTCAAATTGTGCCATTCCCTCAAAATTTCTAATTTCTCCGAAAGACGCGATCTCGCAACAAAGCACAACTAGAAACAATGAAGCAAAGCACAACTAGAAACAATGAAGCAAAGAAGCAAAGCACAACTAGAAAAAACGAAAGCTATGCATTACACCCTCGCTTACGTGGTAATATAGGTTTTCTAATTGGGTTTTTCATATACGAATTCGTGCATGAAAAACTTCATGCATTCCCAACTTTCCCGCTGGGTGAGAACGCTCGACCACAATACATACTCAAAATCCGCACTAATACACCGATAACATCAGACCCCAGGGATGATTTTGCCAAACATCAGACCCTGAGGTTGCACAGGAACGTACTGTTGATTTCCCATACAAGGGCCATGGCGAGGGTTGCGTTTACTTTCAATTTTTTAAGCATAGAAAAATCAATTGTTATTTCTTTGTAACTATGTAATCTTTTGGAAGAAAAATGATTAAAAAATTACAATCTTTCCCGAAAACCAGTTAAAAGTGTTTTAATACGTGTTTAACACATTTTTTCACATTTTTATTCAGCTTTTATTGAATTTTATTGTATGCTTTGGTAAAAACAACCCTGCGTCTGAAATAGAGTGGTCACCGCAAAAAGCATCCCTGACCGGCGACATTTTGTTGTTCAAAAAGATCGCGATTTTTAAACAAAACAAAACAAAAACAGTGAAACGCGAAAAAATAGTGCAAAAGAGTGAAAAAAAAGTGCAAAACAAACTAAAATTCTTTTGTTTTTTTCTTTTCCAGCAAAATCAACAGCATTCAAAAGCAACATTCAACAGCACTCAACAACATTCAAGCAACATGCCGTATGAGAGGAAGTGTGTGCGAAACTGCGTGGGAGCTACCAAATTGTTTGCCTTTCCCGATGCGGAAAAGGACGGTGACAGGTGAGTGCATATCCAAAATGCAGACAAGAATGCAGGATGACACACCCCACAAAAAAGGGTAGGGTGAGTTATTCTGCATTTTCTAAATCAATGTTTGTGTTATATTTATGTTTGTGTGTTGCGGGCAGCGGAACGTGAATTTCAAATTTCATGTTTGCGTGTTGCGTGTTCAAGAATAGCGTAAGTCAATAAGTAGAATTTTGAATTCTGCTCTCAAAAGCCAAAATGGCTTAAGTCGAAAATAACAATTTTGAGTCGACGTAACCGTTTATAGTTTTTTTTCATTGAGGAATGATTGTGCGTGAATGGTTTGTGAATGATTGTGTGAATTATATGAAGTACAATTTTAAATTCTGCTCTCAAAAGCCAAAATGGCTTAAGTCGAATATAACAATTTTGAGTCGACTTAACCGTTTATAGTTTTTTCATTGGGGAATGATTGTGCGTGAATGGTTTGTGAATGATTGTGTGAATTATATGAAGTACAATTTTGAATTCTGCTCTCAAAAGCCAAAATGGCTTAAGTCGAAAATAACAATTTTGAGTCGACGTAACCGTTTATCGTTTTTTTCATTGGGGAATGATTGTGCGTGTTGCGCTAAACTCGTCTATGCAAACATAAGTAACTCACGTCCGCCACTGGCACTATCGCAAATTATACAATAATAAAAAGAATCAACCACATACAAAATATTTTTTGGAATTTTTTTTTCGAAATGTCTCATGACAGGTTGTTACGTGTTTTTTTTTTAACAGCTTGGCGGTTAAATTTATTCCGAAAAAGGTAATTTTTTCAACTATTGGTATAAAGCTTTATGTGGTGACGGAGCTTTACTAATTTATAAATGTTGGTTAACACATTGTATATAAATACACTTAAATAATATGTATGATGCTTTTTTATTTCAATATTAAAATTCAATATTAATATTAATCACTTCAATGTTATCCTATGTACATTCTCTCCTATGGAGCAAAAATGTATTAAGTTGTTAAGCTATTGCTCCATATTGAGGGAAATATACTTAGGGTAATTTCGCTATAATAATAATATAATATATAATATATAATATTGTTTTCGTAATTGTTTCGCTTTGTAAATAACCATCTTCTTTCACTTTTGGTGCCGGGTGCAATATTTATGCAAATTTTTTTCTGTTTATTGTACAGGCGCAAAGAATGGATGAGGCGGCTAAATGTTTGCGAGCCAGCGAAAGTTCATTTGTACGCCTGTGACCGCCATTTTTCAAATTGCATGAAAGGCAAGAAAAAATTATTGAATTCCGCTTTGCCGGATATATTTTTAGCTATAAGCAGTTTTGTAAACACATCTGCACAAAATGCACAAGAAAGGTGTTCTTTTGGCATGGATGTAAATAGTTCTCAGCCTCTTATTAATGCTGCTTCAACGTCAAGTTTTCCAGTTTCTTCACCAAACGTGATCACTACTGGACTTGTTGATACCTATCCTCCGGCTGTTGCCATTCCCTCCTGTTCTTCCACAGTGAGCCAACAAGTTCAAACTCCCGAAAGTTTATCTGCAGATACTCCCCGCAAGCGGAAATTACGGGAAGAAAATGCAGAATTAAAGCAAAAAATTAAATCACTGGAAATAGAAACAAAGCGATTGAAATTTTAGTCTGAATGTGCTGAAATTTCGAAAAATGCTGAGAACTTTGAAGAGGTTTGTTCTAAACTCCCACTGCACTTGCAGCTGTCGGTCAGAAGCTGTTTTTAAACCATGAAAAATCGGTAACGCGCCTTATTGCATACCTCAGTGGTGGTGCGGAAAATGCAAATTAGTTTCAATTCGATAGGCACAAAAAGATATTGTTTTCTTTTTTACATCTATATATCTCTGTATATTACTACTTTTCCCTAACACTTTTATTTGAATTAAATAATTTTGATAATTTCTTTTATTTTCTTCCTTATTTTACACTGCTTCTTACAATAAGACTGTGAACATACTTTTTTACAAGTACATAAAAATTTTAACCCCGCGTTAGGAACAAATTTGCAAGTCAGCTGCTTGCTACAATATGAATTGTTCCACAAAGAGAGAAAGCTGGCAGGGTTGACGATTTTCGTTTCAGCTCAAACGGATTGTGTTCGTGTGACCAAAAAGAACGACAAAATTTCGTCAATCCTCTCAGTTTCGCATCATGTTATCATTGATAGCTATGTACAACTGTTTTGCCTAGACGAGAAAAAAGTTGCTTAGATCGACGAGACAAATTTGAATTTATTCCGTCGCAACGTGCCCTGAATGGATCGAGTCTTTGCTAAATGAATTCCCAAAGTTCGGAAACAACTCATGCGACTTTATGCTTGTCATCCTTTTTCTTGAAACTTTTTTCACATCAAGCATTTCATCGCGAACCTCCAGTTCACATTTCATTTTTTAACGATCGTATTTAATGATCGTAGTAAACTTTGCTCAACCGTAGATCAATAAAAGAGTTGAGATTTATCGAAAAAATTTCTCCGTTAACCCTCGGATGGACTTTGTCGTCTAGTTCTATTTGTATCCATAGATTTTTTTCACTGCGCTCTGTGCTGTGCTTTCCTGACTTTTCGAATTTCGTTATCCTCGATATAAAACGTAAGAAATAAAAAGAATTTTTACGCGGTTTTACGATTTTTTTTTTTGTCACAAAGTCAGTTTCTACACATCTGCACTTTATCATCTGGCCAGACGAAAAATGTGTTTTTGCGAGAATCGAGTGTATTATTATTTTTATTATTATTTTTATTTTCTTTGAATTCTAAAACTGGTGGCTAAATAATCACAGCATGCTGCGAGCTTATTGAAAATTTAAAAATTGAAAATTATAATCGTCGTTTTTGCATTCTTGGTCAGTTCGTATGTGAAATTCATTTGAAAAATTGAAATGAAAAATGATTTGAATGAAATATTTATAATTGCATATAAAATTTGTTGCTATTCGAAATTGGCTGCATTTTTCAACGTTAGCTAACGGTGGTCGCATGAAAAATCTTGGAGTTGCCTTTTGAATCTGCTACTGAACAGACGTGGCGTTTTCTAACGATACGCCACGATATTATCAGAGAATCGATTTGGGAAAACGACGAATATAATAGCCGATGGATATGATCACGTAAGCCAAGGTAAACATACAGCCAACGGCAAAGTAGAAGGGCACTTCAAAAACATAAAATACTTATGTTTAGCTTCTAATGTTTCCCTTGGTGGTTCGTGCATCAAAATTAGTAGATTTTTCCATCTGCTTAAAACAAAGAAAGAGTTCTATTGTATGGAACTTGAACAGGATGCCAGCTGAAGTCGAGGTCTGGCGCAAAAAAAATAAGTTGATGAAAGCTAGTCACCATCACACATACAGTGATCGTCGACCACTAAAAAAGCATGCAGCTTCAGATCGTCTATCCCGGATTCTTCCAAATAGGTTCGAAGAAAAACTTAGAATTCCGGAGGGAAAATTATAATTTTTGCCGAATGGCATAGTCCGCTATAAGGAGCAGTATAGGCCGCTTACCTGCGGTTTGGAAAATTATTTAGTATGTGTCCGTAGTGGGATTAACCCAAATGGTGAAAAATATATACATTTACTTAGACAGAGGGAATACGAAGTTTTAATAACGGACAGTAAAAATGTTGTAGATAAGTGGTTAGATGACTTTCACTTGACGTACTTTTTAAAGGTTTTTTTTGAAAAGTCAAAATTAAATAATAGCGAGCGAGTCCGACCGATATATAGTAAATTCGCACATATATAGAGGAGAAAGTGGAACACCGGGGTATCTTCGTTTTTTACGAAAAATAGAAACCACTGGTGTTTGGAGATTTTTTAAAACTAGGCAAATTAATTTTTTTTAAACCCGCAAGTGAAGCTGCAGGAGCCTTTGAGATGCGACCGATTCTGTGACGGTTTTAAAAGTTTTGTAACGAATTACAATTTAACAGCGGTAAAAATATGCCTGGAATAGTATCTTGCCAAAAGACGACTGGCAAATACAAAAAACATATTTTAAGAATCCGCAAACCAACGGATGGAGTTGTGGCTATTTTGCACGCATCGTGTGCCATAAGGAAATTTATTTCCCAAAGTCCACCAATTGGAAAACTCTAACTTTATTTGTTTTGATTGCTACAAATAACACAGTGCAACAAATTCAAAAAAAATTTCGAGGGACAAGGTCAAACCCATCTCATTCGATAGAGGATCTCAGTAGATGAAAAAGTGCCAAGGGATTTTTCCCGGAATGTTGGAGTTTTTTTTAAATTGAGTTTAAAGATTGCGGCTTAAAGCCCCTTCCCGAAACTTTTAAAACATCATATCTCTTGACTCAAATGTCAGAAAGGAATAATTTTTACGTCAAATGAAGCCGATGAAGTCGATGACACAATATCCTTTTTGGAAAAATGTAATGAAAAAGGATATGAAGGACCTATGAAGGATGAGATGGGTTTGACCTTGTCCCTTTTTTCAGTGTTGCACTGTGTAATGTGCTTTTTAAATTTAAGTCTAAATTAATGTATAGTTTAATATATAGTTTAATTGATTTTTAGGTTATAGTATAGATTAGTATATAATTATTATATAAATTATTATTACAAGAAGCTTTTTACAAGTTGTTGCTCTTCTGCTTGGAATGCAATCTGGTTACACAAAATTTTGTTGTTTTATCTACGAATGGAATAGCCGTGCTAGAGAATACCATTTTACAAAAAAGCATGGACCTGTACCTGTAAGCATTTACTTCAACCAGGGCAGAAAGATGTACAAAATGAGCCTTTAGTTGACCCAAAAAACATATTGCGTCCACCATTATATATTAAATTGAGGCTTATGCAAAACTTTGTAAAGGCAATGGATAAAAACGAGGCAGCGTTTCAATATCTTCGTCAAAAGTTTGCCAAATTGAGGGAAGCTAAAATAAAATAAGGTATTTTTGTGGGTCCCCAAATTCATAAAATGTTTAAGGATGAACATTTTGATGATATTTTACAAAACAAGGCAAAAGCTGCCTAGAATGATTTTTGACTCGTGGCAAAGAACTTTTTGGGCACCAAGGGAAATTATTTTAATATTTATTGTCGCAAATATGTTGGTGTAATATCATGCGCTGGGAAGCAGTTTGTCTCTAAAAAGGCACTTTTTGCACTCCCATTTGGAATTCTTTCCGTATAAATGTGGTGCACTAAGCGATGAACGTGGAGAACGATTCCATCAGAATATCTCTAATATGGAAAAACGTTATCAAGGGAAATGGAACGTTTCAATGTTGGCAGATTATTATTGAAACCTTACAAGAGATATCTCACAACTCATATACAAAAGATCAGCAAAGAAACGACGCAAAGATTTTGAAACAGTTTAAATAAATATTTATCGTTTACACCCAAACATGTAATCTATATATGTATATATAAATTAATGTATGTTTATTTCTTTGTTGGTTACAAGAATTTTTGGTTGTTTATTTATTTGTGATTTTATTTCACAACAAAAAATTTAAATTTGTATAGCAACAAACTGCTTTTTTGTACTGAACGTAACGCTAGCCATATCGGTTGCTCAGTCCAGTTTTCGTTGCAAGCTTAGCACTACTTGTAAGTATAAATCATATTGCAACTTTATTGCCCCAATATATTTGATACGTAGCGTCCTGTGAGCACGATGTTGACACGCTTTAGATTTTAAAACTACATGAAAGTTTCCCCAACTGTACAGGGACTGGAAACCAAAAAACCACCAGGCTCAGGATCTTTCTATTTCAATTACAAAAAGACGTTCAGTGCAGTTATGATGGATATAGGGAACGCCAATTATGAGTACATGCTGTTAAAGTTGAAGCAAACGGAAGAGTATCTGATACTGGAATATTTGCCCAAACCAAATTCAAATAAAAATAAGATGAAATGCGGCTTTCTTCTTGAGTGAAGAAAGTTTTCCGTATGTCTTTGTTTATGGAGACGACGCATTCCCTTTAACGGAAAATTTAATGAAGCCATATAGTCATTTGCAATTAAGAAAAGATTAAAAAATTTTTATTATAGACTTTCGAGAGCAAAGCGAGTTGTAGAAAAAACGTTCGGTATTCTAACAAACCGACGTCGTGTCCTCGTAAACAGAACTAATTTGGCAGCCCCAAAAGTATCAATAATAGTTCTAGCCTGTTGCTTTTTACACAATTTTTACACAAAGCGAAAAAAACCAACCCATTCCTTTAAGGAAAGTGTGAACGTGAAACTTGTTCAAACAGGAGAAATTCAACGTGCAACTTGGCGAGCAATAAGCCATATTCCGAAATTACAACTACTGAGAGGCGAAAACTCTACAATTAACGCCAAAGATGTTGGCAACAAGTTTAAACATTATTTCAACACAGTAGAAGCAGTTCCATGTAGGCTTGCCACCTTTTGAAAGTGGCTGTGGAGGACACTTAAATTACTACATATAAACAATCCCATTTTTATTTTTCAGAGTATATATATTTAAACTTTGTATATAGAAAAATCTTCCAAAAAAAACTTAAACACATTTATAAACATGAACAAATACACAAGTAAGCGTAAAAATATACGAAAAAAGTACAAAAACAATTAACAATAACTAATTAATTCATTTACATAAATATATGTCCTTTTCAAGGACTATTTGGTCTTAAATAAATATTTTTCATTGCTTTTTGCTGTTTTAATCAGACTTCTATTGGATTTAATGAGATCATAAAAGTCAGCACACGTTTCTTTTTTGTTGAAGAACATTATTAGCTCATTTTTTATTAAATTTGCTGAGCACCTTCCTCTATCCCCACTCCATTTTTTGTTCATTACCGAAAAAACTCTTTCTGCGAAAACGCTACTACATGGCATAGTCAATAATTAGCTCATTATTTTAAATAAATTATTGCATTCGAACCTTTCAAATATCTTTACGAATTTTTCACTTTGGCTGGAAAACTCGTCCAAATTTAAGGAGTCAAAATATTTACTTATTAGACAGACTTCGTCAAACAATTGATGTACGTTTAGATCCTGTAATATTTGTTTTATATACTTCTACAACATCATTAAAGGTAAACAATTTATCATGAATATTAAGTTTTCCAATTTTATAAATCCAATTACTTTCAGAAAAATCGAATCACTCTTCAATATAGTTTAAAGTTACATCAATTGTTGCTGTTTTCGTTCGAAAATATGTGTTCTAAAATCAGTCAAAATTTGAAAAAGCTCGATAGCTGTACAAACGTTTGACTCCAATTTTTTTACAGTATCTGAGCACTGGTGCGGTTTCAAAATTATTTTCTCCCGGAAGGCGCAATCTTCTATTCAATGAATCTTGCCTTCTGTGTGTTTACTTCTACCACATTTATTTTTAAAATCAAGTTTCTACCACATCTACCACGGAGGGCTTAAAATCTACCACATTTTTGTGGAACATAAATTTTTCTATTAATCAACCTATTACTCCAAGTAAAATCGAGCTTTATGTTGTAAAATTTATTTTAGGGCTGCATTGAACATTGTGAGTGAAAATGTGCAAAAAAAAACCTATGTTGTTGCACTCTCATCAGTTCGAAAGCAGTGCACTACAAATAGTTGACAGTTTGACAATTGTTTTGGCGGCAAGGTGCAATAAAAATGGAAAAATTTCTAAAAAAGTTGAATAATTTTTGCCTTTATTTTTTAGTAACGTTTAGTTTTTTAGAATATCGCATGGCGTTGGCAATGCCCTTGGACGGGACGAAGTGTTACGCCGCGAAGTTATACCTGCTGCTGAAATTTGCGAGTCCGAGCTCCCAAAAAAGAAAAAAATATATAGTCAACAATACAAAAAACAATGAGAAGAAACCCGGCACAGGTTAAAGTGCATAGAAGAACGTAAAATACAATTAATGTACAAATACAATGAAATACAATAAATGTACAAATGCAATAAAATACAATTAATGTACAAAACAAAAAATCTACCACATTTCATTCAAATCTACATTTTTTTCACTGGGTCTACCACATAAATGAAAAATTAAGTAAGCACACTGCGTACCTTGCATATTCCAATAGAGTTGCCATGTAATTTAATAATTGAAATTTTTTAAATGGATATTCTTCGTGTAAAAAAACCAAGCAAAAACATTTGCATTTGTGGTGGTTTGTGTTTTTCAAGTGTTTATTGTTGATGCTTATGAAAAAGTCAAGTTTTTGAACTAAAAAGTGAGAAGGTTTAAATGCATTAAATTTTTGTGTTTTGAAGTTGGCAACTCTAAAAAGCAAAACTGGAAAAACAGAATTGTCAACAAATTTTATTATTATTAATAGCAAAATGAATGAAGAAAATTTTATTGGAAAACTCATCAGCAGTGTCCAAAAAAAATAGAAATTTATATGATAAAAGAGAAAAAAATTATTATAACAAAATAAAAAAAAAGGCATGGGAGAATGTAGCTCTAGAATGTGAGCGAAATAGTAAGTACAATTATGATATGACTGTAAAAACAATTTTGAATGAACAAACATGTCCTTTTCCAGGCGAAATCTGCAAAGCGAGGTGGAAACTATTGAGAGAACGTTTTTGCAAGGAGCTTAAGAAACTAGATACACCTTCTGGTAGTGGTGCGTACTCTAGGGAGCCATGGCAGTATTTTGAAGGCCTGTTATTTTTAAAGGACTGCGTCATTCCACGACGGTAAATAACTAGTTGATAGTTTTTCACTGCAATTTCAAATAATTTAATCTTTCAGAACAATTAGTAATACCAACAACGAAAGCCCATAATTTTTAAATTCCGAGGAAAGTAGCAGCTCATCACCGGCCATAATGACCTTCTCATCTACAGCCCTTTCTTCGATAGACTTAACGGAAACTGAAACGACATCAAAATCGGCACAAAGAAAAAGACCTCGACTGTCTTATAATTAAAGAACTGACTTCCGCTATTTGGAGGGCACTTGAGGGCAATATGTTTTCCGTCCACAGCTCCAATGCAGTTTGGCATGTTCCACATGGTCCAAAAATCGTGTTCTATTTCACATAGATCGACCAAATTAGGTTCCGAAACGTAGACGCTATAGAGTGCTTTCCATAAAACATCTGCAGACTCAAGGATAATTGATCGTACAGTCTCTTTATCAAGTTTGAACGACCATGCTAGTGTTTGCAAAGAAGTAGCTTGCGACAAATGCCGAATGAAACATACATGTAATTTGTATTTTTGCATCAGACATTTCGAAATGAACTTACAACAATAATACAGCAAGTCTTGCCTCTGGTTGAATGGATTCATTATGCGAATGTTTTATCACTAGAGGTGTAAATAAGTTCAGCAACGCTTTGAACAATTCAGGGGACATCCGTGTATATACAAAAAATTGTTCGTGGTCGATTTCTTTCATTCGCAGAAAGGTAACTTGAAAAAATCCGCACTCGTTTCTATCGCAATTGAGTGGCCGCACAGCCCAGCTCCTTTTTCGTTTTATTTTTAATTCCTCCTCGATTTCTTCCAGCTCAGTTAAACCTCTTACTCCAAGTTGAAGTAGTTTAATGGATTTTAATAATTTAAGATTATTTTCTTTGTTCATTTTAAATACTGATCTAAATTCTTTCAGTGACATCAGAGCCTGTGCACGAAAGTCTCTATCCCGGTCGCCGTATTGAAACTTTCGTGCTTACTCCTGCTTTTCGTTAAATTTTCTCTCTTCCGTAGGCTTGCACATGCTGAGCATGGTTGGGCCCAAGATTCATTGAATAGAAGATTGCGCCTTCCGGGAGAAAATAATTTTGAAACCGCACCAGTGACGTCATACAAAATTGCTTCCTATTGGCTGAAAATGTTGATTGAATTTTGGAGAGAGCAACACAGTGGGACAAAATTAAATATTTGTTACTTCATTACTTTTTTCCATTTTCAATTCCCTTCTTATTTCCAGTAAATTTACCCTTACCGATAAATATTGAGTATTTGCCAAATAGTGACGAATAAAACTGAAAATATAATATAAGATTCTTTTTATGATTTTACACTTTTCTGTTGAAAGATTGAAACAGTGAAACCAGTTTTTTCGTGTAACGTTACAATACATAAGTATAGAGTATTTATTTGGTCAATATTTTATCGAATTTTCTTTTGCGTTTTTTAGAATTTTCACAAATTTCAATATTGAGGTTTCTTATACGAAAAAACATTCTAGATCTAAAAAACAATATTTTTATTTTTTCGCTGCATTGGATATCTTTTACTTTATCCAAATGATTTTGAAGATACTGTTTACTAAATACTGATTTGTCGCCATTAAGGTGCTTGAAAACTTTATCGAGTGCTATCATCCATTCCATTACTCTACTTGCTGGTTTTACCAAGCCACCCTCACTGAGATGATTGACCCACGTATAAGTGTTTTCTTCCGGAGGGGTGGCTGCTAAAGTTGGGTCTTCGTTTTTCATTCGGTGGCAAATATAGCCAGCCAAATTCTCCAAACCGTCATACTCCATATCATTTAATTCAACGTCATCGTTGACTGGCTCTGAAACCTGGTTGCAATTTGAGTTAAGACTCTTAAGGATTGTTCCTGTGCAATAAACTGTAATGAGTTGTTTTTATTTTTTAGATAATAATTCAATATCACCTGTAAGAGAGTATTGTAACCCATCTAAATCAGGTGTGTTATCACACTCGATGTTCCCATTCGTAGATAAAATACCCTCGTTATATCCGAGGATATATGCGCGAAGCCGGTACTTAAATTCTTGCCGATCCGGATGATCATGCAAGCCTCCTTTTGCCCTGATTATGCCGAAAATTTTTCAAGTACATCTTGATTTAGGCGATAGGTCAAAATGTAGTCAACGTTAAATTTGGTTTTTAATTCGTCGTGCAGCATTCTTAACGCCTTATTAGATTGGAGAATACCTTCATAAACATATATTTATATATATACATATATCAGCAACATTTTCATATAATGGTTCCAAAAATTTTTTTCTTTACCTCTCTGGAATGGTAACGTATTTTTACCAACCACTCGCACTTTGTTCATCATTTCTGACATTTGGTTCAATATGCAATTTTGAACGTCAAGTGCTAATCCATATGCGTGAGTTCGTTCTCTTGAATCGTGTCGCGGTACTCGTGAATTCATGACGTCAAACCAATCATTCGTCTAATCAAAACAATATTCATTACGAGTATCAAAATATAAATTTAAAAAAATTACCAATTTAAAGAGTTTATAACATTCATGCCAATTGTATTCTGCCAAAGCTCCTGTACTGGCTGCTCGTGAAATTGCTTGAGCAATTGAGTGCGAGAAAAGTTTTGTGGCCAGTTTAACTTTTTGCCTCTCTGCACCGACCACCGTTAAGTGTTTCGCATTTATCTTGTGCGTTATACTTAGTTCCGAAGAAGTTAATTCCAAAAGATTTAAAATAATTTCTTTTGTTACAATTTTTCCATTAATTCTAAATCCGCTATCTAAAAAGTGATTTCGTAGCAATTTTATTAAGTGTGGTATGTCTGCGAAAACGAAAATTTTGTTGTCGCCATGCATGAACCTAAGAATTTATAGATAAATAATGAGGGTTTAATAAACACATTCTTAGTGTTTATTTTTAGCAATTTGTAGTTACCAAGGCTTGCACTCATCGACTTGCAGTTCTTTGAACAATTTTCTGTTCCCACCACCCATATCGCTCACGAGTGCCACTACGGTAAAACCACACTGTTTAATCTTCTCCAAAATTTCAAATAAAATTGAGTTCGTCATTTGGCAGTCAAAATTGTAATAAATGGGTTGCTTCCATTTTGCCCTCAAGCCTGTAGTCAAAATATGTTAAATTGTAATTTTGTTTGCCCATTTGTTATTGCACTACAGTGCAGCGTAAATTTACTAAATTAGTAGCTAATAATAACTGGACTTAACTTACCTCTTAGCATAGCTACCTGCACATAATTGGCGGGAACTAGGGTAGTATCTGTGCGTTTGTCATAACAGTACCGCTTCTTTACTTTCATTTCGTCGAAGCTAAGCACACATAGCTTTTGCGTGAAATCCTTTTCGGTAGCTGCTGCTAAAATTTGTAAAACAGGGTCCAAAACACCCGTGGAAATATCAAGCTTTTCCGACCATTTTTGTAGTGTTCGGATGCCTGGAAGTGGAAAATCGTTTTTGCGCAAAAATTTGTATGCTCTGGCGTTCGTTGAATATAATGTAATAGACCGAGCAATGTCCGCCTCAAACCAGGCCTTTCGTTTGTCGCCGCTCTTTAATTTATTAATTTGACCCCCGGTGAACATTCGACCTAGTGCTCTCTCCAAGTTCGCGATACCTGACTGCAAGGACTCAACCTTAGGACTCAACCTTCGCAAGCAGTTCTTTAATTGTCACCGTTGATCTTGTTTCCTTTTCCTTTAAGGCCTGGTTTTCTTCTTGTAAACGCGTACTATAAAAAATTTTAATGAGTTCTTATCCAAAGTACTTTGATTTAAATACTTACATTTCTGCTTCCAAAGCCTTTAACGTTTGGGTCGCTTCGTTTCCAAGCACAACGCTATCACCGCGTTGTGCTTGATGGTGAGGGTGGGTGTGTTCCAGGTATTCTTCGCTACATGGCGAGGGTGGGCAAGAAATTTCCGGCAAACACCTTCCGCCTATTGAAGGAACCGCCCCTGCTTTAAGTCGTAAAGCGTTGCTCTTAGATAGTCCTATTGATTGGCTACATTCAGATCTTTATTCATGATGTAATAATAAGGTCAACATACCCATTTCGAACTTCAAGTTCCGTTCGAAGTCGTTTTGCGTGAAATGCAGCGAGCAAACTCTTGCCGTTCCAACATTCAAATGAGTCTCCCGGCCACAGAACTTCACCCAACGCTGTATAAGGCTTGCATCCTTGGGGAACCGGAAGAAGTGCACTGCGCAATCTAAATCATATATATGCATATACACTTGTGCTCATACAATTAAGCCACTGTATATTAAAAATGAGATATATGGAATAAAATTGTCCAAGTAGCTTTGCATTTTTCTATTTGTAACGGGAAAAGTTTCGTTATCTGTGACGAAAATGTAAACAGCAAATACAGGAAAATATCTATTACAGTTCGCAAATATTTCCGAATTATTTCAATTTAACTCAAGTGTTGTGTGCTCACATAATTAAGCCAGTCAAGCAAAAATTGCGAAAAAAACGGTCCACGCAAAAAAAAAAAAGAATTTTGAAAAGTGTTGTTTACATACAATTATTTTGTTCATTCAAAACAAAATTAATAAAAATTGAACAAAGGATGGGAAAAAATAAGAGCTCAACTCCATGTGAACGAAAAATCGTGTGGGAATGCTTTCAAAAGCATAAAAATCTTGCGAAAGTTGCGGAGCTTCTGAGTTTTTCGAGAGGAAGAGTAAAAAATGCTGTAAAACACTACCAGCAACACCAGACATTCGACAATTTGCCCCGAAATAAGCCGAGAAAGACGACACCCCTCGAAGACAGAAAAATAGTGCGGATGAGCAAGGTGGACCCTTTTTTGACATCCACTGAAATTAGAGCCCAAATGGAGCAGTTTCATGAAGTAAAGGTATCAGCCCAGACTGTCCGCCGTCGACTGCAGGAAAATTCCTTGAATGGACGAATTGCACGGCGAAAGCCAAACGTGTCAAAAAAAAACATTAAAGCAAGGCTAGCGTTTGCGAGGCAGCACCAGCAAAACGACTCGAAATTCTGGGATCTGGTGGTATGGAGTGATGAGTCCAAGTTTAATGTCTTTGGAAATGATGGTAGACCATATGTAAGACGACCACCACTACAAGAACTGAATCCGAGGTACACAAAAAAAACTGTGAAACATGGCGGCTCTTCTGTAATGGTATGGGGGTGCTTCACTGCATCTGGAGTAGGGCCAATTGTCAAAATTGTTGGGAAAATGACCGGTAGTAAGTACAGAGACATTTTGGAAGAGCATTTAAATGGAAACTACGTTGATGATTTACCGCTGGCGTGGATTTTTCAACAAGATAACGACCCCAAGCATTGAAAACCACATTGAATGTTTGGGGTGGCCTGCTCAAAGTCCCGACTTAAACCCCATAGAGAATCTATGGGGGATTATTAAGAGGGCGGTTGCGGCAAGGAAACCCAAAAATGAGGACTCTTTATGGCAAATTATCCAGGATGAATGGAAGAAAATTACACCGGTGCAATGCAGGTTACTAGTGCGCACGATGGGGAATCGTTGTAGGGAAGTCATACGGCAGAAGGGTTTTCCAACAAAGTACTAAGCAAAATAAGGTTCGTTTTGCCAGCAAAATTTAAATTTTGCCTGCTTTTCTTGCAGGTGGCTTAATTATATGAGCACGAATATCGCGTGTACATGAAGGAGATTGCAGCTTTTGTATTAATATTATAGTTTATTTAAAAAAAAAAATACGACATTAAATTTGAAATAAATGTCTTTATTTTTGCAAAAAAATTTATTTGGATTAGCCTAAACAACTAGACTTCTGAGAATTTTCATACCACGCCATATGAGTGGCTTAATTGTGTGAGCACAAGTGTATATCAATGATAACATGATGCGAAACTGAGAGCGCTCGACCACAATACATACTCAAAATCCGCACTAATACACCGATAACATCAGACCTTAAGGGAAGGCTCCCCTGGATTTGGACCGAAAAATGGTTTTTTTTTTTTTTGCATAAAACGAAGGCTACATATATGTAGAATATGTGTGTAAAAGAATTTTTTGATACGACGCGTATTTTCATGGGAGAACACACCTGTCTCACGCGCGGTACGGGACGCTCCACTGCTCTAATTTGCTTCAAACGCGTTTATCTCGAAACCATTTTTTCCAATCTAACTGAAATCACCGGACTTGATCTAATGATCCGATTTTCTTCATCTAAAAACTGCTCGAATGTATTTGATTTTCTGTATGCCTTGAACCTACAATTTGCATAGTTATTTATTTTTAATTTTTAAATGTGGTTGAAATTAAAAAAAGGTGCAAAAAATTTAACTTTTTTCTTCAAATATTCATTGTGCAAGAATTTTTCGTTTCAATTTTTTGAGTCTGGTTCAATTCACAGACAATTTTGTTATCTTTAAGTAATGACAATGCTTTTTGATTTTATTTATTTGATCAAAAAAACGATGGATCGATGTGTATGTGTACGAATCTTGCAGGAAATCGTGCTACCGTATGTCCAATAAATAGCGCCACCTCCATAAAACGTAAGACATGCATTTATTTATTGAGCATGTCTTACGTTTTATGGAGGTGGCGCTATTTATTTGATCAAGAAAACGATGTATCGATGTGTATGTGTACGAATCTTGCGGGAAATCGTGCCACCGTATGTCCGTGAAAAAACGCCAATGCTTTGGATCTTCCAACAGGATTATAGCCTAAAGCATACAAGCAAGGTCGCATGAAAGGAGCTTCGCAAAAGCAGGATTAGGGTTATGGAATGGCTCGCACAATCACCAGACTTCAATATAATTAAAAATTTGTGGTGTGACGTGAAGAGAGCAGTTGCTCACAATAATCTTTTAAATAATAATCAACTTTGAGAAGCAGTAGACCACGCCCCTAGAGAAAGATATGAAAAGTTGGTTATTTCAATGCATCGGCTCTGTGCTGCAGTAATAGCCAAACAACAGTCACGCAACTAAATATTAATTTGAAGAAACATTACGTTATTACTATTTAACCACAAAATCTTTTAAAATGAAACACAATTGTTGCTTAATTTTTATGAAAGTAAAGCGAACTACTATTTTTTTGACCGTCCATATTTTGGAGCTTTTGACGCATTTAATTTAAATCAAACCAAACTGAGTTTAATTCTTAAGTTTTCTTTTATGATTGCATTGTTAACACATATAACTTGTTAAAAAAAATACAAAATAAATATTTGTAAAAAAAAGCAGATTATTTTTTCTTAATTTTCTTTTCGTTGTATGCGTACTACTATTATTTTGACCGCAGCTGTATGTATATATGATATGATATTATATATGTTATATATATATGTATATGTATATATAATATATGTATATATGATATGCGTATATATGTATATGTATATATAATATATGTATATATGATATGCGCACCCGTATAAAAAGGGATAGCAAAATATGGCTGTCGCAATTATAATATAATATAGATATATGCATATATATACATATGTTTTCTGATACGATTTTATAATCGCGAAGTAGCAGACTATACTTATAAACATAAATTGTTTACTGTCCGACATTTATAAGTTTCAGCTACTTCTGGTTTTTGTGGTCCGTTTAGTCCGTGTTTTTTGCGAATTGGGAAACAAACGCATTAAATACATTTTTTTTATTTGTTCCTCTCTGAAATCATTGTTAAAAAAATTGTTAAAATGTTACAAAATCGTTAAAAAAAAATGGGTAACGCGCCGTATTGCCTCAGTGGTGGTGCGGAAAATGCAAATTAGTTATTATTAGTTTTTACATATGCACAAAGAAATAAGGATTTCTTTTTTACATCTTTATATCTCTGCATATTACAACTTTTCCCTAACATTTTCATTTAAATTAAATAATTTTGATCATTTCATATATTTTTTCCTTATTTTACACTGCTTCGTACAATAAGACTGCGAACATACTTTTTTACAAGTACATAAAAATTGCAACCCCGCGTTAGGAACAAATTTGCAAGTCAGCTGCTTGCTACAATACGAATTGTTCCACAAAGAGAGAAAGCTGGCAGGGTTGACGATTTTCTTTTCAGCTCACACGGATTGTGTTCGTGTGACCAAAAAAAACGACAAAATTTCGTCAATCCTCTCAGTTTCGCATCATGTTATCATTGATATATATATATATTCATTTGAAAAGCACTTCACCACTCATGTACCTTTTTTTTCATTATTTTGTGTACACAGGCCCACTGCACACCGCATATTTCTCTTTTTTTTTGCTTTTTTCTTTTGTTGAAATTTGACCGCGATATTCTCACTACGCGCACTTTCACCGCAAGGACTTTTAAAACTCAAAATTATTTAATTATTTTAACAAAAAACAATGAAAACAATCAAGCAAAAGCGGCACGATTTACAAAAAACGAAATATTTGTGAATACAAAATTTTCAACCAATGAAAACAAAGCACGAAATCTGAGTTGAATTGCAGGGTTTCCTCCCGAATTTCACTTGTTTTATTTGTGTTATTTATATGAATTATACGATGATGATTATACGAATTTATATTTAATTTTGTAAAATTTCAAATTAGACTGTTATGTAAGTATATGTATATATAGGGGCTTAAGCATGATACAATTATAAAGGTAGTGTATTCCCGATAGGCGTTCTCGCAAAAGCTGTCAACTCGATGCCTTATTGAATTCGAAATGAAAAATAATGTTGCTTTTTTTCGTTTGCTTACGTGCACATGTATTGATAGGCACACGAAAAAATATTTTATGTTTCAATTAAATCATTCGAAAATGGAAAAATCAAGCTGCACGCTGTGCCGGAAATCGTGGGCGAATAAATATATATTTGTGATATTTTTTTATCAAAATATGTCCATCTAAAGGTCCATAACTTATCTTGTTTTATCACTTACAGGATACGAATTTTTCCCCTATTTGTGAAATTTTCCCCATCATTATAAGCAACATTCTGTATAAGGCATTGTCATTCTGCCCGACGGCGGCTGTTTCGGCACTGTTCGGAGTGCAAATATATTTAACTTTGTTGATCGACGGAATAACGAAACATAAAGACGGATGGCTGCATAATTGCAGTTTCTTAAAAATTATATCGAAATTCTTACACAGCTCAAGTAATCTGTTAAGTATCGAAATATCAATATGTACCAGTCGATGGCTTTGCCCGTTGTCTTTAAGTATTCTATTGATGTGGGTCCAATTATCGACAATTGATTGAACCATCGTATAATTGGAGTTCCATCGTGTAGGACATTCGCTTTTAAGTGAAGATGGTAGTTTATGCAGCAAATCTGCTTTTTCTAAGTATATAACAATTTGTTTGCATAAATCTATTAATGCTGTTAACTCTTTTGTTTGCTCAAACGATTTATCTAAAACGTTTGACAGCAAATGGCTACTAGAGATTAAGTGAGTGTGATTTTCTAAAGCTTTTTCAATGTTAGCTCCTCTGTCCGTTATGAATGTAATCGGTTCTAGGCTTTCTACGCCAAAGTCATTAAACAAGCTAGTCAATTTTCTTAAAATATTAGGAGCAGTTGCGCTGGAAAAATCCATGGATTTAAGTCCTAAGACGATGTCAAAAAACTTGGAATCTGATTCATAATGTAATGTGACGCCTAGAAAAGTTCGTTGGATATAATTATCTGACCACATGTGGATTGTAGCCGATGCCCGACCACTACTAATAATTTCGCATAATTCACCGCCTATTTCAATTTTTTTTTCTTGCGAAGAAATCTGCAAATTACGTGAAATGGTGCTTGGATGAGGTAGCAACTCGTTCACGTCCACGTTTTCTCCATAATCCGCGCCAATTTTTGTAAAAAACATCGCAAGCTTTTTGAAACCCGAGCCGGTAATGACTGAAAATGGGCGACAATCCTCAACAGCCCAAGCTGTGCATGCATCAAGAGCCTTTTGCATATCTTCTGATGAGATGGTCTTTGGTGAATGGCAGCACTTGTGGCGACTCAAATTCGATGTTTGGTTTCCTTTGTATTTTAATAAATGGTGGCACGTGCGACAATAAACGAACCCATCCACCACGGAACCGTCTTCTTTTAATATATCGCATAAAACGTTCCAAATACTGCTTCTTCCTTTACGGCGTTGTGATAAAGTGTAGACCCCATTAGTTATTTGTTCAGAAATAAAACTTTGATTGTAAGACATTGTAGAAGACCTGCAAAGCAACACAAAGAATATTTCATAGTATTATTATAACTATGTATTTACTATGGAATATTTGTACTTGATTTTACAATATCAAACAATATTTCCGTTTTAAAGAAACTTGCAATATATCTTTCTCTTATTTTTTTCGGGTTAGTCTAATAAAACATATCTCACTTGACTTGACACTTTAAGGCCAGGTTCCTCCCATGATACAATTATAAAGGTAGTGTATTCCCGATAGGCGTTCTCGCAAAAGCTGTCAACTCGATGCCTTATTGAATTCGAAATGAAAAATAATGTTGCTTTTTTTCGTTTGCTTACGTGCACATGTATTGATAGGCACACGAAAAAATATTTTATGTTTCAATTAAATCATTCGAAAATGGAAAAATCAAGCTGCACGCTGTGCCGGAAATCGTGGGCGAATAAATATATATTTGTGATATTTTTTTATCAAAATATGTCCATCTAAAGGTCCATAACTTATCTTGTTTTATCACTTACAGGATACGAATTTTTCCCCTATTTGTGAAATTTTCCCCATCATTATAAGCAACATTCTGTATAAGGCATTGTCATTCTGCCCGACGGCGGCTGTTTCGGCACTGTTCGGAGTGCAAATATATTTAACTTTGTTGATCGACGGAATAACGAAACATAAAGACGGATGGCTGCATAATTGCAGTTTCTTAAAAATTATATCGAAATTCTTACACAGCTCAAGTAATCTGTTAAGTATCGAAATATCAATATGTACCAGTCGATGGCTTTGCCCGTTGTCTTTAAGTATTCTATTGATGTGGGTCCAATTATCGACAATTGATTGAACCATCGTATAATTGGAGTTCCATCGTGTAGGACATTCGCTTTTAAGTGAAGATGGTAGTTTATGCAGCAAATCTGCTTTTTCTAAGTATATAACAATTTGTTTGCATAAATCTATTAATGCTGTTAACTCTTTTGTTTGCTCAAACGATTTATCTAAAACGTTTGACAGCAAATGGCTACTAGAGATTGAGTGTGATTTTCTGTTAGCTCCTCTGTCCGTTATGAATGTAATCGGTTCTAGGCTTTCTACGCCAAAGTCATTAAACAAGCTAGTCAATTTTCTTAAAATATTAGGAGCAGTTGCGCTGGAAAAATCCATGGATTTAAGTCCTAAGACGATGTCAAAAAACTTGGAATCTGATTCATAATGTAATGTGACGCCTAGAAAAGTTCGTTGGATATAATTATCTGACCACATGTGGATTGTAGCCGATGCCCGACCACTACTAATAATTTCGCATAATTCACCGCCTATTTCAATTTTTTTTTCTTGCGAAGAAATCTGCAAATTACGTGAAATGGTGCTTGGATGAGGTAGCAACTCGTTCACGTCCACGTTTTCTCCATAATCCGCGCCAATTTTTGTAAAAAACATCGCAAGCTTTTTGAAACCCGAGCCGGTAATGACTGAAAATGGGCGACAATCCTCAACAGCCCAAGCTGTGCATGCATCAAGAGCCTTTTGCATATCTTCTGATGAGATGGTCTTTGGTGAATGGCAGCACTTGTGGCGACTCAAATTCGATGTTTGGTTTCCTTTGTATTTTAATAAATGGTGGCACGTGCGACAATAAACGAACCCATCCACCACGGAACCGTCTTCTTTTAATATATCGCATAAAACGTTCCAAATACTGCTTCTTCCTTTACGGCGTTGTGATAAAGTGTAGACCCCATTAGTTATTTGTTCAGAAATAAAACTTTGATTGTAAGACATTGTAGAAGACCTGCAAAGCAACACAAAGAATATTTCATAGTATTATTATAACTATGTATTTACTATGGAATATTTGTACTTGATTTTACAATATCAAACAATATTTCCGTTTTAAAGAAACTTGCAATATATCTTTCTCTTATTTTTTTCGGGTTAGTCTAATAAAACATATCTCACTTGACTTGACACTTTAAGGCCAGGTTCCTCCCATGATACAATTATAAAGGTAGTGTATTCCCGATAGGCGTTCTCGCAAAAGCTGTCAACTCGATGCCTTATTGAATTCGAAATGAAAAATAATGTTGCTTTTTTTCGTTTGCTTACGTGCACATGTATTGATAGGCACACGAAAAAATATTTTATGTTTCAATTAAATCATTCGAAAATGGAAAAATCAAGCTGCACGCTGTGCCGGAAATCGTGGGCGAATAAATATATATTTGTGATATTTTTTTATCAAAATATGTCCATCTAAAGGTCCATAACTTATCTTGTTTTATCACTTACAGGATACGAATTTTTCCCCTATTTGTGAAATTTTCCCCATCATTATAAGCAACATTCTGTATAAGGCATTGTCATTCTGCCCGACGGCGGCTGTTTCGGCACTGTTCGGAGTGCAAATATATTTAACTTTGTTGATCGACGGAATAACGAAACATAAAGACGGATGGCTGCATAATTGCAGTTTCTTAAAAATTATATCGAAATTCTTACACAGCTCAAGTAATCTGTTAAGTATCGAAATATCAATATGTACCAGTCGATGGCTTTGCCCGTTGTCTTTAAGTATTCTATTGATGTGGGTCCAATTATCGACAATTGATTGAACCATCGTATAATTGGAGTTCCATCGTGTAGGACATTCGCTTTTAAGTGAAGATGGTAGTTTATGCAGCAAATCTGCTTTTTCTAAGTATATAACAATTTGTTTGCATAAATCTATTAATGCTGTTAACTCTTTTGTTTGCTCAAACGATTTATCTAAAACGTTTGACAGCAAATGGCTACTAGAGATTGAGTGTGATTTTCTAAAGCTTTTTCAATGTTAGCTCCTCTGTCCGTTATGAATGTAATCGGTTCTAGGCTTTCTACGCCAAAGTCATTAAACAAGCTAGTCAATTTTCTTAAAATATTAGGAGCAGTTGCGCTGGAAAAATCCATGGATTTAAGTCCTAAGACGATGTCAAAAAACTTGGAATCTGATTCATAATGTAATGTGACGCCTAGAAAAGTTCGTTGGATATAATTATCTGACCACATGTGGATTGTAGCCGATGCCCGACCACTACTAATAATTTCGCATAATTCACCGCCTATTTCAATTTTTTTTTCTTGCGAAGAAATCTGCAAATTACGTGAAATGGTGCTTGGATGAGGTAGCAACTCGTTCACGTCCACGTTTTCTCCATAATCCGCGCCAATTTTTGTAAAAAACATCGCAAGCTTTTTGAAACCCGAGCCGGTAATGACTGAAAATGGGCGACAATCCTCAACAGCCCAAGCTGTGCATGCATCAAGAGCCTTTTGCATATCTTCTGATGAGATGGTCTTTGGTGAATGGCAGCACTTGTGGCGACTCAAATTCGATGTTTGGTTTCCTTTGTATTTTAATAAATGGTGGCACGTGCGACAATAAACGAACCCATCCACCACGGAACCGTCTTCTTTTAATATATCGCATAAAACGTTCCAAATACTGCTTCTTCCTTTACGGCGTTGTGATAAAGTGTAGACCCCATTAGTTATTTGTTCAGAAATAAAACTTTGATTGTAAGACATTGTAGAAGACCTGCAAAGCAACACAAAGAATATTTCATAGTATTATTATAACTATGTATTTACTATGGAATATTTGTACTTGATTTTACAATATCAAACAATATTTCCGTTTTAAAGAAACTTGCAATATATCTTTCTCTTATTTTTTTCGGGTTAGTCTAATAAAACATATCTCACTTGACTTGACACTTTAAGGCCAGGTTCCTCCCATGATACAATTATAAAGGTAGTGTATTCCCGATAGGCGTTCTCGCAAAAGCTGTCAACTCGATGCCTTATTGAATTCGAAATGAAAAATAATGTTGCTTTTTTTCGTTTGCTTACGTGCACATGTATTGATAGGCACACGAAAAAATATTTTATGTTTCAATTAAATCATTCGAAAATGGAAAAATCAAGCTGCACGCTGTGCCGGAAATCGTGGGCGAATAAATATATATTTGTGATATTTTTTTATCAAAATATGTCCATCTAAAGGTCCATAACTTATCTTGTTTTATCACTTACAGGATACGAATTTTTCCCCTATTTGTGAAATTTTCCCCATCATTATAAGCAACATTCTGTATAAGGCATTGTCATTCTGCCCGACGGCGGCTGTTTCGGCACTGTTCGGAGTGCAAATATATTTAACTTTGTTGATCGACGGAATAACGAAACATAAAGACGGATGGCTGCATAATTGCAGTTTCTTAAAAATTATATCGAAATTCTTACACAGCTCAAGTAATCTGTTAAGTATCGAAATATCAATATGTACCAGTCGATGGCTTTGCCCGTTGTCTTTAAGTATTCTATTGATGTGGGTCCAATTATCGACAATTGATTGAACCATCGTATAATTGGAGTTCCATCGTGTAGGACATTCGCTTTTAAGTGAAGATGGTAGTTTATGCAGCAAATCTGCTTTTTCTAAGTATATAACAATTTGTTTGCATAAATCTATTAATGCTGTTAACTCTTTTGTTTGCTCAAACGATTTATCTAAAACGTTTGACAGCAAATGGCTACTAGAGATTGAGTGTGATTTTCTGTTAGCTCCTCTGTCCGTTATGAATGTAATCGGTTCTAGGCTTTCTACGCCAAAGTCATTAAACAAGCTAGTCAATTTTCTTAAAATATTAGGAGCAGTTGCGCTGGAAAAATCCATGGATTTAAGTCCTAAGACGATGTCAAAAAACTTGGAATCTGATTCATAATGTAATGTGACGCCTAGAAAAGTTCGTTGGATATAATTATCTGACCACATGTGGATTGTAGCCGATGCCCGACCACTACTAATAATTTCGCATAATTCACCGCCTATTTCAATTTTTTTTTCTTGCGAAGAAATCTGCAAATTACGTGAAATGGTGCTTGGATGAGGTAGCAACTCGTTCACGTCCACGTTTTCTCCATAATCCGCGCCAATTTTTGTAAAAAACATCGCAAGCTTTTTGAAACCCGAGCCGGTAATGACTGAAAATGGGCGACAATCCTCAACAGCCCAAGCTGTGCATGCATCAAGAGCCTTTTGCATATCTTCTGATGAGATGGTCTTTGGTGAATGGCAGCACTTGTGGCGACTCAAATTCGATGTTTGGTTTCCTTTGTATTTTAATAAATGGTGGCACGTGCGACAATAAACGAACCCATCCACCACGGAACCGTCTTCTTTTAATATATCGCATAAAACGTTCCAAATACTGCTTCTTCCTTTACGGCGTTGTGATAAAGTGTAGACCCCATTAGTTATTTGTTCAGAAATAAAACTTTGATTGTAAGACATTGTAGAAGACCTGCAAAGCAACACAAAGAATATTTCATAGTATTATTATAACTATGTATTTACTATGGAATATTTGTACTTGATTTTACAATATCAAACAATATTTCCGTTTTAAAGAAACTTGCAATATATCTTTCTCTTATTTTTTTCGGGTTAGTCTAATAAAACATATCTCACTTGACTTGACACTTTAAGGCCAGGTTCCTCCCATGATACAATTATAAAAGTAGTGTATTCCCGATAGGCGTTCTCGCAAAAGCTGTCACTCGATGCCTTATTGAATTCGAAATGAAAAATAATGTTGCTTTTTTTCGTTTGCTTACGTGCACATGTATTGATAGGCACACGAAAAAATATTTTATGTTTCAATTAAATCATTCGAAAATGGAAAAATCAAGCTGCACGCTGTGCCGGAAATCGTGGGCGAATAAATATATATTTGTGATATTTTTTTATCAAAATATGTCCATCTAAAGGTCCATAACTTATCTTGTTTTATCACTTACAGGATACGAATTTTTCCCCTATTTGTGAAATTTTCCCCATCATTATAAGCAACATTCTGTATAAGGCATTGTCATTCTGCCTTTCTCCCGGAATACACTACCTTTATAATTGTATCATGGGGCTTAAGTATAAAGAAAGCTAAATATTTGCTCAAAAGAGTAAAGCAAAATGTAAGTTCAAAATAAAAGAGTTTAAAAATTACTGACGGCAACCCTACATAATTTCCGATGACGTCACTGGTGCGGTTTAAAATTGATTCTCTCTCGGAAGGCGCAATCTCTGTATTTAATGAATTTGATCCGGCATCATAGTATAATTATAAAGTAGTCTAACCTGAACTCTCCCCTCTTTTGAGTACAAATTTTTTGAAATTTCTTTCACAATATTTCATTTTGTTGTACAAAATTTGTCAACAGAAAACATAAACTCATATTGATTTGACACAAAATATTTTCAAAACTCTGTTCATAAAATTTTCTGCCAATTTTTGTAAACAAAATAGAAATACATTAGAAATACTCTCTCAGGGTAGACTACTTTATTATTATACTATGATCCGGCATAATATCACAAGAACTTAATGTCTCTTGTGATATTATGCCGGATCTTGTGGTCCGTTGCTGGCGGTTAAGAAGGCAACACTGCCCAAAACTTTTAACATGTACTACTGAAACAAAATTGAAAACGGCAGCACTGACTGGCCACCATCTCAAACTTAGCAACTAACTACATTTATTTAATATTTGGGCCGAAATCCCGGCGGTACTGCAATACCGGGCCAACCCGTGACAGAGGTGGAGCAAGCCCCTAAACACTCCGTCTATTTCCAAAAATCAGTTTAACATTTGTTGTCCTCCGATGGAGGATCTATCAGATGTTAAGCTGATAAGAACAGATACTACACTTTGATCTTAGCCATAAGGCCGAGAAGCGATAACTACTCACTGCCATTCAGCCGCTATTTCACTACACACATTCATAAACCGAACGAGAATTTCACCACACATCGCATATCGCCAGCACAGTGAGTCTTAATTTAACATGGCAATTGTGACAAAATGCTCGCTGTTGCTGTGTGACGTCAAGGTTGATAGAAAACAAGGTTACGACATCAATGACAGGAAATTTGAAGTTTTCACCAGTGACGTAGTACGAATTGTTTCAAATTGTCAAGGAACAGTGGGACGAGTACGACCTTTTACAAAATTAATATTTCCAAAAAAAAAAGATTATATGAACTGCATATGAAGTTATTTATTTCGTTTCATTGTATTTAATATATCTGTGGCCGTAAGGAATAACGGCCAAAGTCGATTTTATGAAGCTTTCAGGAGAGCACTTTTAATTTTTGATTTTTCTTTAGCTTTAATCAGATAAATTTTAGATTTCTGGGCGTAAACCATTCATTTTATAAGCAAAAGCCATAGAATTTTGTGTAGTACTACATTTGAATACGACGAATGCAATGGTGGTAATAACTCAATGTTGTCCTAACTCGACTTTGGCTGTTATTCCTTACGGCCACAGATATACACATAAATACTCAGTTATCAATTGTTGAAAGTGATTTAGATAGAAGTTAGGCAAATTTGGCCTCTCTGTGTTACCAATATAACACTCTTGCTATTCAATAAAATTATTATATATATTTATATTATTCAAAATACTATTTTTCAATATTTTATATCAATTCATACTTTAATAACTTCATCAATATTATTTTTAAAATTAAAAACTATCAGGTTTTCTGTAAATGATTCCCATTTTAACTTGGAAAATAGTCCTCCTCATCGCATTCTTATAGTAATGAAATTCATACTATAGCGTCCACAAAAGTTCCAAAATACGTCTTTTGAGAACCTCAATAAAATGCAGAGCGTGTGGATCTGCGGATTACTCAAAATTTGTAAAAATCGTATTAAATATTAACAACGCAACATATGGCACAACAATCACGAATATTTAAATTCACAAATTACTCATATGCTTTTTTTGTATTATTTTGCCGACATTGGCCCACTGCACACTTCATTGTTTACGTTTTGTTTTCTATCAAAAACTCATTACAATTGTTGCAAACCGTTTTCACGAAAACGTTCACTATTGCATTTTGTATTATTTCAAAAATTCCACACCGTGTTGGTCAAATTTTCGCGTTAAATAGTAACAAAATTCAAAAAATGCCGTTGGCCAATCAAATTTTTCATAACAAATGAAAATAATTTTAAGGTGCCCAATTGACATAGGATTCAAATTTAATTTTTATTTTTTTTTCAACATGAGGAAAAATACAAGGAGAAGCAAGATTTTATTTTAGCAAAAGTCTGCACATGTCATTGTAGAATTGGCAGAAATTGATTCAACTGTAAAAAAATATGTGTATAAACGTGTTTTCAGTCTTAAAAAGGAATATACGCACGAATAATACAAATAAAATATTGCACTCTAAAATGGTCACCTTATAATTTTTCACCAGTGACGTCATCAGCCGGATGTCGTAATCTTTATTTTATCATTCTTGGTGTGACGTGGTATTTTTATAATCGCACAACTTTACATACACACAAACTAGGGATGGGTACATTTTTTTACACTCGCTACGCAAAGTTGCACATCACGTGAGTGAAAGGAGGCAGGTACGTGGAATAGGGTAATGGCCAAACTCCATAAAGCGCGTTTCAGGCGTATCGTGGTTTTTGGCGTTTCTCGTGTTTCGAGAAAAAGTTGAATCAGTGTATTTGTATGAAGCAAACTCCATGACTACGCCCGAAACGCGGCAAAAGTTGAACTATTTTCAACTTTCTCTCGCGTTTCTCGCTAAACGACGTCAAACAGCTGACAGAGCTCCTAAAGATGCCATAAGCGGCCTTTAGACGGTCGCACATGTCCGCAATCATGTGCGGCGCGACGAGAAGAATGACCGTGTAAACGCAAGAAATTCGTGTCGTCGGACATGTGCGACGGTTTTCAAAATTTTTTGATTTCTCTGTCGGCGCGACGCACACGTGCGACCGTGTAAACGGCTGTGTGACACACATAGTGCATTTTTTCATTCGATCGGTGGACAGCGAGCAGTGAGGATGGCGTCGCAAAAAAATGAAATATTATGGAAGGAGTTCTTTGAGGTGTATAGACACAATCCCGAACTGTGAGAAGTAAAAGGTGAAGATTATAAAAATAAAAATTAAAAGAAACGCAGCATAGAGGTGCTTTTATGCAAATTTAAAGAAATTGATGCGAAAGCGCATACCATGTTGCTTCGTTGGCAGCAGCGAGACAACTGAAGTGTGCGCACATGTTTGACCGTGTAAACGCTCATCGCACATTTCCCCCATCGCACATGATTGCAAACATGTGCGACCGTCTAAAGGCCGCTATACATTATGTGGTTAAATGGTAATGCCGATAACAAACTTGTGTAATCGCAAAAGTCGAATGCATTTATTTTACACGAAAGCTATTAAATACATTTAAGAAACATTTGAAATCCAATATTTTAACATAAAATGTGGATAAATTCCTAAAAATTAGCATAATTCTTTGACAGACGAAACTTAGTCTTCGCTGTATTGGAAATTCTATAGCTTATTCGTTGTCGATCGAATTTTGCTCATCCCTATGAAATAAATTGCTACAAATTGAATTCAACTGAATCTTTTTTTATTTTTTGCAATGTTCGATATGCATTTATTGTGTTTTAAATGAAATCAGTAAATTCTATAAAGTCTATAACGTCGTATAGCAATTTCATTTCGTTGTTTTTCACAATTCACAACGAAATCAATCAGCAGTTTGCCAATTAAAAATTAGCATCAAGTGACGTAAGAAGAACAAGCTGACGCGTGAATCGCGCCTTATGGAGTTTTACCATTTGCAACGCGAATAACGCGAGAAACGCCATAACCCGACAAACCCCGAACGCCAGAAACGCGCTTTATGGAGTTTGGCCATAAGTGTGAGACCTTATTTAATTTAATACAGTCCACGCACAACAACATTTTACGGACTATATTAATATTTTATTGCCGCTAACGCTCCAAATTAGGTTTCACAATTATCGGTCTCCACCGTTCTATTTAAGCCCCTCACCCAAAAGAACCAAGTGCCAAATAACATAAAAATGCATTACATTGCAAAGCCACCTAGCAAACCTATTGATAAAAAACTTCTTACTATAATCATATATCAATACTAGTAGGTGAAATCGAATGTAATCTTCATATACTATTTGGAAGTTTTTGCCGCTGTTTCTACCCATAGTATAATTATACTATGGTTTCTACCATTTCAAAATAAGTGAAATTCGTTTAGAGAAATATCAATAATTAAAATTTCTCATTAAACTTCAAACTAAACTTTTATATCAACTGTTTGTTTCTTTAACCCTCTTATGTACACTCTTTTTCATGTGTATTATGAATGTGAAAAGTCATACTGTTGTAAACAAATTCCTGTTTCTTAATTTTTTTATGGTTTCATTTTCGGAAGCGCAAGCCACTGACAAATGTTTGTTTACTCGAAAAGTACCCATAACATAGTTTATACAAATTTGTATTATTCAAGTGAAAAACTATTTATCAAATACAGTCGTGTCTGGAAATAGTGAACTATTTATTGCAAGGCCTGTTGTGTATTTAGGTTGGTCACTATATCAAGGTTAACTTTTTTGTTTGTGTTTTGCTTGAAATTGCTTTCAAAATTGTGTTCAATATTTAGAGGCTCCATGTCAAAATTTGGGTGTTCACTATATCGAGGTGTTCACTATACCCAGACACGACTGTATGTCATAATCCTCAAATAAATTAGATAACCCTGAATAATAGACAATATTCAAACTTGGTGGGGTTTCAAACAAAATTTTAAATTCTAGGAAATCGGTTCTGTATTGACGGCAGCTAACAAAACCATTTTTGTGTGTCCAGCTATTTATTTTTTTACTAAATAGGACGGTTTGCCTTTTCTAAATTATGGTAACAAAACCTAATACCTGTGACAGACATGTAGTAACAATACCATGATAAATCTGATTTTGACATGCAGGAAAAATTCATTTCAAAAAATTGAAAAGAGGAATTTGATGGAAAATGAAAAAAAAAGATAAACATGTATATCTGTTTATTCTTTTGACAAATACAAGCACTCTATATCGTTTGCTTTTCTTCTATGCAGTAATTGCCAATCTTAGACATTGCCTCCTTTTTTGATGTAAGAAACGAATTTTTGCGTTGTTTGAAATTAATGCACTTAGAACTGCTCGCATTGTTTACATTTGAGATATTCAAACTGTAAAAAATTACTACAAATAATTTACTAAGTTATGTCTGTCACCGTACCTAGTAATTAGAATACTATGATAACTTTATTATGGTATTGTTACTACATGTCTGTCACAGGTCTAAGGTAGTGGAAGCACAACGGCTGATTAAACTTTTTTCTTCTGATATTGTTTTGTTTACAATAAGTACTTTACACGTAGAAGCTTGCATGACATCATACAATCACCTTCTTTGTACAATCTAGTTAAAAAAACGTAAGTAAATATATTTTGAGAAACATGTCTACAACTTTCACAATTTGCGTTACAAAATCGCAAGAGTTGATATTAGGAATACACAAATTCCCAACTTGGCGATTTTGCACTCACGTCTCTACTTTTTCTCAGTGGGGCCACGTCATAGCAACAAATAGGTCAATACCATAAACACATTTAATATTTTTATTACATGGATTACAATGATGAGATTACGTAAAAAGTTATTCGGATATTATTATTGTATATACACCGTGGCGACGAATAACTGTTACCTTTTTTCAAAGCGCTGCTGCGCCTATCGTATTAGGCCTAGACTTATTATTTTTTTTTTTGTATTTTTTTGTATCAATACTGTAAACAATACACTAGTTAGGCAACGAAATCATTTAGTGTAAACAATTTGAGAAGCATACACGCCAAACGAGAACTTGGGGTAAAATTAAATTTGAAGGGTGAAAACCCAAGGGTGATTGTTAAATCGCTAAAAAATCTGACAATCAACAAAATGTTTGTATATCGTACTATAGCGCGGTTTAAGGAAACTAGAACCCTTAAAATCGCAAAAAAGATCGGTCGCAAAAGTACCGGAAGAACTCCAGAAATGGTGAAGAAAGTGCGTGAACTCATGAGTCAAAATTGTGCGATTTCTGTAAGAAAGATGGCTAAAGACATGGGTGTGTGCCATAAAGCCGTACAAAATGTTATTAAAAAAAATTTGAAGATGAATGCCTAAACAAAAAAAACCAATTCACGGTCTTACAGAGCGTCAAAAAATAATGAGAAAGGAAAGAAGTGATCAACTCCTTCGGCGGCACGCAAGCTGCGAAATAATTTTTTCGGATGCAAAACTCTTTTTGTTACAAGACAGTCATAACGTTCAAAACGATTGTGTGTATGCAACAAGGATGGCTGATATCCTAATTCATAAAAAAGCGATTGAGAGTTATCAAAACGTGTCCTCCGTTATGGTATGGGGAGCGATTTCTGCAGAAAGGCAAGTTTCCTCTCCTTTTTAACGAAAAAGGCGTAAAAATTATCGCAAACTACTACTTGGAAGAGGTTTTGAAAAGCATTTGTTGCCCCATGCCACGCAGTTATTTCGAAATGCACAATTTTGCTTCCAGCAAGATTCTGCTCCAGCTCACAAGGAAAAAATTGTTCAGAGCTGGTGTAAAGACGAACTTCCATGTTTTATTTCGGCAGATGAATGGCCATCCCTCTTCTCCGGATCTGAATCCATTGGATTTCTCTATATGGGGTTTCATGCTGGACAAAATGAAGAACGTAAAACACATGAAGATAGAAGAATTCAAGCGACGCCTTCAGAAGATATGGAATAAAATATCTGACGAAGTCGTGCGTGCCGCCTGCGCTGCTTTCTCAAAGCGTTTACGGCTGGTGAACAAAAACAAGGGTGAAAGATTTGAAATTAATAATTAAAAACTAAATGAAATAAGTACTGAAATAAATATAAAATATCTATTTTTCAAAATCAATCACGGTCTTTTTTATTTTTAACAAAACGTTAGTAACAGTTATTCGTCGCCACGGTGTATATTTCTCTAATCGGAAGAATGATCTTAAAAGATGAGGTTAATAACAGGCAGACGTCAAGAATTCCGCAAATCACAAAAGTTTTTATTGGTCACTGGCAACACTATCGCCACAAAACACTAGTAGCAACAACAACAAAATAAAAAAAACACAGCCGTCTGCTGCTTGTGGAGTGGATGATTCATAAACACATTAAAGTACAGGGGCGAATTAGCAAACGACGGTATGTTTGCTGGCCCTTTTTTAATATCTCAGTAAAAAAGACCAGATATGTGTGCACAACGAGATTTCTAAGCGGTTTATTTATAGCAGCTGAGTTCTGGATCTACGAATTCATGTAACATAAGCAGAATTAGGTAGCAGTGAGCTCTGCGCCTTGGAGCGCTCATGTGCAATTTGTTTCGCGAGTGCCGTGTGTTATTTTCGTTGATTTTTGTGGTGTTGATTTTCGTGCAGTAGTTCGCAACATGTTTATACATTTCTGCAGTTAAGAAGCTGATTGAAGGTGTGTTTCGTCACTCTGGCTTCTCTTCAGTTGTCGAATAAATCTTTCGCCTTTTACTAAAGATTTCCGTGGAGAGGAGCACTCTAATGAGTCTAAAATAATTTTTTGTAAGGCCGGAACGTAAGTTCTGGCCAATATACGATACATTTTATTATTTTTTTTATTGTTAGCAGATTAGAGGGGATTTCCCTCTTAGATTTTGGGGTTTATTTGTTTGGTTTTGGGGCGTAAATTTTATGACAAATGTTTTAGGCGGACATTTTTGTTTTACAGACATTTTTAACCAAGGTTGATAGAAAACAAGGTTACGACATCAATGACAGGAAATTTGAAGTTTTCACCAGTGACGTAGTACGAATTGTTTCAAATTGTCAAGGAACAGTGGGACGAGTACGACCTTTTACAAAATTAATATTTCCAAAAAAACGAGTGTGCGACTGAACACGAATGAAGTGAAACTTCTTTCGCTCCATCTGTATGTATATATATATATGTGTGTGTGTACAATATATACATATGTATATGTACATATACATATATTAATTTTCTACAAATATTTAAACTTATTTTATGTTCTCATTGGTAAATTAATATTTTTGCATAGATCTTTTATTTTCGTAAAGAAAAGAAAGTGTGCGCGCGCACTGCTTTCTCTTGCTCCTACACTGTGATACAGACAATAGGCCTGCAGTGTGCTATGAGAGGAAGAGAGAAAGAAAATGTGCGCGCGCACTGCTGTCTCTTGCTTATATCCCCCACTCAACTCCCGTTCGCCTCGCCCGATCACACTTTTCGTAACGCTTACGTCACGCGTTCGCCAGCTTACTCCCCATGCCAAGCGTGCGTAAAGAAGTTTCACTAAAAAAAAAAAGATTATATGAAGTGCATGTGAAGTTATTTATTTCGTTTCATTGTATTTAATATATACACATACATACTCACTTATCAATTGCTTAAAGGAATTTAGATAGAGGTTAGGCAAATTTGGACGCTCTGTGTTACCAATATAATTCTCTTGCTATTCAATACAATTATATATATTTTATTCAAAATACTATTTTTCAACATTTTATATCAATTGATATTTTAATAGCTTCATCAATATTATTTTTAAAATTAAAAACGATCAGATTTTCGTAAATGATTAACTTGGTTTGGATTTTAACTTGGAAAATAGTCCTCCTCATTGAATTCTTTTAGTAATGAAATTGATACTGTCGCGTCCACAAAAGTTCCCAAATACGTCTTTTGAGAACGTCAAAAAATGCAGAGCGTGTGGATCTGCGGATTACTCAAAATTTGTAAAAATCGTATTAAATATTAACAACGCAACATATGGCACAACAATCACGAATATTTAAATTCACAAATTACACATATGCTTTTTTTGTATTATTTTGCCGACATTGGCCCACTGCACACTTCATTGTTTACGTTTTGTTTTCTATCAAAAACTCATTACAATTGTTGCAAACCGTTTTCACGAAAACGTTCACTATTGCATTTTGTATTTTTCCAAAGATTCCACACCGTGTTGGTAAAATTTTCGCGTTAAATAGTAACAAAATTCAAAAAATGCCGTTGGCCAATCAAATTTTTCATAACGAATGAAAATAATTTTAAGGTGCCCAATTGACATAGGATTCAAATTTTATTTTTGTTTTTTTTTCCAAGATGAGAAAAAATACAAGGAGAAGCAAAATTTTGTTTTAGCAAAATTCTGCACTTGTCATTGCAGAATTGGCAGCTATTCATTAAACTTTCAAAAAATATGTGTATAAACGTGTTTTCGGTCTTAAAAAGGAATATACGTACGAATATTAAAAATAAACTATTACACTCTGAAATGGTCACCTTATAAATTTTCACCAGTGACGTCATCAACCGGATGTCGTAATCTTTATTTTATCATTCTTGTTTTTAACCCATTTAAAACGTCTGGGGGGAGTAAAAGAATTGTATGCAAATTCGGCGAGTGCTTTTCTTTCCGGCACCAGAACTAAGAAAAAAGAATTGAAAGACTGAAATTTTGTTTTCTTTTCCTACTTTGGGTTGCTTTTCTAGAAAAATTTGGTTAGCAAAAAAAAAATCATGATTGCGTGAAATTGTAGATTTGGACGGCGTATATTTTAGGTAGATCTACTTCGATTGCAGTAAAGTGACAACACTGCACTGGATTTTTATTACATACGCTAAACTTTTACTAATTGTTAAAGCTAAATGGAATAAAATTAATTAAAATTGTATGTTTTACCCCAATTTCGCAACATTTACCTTAACCCTTTCAGTCACAATGTCCAATATATTGGACTACAGCCCATACAATTCATACAGCGGGCTGTTATTTTCATGTCGGAAAGGGTTAAATGCCCAAAAGGAGTCATTTTGACTACCTATGCAAAATTTTCAACAAAAGTGAATTTCTTACTGATAAATAGACAAATATGCATCTTCAATATGAAAGTTTCAAATAATTCCAAGCACTAAAAAAATATCATAGTAGGCTGTGACAATTCTCAAGTTTTTCAATCCGACGTACGCTATTACATTTAAATGAATTTACTTTGTAAACCATAAAAAAATAAACCCCGATGCGGTTTGCTGTTGGTTCTGGTACCAGAAACGCATGCGATAGCTACAGTAGGAGTTTTGTTATATTGGATGAGTGCATAAGTTCGTGCCCAATTCTACTAGGTGGCGTTTCAATCGTTCACGGTTGGTACTCATGACTGAAATGTATACATGTTGTAATTCTTTGTAAAGGTGACAACATGTTGTAATTCTTTGTAAAGGTGACAAATCAAACTTGAATTAAGCGTCAAATAATTTTTATTTCTTTGAGCTTGCTTGTTGGAAAAGCGCATTGAAAATGGATAACGAAAACGAACATTACCGTCATATTATGTTATACGAGTTTCGGAAGGGAAAAACTGTTGGCGCCACAACAAAAGCTATTCAAGCAGTTTATTTGGACCGTGCACCAGCGCTTCGCACAGTAAAGAAATGGTTTGCTAAATTTCGAGTTGGTGATTTTAACCTCAAAGACCAACCTCGCGCTGGACGGCCTTCCGACCTTGACGACGACGTTATTCGCACTCTTGTTGAGAACAAATTCACGTATTTCAACGGAAGAGGTCATTTAAAAAGGTTGGGTACACTTTGAAGCTCGATTCTTTGGTGCCGCATCAGTTTAGTGAAAAAAAAAAATAAAGTGGACCGTGTAACAACAGCCATTTCTTTGCGTCGACGTATCAAAAATTACCATTTCTGGATCGGTTTGTGACAGGTGACGAAAAATGGATTCTGTACAACAATGTCCAACGAAAACGAACATGGAAACAGGCACACGAGAAGGCGGAACCGGTCTCCAAAGGTGGATTGCATCCGACAAAGGTGTTGCTGTGTGTTTGGTGGGATATCCGAGAAGTGATATATTTTGAGCCCTTGCCCGTTGGCGAAACGATTACCGCGAATAAGTATTGTCAGCAATTGGCCTAATTAAAGAAAGCAATTGAAGAAAAACGTCCGATTTTGGCCAATCGCAAAAGAGTCCTCTTCCACCACGACAACGCCAGACCACATGTTGCAAAACCGACTCTGTCCAAACTGAAGCAGATAAACTGGGAAATCATGTCGCATCCTCCATATTCACCAGACATCGCGCCTTCTGATTACCACTTATTCCGATCATAGCAAAACAATTTGAATGGAAAAAGATTTAAAACCGTGGACGACGTTAAAAACCACCTTGTCCTCTTCTAACGAAAAAATTCGTGATTTTTATGAATCCGGCATCCGTAAGTTCGTTGGGAGTAGATTGCCGAACATGATGGCGAATACATAATTGATTAATAAAGATTTTGTTTTGAAAAATTTCAATTTGAGTTTTGACTTCAAATCGGGCAACAACTTATGCATTCATCCAATATTTTTAACGATTGTACAATGAAGTAAAGTTATGAATTGCTTTGCATTGGCATGGAAGAAAAATGGCGCGTTATATTATTATTATACATGTATTTTCACAACTTGATCGCAGTGAGCTGGCACAAATCTTAACAGAGTGGTGGGGGAAAAGCAAAAATGGAATCGCATTGAAAAAGCTATAAATAATAAATTGAAAAATAATAAAAAATAATTGAAAAAATTACAAAATATAAAATAAATAAATACAAATTGTGGAAGCACCCTGACTTTTTAGAGCAACAAACAGACACTTGAGTTATATTATTCAGAACTAGCAGACAAGAGCGGACACAACGGACGGAGGCCCTAAAGAGAAGTGTAACTTAATATATTGGTGCGTAACACGTAACAATTTACGACACCTGAGGCTTGTAAATTTCTTTACTTTCACTTCCCTGTTAAATACTTTTAATTCAAAATATGTTCTGATCCTTACGAAGAGGGCTTTCAGAACACCTGGATTGCAGTTACTGCAACAAAAGTATGGCTTTATATCACCCATTTTGCCCAGAAGGGCTTCACTCAATCCAGTTAAGTGGCAAACTGAATCAAAATTTTGACGACACTTATCATATTGTTTTTCTAATGAGAATAAGAATTCCTCAGTGACAACTTCATCTCCAAAATAAGGTAAAGGCTCCAAGCAGTTATGGAGTTGATAAAATTTTAAATATATATAGCCACATACATAGTTTAGAGCATTTCTTTTCAAGAAAATTGATGCATCTACATGAATATCAACTTGTACATTTTCGAAAACTGAAATGCCAGGTTTTGGTAAACTTTGAGAATTTTGCCAAGACTGATCCTTGAACAAAATGTTACAAATGTTTTACACTACATTTAGGGACATACTAGTAGACAAAAGAGGTGATTGCTCACAATTTCCCTTCGTTATAACATTAACGTATTGTAGTCCCCAACATTTCTTAAACAGACACGAGAACATATATGGGGTGATACTCGCGCTATTTCGACCCCCTCTTCTTATTGTCCCAAAACAATGTTCGCGTACGTCTTGACTCAGTTTCCTGTTCATCAGTCCGGGAAAACCTTTCTGTGACAATGTACGCCACAATCGTCTTAAACCGTTTATATTAAGAAGCCAACCATTAATATCAGAGAAGGTATTCGTAATATTTTTACCTTCTCTATCACAAACAATAATAGATTTTAAAAAGGTTTCGGCTTTACTCCAAAAATTTATTTGGTCCATACATGCAGAATATGCTCTTCGCAAAGGTGGAGTAAAAACAATGCTGTTTCGATTAAAAATATCAAACAAATTATTACAAAAATTAAGCATATTCGGCCGTATTTATGAAAGTAGCAGCTCTGGAAGGAGACACCTTTCCAGAGCTATTCAGTGCGAATATTGCTGAGGTGCGAATGTTACTGAATACCTGAGCAGCTAATTGCACACGCATCTTTTCAAAAACTGTAGGCCTAATATGTTGAAAAATTAATTTTGGAATGCATTTCAAATCATTAACCGCATCTGCGTTTCGCAGATGGACAATATCGTCCCAACCAACTTTGGCGGTTATGAAATGTAACAACAACACTTTTATTATTCTCAAGACAATTTCGCGTACATTTAGGGAGATGAGGAGTATGAGAAAATGCCGTTTGGTTCTTCTTAATTGTTAAAATTGATTTCCACGTATGCTCAGTAGCAGATTCAAAAGGCAATTCCAAGATTTTCATGCGACCACCGTTAGCTAACGGGAGTCGTTAACGACGCCGACCTGCTTGAGCACTCTGGCAGTCCGGCAATACCAACCACGGCATTGCCAGATCACCATGGCCGACGTTGCCATCCAATTCGATTATGTTCCTACTCTCTAACAGGGAGAATCATAAACGAACAAGATTTCTTTATTATTAACTAAAAAATATGGTCGATCAGGGGGAAACTCCTAACAGGTTAGCAAAATTAACAAAATTTCTTTCCTGATCGCAAACGAAATGGCATGGATGAAGGCAAATTTTTTGAAGTTGCGTAATGGCTTCAAAAATATACTTTTTTTTAAGTTGCGCTTTGCACGTACCGTGTACGCTAGTGGTTGTAACCAAGGTTCCCCACTAATACTTTGAACCATTAGTGTCATAACACTGTTCGCCGTTCTGGAAGTGCGATTTTCGTCGCAAAAATCTTCCTGCAGCTCTATATCTTTAATTTTTAACTCCTTTCTTAATCTTTTCACCTCATTGCGCAAATTCCCATTTCCTGCCAACAGTTTCCTTTTTCTAGGAGTCCCTTCACTTAAAAATCTGTCGGTTTGGCTTTGTACACCGGCAGCTGAAAAGGTAAATGAGCCATGTATGTATGTATGTATGTTATTCTACATATTTGAAGCAGACGAAAATTTCCATTTTGATCATTTTCGTTTGTTTTGATTTTGAACTGTCAAAAAGAACAAAAGCTTTTGAAGCTTTTAAAAGAGCTTCCATTTTGTGATATGTTCGATAAAATTGGCCATGTTTTATCGCATTTGCTTCGCCGTTGTTGAAATGAGTCATTTCGTCGATTTGAATTTGTATGGGGAAATGCGTGATTTGGCTTCGCATTTGAGAATTTTTGTCCAAATCACGCATTTGGGCTCAATGTAAACGTAGTATTACACTCGCGAATCAGCTTATTTTACCCTATTAACTCTTGTGTGCCCACCCACTTAAAACCTCATACTTGAACCCCCCATGGTCTGGCCAGACCATGGTGCAAAAAAGAGGATATTCGAGGATTGTGCTGGTTAATATATTTTTTTTATATTTTTGTTGATGAGTTTATATATATGTTAGTATGTGTGAGTGTTTGTCTGCGTATGTTTGTGTGTGTAGGCCTGTCAAAAAAAGCTAGAAAGTGTGAAGTAGTAAAAACACCTAATTCAGTCGTTTAATTACCGTGTATTCCGATAAAAAATTGGAATATACATTTTTAAAAAATTAAATAAAACAAATAAATAAAACATTTTTAAAAAATAAAATAAATTCGAAGACAACAACGCAAAAATAAACCAACATTTCAAAAAACTTCAAATACTTTACTCATGCATTTGCATCACGTTCTTCACCAATGCAACGATTGCACCGATAAAATGCAGTGCCATGACTCAAACACATTGAGTTTTTGCAATGGACACATACAAATCTAGTTTTGGTGTATCTTTTGTCCTTAGATTCCTTACATTGTTGACAATTTTGTTTACAAGTTGAAGAAGATGCCGAATCATTTGGAATAGTAGGTGTTGTTGGCTGTAATTAAAAAAATAATAATCACACAAAACTACAAATACAGCATTTTAAAATACTAACCTGCACGATTTTACCAAAAAAGGATTCGATTCCGTTTCTCGAACTAAACTGCTTCATCACTTCTTTGTTGTTCATCCTGTCCTCAATTTGTGGTATGACAAGTGATTCACAAAGAACATTATAAAGTTTACGCCGCGCATCAGTATTTCTATTCGGTTCATTCTCATTACAGTAAATGAAAGTAGCCAATGCCATGATGTCCACCATATTGAAAAAGAAAGCCAACGGCCATCTAAGAGTACGTCTCTTGCAACTGTACTTTGCCAACATTTGATCCATCACATCAACTCCGCCTTTGCTTTTGCTGTAGAATAGAATTGGGTCTGGTTTAGCAGCTATATTTGGTCTTCCATTTTCAAGCATTTGTTGTATATTTGAGTCGTAATGAACAGTGGACAAAAGAATAACTGATTTGTTCTTTTTTGGTACATAGGACACCATTGTAATATTACTTTCGTGGAAGCCAAATGTTGTTGTTTGAGGTTTACGAGTTTTACCTTTTTTAAATTCCAATGGTATGAATGTTTTATTTGATCTACATGTACCTACATAACTCAGACCAATGTTCTTCAAATGCTGTACTCCGCTCAATGTAGTAAAAAAGTTGTCTGCACAAATTGTCCTGCCAGTGTTAGCGTATTTAGAACAAAGCTCAATTAAAACTTGCTCTCCTTGACCTACAGCTCGAGGTGCATCTGGTTCTCGACCAGTGTAAAATATACCTTTCAACGGAAAATGGTGTTTTGCATCACATGACCAAAATATTTTTAAACCATACTTTGCTGAAAAGAAAAAGAAATAAATAAGTTAAGTAGTAACAAATTAAATAAAGTCAAGAAATTACCTGGCTTATCTGGATTGTACTGAATAAACTTTGCTCTTCCACGATACGGGAACAGTTGTTCGTCAACCGTAATAGTATCGTGCGGTTTGTAATTGTGTTGCAAATTTTGATTCAAAATAAGCCAAACATCCGTTACGGGTGCAGCTCTATCATTTTTCAATCGATATTCTCGTGTATTACCATTATCAAATCGTATAAAACGCGTGATGGATTGGAATCTGTTGCGAGCCATTGTTGCTCGGAAAATTGGAAGATTCGAAGTTTTCCATAATAGTGAACAGTGTTGCATGTTGTTACTCGTTACCCCAGCCATAATTAGTAATCCAACATAAGCGAATAATTCTATTTCAGTGAGGTTTTTCCACACTTTTGGTGGCTTTGTTGGATTATTACGATTGTATGAATCACAAGCAGCTGTTGCTTTTCGATTAGTCTCTATGATTGTAATATATACCATTTCTGGTGAGAAAAACTTTTTAAAAACTTCTACTGGTACAGCGCATTTGTCAATTGGACCACCTCCGCTTTGACGCAAAATGTTATGAGAACGAATTCTACCACTTTGTGGCTCTTCTCTTGACCACTTAGTCCCATCTTTACCATAAAAAAAACCAGCCGGTTCAATAACGTGCTCAGCATGTTGTTGTTCATACTGAACTGATCGAATATCGTCATCATAATCCCCTTCGTCATCGCTGTCTTCCTCTTGAATTACTTCAACGACCATTTCTTCATCAGCATCAGAAGCTTGGTCGTCTTTAGCGTCCAGAAGATAATTTTCATCTCCGTAATCATTATTTTCAGCAGAAAATGAATTGATATTTTCATTTTGATGCTCTAGATCATTGGCTTGTGCTATTGCTTCTATTATTCTTTCGTAGAAATCCTCCTCTCTTATTTGACCCCTGCGACGAAGATCAAAAAGGATGTCTACCTCGTCCTCAAAATTCCATTCTCTTCCTTCCATCTTAGCCGCAGGAAACACCAAATCCAATTGATAACAAAACCAGAGTTAATCCGACAAATACTTCTTTTCACTTTTGGAGTACAATTGAATTGTTACAAAAAATCGACCACCACCAGTGAATATTCGTAATTGAATGCCAATTTTGACTATGTTCAAACGATCTTTTGCAACGAAAATAACCCCATATGCAATTAAAAGTCGCAACGAGTGGAAAAACTTGGAGCAGGTAGATTTTTCGTCAACTAACTTATGACATGATCACATGGGAGCGCACGAAAGAAAGGCTTCAAATTGGGTCAGATGGAAAAACCTAGTTGAAGCGCTATGCTCCTACGGAGGCTGAATAAGGAACAAACGGAAAAAACCATTTATAAACAATTCTGACACCAATTATGTCGCAAATAACAAAAAACACTGAAAATAACAGGCAACTTTGTATGAAAATACACCAGGTCTGGCCAGACCATAGGGGGTTCAACTAAGGGGTATAAATACGTTTTGCACGATTCTCGCCTTGTTTTTGTAAAAATTTTGTTCATGTATTGGTTTATGTGCTTAGAAAGGATCAGTTGAGGATATCATGAAATATGAACCCGATAGCTTTACTACAACCTTACTAAAAGTGGACCCAAAGTTCAATATGGTCTGGCCAGACCTGGGTGGGCACACAAGGGTTAATTCGTTCTTGTCAGGGAACTCAAAGGGTTAAGATACATTTCTGAGGTCATGGGGCTTAAGTCGTCATAAGAGAAAAATTTAGTTAATGCGTCGGGAGCTTTATAGAACTAAAGGCACTAAGTGTATTTCATCCGTTTTGAAAAATTTTAATGGGCAACCGAGAAGAAACTGAGAATTTGAAGCTATGATATTTCCGGGGCCTGTTTTTTCACTAAACCAATAAAAATCCTATCTTTCTTTGAATTTATGCTAAAAGATCACAACTTTGAAGCGTTATGAGGGCCAAGTTCAAACCCCTTCAGAAGTCTAAAGTGCAACTGTTGCAAATTTTTTTTTAAATAATGCATACAGTAAGTCGGGTAAAGTGACCTGTTTGTTTTATGGAGATTCCCGACACATTTTGCCTGAAAAGACATTTTTTTTTGGTCTCAAACTGTTCACTGACTCATTGTTTAGTACAGTGGACGTCCAATATAACGAATCTTATGTTGTACCTTCAGTTTGTTAAATCGAAAAATTCGTAAAATTGGTCGAAATTTTTTTGTTTTAAACCATCCTTCTTAAAGATATAAGTCTCACACATTCAGTTTTTAACCTTCTGCCTGTCTCTTGGGGTCTATTTGACCCCAGGCGGAATTAAAAAAACGGTTGAGCGGTTTTGTGCTCTCATTTACTTGTGTTATTTAGTGTTAATCGCGCTTACAATCCAATAACAAATAAAAAAACACTTTTCGGGGCTTTCCCCCTTTTGTGATTTATGTGTAACTTTTTTCATGTTTTGTCATTTTGTCAAATTATATAACCGTTTGATTGGGGCCATCCTGACCCCAAAGGACAGCGAACGAGATTTTGAGCAAAGGACAGACAGAAGGTTAAACAAATATCTTGTTTTATTCCAGGATTTTCAAAATACAAATATGGTTATGTGTGTACAGTGAAAAAGTCTTCGATGCGGATTGCCTCTAAACTTTAGTAACTATACAGTAAACTTATCTGTATGGGAATTTCTCTTGATTGATTATTGAACTTTTAATTTTTGAAAGAAAAAAGCCGACCGAACGCAAAACAAATCCTGTGAAAATTATCAGCAATGCATACAAACAGAATTCGAAAATGTTGGTAACTTGACATTTGAAAGTTTTATCGTAACAAAACCAAAAATAATTGAGGTACCGTTCACTTGACGAAACTAAACATTCATTGTTATTGTAAAGAATGTGAATGCTCAAATAAAACAATTCGAAGGGTGAAAAACAACATAAATATTCGTTATATCGAATAGCAAATTTCACTTTTGTTCGAACAATCAATGGAACCAATTTGCCCGTACGTTAAATCGAAAATTCGTTAATGGTAAGTTCGTTATACTGGACGTCCACAGTGTATCTAAGATTACACTGGACAACAGCATGTCTGTTGCATGAAGTTTTTTACATGAAAGTGAATAGTTTTTCCACGCTGTTTTCAAAACCATATTCCGTTTTATGTAACAGCTCTAGTTTTCGCAAAAAATGGGCGTGTAACTTATTCGGATTTTCCCTGACCTTTTTCACGTTTTCAATTGTAATTTCTAAACCAATAATCCGGTTGACATGATTTTCACTTTGTGGCATTAACAACTCCTCATGGCTTCTTTTACAATGTAATTTATTTAATTTAAATTTTAAACTAACCAACATAACTTTCTAAACTTTAAAAACTCCGCGGCAATTGGACTTCAAAGTCCGAAAATATGGAATTATATGGCGTTTTCTTTAATGTTGAAAAACATGCACATTTTTCGTAAATCAACTTTAGAGATACAGTGGCTCACACCTAATTTGATACAGTACCTATTTTAAAATGTTTAATGCAGTAACTTCATAACGTAGAAGTACAGTGGACGTCCTGTATAACGAACTTGCCATTTAACGAATTTTCGATTTAACGTACGGCCAAATTTTTTCCATTGATGGTTCTATATTACGACCAAAAGTGAAATTCGCTATTCGATATAACGAATATTTATGTTGTTTTTGTTGTTTATTGCTTTTATACACATTCTTTACAATAACTATGAATATTTGGCTTCGTCAACTGAACTGTTCCTCAATTGTTTTTGTTACGTTACAACTTTCAAATTTACGTCAAGTTACCAACATTTTCAAATTCTGTTTTTTAAGGGTTGTAAGGGCGATTAACGCTAAATAACACAAGTAGACGACCGCTCAACCGCTCCGCCTGGGGTCTAATAGACCCCAAGGACAGGCAGAAGCTTAAAAACTGAATATGTGAGACTTATTTCTTTAAGAAGGATGGTTAAAAACAAAATAACAATTCGTTCGGTTTCACGAATTTTTCGATTTAACAAATTGGGGTTACAACATAAGATTCGTTATATTGGACGCCCACTGTATATCAAAAAAATTTTAATACAGGATTGAAGACGGATTTTCGACGAAAATTTAATTTGCAAAAAGACTCTTCTTCGCTTCGCAAAGAGTGAATTGCAATATCGCAAGAAAAATTTCGCTCACAGCTCATTTGACACAGACACTTGTTTGCACTTATAAGTCGATCTTCACGCCGACTTTTATTTTTCTGTCATTTCAATAATGCTCCTAATCAATTTTCTGAAATTTTTAGTCGGATTTCGCAACATCAAGTGTTAATACGCTTTAAAAAAAAATGGGTTGTCGCACAACAATTAAAATGCTTGAACTGGTCCTACACCTTTAGAAGAACGGACAATCAGTACGTAAAACTGCTCAACTTGTTAATATGAGTGCATCATATCATTGAGCGCTTTGTACATGAAAATCGGGTGGAAGATAAGGGTAGAAGTGCACCAAATAAAATATTTAAAGGATTTGACGAGCATTATATTGTCCGGAAAGTATAGGTCAACCCGAAACTATCGGCCCCAAAGCTAACTATTGAAGTTCAAGATGAATTGGGGAAGTCATACAGTGCTGAAACCATCCCCAGTGTGCTTCGCGAGCATGATTTCAATAGCCGAGTAGCTCGCAAGGCGCCTTTTATAAGCAAGATAAATAAAAAAGCCGACTTGCCTTTGCGAAAAAACACATGTACAAGACATCTGACTTTTGGAACATCGTCATTTTTGCCGAAGAGTCCAAGTTCAATGTCATACGTTTCATTTCATTTTATATAAATATTTTATTTGTTAATATTGTGTACCTAGAGGATATGGACAAAGCCAACAAAAATTCGTTGGTCGGCGGCTTCGTCTTGCGAGCAAAGAAGCTCCTCCTCTCTTCTTTGTGTCGATACAAAATTGTAGAATTGCGTGGGCCAAGAAAAAACGGCCACATTTTTAAGGATATTGCAGAGTCGCTGGGCGAATCTGGACTGTACGTCATCAGATTAAACACCCAAATGCGAATGAATTTCGTCTCGTTTACAACCGGGTGCCGGACCTATAGCACGGCAGAGGTTTAGATTGGTCTCGATTCCTACCAAGGACTGGTAATATCCCATTTACATTATCCCAATTGGTACCGAGAGCTAGTCTCTCGGGGCGCTTTGGGTACGCTGTGCTTTTGAGCACCGTGGGGTTAAGCCACACTGTAGCGGCACTCACGTTAAAAACTCGACATTTCAATGTATGTACGTCAACAGAAGCCAGAACGAAGACAAATAATCTCACTGATAGATATAGCTAAATTAATGTAATAATTTTTTTGCTCTGCTCTAGAAAAAAAAAAGCAAAAAAACACCACTGGCATTACAAGCGAGCTACAGGAAACAAAGGAACTGTTGAAAGAGATCACGCAGGAAGATTGGGAAACCGATGTAGGAATAAACTCTTGGAGAAATTTGTTAATGCATCGGAAGACATACAGAAGTCGTTGCTGAAAACTTCATATAAAAAACAAAAACATTTTCCTAAAAAAATCGATATAGCAATTCTTATATTTTCAGCTGTACGGTCATTGTCAGTCAGCGTGCAATTTCCCTTCTTTTGCGGTCGCAACAGTTATCTATTCTTAATTTCTTCTCGTTTAGAAAGTTATGTCAAACGTATGAATTTTTTATGATTAGGCTTGTAGTGTCAATATGGTTGTCAAGGCCTTTCCCGATTCTTCTAAATCTACATTTTCAGGTGACGAAATGAATTTTCAACCACTTCTCTGCATTTCGACAGTGCATAATTGAATTTTTTTCATACGCTTTCGCAGTCGCTCTGTATGGCTAGGACACAGATAACTCATCAATTAGATGGCCATTGTTGCTTGCAATGATATATGAGCCATTCTTGGACACAGTTACGACGTATGTTTCGGGTCGTTATCTTGCTGAAAGCTGAAGCTTGTGCGGCTTGGACCCAGTTTGTCCACACTTGGAAGCAAATTATTATTTTTTTAATGTTGAAATATGTCTTCGTTGACTTTTCTCCACACTTTTCCTGTACCATCCGACCCAAATACATTGAATTTTGACTGGTCGCTGAATATAACATTTTCCCAAAACGAGTCCGGCTGTTTAGCAAACTCTAACCACTGCTTCTTGTTTACTTTCGGTATGAACGGTTTACGACGCGCAACTCGTCCATGATACCCAGCCATATACAATTCATTCCTTATTCCTTAAATATCATTTCAAAATTATTTTCCGCATTTCCAATTTAATTTCCATACAGCAACACATAACGACTCAATTTTTTCACTTTGAAAAAATTACAATAAACTCAAATTCAAACTCACATTGATATACCAACAAGTATGATATTTCCATTTGCTATCAACGAGAGTAGAAAATAAAAATTAATTGCCATTACATTGTCAAAAACAAAGCACATTGGCCAAGTTGTACGTAAACTTTTTTTTAATAATTTTATCAGCACAGTTTTCCCTTTGTCTGCTCTCACATCGTACTTATCAACAATAACGCGAAATAAAGCGTATATAGCAAAAAATATAAAATATCGAATCCATTCGCACAAAGAAAAATGTTGAAAAGCACAAATTAAATATAATTTTTGAATGTTTTAAATAGGAAATTAAATTGTACGAAAAAACTTTTTTGATTCACTGTATATTTTCAGCAGTTTCCTCCATTAATCAGTTGTTTGCCGTCAAACAAAAATGCGTGTGAATCATCAACATCAACGTGTAACGGGATTTCTAAAATTAGCAGCCGAAAACGATAAGGGGGGAAAACGGTAGAATCAGATATGGAAATGTTGTTAAACACCAGGCTGCCGCAGTATTGCAGAAAGCACTGCAACAACAATCACTGAATGACGAACATCAAAGCTTCTGCGATACGCTTGCAGACGAACTGCGTCGGGCGTATGCTGGAAATAAAGTAGAAGCGCAACAACTTCGCCATAATTTGATCACGACTGTCATTGGCAAAACGAACCACTTCTCCCAGGAGTACTTTTTTTGTGAACTGCAAGCAATGAAAGTCCTCTACCGATCACTGGAGATGGAAACATGGTAACGAGCTCTGTAGTCCTTGTCCATTTTCATCTTCCCGATCAAAGTATCCAGAAGATGCGTACTGCTGCAAATTGTCGGCCATTAATAGCGGAAACACAATGCGGCAGTAACAGCGGCAGTGGCAGTGATCACATATTTTTTTAGAAACAGTGTATTTGAATGGAAGCAATCACATAAGAGCAGTGGCAGTAAGCAATACTGCCGTGCGTAGCTCTATTTCTAAATTCACTGCCGCAATGCAAACGAATCACATAAGAGCAGATCTTAAGATCTTGGAATTTTATCGCAAATAACAAACAATAAATTTTGGAAAACTCGGAAAGAAGTATCAGTTCACGAGATAAAAATTTACAAACTGTGGAGGAAAACTTATAGACTTTACAAGAAAAAACAAAATTTTGTATGACAAAACCCACAGGGTTACAAAAAAATATTTAAAAAAGGACAAAAATGGGAGGAGATCGCGAGTCAAGTAAACCAGCCAGGTAAATACCAAATGAAGTAGAAGAACATTTATTCAATTTTGCATATTTTCAGTCGAAAAAGTTAAGAAACGGTGGAAGACGATTAGAGATAGGTACTACCGAATCCTAAAGGAGGACAAGAGTGCCTCAGAATCAGGAAGTGCTCAAAAAATGCCGACAGCTGAGAAATATACAGTTTGTCAAGTAAATGTTTGCAAATTTAAAGAAGGTAGAAAATTATTTTGAAAAGCTTATAATATAATAGAAATTGCAATATTTTGAAATTATTTGAAAAATATAGATAATTTGAATATTTTACTCTCATATAATATCAAAGTAATTTCTATTTAATTTTATTTAATGTCTATTTAATTTATTTATAATCATTACAGTGTCTATTTAATTCGCGTATTGAAGGGCGAATTGATTTGAAAGTATCTCCTGGACGACCCAGAAAACTGACAGAGAAGAAAGAAAAATCATCCGAAAAGTTCGTCAAAACCCCCGTATCTCAATAAGGGAAATGGCTTGGAACTGTTCGGAACTGTATGGCGCAAAATTTTCAATGCAATCTTGGTTTTGAAAGAAGACGAATTTTTTGACAGTTTGAAATATAGCTTCATTCCTTTTTTGATTTTTTACATTGTTTTCGCGTACCAAATAGACATTACTAATAATATATATTTTAAAAAAATTTCAAAATATTGCTATTTCTGTTATATTTATAAGCTTTTCAAAATGATTTTCTACCTTTTTTACTTGACAAACTGTAAGTATTTCAATCAACTTACATTTCTCAACGAGTGCGAATATTTCAATACGAGGTGTGTGCTGGTCGGGGGTTTCGCTTGAGTATCGTTATTATTGGTATTGTTTTTTCCAAGTTTTTTTTGACAAATTCCAGAAGCATATTGAAGTTCTCCACACACATCCTTGTTACTTTCCTGAATTCTTGGGGGGTCTTTTTCCTTTATTATCTGATATGCTTTCTGAAAAAACCCATGTGTTTGCCTCTCCTCCTGGGTATAAATCCCTCTCGTATATATTCGTTTAATTCGTTGTAATTTCAAATGAAACTCATATAGAGCAGTTTCTGGAGGGAAATGCTTTTTTTCGTCAAATACTGCCACTGCTGCATTGTGAGCTTTGAGCTGTAAATAATGAAACAGGTGATCACTGCCACTGCCGCTTCTGCTGCTACTGCCGCATTGTGTTTCCGCTATAAGAAATTGTGCCAAATGCAACCGCTTTAACGACTTTTTTGGTTTTGATTTCGTCCAAATTGATTGGCGCACGGAATACTCGAAAACGAGCAGATATGATCCTAAAAACGTTTTCAATGATTCATCGCAAGCGGCTTAACCGATCATTAAAAATTCGCTTCGAAATCGATAAATTACGATTTGGAAACGGCTTCATTTGATTTTCGGGTAACGCAAACGCTCACTAAACAAATGGAATAGGAATGGATCGGATACATTGCACAGGTACAAAACAACATCATATGCACCTTTAAGTAATCTGCCAGCAACACATCGAATAATGCAGCGAAGACTTTCGGAATAATTCTTGATATGGTGCACGAAGGGATGTGTTGTCCTGTTGCCAAGAAACGCAGAGTTATGCCAAACTATTGGCGTAGCTCGTTACAAAATTCGATTGAATATCTCAAGTGACATTCTCAGAAAGTTCATTAATTGATCGCATCTTCCGTAGATAGTGTTCGCAGTAATTTGGCGCATAATCCTTCAGGGTCGCAACGTCTAATCTAAAGGTCTTGTCCACCAACGTCGTTTTCGCTTATCTTTTTTTGCATTACACAGTTGCTGCAGCAACTTAAATCAATTGTTGTTCTCTTGAAGAAATTTTTTTTTCTGAAAATAATTTGTTTATTTCCGCGTTTTTAGTTTTCGTTTATTTGTCTATATTTTTCACTCACCGAAACACAATAGCAAATTTCTAAGTTAAAAAATTTGTTTAATTTTTTTCTTGTATTTGTTTGCTTCTTTTCATTGAGATTGCAATTGAGAAAACGAATTCAAAACTGCGTCCTCCCTACATGAAAACGTTTTTTTATATCTGTTCCCACATCAATATGTGATGCTTTAGACATTAAATTTAACCCATAATTTACAGTTGTTGCCAAAGAATCACCATTTATATGCACAAAAATTTCATTTAAATTCTCTCAAATATCTATAAACTCTACATTTGGTTTTATTAAACCATCTTCTGAAAGTAAATCCACACATGTATGTATATGTAAGATTTTGATGGCCAATTCCAGTTCGACATCCATATGACGCTAAATTAAGCTCGTGGATTAAGTACCCTCCAAAGTTTTCTAGCCCATCGTACTCCAGTTCGCTTATGTGCGAGAATTCCTCACACATATCATCGATGGGAATCTGAAATTATTATAAAGATTACTTTTTGCTTACGTAATTTAAAGTTTCGTTTAATATGTACTTCACATTCTTCACAGTTTTCCCGTTCAATAGTCTATCACTCAAATCACTAAACTCAATGACGACTACTGTGCCGGTGTGCTACGAATGTAGATGAACAAGTGTTTTATTTTTACAGTATCCCGTCTCATGGATTGCTCACGAATATAATTTTACAAGTTTATATGCTACAGTATATTTTCCTTTAACAATTCGGCCATCCTACATAATCACTGTCCCAGTGATTCAATACCATATTTAAACTACTTGTCTCTTGTTGGAAGACCCCATACCAACCAACAACTTGTCTTTTGTTGGAAGATCACACAGCAACCAACAACTTTTTCTCTCGTTGGAAGATCACACAGCAACCAACAATAAATACAAATAGTATCAGGACCTTGGTGCCCGATTTCGCGAAAAAATGAAATTGATTTTTCTGTTGCTCAATGATGTTAATATGGGCCTTTATTATTTATTGGGCGCTAAAAGTTCCTGGAACGATTTGGAACTCGAAAATGAACCCGTTACTGCCGTAATCAGTTCTTTGTCTTCTAGGCCGGAGACAATAAAACCTTTCGCGCACTCGTCACTGAATCCACCATTTCGTGCAAGTGCCAGGACGTCATACAAATATTTCTCAATACTTGCATCGCGTTTTTTGTGCGACGCATAAGTTGCATATGTATATGCCGCTCTCTCATCGCGTACAGTTGGGAATGCTTCCAGTACCATTATTTTGAATGAAGCCCATGTTAGTTGTCTGTCTTGTATGGCAGAGAACCAGGACGCGGCGGCCTCTGCTAACCGTAATGCGGCATAAAACAATGCTGTCGCATCTTTCCATTTGGAAATTTCTTTTACTTTTTCTATGCTATTGATCCACTCGCGCGCGCTTGTCCCTGTCGGTTGGGACGGATTGAACGGCGGAATTAAGCGTTTACACTCTTCTAGCCCACAAATCATGCTGGGTTTTGGAGGAATGGTTTCGTTTTCCATGTCGAAAGATTACGAAAAGTAATTCAACAAAATTAATTTAAATCGTCCATCATCTTAATGAAGTACGACTCTTCTACGGCTCGAAAAGCAATCATTGAGTTAACGAAATAATTTACTAAGTTACGTTCAAAATTTTCTTAACAGGTGCTTTTGGAGTTTGCCTTGAATTCCGAACTGTATTATTTTTGTTCTTCTTTGGCTTAATGTCTTTCATAGATTTTTTATACTCCTCTACTGTGGCAGCGCCATGTTTTCGTTTTAATTGTCCCCAAAAGTGTCGTTTTGTCATCGCCCTTAACTTTTTTATTTTGCTGATTCGAACCAGTGTGCATACTTAATTTTTCATTTATGTGGTAGACAGTGTGCTTACTTCTATCACATACAGCTATGGCCAAAATAATAGAAACACCGCCTTTGGTACTACATAATGGAATAAAAGTTATAGTGTATATAACTCGATTTGATTCACATGGCTGTTTCACAACACCGGACCAATACCCTATCTATTTCATAAAAATTTTTACTCAAAACTTGTTCGTAGTATTTACTATAACGGGTTTTTGTCATTCCAACACAATCAAGCTGGCCAAAACAATATAAACATTTGTCAAAAACATTCAATTATTAAAAAAAAAAAATTTTGAAACGGAGCACGCAAGTAAAAATAAGTATTACCTTTGGTTAAATGAAGTGATATTCGTATTAATCCAGCTATTTTAACAAATCAGTACCACATAATGGGTCGCGCAAAACATCTTACGGAACCTGAACGTAATGTTATAAAATCTCTTTGCCAAACCGGCAAATCGATGAGAGAAATCGCAGAAAACATGAAATGTTTTACAAAGAATGTTTTCACATCGGTAGAAACTCGTGGACGTTCCCGCAAGTTGAGTCCTACTGATACAAATATGTTGCTGATAAGTGCCAAAAGGACCCATTTTTATCGTCACGCGAGCTCAAGGACACCACAAGACTTGAAGTCAGTACCAGAACAATTCGTCGCGTTCTGGTAGACAATAATCTCCGCGCCAGGGTTTCCAGAAAAGTGCCACTTCTAAAAAAAGAGGCATGTCCAAACACGACTTACATGGCCTAAGCAGCATTACATACCAAATAATCCGTTAAGAGTAAAAGTTCAGTGGCTAAATGTACTTTGGACCGATGAGACGAAGATAAATTTGTTCGGCATGGATGGAAAATCCTTTGTTCGTCGTCCCCCAGGCCAGGCTTACAAAACTGTAAAGCATGGAGGTGGCAGCCTGATGCTATGGGGTTGCTTTTCCTTGTATGGAGTAGGACCAATTTTTCGTATTGAAGGAATTATGTGAAAGGAAAGCTACGTAGATATATTGCAAAATTATATATTGGGCTGAGGAAAATATGCCACTAAAATGACGTTTTCAACAGGATAACGATCCAAAGCACACAGAGAGTTAGAGTACCTGAGTCCACACAAAATTCAAACAAATAAGATGCCCACTATTTTAATATACCATTATTAAAAGCATTTGCATTTTCAAGCGTTTGTGAAGAAACGGTAAATAGCGAATGGAGATCGTTTATTTTTTTTAGAAAAGAAAAAGTGGGGGAAGTCTTCGACGAAGATATAGTAACAGGATGGAATGCTTTAAGTGAAAAAACAAGTACAATGAATTTTTATTTAAAAACTTAAGTCAATATATGTGTAAGTTGGCCGTTTTGCCACATAGTAGCGCAGCCGCCGAGTGGTGTTTTTCGGTTAAGAACTGAGACAATCAATCATCTAATCTCTGTCAAGGAGTTATGCGATAAGGAAGACCTGTATATTTCACCAAAAGAATTAATTATTTTTTACCAAAGATTTAAGTTCCTAAACGGAGTTTTCATGTTATCTTAATTTACCTTTTTAAAACCTACCTAGTCTACATGTAAAAAGAACTGATTTATTATACAGGGTGGGCGGAAAGTTTCTGCATAAAAAAACACAAATGATCCTTTTGTATTGCTTTTCAAAATTTTTTTTATTTAAACCACTAAATCATATCCAAGCAAAATTCAATTGATCATTCATATTGTGTATGTGTGCCATTTTTTTCGTAGCACTCGTAGGACTCGACTTCAATAGGATTAAGATCTGGCGAATTTCCCGGCCAGTCTTCCCATACTATGTTAAATAGACTTTTGGCAACACTTATTGACTGTTTCGCCGCGCACATTCCTGCATTAAAATCGTTGTAGAATCTACAGTGTAGATGTACGAGGGAATTGCTTAGGATTTTCAAACCACCACATAATTGGGGATTTCCCCATTTCGTTTTCAAATAAAACAAGCAATCAGAATTTTAACTATATTACAATTTAAACGATGTATGCAGACACTTTTCGCCCACCCTATACAGTTACTCAATAAATTGATCGAGCTTTTTTTGCGAAACCGTAAAGTATGTACACACGGTTTGCAACACTGTCTGGAAAAATACCGTTATCCGTTATTCTGCTTTGTCGAATCTCTGAAATAAATTGCACGCAAATTGTGTAAGTTGGTTCACTACTGCCGTGAAAATTATTAAAAGTATTCCACGAGGTAGCACGATAAATTTATTGAGTGCGCGCTGGAGTTATACAAATTTTAAGTTTCTCAACGTTTAAGTAAGTGAATTAAACCTGTAAAATGGGAAAAGTGTGTAATTATTTTAAATTTTAAAAGCTTGCTTCTACTACAAAAATGGGTCCGAATAACAAGGCGTTGGATGCAGTGAAACAGAAGCAAATTAAAGAAAAGTTGGAGCAAGAAGGGACACATCGACAGATTCCTGCTCAACTAGGTGTTTCAGTGTCGTCTGTCAGTAAAAATTGAATTTTGGCAAAGAAAAACAAAGTTGGCAGGAAACAAATTTTTTCGGATCACATGGAACGTTGTATTGTTCGCGATATTCGCAGCACAAAATTCGAAAATGCGTTGCAGGTTCAAAAAGACTTACAAAACAATCATAACATAACTGTTTCGGCAGAACTAGTTCGCAAGACATTGCGGTCCGCCGGTTTAAAAGGCAGAGCGAAGGTCAAAAAGCCTCTGTTAACAAAGCGGCACATGAGGCTACGCCTGGAATTCGCCAAAAAGTATGCTAACTGGACATCTGATGACGCTTACTATGGGTCAGACCGGGGACTTATCAGCCGATGTGTTACTTTATAGTGCTAAAGTGAACAAATGTTTTTAGGTTAGTTACTGTTATTCCTGCCAAATCCTATTTTCTAAAGTTAGGGCATATGTTAAGTACTTACGGCTTATATAAATTAGACCTTTAAAGAAAGCAACAACAATAGGTAAATTATAACAACAGCAATGCATATCTATTAAGAGAAATGATATACCATAAAAGCACACAGAATACTTGTTCAGTTTTGCACCCGAGTACTTATTTTCGGTAGAAACTGTTATACAATAGTTTTAATAATTGGTAATGCCCCCTTTGAGTCTCAAACCATCTTCAATGCGGCTTGGCATGCTTTCTTCCAAATTTCTGAATATTTCAATTCAGAATTTCGCCCACACGATCTGAATTTTTTGCCACTACTTCATAATGCTATTAGGCGGTGTGTCGTAGCCTCCTCCCAGTCGCTGCTTTACGGTGGACCACAAATTTTCAATAGAACTCAAATTCGGACTTTGTGCTGGTCCCATCATTGCTGAAAATTCTTGTATTTTTGCACGACATTTGACGAGTATTTAGGGTCGTTGTCCTGTTGAAATATGATTTCGGCTTCCGAAACCTCGACCTGACCATAGTCAAATAATAAAGTCATCCCGATAGTGACATTTTATGTCAAGTACTCTTATTTTGGCAACTGTTCTCTCAAAGTATTTTGAATTCCACTCATTCGACATTTTTTTCGGTTTTAACCCTTTTTCAAATGTGTATTCAAAAAGCTATAAGCAATGAAGTGTATATGTTGTGTATTTATACAAATATACAGAAAACACATAAACATAGATTTGCAAGGGTGATACGTATCATATAAAGAAATTATTTAAATAATGCGAATGGGTTTTACGAAACAGTCTCAAAAAGTTATCATCTAAATGTAATGCCTTCATCAATGTCTTCAGGTGCAGCGCCCATCTATTTCACTGGGTACATAAAACATTTAAATTTGTTGGTGCCTTGTGGTTTTGAAACAGCAGCACGTCGCTGACATTTTTGATTTTCATTGCAATGCACTTAAGTTAAAATTTTCGAATAAATTTTCAATCAAATATTTTTTTAATATTTTATATTATGAATGAAAAGGTTAAAATTAGACAGAAAAATTTCATTCATGTGAGAATGTAGAGAAAACATAAATGCCAGGTATCAAAATAAGAGTACGTAAACAAATAGACGTCACCTATCGGGATGACTTTATTATTTGACTATGGACCTCACCAACTGCTACTAGTAAATTTTCGTAACGCAGATTCACGCAAATGTCGTTTGTCATAATTGTCGTTATTTGTTGCAAAGCACCGACTTCAAAGAACGAAAAACTGCCCAATACCATTACTCATCTTCCTCCAAATTTGACTGTTTCGAGAATTTGATGATTTTTGGTTGCTTTTCCAGTGTTTGGCCAAAAATAATTAATGTCATCAGATTGTATTCTATTAATTTTACATTCATTTGACCATAAAACACGCTTCCAATCTTCGGCTGCCCAGTGCTAATGCTTCTTTGCGAATATCAATCGGGCCCTTTTATTTTTGTTTGACAATTTGGTGTTTTTTGGCTTCTTTGCAGCTCGGTATCCATTTCTGTCTAACAATAATGTCATGATCTAGTTGTCCAAGAAATGCTGTAACTTCAATCGACTTGGTTCTGCCACACGTTACCTAAAAAGGATTTTATTAATACACATAAATGTATACATATTTTAAATGCTGCAGATTTGCGGATTGAAGTATCTAAAGCAAACCTTCTTTGCGATTAGCGAATCTGAATAGATTGAAGCGTTGAATTGAGCAATTCTACTCATTCGCTCAATGAGTGATTATTGGCCAACGTCCGTAATAAAAGTTGTATTCCTGCAATTGCCACATTTCGTGACATCTTCGTCTCAGCTGCTAAACCATGTTGTAATTGAATTTTTCCAACTTGTTTTGATACACTGATGTTGTTTCGGTGTTTTCTCGTGTCGTTTAAGACCAATATTTAAAGCGTTAATAAAAATGCTTCCGATGATTGCTTAGGAACGATGAACAATGATTTTTTTATTATTTTTTCATATGACAAATTTTTTTTTTCATAACTTGATTTTCATTTATAAAAATAATAAAGTAAAAGAAGACCAAGTATGTACATTGTATAAAGTATATAACATGTAGGAATAAGGTAAGTATACGTGATTGGAGAGGATGTAGGTGATGCGCGGTGACGGTAAGCAACGACGTGAACATCGGTGATTTTTTTGGTTTATTAGAATTTGTTTGCATGCAATGCAAATGGGGCGGCGCTTAGTTTATTTTTCCAATTTCACCCATTTAAATGTGGACTCCCATTCAATTGAGTATTTGCGATTTATTCCCTTGGCTTTGATGGAAGGGAGTGTGCCACATTCTGAATCCGATTAAGAATAACCGCTTATGTCCGAAGCAGTGTCTGCGGCCAACTCTGAGGAAGACTCCACGTCTTGCGTGCGATTTCTTTTAATGATGTATCTAAATAAAGAAATTTTCATTATTCAAACTTTTTATTTCAAAGCAAATGCGTGATATATGTACTTACTTATTCATTGGGAGCCATCAAAATTAATACAGCACAAGTAATTAGACAATATCACAAAAAAGCGCGTTCATTCAGTTTACTTTTGTAAATTTTTGCAAGGTTTATTGAATATAAGGTTACGACCGATCCGAGACAGATAATTTGACAGCGGCACTCATGGCGCCACTGAAATTATGCCAACATGTAAAATTTTTTGTAGGAACAGTGAGACGAACAGCACACTAAACTATAAAAAAAATAAAATTCATGAAGTTGTTTTTTTATATTTATATTTTGTTTATATTTATTATATTTTTACATTAAGTACAAAAAATTTCTTGCACTATTGCAATGATGGCGCGTAACTTATAACTTAACTTGTAACTTATTATGTTATTGTTTTTTTTCGCTTTCTACTGACAGTTTTTTCCTTATCCAGTCCTTATCTTAAAGTAAATTCTTCCTCTAAAGAATAACTTTTTCACCTTGTCGTCAATATCAATTTCTTTTGCTTCTTCTAGATGCATTTGAAGATATCTATCCGTAATGAGGATATCGTTGCCATTCAGCCGTCTAAAGACATTATCACCACTCGGTTAGTTGGCGCATCGTATTTTTAGAAGGTTTGAGTAATCCGCCTTCACTGAGATGGTTTACCCAAATGAAATCGTCGTCCGCTGCCGTTAGAGATATGTTTTCTCTTTGCATCCTTTTGCAAATATATCCTGCTAGAATTTCTAATCCATCATATTCTAAAGCAGCTTAATCTGCTTCATCTTCTGTCACTTCCAATAGCAACAATATCTAATTATTCAGCTCAAGGTTCGATTTCTCATAGCGCAAGTCGATCTCAGAGCTTATCGTCATTAAAGCATCGCCTTGGCGATCGCAAAACGATACCCAAAGCTCTCGCTGTTTTAAATTCTTTGGAAACGTCAAGCCAATGCACTTCCTTGCAACCTAGAAAATATGCGAGTTCCTGAAATTGTACAGGAAATGCAAGGTAAATTAACAAGGTATGCTACGTATGGAGAGACGTCTGTCAATGTCTCTCTTGGCACCATTATTTGTGAACTGATGCCTTTTTTCGTAGGAAAAAGTACTAAATATGAGTATTGATATTGTTTGGTACAACCACCTTTTTTGTACATTTTAGAATAGCATTGAAATAAACATATTTGAAGCGTAATATAATTAATAAATCCAAAACATATGCACATATATACCTATTTGTTTTTTTATTGTTTTCTTTGTTCATAAGAGTAGGTAAAAAGATGTTAAAAACTTCATTAAACAATATTATACTTTTCATTGCCCCTTTATCATCCTTGCCTTGAAATCCTTGCTGTTTGAACTTTATATAAAAATTATTGCGCTTTGAGTCCTGTTTGTTTTTTTGGGTGTATGACGAATTGCAGAAAGACATAATGCAGACAAGACAAAATGCCGACAAGACAAAATGCAGACAGGACAAAACTGCAGACAAGACAAAACGCAGACAAGACAAAATACAGACAAGACCAAACGCAGACAGGACAAAATACAGACAAGACCAAATACAGACAAGAAAAATGCAGACAAATGGCAGACACATTTTTTTATCAATAAACAATTGTTTAAGCTATATTTATTCAGTGCATGATTTTGTATGCAAAAAAAGGCACGACTACGGTTTCCGTGGCGCCGCCATTTAAGGGTGTCTTTAGATAGATCGACCAAAAATAAGTCGAAAATGAAGAATACAATTATTCGATATCTCGCTTCGTTTTCGAGATATCGAGGTTCAAGGTTTACAATTTCGCTCAAAGTTTAAAAATCGCGATTTTTTTTCGCAATCCCACAGTTTTCTCGAAAGCCATAGTTTTCTTGGCAATAAGTTTTTCCCGAGTGGCCGGCCTTCGGCCGGGCGCTAAAAAAATAACCCTCATGGGAGTCACCACCACATCAGGCAACAGTCAGGTGTGCACAGTATTTTTTGTTCAAATCTTTTCATTGTAGAAGATCGTTCTTAAGCAAAACCTTCATAAGCGCCTTTTCAATACGGTAAACAGGTGATTTGACCTCAACTTAAATTTAAATATGAAAGCAAAATAACACAGTTTCTAAATGTTTTATATTTTGTTGTAAAGGGAATTTCACAGGCTATAATATGGTAGCAAACTTATAATAGCTTAATAATGGATTTTTTTGAGAAAAAAATCCGTTCTAAAAAAATAAAAAAAAAAAAAACATTTTCGCTTATAACTCATTGTTGGTACATATTAACATGCCTAGTGTTATACATTAATCGAAAGAGGAAGAAAATACCTTTCATATGACACCTATATCGTTGGAATCGGTTTATAATTTCTTGAGAAATGCAGATATATAACTGGGATTTTGGGGGCGGACCACGCCCTCTGTGAATGTTTCCACAGCAAAATTTTAAGTTTGTTAGACTAAGAAAATACCTTTCTTTCCGATAAAAGGAAAAAATAATTTTTTTAAGAGGGTGTGGTATTCTCCATTCAAGCCAAATTATTCCTAAAGCAACCATTGTTTCGCAAACCACCTGCTGTTAAATTAAAAAAAAATTATTGATTGCATTTACCTATCATAATTTGAAATTATTCCTACACAACCATTGTTTCGCAAACTACCTGTTATTAAATTTTTGAAAAAATAAATGATTATATTTACCTGAGAGAAATTTTGGCGAGTTTTTTATTTTTCGCTACTTTTATCATAATTTGAAATTAGTTTACGTTAATCGTTTGAGTATAACGGAACAATATTCGGAGAAGGACAAAATAAGAAGTAAATAATTATACCTATAGTATTTCTAAGTGTGAAATATTAATCGCTATTATACTTTACTTTTCTTTATTAGAAAAACCATGAATTTTGAAATTATCAAAACAAATAAAGGCGGTATGAAGCTGAGCGTCGAGGGTTACCTCTACTATGAAAATAAAAGAAGAGATGAAATTGTGTACTGGCTTTGTGAGAAGAGGGTTTCGCATCTATGCAAAGGAAGAGCCACGAGCGTAGTAAGCGGCGACGGTAGTCATACCCTCAAACGAGACCCCACGCAGCATAATCACGACCCGGTGGCTTCAGCATCGAATGTGACTGCAACCAATTTTCGTATCAAGACGATGGCTCGCGATACAGCTGCAAAGCCGTGCCAAATCATCGCCTCAGCGACTGCCGAATGCGACAAGTTTTCAAGGAAATATTTGCCAAGCACATCGGCACAGCAGAATAAGATTTATCGGGAAAGGCAGAGCATGCAGCTGAAGCAGCCACGATCAATAAACGAAATCGAAGTTCCGCATCACCTGCAGTATGTACATAGATGAGAATAAGTTCGTACAGTCTGTAAAGAAATTCGGGGACCATTGCGTCATACTCATGTCCACAATCCAAAATGTTAGACTGCTGGCAAAGTCAGACATATGGATTATGGACGGCACTTTCAAGGTAGTTCCCTTAATCTTAAGACAGTTGTTTACAATTCACGGACGCGTAGGGACGACCTCCTGCAATGACATAGTGCCCCTGGTTTACTGTCTTATGTCGGAAAAGACAGAAGCTTCCTATAATGAAGTTGTATATAAGCTCCTTCGAATCGCCTGGGAACATGACATTCCGTTAAATCCAAAAATTGTCATGACGGATGTCGAAAAAGCTAGCGTGAAGGCATTCAGGAATTTTTCCCCTGACGATAATTAAATTTGGCGGCGAATTTGTATTTAATGTAGTTTAATGTATATATTTACTTATTTTATTGTATAGGTAGGAGGGGGAATAAGATCGAGCGGGGAAAATACTTGGGGGTCCCAAACTTCTTTTGTTCTAACTTAATAACGCAATTTCATTCCGATGTTAATATTATTATTTTTTAAATAAATATGTATATATTGTTCCTTATTTATATTGAAAACGTAATTTAAAAAAATGTAAATACTATTAATAATTAAAATTTACTATCTTCATAAATAAACTAACTTTTGTTCTAAATTAATAACGCAGTTTCATTCCGATATTAAAATAATAATAATAAATTTTTCTGGATTTAGTTTTTATCTTGTCGGCATTTTGTCTTGTCTGCATTTTGTCCTGTCTACATTTTCAAAATTTGTCTGCAATATGTCTTGTCTGCATTTTGTATGTCTGCATTATGGGGTGCTCCCGTTTTTTTAAATAAATAAAAATAAAATGCCGAAAACCAGTTGCGCTGTTTGCCATAAAACCTACGAAGGAAAGGTAGGCATGTTTTGTGTTCCTGCGGACGAAGAGGTGGCCAGGCAGTGGAATATGGTATGTGGTGGAAGTCTCAAACAATATTCGAAATTGTGCGGAAAACAATTGTTTAATTAAACCGTTTTTAATTACAGCGCGAAATACCGAAATTTTAAGTTCAGCTATGAATGTGGAGCCAGACGACACGCCACGGTTCAAATTAACCGAAAATCAACTTCAGGAAAATAACTCGGCAAATGTTGTGCAACCATCTTTTCAAGACTTTTCAAAATTCAACGTTAGTGGACAATGACGAAAACGAACTTAACATAGACTTGACAAACGAATTTGATAGTTTCCACGAGGACGGATTAGAATATTTGGCGGGATATATTATTCGAAAATGAAATTTAAATAGCGTTCAAGCAACTGAAAGTGGGTAACAGGATGGAATGCTTTAAGTAAAAAAACAAGTACAATGAATTTTTATTTAAAAACTTAAGTCAATATATGTGTAAGTTGGCTGTTTTGTAAGTGGTTTGTTTTAGCGCAGCAGTCGAGCGGTTTTTTTCTATAATGAAAATAACCTAAACCGAGCGTAGAAATCGGTTAAGAACTGAGACAATCAATCTAGATGATCTTTGTCAAGGAGTTATGCGATGGGGAAGATCTGTACTGGACTTGGACATGGGTTAACCAAGTATCCCAGGGTGGGCTTCTCAAGCCATCTAGTATATTTTTAAACAAAATTAAGCAATTAGAAAAAATTGTTGTGGAACTAAATGGAGGCAAAATTCTATGTATTCAAAATTTATGTGATTATCTCTGCGATTCTTCTTCGATTTGTTGGACTTTCTGATGATGTAAAAAAACTGTTTTTTAAATGCCGAATGTTTTTCAGACTTAGACATTTAAACAAGAATTTAAAAAAAACTCAACTAAAAAAAAACTTTTCAATAATAAAAAAATTTCAAAAACAGTTTTATGAAAAATTACCTTCTATTTTTATTTCTATTTGAATGCATTGCATTAAAAATATAAACTTTTTGCCATACAAAATCAATTGTTAGCACATGACATTTTTGCCTTAGGAACAAATACTGAATGTTGCAACCAAACATTTGCTACTAAGTGAAAGTAACTCTGATTTTGACATAACCCGCACTCTTATTTTGAAGTCTCTCCATACGTAGCATACCTTGTTAATTTACCTTGCAGGAAATACACTTCAATACTCACGTTTTTTGGGCAAAAATTCACAAATGAGAAATACACTTTTTCCACTACTCTTTTCATTTTTGCCATAGGGCTGTAAATTTGTGGATATCAGTTTATGTAGTAACGCATAAAAATACTATAAGAATTAATGTGTAAGAACACGTTTTTTTCTAAATGTTTGCGCAGTGATCGACAGAAAAAAGAAGGCAGGATTTGGGTTGAAGCGTGGTGGTGTCTTTTATTAAAAGTGCGAGTTTTGGACATGTACAGCTCATATTGAATATCGTTTTACGTTGACTCACTTTTACTTTTCGACATAATTTGGCATTTTGGCAGACGTTCGTTGCGTAAAAACAGACAGCTTTAAATTGTCTTAAATCATTCAGTTGGCCTAGAGCTTTGAGGAAGCACTTCACAAATGAACTCATTGTACACCACCAGTTTGACCATACTTTCAATAATTTAGTGCCCATATAATGTACTCTGCAATGTCTATAATGACAAACCAAAATGTACGTTTGTAGTTTAGTCTTTTAAAAATCGCATTTTAATAACTTAATACCGAAATTAATGAAATTTGCCGCATCGGTTGTAATGTTCAATTTGCAGAGCAAAATTCCAGCAGTTATCTAATTATTTGATCGCATCAACTGTTAAAATTAACTACAACTACTACCAACTACTATTTCTGAATAAATTTCCTACCATTCATACTTTTTTCTGCATCATTAAAATTTTCTTCTTATTTGTCAAAAAGCAACTGACTTTTAAATTTGATCGAATGAAATTACCTGTATATTTTTGTGTATCATGAACAGTGCTGCCACTTGAAAAATTTTTTTCCGACCAAATTTGATCTCAACCCATGATGAAATTATAAAGGTGAGTTCTTCATTGACAGAAAACTGAAAAAATTGGTTGACATTCTGTCTTATAGAAACGTCGATGAAAAGAATGTTGTATTTAATGCTTTTAAACAAAAAGGGGGAAAAAATTTCAGTATTCATTTCTATAGGCGATACAAATAACAATGTTGCTTTCCTTTAATCGTTATATTGACTTTGAAATTTGGTATCACTGTAATTTCAATTGTCAAAAAACATCAGATTTTTCAAACCGTTGTGCAAATTTAAAAAAATGCCAAGCTCTAGCTGCTCATTGAGCCACAGCGCACTTCAAAATCGCGCTAAATTTTATCACGTCCCTCAAAACGAGCAACGCAGAGATGTGTGGAGCAAAGTATGTGGCGTGGAGCTAAGCAAATGTGCGCGGGTTTGCGAAAATCACTTTGAAGAAGCTGATTTCGTAACTGCCGCAACGGACCGCAAAAGAAAGCGTTTGCGAAAAGGTGCCATCCCAATGGTGGTTTTCTGGCTAAATGGAGACGAAAGTGACAAAGTTAATCAGTTTACTCAAACTCAGTATGTATACATATGTATGTAAATATAAGAGATAACGTATATTCGCTGTATCGAAAGTATAACAGAATTATTCTTTCGATTTATTCCATGAAAATTAAAATTAGAATTAAACAAAAGAACTTCATTACAGAAAATTAGTTGTAGGTTTTGAAATATGTATGGTATCATTATCTGGTGGTATTACATTCTAGGGCAGAGCTCAGTGAGTGTGTACTACGAGCTGAAAATCGTCGCCTTCACGACGAAATAAAAACGCTGAAGGCAGAATTAAAATCACTCAAAACTAATTTGGAGTCCCAAACTGAACTAAATTCCAGTTTAAAAACAATTTTTACTGACGGTCAGCTAAAGCGATTAATCCATCCTGGCAAGAGGACTAATTGGGTTTGGGAAGACATTTCAAATGCCATCACTCTACACACAGCAAGCCCACGAGCGTATAACCACCAAAAAGGTTTTCCATTGCCTTCAGAGTCGGTCATCAGGAAATGGTTGCAAAAAATTCAATTACAAAGCGGGACACTAAACTTTATTATCGACTTAATGGAAGCGAGCAGCGAGTTACCTGTGTCGGATAGAGTTTGTGTCCTATGCTTTGATGAAATGAAAGTCGCAGGTGGATATGAGTATGATTCCATATCTGACATGGTGCGAAAACCATCAAACTACGCTCAGGTAGTTATGGCCCGAGGGTTAAAAAAATCCTGGAAACGCCAGGAAAAAGTTCCTTTGAAATTTGTGACATTGAAAAATTTAAATATTGAAAAAAAAAAATCATCAGAGGAAACAGAAAACATCGAACCGACGCTCAGAAGACTGAACTTGAAGAGACTCCTTTCGAACCATCCAACTAAAATTTCCATCGTCACAAAATTCCATATTCAACACTCCGACCAACAACAAAACTTAAGAAGAAAATGCCGGAGAACATGCTGGAGAACATGCCGGAGAACATGCTGGAGAACATGCCGGAGAACATGCTGGAGAACATGCTGGAGAACCAGTTTTTTTTTCTTTTGACTGCAAAATGACAAAGGCCATTATCTGCGACATTATTCAGAAATTGCACAGCGCGAAATACCCAGTTGTTGCAATAGTGTCAGATATGGGATCGAACAACATCGGATTATGGAAAGAGCTAGCTGTATCTATAGGTAATCGGATTGATGGTTCAAGCTTTCAAGTTTGTTGTCTTACATATTTGTTTCTTTATAGATAAGACATGGTTTGAGCATCCTGTATGCAATAACGACAAAGTGTTTGTTTTTGCGGATACTCCACATCTATTAAAGTTGATACGCAATCACTTTATAGACTCCGGTTTCATATTAGAAGGAACTATTGCAACCGTGCAAACTATAAAACAGACAATGTCTTGCACTTCCGGTTCCGACGTTTCAATTACATATAAATTGACGGAAGAACATCTATCTGTACGCTCTGTTGGCAGACAAAAAGTAAAATTAGCTGCCCAACTGTTTTGTAATAGCACGGCTTGTGCCATACGCCGTTGTTATAGCTTGGGCAAAAACATTTACAATGCAGCGATAACAGCTAATTTCATCCAACTTGTCAATGATTGGTTTGACATATTTAATTCCAAATTTACAAATATTCAAAATTACCCATGTCGAAAACCATTTGAAGCGAATGAGCTGCAGCTTGAAACGATAGCTAAAATGAACCAAATTATGGAAAAGCCAATTGTGCCCAATCGTTCAGCCTTGTTACCATTCCAAAAAGGCATTCTAGTAAACAATTCATCACTCAAGCATTTACATGAATATGTTAAGGATCGCTTTGGAATGGACTACATATTAACTTACCGACTCAACCAAGATGTTCTCGAACACTTTTTTGGTGCTATACGAAGCAAAGGCGGGCTTTTTGACCATCCAACGCCAATGCAGTTTATATATCGGTTGAGAAAGTATTTGTTAGGTAAGGCTAACTATGCATTTTCTTTAACAAATTTCTTATATTTGTTCCCTGACAGCTAGAAACACGGAAGTGCTTCAGCTTAAAGGAAACACAGAGCCCAATCACACTAATTGGCTTAAGTTAATAGAAATTGATTTTGAAAAAAATTTGGAAACATCTATTGAAGAAGGTTTGGAAATACCAGCACAGGAGATTGCCATGCACGAAGACATATCTTGTGATGAGCTTCAAGAGGATGCGTTGGAGTATGTTGCAGGCTACATCTTGAAGAAATTAAATCTTACTCAATTTCAAGCATCTGAAGCAACCTTCACGTGGGTTGATCAAATTTCGCATGGTGGCCTGAGGAAGCCCTCACAAGACTTTCTCAGGAAAATAATACAATTAGATAATGCCTTTAATAAAATTAATAGTTGTGAAGTAGCGGTATTTGAAAAAATAAGCGACAAACTTCTTGACGAAGCCTCCAATGTCGAATTGCCCCGCGAAGTAAAAAAATTATTTTTTAAATGTCGCATTCATTTTAGAATAAATTTTTTAAATAGAAAGATAAAAAATAATCAATATAAAAAATCAAATAAAATGCGCAAAATAATAAACTAACCTTAAACCTTTTGCTGCAATCACTATTTATTAATTTGTATTTGAAACTTTTAATTTACTTCGTCGTTTTTCCCCTTCTTTTGAAAGCGTACTTGACAACATTGGTTCTCGTTGTATAAGACAGTGTCAAAAACAAGCTGTCAAGGAAGATCTCACCTTTATAATTCCACCATGGTATTATACCATGATGAAATAAACAAGGTGGTGTAAATATTGACAGGTCGCTTTTGACACTCCCTTGTTTAGTAGTTGCATTTAAAGGGAGTGGAAAAGGGGAATTATTTTGAGCTTTTTCACTAGATGGCGCTAATAATTTAGTACTTATTTCATACTAATGTAAATATACTAGGTGTGCGTTATTACAACCGGAAACAGTCTCAAAAATGTTTTTTTAAGCGTTAATTTGAAAATATTGAATCAAAATTATTCCACATTTCCATCCATCAGGTTTCAGTAGCCATACAAGGAAGTTATTCGAGTTGTATTTCAATATAAGCCAACCAACTATATGATGCTGGACTTTGAACCGCTAAGCCAGTGCCATTAGTACTTCAATATTTGTATTCATTCATGCTGATGCAAACATATTAATTGCACTGTCTTGCGCAATCGCTCGTTTTCGAGATGCAATGCACTTTCGGTGAATGGACTGCAAAGGTAATGCGCTAACATAAACATTTGAATATCATTCAAGTTTTTATTGGGCTCACTCTGTTTGCGTGGAGCCGTCTTGGGTGCGAGAAATTTCGGCACACTCATCCCAAGAAACAAGGCTATCTATTGCCATTGGGATAGCGTTTTTTCCCAACCGCCGTTTCTTCTCGCCTGGCTCAGAGCAAAAGTCCTGCGTTGAAAAATGAAGAGCACACACCTTCGCGGTGGGAGTGAAGTTCACTCCACAAGCATTGCTCCATTTTTCCCTCGTAACCATATTCTGCGGCACATGAAACAGGGACACATTTTCGTGCGGCCAAGTTCGATGGCACAAACTGCACCTGGATTGCGGCATCGCAAATTGAAGCAAACACAATTAAAGAAAAACGACACAATATATTTGTTTGAAAAGAACTGATTTTGAAACATATGCCAATATGTACATCTTTGGCTGAGAAAACGGATGCCTTATGTTCCATTGAATCAAATTGAACATACGCCATTTGTTTTCTGAGGTGACAAAATTCAAATTAGAGACGATGTTGTTCGTTATGTTTTCTGCTAGAAAGTACTATTTTTTGACTACGCAATTTTTTTTTGCTAAGGAAAAAAAAGTATTTTTTAAAAGAAGCAACAATGTTTTTTCCAAGGGAGCATGAACTGCCAAAATCGAGGAAACAGTCACGAGCTTACACCACCTTGTTTATTGCATCATGGTATTATACCATGGTACAATAATATTCAGGTAATTTCATTCGATCAAATTTAAGGCAAATTTAATTTGCCTTTTTGACAAATAAGAAGAAAATTTTAATGATGCAGAAAAAAGTATGAATGGTAGGAAATTTATTCAGAAATAGTAGTTGGTAGTAGTTGTAGTTAATTTTAACAGTTGATGCGATCAAATAATGGATAACTGCTGTAATTTTGTTCTGCAAATTGAACATTACAACTGATGCGGTAAATTTCATGAATTTCGGTATTAAGTTATTAAAATGTTGTGATTTTTAAAAGACTAAACTACAAACTTACGTTGTGGTTTGTCATGCAAATTATGGACATTGCAGACGTACATTATATGGGCACTATAATATTGAAAGTATGGTCAAACTAGTGGTGTACAATGAGTTCATTTCTGAAGTGCTTCCTCAAAGCTCTAGACCAACTGAATAATTTAAGACAATTTAAAGCTGTCTGTTTTTACGCAACGAACGTCTGCCAAATTTAATGTCGAAAATTAAAAGTGAGTGAACGTAAAACGATATTAATATGAGCTGTGCAATCAAAAAGTGCAATAACACCAAATATAACTGCAATGGCGGTAGTGTGCGGTTCTTTGCTTTCCCAAGCAACAGATTCATGCGGGAAAAGTGGCTTGCTGCATGCGAAGTACGGGAGGAAGACTTATCAAAGTCGTCGTTAGTATGCTCGATGCACTTTTTGCCGAGGGACGTGGGCGTTAAAAATAAAATATACCGCCTCAATCAAAATGCAGTACCTGTCATAGGTGCTGGCGCGCAACGGTAATGCAAACTATTTTCATTTGTATTATTTTTACTAATTAAACCCACTTTTCAGGAGAGAAGCGATCCACGTAGCAGACGAAGTACCAACTACAGGTGCTTTCGCGCAATGGTAATGTATGCTCGCCTGCACCTAGCACCACGACTCGCCTGCATCTAGCACCACAACTCGCCTGCGCCGAGCAGCAAGAGCACCGCCACGACTCGCCCGTACCTAGCACCACGACTCGCCTGCACCTAGCACCACAACTCGCCTGCGCCGAACAGCAAGAGCACCGCCACGACTCGCACATTTATTCTATTAGAACCACGCAAATCGTGCACCCGCAAGATAAGTTGTTAATTGAAGGTTAAAGATCTATTCTTTTCCTCAATCACTTTATTAAAGGACGGAGTCGTGAATCGACTGCCGCCCGAGACTGGTGTATCCAGAATGCCAGTTTTGTGGATCACTCTACAACTTCGACTACCTGCTATTTCTTACTTAATAAAAGACACCCGCTTCAACCCAAAAACCTGCCTTCTTTTTTCTGTCGGTCACCGCGCAAACATTTAGAAAACACATTAATTCTTAAACCATTTTTATGATACGTTACTACATAAACTGATAGCCACAAATTTCCAGCCCTATGGCGAAAATGAAAAGAGTAGTAGAACAAATTTATTTCTCATTTGTCAATTTTCTTCTTATCTGTCTTTATGAAACTACCTGTATTTTATTGTATCATGTATGTTTTCTATCAACCTTGCGTAACCTTATATTCATAAACCTTGGTCCATATTACATATTTCACTATGCTTCCCTCACCACCGCAAAAACTCGGCAACTCAACCACATTTATTTAATATTTGGGCCGAAATCCCGGCGGTACTGCAATACCGGGCCAACCCGTGACGGAGGTGGAGCAAGCCCCTAAACACTCCGTCTATTTCCAAAAATCAGTTTAACATTTGTTGTCCTCCGATGGAGGATCTATCAGATGTTAAGCTGATAAGAACAGATACTACACTTTGATCTTAGCCATAAGGCCGAGAAGCGATAACTACTCACCGCCATTCAGCCACTATTTCACTACACACATTCATAAACCGAACGAGAATTTCACCACACATCGCATATCGCCAGCACAGCGAGTCTTAATTTAACATGGCAATTGTGACAAAATGCTCGCTGTTGCTGGTGCTGTGTAACTAGCGGGGTTTACAGCGGCAAGCTTGCATTTTGCTCATTCATGTGGCGTGACGAAAAACCTTATGTAAAGGTTGCACTGAACGCTCAAAAATATGGCATGACATGCATGCATGTGTGAATTAAAAAACTTAAAAACATTTTGGACATTTTGACCAAAATTATCGTGGCTTTACACGAGGCAGACTTTCTTGTTGTGGCAATAGTTTGCGATATGGGTTCTACAAACCGAAAGTTATGGAAGAGTTTGGATGTAACTTCAGGTAATAATTTATTTTCCTTAATTTTCCGGCTTTGTGTGGAATGGCGATGTTTTAACTTCGCGGACAATCACGGATGTGATTAATTACACAAGCGTCTCAGAAGCTTCAATTTGTTTTGAACTGACCCAGGAGCACTTTTCAGCCAAATTTTTAGGCCGCCAGAAAGTATCGCTAGCTCAAGTCTTTTCCAATACAACAGCTAATACAAGAAGACGTTGCTATTGCTTTGGTAAAGACTTGGTTAGGCGATGGAAACAGCAGACATTCTTCCGCTTATTTGGAATATTTATAATATCATCATCAGTAAAATGCTTGGCGCATATTACTGATGCGTCCTGCAATCTTACGTTGCACGCAGCTACTCACTTTTGTCGCACGGTAGGGTCTCGCGTTATTGTGCCTGCTTTTGCACAACCCACAAGAATTTCCCGGCATTTTTTTGTTACCATATACTTTGGTCGTATCCGCCATAATAAATATTTACTTCACGGCCCGACATATAGACGACACATACTAAGATCTATAGAACAAAAATAATGAAAAATTAACTTACGAATAAATTTAAGAAAACGAAAATTTTCAAACACTTGACACACACTGTGTCTGCTGCGATTTCAGAATTACACTTGCTTTCAAATTTTAAATTTCTTAAACATTTGAACAATGTTGAAAATGGTTTGAGAAAGCGAAATTTCTCAAACATTTCAAACTGTATTCGCTAAGCTGGTAAATTTTTTTTTACTATGTTTTTTGACATTATCTTACAGAACGAGATGCAATGTTGTCTTGTAAGAATTCAAAAGAAGGAGAGAAAACCAAGAAGTAAATTAAAAGTTTGAAATACAAATTAACAAACAATAACAACAAAAGGTTAAGATTTGTTTATTTTTTTTTTTTTGCATTTCATTTGATTTTTAGGGCAGTTCAGGATAACGTGCAAATATTTGGGCAAATATATGTAGGGATGGCAAGATTAATCGAATGAATAGCGTTAACCGATTATTTCTTTTCAAAAAGCGATTTAATCGAATCGAATTCTACCTTGCGATTAATCGAATCATTAATCGATTAGTTGCCGATTAATCGCGAAATTGCCTTCGAATCGTTTGAGCATTGCTGCCACACTCAAATCGGTTGAAAATCTTAAAATGCCTGCAAACTTGCCCATGTAACCCTCACGGCATTTGTTTATTTCACACCACTGATTACAAAATTAAACCACATCACTAGCTTGCAAAAATTTGGCGCGTATACTAAGGGAAAGAAGCGTTTGTGCACTTTAGGTACGTTTGTATTGGTTTTTCGCTAAATTTACTGCATTTTTTCAATCTCGACACTCGCTTCTCCACTATATTGTGAATACGGCATCACATCCTTGACAACCTGATTGCTTTCTCTTTTCGTGTGATCTCAGTTAGCAAAGTGCTTTATTGTGCGAATTATTTACAAAAAAATGTCTAAGTTTATACGACTTCTAGTTCCTTCAAAAATCGGAGTTGAATATGACTAAGTCGATTCGACGAAGATTACCAACAACGTATGTAAAATATGATTACTCTTGTAGGGTTAAGGGGGCCGATACATGTAAATAGTGTATTTTTTGAGAATTTTTTTGGGGGATAAGGAATTTGGCAATTGATTTTCTTTTGTTTTTAATCTTTTATTAACTAATTAAAGGTTCTTTTTCCATTTTTTTTTTTGACCCGAAAATCCAAGATGGCGGCGGCGCGTGGGATCAAAAAACCCCCTCCAATCTGATGCGCTGCGCGATTGCGCTGCTCGTATGGGGCTGAAATGAAAAATGAAAGGAAATCAATTAAAAAACAGTTGTGGCTTCGATGTGAACCTGGTTTAGTAAAGAAATTGTGATTTTTTTGGAAACGGCAGAAAATTGAATTTTTGGGGCAGCTGTTTTGATGAATTTGCAAGCACCAACATGAGATTTTTGCAGATTTGTAAAAACAAGTATGTTCACATCGAAGGGATGAGTCTTCCGAAGGTGTGGTTAAAATTTCATCGCGATCGGTTAAGCGGTTCTCATGCAATCGCGCAGCCCATACCGAAAAACATGGTTCCGAGATAAACGGGCTCAAAGGTTGAGTAAGCGACAGGCTTATACCTGACGCCGCCGCTTCTACCTGTGTTTTGTCTGGGAAGGGATTAGAATTTTGAAAAACGCTCTTAGCCATACATTGAAAAGGCTTTGTAGAACATATTCCCGAGAAAAACAAAATTTCCAAAAGTACTTCATTTTACATGTATCGGCCCCCTTAAAAAGCTATTCCTAGATACTTTTTGCATAGGCATTCGCCGTGCTTTCCATGCGACATCCTGTATTAGCTTTCAAAATTAGTTTTTCTGCAAACAAATTTAAGCCAAAATTGTAATTTTAGGTATCAAAAAAATTTAAAAAAAATTCAAACAAACCCTTTATTTGATCATAAAAAAGAAAAACAAAAAATAATCGAAAATGGCGATTAATCGATTAAATTCTTGTAATAAATTGCAATTATTTTATTAGCCATGCAATTAATCATTTGATACATTAATCGATTAGTAAATTTTTTTTGCCATCCCTAAATATATGCCGTTTCAAATATTTGCCATCAACACTGAGCGCACTTTTTAAAACTTCATGGCAACTGCCGCGTTGGAATCCGAAAACAATTCATACTAACTGCGGCGCTTCTTGCAAAAAATTTAAAATTTTGCGAATCTCCTCCTATGTCCACTTTTTGTTAGGTTTTTCTCTTTTTATTTTCATTTTCATTTTCAACGGCTCCATTTCGACAATTGTGACAACTGATTGATTGTCAAATCTGATTTCCCCATGCCGAAAAATATGCAATAGAGTTTCAGTGTGGAAAATTTGCCGTTGCTCGGCATGGGCAAATGTGCAGATTTTGTTGTTGCGTTGAAAATATTTGCCATGACATTTTCCGAATGCGAATAATTTTTTAACTTCGCGGGGCAATTCGTCAATGAAAGTTTCGTGAAGAAGTTTGTCGCTTATTTTATTTACTACTATTAATTTTGTTGAAATCGTGCTCTAATTATACTTTTCGAGTGAGAAACTCTTGTGAGGGCTTTCTCAGGCCACCAGGCGAAATCTGGGCAACCTACGCGAACGCTGTCAAGGTTGCGTTGTATCAAAGAATATGAAGTAATATAGAACGCGCATGTGGGCACAAAAGTGTTTTCGGTTGCTATGATGCGAGCGGGAAGAGCGAAGCGTAGGCATTTGAAAATGTTAGGTTCATAACATTTTCTGTTGGATTTGCGTAGGACAACAGCAAAAAGCTATGTTATTGTTCGCAACGGCTTCACTCGTGTACATTGAAGTGGTGGTTGTTGCAGCGTAGTGTTCGCTCAATCATTTTTTGCATGCATGTTTCTTGATCTTGTTTGCCGAAGCGCAAGCAAAAAACAAACAACGAACGAAGGCATCGTCATCATCGTTTCAACGAAGATGACTCGGGATTCGCTAATGTTTTTGTTGTTGTCGTTTATTGTGTGTATGCTTTTTTGGTTTTGCTGTAATGTCACTATCAATCGAAGCTTTGTGGTGTATGGCTGTTTGCTCAAATGCTGCGCTTTGATTGATTAATTGATTGATTTAAAACCTGCAAATATTTCGACGTGGTTGAATCCAATTTGAAATTTTCACAAATATTTTTACGTGGCGAGTTCCAAGTAAAATCATTTGTTTATATTTTGACGTGGTTGATACCAATTTTGAACCTTTTGCAGCAGTTTTTTTTTGACGTGGTTGAATCCAATTTGAAATTTCTACAAATATTTTTACGTGGCGCACTCCAAGTAAAATTATTTGTTTATATTTTGATGTGGTTGATACCAATTTTGAATTTTTTTTAAGAAGTATTTTAACGCCATTGTCCAACATTGTAATTCTATTTTGTGTTTCGGCTTGTTACAATATGGCTACAAATATAAAGACAAATAGAAATTCCTCAACGTCTGGAATTCAATGTTGTGTTCGCAGTTGCAACAAATCGAGACGACAATGCGAGAATCTTAGATTATTTAGATTCCCCGCTGCTGATTTCGTGTTTGGCCAAATTTGGCGCGAAAAATGCAATATATCTTATGACGACTATAACCGAAAACTGTATATTTGTGAAATTCATTTCTCCAGTACTTATGTAGGAAAAAGGTTTCTAAAAAAGGATGCGATTCCAACCTTAAACTTAGACGAAGATCATGAGATTTCGGATGAAGAATTTTTAGAACCAGATTCTTCATTGAAACGACCACGTTATGATGACATAGTATGCAGTAATTGCGAAAAAAAGTCAAAATAACCCATTATTACAAAAAGAAATACAGCGACCTATTAAAAAAATTCAAAAAAATTAACGAAAAATTGCGAAAAGAAAAGCGCTTTATTTTAAAATCCAAGAATTGTTGTTCAAAGACTTTAAAAAATTCAATTGATTCTTTAAAACATATCAACTTGGAATCCAAAACTTTTTGTAAACTTTTACTTAGCACCCGGCCAAAAGAATATTCTGACGAAGTGAAATATTTAGCGCAATTTATTATTATTTTATATTTCACAATCAACATATTCTTTCCTTAGAGATAAGTTAAATTTCAATTTGCCACATATCAGCACCTTAAATCGGTGGGCTTCAATAAAGTTCCTTCAGCCCGGTATCAACAATGTGGCTTTTGAATTCATTAAAAAGATGTGCTTAGGTTGAAGGAAAAAAATGAAAATAATATGGTTCATTTAATGGACGAAATGGCAATACGTAGAATTACGATACAATCAAAAACTAGATTTAATTGACGGATTTGAATGCACAGGCTTCGAAAGAACAACAAAAATTGGTAAGCAAGTATGTGTATTTATGTTGAAGTCCATGTTCTCGAGTTGGTGTTCAATTTTAAACTATTTTGTGTCAGAGAATGGATTAACAGCAGATACCTTGTGCAAAATAATTAAAGAAAATCTTAAAATTTTAAGCAATTTGGGTATAGTAGTGAACGTTTTGGTTTGTGATCAGGGGTCTTCTAATAGAAAGTATTTCTCCGACTTAGGCGTATGTATAGAGAAACCATACTTTCAATTTCAAAATCAAAAAATTTATTGCATGTTCAATTTCCCACATTTAATCAAGTCATTGCGAAATGGTTGGCTTAAATGTGACTTGAAAACGCCTGATGGTTTAGTTAGCTTTAAAGTAGGTCAAGAGCTTTGGGAGAGGGAAGAAAATTGTAAAACCAAAATGTGCCCAAAATTGACTAGACAACACATATTTCCAAATTCATTTGAAAAAATGCGTGTTAAATTTGCCACGCAAGTGTTCAGTAAAACAGTTGAAGCTGCTATCAGAACAATTTCAGACATAAGTGGATTTAAAAAAATCACACAAGAGGTAGCGTTATCCACAGCTGATTTTATAGCAAAAATTGATCAAATATTTGATTGCATGAATAGTGGATCTTTGTATGCAGATAACTGCTACCGATCTGCTCTTCAGATTAAGAAAGAATCGCACACATTTATTCAAACATTTTTATATTATCTAGAGGAAGTGAAATTTGTTGATGAAAAAAAACGAGTTTTCTTCCTAGATGGCATGGATATCCTTAAAATCGGTCCTTCTACTTGTAAATGAAATATTAAAAGATTATTCGGACAAGTTTTTTATTATGACAAAGGCCTTTAACCAGGACAAGTTGGAGAATACGTTTGCTGTGTTAAGGCAAAAAGGAGGTAATAACTGTAATCCCTCTGTAGCTGAACTTAATAATATCTTAGCCAGGTTATTAGCCTTTAAAATAATAAAGTTTAGCTCCTCTACCAATTGTGAAGAGACGCAAGATTCAATGACTAATTTAATTTCAAGCGCTTCTTTTAATGAGGATGTTTTGCAGACTAATGGCGATGATAATGACAATGAAATCCTGGAAAATCTTGATCTAAGTAGTGAGATGCACGAGGCGTATTTTGTAGGTGACACCTTTTGTAATCCGAAAGATATTAACTTAGAGCTGGTTTCCATGAGGTATTTTGTTGGATACGTAGCGTACAAAATCATTCCTAAATTAAATTGTGAAAAATGCGGTGACGAATTGAGAAAAAGGGATGAAGTTTTGACTGCTCCAAGTGAAATTTTTATTTTTCACAAAAATTATCAGTCAATTTCTGATTTTGGTAATCTTTTTGCTCCTTCCAATTCCCTAATGAATGTATGCATAAAACATATTTTAATTTTTCATAAAATCTTCGAAGCAGAACCTGAAAAAATTGGTATTAAGTCACACGTTTTACAATCTTGTAAAAATGCTACACCTGAATGGTTCCATGGTGAGTGCTGTAACCATAGAGTCCAAATTTTAGATTTTCTTATTTTAGTTCTTCTACGAAAACACTGGCAAATAAAAAAATTCTTATTAAAAATTATTATTTATGGAAGATAAATTTAAACGAAAGTAAAACAATAAACATAAAACCTTACAATAATATTTTTAATAAATAAAAGCTCTTGTGAAACATGTTTGCACCCATATTTTACTACACCAAGTTCACGCATTTTTTTTGCTAATTGTAATTTGCTTGTGATTATAAAAAAGAAAGCAGAAATAGCGACGCAACAATTACCAACAACATCAATGCTATCCCGCCTGCACGGCACAGCGCAAAAAACAGTATACCGCTAACTTTTTTTTGTTTGCCAATATTATAATGCTATTCCCCGCGACAACAAAAACAGCGTTCATCGTCATGTTTATCAAGTGGCGCAACAGCAGCGAGAATACGAATGAGTACAGAAGCGACTTCAATTCACATGTTACGCCGAAGTTACAGAGATTTCTGCTGTTAGTAACAGAGATTTCTGCTGTCAATAACAGAGGGTACTACCAGCAGTACCCGCATACAACGCGTTTGCTTGTATGAGATGCGCGTTCTATATTACTTCATATTCTTTGATATTACTTCATATTCTTTGATACAACCAAAGAATATGAAGTAATATAGAACACGCATCTCATACAAGCAAACGCGTTGTATGGTGGGTACTGCTGGTAGTACCCTCTGTTATTGACAGCAGAAATCTCTGTTACTAACAGCAGAAATCTCTGTAACTTCGGCGTAACATGTGAATTGAAGTCGCTTCTGTACTCATTCGTATTCTCGCTGCTGTTGCGCCACTTGATAAACATGACGATGAACGCTGCTTTTGTTGTCGCGGGGAATAGTATTATAATATTGGCAAACAAAAAAAAGTTAGCGGTATACTGGGGTGGCTTTCCGTAATTCGATACTCGACTGTCGTTGGCTCGACACATCGATTCGATATCGAACGCTCAACGAGACAGTTTCGCTTTCCGTAACTCGATATGAGAACTCTCGTTTTCATTTTTTGGGAAGTGTGTGGAAAGTACTTTGGAGCTGTCAGAAGCAGCGGGAAGTAAACAAAACGAAGAAAATTTGGCACGCAAAAATCAACAAATTTCAAAATTGTCGGAAGTGAAAATGTACAATTGGCGGTATTTATTGTTTTTGGAGGAGTTTCGTCGTGAAACTCCAATAAACAGACGAAGATTAAGAGATGCAGCGAATCCCATGGAATTGCCAGACTTGTGGTCAGTTAAATTGGTATTTTTAAAAGTTGTTTGTACAATTTCCATTTCACAGCTTCCAGCAAAGGTACCGGTTGAGCAAGGAGGCATTTATGTACGTTCTCAATGCCATACAATTACGGGATGGCATGAGAAGTACATACATTCCTCCTTCTCAAAGATTAGCCGCCACTTTAGAGGTGCTAGCGGGTGGAGGTTATCAGTGACAAACGGGAGGCGCACACTCATCTGCCATGGGACCCAGCACTCTGTCAAAAATCTTTCGGCAGACCTTATCCGCAATGGAACAAAATTTATGCAGCCAGTGGATAAACTTTAATACAGACCGCCAGCAGTGTAAACAGTATTTCAATGCTAAATACAATTTTCCTGGAGGTAAGTTCGTGGAAAAGTAAACTTGCTTTTTAATTTTTCGAATTTAATTCATTGCAGTTGTTGGTGCCGTTGATGGCACCCATCTCCAATTGTTGAAGCCCATTGAAAATGAGCACATTTATTTTAACAGAAAAGGAAAACACAGCATCAATGCAATGATTGTAAGTATAAAAGTGTATGGTGTGTCTTTTTAAATGCATTAGTGTACAAAACTGCGTTTTTTATTTCAAAAGAACTATTACGCGCAACCACGGCAGCCTGTGAATGCTTTACAGTTATGCATTTAAGAATATAACCATTTATATGTTATGTGTTCTGCTTCCTTGAAAAGTAATATCTTGAAAATTGGTTTAAGTAAAGGCTGTATACGAAAAAAAGTAGTCATGAAGAAATTACTGTCAAATCCATATTTATTACAGGAAACAAGAAAATTAGGTATTTCCTAAAAGCTTATATCGGAGGCTTTAGGAAAATAAGCATTTTTACTTATTTTGTTGGAATATAAGCGAAGGATCGCAACTTTGATTTAACACCTTCCATCAAGCGCTGTACATGACTTTTGGTAACTTCAGATGACGCCTTAATCCATTTTGACTTGAGTTCTTTCCCATTTTTGGCAACTCCTTTCGTTTTTAGCGATTTCCTTTTCATTAAAGCCCAATATTTTTCAATTGGCCGAAGTTCAGGGCAGTTTGGAGGATTTGCATCTTTTGGCACAAACCTGACCGCATTGTCTTCGTACCATTTTAAAGCCAATTTTCCATAGTGACAAGTTGCTAGGTCTGGCCAAAACAAAACAGGGTTTTCGTGAAGACGTATCAAAGGTAAAAGTCGTCTCTGCAAGCATTCCTTCACATAAACTTCTTGGTTTATTTTACCAGTAGACACGAAAACGTTGCTTTTTAAACCGCATTTACAAATTGCTTGCCAGACCAAATATTTTTTCCCAAACTTGTCAATTTTTTTTTCTTTAAATTTTTGGGCTACGTTACCTTTCTTCGTGGCAGTATAAAACAATTGACCAGGAAGCTGCTTAAAGTCGCCTTTGACGTACGTTTCGTCGTCCATAATTATGCACCCGAAATTGTGCACAATGTTGTAAAGCTTCCGTGAACGAGTTTTGGCTTTTGTATTTTGCTTGTCGTTTCTGTTCGGTGTTAGTGGAACCTTGAATGTTCGAAGACCTTTCTCTTTGCGAACTTTCTGTACGTATCCATGTGACATACCCACTTTTTTAGCTACATCTCTAATCGAGAGTCCAGGATTTCGGTTAAATGCACGTACTACTTCCTTAGCTTTTTCCTATGAGATAAATCCCTTTCTCCGTCCACTTCCAACTTTCCTTTCGGTAGTTAAACGTTCGTTGAACTGCTTAAGCACTTTTGACACAGTAGAATTGGCAATATTCAAAGGTTTTGCAATCCTTCTGTGAGACAAATTAGGATTTTCTTGTTTTTTGCGCACGATTAAATCACGGGTGGTTGATTTCGTTGAACTCATTTTGAAGAATAAATAAAATTTCTAATAAAAAATGACATAATACCATAAAACAAATCCTACTCTATCGTTTTTCATACATGGCATGCTTGTGCCATTATTTTTTATGAAATAGCAAGTGTTTTTTTGTGACCACTTTTTTTCGTATACAGCCTTTAGATCTGTGACCATCAATTAAAAATAACAGCAATATGCCCAAAATATGGCGGAGCTTCACACGACTCTTTTGTTTGGAAGGCTTCGAATGAGAGGATGGTAATGGAGCAGCGATACAACAACGGAGATAAAAATGCATGGCTTTTAGGTAAGCTTGACTAATATTGAATACATATTCATTAGACAAAGCATATATCAACTAAAAAATATATCTTAAGGAGATTCCGGCTACCCTCTTGAACCATGGCTAATGACCCCATACCGATTGCGAGAAAACGAAAGTGATGAAAGGAAATGTATATACAATGATATACACAGCAAAGCAAGGAGCATTGTGGAGAGAAGCATTGGAGTTTACAAAGGTTAGGATATTGGAGCAAAGAGTGGTAAATAGTTTTTATTAGCATCGTCTTTTTAGCGCGCTGGAGAGTATTATCCGACGATAGAAAGCCACGATATAATCCCACAGTGGTTGCGAGAATTGCAAACGTGTGTGCAGCCCTTCACAATGTGTGCGTTTCCTACAATATTCAATTGACGATCGCAGAAAGTTGTATCGAAGCCGATGCATCATTGCAAGAGAGAGATAGCACAACTCCAGCAGAGTTGAGTCGAGACGCTGAAAGAATAAGGAATCGCATAAAAGACTCCTTTTTACAAAACATATAAAGACTTCATTTTTATTGCTCATCACAAATAAATAACAGAAAACAAAAACTTATTGTACTTCATTTATCACAAAAGTTACTATTACTATAACAATTACAAAACAACAAATACTAAAATAAAAAATTATTGTACTTCATTTGTCACAAAAGTTACTATTACTATACTAATACTGAGGTAGCACAACCACCAAGAGAGAAGGGCAGGGGTGGAACAAGTGGATCTGGCAGATTGAAAGCACCAAGAGCGAAACGGTTTGTCATGTAGATCAAAATACACTTCTAATATAGCAAGAAATAAAACACCAACACAAATTTCAAACGTTATTGCTTTCCGCGCTTCAGCAAGGCTATTTCTCTGTTGGTTTTTTCAAGTTTTAGCTGCAGAACTTGCATTTTTGTTTTTTTGTATTCGATGCCGGATTGAACTTGCTTTTCGAGCAGCTGCAGCTTCTTTTTTTCAATTTCATTTTTTTCATTTAAAATTTGCAATATTTCCGTTTGAAATTTGCGTTGGTTTTCAATTTCCCGCTCTATTACAGGAATATTTGGATCTCCACACTTCCTTTTCGCTCTTGGTGTTTGCTCTGCGTCAGTTCCACTTGCCTCACACCTCCTCTTTGCTCTTGGTGTATGTTGGACAACAGGAGCTGCTGCCACTTCTTCATCGGAGAAGACATCTTCTAATAGTTCTTCGTAGCAACTTTCAGTAATATCGCACTGCGGCCCAGAAGAGCCAGCAGCAGAGGAGACAGCAGCAGAACAGCCAGCAGCAGAAGAGACAGCAGCAGAACAGCCAGCAGCAGAAGAGGCAGCAGCAGAAGAGGGAGCAGCAGAAGACGCAGCAGCAGAAGAGCATGGCATATCTGCTTCAGCACCATATGACGCCGCGCCCGGAATTCCCGTCATTTGGGCATTTATTTTAGCCGCAGCTATCACTCGCTCTTCTAAATCGCTTAGCTGCACGGCGTCATATGGTCCACCACCCGTTTTTGCCAGGCTCTTCATTCGGGTCGTCAATTTGCGTTTCGCGTTATATTTAAAGTCAGTCCACACCTAAAAATATAACAAGTTACAGGAAACGTTTTGTACATTTCAACGTGTTTTTACTTACTTTCTGCCACCCCTTCGTTGTCTTCATTGGCGGCCCATTGCTGTTCAACAACTCCGTTACTCTAGACCATAACTTCTTTTTTTTTTCGCGGCCGTTGTTTGAATTCTGCAAGCTATTTTTGGCGAGCTCTGCATGCTGCTCCATGAATTCAATCATGATCTTCATTTGCGTAGCGTTTGTTTGTTGACTCCTAAAAAAATTAAAAACATTTATTAATTTTCAAAATATTTCAAATTTCATACTTACATTTTGTTCTCGTTGACAATGGCGGAAACGACAAACGAGCAAAACGAAAGCAAAATTGGTATCGAGCTGTTTGTATCGAACGTTCGATACGACACGACGAAATTTTGTGTTACGGAAAGCAAAAACGATAGTTCGATACACGTATTTGCTCGATATCGAATTACGGAAAGCCACCCCTGTATATTTGTGAAATTCATTTCTCCAGTACTTATGTAGGAAAAAGGTTTCTAAAAAAGGATGCGATTCCAACCTTAAACTTAGACGAAGATCATGAGATTTCGGATGAAGAATTTTTAGAACCAGATTCTTCATTGAAACGACCACGTTATGATGACATAGTATGCAGTAATTGCGAAAAAAAGTCAAAATAACCCATTATTACAAAAAGAAATACAGCGACCTATTAAAAAAATTCAAAAAAATTAACGAAAAATTGCGAAAAGAAAAGCGCTTTATTTTAAAATCCAAGAATTGTTGTTCAAAGACTTTAAAAAATTCAATTGATTCTTTAAAACATATCAACTTGGAATCCAAAACTTTTTGTAAACTTTTACTTAGCACCCGGCCAAAAGAATATTCTGACGAAGTGAAATATTTAGCGCAATTTATTATTATTTTATATTTCACAATCAACATATTCTTTCCTTAGAGATAAGTTAAATTTCAATTTGCCACATATCAGCACCTTAAATCGGTGGGCTTCAATAAAGTTCCTTCAGCCCGGTATCAACAATGTGGCTTTTGAATTCATTAAAAAGATGTGCTTAGGTTGAAGGAAAAAAATGAAAATAATATGGTTCATTTAATGGACGAAATGGCAATACGTAGAATTACGATACAATCAAAAACTAGATTTAATTGACGGATTTGAATGCACAGGCTTCGAAAGAACAACAAAAATTGGTAAGCAAGTATGTGTATTTATGTTGAAGTCCATGTTCTCGAGTTGGTGTTCAATTTTAAACTATTTTGTGTCAGAGAATGGATTAACAGCAGATACCTTGTGCAAAATAATTAAAGAAAATCTTAAAATTTTAAGCAATTTGGGTATAGTAGTGAACGTTTTGGTTTGTGATCAGGGGTCTTCTAATAGAAAGTATTTCTCCGACTTAGGCGTATGTATAGAGAAACCATACTTTCAATTTCAAAATCAAAAAATTTATTGCATGTTCAATTTCCCACATTTAATCAAGTCATTGCGAAATGGTTGGCTTAAATGTGACTTGAAAACGCCTGATGGTTTAGTTAGCTTTAAAGTAGGTCAAGAGCTTTGGGAGAGGGAAGAAAATTGTAAAACCAAAATGTGCCCAAAATTGACTAGACAACACATATTTCCAAATTCATTTGAAAAAATGCGTGTTAAATTTGCCACGCAAGTGTTCAGTAAAACAGTTGAAGCTGCTATCAGAACAATTTCAGACATAAGTGGATTTAAAAAAATCACACAAGAGGTAGCGTTATCCACAGCTGATTTTATAGCAAAAATTGATCAAATATTTGATTGCATGAATAGTGGATCTTTGTATGCAGATAACTGCTACCGATCTGCTCTTCAGATTAAGAAAGAATCGCACACATTTATTCAAACATTTTTATATTATCTAGAGGAAGTGAAATTTGTTGATGAAAAAAAACGAGTTTTCTTCCTAGATGGCATGGATATCCTTAAAATCGGTCCTTCTACTTGTAAATGAAATATTAAAAGATTATTCGGACAAGTTTTTTATTATGACAAAGGCCTTTAACCAGGACAAGTTGGAGAATACGTTTGCTGTGTTAAGGCAAAAAGGAGGTAATAACTGTAATCCCTCTGTAGCTGAACTTAATAATATCTTAGCCAGGTTATTAGCCTTTAAAATAATAAAGTTTAGCTCCTCTACCAATTGTGAAGAGACGCAAGATTCAATGACTAATTTAATTTCAAGCGCTTCTTTTAATGAGGATGTTTTGCAGACTAATGGCGATGATAATGACAATGAAATCCTGGAAAATCTTGATCTAAGTAGTGAGATGCACGAGGCGTATTTTGTAGGTGACACCTTTTGTAATCCGAAAGATATTAACTTAGAGCTGGTTTCCATGAGGTATTTTGTTGGATACGTAGCGTACAAAATCATTCCTAAATTAAATTGTGAAAAATGCGGTGACGAATTGAGAAAAAGGGATGAAGTTTTGACTGCTCCAAGTGAAATTTTTATTTTTCACAAAAATTATCAGTCAATTTCTGATTTTGGTAATCTTTTTGCTCCTTCCAATTCCCTAATGAATGTATGCATAAAACATATTTTAATTTTTCATAAAATCTTCGAAGCAGAACCTGAAAAAATTGGTATTAAGTCACACGTTTTACAATCTTGTAAAAATGCTACACCTGAATGGTTCCATGGTGAGTGCTGTAACCATAGAGTCCAAATTTTAGATTTTCTTATTTTAGTTCTTCTACGAAAACACTGGCAAATAAAAAAATTCTTATTAAAAATTATTATTTATGGAAGATAAATTTAAACGAAAGTAAAACAATAAACATAAAACCTTACAATAATATTTTTAATAAATAAAAGCTCTTGTGAAACATGTTTGCACCCATATTTTACTACACCAAGTTCACGCATTTTTTTTGCTAATTGTAATTTGCTTGTGATTATAAAAAAGAAAGCAGAAATAGCGACGCAACAATTACCAACAACATCAATGCTATCCCGCCTGCACGGCACAGCGCAAAAAACAGTATACCGCTAACTTTTTTTTGTTTGCCAATATTATAATGCTATTCCCCGCGACAACAAAAACAGCGTTCATCGTCATGTTTATCAAGTGGCGCAACAGCAGCGAGAATACGAATGAGTACAGAAGCGACTTCAATTCACATGTTACGCCGAAGTTACAGAGATTTCTGCTGTTAGTAACAGAGATTTCTGCTGTCAATAACAGAGGGTACTACCAGCAGTACCCGCATACAACGCGTTTGCTTGTATGAGATGCGCGTTCTATATTACTTCATATTCTTTGATATTACTTCATATTCTTTGATACAACCAAAGAATATGAAGTAATATAGAACACGCATCTCATACAAGCAAACGCGTTGTATGGTGGGTACTGCTGGTAGTACCCTCTGTTATTGACAGCAGAAATCTCTGTTACTAACAGCAGAAATCTCTGTAACTTCGGCGTAACATGTGAATTGAAGTCGCTTCTGTACTCATTCGTATTCTCGCTGCTGTTGCGCCACTTGATAAACATGACGATGAACGCTGCTTTTGTTGTCGCGGGGAATAGTATTATAATATTGGCAAACAAAAAAAAGTTAGCGGTATACTGGGGTGGCTTTCCGTAATTCGATACTCGACTGTCGTTGGCTCGACACATCGATTCGATATCGAACGCTCAACGAGACAGTTTCGCTTTCCGTAACTCGATATGAGAACTCTCGTTTTCATTTTTTGGGAAGTGTGTGGAAAGTACTTTGGAGCTGTCAGAAGCAGCGGGAAGTAAACAAAACGAAGAAAATTTGGCACGCAAAAATCAACAAATTTCAAAATTGTCGGAAGTGAAAATGTACAATTGGCGGTATTTATTGTTTTTGGAGGAGTTTCGTCGTGAAACTCCAATAAACAGACGAAGATTAAGAGATGCAGCGAATCCCATGGAATTGCCAGACTTGTGGTCAGTTAAATTGGTATTTTTAAAAGTTGTTTGTACAATTTCCATTTCACAGCTTCCAGCAAAGGTACCGGTTGAGCAAGGAGGCATTTATGTACGTTCTCAATGCCATACAATTACGGGATGGCATGAGAAGTACATACATTCCTCCTTCTCAAAGATTAGCCGCCACTTTAGAGGTGCTAGCGGGTGGAGGTTATCAGTGACAAACGGGAGGCGCACACTCATCTGCCATGGGACCCAGCACTCTGTCAAAAATCTTTCGGCAGACCTTATCCGCAATGGAACAAAATTTATGCAGCCAGTGGATAAACTTTAATACAGACCGCCAGCAGTGTAAACAGTATTTCAATGCTAAATACAATTTTCCTGGAGGTAAGTTCGTGGAAAAGTAAACTTGCTTTTTAATTTTTCGAATTTAATTCATTGCAGTTGTTGGTGCCGTTGATGGCACCCATCTCCAATTGTTGAAGCCCATTGAAAATGAGCACATTTATTTTAACAGAAAAGGAAAACACAGCATCAATGCAATGATTGTAAGTATAAAAGTGTATGGTGTGTCTTTTTAAATGCATTAGTGTACAAAACTGCGTTTTTTATTTCAAAAGAACTATTACGCGCAACCACGGCAGCCTGTGAATGCTTTACAGTTATGCATTTAAGAATATAACCATTTATATGTTATGTGTTCTGCTTCCTTGAAAAGTAATATCTTGAAAATTGGTTTAAGTAAAGGCTGTATACGAAAAAAAGTAGTCATGAAGAAATTACTGTCAAATCCATATTTATTACAGGAAACAAGAAAATTAGGTATTTCCTAAAAGCTTATATCGGAGGCTTTAGGAAAATAAGCATTTTTACTTATTTTGTTGGAATATAAGCGAAGGATCGCAACTTTGATTTAACACCTTCCATCAAGCGCTGTACATGACTTTTGGTAACTTCAGATGACGCCTTAATCCATTTTGACTTGAGTTCTTTCCCATTTTTGGCAACTCCTTTCGTTTTTAGCGATTTCCTTTTCATTAAAGCCCAATATTTTTCAATTGGCCGAAGTTCAGGGCAGTTTGGAGGATTTGCATCTTTTGGCACAAACCTGACCGCATTGTCTTCGTACCATTTTAAAGCCAATTTTCCATAGTGACAAGTTGCTAGGTCTGGCCAAAACAAAACAGGGTTTTCGTGAAGACGTATCAAAGGTAAAAGTCGTCTCTGCAAGCATTCCTTCACATAAACTTCTTGGTTTATTTTACCAGTAGACACGAAAACGTTGCTTTTTAAACCGCATTTACAAATTGCTTGCCAGACCAAATATTTTTTCCCAAACTTGTCAATTTTTTTTTCTTTAAATTTTTGGGCTACGTTACCTTTCTTCGTGGCAGTATAAAACAATTGACCAGGAAGCTGCTTAAAGTCGCCTTTGACGTACGTTTCGTCGTCCATAATTATGCACCCGAAATTGTGCACAATGTTGTAAAGCTTCCGTGAACGAGTTTTGGCTTTTGTATTTTGCTTGTCGTTTCTGTTCGGTGTTAGTGGAACCTTGAATGTTCGAAGACCTTTCTCTTTGCGAACTTTCTGTACGTATCCATGTGACATACCCACTTTTTTAGCTACATCTCTAATCGAGAGTCCAGGATTTCGGTTAAATGCACGTACTACTTCCTTAGCTTTTTCCTATGAGATAAATCCCTTTCTCCGTCCACTTCCAACTTTCCTTTCGGTAGTTAAACGTTCGTTGAACTGCTTAAGCACTTTTGACACAGTAGAATTGGCAATATTCAAAGGTTTTGCAATCCTTCTGTGAGACAAATTAGGATTTTCTTGTTTTTTGCGCACGATTAAATCACGGGTGGTTGATTTCGTTGAACTCATTTTGAAGAATAAATAAAATTTCTAATAAAAAATGACATAATACCATAAAACAAATCCTACTCTATCGTTTTTCATACATGGCATGCTTGTGCCATTATTTTTTATGAAATAGCAAGTGTTTTTTTGTGACCACTTTTTTTCGTATACAGCCTTTAGATCTGTGACCATCAATTAAAAATAACAGCAATATGCCCAAAATATGGCGGAGCTTCACACGACTCTTTTGTTTGGAAGGCTTCGAATGAGAGGATGGTAATGGAGCAGCGATACAACAACGGAGATAAAAATGCATGGCTTTTAGGTAAGCTTGACTAATATTGAATACATATTCATTAGACAAAGCATATATCAACTAAAAAATATATCTTAAGGAGATTCCGGCTACCCTCTTGAACCATGGCTAATGACCCCATACCGATTGCGAGAAAACGAAAGTGATGAAAGGAAATGTATATACAATGATATACACAGCAAAGCAAGGAGCATTGTGGAGAGAAGCATTGGAGTTTACAAAGGTTAGGATATTGGAGCAAAGAGTGGTAAATAGTTTTTATTAGCATCGTCTTTTTAGCGCGCTGGAGAGTATTATCCGACGATAGAAAGCCACGATATAATCCCACAGTGGTTGCGAGAATTGCAAACGTGTGTGCAGCCCTTCACAATGTGTGCGTTTCCTACAATATTCAATTGACGATCGCAGAAAGTTGTATCGAAGCCGATGCATCATTGCAAGAGAGAGATAGCACAACTCCAGCAGAGTTGAGTCGAGACGCTGAAAGAATAAGGAATCGCATAAAAGACTCCTTTTTACAAAACATATAAAGACTTCATTTTTATTGCTCATCACAAATAAATAACAGAAAACAAAAACTTATTGTACTTCATTTATCACAAAAGTTACTATTACTATAACAATTACAAAACAACAAATACTAAAATAAAAAATTATTGTACTTCATTTGTCACAAAAGTTACTATTACTATACTAATACTGAGGTAGCACAACCACCAAGAGAGAAGGGCAGGGGTGGAACAAGTGGATCTGGCAGATTGAAAGCACCAAGAGCGAAACGGTTTGTCATGTAGATCAAAATACACTTCTAATATAGCAAGAAATAAAACACCAACACAAATTTCAAACGTTATTGCTTTCCGCGCTTCAGCAAGGCTATTTCTCTGTTGGTTTTTTCAAGTTTTAGCTGCAGAACTTGCATTTTTGTTTTTTTGTATTCGATGCCGGATTGAACTTGCTTTTCGAGCAGCTGCAGCTTCTTTTTTTCAATTTCATTTTTTTCATTTAAAATTTGCAATATTTCCGTTTGAAATTTGCGTTGGTTTTCAATTTCCCGCTCTATTACAGGAATATTTGGATCTCCACACTTCCTTTTCGCTCTTGGTGTTTGCTCTGCGTCAGTTCCACTTGCCTCACACCTCCTCTTTGCTCTTGGTGTATGTTGGACAACAGGAGCTGCTGCCACTTCTTCATCGGAGAAGACATCTTCTAATAGTTCTTCGTAGCAACTTTCAGTAATATCGCACTGCGGCCCAGAAGAGCCAGCAGCAGAGGAGACAGCAGCAGAACAGCCAGCAGCAGAAGAGACAGCAGCAGAACAGCCAGCAGCAGAAGAGGCAGCAGCAGAAGAGGGAGCAGCAGAAGACGCAGCAGCAGAAGAGCATGGCATATCTGCTTCAGCACCATATGACGCCGCGCCCGGAATTCCCGTCATTTGGGCATTTATTTTAGCCGCAGCTATCACTCGCTCTTCTAAATCGCTTAGCTGCACGGCGTCATATGGTCCACCACCCGTTTTTGCCAGGCTCTTCATTCGGGTCGTCAATTTGCGTTTCGCGTTATATTTAAAGTCAGTCCACACCTAAAAATATAACAAGTTACAGGAAACGTTTTGTACATTTCAACGTGTTTTTACTTACTTTCTGCCACCCCTTCGTTGTCTTCATTGGCGGCCCATTGCTGTTCAACAACTCCGTTACTCTAGACCATAACTTCTTTTTTTTTTCGCGGCCGTTGTTTGAATTCTGCAAGCTATTTTTGGCGAGCTCTGCATGCTGCTCCATGAATTCAATCATGATCTTCATTTGCGTAGCGTTTGTTTGTTGACTCCTAAAAAAATTAAAAACATTTATTAATTTTCAAAATATTTCAAATTTCATACTTACATTTTGTTCTCGTTGACAATGGCGGAAACGACAAACGAGCAAAACGAAAGCAAAATTGGTATCGAGCTGTTTGTATCGAACGTTCGATACGACACGACGAAATTTTGTGTTACGGAAAGCAAAAACGATAGTTCGATACACGTATTTGCTCGATATCGAATTACGGAAAGCCACCCCTGTATATTTGTGAAATTCATTTCTCCAGTACTTATGTAGGAAAAAGGTTTCTAAAAAAGGATGCGATTCCAACCTTAAACTTAGACGAAGATCATGAGATTTCGGATGAAGAATTTTTAGAACCAGATTCTTCATTGAAACGACCACGTTATGATGACATAGTATGCAGTAATTGCGAAAAAAAGTCAAAATAACCCATTATTACAAAAAGAAATACAGCGACCTATTAAAAAAATTCAAAAAAATTAACGAAAAATTGCGAAAAGAAAAGCGCTTTATTTTAAAATCCAAGAATTGTTGTTCAAAGACTTTAAAAAATTCAATTGATTCTTTAAAACATATCAACTTGGAATCCAAAACTTTTTGTAAACTTTTACTTAGCACCCGGCCAAAAGAATATTCTGACGAAGTGAAATATTTAGCGCAATTTATTATTATTTTATATTTCACAATCAACATATTCTTTCCTTAGAGATAAGTTAAATTTCAATTTGCCACATATCAGCACCTTAAATCGGTGGGCTTCAATAAAGTTCCTTCAGCCCGGTATCAACAATGTGGCTTTTGAATTCATTAAAAAGATGTGCTTAGGTTGAAGGAAAAAAATGAAAATAATATGGTTCATTTAATGGACGAAATGGCAATACGTAGAATTACGATACAATCAAAAACTAGATTTAATTGACGGATTTGAATGCACAGGCTTCGAAAGAACAACAAAAATTGGTAAGCAAGTATGTGTATTTATGTTGAAGTCCATGTTCTCGAGTTGGTGTTCAATTTTAAACTATTTTGTGTCAGAGAATGGATTAACAGCAGATACCTTGTGCAAAATAATTAAAGAAAATCTTAAAATTTTAAGCAATTTGGGTATAGTAGTGAACGTTTTGGTTTGTGATCAGGGGTCTTCTAATAGAAAGTATTTCTCCGACTTAGGCGTATGTATAGAGAAACCATACTTTCAATTTCAAAATCAAAAAATTTATTGCATGTTCAATTTCCCACATTTAATCAAGTCATTGCGAAATGGTTGGCTTAAATGTGACTTGAAAACGCCTGATGGTTTAGTTAGCTTTAAAGTAGGTCAAGAGCTTTGGGAGAGGGAAGAAAATTGTAAAACCAAAATGTGCCCAAAATTGACTAGACAACACATATTTCCAAATTCATTTGAAAAAATGCGTGTTAAATTTGCCACGCAAGTGTTCAGTAAAACAGTTGAAGCTGCTATCAGAACAATTTCAGACATAAGTGGATTTAAAAAAATCTCACAAGAGGTAGCGTTACCCACAGCTGATTTTATAGCAAAACTTGATCAAATATTTGATTGCATGAATAGTGGATCTTTGTATGCAGATAACTGCTACCGATCTGCTCTTCAGATTAAGAAATTTGTTGATGAAAAAAAACGAGTTTTCTTCCTAGATGGCATGGATATCCTTAAAATCGGTCCTTCTACTTGTAAATGAAATATTAAAAGATTATTCGGACAAGTTTTTTATTATGACAAAGGCCTTTAACCAGGACAAGTTGGAGAATACGTTTGCTGTGTTAAGGCAAAAAGGAGGTAATAACTGTAATCCCTCTGTAGCCGAACTTAATAATATCTTAGCCAGGTTATTAGCCTTTAAAATAATAAAGTTTTGCTCCTCTACCAATTGTGAAGAGACGCAAGATTCAATGACTAATTTAATTTCAAGCGCTTCTTTTAATGAGGATGTTTTGCAGACTAATGGCGATGATAATGACAATGAAATCCTGGAAAATCTTGATCTAAGTAGTGAGATGCACGAGGCGTATTTTGTAGGTGACACCTTTTGTAATCCGAAAGATATTAACTTAGAGCTGGTTTCCATGAGGTATTTTGTTGGATACGTAGCGTACAAAATCATTCCTAAATTAAATTGTGAAAAATGCGGTGACGAATTGAGAAAAAGGGATGACGTTTTGACTGCTCCAAGTGAAATTTTTATTTTTCACAAAAATTATCAGTCAATTTCTGATTTTGGTGATCTTTTTGCTCCTTCCAATTCCCTAATGAATGTATGCATAAAACATATTTTAATTTTTCATAAAATCTTCGAAGCAGAACCTGAAAAAATTGGTATTAAAGCACACGTTTTACAATCTTGTAAAAATGCTACACCTGAATGGTTCCATGGTGAGTGCTGTAACCATAGAGTCCAAATTTTAGATTTTCTTATTTTAGTTCTTCTACGAAAACACTGCATGTGGGCTGTGCAAAAAGGAAGTTCGAAAGAACGAAAATTAAAAATAATTGTTGGCAAATAAAAAAATTTTTATTAAAAATTATTATTTATGAAAGATAAATTTAAACGAAAGTAAAACAATAAGCATAAAACCTTACAATAATATTTTTAATAAATAACTATAAACGCTCTTGTGCAACATGTTTGCACCCATATTTTACTACACCAAGTTCACGCATATTTTTTGCTAATTGTAATTTGCTTGTGATTATAAAAAAGAAAGCAGAAATAGCGACGCAACAATTACCAACAACAATGCTATCCCGCCTGCACGGCACAGCGCAAAAAACAGGGGTGGCTTTCCGTAATTCGATATCGAGCAAATACGTGTATCGAACTATCGTTTTTGCTTTCCGTAACACAAAATTTCGTCGTGTCGTATCGAACGTTCGATACAAACAGCTCGATACCAATTTTGCTTTCGTTTTGCTCGTTTGTCGTTTCCGCCATTGTCAACGAGAACAAAATGTAAGTATGAAATTTGAAATATTTTGAAAATTAATAAATGTTTTTAATTTTTTTAGGAGTCAACAAACAAACGCTACGCAAATGAAGATCATGATTGAATTCATGGAGCAGCATGCAGAGCTCGCCAAAAATAGCTTGCAGAATTCAAACAACGGCCGCGAAAAAAAAAAGAAGTTATGGTCTAGAGTAACGGAGTTGTTGAACAGCAATGGGCCGCCAATGAAGACAACGAAGGGGTGGCAGAAAGTAAGTAAAAACACGTTGAAATGTACAAAACGTTTCCTGTAACTTGTTATATTTTTAGGTGTGGACTGACTTTAAATATAACGCGAAACGCAAATTGACGACCCGAATGAAGAGCCTGGCAAAAACGGGTGGTGGACCATATGACGCCGTGCAGCTAAGCGATTTAGAAGAGCGAGTGATAGCTGCGGCTAAAATAAATGCCCAAATGACGGGAATTCCGGGCGCGGCGTCATATGGTGCTGAAGCAGATATGCCATGCTCTTCTGCTGCTGCGTCTTCTGCTGCTCCCTCTTCTGCTGCTGCCTCTTCTGCTGCTGGCTGTTCTGCTGCTGTCTCTTCTGCTGCTGGCTGTTCTGCTGCTGTCTCCTCTGCTGCTGGCTCTTCTGGGCCGCAGTGCGATATTACTGAAAGTTGCTACGAAGAACTATTAGAAGATGTCTTCTCCGATGAAGAAGTGGCAGCAGCTCCTGTTGTCCAACATACACCAAGAGCAAAGAGGAGGTGTGAGGCAAGTGGAACTGACGCAGAGCAAACACCAAGAGCGAAAAGGAAGTGTGGAGATCCAAATATTCCTGTAATAGAGCGGGAAATTGAAAACCAACGCAAATTTCAAACGGAAATATTGCAAATTTTAAATGAAAAAAATGAAATTGAAAAAAAGAAGCTGCAGCTGCTCGAAAAGCAAGTTCAATCCGGCATCGAATACAAAAAAACAAAAATGCAAGTTCTGCAGCTAAAACTTGAAAAAACCAACAGAGAAATAGCCTTGCTGAAGCGCGGAAAGCAATAACGTTTGAAATTTGTGTTGGTGTTTTATTTCTTGCTGTATTAGAAGTGTATTTTGATCTACATGACAAACCGTTTCGCTCTTGGTGCTTTCAATCTGCCAGATCCACTTGTTCCACCCCTGCCCTTCTCTCTTGGTGGTTGTGCTACCTCAGTATTAGTATAGTAATAGTAACTTTTGTGACAAATGAAGTACAATAATTTTTTATTTTAGTATTTGTTGTTTTGTAATTGTTATAGTAATAGTAACTTTTGTGATAAATGAAGTACAATAAGTTTTTGTTTTCTGTTATTTATTTGTGATGAGCAATAAAAATGAAGTCTTTATATGTTTTGTAAAAAGGAGTCTTTTATGCGATTCCTTATTCTTTCAGCGTCTCGACTCAACTCTGCTGGAGTTGTGCTATCTCTCTCTTGCAATGATGCATCGGCTTCGATACAACTTTCTGCGATCGTCAATTGAATATTGTAGGAAACGCACACATTGTGAAGGGCTGCACACACGTTTGCAATTCTCGCAACCACTGTGGGATTATATCGTGGCTTTCTATCGTCGGATAATACTCTCCAGCGCGCTAAAAAGACGATGCTAATAAAAACTATTTACCACTCTTTGCTCCAATATCCTAACCTTTGTAAACTCCAATGCTTCTCTCCACAATGCTCCTTGCTTTGCTGTGTATATCATTGTATATACATTTCCTTTCATCACTTTCGTTTTCTCGCAATCGGTATGGGGTCATTAGCCATGGTTCAAGAGGGTAGCCGGAATCTCCTTAAGATATATTTTTTAGTTGATATATGCTTTGTCTAATGAATATGTATTCAATATTAGTCAAGCTTACCTAAAAGCCATGCATTTTTATCTCCGTTGTTGTATCGCTGCTCCATTACCATCCTCTCATTCGAAGCCTTCCAAACAAAAGAGTCGTGTGAAGCTCCGCCATATTTTGGGCATATTGCTGTTATTTTTAATTGATGGTCACAGATCTAAAGGCTGTATACGAAAAAAAGTGGTCACAAAAAAACACTTGCTATTTCATAAAAAATAATGGCACAAGCATGCCATGTATGAAAAACGATAGAGTAGGATTTGTTTTATGGTATTATGTCATTTTTTATTAGAAATTTTATTTATTCTTCAAAATGAGTTCAACGAAATCAACCACCCGTGATTTAATCGTGCGCAAAAAACAAGAAAATCCTAATTTGTCTCACAGAAGGATTGCAAAACCTTTGAATATTGCCAATTCTACTGTGTCAAAAGTGCTTAAGCAGTTCAACGAACGTTTAACTACCGAAAGGAAAGTTGGAAGTGGACGGAGAAAGGGATTTATCTCATAGGAAAAAGCTAAGGAAGTAGTACGTGCATTTAACCGAAATCCTGGACTCTCGATTAGAGATGTAGCTAAAAAAGTGGGTATGTCACATGGATACGTACAGAAAGTTCGCAAAGAGAAAGGTCTTCGAACATTCAAGGTTCCACTAACACCGAACAGAAACGACAAGCAAAATACAAAAGCCAAAACTCGTTCACGGAAGCTTTACAACATTGTGCACAATTTCGGGTGCATAATTATGGACGACGAAACGTACGTCAAAGGCGACTTTAAGCAGCTTCCTGGTCAATTGTTTTATACTGCCACGAAGAAAGGTAACGTAGCCCAAAAATTTAAAGAAAAAAAAATTGACAAGTTTGGGAAAAAATATTTGGTCTGGCAAGCAATTTGTAAATGCGGTTTAAAAAGCAACGTTTTCGTGTCTACTGGTAAAATAAACCAAGAAGTTTATGTGAAGGAATGCTTGCAGAGACGACTTTTACCTTTGATACGTCTTCACGAAAACCCTGTTTTGTTTTGGCCAGACCTAGCAACTTGTCACTATGGAAAATTGGCTTTAAAATGGTACGAAGACAATGCGGTCAGGTTTGTGCCAAAAGATGCAAATCCTCCAAACTGCCCTGAACTTCGGCCAATTGAAAAATATTGGGCTTTAATGAAAAGGAAATCGCTAAAAACGAAAGGAGTTGCCAAAAATGGGAAAGAACTCAAGTCAAAATGGATTAAGGCGTCATCTGAAGTTACCAAAAGTCATGTACAGCGCTTGATGGAAGGTGTTAAATCAAAGTTGCGATCCTTCGCTTATATTCCAACAAAATAAGTAAAAATGCTTATTTTCCTAAAGCCTCCGATATAAGCTTTTAGGAAATACCTAATTTTCTTGTTTCCTGTAATAAATATGGATTTGACAGTAATTTCTTCATGACTACTTTTTTTCGTATACAGCCTTTACTTAAACCAATTTTCAAGATATTACTTTTCAAGGAAGCAGAACACATAACATATAAATGGTTATATTCTTAAATGCATAACTGTAAAGCATTCACAGGCTGCCGTGGTTGCGCGTAATAGTTCTTTTGAAATAAAAAACGCAGTTTTGTACACTAATGCATTTAAAAAGACACACCATACACTTTTATACTTACAATCATTGCATTGATGCTGTGTTTTCCTTTTCTGTTAAAATAAATGTGCTCATTTTCAATGGGCTTCAACAATTGGAGATGGGTGCCATCAACGGCACCAACAACTGCAATGAATTAAATTCGAAAAATTAAAAAGCAAGTTTACTTTTCCACGAACTTACCTCCAGGAAAATTGTATTTAGCATTGAAATACTGTTTACACTGCTGGCGGTCTGTATTAAAGTTTATCCACTGGCTGCATAAATTTTGTTCCATTGCGGATAAGGTCTGCCGAAAGATTTTTGACAGAGTGCTGGGTCCCATGGCAGATGAGTGTGCGCCTCCCGTTTGTCACTGATAACCTCCACCCGCTAGCACCTCTAAAGTGGCGGCTAATCTTTGAGAAGGAGGAATGTATGTACTTCTCATGCCATCCCGTAATTGTATGGCATTGAGAACGTACATAAATGCCTCCTTGCTCAACCGGTACCTTTGCTGGAAGCTGTGAAATGGAAATTGTACAAACAACTTTTAAAAATACCAATTTAACTGACCACAAGTCTGGCAATTCCATGGGATTCGCTGCATCTCTTAATCTTCGTCTGTTTATTGGAGTTTCACGACGAAACTCCTCCAAAAACAATAAATACCGCCAATTGTACATTTTCACTTCCGACAATTTTGAAATTTGTTGATTTTTGCGTGCCAAATTTTCTTCGTTTTGTTTACTTCCCGCTGCTTCTGACAGCTCCAAAGTACTTTCCACACACTTCCCAAAAAATGAAAACGAGAGTTCTCATATCGAGTTACGGAAAGCGAAACTGTCTCGTTGAGCGTTCGATATCGAATCGATGTGTCGAGCCAACGACAGTCGAGTATCGAATTACGGAAAGCCACCCCAGTATACCGCTAACTTTTTTTTGTTTGCCAATATTATAATACTATTCCCCGCGACAACAAAAGCAGCGTTCATCGTCATGTTTATCAAGTGGCGCAACAGCAGCGAGAATACGAATGAGTACAGAAGCGACTTCAATTCACATGTTACGCCGAAGTTACAGAGATTTCTGCTGTTAGTAACAGAGATTTCTGCTGTCAATAACAGAGGGTACTACCAGCAGTACCCACCATACAACGCGTTTGCTTGTATGAGATGCGTGTTCTATATTACTTCATATTCTTTGGTTGTATCAAAGAATATGAAGTAATATCAAAGAATATGAAGTAATATAGAACGCGCATCTCATACAAGCAAACGCGTTGTATGCGGGTACTGCTGGTAGTACCCTCTGTTATTGACAGCAGAAATCTCTGTTACTAACAGCAGAAATCTCTGTAACTTCGGCGTAACATGTGAATTGAAGTCGCTTCTGTACTCATTCGTATTCTCGCTGCTGTTGCGCCACTTGATAAACATGACGATGAACGCTGTTTTTGTTGTCGCGGGGAATAGCATTATAATATTGGCAAACAAAAAAAAGTTAGCGGTATACTGTTTTTTGCGCTGTGCCGTGCAGGCGGGATAGCATTGATGTTGTTGGTAATTGTTGCGTCGCTATTTCTGCTTTCTTTTTTATAATCACAAGCAAATTACAATTAGCAAAAAAAATGCGTGAACTTGGTGTAGTAAAATATGGGTGCAAACATGTTTCACAAGAGCTTTTATTTATTAAAAATATTATTGTAAGGTTTTATGTTTATTGTTTTACTTTCGTTTAAATTTATCTTCCATAAATAATAATTTTTAATAAGAATTTTTTTATTTGCCAGTGTTTTCGTAGAAGAACTAAAATAAGAAAATCTAAAATTTGGACTCTATGGTTACAGCACTCACCATGGAACCATTCAGGTGTAGCATTTTTACAAGATTGTAAAACGTGTGACTTAATACCAATTTTTTCAGGTTCTGCTTCGAAGATTTTATGAAAAATTAAAATATGTTTTATGCATACATTCATTAGGGAATTGGAAGGAGCAAAAAGATTACCAAAATCAGAAATTGACTGATAATTTTTGTGAAAAATAAAAATTTCACTTGGAGCAGTCAAAACTTCATCCCTTTTTCTCAATTCGTCACCGCATTTTTCACAATTTAATTTAGGAATGATTTTGTACGCTACGTATCCAACAAAATACCTCATGGAAACCAGCTCTAAGTTAATATCTTTCGGATTACAAAAGGTGTCACCTACAAAATACGCCTCGTGCATCTCACTACTTAGATCAAGATTTTCCAGGATTTCATTGTCATTATCATCGCCATTAGTCTGCAAAACATCCTCATTAAAAGAAGCGCTTGAAATTAAATTAGTCATTGAATCTTGCGTCTCTTCACAATTGGTAGAGGAGCTAAACTTTATTATTTTAAAGGCTAATAACCTGGCTAAGATATTATTAAGTTCAGCTACAGAGGGATTACAGTTATTACCTCCTTTTTGCCTTAACACAGCAAACGTATTCTCCAACTTGTCCTGGTTAAAGGCCTTTGTCATAATAAAAAACTTGTCCGAATAATCTTTTAATATTTCATTTACAAGTAGAAGGACCGATTTTAAGGATATCCATGCCATCTAGGAAGAAAACTCGTTTTTTTTCATCAACAAATTTCACTTCCTCTAGATAATATAAAAATGTTTGAATAAATGTGTGCGATTCTTTCTTAATCTGAAGAGCAGATCGGTAGCAGTTATCTGCATACAAAGATCCACTATTCATGCAATCAAATATTTGATCAATTTTTGCTATAAAATCAGCTGTGGATAACGCTACCTCTTGTGTGATTTTTTTAAATCCACTTATGTCTGAAATTGTTCTGATAGCAGCTTCAACTGTTTTACTGAACACTTGCGTGGCAAATTTAACACGCATTTTTTCAAATGAATTTGGAAATATGTGTTGTCTAGTCAATTTTGGGCACATTTTGGTTTTACAATTTTCTTCCCTCTCCCAAAGCTCTTGACCTACTTTAAAGCTAACTAAACCATCAGGCGTTTTCAAGTCGCATTTAAGCCAACCATTTCGCAATGACTTGATTAAATGTGGGAAATCGAACATGCAATAAATTTTTTGATTTTGAAATTGAAAGTATGGTTTCTCTATACATACGCCTAAGTCGGAGAAATACTTTCTATTAGAAGACCCCTGATCACAAACCAAAACGTTCACTACTATACCCAAATTGCTTAAAATTTTAAGATTTTCTTTAATTATTTTGCACAAGGTATCTGCTGTTAATCCATTCTCTGACACAAAATAGTTTAAAATTGAACACCAACTCGAGAACATGGACTTCAACATAAATACACATACTTGCTTACCAATTTTTGTTGTTCTTTCGAAGCCTGTGCATTCAAATCCGTCAATTAAATCTAGTTTTTGATTGTATCGTAATTCTACGTATTGCCATTTCGTCCATTAAATGAACCATATTATTTTCATTTTTTTCCTTCAACCTAAGCACATCTTTTTAATGAATTCAAAAGCCACATTGTTGATACCGGGCTGAAGAAACTTTATTGAAGCCCACCGATTTAAAGTGCTGATATGTGGCAAATTGAAATTTAACTTATCTCTTAGGAAAGAATATGTTGATTGTGAAATATAAAAAATATTTTGCGCTAAATATTTCACTTCGTCAGAATATTCTTTTGGCCGGGTGCTAAGTAAAAGTTTACAAAACGTTTTGGATTCCAAGTTGATATGTTTTAAAGAATCAATTGAATTTTTTAAAGTCTTTGAACAACAATTCTAGGATTTTAAAATAAAGCGCTTTTCTTTTCGCAATTTTTCGTTAATTTTTTTGAATTTTCGCTGTATTTCTTTTTGTAATAATGGGTTATTAATATAATTACTGTATACTATGTCATCATAACGTGGTCGTTTCAATGAAGAATCTGGTTCTAAAAATTCTTCATCCGAAATCTCATGATCTTCGTCTAAGTTTAAGGTTGGAATCGCATCCTTTTTTAGAAACCGTTTTCCTACATAAGTACTGGAGAAATGAATTTCACAAATATACAGTTTTCGGTTATAGTCGTCATAAGATATATTGCATTTTTCGCGCCAAATTTGGCCAAACACGAAATCAGCAGCGGGGAGTCTAAATAATCTAAGATTCTCGCATTGTCGTCTCGATTTTTTGCAACTGCGAACACAACATTGAATTCCAGACGTTGAGGAATTTCTATTTGTCTTTATATTTGTAGCCATATTGTAACAAGCCGAAGCCACGTCTAAATATTTGCAGGTGTTTAAAATCAATCAAAGCGCAGCATTTGAGCAAACAGCAAAACCAAAAAAGCATACACACAATAAACGACAACAACAAAAACATTAGCGAATCCCGAGTCATCTTCGCTGAAACGATGATGACGATGCTTTGGTTCGTTGTTGGCTCTTTGCTTGCGCTTCGGCAAACAAGATCAAGAAACATACATGCAAAAAATGATTGAGCGAACACTACGCTGCAACAACCACCACTTCAATGTACACGAGTGAAGCCGTTGCGAACAATAACATAGCTTTTTGCTGTTGTCCTACGCAAATCTAACAGAAAATGTTATGAACCTAACATTTTCAAATGCCTACGCTTCGCTCTTCCCGCTCGCATCATAGCAACCGAAAACACTTTTGTGCCCACATGCGCGTTCTATATTACTTCATATTCTTTGGTTGTATTGACTGAGATTTAATTTTTTTAAAAGGTAGCCTGCAATATACTCCAACGCATCCTCCTGAAGCTCATTCCAAGATATCTCTTCGTTCTTGGCATTCTCCTGTGTAGTGATGTTGTTCTATATAATTATCAATTTCGAACTGCATGTTCCGCTCGAAGTCTTCTGTCTTAAAATGAGCTGAGCAAATTCGCGTGTTTCTATTGATAAAAAAAGCAAAAATTTTTGTTTTTTATTTAGGGATTAATGACAGAAAGTCCATTATTAGAATATAACATATACTGAACTACTACTACTACTACTATATCTGAACCCTTAATGCTAGAAGATGCAGATTTTGAAAGTTATTAAAAACCATCAGATCTTAGTAAGGTTTTTCTATAAATATAAAGATTTTGCAAAAAACAAACCTTTGGAATGCTTTCAGGAGGGTTAGGACCATTAAAAATAATGTTAGAGGTTTTTAAATAGTTTTATCTTTAAAGATACCTTTTTCTTGAAAATAAATAAAAGTAATGATTTCTGGTTTCTAAAGAAAAACAAATATTTTTCCGTGATTTTATTTTTCATGCAATTGTTTAAATATTTTATGCGAAAGTGCATTCGGCGTTTTAAAAATTATTTTTTTGCATCACTGTTTAATGTGATATCTTTACTTTTTTTACCACGTTTAACATATAATTATTGCAGCATTTGATCTTTTCGCCATTATATGCCGAAAATACTTTTTATAATTCTTTAATGCTGCTTAAAAAATTGGATGAGGGTTTTGTCAAAGCGCCACTTGACACTTCGTCCGCCCACGTATATGTAGGCTCCCTTGATATAACCAGCGACATATCCGAGTGCATCTTTGTGGAGGCTTTCAAAATGTGCATTCATTGCAGCATCGCCGGAAAATGCGTCGTTCTCTAAAACTTCGTTTTCAGTTAAAAAACTTTGCAGTTCTTCGTCTGAGTTGAGCTGGACCCACTCGGTGTCATTAGCTTCCACATTTCTGCATCCTTCAAGTGTTTCCGTATGTCGAGCCTAAATAAAAGATAGACTCCCTCTAATTAATTGTGTTCGGCTGTGTATGTTATAATGAAAATTTACCCAGCAAGTATTTTCGCAATCTGTATTTGAACTGCATGGGGCTGGGTTTGTCGAAAAGTCCGCCTTTTGCACGCATTGCACCGAAGAAGTGTTCGAGGATGTCCTGGTTTCATCGATGTGTCAGGATATACTTAAGGCAGTTCTTCTCTTGCACATTTCGATATAACCCCTGGACCGAATGGTTATTCTTAAGGATGCCGTTCTGGAATGACAATGTGCCCGAGTTCGTTGCATGCAGTTGTCCACTTTGGAAATCATGTCCAATCGTTGCTTCAAATCGATTCCAAACGACTTCTTTGCGGAGATTGATTGGAATGTTGAGAATTTTATATTGAAAACATCAAACCATTCACAATCTCAATGAAATGTTTAGTTTCGCAGGCGTTATATAGTTCGAGTCCTAAACTATAGCAACATCGAATCGCGCTCGCAGCATTGTTCGAAAACAGTTGCACAGCTAGCTTCCCTTTGAGGGCCCGCGTGGTGCATTGTAAGGTGGCCCTCTGTAAGTTTGTGCACTATGGAAGCATCAGATATCGACGCGTATGTTAGCAACTGCGCAATCGTCCGTGTCGTCAATAGGCTATCTTGATACATGAGCCCAGTGTCCAGGCATTGGTTTCGCAAGAGCTTCAGCAAATGTGGAGTGTAGGCAAACACAACAATTTTGCCATCAATTGCTGGATTCAGAAATCACGTTCGTTCTAATAAAATTGCGGTATAAGAAGATGTAATAGGCAACAATTCGGCGTTCCTTAGTTCCTTCCAAAGACTTTGATTGCCTGCACCCATGTCAGACACGATTCCCACAACGGGATAGCCCACCTCTTGGAGCATTGTATTTGAATTTTCCAAAATTTGTCTTGACATTGTATTTGTAATTGCTGGACGTTCGGACAGTGTCTAATAGAGGTTCGTACTCGTAGACAGAATCGACTTTCATCTCGTTGAAAGAGAGAATGCAAAGTCTGTCTGCAAGAGGAACCTCGTTTACGCTACGCATCACACTTAAGGAAAAGTGTAATACACCGTCCTCGAACTTAAGCTTCTGCAGCCATTTCGCAATAGTGGACTCGCAAGGAAGTGGAAACCCATCCTTATACAAGTGTGTATAGGCTCTCGGTCCGGCTGAGTGTAGAGCTATGACCTATAACATGTTACCTCACCGCCAATGAATATTTTTTGTGGGATCTTTAATCTTACGGATCTGATCTTCCGTAAAAAGTTCCTTAACTTTTGATTGAAGCTTCTGGAGCTCAATAACTTGTCCTTTCAATCTTGCCACGTTTTCTTCAAGTATTAATACCCACTGATCTCTATCTGACCTAAAGCAACAACTATATTAATAGTTACATTTTGAAAACAAATTGTAAACTGACTCAGTCTGTGTTGAGACGTCAACGATTTCACAGTTTTCGTGATCCTACGCATTCGAAGCGCTAAGGCTTTCAACGATCATTGGAATGGCATAACTTCATCCTTTTCTGCACTGAGCCAGACACAAAATCATCAGACAATGAAGTTTCCCCAGTTCTGTACGTAGTCAATTGTCGTAATGTATGGTCAATTAAATCTCTTCTGATACCAAATTGTTTGATAAGTATCTTAATCTATGCAAATACTTTGAAGGAAAGTCCAATTTCACACAGAACAATAACTTTTTTCACCTAGTTTGAATTTCAAAATAACAAAGGAACGACTTTCAATTTAAAAAAATGCCACTTGTCAGCTCTATTTAGAAACTATTTGAAACAGCAAATTTTGATTGGGCGACCGTTTCATTTGAATTTTTTCGCAAGTTTTACTTAATATTACTAAATTCAAACACAGAATAAACGCTAATATATTATATACACACATACATACACAATTATATGTACATATTCTCTGATTCTATGTGAAGCATTTACAGCAAACACTCGTTATTCATTCCATTCTATAGACTTCGGTACATTTATACCGGGACGACAGGCAATTACGGCTAATAAATCTTCATTCAATTTGTCGAAGATTTCCATTATTTCCTCATCATCCTCACTGCTTTCCATTCTTGCAAATATTTTTAAGTTTATTAATTAAATGAATTAATTAAATTAATTATTAATTAATTAAGTATTAATTAAATTAATTAATTATTAATTCCTTAAGTTAATTAATTAATAATTAATTAATTTAATTAATAATAAATTAACTTAATTAATTAATAATTAATTAATTTAATTAATAATTAATTAATTTAATTAATTAAGTTAATTAATTGGGTTGTTAGTTTTTACGCTTAATTGATAGAATTCTGTTAGCTGTCTTTAATCAGAAATTCCAGAATTCCTTGCGCTTCTACTTACGTGGCTTTTTTTATAAACTTTTAAAATTTTCAAACTCAATTGTTTTTGAATTTCAATGTTTTGACTAAACAATAAACAGTTGTTTTGGTAGCTCTTTAGAAAATTTGCTACATTGTAATGTAAGTCGTTTAGATCGAATAGAATCCCTTGACTCATGGAATACGTAGAGTAGCTCTACTTTCAATTTAAAAAGTAGGGTTACGTGGCGAAGTGTTGAGAAAAAATATGCAAATTTTCGATTTTGTATGGGAAAGTCAGACGTTTGAACGGACTTTAAACACTGGCTCGGAGAGTTCAATCAATGAGCCGTCAAAACGAGGTACCAACGATTGCAATCGGAAAAAACACTTTGGTGCTATGTGGCAAAGTGTTGAGGAAAAATATGTAAAAACCGATTGTTCAGAAAGTTCATATGAACTAAGAAAACACGCTGCGCATAAAAAATGTGTAATTTTATAGTCAAAAAAGTTCAAAATAAGCAAACGAAGTCCAAATTTTTCGTCTCGGGAAATCGAATGTCTTCTTGCACTTGTGGAAAAAAGCACACAAGTGCTCGAGTGCAAGAAGATAGACTGGGTGCGTGCCGAGGAGAAACTCAAAAGAAAAGAAATTGAGGACGATTTCAATTCGAAATTTGTTGATAACTTCCGGTGCCCGAAAACGTTGCACACAAAGCATGAAAATCTAAAAAAAAAAATGGATTTTCGCTCACGACAGCTGCACAAAACAGGAGGAGGAGTTTAAAATTTCCTAAATAAATAAACTGTCAGAAGCTTTTGACAGTTTAAACTTAGTTTGACCCTAAGGCATGGTGGAATTATACAGGTGGAGTAATAATTGACAGTTTGCATTTGACACTGCCTTATTTGAAAGTTGCATTAAAAGGTAGCAAGAAAAGGGAAATCATTCGGCCTTTTTCACTAGATGGCGCTAATAATTATTTCAAATAATTTTTTCAAATAGTTCTGAAAATCTTAAGCATGCTCAGCAAATGCGCATAATATTCAAACGAACACGGAGTGTATTTCACGATTCTGACTTTGTCCATAAGTTTTTTCCATTCTTTTCGTTAATTTTCGATTGGCTTCGTGTTATGATTCTTGCAGGATGTTGTTATTGCGTTTTTTTTTTGTTTTCTGACGGAGGTGGAAAATCTTCGAAAGATACCGGGACATAAATTCCTCGGCATGCCGGATTTCTATCGACTAAAAACCACCCCCACCTTCCCCGTTACTGCTGTTGTTGCTGTAGTGGCGCGCCGCTATCATCGTCTCGTGGTTCTGGTGGCTGCTGCTTAGTTCGCTTTGTTGCCGTTTTTTCTTTAAGCATCTTATTCAGATGCTTAATACGAAAGTGCATGCGGCACTTGAAGAACAGCTTCTTGACGTCATCTGGCAAATCGACCGCTGTGCTTAGTTCCAGCAATTTGCTCAGGAAGCACTCACCAGTCACAATTGTATCCTCGTTGAGTTTGAGGAAGTAAATTTCGAGAGCCTTCACTTTTTGCAGGAACTCGCTACTAGGTTTTTTGTGACCTCCCCTCGACAACGCTGTCACCGGCTACATACTCTAATGCGTCTTCATGTCAGGAGCCAAGTTGTTCTTCGTCACTATAATCCAAGTCCTCCGGGGAAATGTCCGCAATAGCATTGTCCGTTTCGGTTAAGTAGTCTTGGAGGGAATTGCCTTCACTCGGTGTCATCACCTTGGACATTCCCTGACGTGTTCAAAATTTCCGTGTTCCGCGCTATTTATAAGAAAATATATAAATACCATAATATGTTTATATGTTATCTTGTTTACATACCTAACAAGTATTTTCGAAGTCTGTACTTGAAATGCATAGGACTTGGATTATCGTAAAGGCCGCCCTTTGATCGCATGGCTCCGAAGAAGTGCTCCACAATGTCTTGATTTAGGTGATATGTTGCCAAGTACGCAAGGCCGTACTTGTCGTGAAGATGTTCATGTAGCTGTCTCAATGACTTGATGCTCATTAAAATTCCTTTCTGAAATGGTAATGGCGCCCTTCGGTTAGGCACTATCGGTTGTTGGTTGAGCTTTGTCATTTCCGCTTGCACGTTCAACTGAACCTCTACGTTCTGGCCAAATGGTTTCTGCAAAGGGTTCTGACCGCAGAAGAGCTTGCTTTTGAAGACGTCGAACCAGTTATTCACCAGCTCAATTAATTGAGCTGTCTCGCAGGGGTTGTATAAAGGCAATCCAGTCGCATAACAATGGAGTATAGCGCTCGCAGTGCTATGCGAAAAGAGTTGCGCTGCCAGCTTCACCTTTTGCCGGCCTGAATGGTGAGTTGTCGAGTGCTCTTCGGTTAGCTTGTGTGTTATTGACACGTCAGATATTGATGAATAGTTCATTACCGCCTTAATGGTTTGAATGGTAATGACTTTTCGATCAACAACAACACCACTATCGAGGAAGTGATTTCGGAAGAGTTTTAAAAGATGCGGCGCATCCGCGAAGACGAAGACTTTGTCGTCGTTGTTTGATGGGTTCCGAAACCACGTTTTTTCTTTATTAAGGACAGGTGAGAAGGAAGAAATGTTGTTGTTAAAGAAGATTAATGGGTTAAAGATTGAGAACCATACCCGTCGATATGTCCAGTTCTTTCCATAAAGCTTGATTGTTTCCCCCCATGTCTGACACAATGGCAACTACCGGGTAGCCTGCTTCGTTAAGCTCGAGGATTAAAGCGTCCAGAATTGCTTTCGTCATTTTGCAGTCGAACTCATAAAATACTGGCTGCTTCCAAGACTTTTTTATTCCTCGAGCTATGACCACTTGCACATAACTGCTTGGCTTTTTGACGCTGTCCATTAGCGGGTCGTGTTCGTAGACGGACGCCACTTTCATCTCGTCAAAAGCAAGCACACACATCCGGTCGATCAATGGCGCATCTTGATTGCTCTGCATTGCACGAATAATGAAATGCAGGATTCCTTCTCTACACTGAAGTTTCTGTGTCCATTTTATGATAGTCGATTCACATGGCAGGGGAAATCCTTTGCGGTATAAATGATTATACGCCCTGGGGCCAGCTGAGTGCAGCGTAGTAGCCCAAGAAACGTCTTCATGCGCCCAGTGCATTTTTGTTGAGGGCCGCACAAGTTTCTTGAGTTGGCCTTCTGTGAAAATACCAATGAGAGCCTTCCGAAGCGAGCTAAGTTCCTCAACTTGCGCTGTTAGCTTTGCGTTTTGTGACTGCAGCAACTTGATTGTTTTGCGCAATCGTGCGTTTTCTGACTGCAGCTCACTTTCATTGTGTGGACTACAATAATAATATATAAATAAGAAACACTACATTACGCGTTTTTGTCGTATTCATTCGGTTTGCGTTGAGACGTCTTGCGTGCAAGCTTCAGTACGCTCGTCCCAAGTAGTAAGGAATTCTACTGCCATTGGGACAGCGTCTTTTGCTAGATGGCGTCTCTTCTCGGTTGGTTCAGTTGTCGTAAAGTCGTTAGGGGCGAAGTGCAGCGCACACACTCTTGAATTCGAAGTGAAGTCCACTCCACATGACTCGCTCCATAACGCAATTGATTGCTGCGGTACGTGGAAAAGGGGCACCTTTTCCTTCGTCCGTGTGTGCGGTGGCACAAACTGCAGCTCGATTTCGGCAGAGTTGAAATATTAAAATTGAAATAATCGAATTTAAAGTTAAAATGTTGTAATAGTTGAAATAGTTCAGCTGCGCACGGTTCAAAATATATTTTGAAAGTAACTGTAAACATGTTATATCAACGGTGTTGATCTCTTTGTTTTTGAAATAAAGTAGTATTCTTCGATACTTTTTTTTTTTTAACAAAAATCGTACTTTTGCAAAAAAACAACATTGTTTTTTCAAGGCAGCATGAACTGTCATAATCAGAAAAACTGTCATCAGGTTACTCCACCTGTATAATTCCACCATGACCCCAAGGTATGTTACGAATGGAGAGACGCCTGTCAATGTCTCTCTTGGCCCCCTTATTTATGAATTGATGTCTTTTTTCGTAGGAAAAAGTACTAAGTATCAGTATTGTTATTGTTTGGTACAACCACCTTTTTTGTACATTTTAGAATAGCATTGAAATAAACATATTTGATGCGCAATATAATTAATAGATCCAAAACATTAATACATTAATACCTATTTGTTTTTATTTTCATTGTTTTCTTTGTTCATAAGAGTAGGTAAAAAGATGTTTAAAACTTCATTGAACAATATTATACTTTTCATTTTATCATACTTGAAATCTATGCCTGGAAATCCTTGCTTTTTGAACTTTATTTAAAAATTATTGCGATTTGAGTTCTGTTTGTTTTTTTTAAATAATAATAAAAATGCCGAAAGCCAGTTGCGCTATTTGCCATAAAACCTACGATGGAAAGGTAGGTTTGTGTTCCTGTGGACGAAGAGGTGGCCAGGCAGTGGAATATGGTATGTAGTGGAAGTCTCAAACAATATTTGAAAAACATTTGAAATTAGCCGATTTCAAACAAGTTGCTAAAGTGCGTTTGAGACTGAAGCCATATACCATTTCTTCATTGCATTTCATGTAAAACCGAATGTCGAAGATTATGGCAAGTCCTCGGCTACCTATTAAGATGGCACTCGCGCCAGAAGGGCATTTTGATAACAAACAAATCACTGGAACTTTTATACAACGAACTCAAGGAAAAATATAACATAAATATCATCGTTTCTAATATGTAGATTGAACCAAGATTCAGTGGAGCACCTCTTTGAAACAATCAGAAGTGTGGGCGGTCTGAACGATCACCCGAGTTCAAATATCGAATGTTTTTTAGAATTAGACATTTAAACAAAAATTTTAAAGAAACTCAATTAAATTTTTCAATCATTAAATAATTTTCAATAATAAAAAAAATGTCGAAAACTGTTTTATAAAAAATTATCTTTTATTTTTTTTCCTATTTGATGGCAAAGAATAATGGAATGGAAAAATAGAAAAATTCGTACTTTAAAATGCCTTGTAAGACAAGAAAAGTTATGGACCTTCAGATGGACATATTGTGATGAAGAAAAATAACAGTTTTAACGCCTAGATGGATATTTACCTAGTAATTCTTTGTTAAATTTTTTATGCAAAAATAAATCCGACTTTTAAAAAATAATCGTTTTACGACATCTTCTAGATCTACCGATTGACTCAGAATTTATAATTTTTCTAATAAATAAGGGGCTGTAGAAATTTCAGCCCCATTGATGTCTTCAAAAATGTTTTCTAAAATTTTGATTTTGTCCAAAAATTGCGGGCTTGGCTTTCTCAGTCTTTCTTTTGAGCATTGGTCCGGATATGTTGCTGCAGACGCATATTTTCCAACAAAACTGACAGATTCTGATGTTGTATAGCTAAAAGTTAATGCAGATATGCGTTATAAATAGTATGGCTTTGGCAAATTTCTAACTTTTTCAATTTTGTACGGTCTCCTCTCCTCCTCGTCATCCACCCATGACAGCGCCATCGGCAATGCGTCGTTCATAAGCCGTTTTCTCTTTTCTTGATCATTGATTTTAAAATGGTTTTTGCAAAAATGCAGCTCCTATACTCGAAAATTTTTCCTGAGCGTAACTCCACACACATCGCCCCAACGCCTTTTTTTGGTTTCACACATGTGTGGCACATGAAACCCACATTTGTTACTACACTTAGGGTAGAAACATAGTGAGCTGGTCGAGGTGACTAACAAGCTGACTAGCAAGCTGACTGACGAAACAAACATAGGAAACAATACGAGAGCGCACATCATACTCAGCTAGCTACTCAGCTAACTAGAAAGTTTTGCTGACTTTCTACATGTCTGTTTTTGTCAGTCAGGTAGTCAGCTAAATTTCTCAAACAGTGAAGAGTTTTTGAACTCAAGCATTGTATGTGTGAAGAAAATGTGCGCAAATAAAAAAGAAAAACTGATAATTGCCGTCCATGATGGGGTCCCTTTTTGGGATGCCAAAAATAAGGACCATCTGAATAGGTTCTTGATGGACCAATACTGGAAGGAAGTTGGGGAAATCGCAAGCACAGCACAGAACCGGCTGGCGCGCTCTTTTGGATTCGGCCAAGACCGATAAACGGTTGTAGCGCCAGCTAAACAAACAAACAAGCCTTTGTATTTCTTTATATAAATGATGGAACTCGCCATAACTTAGTCAGTCTGTATTTAGTGGATGTACTGAATATTGTCTTCTTCCAATGTTTGCCAACAGCCACCAACTAGTATCAGCAGGTAGTCGCTTTCAGAACTATCTTGATACATTGTTAAAGTTTTATATAGCTTGATGCTTTTGCAAAATTTCTTGACTAACAAATAATAACCTACTCCGTTATGTGCACATGACCTCGAGCAGAACCTGATAGTCAGCTTACTAGTCAGCTTGTTAGTCACCTCGACCTGCTCACCATGTTTCTACCCTTAGGTGCAAAATTGAGTCAATGATGTGAAAATTCATAATCATCGCATTTCTGTACCAGTCAATCGCAAAATGTTGATGTAATTTTTCGCAAGTCTGTTAGATTATAGCTTGATTAACCAGGATCCACCATAAAATTTTTAAAATTTGACACATATACATATGATGATATTTGTCTGTTGTCACACACCTTCGCCGACATGCTCACGAAACTAACGCTGGTGCAAGAAACAGCGGCAAAAGTCGGCCTAAAGATAAATATCAGCAAAACAAAAGTAATGCGTGTCAACACCACTTGCACACAGATATTTCGAATCGACAGCACAGAACTTGAAGAAGTCGACTTTTGCTACCTCGGCAGTATAATATCGGTGAACGGAGGCTCAAGTGAAGACACTTGCAATCGCATAAAAAAAGCCAAGCAAGTTTTCGGCACCCTCAAAGCAATTTGGAATTCCTCAACCATTACACGACGCACAAAACTAAAAATATTCAACTCCAACGTAAAATCCACTCTACTCTATGGAAGCGAAACGTGGAATCTAACATCCTCGGATATTCAAGCCCTACAAGTTTTTGTTAACCGCTGCCTCCGCACAATTCTGCGCATTTATTGGCCCGACACTATCTCTAACTCCAATATGTGCGCCAAAAAAACCAACCAACAATGCGTCTAGAAATTACAAAAAGGAAATGGGGCTGGCTTGGTCATGTGTTGAGAAGACCACCGAACGACATTACACGAAGTGCAATCGACTGGAATCCACAAGGCAGCCGGCGAAGGGGCAGACCCGCGCAAACCTGGAGGAGGAACCTAGAAGCAGAGATAACAAGCATAAGCAAAACCTGGGGCGAAATCAAGATGCTGGCGCTTGACAGGAATGAATGGAGGAAACTCGTTGCGGCCCTTTGCTCCCTCGCGGAACTTTAGGACTCTATACATATATGCATTTTGTCCAATATTCAAAATAAACGCATTGACTCAATTTTGCACCCACATGATTTTAATAAGAAAACTGTACCTTTTTTTGGGTATTTTAACCAATATCCTTTATTTTTTTTTAATTCTTGGGTTCTGTTTAGCATACTTTTATATAATTTGGTTACAAACTCTGGTGGTACAAAGTTAGTAACGAAGGTACATTGCATCAATACCTTGCTCCAATCAAAATCAGTCCAACAAATTTGCCTTTCTGCAAACTCGCGCCGTACTTTTACGTTCTTGGCTGATAGTAGTGGCTTCTTCTTCTAAACCATCGCCTTTAGCCCAACTTTATGCAGCATTCTTCGCACAGTCCACATACGTACATCCCCAGTAACGCACCCCACAGCCTCCTTTGCGGTGAATATTTGCCCGGATGAAATCAAACGGCCAATTTTGCGGCCCTCCTTCTCCGAAATTTCGAATTTTCTTCCACCTTTTTTCTTAAATTGTAAACCTTTTACAATTCGGCAATCGGACGACTGGCTTGCGCGCGTAAGTTTTGCGATATCGCGACTTGAAAGCCCTTTATTGGCTTTTTCAATATTTTTGGTTAAAAAAAAAATTTTACCGATTAACAGTTAAAAAAAAGGTTGCTTAACATATAATTTCATAGAAATTATGTAGGGTGCAAAATTGAGTCAATGACATTTAGAATACTGGACAAAATGCATATATATGTGCCAAATTTTTAATCTTTAATGGTGGATCCTGGTTAATCAAGGTATAATCTAATAGACTTGCGAAAAATTACATCAAAATTTTGCGATTGACTGGTACAGAAATGCGATGATTATGAATTTTCACATCATTGACTCAACTTTACACCTAAGTGTATTTGCCCACAATTGATGGCACAGCTTGCTGCTTGATTTCAGCGTTTTTTGAAATTGCATCAGTCAATCAATACATGTGCAAGTATGCAAATAATATTTTTAATTTTAAATTCAATAAGGCATCGAGGGTTGGGTGTTTAAACTTCAGTCAAGTTTGACTGAAAAATTCGATTTTGTGTTTAAACTAAGTTAATTAAATTGTTAATTAACTTAGTTAGTTAGTTAACTAGTTAATTAACAAATTGGTCCCAAAATTAGTGCCTAAAAGTAGGGCGGTACTGCGGTACATTTGACTTTGGGGCACATTTGACTATGGCCGTTTTGAAATCAAATCGGTGCAAGTAATGAAATTTCTCTATTGGGAACAATAAACTACGTGATTTCATAAAGCGTCATGAAGTTTGACAGTTTGTGCGCGAATTTTTGCGAAGCAGCACGTGCTTTTCTTTTTTACGCGAGTTTCTGTTATTTTGTGAATTTCAATAAATAAAGTTAAATAAATATCTCAAAGTGGTAAACTAATTAATGTAATCCAGTTAATCCTTAGTGTTAAGTCTTTAATGTACATTACATCTCTCTATGAAATCTCTCACTCCTATGATCTGTAAGGTTTACTCCGTAGACTTGATAAATAAATAAATAAAAAATAAATAAATACAAAAATGTTTAAAAATACATTTTATGTTTTTATTATCAAATTTTATGTATTGTTATATACTAAAAACGTTTTTAACGTTTAATAAACTTTTCTTAGCCAAACTCAAGTGGACTGTACTGTTAAGTAAATAGTTTCTTTTCTTATCTTTAATTGAATTTACTTCGGAAAATTTATCTTTCCGCTGTGACACTTCTACGCGAAAACGCAATTACAGTGCCAGTAAATTCCCGAAGCCGCGGAACATGAATTCATTAATACTATTTTATTTTTTTTCAAACACATCATTTCAAGATTTGGGAAACTTGAGTCAAGTTCGAAATTTCGGAATGCCCTCCATTTCGTTTCGATAGCTTCAATATTCTGTACTTCAATTAAATATGGGAATGTTTCAATTTGTGGAACTAGGGAGGGAGATAATTTTTTTGGATTTATGCTTTTATCGTTAAAGTTAATACGCAGTAGTATCTGATTGCAAAGTTCGATGTAGTATGCTTTACAACAGGGTTTATCAGGCTTGTTCCAGCACTTATTGCAAATAAAACCCGAAAATTTAAATCGCCTGAATTGTTACAGCCTTCGGAATTCGAATCGAATCAGCTGAGTGTCATATGACAAAATTTCAGAGTCCACACAGCAGCGCTATCCGCTCCTCTGTTGTTGTGAGCATGATGCAATTATTAAAGGTGATGTACGTTGTGGCAGCCGAGTTTTGACACTCCCTTAGCTCAATGTTGTATTTCAGAAGCAGGGGAAATGGGGAATAAATTGAGGCCTTTTCATGAAAAGGTATTTAAAAACTGCCTAAATATAAGACAGTCAATTGTTCGAATTTAACATATAGGAAAAATCTTAACCCTTAAATTCCAGAAGATACAGATTTTGATACACAAAAAAAAAGCCGTGATGTGTGGGAAGATGAAATATAAAAGAAAATTTTTTAAAAAAATTTTACCATCAGTTTAAAAAGAAAAGAAATTCAATTATTTTTTGGTGATTTTATTTTTCATGCACTTATTTAAATATTTTATCCGAAAGTGCATTCGGCATTTGAAAAATAATTTTTTAACTTCAGTGTTTAAAATTATATCCTCACTTTTTTTAACAAATTATGCATATAACTAGTGCAGCATTTGATGATGTCGCCATTATATGTTGAAAATCGTTCTTCTAATTGTTTAATGCTAGTTAAAAAATTTGACGAGGGTTTGGTCAAAGCGCCCCTTGACACTTCGTCCACCCACGTATATGTTGGCTCCCTCGATTAGGGATGGCAAAAAAAATTTACTAATCGATTAATGTATCAAATGATTAATTGCATGGCTAATAAAATAATCGCAATTTATTACAAGAATTTAATCGATTAATCGCCATTTTCGATTATTTTTTGTTTTTCTTTTTTATGATCAAATAAAGGGTTTGTTTGAATTTTTTTTTAATTTTTTTGATACATAAAATTACAATTTTGGCTTAAATTTGTTTGCAGAAAAACTAATTTTGAAAGCTAATAGGCAGGATGTGGCATGGAAAGCACGGCGAATGCCTATGCAAAAAGTATCTAGGAATAGCTTTTTAAGGGGGCCGATACATGTAAAATGAAGTACTTTTGGAAATTTTGTTTTTCTCGGGAATATGTTCTACAAAGCCTTTTCAATGTATGGCTAAGAGCGTTTTTCAAAATTCTAATCCCTTCCCAGACAAAACACAGGTAGAAGCGGCGGCGTCAGGTATAAGCCTGTCGCTTACTCAACCTTTGAGCCCGTTTATCTCGGAACCATGTTTTTCGGTATGGGCTGCGCGATTGCATGAGAACCGCTTAACCGATCGCGATGAAATTTTAACCACACCTTCGGAAGACTCATCCCTTCGATGTGAACCTACTTGTTTTTACAAATCTGCAAAAATCTCATGTTGGTGCTTGCAAATTCATCAAAACAGCTGCCCCAAAAATTCAATTTTCTGCCGTTTCCAAAAAAATCACAATTTCTTTACTAAACCAGGTTCACATCGAAGCCACAACTGTTTTTTAATTGATTTCCTTTCATTTTTCATTTCAGCCCCATACGAGCAGCGCAATCGCGCAGCGCATCAGATTGGAGGGGGTTTTTTGCTCCCACGCGCCGCCGCCATCTTGGATTTTCGGGTCAAAAAAAAAATGGAAAAAGAACCTTTAATTAGTTAATAAAAGATTAAAAACAAAAGAAAATCAATTGCCAAATTCCTTATCCCCCAAAAAAATTCTCAAAAAATACACTATTTACATGTATCGGCCCCCTTAACCCTACAAGAGTAATCATATTTTACATACGTTGTTGGTAATCTTCGTCGAATCGACTTAGTCATATTCAACTCCGATTTTTGAAGGAACTAGAAGTCGTATAAACTTAGACATTTTTTTGTAAATAATTCGCACAATAAAGCACTTTGCTAACTGAGATCACACGAAAAGAGAAAGCAATCAGGTTGTCAAGGATGTGATGCCGTATTCACAATATAGTGGAGAAGCGAGTGTCGAGATTGAAAAAATGCAGTAAATTTAGCGAAAAACCAATAAAAACGTACCTAAAGTGCACAAACGCTTCTTTCCCTTAGTATACGCGCCAAATTTTTGCAAGCTAGTGATGTGGTTTAATTTTGTAATCAGTGGTGTGAAATAAACAAATGCCGTGAGGGTTACATGGGCAAGTTTGCAGGCATTTTACGATTTTCAACCGATTTGAGTGTGGCAGCAATGCTTAAACGATTCGAAGGCAATTTCGCGATTAATCGGCAACTAATCGATTAATGATTCGATTAATCGCAAGGTAGAATTCGATTCGATTAAATCGCTTTTTGAAAAGAAATAATCGATTAACGCTATTCATTCGATTAATCTTGCCATCCCTACCCTCGATACGCACTCGCTTAGCCCCAGTTTACGAATTATGTAACCAGCGACAGATTCGAGTGCGTCTTCGTGGAGGCTGTCAAAATGTGTGTTGATTGCAGCGTCGTCGGGAAATGCGTCGTCTTCTATCAGCTCGTCTTCAGTTAAAAAACTGTGCAGTTCTTCAACTGAGTCGAGGTGGAGCCACTCGGTGTCATCAGCTTCCACATTTCCGCGACCTGCAAGTGTTTCCGTATTTCGAGCTTGAATAAAAGATAGACCCCCTAATTAATTGTGCCCGGCAGCGTATGTTATAAATGAAGATTTACCTAGTAAGTATTTCCGCAATCTGTATTTAAACTGCATGGGGCTCGGATTGTCAAAAAGTCCGCCTTTTGCCCGCATTGCACCGAAGAAGTGTTCGAGGATGTCCTGGTTCAATCGATATGTCAATATATACTTAAAGCAGTACTTCTCCTGAACATATCGATATAAACCCCGGAGCGAATTGTTGTTCATGAGGATGCCCTTCTGGAATGGCAACAAGTGTTGCTTGCCATGTGCTCGCGTTCGTTGCATGCAATTGTCCATCTTGGATATTATGTCCAATTGATGCTCCAACTCCATTCCAAACGGCTTCTTTGCGGGGAATGATTGGAATGTTGAGAATTTGGAATTAAAAACATCAATTCAATCATTCACAATCTCAAAGAAATTTGCCGTTTCGCAGGCGTTGTATAGTTCGAGTCCTAAACTATAGCAACGTCGGATCGCGCTCGCAGTACTGTGTGAAAACAGTTGCGCAGCTAGCTTCACTTTTTGACGGCCCGCGTGGTGCACTGTAAGGTGGCCCTCTGTGAGTTTGTGCACTATAGAAGCATCAGATACCGACGCGTAAGTTAGCAACTGCGCAATCGTCCGTGTCGTCAATAGGCTGTCTTGATAGACGAGCCCAGAATCTAGGTAATGGTTTCGCAGGAGCTTCAGCAGATGTGGTGTGTCGGCAAACACAAAAATGTTTCCATCAATTGCTGGATTTGGAAACCACGTTCGTTCTGATAAAAATATTATATTAAAAGATATAATAGCCAACAATCTGGCGATTGTTACAATCTCACATACCGCTTGACACATTCAGTTCCTTCCAAAGACTTTGATTGCCGGCACCCATGTCAGACACGATGCCAACAACGGTATAGCCCACCTCTTGGAGCAAAGTAATTGCATTGTCCAAAATTTGTTTTGACATTTTGCAATCGTATGCGCAGAATATGGGCTGCTTCCATGAAGACTTAAGACCCCGTGCAATAATCATTTGCACGTAATTGCTGGGCGTTCGGACGGTGTCTGATAGAGTGTCGTACTCGTAGACAGATTCGACCTTCATCTCGTCAAAAGAGAGTATGCAAAGTCTGTCTGCAACGGGTACCTCGTTTGCGCTACGCATCACACTTAAGGAAAAGTGTAGCACACCGTCCTCGAACTTAAGCTTCTGCAGCCATTTCGCTATAGTGGACTCGCAAGGAAGTGGGAATCCATGCTTATACAAATGTGTATAGGCTCTTGGGCCGGCTGAGTGTAGCGCTATGGCCGAAGACATGTCACCCCACCGCCAATGAATATTTTTGGTGGGATCTTCAATCTTACGGATCTGACCTTCCGTAAAAAGTTGCTTAACGTTTGATTGAAGTTTCTGCAGCTCCGTAACTTGCCCTTTCAATCTGGCCACATTTTCTTTAAGCATTAATACCTGCTGATCTGTATCTGACCTAAAGTAACAACTATATTAATAATTGTTACATTTTGAAAACAAATTGTAAACTGACTCAGTCTGTGTTGAGACGTCAACGAATTTGCAGTTTTCGTGATCCGACACATTCGAACCGCTAATGCTTTCAACGATCATAGGAATCGCATCACTGCATAGCTTCATCCTTTTCTGCACTGAGCCAGACACAAAATCAGCAGTGGAAAAATGAAGTGCACATATTTTTGCACCGGGCTGCAGAACGACGCCGCAAGATTCGGTCCACTTCTTTCTTTTCATGTCGTCTGAAGGGACATGAAAAAACTTGGTGCCTTCATGTGTCCAAGTTTTATGACACAATGCGCAACTTGCTTTCGGCATATTGTCAGCCTCAGCGATTTGCAGTAGCTGGAATAGTGAATAGTGGATCTAGGCATCCAGCGAATCAAAGATTTCAACCAACCTTAAAAGCGTATGAGAGATTGAATAAAGGAGTTGGTTGCTCAAAAATTTGGCAACAAGACAGTAGCGCTTGGGCTTGAGAATTGCAGTTGTTCTGTGTATGTGCAGCTGAATTAGCCGCCAGTCTCAAGGTAGTTGATGGTAGAAGTTTTCAAATACCGAAATTCGCGTGCTTTAAATTCAAATTTAGCGAGAATAGATTTGAATTTCAACGAAAAGAATCAAAACAAACAGCATGAAATGGTTCAGTAATACCCACCTTTTGTTTTAAGAGAATGTTACTATTTGTAAGTACTTTTTTCAAATTTCCTTCTAAATAAAAAAGAACTTTTTCAAAGAAGCATTACTGATTTGCTAAGGGAGCCAACATTGTCAAATTAGAACGAGACGGCTGCCTACGTACATCACCTTTAATAATTGCATCATGACCATGGTCCATACGCTCCAATTGTGTTCCTACGGTAAAACAAATTTATTCTTTTTTTTACTCTCATTGCAATATTCTTCTTTAATGAAGTTCTGTAATAATGTTTTAAACAAAGCCCTAATTGTAGGCATCAATGCATGGTTGATTTTTCTGACTGGAACTAAATGTTGATTTTGTTTGTAATGTTTAAAAAATATGCTAAAAAAAATAATAAGTTTTGCCTCTGTCATCTCAGCGGATATAGCAATGTATGACCGACGCGACGTTGACGAGTTTTTGCATTTCCAAGCAATAATGTGCTGCCACTATGATTCACACGTTGCTGACAAAGCCAAATACTTTTTATATAAATTTGTAAAAAATGATTGTCGGTTTTTTCTTCATGGAGTTTCGCTTCAGTGCCACTTGTTCCAGTTTTATCATGTAAACATTGAATAACGCAATCTTCATACATACATATATGGATTTATTTAGAATGCAGATGAGTGTAATGGGTCAGTGGCCAATTTTCGGATTTCTTGTTAGAGATTAGAAGCACATCTGTTGCGCTGTTTCCACAGTTTATCACTTGATCAAAATCATTATATTATCTGATACCAATAATGTGAAGTATAATACGAACATCATTTGGCAACGCGATTAAAAAAGGTGCAATTGTCGCTTTAGGCCCTATCACAGCCACAGCTATGTACGTCATTCTGGTCAGGTAGTGAAGCACTTCTATTCAATAAGTTTCGCGAATGCCGTGTATAATTTTCGTTTAGTGGTGTATTGTTGATTTTCGTGCAGTAGTTCGCAACATGTTTATACAGTTCTGCAGTTAAGAAGCTGACTGAAAGTGCGTTTCGTCACTCTGGCTTCTCTTCAGTTGTCGAATAAATCTTTCGCCTTTTACTAAAGATTTCCGTGGAGAGGAGCACTCTAATGAGTCTAAAACAATTTTTTGCAAGGTCGGAGCGCAAGTTCTGGCCGATATGAAATCAATTGAGCCGTGAAGTTGGTAGAATTTAGCTATTAGTTGTAGAGCTGCAGAACTATAAATGGTCCGATGACTAGAGCTGGAAAACTATCGATAGTCGAACCATGGTACAAAAATAGAAGGTAGAGCCGTTGCTTCTTCTCAGCCGCCATGTTGCACATCTGACCAGGGTTCGGACTTTGCTACGATCGTAGTGAATCTGCTACGGTTTTCACATTTTTAAATCTGCTTCGCGACTCCGCTTGAAACTCAATCTACCAGGGTTACCGTTGAGAATTTTGAGAAAGTTGCACAAAAGGTCGTTTAAAAAAAAAAAAGTCGCACAAAAAAGTAGTTTTTTAAAAAAAAAAAACTTTTTTATTACGGAAAAACACAACTAACAATTCAAATTAACATTTCAACGATATAAATAACTTAGAAATAATGATTGAAAAAGTGTGTTTATATACACTTTTGTGTAATTATTTTACATTTTCAATTTTATTTTTTGTAACTCTGTACTTTTTCAAAAGTTAATCCAGTCTTCTATTTTGGTATCTAACAAATTTAGTGCTGATAGCATTGAGTCAAAAGTTTCTACTTTTAACCTATTGGTTAATTTATTTTTCATTAATCCTAATTTTGAAAAAATTCTTTCCGCACACGCACTACTGTGAGGTAGAGTTAATACATGCGCTGCTAACTTATATAAATTAAGGTACAAAGGTTCATTTAAAATATTCTTTAAGCTTCCTACTGTATGCAAAAAAGGGGGAAAAAAGTCGCGCAAAGATGGAAAAAGTTGCACAATTAGATAATTATGAAAAAGTCGCACAAAAAGTCTCAGAGCGTCAAAAAGGTTGCAAAATGCAACTAAAGTCGCACAACGGTAACCCTGCAATCTACTTCGATTTTTTCCGAGGGAAAATGTGCACATTTTATAATCCCGGTTGCCGAAATACGTAAATTGTTGTAAGTTTTTTTCACTCGCGAATATTTTCTCAGCTAGACTACCATATCAAATTGGTTGGCAAAAATCCTCCTAACTGTACCCTCCAAGCGGGTGCCAACCGGGCAATGGGCACCATTAGGCCTCCTGATTGTGGTTGCCTCGGCAGACACAATTTGTCAGGAAAAGTGGTGTCTAGCTAAGATTGGACTATGGCTTCGCATGGTGCCCTCAGGAATATAGCTTGATATGCCGTACCCAAGGGGCGGCATGTGGAGCCATATTCCGGTCATTGTTAGGGGGTGCCTGGCGGAAAGGCATAAAACGCTAGGGGTTGGAGATCCCCGATAAAAAAGACTTGCAATGGAGGTCGGAAAAGGAAGCGATCGGGCTGGGACTTCAGCCCAAACGTCGGTGGGAGCGGTGACTGCTACCACCGGCGGGCACGGTGATACCATAAGCCGTGTCGCCAGCGGTCACACCTCTGCGGGGACTGGAGCAGGTCCTAGCAGTTGTAATGCTACTGCCACAACCTCTGGAATGGGAGCAGGTTTCAGAAGTTGCACTGCTACTGCCAAAATGAACGCTCCAACGAGCAAAAGGATGCAACGCGCGGGTGCCGTAGTCCAAGGAGACTCGGACTTAGAAAGCGCGGGTAGCATTAGCGCTGCTGAGGAGGAGGCTCTTCTGCTCTCTCCAGGCTGTTCCGCAGGTGCCACTTCCGGCAACAGGAAGGGGCCTCGGGGCAAGCCTAGCAAGGAGGGACTGAAAGCTAAGTCCCAATACAAGGCTGCGGTCAAGATCTGCGGTCGTCTGGAGGGCAGGCCAGACCTCTCAAAGGTGGAGAAGGAAAGGCTAGCTTGGGCGAAGGACACTGTAGAGAAAGGCCGGGCCCACTACGCTGCTAAAGCATGGTGTGCTTCTTCTGACCCGAAGTTTGCTAACCGAGTCGAAGAGCAACTCGCAGCCAAACGGCAACGCTCCTCGGACTGCGAAGGCCCGTCTGGCAAGCGGCCAAAGCGAAAGGAGGAGCTTGCAAAGCCAGAGCGTCCCAGCACGTCGAGAGCAGCGGCTGCTACGAGTGAAGTGTCCAAACGACATTTGATCGTGGCACTCATAGACCGCAGTGACCCTCTGGGACGCATCTCTCAAGAACGATGGCTGCAGGTAGAAATGAAGCTACTTGAGACTTTAATCGCTATGACTAAGGCCGAACCAAACGTACCGACGCCATCTTTTGATGGAGCCGGGTGGTTTAACGGCGTCAAAATCATTAAATGCAACGATGATCCGACCCTAAGATGGGTAAAGGGGGCTGTGGCAACGCTCCAAGGCCTATGGGACGGTGCAGCGCTGGAAGTAGTGGATCGCGGCAGTATTCCGTCTTTGCCCAAAGCGAAGGTATTTATACCTCGAGTGGTTAAGCCGGAGGATGCCCTTCTGCTACTTCAGCGCCAAAATCCTGATGTTCCAACCGGTGACTGGAAGGTGCTGCACGTAGCAAACCCAGCAGGTCCAAATGCTGGATAGAACTACGTCCTGCAGATTAACAAGGTGGCCGAGGATATCTTATACGCACGGTTTGGGAAGATGGCGTGGGGCGTGGGCAGTGTGTTCCTGCGCCTCAAAAAGCGTCACCCCAAGGACGACAACCAAAACACACTCGACACGGGCGAATTAGAAGCGGATCTCGGGATCGAGGACATCCTGGAGACGTCCCTGTCGCTAAGGGATGGAGAAGTGGCAGGTGTGTTGGCGAGCGCATCCAACCCCTTGAAGGCACCAGAAGTGAATGCTGAAGGTCCTTCAAGTCAACCTAAATCGTAGCAAGATTGCCTCAGCTGAGCTCCTCCTCAACCTAGAGGGGGGCAGCTACGATGCGGCTTTAGTCCAGGAACCTTGGATTGCGTCGGGCAACGTGGTATCTGGACTAAAGTCGCGACTCTTCAACACTTATATACCAAGCGTCACAAACAAGGTGAGAACCGCCGTTTTAGTTAGGAAAAATATCTATTCGTACATCTTACCTAATCTCTCTACAGACGACCTGACTGTTGTGGCGATAGAAGGCAGTGGGGATGTGACCGTACTCCTTGCGTCCTGTTACATGCCGCACGACACAGACGCACCACCGATGGAACTCCATAGGCTGGAGCGTGAGACCAGCAGAAGGAGACAGCCCCTAGTTGTTGGAGCGGATGCCAATGCTCACCACTCATCGTGGGGCAGCAGCGACGTCAACAGAAGGGGTGAGTCGTTATTTAACTTTATCATGCAAAGTACTCTATACATTGCCAACCGTGGGGAGGAGCCAACGTTTGTCGGGCCTACCTCAAGCAATGTTCTAGACCTAACTCTCTTCACAGGCGCGTTTACTTCGGTCGTAGATTGGAGAGTTCTCGATATCCCTTCTTTCTCCGACCATAAGTATTTAAGTTTTTCTGTTTCCTTCTTACCGAAAAGAACCAGTGTCACTGTAAGATATCCCAGGAACACAAACTGGGATCTTTTTAGACGTACACTTGGTAGAACTTTGGGGGCAAATAGGGGCGGAAACTCTTTCTTAACGATAGAGGAGAGGCTTGACCTCCTAACCACGTCTCTTACTAAGGCGTACCGTATCGCTTGCCCTCCCACGCGCACAGGGCGGAGAGCTAAGCCACCCTGGTGGAACAGGGAGCTTGGGGCTCAACGGCGGTACGTTCGCGAAATGTTCAAGTTAGCGAAACTGGCTGACTGTGAAATCTGCTGGTCCGAATACAAGGACACTCTCAAACGATACAAGAAAGAAGTCCGCAAGGCTAAAAGAGAATCCTGGAAAGAATTCTGCAGTAACCTGGAGAGGACTACGGAAGTGGCGAGACTATCAAGTCTCGTCCGAAAAGAGAATGGCGTCTGGACGAACAACTGCCAGGAATCGTTAGAGGCGCTTCTGCAGGCGCATTTTCCTGGCTGCAAGGACCTATCTGAGTCAGTGCCCACGCGGTTCCCAATAGGCTCGTTGCCGAAGGAGGTGATCACGCGGGATAAACTGACTTGGGCTATCAACAACTTTGCTCCCTACAAATCGCCAGGACCCGATGGAATCTTTCCGGCCATGCTTCAGTAGGCCCTGCATCTGGTCATGCCGTGGTTACTCAGAATCTATAAGGAATGTCTGCAACACAACTATGTGCCTGTTATCTGGAGGGAAGCGAGGGTTGTATTTATACCAAAAGCTGGTAAAAGCAGCCATCTCTATACCAACGACTTCAGGCCCATTAGTCTAACGTCATTTCTTCTCAAAACGCTCGAAAAGCTCCTCGACTTGCACGCGCGCGAAGTTTTAGGTCCCACGGGTATAGCTGACGCGCAGCATGCATACACAAAAGGCAGGTCGCTCACGTGGAGAAGGCAATGGAATTCAAGGAATACGCCATGGGCGTATTTCTCGATATAGCTGGAGCCTTCAACAACGTAACGACAGAAGCCATGCTGGATGGCCTTAGTATATTGGGAATCGACAACGCTCCCTATCTGTGGATACAAAACCTGCTATGCTGCAGAAAGATAAGGGCGGAATGGAGTGGTGCCGAGGCACTAAAGGAGGTATCAAGAGGAACCCCGCAGGGGGGCGTCCTATCCCACTACTCTGGCTCTTAGTAGTCAACAAGATCCTGAAGCACTTCGAGGGACAGGCACCCAGGCTAGTAGCGTATGCTGACGACATTGCTATTGTCATTACGGGGAAATGCCTCTCTACTCTCAGCAGCCTCATGACCGCCTGTCTGAGAACCATACATGACTGGGCGGCACTTGCTGGTCTGAGCATGAATGCTGAGAAAACGGACTTGTTACTTTTTACCAAGAAGTACAAGATCCCTCCGTGGCCAGCACCACAGTTCAACGGCGTGTAAAACTAGTACTCAAAGCACCGCAACAAATACCTAGGGGTTATAGTGGACAACAAGCTTACGTGGAAACCCAATGTAGAGAGGACGTAATAAGCCTGTAATGCCATATACGCATGCAAAAAGATGCTAGGCGTTACGTGGGGCATGTCGCCCTCTCTTATGCACTGGTGCTACACAGCTATAGTAAGGCCAATACTCCTCTATGGTGTTTTGGTGTGGTGGACTGGGGTTAAGAAAAAGACGTACTTAAAGCCTCTGGAGAAGGTTCAACGCCTCGCTGCGCTATGCATAACGGGGGCCCTTAGAACCACCCCAACTGCAGCACTCAACAGAATTCTAGGCCTGCCGCCCATAGACCTATATGCGGAATGTCTGGCGACCAAGGCCGCTAGCAGGCTAGGGGCTACGGGACAGTTCAAGGGCGATTCCTTCGGACACAGCTCAGTTTGTCGGGTGCTGCAGTCAATACAGACTACATGGCTCCCCTTCTGAGCTTTGGGAAAAGGATAAAGGCCAAAATCGAGGAGGAAGGGTGGCGTAAAGGCATGGTACCAAGACGGCACACCCTCAATGTATTCACAGATGGCTCCAAGATGATGGAAGGAGTTGGGGCCGGAGTGTACTGCCCAGAGTTAGGTATTGAACAGCCGTTCCGTCTACCTAATCACTGCAGCATTTTTCAAGCCGAGGTGTTTGCTGCCTCGAAAGCACCAAAAACTATACCATTAACATTTACATTGACAGCCAGGCGGCTATCAAGGCGATAACCTCCAACTGCATCTCCTCAAAGAACGTCCAGCAATGTCAGGCGGCAATGGGAAGGTTAGCTGCACACCGCAAGCTGCATATCTATTGGGTACCTGGTCATAAAGGCATCGAGGGGAATGAGGCAGCGGATGTGGTCGCCAAACGTGGAGTGCACCTACCAGATGAGCAGATCAGCAATGTAATGATGCCTCTGCTAGCTCTCAATAGGGATCTCGATAGCGGCATGAAACATAAGGCGGAAGCGAGGTGGAACAACTTAGCTACCTGCGAAACGGCAAAAACCATGCTGAAGCAATACGGTGATCGTGACGTAAGACTTGTGTTAGCGCTCCCACGGATGGACTGTAGAACCATAACAGGAGTGCTGACCGGACACTGTCTAACAGCAGTTCATGCATTCAAGATGGGCTTTACTGACTGGGGCGGGTGCAGGAAATGTGAGGAACCTGGTGTCATGGAAACCGTGGAGCACATTATGTGCCACTGCCCCGCTATGGCTAGATCTCGGCTAGCTTATCTGGGAGCCCCGGATCTCCCTGGGCTGGGCGAGATCCAAAGCCTTGAGTTAAAGACACTGTTGAGATTCGCCAAGACCACAGGCATTCTAACCGACCATTATTTCACTAGCTCTTAACGCTTAAGGATCTCCATCTGGTACCGCTAGGGACCCAACAGGGTCTATGCGTGGTCTAATCGGCCAACCAGCTTAACCTAACCTAACCTACCATATCAAATGAACTAATGGATGTCAATTTAATTGGATTTGTCTAAATTCAAAAATTCACTACGGAAATTTTGGTTTCACTACGCTTTTTTGTATCTGTCACTACGATTTTGGATTTGCCAGGTCCGAACCCTGCATCTGACACTAAACCTGTTTTTGACGTTCTTCTTTGAAAATGTGCTACCGTACTGTTGTTAGAAAATCCCTTGAACGTTTTCTTACGTCAACAAAATTGAAATGTATTTTGTTTAGGTTTTTGAGTTTAGATTCTCAAAATGTGAATATGTATTAGTTTCGTATGTATATTTTCCGCAATGAACTCATCATACTTATAGTTTTGGTGTTTGATGTTTTAGGCTTGAATCAACCGTTGACGAATGAATAAAAATTTTTCAATTACGATCAATCTCACTGAAATACAAAACATAGTTCAATTCGATATTTCAAAGTACTAGAAAACAAAGTGTTTTTGTAATTTGTCGCTGCGGCAATAAATCGGCGAGTCGCCAATTTGTTGCCACTGACGATTGTTGCCTATTTCTCACATTTTGCTTGGTGGGTTGTTCTTGTTTTTAAGCTTCGTTTTTTTCAAACTTCAAATGTAAACAATGCAACTTGGCAATTTAGTGCTTTTCTGTAAATCAGCTGATTCAAAGAAGTCAAAGCAAACAAAAAAATAACGGTTCTAGAAAAACGCAGCGTAGGTGGTTGAGAAATTGTATACTAATTAATATAAAATACAATATGAGTTGTTGCTTTAACGGTTGTCACAATACCCGTACTATTTGCGTTGTTGCATGTCTAACAGTTAATAATATTAGTAAACAAAATGAATTAGTCACATTGAAATGTCTATTTCGTGTTTATTTTAAAAAAGATCTAAAAATCCTTAGAACCTTAAATAGCGACCCAAGCTTTTGACAAATACGAAAAACGTCAAATAACACGTTTAGTGTCAAAACAAATTACAGCGGTTCTACCTTCTATATTTGTATCATGAGTCGAACTATCAGATAGTTTGGAAAAAAATAATTGATAGTATAAAAAGAACCAAATCGTCGGCCGAATTTATTCGCAGCGCGTTAACATTGCATCAGCTGTTCACAAAAATTATTCCTGCAAACACAACAGTGTGCTTACTTAATTTTTCATATATGTGGTAGACTAATGGGCCAGTTACTCATGAGTCATGACATAACTTAGTTTTACTTGTCAGCTAACACGACCTGGCATACCCGAAAGCTGTACAACTGGTTACCAGAGACATAGAACATAAACTTAGAACTTAACCGTAAACTTAGAAATCTGTTTCGTTTTGGTTTTTAAGTTTATGTTTACGGAAAACGCAAAAAATGTTGTCACTCTCTTCGGAATGAATTGAAAAGTAAACAAATTAAAATAATTTGTAAAATATACAAAATGAATTGCAATTTTTATTAGTTTCGTAAATGTGTTAATAATTTTAGTCGTTGGATGCTCAAACATTTAATAATAGGAAATACAAAAATGTCGCGAAAAGTTTGAATTTGATTGTTCACGAGATGGAGAAATCGAAGTGGCAATATTGGCGCTCAGCTGATCAGCTGATTTTTAAGTTTTATGTTTACGGAAATGAAGTTTTGAGTAATCGCTCAAATTTTCTAAGTTTATGTTTATGGTTAAGTTTATGTTTTGTGTCATGAGTAACTGGCCCATTAGGAGCAGGTCCAAGACGGGCCGAGTCATCCTAGTGTGTAAAACCAGCTGCTCCTCGTCCATATTTCTCATTTTTCCAAGGACTTTCCTTTGGTAGCCATTTTCCCTCCAATCTCTATTAATGGAGTCCACCTGCGTACCCTCTTTTTGTTTTGTTTTCCACAAATTATAAATATCGCACAATTCAAACAATAATTTCCCAATTTGTTTTGTGCCTTCCATATTAACGTTTTAAATTTGTTTTATTTTCCTTTTGTCAAAATTGGGCGATCCCCTTCCAAATTTCAGTCTTTTTGGGTACGTTTTTGTAATTGGAAAACGATAAGTCGAAGAGGCATGAATTTTTCCTCACTTCCCTCAATTAGGAGTTCCATCTTGTATATCTCGGTATCACATCGGACTCACAAGTTTCTACTTTTAACCTATTGGTCAATTGATTTTTCGTTAATCCTAATTTTGAAAAAGTTCTTTCCACACTCGCATTGCTGTGAGGTAGAGTTAATACATGCGCTGCCAATTTGTATAAATTAAAGTACAATGGTTCATTTAAGATATTTTTTAAGCTTCTTACTGTATGCTAAAAACGTTCAATATTTGTAATTTCAAAAATATGTTTGTATGATTTATCATTGGATTTATTTTCTAATAACTTCTATTCACTAATAAAAGCCTCAGATTTATGGGTTTTCCTGCAAATACCGTACTACGCGTTCTTTCCTTTCACAGCCAAACCAATATTTAAAACGATATTTAAAAACGCTTCCGACGATTGCTGATGAACAATGAACAATGATTTTTTTTATTATTTTTTCATATGACAAATTGTTTTTTTTATAACTTGATTTTCATTTATATTTTTAATAAACATATAAAGTGAAGAAAGGCAAAGTATGTACATCGTACAAAGTATATAACACCGTCGTTAACATTATCAAATCCGTTGCCTTAGTGCGTTTAGATGAAATCGTTTTATTTTGGAGTCGGGGAAGCACTTTGCAAACAACCCCGAAAAATCATCCAAAATACGGATCGGCAAGTGATGCAGCCACACAAACATAATAAAATTCAGTTCTGCACTCTTAGCTTTAAAATTTAATATATTTACAATAAAACAAAAACTTACTCCTCCTCAGACCCGGATAACAGCACTGGAGCTCGACTCTTGTACAGCAGCCTTTTTCGGTGGCATTCTTGTAAGAAATTTATCTATTCCTTGGCATATTCGAGCAATGTAAAGCGATTTGCTCACATTGCGCATCAAATCCTTCCATATCAATGATTGTGTTATGCAATATGCATATATAGCTTTTATAATTCTGTCTGCCGTTTCAGGTAATGTTTCCACAAAATTCTAAATTTGGCATTTATTATTCCAAAAGCACATTTTACCGTTGATCTTATCAGCATCCAAGTTATTTCTGCTATAGGGCTTTAATAAATATGTCAATAGTGGATATGCCTCATCTCCTACGAATACATATGGAACGGTAACCGCAGTCGATGGCAGAATCGTATCGCATTTGTACCCATCCATTTAATTTTCAATTTGACAGCATTTGATGTTTTCCAGGTGTACTTTCAAAGATGCGCCCCTTCTACGATGAGCTGGAAGAGATCTTCGGCTATAGGGAATTTGCATACAATGACTGGATACCGTAAATACTGGATACTGTATTGGATACCGAAGACAACAGAACGTTCGACAGCTCAACGCTAAATGCAGTTGTTTTGGAAGCAAACTCCATCTCTGAAGTAATTGTAAACTCAGTCGAGGAAAGCAGTGCCACATCGCCAGAAGCCATGTGCAGCTCAACAAGGACTGGTCGCAAAGGATTTTATTCAAGAATTGCTCTTGTGGAAGTACTTGACTTCAATTTCGGTTTGATTGCCTTTAAAAAAGAAAAACTCAAAATGCACCTCAAAATTAATGTCCGACCGAATATTCGGTTTCGGCCCAAATAAGTGGTTTCGGTTTCAGTTTCGTACAAAAATTGGCCGAACGGCCGAAACCGAAACTTTCTAGAATATTTTTTAGAAGTAATTTCAATGCCACTAATGTAAATAAACTTATTTTTTAGCATATCATATTAAATTATTGAATTTTGAACATTAGCGAGTAAGGTACGAAGGGGTGATTTTCTGATGTTTATGTTTTAAAAAAATGAATGAATTGTTTTTATTAACAAGTATTCATTTATTTATGTTTGTTTGTTCTTTATTTACTGGAAGTAAAATTCGTTTGTTAAAAGAAATTCTTGATATGGTGATTTTTATTTCAACTAGGAAGTTTGGTTTCGGCCGAATATTAAAAAAAAAAACCAAAATTCGGTTTCATCCCAAAAAAAGATGTTTCGGTTGGACACTACTCAATATTAAAGAAAAGGAGCTGCTTATGAAAGAAAAAGAGCATGAGCTGCAATATGAAAAATTTCAGTTCGAAAGAGACAAATATTTGAAAGAGTATGTAATAGCACAGAACAAACAGTATCGTATACTGTTTATTCTGTGGTAATCGAGAGACTGAAATTCGTAGTCAAGAAAGAATAAAAATTTTGGAAATAGAAATGAACGAGAGAATAGCTTTGAAAGAACTTGAAATGAAAGAGAGAATTGAAATTGAAAAAATGATAATGATAATGATGAATAAATTAAAATTACATACAAATGTAATGTTATGTTTCTAATTTTTATTGTTTACAAAATGTAAATGTACAAGTTCGATTTCACAAGGTGGGCCACAGGAGGTGTGCTGCTTTGGGAGCGTCGTAGGAGCTCATTGACATTTGCAGCCTGCGCCAAACGGGTGCAAGGACTAATTAACAAATGGCAGGAAAATGGGAACAATGAAAATGACTTTGTGATTGTGTGTGACAAAGCGCCATGCAATAGTTCGATGTTCGATGGAAACAGTCGTAGCAGCACACTCAGGTGGATTTGGGAAAGTTCTACGCCTGGGGCCCTATTCCCCATGCTTAATTTCACAGAGAATATATGGTCGAAAATTAAGTCTTACGTTAAGTCGCATATGACTGTGCCACACGTCCGATCACCTGCCATTGTGGAGCAGCGGCCTCGGTACTAAGAAAAAATAGTTGACGATGTGAAGTGTACCACTACTGGAGTCGACTGCGCAAGAGCAAGAGACATAGAGATGCTCTTGCGCAAAATTACATGCTTGTAGGAACTTTAACATTTATTTTTCTATACAAGCATTTAGATATAAGGTAAGGATAAGGATATTTAAGGTATTATTAAAAATGCTATTGTTTTAAATCTATGTAAATGTAGCGAAAAAGAAATTCAACATTTACCTTGAAACTAAATTTACGTTTTCCAAAATTGCTTTTACGGTTTCTGAATTTAAATTTATATATCTGAAATGGATTTTACGGTTTTTGAAATTTTTTATTTAATATTTCACACCGCACGAGATTGTGTAAAACCATGTCTTAGATATTGACGTTAGAAATGTGTATTGTAACGATAAGACAGTCTGTCGCTGTGCAAAGCAACCCTGTCGCTACCCGCCGTGCTATAGTCCAATCTGGCAATGATGGCCGCGATAATACGGGAAACTTTTAGTCCAACCTGGCAATAATGGCTCGCGATCATCATGAAAACCTGTAGTCCACTCTGGAATGTGCGAGAACGATCTGCGCGATAACCGGACAGGTATAAAAGGCAGCCGGGTACGGCGCAGCGAGTCAGTCTTGGTTTAGACAAGTGAAGGTGCCACACGGAGTAAATAATTAAGTGTACAGACAGTGTAAAATTTGTGAAATAAAGTGATAGTTGGTTTTTATTGACTGCGTTTGAGAAACTAAGTGTGTTTTGTTTATTTCAAATAACGCAATCCAGAGATACGTACTAGCCCACTAGAACTAGAACCAGTACTTGTAACAGTATGTTGAAAAATTTTTATTTAAAAAAATGGCTAAAGAAACGGAATTAAATAAAGTGCAGAAACAATTATTTTGTACCTTCATAATAAGCCAAATTCGCTGTCCGAAATAAGTGAAATGTTTGGTAAAAGCCGTTCCACTATTCAAAGATTTATACAAAGAGAAAAAACATATTAAACTATAAAAAATAAAGATCGTTCGGGCCGACCAAAACGAGACAGTGTTAGATCTTATCCTATGATTCTTTTGTAACAATGACGATTTTTTGAACATGTATGATTCAAAGCTCGCTCGATATGCACGTTTTGCCTTGAATGATTTCAGTTAGCCGAAAGCGGATGCTGCTAAGCGGAAACGGGAAGTAGCCTGCAAACGACAACTAGGCAATGCTTCCTTCATCTGCACACTTCATTTTGATAAAAAAGTCGTTGGGGGAGAACACTAAAAGGAAGCGACTCGATGTAACTGCTGTTCCGACGAAGAAGTTTACAGAGGACACTGGCGCGCTAACGTAAGTTTACAGGACGCATTAAGAAGTAAGGGGGGATTGAACGGCCACCCAAAAGTAATGGATTTCAAATATCGAATGAGAAAGTATTTAATCGGTATATTTTAAGCAAATCGTCGTGTTTTACATTTTATGACTGAATCAATTTTTCTTTTTAGCAAGCACCACGCTGAATGTCGTAAATGACGAAACAGATTGGCTAAATCTTGATGAGAAAAACAGTTACGTACAAGAAAATGAGGTTAAGGAGGCGGAACAGTTTTGTTTGATGGAAGCAGTTCAAACTCCTTCCGGAAGCAAACGTTTCTACTTCGACAGTTGATATAAATATGGATTAGAATATTTGGCCGTGTTCATTTTAAAGAAACGAAATTTACCATTATTTTTGTCAGAGGAAGCTGCATTTACATGGGTAGATCAATTAGGAGGGGTGGAACTGAAGAAGCCAAATTATAAATCTGTGGCAATAAAATAGAGTTGCTTAAGTCAACTTAAGATGTTTTATCGTATTTTAGCTTAAATAAATCGGCCGTAAAGGTATTAATAATTTTTTCTTTTCTTTACTTTTCACGAAATAATTATTTCTACTAATTTCCACGAAGTGTGCTACATTAACCCTTTCGGTTATTCTATGCCATATGGCATAGTCTCTTTTCAGTGCCTGTTTTAGGTCAAAAACTTGTGGATACTATATTTTTCAATTTTTGTATTTTTCTCTGAAGATTTTTATACCAAATTATGAAAAAAATATTTTGATTAGTGTACCAAGTAACTTGTAAGGGTTCAGAAAGTGCGCAGTCCTATCGAGCTGCGTATTTTACAAAAAGAGGTCATTTCGTACTTTTATTTATTCTATTGTAAAAATCAATTTATTTGAAAGGTTTATGTAAGTAATCTAGTAGGTATTTATTGCTTTAGTAAGTGTAAAAAAAGTTAGACCCCAAATTTAGTTTATTAAGGCTGTACGATTTTTTTTATTTTTTACTATGCCATATTTCATGATGCCCAAAAACCACTTTTTCGAACAATATTTTAAAAAATGACTTTTGATTATTCATTCAGCCCAATCACGTTGCTCGACGGAAATCGTCGCCCGAGTATTCCTCCCGCCCGACGGAAAACATTTTTCAATCACGTTACTCGACGACAGGGAAAAATTCAAAAAAAGCAGGCAACATTTTTCCTCTCATTTTCGGCTGAACTGAAAGCTGTTCGAAAGAGTGAAAAACGGTGGCGGAATTACTTTTTATATTCTGCGCCTTTATGCAAATAAATGTTTTTCTATTAAAATAACTGAAATTGATGACAATTACTTGGTTTTTTAATTGCATTTTTAAATAAGATGCTGATGAACTTGTTTACCATCATTTTTGTACTAGTTGTGACTCATTTAAAATCAGTTTCGCACCCCTATTTGTTTGCGCCTTAATACCCGTGTACCCTGCTTTTGTTTTGTTTACATTTGTGCAAATATTTTGTGATTTGTTTATTTGCGCCTCCATCAGCACCAATATTTCGGTTACTGTTTTTAATTCTTAAAAACATGGACAGCATTTATGCTTTTATTGCTGCCAGGCGCGAGGAAGGCGCTGAAGATACATTGGCAATGATGCGGAAATCGTTGAGGCACTTCAATGTCCTCAGCCAAAGTGATGCAGAGTAAGTAATTTTGACTTCAGCTCTTGTAAAAAAATTAATAACCACTATCTTACAGATTCATAAAGAACTTCAGAATAACAAAGCCTATGTTTACATATGTGCTTCAGCACGTTGAAGAACATCTTCCGTTGAGACGGAGCAATGCCATCCCAGCGTCTATTAAGTTGGCATGCGTCCTGCATTTTCTTGCCGAAGGCGCATCGCAGGAAGCAACAGCAAAAGACTACCGGGCAGGGATCGGGCAATCAACTTTTTCCAACATACTGTCGGAAGTTCTCAGTGTGTTGGAAGAAGTTCTTTGCCCGAAGTGGATTAAGCTGAAAATGAATGCCGATGAAGAAAATTCAGCTCGCTTGTGGTTTTACGGCAAATCCCAAATCCCTAATTTGGTAATGGCTGTAGATGATACACATATACCGATCATTGCGCCACAGGAGGACAAGCATTTATACGTCAACCGAAAGAGATTTCACAGCCTTAAAGTAATTTGTAATGTTAATTAAAACTATTTTTTATTAAAACGAGTTTCTTTGATTCTTATTGCATTTAACATTTCTTTTATCTAAAAATATCAAAGATTCGTTTGCTTTTTCACTGGTTCACTTTCAAAATCAAAAGTGAGTACATTTGACAGAAAATTTGCTCCCGACGAGTAACGTGATTGCTTTTTCCCCCATAATATTCCCGTCGGGAATTTCGAATTTCCGTCGAGTAACGTGATTGCTATTCGGAGTGAGCTCACTGAAATGCTTTCCGACGAGCACTCGTCGAGTAACGTGATTGGGCTGTAGGGTTGTGTACGCTTTTTTAATATCTAAAAGACCAGAAGAATACAGTGAGTTCATTCCTGCCTGTATTACTAAAAACCTGCAAAGCCCCCCTTTGCCGCTATTGTATTACTAAAAGTCTGTAAAGCCCCCTATCTTAATTTTCTGAAAACTATATTCGGTTAGATGTGCTCTTTAGTAAGTTTGGGTGCACATCAAAATGAAGAGCTGGAGTCGATATCGTAAAAATAAACTATATCGCTCCTCCTAAAGAATTATTAAACGTAATGCGATTCTTTGAATTATATAAACAATTTCTTTCACTTTTCAAAAGGTGGGGTGCGTCATGGAAAAATAAAATGCATTCCTCATATACTTTAAAATGTGGATAATCTACAATCACAGCCACAAAGTTTTTGAAGCTAACGAAATTTGAACCCTGATCGCAAACAAAATGACATGGATGCAGGTTTATTTCTTGAAGTTGCGTAATGGCTTCGAAAACATACATTTTTTACAATCTCTTTGCTTGCTTTATGACCTGTTTCCAGGACTCTCCACCAATGCCATGCCGGCTTTTTCAGATAGCGATGTGGGCGAAAAAAATATAACTCCCGAAGCTATTGCTTTCAATTTGTTGTCATACTTACGCCTTCTTGGTTGATAATCCAAATTTTTAAAACAATTTTTTTACAAACAGTTGTAGGTGTACTGGATTTTTTGGGTCAAATTTTGCAAGTGCCACTCAGATTTTAATAAGTTTCCTTCTAGAATTTATTTTTTTGGCATTGCTTGCACTTCCGGTGGTAAACTATGAAATTGGTGTGGTGAAATTTTTTGGCAGTCGCATAAATCACTTATCTTTGGATAACACTCCTTTTTCAATTTTGTAGTCTTCAACAGCTGCGGGCGTACTAGCTCCTATAAGCTTTAAAATTTTTGTTACAGTGCTTTTGAGCTTCTTCCGAAAGCAAACCTATTGGAAATACATAGTTAAATTTATGTTAAATCGATAAATTAACAACGTTTTGGACATGCTTTTGTTGTTGGGGAAGGAAATGACAGTTGTCGAGCACAAGTGCAACACATTCTGGCAACGCCGCTTGCGCAAGAAGGATCGGAAAGCATTGCAAGTCGCAGATAAATTTAGAAAATTCAACAAATCTATTAAATCAGTACAAAATAAATAGAAGTGTAGTTATAAATTAAAACTCTCAGGCAACCATACGAAAGTTATACGCATTACGGGGAAGAATTGAAAAGAGCCGCGAAGGGCTGGGACGTCCTGAAGCCGTGAAGGTTAGGGGCGATCGAAACTGCAGCATATCAGCTTCTAGACAAGCGAAGCGTAAAAAACATTACAAAGGAGAGGCTGTAAGTAGAGACAAGAACGGCCAATGGCCCGTTTATTGTATATACGGACACTAGCGAAACAAATGGCTCAAGAAAATCCACTAACGCCATTACCAAGTTCCTGATTGAACTACAAATACAGGGCATCGAAGAAATTTCAAAAATCGGCTACGGCCGTTGCAAAATAACGCTCAAAACCAGCGAAGACGCTAACAATTTCGCAGATAAAAAGCTGCAGGAACACGGTATATTTACGAAAATACTACTGCAATTTATTTTCAAAATAGATTCGGGCTTGGGATCGGTTTCGAGGTCCCAACAGAGATCGACATCGAAGATTTAAGAAACTCAATCGAATTGCCTATACCTATACTCAATAAAACCCGGGTAGAAAGACGCTAACCAACAGACAAAGAGAACAGAATTCCCATAAAAAATAAAGATAATTTTTGACGGACTAACTATTCCAAACGAAGGGATTTTTGGGTACTCAAAAATCCCAATTCACTACGTAAATTTAGCGCAATGTTAAAGATGTTTTCGCTACAACCATGTGACAAAACCAGGGACCGGAAATAACAGTTATTTATGAAAACTATCATTGAAAATTTTACTATGAAGGAAAAATCATGCATGGAGAGTCAAACTTGGCAACAAACTTTTTTTTTTAATTTTTACGGCAAAATTAAAAAATAAGAATTATTTTTTATTTATATTTTAAAAATCCTTTAATAACAATTTTTTTTAATTTTTTCCATATTAGTCCACAAATAACAGTTTTATTTCAATTTTTATTTTAGTTGTCCTAAGATAACAATTACACAGAGCAACAAAATCGACATAATTTTTTTTTTTCTGAAATCAAACCAAGATTGAAATCAAAACAAGATTGCAAAAACACAAAAGAATTTTGATTAAAAAAAATATTTATTGTTATACGGTAAAAGAAGAATGTTAAGGTTTCCAATTAAAAAATAAATTTTTGAAATACGATGTTTGTAATAGAAAATGTGTTCAAATATGTAAGTTCTGAATTCACAAATTCAGCAAAAAAAGCAAGGATTTTCTTTTTTTAGCTATAATATCGGAGCACAATTTTAGGCAGCGGTATGAAAATGCTCACATTCATCAAATGCCCTCAATTCATAAAATTTTCAGCTTTCGCATTTTGATTTTTTTATGCTCTAAAAATATGTCGCAATAAAATATGGAAAAACAGCAAGTAGTTTGCTTAGTGTGTGTGGCTAAAATTTTACTTCCCTACAAGAACACTTTCGGTCATATGACCGGTCATTTGATAGTCAGGCCTGATAGAAATATTGGTCAGCACTCGGAACAAAGTTTCTATCATTTTTCTACAGGCCAGTTAACAAAAATGATAGAAACTCATGTACATATACGTGTGATTTCCTTTTTCATTCTTACACCTGTTGTTGTGCGTATTTAAAATGTATAGCTATGTCGTTTACTTCTATTATTGCTGTCACTCAGTCTGTCTCACTCCCACGCATGCAATGTTGACATTTTAGAACGCAAAAAATGTATAGTCAATATCCTGCGAAGTAAACAAATGAAAAAAATAAAACATATTATTGTTCTTAAAGATTATTCTTCCTATACTAAAATAATAATAATAACGCTAACATTAAACGACTTTTACAGGAGGACGAAAAAACAAACAAGGAGTGATTTAGTCGGTTTCGACCACCTTAGTAATACCTTTACAAATGTCTAATTGTGGCCACAATCCACAAGCTACTGCTACTTGTCAATACTTAAATTACCATAGCTTCAACAAAGTCCTTGTTTTTAAGTTTTTCCACAATGTCCATGATAACATCTAGAGTTGAAATTGGTAACGTATTCGCAATTTCCACAATTTTTTCATTTTGGGTTTTCCCCGTCATCATCGACACCGAAGTATGTACTTGCTTGAGGAGTACCTTCGAATCGCGCAGAACTATGTTCTGCGCCATAACTTCTTCTTTGTTTGAAGTCTATGTATAAGATGTTATATTAGCTAAAAACTTATAAAAAAATAATGACTACTTTGAGTTTACATTTTCTACCAATGACTTTTCAATTTGGACCACGATAGTTGTTAGTTGTTGGCGCACCTCTGAATAAGGAACGGAGAAGGAATGGTAAAGAGTAATGATGAAGAGGAATGGTAAAGAGTATGAACATATGTACCATACTCAAAATGGACGTGTACTATTTGAATTCGTGTCAATTTAAACAAAGTTAAAGTTCTAAATCTTAGGTATCTTAAATCTTTTGGTTTTATTCTAACATACTTACCCTGTTCAAATGATGAGTTTGGTTGGGTTGGAGCAGCTGCTGATATGTTTCTTGGGGGGCTGGGGCGGGCTGTTTGGAATACATTAATAACACATAAATTCATGACAGTACATTCTTACTCCAATCAATCAGAACTTACCTGGCAATGCCAAAGTTTCATCCAAACGTTGTTTTTTCAACGGGGTGGACGAAGATCGAGGTGAATTTGGAACAAAGCGTTTTCTGCTGATATTGAAAGGCGCTAAAAGATACGAAATAGAATAAAACCATAGGACAATTAATTATGCATACGTACTTGAAATGTTTGCTCCACTGGAGGTCGATGCCGTGTCGTTAAATAAGTCGCTGAAATTATCCATTTGTGTATATAATTCGTTAAACTACATTACTTAGCCTAATTATCTTAGTGAGAAATGCAAAGAAGTTTATTGAGAAAATTCGTGAAAAGGTGGTGCAGAAGGGGTATAAGAAGAAACTTATTATTTTCAGTGGGTATACTAAAGTATTTGTACTGAACATCTTTTTGAGAAACTTTCACCTGTTCGACACTTAATATGCTTACTAATACTATTCCTAATCCTGATGAAGATTCTATCGGTTCTTCAAAATAATTTTCTACGAGTTTATGGCCAACAACTATTTCTTCTCCTAAATGCATTTCAGTTGATTTAATTTTTAAATGACCCATTTCCCTACTAAAACAAAACGAATCTTTTTCTTTCCCTGCATCTAGTTTAAATGACCCAAAGTTTTTCAAATTTAATGTAAAGTCCTGCCTTTCATGCAACCTCAAATATAATTGCTGTAAAATTTTATTAGGTTTATTTATTGACTTCTTTAGATACTGCATGCAATTTTCAAATTTGTATGCGGAGAAGTTATCTAATGGCCCGTATTGTTTAACACAATCAGTTAAATGAAGCAAGTTATGTATATTAAAGCTTACTAAATGTTCGCCATAAATATAAGAAAACAAAACTACAAACTCTTTTAGGATATTATTGGCGACTTCTGCTTCTACTCTATGTGACCTTTCGCAAGACAAAAGTCGAATGCCAGCATGAAGCAATAAAAAATGATAATAAAGGTCACTTGAAATGCAGTCTTTTAATATGAATATACCAGAGTATAGCAAAAATTGACGAAATTCAGTTGCTTTCCAATTAGCTATTTCATTTAAATCACGCGAAATTCGTCCGAATTCAACTGGAACGTTATTTTCAAGAAGGCTTATTTTCTGATTCATTTTGGTAACATTGCCTTTTATTATTAGCAAATTAATAAGTTTTTTAGTCACGCCTAAGTCGACCAGATGCATCACGTCGAATGGGAATTGTGAGACCATCCCAAATCTTGTAAGTTCCAATACTCCTTTACGCTCTTTGAAAGCAAAGCTGTGGTGAGATGGATCTTCTCTTCGTTCAAATGATGAATCTGTTCTTAAGACTTCAGCATCTGTCGAAAAGCAAACCCTTCTCTCCACATACTTGCCTACTTGGCAACATTTGGGACATCCATTTGCGATTGCACACCCGTAACAAAAGCGCGAGCTGGCGAATCGCATATAAATAAACGAATATTAAAATTTTTAATCTCTTCATTTAATCCTACTTTTAGACCGTTTTCTCTTAATGTTATAACTTCTTCGCACATTTCCCTGACAAAATCATTTACGTTATGCGGTTTTTCCATTCCAGAATAACACGCTATAACAAAAGGACTTTCCTATGGAAACACTACAATTGCTCCTAAAATTAGCCATAAAACCCTGTTTGAACTTTTAAATAATTTAAGGCCATCAATTCCTATATCAAGCGAAACTTCGCTCCGTTCATTTAAATAATTAAATGAACGTGAGCGAAAGAAAGATTGAATACCTAAATAGCTGAATTCGCCATCATCCATTTCACTTATGTCCACTTTTCCTTTTTTTGTTCCTAGTAGAGTTTTCGCAGTCGTAGGGAAACCATCTACTCCTACTTTTCGTAAAGTTTGCAGCAAATCGGTTACTGCATTTTGACTAATTTTGTTTCTTATTACCCACTGTTTTAATTCCCAAGATTTCTTAACGCATTCATCGGACACGGACTCCATTGACTGGACGGACTCTACGGACGCTACAGAATCCCCGTCGCCCTCAAATTCACGATTTTTCTCTATGTTGCAGTCCCCACGAGCAAAGATATCGAGATTCTTAAATTTTTTTATAGAAGCTTCGAACTCTCGCTTCTCCTTGCTCACAAAGGCTGCAAAACTTCTTTTTTCATTTTACACTTTCACTTCTTTGCACTGTCACTTTCACTTTTTTGTTTGAACTTATTATTATGTACTTATCTCTGTTTGTTAATGGTTTCCGTTCCTACCTGTTCTCACTGCTTTTCGCTGCTTCCACGCTTTGGTTAGTCCTGACTAACCGCTTAAGTCGACTTAAGAAGAAATTGAGTTATGGATGCCACCACCAGGGTTCGGACTTCGCTACGATCGTAGTGAATCTGCTACGGTTTTCACAACATTTTAAAATCTGCTTCGTGACTCCGCTTGAGACTCAATCTACTTCGATTTTTTCCGAGGCAAAATGTGGGGAAAATGTGCACATTTTATAATCCCGGTTGCCGAAATACGTAAATTGTTGTAAGTTTTTTTCACTCGCGCATATGTTCAACTCATGGATGTCAATTTAATTGGATTTGCCTAAATTAAAAAATTCACTACGGAAATTTTAGTTTCACTATCCTTTTTGACATCTGTCACTACGATTTTGGATTTGCCAGGTCCGAACCCTGGCCACCACGTTCTCTTCTATTGCTATCACCTTCTAGCACACGTAGGTAGTAATTATGAAAGTTCAATGACTTTCTGAACAGGTGCGCTTTTCTATCACATGTAGGTTGTAAAGGGTTTATTTCATTCTAGCTTTAGGCAAAGTAATATGAACAATCCAACTGACAACAGCTGAAAAGCATTTAACAACAAAATTTTGCTAAAATGCATGCGCACGTATTAGTAAATCTGAAAATGCCTATCAATGTGTTGGAGTTTTGGTCAGGCAGTTCTTGTAGGGTTGTGTGATGCAACTCTTTTTAGTATAGTTCCTTCAGCAACGAACCAATTCAAATTTTGCTAATGCCCTTGAAAAGACAAATATTGACGCTTGCGAAAATACTTTAGCTACTTTCGTCAATGACGCGAAAAGCATTAGGAGATTTCAATACAAACACGTGTTCAGAAGATGAAGTCGCATTAACACTCTAATGAGCATAGGCCGAGAATGGCACATACAATAACAAAATTTTGTTCTATAAGTTTAAGTTACAACCTTCCACTATACATTGCACACTAACTCCTAGTTAAAAATTGCAACACCGATTTTAAATGAATTTTTATAAAAAATTCGCGAAAATTGAACTTTGAAGGGCTATAGCCATGTTAACCCTTGACCAATCGAAATCGACTATGGTCAAAATTATAGCTTGAGGATTGGTTATTGTGTCATAAAAAAGTATCGTGTTTTTCGACATATTATAAATCCAATAAAAATTTTAAGATGAAAAAACGTGGAAAACATCTCCTAGCAAAAACCACCAATAACTTACAAACGGCTCATACAATCTAAAATCTGAGTACGCAGTTGTGATCAGTGTCCAAAAATCCTTTAGAAAAGGTTTACTACAACTCGTAAAAATGTTGGCTGTTGCACAGTGTTATTGGTGACTTTTATTTTTTTAGTCATCAATAAAAATCATTCAGTGACTTTTATTTTTTAAGTCACTGAACTTACAATCAAAATATGGCTGGAGTCGATTTGTTTGAAAATGCAATGAAAATTTGTATCCGAGGTAAAAAGTGGTACTGGCCACTTTTAACAAATGCTTTGGATGTAGCCATGGTGAATGCTTCGAAGTAACACTGCTTGTGCGCAAAAAAAAGAAAGTCATACCCAAAATAATACCACTAAGCAAATAAACCTGAAAAAGGCTGTCAATCATCGATTGAATAAAAAATAGAAAATAATATTCTTGCTTAAAGATCAATAAATAAAGTCTTTGTGCTCTATCTTCTATCTTGAAGGACTGACTGGTCTATGTCTGGTCCCGGGATGATTAGTGCAACACTTTCTGACAAAAACGTCAGCAACAACAGCAGCAATGATACTGAAAGCGAGACTAAACGCAAGCGTGGACATCCGAAGGGCAACGGCGGCGCCAGCTGCAGCAGTGCCAGTGCAGCCCAAGCTGCCGCAATCAAAATGAAAATAATCAACGGCAAACTTATGAAGCGCGCCGTGGGCGCACCGAGGAAGGTGCTGACCGGCAAAAACCTGAAAAAGGCTGTCAATCATCGATTGAATAAAAAATAGAAAATAATATTCTTGCTTAAAGATCATTAAATAAAGTCTTTGTGCTCTATCTTCTATCTTGAAGGACTGACTGGTCTATGTCTGGTCCCGGGATGATTAGTGCAACACTTTCTGACAAAAACGTCAGCAACAACAGCAGCAATGATACTGAAAGCGAGACTAAACGCAAGCGTGGACATCCGAAGGGCAACGGCGGCGCCAGCTGCAGCAGTGCCAGTGCAGCCCAAGCTGCCGCAATCAAAATGAAAATAATCAACGGCAAACTTATGAAGCGCGCCGTGGGCGCACCGAGGAAGGTGCTGACCGGCAAAAACCTGAAAAAGGCTGTCAATCATCGATTGAATAAAAAATAGAAAATAATATTCTTGCTTAAAGATCAATAAATAAAGTCTTTGTGCTCTATCTTCTATCTTGAAGGACTGACTGGTCTATGTCTGGTCCCGGGATGATTAGTGCAACACTTTCTGACAAAAACGTCAGCAACAACAGCAGCAATGATACTGAAAGCGAGACTAAACGCAAGCGTGGACATCCGAAGGGCAACGGCGGCGCCAGCTGCAGCAGTGCCAGTGCAGCCCAAGCTGCCGCAATCAAAATGAAAATAATCAACGGCAAACTTATGAAGCGCGCCGTGGGCGCACCGAGGAAGGTGCTGACCGGCAAAAACATGAAAAAGGCTGTCAATCATCGATTGAATAAAAAATAGAAAATAATATTCTTGCTTAAAGATCAATAAATAAAGTCTTTGTGCTCTATCTTCTATCTTGAAGGACTGACTGGTCTATGTCTGGTCCCGGGATGATTAGTGCAACACTTTCTGACAAAAACGTCAGCAACAACAGCAGCAATGATACTGAAAGCGAGACTAAACGCAAGCGTGGACATCCGAAGGGCAACGGCGGCGCCAGCTGCAGCAGTGCCAGTGCAGCCCAAGCTGCCGCAATCAAAATGAAAATAATCAACGGCAAACTTATGAAGCGCGCCGTGGGCGCACCGAGGAAGGTGCTGACCGGCAAAAACCTGAAAAAGGCTGTCAATCATCGATTGAATAAAAAATAGAAAATAATATTCTTGCTTAAAGATCAATAAATAAAGTCTTTGTGCTCTATCTTCTATCTTGAAGGACTGACTGGTCTATGTCTGGTCCCGGGATGATTAGTGCAACACTTTCTGACAAAAACGTCAGCAACAACAGCAGCAATGATACTGAAAGCGAGACTAAACGCAAGCGTGGACATCCGAAGGGCAACGGCGGCGCCAGCTGCAGCAGTGCCAGTGCAGCCCAAGCTGCCGCAATCAAAATGAAAATAATCAACGGCAAACTTATGAAGCGCGCCGTGGGCTCACCGAGGAAGGTGCTGACCGGCAAAAACCTGAAAAAGGCTGTCAATCATCGATTGAATAAAAAATAGAAAATAATATTCTTGCTTAAAGATCAATAAATAAAGTCTTTGTGCTCTATCTTCTATCTTGAAGGACTGACTGGTCTATGTCTGGTCCCGGGATGATTAGTGCAACACTTTCTGACAAAAACGTCAGCAACAACAGCAGCAATGATACTGAAAGCGAGACTAAACGCAAGCGTGGACATCCGAAGGGCAACGGCGGCGCCAGCTGCAGCAGTGCCAGTGCAGCCCAAGCTGCCGCAATCAAAATGAAAATAATCAACGGCAAACTTATGAAGCGCGCCGTGGGCGCACCGAGGAAGGTGCTGACCGGCAAAAACCTGAAAAAGGCTGTCAATCATCGATTGAATAAAAAATAGAAAATAATATTCTTGCTTAAAGATCAATAAATAAAGTCTTTGTGCTCTATCTTCTATCTTGAAGGACTGACTGGGCTATGTCTGGTCCCGGGATGATTAGTGCAACACTTTCTGACAAAAACGTCAGCAACAACAGCAGCAATGATACTGAAAGCGAGACTAAACGCAAGCGTGGACATCCGAAGGGCAACGGCGGCGCCAGCTGCAGCAGTGCCAGTGCAGCCCAAGCTGCCGCAATCAAAATGAAAATAATCAACGGCAAACTTATGAAGCGCGCCGTGGGCGCACCGAGGAAGGTGCTGACCGGCAAAAACCTAAAAAAGGCTGTCAATCATCGATTGAATAAAAAATAGAAAATAATATTCTTGCTTAAAGATCAATAAATAAAGTCTTTGTGCTCTATCTTCTATCTTGAAGGACTGACTGGTCTATGTCTGGTCCCGGGATGATTAGTGCAACACTTTCTGACAAAAACGTCAGCAACAACAGCAGCAATGATACTGAAAGCGAGACTAAACGCAAGCGTGGACATCCGAAGGGCAACGGCGGCGCCAGCTGCAGCAGTGCCAGTGCAGCCCAAGCTGCCGCAATCAAAATGAAAATAATCAACGGCAAACTTATGAAGCGCGCCGTGGGCGCACCGAGGAAGGTGCTGACCGGCAAAAACCTGGAAAAGCCTGTCAATCATCGATTGAATAAAAAATAGAAAATAATATTCTTGCTTTAAGATCAATAAATAAAGTCTTTGTGCTCTATCTTCTATCTTGAAGGACTGACTGGTCTATGTCTGGTCCCGGGATGATTAGTGCAACACTTTCTGACAAAAACGTCAGCAACAACAGCAGCAATGATACTGAAAGCGAGACTAAACGCAAGCGTGGACATCCGAAGGGCAACGGCGGCGCCAGCTGCAGCAGTGCCAGTGCAGCCCAAGCTGCCGCAATCAAAATGAAAATAATCAACGGCAAACTTATGAAGCGCGCCGTGGGCGCACCGAGGAAGGTGCTGACCGGCAAAAACCTGAAAAAGGCTGTCAATCATCGATTGAATAAAAAATAGAAAATAATATTCTTGCTTAAAGATCAATAAATAAAGTCTTTGTGCTCTATCTTCTATCTTGAAGGACTGACTGGTCTATGTCTGGTCCCGGGATGATTAGTGCAACACTTTCTGACAAAAACGTCAGCAACAACAGCAGCAATGATACTGAAAGCGAGACTAAACGCAAGCGTGGACATCCGAAGGGCAACGGCGGCGCCAGCTGCAGCAGTGCCAGTGCAGCCCAAGCTGCCGCAATCAAAATGAAAATAATCAACGGCAAACTTATGAAGCGCGCCGTGGGAGCACCGAGGAAGGTGCTGACCGGCAAAAACCTGAAAAAGGCTGTCAATCATCGATTAAATAAAAAATAGAAAATAATATTCTTGCTTAAAGATCAATAAATAAAGTCTTTGTGCTCTATCTTCTATCTTGAAGGACTGACTGGTCTATGTCTGGTCCCGGGATGATTAGTGCAACACTTTCTGACAAAAACGTCAGCAACAACAGCAGCAATGATACTGAAAGCGAGACTAAACGCAAGCGTGGACATCCGAAGGGCAACGGCGGCGCCAGCTGCAGCAGTGCCAGTGCAGCCCAAGCTGCCGCAATCAAAATGAAAATAATCAACGGCAAACTTATGAAGCGCGCCGTGGGCGCACCGAGGAAGGTGCTGACCGGCAAAAACCTGAAAAAGGCTGTCAATCATCGATTGAATAAAAAATAGAAAATAATATTCTTGCTTAAAGATCAATAAATAAAGTCTTTGTGCTCTATCTTCTATCTTGAAGGACTGACTGGTCTATGTCTGGTCCCGGGATGATTAGTGCAACACTTTCTGACAAAAACGTCAGCAACAACAGCAGCAATGATACTGAAAGCGAGACTAAACGCAAGCGTGGACATCCGAAGGGCAACGGCGGCGCCAGCTGCAGCAGTGCCAGTGCAGCCCAAGCTGCCGCAATCAAAATGAAAATAATCAACGGCAAACTTATGAAGCGCGCCGTGGGCGCACCGAGGAAGGTGCTGACCGGCAAAAACCTGAAAAAGGCTGTCAATCATCGATTGAATAAAAAATAGAAAATAATATTCTTGCTTAAAGATCAATAAATAAAGTCTTTGTGCTCTATCTTCTATCTTGAAGGACTGACTGGTCTATGTCTGGTCCCGGGATGATTAGTGCAACACTTTCTGACAAAAACGTCAGCAACAACAGCAGCAATGATACTGAAAGCGAGACTAAACGCAAGCGTGGACATCCGAAGGGCAACGGCGGCGCCAGCTGCAGCAGTGCCAGTGCAGCCCAAGCTGCCGCAATCAAAATGAAAATAATCAACGGCAAACTTATGAAGCGCGCCGTGGGCGCACCGAGGAAGGTGCTGACCGGCAAAAACCTGAAAAAGGCTGTCAATCATCGATTGAATAAAAAATAGAAAATAATATTCTTGCTTAAAGATCAATAAATAAAGTCTTTGTGCTCTATCTTCTATCTTGAAGGACTGACTGGTCTATGTCTGGTCCCGGGATGATTAGTGCAACACTTTCTGACAAAAACGTCAGCAACAACAGCAGCAATGATACTGAAAGCGAGACTAAACGCAAGCGTGGACATCCGAAGGGCAACGGCGGCGCCAGCTGCAGCAGTGCCAGTGCAGCCCAAGCTGCCGCAATCAAAATGAAAATAATCAACGGCAAACTTATGAAGCGCGCCGTGGGCGCACCGAGGAAGGTGCTGACCGGCAAAAACCTGAAAAAGGCTGTCAATCATCGATTGAATAAAAAATAGAAAATAATATTCTTGCTTAAAGATCAATAAATAAAGTCTTTGTGCTCTATCTTCTATCTTGAAGGACTGACTGGTCTATGTCTGGTCCCGGGATGATTAGTGCAACACTTTCTGACAAAAACGTCAGCAACAACAGCAGCAATGATACTGAAAGCGAGACTAAACGCAAGCGTGGACATCCGAAGGGCAACGGCGGCGCCAGCTGCAGCAGTGCCAGTGCAGCCCAAGCTGCCGCAATCAAAATGAAAATAATCAACGGCAAACTTATGAAGCGCGCCGTGGGCGCACCGAGGAAGGTGCTGACCGGCAAAAACCTGAAAAAGGCTGTCAATCATCGATTGAATAAAAAATAGAAAATAATATTCTTGCTTAAAGATCAATAAATAAAGTCTTTGTGCTCTATCTTCTATCTTGAAGGACTGACTGGTCTATGTCTGGTCCCGGGATGATTAGTGCAACACTTTCTGACAAAAACGTCAGCAACAACAGCAGCAATGATACTGAAAGCGAGACTAAACGCAAGCGTGGACATCCGAAGGGCAACGGCGGCGCCAGCTGCAGCAGTGCCAGTGCAGCCCAAGCTGCCGCAATCAAAATGAAAATAATCAACGGCAAACTTATGAAGCGCGCCGTGGGCGCACCGAGGAAGGTGCTGACCGGCAAAAACCTGAAAAAGGCTGTCAATCATCGATTGAATAAAAAATAGAAAATAATATTCTTGCTTAAAGATCAATAAATAAAGTCTTTGTGCTCTATCTTCTATCTTGAAGGACTGACTGGTCTATGTCTGGTCCCGGGATGATTAGTGCAACACTTTCTGACAAAAACGTCAGCAACAACAGCAGCAATGATACTGAAAGCGAGACTAAACGCAAGCGTGGACATCCGAAGGGCAACGGCGGCGCCAGCTGCAGCAGTGCCAGTGCAGCCCAAGCTGCCGCAATCAAAATGAAAATAATCAACGGCAAACTTATGAAGCGCGCCGTGGGCGCACCGAGGAAGGTGCTGACCGGCAAAAACCTGAAAAAGGCTGTCAATCATCGATTGAATAAAAAATAGAAAATAATATTCTTGCTTAAAGATCAATAAATAAAGTCTTTGTGCTCTATCTTCTATCTTGAAGGACTGACTGGTCTATGTCTGGTCCCGGGATGATTAGTGCAACACTTTCTGACAAAAACGTCAGCAACAACAGCAATGACTACATGACGCGAAACTGAGAGGAGTCACGGTTGCTAATTCGGTCAAACCAGGCCCCAGAGTCGCAAATTCGGTCAAACCAGGCCCCAGAGTTGATTAGGGTTCGTACAGCAAATTCGCCATACAAAAGTCAGGGCAAGGGCTGCTGGTGCGTTCGAAGTTTATTTGCAAATGAAATAATTGTTTTTTTTCTCTCTCATTTTGTAGTACGTTTATAGGAAATTGATTGCAAAAAAAATGTTGCTGAAAAACGTCATAAGTATGTTCCAACTAGTTTTAATATGATTTAACTTCAGTTTTTGCTGATTGCCCTCAAAGCCTTAATGTTTGAATTGCTTGTGTTGCAGCTCTGCGTTTGAAAAGAGTTCAACTTGCCATCACTGTTTCTTGCTGCACTAGAAACGGCAAACTCAATGAGACATGAACTGAATGAAAAAGCAACCGAATATCTGCTGACTTTACCGTCTGAAATCATTTATTTATGCTTTCTGTTGGTACGGGTAACAATCAAAATGACTTCGACCAGTAAAACAAGGTTTTTCGCAACGTTATTTTTACAGCAAATAAGAAAAGTTATCACTTTAAGATGCAAGCAATTGACTGGTAACCGGTGCTGTGCGAATGCTTGGGTAAAAAAACCCGTACACTATCGGACGATTGGAAAAAGCAAAAAATGGTCTGAAAATCATTTCCCCGCTCAGTTTCGCGTCACGTAGTCACTGAACAACAGCAGCAATGATACTGAAAGCGAGACTAAACGCAAGCGTGGACATCCGAAGGGCAACGGCGGCGCCAGCTGCAGCAGTGCCAGTGCAGCCCAAGCTGCCGCAATCAAAATGAAAATAATCAACGGCAAACTTATGAAGCGCGCCGTGGGCGCACCGAGGAAGGTGCATACGCTGCGGCAGTCGATTTTGTGGTTAGCTTATCTGCAGAACAATGTTAAATTACATCCAGCACATTAAAAAAGATATCGGAGGATTTTTTTTATTTACCCTTGGAAGATATAACTAAAACAACCAAAAAATGCGTTAGAAGACCATTTTTGATGAAATAACTTACCAAAACTTACAAAATCACTAAAAGACGGGTGCCCACAACCGAACTAATTGCGGTGCCCACAACCGAATTTGGCAGCCATTTTGAGAAGTAGTGAAAAATTTGTTCGGGGTAAACATATTGGTTGTAATCAATATTGGATCACAAAGTATAATAAATTAACTAAATAAAAATGCATTTTACTCGCCTTCTCGATGGATTCACTTCGATTTATGACACCATTTAAAATGTGTAAAAAAATTTTTGTCTTATTTTTTAAGCACAGAAAGATATATATGGTCCCAGCACAAAGCAGGCGTGTCTGTTCGACTTAGTATTTGGCACAAAAAGATCGTGGTTCCATAATGAACAAATGGCCTTAGTCAAAAAAACCCAGCCTGCTTTCTATCAAGAGATACGAAGGGGTGCCCACAACCGAACCTTTTACCCTACTGTTAAAATAGTTGAAATTTTTGAAAAATATAAACATTTCGTTTCTTTGTAAATCACAAAGCTCATCTTTTATTAACTTTTTGCAGTTATGACAGTCAAATTTTTCAATAGTTTGCATCAATATGAAACCAGAGGAATAACGAAGGGAATCACTCATATGTTCAAACAAACTGGTATTATTGTCAATTATTATAAATGAACCTTCGTCAGTTGGTTCACAATTGAAGGTTCCTGCCTTAAATGCTATTATTTTCATTGAGATCATTATCGTAAGAATATGGTCAAACTCAAAAAGTGAAGGATTATTGTTTGTAACTCTGCTTTTTTTTACCAAATAAAAAAGATTTTCACGCGGGTCTTGATTAAGTCTTGATAATAAAAGAAAATTGGATTTTTCCGCCCAGATATCTTGTGAAAGAGACAAAACGGAAGTAATTGATAAAACTATACCATTTCAACAGTATACAGTTTTAGAATACTGACAACTTTTGACATAGTTTTTCATTTCCTTCAAATAATTTTGGATATTGTTATTCTCACGAAGAGCTGATCGGAAAGGTTTTTTATCAAAAAGAACATGGCTATTCAAACAATCAAAAAGTCTGTTTGTTTTTTCAATAAATATAGCTGTGGACGAAGCTTTTTCTTTGCAATCATTATAACAGCCATTTTCAACCAAAGATTTTATGGCTGCGGATACAGTATGGCCGGCCTCGATAGTCAAGCGGGTAGCGCGCTGGCTTCTCATACCAAAGGCTCCAGGTTCGATTCCTGGCTCGGGCTGGTGAACAACTCATCTACTTCTATCGCTATCCACATGAAGGGAATGAGAATTACAAGAATCGCACAAGTGCGCTCTTGGCAGGCAATGGCAAAACCTCCAAGTGTGAACGAAAAACTGCCAATCGCCGTTCGGATTCGGCGTTAAACTGTAGGTCCCCCCCCCCCCCCCTTTCACAATCCGCTTGAAATGTGTGCTGTAACATATGTTGGCAAAACAGTGTTGCATACACAGTTCAAAAACGGGTGAAATATGTGGTATCACAATGGGCCTTTCAGGCCTCCGAGTGTGTCTCTCATAGAGGCAGCCACCGCAACCTAACCTAACAGTATGGCTAAATATTTGAGTTGCGTATTTAACCTTCATTTTTTCAAATGAATTAGGATGAATATGCTTTGTTGTCAATTTGGGACAGAGGCGGGTTGAATTGTTTTTATCCAATTCATATAACCTGCAAATAATCGACCAAGAAATATGTCCATCAGTCGAAGTTTCATCATCAGCAAATTTGTTGAAGCGAAAGCGATCGTCAACGAAAAAAAAGTATACACACAAAAAAAAGCGCGAACAAGTGAAATTGTGTTGTTGCTTTTGTTGGCTTTTTTGGTGGTTGATTATTTCATTGCGTGTGAAGGCAACGCACACAATTTTGCGAATATTTTCGGCTAGCCGAAGTGCGTATGGGACCTGCTGCGCTGAAAGCAAGGCGCATAACAGCAGCAGTAACATCATCACAGCGCACAGTTCATGATACAAAAATAGAAGGTAGAGCCGATGCTTCTTCTCAGCCGCCATATTGCGCATCTGACACTAAACGTGTTTTTGACGTTCTTCTTTGAAAATGTGCTACCGTACTGTTGTTAGAAAATCCCGTGAACATTTTTTTACGTCAACAAAATTGAAATGTATTTTGTTTAGGTTTTTGGGTTTAGATTGTCAAAATGTATCATTACCTCATCATACTTATAGTTTTGGTGTTTGATGTTTGAGCTAGAATCAACCGTTGACGGTTAAATCGGCGAGTCGCCAATTTGTTGCTTGTTTGTGGGAACAACCCACAAACAAGCAACAAATTGGTTTTTAAGCTCGTTTTTTTTTCAAACTTCAAAAGTAAACAATGCAACTTGGCAATCTAGTCCTTTTCTATAAATCACCTGATTCAAAGAAGTCAAAGCAAACAAAAAGATAATGGTTCTCGAAAAACGCAGCGTAGGTGGTTGAGAAATTTTAATAAGTAATATAAAAATATGAGTTGTTGCTTTAACGGTTGTCGCAATACCCGTACTATTTGCCATAAAAGTGCGGTAACGTTTTTCAGTTTCCCCACAATACCCTTCATGCGTGAACGGTGGATTACTGCGTGCGGTGTGAACTTCAGTGACCTACCCAAGCAGCCAATTGTTTGCTCCATTTCTCCAAAGAAGAAATCTCTTCTGAAAATGGAAGGAGACAACTAAATGCAAACGCTGTCCCGTCCCCGTAAGTACTTGATAGTTCAGCCCAGCTTCATTAGCAGAATTTTCAAAAACCATTCGTAGGCAACAACGATGAAAGTTATACATATGTTAATCTCCTTTCAGAGGGGGATTACATAAGCCAACTTCCGAATTCATACAAATGTTAAATACAATTTTCGCCAACATTAACGGTGAAAGTTTGGTGGAAACACCAAACTACATGGACAAATTATTAACTAACAGTGAAAATTGCACGGTATTAGAGCAACGTGTTGCGAAACGTTTCTTTTTAGGCCGAACATTTTTTAGGATACGGTTTTTGAACAGAAATTTAAAAACGCAAAAAAAAGATCTAAAAATCCTTAGAACCTTAAATAGCCCTAATTTAGTATTACAACGAAGTGGCATTACGACTCAAGCTTTTGACAAATACGAGAAACGTCAATAAACACGTTTAGTGTCAAAACAAATGACAGCGGTTCTACCTTCTATTTTTGTATCATGGCACAGTTGATGTGCGACTGACCACATCAACATAAAGCAAATTATCAAGGTTTATAGAATAGAAGGTTGCGCATTCCGGTTGTCAAAAAATGACAGCGCCTCGTGTGACGTAGGCATAGCTTGGCTCTGATTGGCTGAAAATATTTTTGAGCAAAAAAAGTGCAAAAAGTGTAAACAAATCCAGAAAAAGAAGTTGCCAGATTTTATATTTATACCCCTTAAATAATAAATCCAAATACTTTTCTGGATTTGAGAACAAATATGACCGAAACTGCAACCTACCCTTATGTACTTGTTATGTAACAATTTTATTCATTTTTCTCTTTTTTTTACAGATGTTTTGTTCGGATTGTGCATTCAATTGCCGAATTTTGAAAAACATTCTCGAACGAAAAAATATTTTTTTTATTCCATCACTGCACCGTATGTTTTCAGCTTGCTGCAGATGTTTGGAAATATAATCGTTTGTTATAAGAAGCTCAGCGCCGTTGATATCCAAAAAGACACGTTCCAAATCTCTCATATCGCGCATCATGTCTTCAGTAGGTTTTTTTAAACCACCTTCTGAAAGGTGATCTACCCAAGTGTAGTCCACTTCAGAAGCTTCGGATGGCTCGTTAAGCTTGTGGCATATATAACCTGCCAAATGTTCGAGCCCATCCTGTTGCAGATCTTCTGTCATCTGATCGTGACTGACTTCTGCGGCCTCAGATTCAATTGTTTGGGAAAACGGCCGAAGAAGTCGCCCTGTTCAAAAATTGAATTTAAATCCGATTGAAAATAAGCTTAATATGTGCTTTAAACTTAAACTTCAGGTAAACTTTAAGTTTACCTGTGAGGGAACTCTCTATGACCTCGAGGTCTGGCGTGTCGTCTATTGACGTATTTCCTCTGTCTGACAGTATGCCTTCGTTATGTCCTAGTAAAAATGAGCGAAGCCGATATCGAAATTCTTCGCGGTCCGGGTGGTCGTGCAATCCACCTTTGGCTCGAATTATTCCAAAGAAATTTTCGATAACGTCCTGGTTTAGTCTGTAAGTTAGTACGTAGTCCAGTCCATAGTTTTGGCGTAGCTCAGCATAGAGCAGTCGTAAGGCAGTGTTTGTTTGTATAATGCCTAAAATGTTGAATTTACGTTGATATTATTTAAAATTATTTGTACTATTGCAAAATTAGGTTACCTTTTTGAAACGGTAACATCGTTGTTTTGTTTACTACGCGTAACTCCGTCATCATATGTGTCATTTGGTCAATAATAACATTTTGCTTTTCCAGCGCTAAGCCATAAGCAAAACGTCGCTCACGACACCCATCTTTTGGCACTCGTACGTTAAGCACGTCGAACCAGTCATTGATCTACCATAAAATGTTATATTGTTTATGTATTAAAATTGAATTGAGATCATGAAAGACGCCCTTACAAGTTTGAATAGTTGCGAGCATTCACTCCAATTTTCACCACCCAAACCTCTCAGGCTAGCAACTCTCGATATAGCCATCGCCACTGTATGCGAGAATAGCTTAGTTGCTAAACTCACTTTTTGACGTTCGGCACCCGCAACGTTGATGTGTTTTTCGTTTATTTTATATGTAATTGTAAGATCCGACGAAGTGAGCGACAAGAGTTGATGTTCTTTTTGACTAATTTGCCGTTGATAAGAAACCCGTGATCTAAAAAGTGGTTTCTTACCAACTTTATTAGATGAGGCACATCGGCAAATGCAAAAATCTTGTGGTCGTCGCATATGAACCTGTATAAAAAAATATTATGAAGTGATAATATTATAAAGTAATAATCATTTATTTAAAATACCAAGGGCTATCGCAACTGACTCCTAAATCTGTGAATAGCCCCCTATTTCCGCCACCCAAATCACTGACTACTGCAGTAATGGTAAAGCCGCAGCGTTTTATCTGCCTTATTATGTTGAACAAAATTTCTCTTGTCATTTGACAATCGAAAGCAAAAAATATAGGCTGCTTCCATTTCGCCACGAGTCCTGTTATTATTGTAGAACGTTATGAAATGTATCATAGAGATTTAAATTAAATTATGTAAATATGTATAAACTCACCTCTGAGCATAGCCACCTGAACGTAACTTGCTGGTGCTAATGTTGTGTCCGATGATTTATTATAACAATATTTTTTTTTAATTTTCATCTCATCATAGCTCAGAACACACAGTTTTTGAACGTCATTAAGCTGTGTAGTTGCTGCCAAAAGCTGCAGCACAGGCTTTAGTATACCTGGCGATATGTCTATTTTGTGTGCCCAGCTTTGAAGAGTGCGAATGGCCGATAATGGAAACTCTTTCCGTTTTAGTAATTTATATGCCCTTGCACTCGTTGAATGTAGGGTTATAGACTGCGCTATGTCAGCTTCAGTCCACGTCCGTCGCTTTCCGCCACTTCGAATTTTCGCCACTTGCCCGGCCGTAAAAATGTTTTTTAATTGTGTCTCCAGATTTTGATTTTCAGCACGTAACTTTAATAAATTTTGTTCCAAAGTACTTATTGTCTGCTCTTTCGAATCTAATTCTTTTTTTAGCTTAAAATTTTCGAGACGGAGACTTGCATTGTAAGTTAAATTTGTTTATGGAATCAATTATATATATACATAAAGAATATTGCGACTAACAGTTTAGCCTCGACAAGCGCAATCTTTGCTTCTCAGCTCTTTGTTGGAGTGCTCTTCAATGACTTCATTCTCTAGCACCTCCAACACGCTTTCGTCGATATTTGATGGGCCTGGTAGTTCTTCAACATCGCCGTGTACTTCGAGAACTGTGGGGATTGCGGTTGGCTTCAAACGGAAACCATTATGTTTGCATAATCCTGTATGTAATACAATTGCTTTACGTTAGGAAAAATTTACAGAACATCTAGTACTATATAATTACCCATTTCGAACTGCATGTTCCGCTCCAAGTCGTCTGTTTTAAAATGATCTGAGCACATTCGTGCGTTTTTAAACTTAAACTTATTGTCGCGGCCACAGAAGACCACCCACTTTCTATATAAGCTCCGCTGTTTCGGGAAGCAATAAAATCGACAGCGCGATTTTCCGCTGTAATTCTTGCAGTTTGCCACCGAGCACTTCATTTCGCGTTCACAAATATTTACAAAGTGTGTGGAAATAAAATATTTCCGTTGATGGAAAAAGCAAGGCATGTTTTGTTTTGTTTTTTTAGGGTTTTTAATTGTACATTTGTCAAAAAGTGGCAACTCGATTTTGGCCTCCTCCTACGTCATCAACATGGCTAACGTTGGGAATGCGCAACCTGTATTCTATAAACCTTGGCAAATTATGAAAGCTGACTTCGAATTGAGAAGTTTGCCGAAGTCATCGCGAATATGTTCGAATAGCCGAAGTGCGTATCATGGCACAATAAACAAGGTAGTGGCAGGAAGGAGCGAATTTTATTTTTTTCTCGTCAGAGTTCGGTAGGTTGTCAGAAATTTTTGTCTGCTTTGTTTACATTCGGCGAACAGCATGGCCACTCAACTCTTTTTCTGTGAAATTTTAAGCATGTTTGCAATGACGAAAGGATATTATTTTTCCAATTTTCGTTAACTTTTATGAATTAACGCAAAATCGGCGAACTAGCACTTAGCACTTTTGCCCCTAATTGTAAAACAACAGATTAAAACAAAGAAGCTATGTACTTTTGCTGTTAATTGGTGTATTTTTACGTTTTCGAATAGACCAAGTGGTCTATTCGATGCTGGCAATACTGTTGGCAAGAGAACCGTCCGTCCGATTTGACAATGAACCGAACAAAAACACTAACAAAATACACGTGAATTTTTTCGCTCCTTCCTGCCACTACCTTGTTTATTGTGCCATGGTGCGTATGGGACCTACTGCGCTGGTACGCAAATTTGTGCCAGTTGACACCTCTATGTGTTTATTTGCTTAGTGATAATACTCAAACAGCAGCCAAACTAATGCACTCCTGGCAATCATTCTCCAACGTCGTAAAGTCGAACAATAACCGGCAAAGAGAAATAGAGAAGGCTGAAATAACCATGGCAGATTATAGACAATGTCTAGAAAAACACACACACCCAGCAGGGAGGCACCTCACCATGCGATAGTTCAAGAGGAAAAAAGTAGTTCCCCTATCACATAGAGTACGAGAAGTTAACTGGTGATATCATAAAAGATATTACAAAGATACTATCCGAAGAAAAAGATAATCGAATAACAGAAAGAACAATACGACTATTGAATAACATCAAATTGAAAATAAAAAAGTACAAAACAATCTAGATCTATCCATTATAAATAAAAGGAATGATGAACTAAATCATAATATTAAAATTTAATAATCAAAGCCTTAAAAAACACAATAATAAAGATCTACTTCACTGCTTTAAATGATGGGTCCTTTACCTTCAGAATAGGCGATTTCAAATCAACTCCGGACATCGCATGTATCAACAACCAGACTCTAAATAACTCCTAGAAATGATGCCTACCCAACAAGATCACAACATCACTAACAGTAGCCAATACTCATAAAAACTTACCTAACCTACAAACCAGACAAGAGAACCAAGACAATTCATAACAGAGTCCTAAAAGATATCAACGAGGTTAAGCTCGGTGATACCCTGGAATATCAAATGTACAGAATACAACAGCAGAAGTTCCAATTACCCGCTACTATTAAAACACAATGTAACGTCAGACTTCATCGAACATGAAGGTCTAAAACCAACAAGCACCTGGTTAGTCTTTCTCCAACCAACTACCTACTTATGTATTTTTTAGCGCTTCATAAAATGAATAAAAACAGTCCAATGTTTTCAAAACATGTAAAATGTTTTGCGGAAATACTTTTATGTCCTCAAAAAGAAAACACGCAATGATTTTGTTACTTACGATATATTGCTTAAGGTTCATATAAAAAACATCTGTGTGTTGTTATATCAAGAGTATACTTGGAACTACATATTCTACTGTCGGTTGGGGTATGGTGAATATTGGGAGTTCTGGTAATTTCCGCTGGATGGTGTACGCTCGTTCAGCACAGTTTCGTGCGCTCTATAATTGGGATAGTTTGGTGCAGCGTAGTTGGGGTAATTTGGGTAACTGGGACGGGTGGGATAATTTGAAGGGTAGTTTGGATATGGGCGTCGCGTGGTGGTTGTCGTGGCCGGCGTCAAATACTCTGGGTATAAATTGGGCACATCGATGCCATCACCGAAATGATAATCCAACTCCAAAGCTGTCTCCTTCGAGTTGGTGAAGCGCAGGAAAGGACCGAATTCGGTTGTAACGTTGGGCCAGACGCCGGGATTCAAATTCGGTATGCCATACAGAGCGAAGTTGACCCACATGATGATCAGCGCACGGGACAGTGTGCGGTCCTGCGGATTTAGGCGACTGACCTCATCCGGGTAGGGGAAGAGGTAGATGTTGTCGTCGCTCAGTGTGGCGTCTGCTTCAAATGGTAATGGATTCTGCAAGTGTCCGAAGCGGTGGAATTCGCCGCGATAGTCGAAGCAGTACAGGTAGGTCGGCGCTTTCTTGTACGTGTAGCGTATGGTGTCCAGCACCGGTCCGCGATACAGTATCAAGTTGATGAGCTGTGGAGGGTGGATATTGTTATTGGGTTGTCACTTAGAGGAACGCTTTGCTCGCTCACTTCTAGTAGGCCCTGAACCAAGTTTGGCAGGGTGGGATTTGCCAGGTCGGCTTCGGTGAAGATCTCACGCAGTGCCAAGTTCTTCCAAGCCATGTAGTGGCGCGGGTTGGCTGTGTGCCTCAGCACGACGTTAATGTAGTCGGAGGCGTTTCGTGTGCGCAGACGCGTCAGCTCTTCGTAGAAACCTGGGCCGATCGGGCAACAAAGAAAATCAGCAAAATTATTTAATGGGTGTGCTCAATGAACTTACTGGACATGAGAAATGCGCCAGCGTCCTTGGCCACGCCCGCAATCATCGGCACCGTTCGATTGGCCACCAGGGCGGCCGGATGCTGCGGCAAGTAGCCGAACTTGTCGCCGACGGACAGCATAAAGCCGCCCATGAAGTGCAGTCCGCGTGGTTCATTTTCTTCCTGTTTGGGTGAAACGGATTTCGGATCGTAAGTCGCTCCAACTGACGTGCGTGTACTGTACAAACCCAGTGCCGTTTCATGGCCTCCAACAATTCGGTGGTGCTCAGGCGTTCGAAGCAGCTGTTCAGATTTTGCAGCTCCTGCATGCCGGTGCGCGGGCAGCGGGCAGTGCGCGCAAAACTCCTGGCCGTCGATAGAGCGTCCAGCTCCAAGAAGAACGGACTCAATGCGGTGCCCGATTGCAGAATCACCTTGTGGAAGAGTCCTTGAGCCTGTTGAAATGTAGCACAATTGATTATTCGCGCGTTCAGCCGGCTGCATTCGAGCGACCAACCTTATCAGTGAGCGTCAAGGCGTGCACCAGCGACGCACCACCCGCCTGGCCGAAGAGCGTGACCTGGTCGGGATTGCCGCCGAGCGGCCGTATGTACTGCTGCACCCACTCCAGGGCCATCTGTATGTCGGCCAGCGCCACGTTGCCGGGCATGTCGTCGGTGAGTGTGGTGAGGAAGCCGAACGGCGCCAGGCGGTAGTTGACCGACACCAGCACTACGTCCTGCTCCAAGAAGTAGTCGGGCTGTGCTTCGTCAGCGCCGCCATCGAACAGCATCTCGCCGTGTATGAAGACCATTACCGGATACGAGCCGGGCCGCTGAGTACACAAATAACATTAGCTGATTGCTGGCGGTGTCGAAGGGCAAACACAACAGAGACTTACAGCTGGAGCGAAAACGTTGAGCGTCAAGCAGTCGTTGACGTTCTCACCGCGCGCTTCGGCGGCAAAGACTTTCTTCAAATCGGGAAATTGTGGACATTTGGCGCCCTCTTCGGTGGCCTCAATGATGGCGTTGCTGTTGCTGCGGGGAACGTTTGCTCTCTGATTGGGGAAAGAAAGTGTTTCGGTTAGGGGATTTCATTGAAGATAATCAAATTCTTATTTACTCATATATGTAATTTTCAGTGCAATATTTTAATATTATTTATGTAAGAGAAAGAGTCTTATTTACAAAACTGTGTGTATGACCATCACAAAAAGTATGTTGTGTTACTGAGTAACCTTACACAGGGGGTTGAGGTCCGCATTTTAAAGTTTTATGTAGATTTTTTTATACTTAATAGGAGCTGCGTTGTCTCTATCCAACTCCGACCGGGATTCCCTTAGATTTTCGATTAACCTGGAGAAGCAAAGTCGAAATCTTTTAACAAAACTCGACAAAAAGCTGAGCTGAGCTTTGATTAAGTAGAAATCGATTTGCACATCCCTGCCTCATAGAAATTGTACTACCCGGGAAGAGGCGTAGTCGATATCGATAAATATATAATGAGCCAGTGGCGCACACAGAATTTCTATTGGGGAGGAGGGGAGGTTCGCGTACAACTTTTGAGCCTAACACCATTCGAAACCATATTTTGTACTAGCAATTTTTGTGTTTGGAGGGGTTTGAACCCCTAAAACCCACTATGTACGCCACTCTAGAGAGCTTATATTCAATATGTAGTATTATATTTGTCATCTTCACTCCTCCTAAAAGTATAAATCACTCAATGTACTAGAATGTTAATTAAAAGGAGTTTTCCATGGTTATCATCCTACATCCTGATGACTATATCCTTCGTTGGCTTGATTGGGTCCTTGCACTTAATGGTCTGTCGTCTACTCGGCAAGACCGGACAATTACACTAAGCATTCTTACTTTTTTAAAATTGTTAATCACTCTTAAACTCATTAAACTTGACTTGGAATTTAATTTGATTTTATATTCATTTCAAGTTTATGAAGAAGCTAACCAAAAAGCTGCAGTGAATTTGCAAGTATGCGCTTTTTCACATTTATTAAATTTGTATACTTGTATATATATATATTAATTATCATATACACACATATATATGTAAATTTAAGTACTTTTTTGAGACACTGTGCACTGTTCGTGTGCAGTTTTATCAATTCCATCTTTCAAGCTTTTCACTTTGGTCGAACTCGTCTTCTCACTTCGCATTCACTTACTTGGAATCGTCCCAGACCGCCGCCAACTACACCGTATCTGATGCCCAGGAACGCGTTCACCGGTCGATGTTTGATGGTCTTGTAGGCGATTTTGCCGCGCAGCAAACCCAAACGCGGCACCACGATTACGTCGGGTTGTGTGGGCGGAGGTGGCGGCTGTACGGGGACTGGTCGGTACACGGGCGGAGCCCGACTTTCGAGGTCGTTTTCCGTCTCTACGGCGCCACCCTGATCGTCGTAATCGGCATAAGGATGGGCGTTGTGGCGGTCGTAGTGCTGTGCACCGCAAAGTGATAACACGAGGAAGAGAATCACTGCGAGGCGGATGAGAACCGATGCGTTGCTGCGGGCGCGGAGCAGCATTTTTTCGCGACTTGACGATGTGACAGTACAAGTTGTACTGATTCTGAAAATCCGAATTATTGCGACCACTAGCCGACTGGATTCAGAGTATTAGTGCCGATAATGTTGTTGCTGGTCTTTGCATTTCATTAGTTTTAGTTTGTATATTTGTTTTTAGTTAGTTTATTTTAAGTTTTATATTTATTGCTATAACCCATTCAGATCGTGTGCGATTCAATTGGAATCTTTTAGAACATTCAGTAGAAGTAGCTAAATTAATTGGTTTTATTTTTAAACATAAAAAAGGAAAAAGAATTAAAAAAATTATGAAAAATTAAAAATAAAAGATTAAAAAGGCAAACAATTTAAAATAAAATATTAAAAATGTGCAAAAATTAAAATTAAAAGATTAAAAAAATTCAAAAAATTTACCATAAAGAATTAATTTCTATAAAATGATTTTAGAATTTTCAAACATGAAAGCCATAGTTTTGCTGAAAATCTGAAAAATCTGTCAATAAACTAAGGCTCAGGCCTGAAAGGGATAACTACATAACTACATACACATACACACGCATATTGGCTGCGCGCGTTTTTTGTGCTGTCTGACGAAGTTCAAACTTAATCGCCCGAGTGACTTCACCGCTTCATGTTTATGTTGTAATTGACTCTTTTGTTGTTGGATGTTGCGTGTCCAATGCTGGGAGCATCTTCTTTATCTGCCATGTTGCAATTGGTCGGTGACGGACGCACTTTCATTGCGGGTTATCGCCGACGCCAGCCACAGCGGCCTTTCGAGCCATTTAAGCGTCAAACGCTATTCCCATTTTTCGTAACGAAACCAAAACTAAATTTCTTTTTTATTGAACTTTTTCGCTCGTCTTCTGCTCGCTCCGGATTCATTGACTTGTAGCCGGGGCCTTGCTCGGTCGATTGTTATCTGCCCAGCACGGTGACACACTTTTATGCAAACACAGGCTGACAAATAATCAGCGATCGCAAAAAGTGTCAGTTTCACATAAATTCACTTTTCGCACAAATTCGCTTTTATACTCGCGGAAAGTTCTTAGAACTCTTTAAGTTGGGTTAAAAGAAGAGTTCTTAATTAAATTTCATAAGTATTAATTTTTTAGGTACGCAAAAATGAGCCATCAAAATGTTCTTGTCGAAACAGGTGTTGCAAAGTTGTTCATAGAATCAGTTATGAAATTGTGGAGACTCTTTAAATCCTTTGAAAATTACATACTTTTTTTAAGGTGGAGCTGTCTTGAAGTCTGTCTTGAAGTCGAAAATGTAAGATATTTCAAGGAAACCTTGTTATAACCCTTTTAGACCCTGTGTGCACAATTGCGTGTGTGTGTTTAAGAAGCGGAAGATCTGCAATGGATACATTAGAGTAACGAAAAATCCCGAAAATACGGAGATCTCGTGATTCCTTCTTTTAGAAGTAACGGACATCTAAATGCTTCGAGATTGAGCGCCTAAGCAGAAACGACCAAATATTCAGTTTCGGTTTCGGCCCAAATAAGTGGTATCGGTTTCAGTTTCGGCCAAAAAAAGGCCGAACGGCCCAAACCGAAACTTTATAGAATATTTGTTTACATTTTACTGTGTAGCAGATAAATACTTTAGATGTCAACAATGTAAAAAAACTTTTTTTTTAGCTCACAGCTGAAAAGTTTGGCCTGAAAGTTTGAACTTAACATTATCAAATCGGTGGGTAAGCGTATGAATTGACACGTTGATCGTCCGCTTTGAGTGCTTTGGGTCAATTCTAACATAAAATAATCATTATTTTTCTGTATAAACAATGACTTTGATTAACGGGGCGAAATAATGATAAAGTTATTCGAGTTTTAATTTGCAAATTAAGAGATTGAATCACATTAACGAACAAAAAGAAACTCAACTCAACTAAACTATTGAAAGCTGTTGCAGATCAGCTGCTAATCTATCAACAGATTAGAAGACAAATTAATCTGTTTACGATCCAAGTTGTGGCAAAGAATATAAAAGTGCTCAAGTGTAATACGTAGGTGAGTTTTGTAAAAGTATGTTTGTGTCATTGGCACTTGGAGAATATTAACTTTTATTTTAAATATATGAAAACTTTTAGCTAAATATATACCAGGTTTATGGTGATGATTGCTTATCCGTGGCAGAGTTCGTGAGTGGTACACGCGATTTAAAAATTATTGTCAGGACATAAATGTGATCAACGTGTTAGCCAACAGAATTCCGTGATCACCGCAGATTCCACCAACGCTGTGCGTGAATTCATCAAAGATCACTCGAAACCTTAATTGTAATTTTTGTAATTGGATTTAAGCATCACAATAACATAAATGTATCGTGTTTTAACTGTACATTTGGTTATCAAAAGACGTCATCTCATCGCTAGATAATTGTGACTGATTTGTCGACTGAAAGTTGCATTTTATCTCTCAACCACTTCCTGTTTTCATCAGATGCGGCATTTCCACCTTTTCCAAAAAGTTTGTATTTGCCAAAGGAAAAAAAAAGAAGTAGAAGCCCGATCTAAAACACCCATTAGGCATGCTTTTAGTTCATGAAAATAGGCGTATTGAGCCTGAAGTGGACTATTTAAAAAAAAACATATTGGTTTTACCAAAAATATAAGTTTTAATCTTTTTTTGATTTGTTTAAAGGTGAAAAGACCTTTTTGCTAATGTGACAACGTACACACCGTGTATGGTGATTGAAAATGTTGAATAATTATAGGCTATGAGGGAGATTCTGACACCCAAAACCCCCTTCCCCTTTGGCTACGCCCTTGCATGATGGTGAGCCGCATCCATTGTCAGTCGTAAATCCACAAAAGGACGCACATGGGCACATTCGGATTCCACATGATGAAAAGGACAGTCTCGTTTCGATCGTAAACGCTTTCTGCAAAGTCAGAATTGGTCGTCTGAAATATATTTCAAAATATACCTAAAACCGACGATATTGTGTCTGGATTCGGAATTTACTGATTGGTTCAAAATTCTGTGGTCAAAAGTAATAACCGCTTACGTCGACTTAAGAAGAAATTGAGTTATGGACGCCACCACGTTCCCTTGACTGTGCTCTACGTTTTTGTAAAATCGGGAAGTTTGTAACTTTAACCCTTTCAGTCACAATGTCCAATATATTGGACAGCCCATACAGTTCATACAGAACGGGTTTATTTTCATGTCGGAAAGGGTTAAATTAAAAAAACTTATTAATAAAAACCTATTCGCATTCCCATAATGAATACACTATGCGCTAAAACTTTAAAACTGAACAGCAATTTTCGACTTAGGCGGTTATTGCTTTTGACCACAGAATTTAGTAACTTTGTGGTTTATTTTTTTACAGCGCCATCTAGCTGTGACTAGTAGTAACGCTGGTGCATGCTCTCACTACGAAAGTAGACCAAATTCACCATAATTCCGAATTGTGTCCATGCTAAATGTATGGTGAATACTTACCACTGCACAAATGTTGAACCTGAAAAAAGGTGAAATTAAAAATTGGCAAGAAGGAAAAATTCGAACTAATTTCCAAATTTGACCAGTTAAACGACATCGGTAGCGGCCTGCATTGTAATTGGCAGTGGTGCGCCATGGGTTGTTCGACTGTCTAAGCCCAGCGTAATGTGCGTGATTTTTGTTGTTGTTTTTTTGTATGGCAACTACTGAAAACGGGTTCAGGAACATTTAATTACACAGGGCAACAAATTTAGGCTTTTTGTTGGTTTTTCTGGTTTTGACATCAGTTCTTGGGAAATTAGGGACCGCTGATTTTGAATCCGCAAACCGTTTTTAAAACTTAGTTTCCGTTTGGGATTGTAACTTCTAAACCAATAAACCGGTGATTTTGAAATTGTAATTTATTTTTATAAGTTTTGAAATTCCGCGGTAATTGGACTTCAAAGTCGGAAAATATGTAATTTCAAGGTGTTTTCTTCATTGTTGAAAAACATGCACATTTTTCGTAAATCAATTAACGAGTTAGGTGTAAAACGAAAGTGGAAACATGAAATAATACAAAACAGCCAAATTATTTGGTGTGATTCCCACTTTAATCGAAATTATAGCAATAATGTACCAAAGTAATTTTCATAATTTTTCATACTGTTTGTTCAAAAAATTAGAGGCCTCAAGAAATGCGCTTTTTTATGTTCCATTTATAGTCTCAAATACAAACAAAAACAAAATGATTTTGAATTACTCGAAACAAAAAAAAAATTAAGGATTCGCAGGAATGTCGGACTAATTACACGACACAATCCATGGAGCCAAAAAAATTGGCCACAGGATCCAATTGGCACATCTTGACTGGAGGAGGAAGACAGAACAGAGCATTTTCTCTTTGGGGTTCTGATATGAGAATGGACCACTTCGTTCTCTCACTCTGCGCAATATCCTGAGATTCATTAAAGAATCAAGAAATTTCGTGTAGGAAGACTTGTAGTCCCCATTCCTTCTTTATTACTTTCTTTCTTTCTCTCTATAGCCCCACCTCACTTTCCTCTATCACCCTTTTTTTCACGAGTCTTAAGCACATTGGGTTACCTAGCCTGAGTTGAACCCTCTTGGGTTCACTTTCTCGGCTCCACTCATATCCATCCATCCATCCATCCGAGAGGCGGCAAGCCCGAAGATCTCACTGTCTGCTCCGAACATTCGTCGAAGTGTGCAGTGTTAAGGTTAATAAAATGTGTTTTGCTCTTCATATGAACTCGTTAGAACAGATTTGGCGCAAGGATTGTTCTCCCAGTCCTGTTTCTTGTTTTATGCGTACAAACACAGCCTTCTTCGCTTGGCACCGATTACTCTTAGTCGCGACACTCATAAAATAAACCGCCTTTCTGTGCTCCCGCACGTGTGTGTATGTCAATGTGAACATGTGTGTGTGTGTATGTATGTACTGGGCAATATTGACCATGGCAGACACATTCGTCGCACAAGTCATTTTTATGGCAAGCAATGCGGCCGTTATGCGGCAATAATGGCCAATTTGAATTATCATAACAATTCGCAGCTATTCTTTGCTTAACTCGCTGCTCCCCCTTTGCGCTTTGGGCTTTTTAAGTAAGAACGTAGTCGCAACGTTGAGCGGATTGGCTGTGCGACTGCAACGGCGCGTAATGGGCTCCCCAACCCCTCTGTGCATGGGGCGAGGCGAGGCGAGGCGAGAGGAAGCGGATTGCTGCAATACCAGCGCGACATTTACACACCCTGTTTGTTGTTATTGTGCTTGTTGTAACTTTTATGACAAATTCATTTGTTTTGATGAAGACATTATGGCCGCGTTGTGCGAAGGGGGGTGGGTGGGGGCAGCACTGCTGACACGCTACAGTTGAGTTGAGGCAGCGTGGCACCCGGCTGGTGTTGGGATGGCAGGAAGTGGTAATTTATTTATGTATATTCTTCGTAAAATGCAGGAACAGGGGAACGGGTGACATATGTTGGCAAAGAAGTGGCATAACGGTTGGCATAGCCAAGATTTTCTAAATGTAATAAATGTACGATTTCGGGCAGCAGTTGGAAAATTGTTACTGAAAGCCAGTTTAGATCCGGCATGCTTTGCTATACCGTTAAATTAAATTCGATTTCGATTCTCAAGTTGAAAACACGAATGTGTTTTACTATAAAAAATGATTTCAGAAATATACAAAATTATCACTGAGTTTTACTTTTACCAGACTGTCATCATTGGGGTCTGTGATCGAAAAATAACATTTCTCGTCCTGCAACGTTAGTAGAAGGAAAGAAGCTGAGTAAGAAATTGGGACAATAATACAATTTCTCTTCTCTAGGGGCTACGTGACCCTGCAGGAATGTTGGCTTTGTATCCTTGGATCAAGGTTTCTGTCTACTCTGGCAAGCGGAACGCAAAGGAATCATCGGTTCTGTTCAGCTTTATCACAACTGGCTAATAGATCTGCTATGGGACTGAAGGGACTTTACAGTGGTTCAACTTAAACTAAAAACTGGTAATTTAATTACATCTTTAATCAGTCACACAATGCGCGGAATCTACTTTGCCTGACCTGATTATTCTATCAGCGTTGTCTCAGATTTCGTCAGAACTTCCTCGTCCTTTGGATCGTGTTGCGCTCGACTGTGTCACTGTCAGCTTACGACACATACACACATATGTACAAATTCATCTATGGCTGTACTTGACTGCTCATATTATTGTACAACAAACAGTGTGCTTCAATGTTATACCAACTCGCACTCGCACTCACACTCGCACACACACAACACTAATGGAGCAGATGAAAGTGTGAAATCATTAGCAAAAGGATACTATCAATGAAATCAGAAATACAAATAGAGGATCAGCGGGAGCATCCTTTTATTTACGAACACAATAGCCGCACAACAATGCAATGATATGAATGCACTTGAATGAGCGCAAAGATACATGCAAACAAAAAAAAAGTGGAATAAAAATAAACACAATTACAACAATTGAGGAGTTTCCGGTGCACGTTGCACGCTGCATTTCATTCACTACTCGCAAACGCTGCAAAACAATAAGCAGACACCCTGTATTGTTGGCGAGTTGCGGCGATCATCAGGTGCGCGCAACCTGGCCGGCAGTGTTCAAAGGTTGTGATTGCTTCGCGTATCAAATGCGCTCACTTCGAAGGAGAAAAGTACACACATACATATGTACATATCTATTTATTACATTTTGTGTCGCAACCTGGTTGTCGTTGTTGTAACGAGTTATTGTTGGATCGGTTTTTGGACTATTGTCAGTATTGACAGTCACGTAATTGCCCATAACTCGTTTAGTTTGTTACCTAACTCGGCATATTGTGTGCCTACTTTCGATAAGTTTTGTACTTTTATGTAGCTGCTGTCCATTTCTCGATCATTGATAAGCGTTAAGTTACTTTATAGCGTCTGCCAGTAAGTTAGAAAATATGAAAAATTGTTACACATTAGTAGTGATGGCGTTCAATCAGAAGAGACCTTGAGGCCTTTGTATTCATGGATCAAACAAAAAAGAAAAAAAAGAGCTGTTCTTTTCTTGGCTCTGCTAGAAAGTGTTAAAATTGTTTTGTATAATATGCAAGGATCTTATTACAAATTTGAATTATCTAACTCTAAGTTAGATTTATTCTAAGGTTCTCATTGTTTATTTGGATGACAAGTACAGTCCGACCGTTTAGAAACAATTTTTTATGTTCAAAACTACATTGGAGGTAGTAGTCAAGGTCCTTCGATCTTTTACTGTATTTAACTGGACTATAATTGGGACTGGACTGGAACTGGTGGCGCACACAGGATTTCATTTTGCACTAAAATTACACTACCACTATGGGTCTGCAGGACATTTTTCACTACCACTAAAGAAATTTATTGACAGCTGAATTTTTCTTTTCTTTTTTTGTTTTTAGTGATGGTGGCAAAAAGCACCACTAAAAAAAATTAGTGGAAAACAGTTTCGCTCCCATTTAATAAAGATCAGTGATCATATTACCAGATATATTTAGTAGTAGTGATTCAATTAGTTAAGTTTAGTAGTAATTCAAAACCCCCATGTCTGATTTTGAGGATGCTTTGCGTATAATTTTTGAGCCGAATACCATTCGAAACCATATTTTTTACCAGAAATTTTTATGTTTGGGGGATTTGGAGGGTATTTGTCCCTCTGCGTGCGCCAGTGACTGGAACTATTTATTGATTTAGCTGTAATCTGGCTAAATAAATAAAAAAGCTTAACAATTAATTTAAAGGTTAAAAATCAAGAAGATCAAGAAGAAGAAAAAATTTCGAAGGACAAGGTCAAACCCGTCTCATTCGATAGAGGACCTCAGTAGATGAAAAAGTGTCAAGGGATTTTTCCCAGAATGTTCGAGTTTTTTTTAAATGCAGTTTAAAGATGGCGGCTTAATGCCCCTTACTGAAACTTTTGAAACATCATATCTTTTGACTCAAATGTCATAAAGGAATAATTTTTACGTCAAATGAAAGTTAATGATATGCAGTCGATGAAACAATATCCTTTTTGGAAAAATTTTATAAAACAGGATGTGAAGGACATAAACTAAATTTTTATCCTTGAATATTCTGGAAACCGTGAGAGCTAAATTTATATAAGTGACTTCTGGTTTGACCTTGTCCATTTTTTCAGTGTTGCACTGTGTAATTTTTGAACTCTGAAAGAAAACAAAACAAATTATTCATTAATAAATTTATTTGGTATTAAATATTAAAGTTAATAATAGAGAGAGAGAGAGAAGAATTAGACAGAAGTCTTAGCCATTAAAGTCGCTCAGAATGTAGAAGAAGTTTGTCGTTCCTCGTTGCATTTTCTGCAAACATCCGAAGAGCAAATTTCCAGTCAAATATCCTGCAAGAAGATCCTCCTCCTCAATGATACTAATCTGTCTGGGATCAAGACCCTCTGCTTGGGTTAGCTTTGAGTTGGCGGCCAATTTTGTTAGAAACAATTTGCATTTTACTTTTCTTCAATTGGTCTAAGAAGTTGTTTAGGGCCCATAAATGAATTGAATTTGTTTTTGCCAGCAAGCAAGTTCGTCGTCTTCGAGTTATACATGACTAGTTATCTAATGTGATCTCTCCGACCCATTCGATACCGTTCGAGGATTCAGACAGGGCGATCCTTTATCCTGCGAACTCTTCAACTTCACCATGGAGAGTGTTCAGCGCAAGGCCGGTGTACATCGTAATGGCACAATCTTCAACAAAAGTGTCCAGCTCCTTACCTACGCTGATGACATTGATGTCATCGGGCGTAACAAGCGAGATGCCACCGCTGCATTTGCGGCTATCGAAAGAGAATCTGCCAAAATGGGTCTGGTGGTAAATGAGGGCAAGACGAAGTATATGCTGTCTACACGCAGGGACTCGCAGCGGCTAGGGTCTCACGTCGAGGCCGACAGGTATAACTTTGAAGTTGTCAAGGAATTCGTCTACCTTGGCACCGCCATCAAAAGCAGCAATGATGTCAGTCTGGAGATAAAGCGAAGGATTACTCTTGCCAACAGGTCTGGGTAGGCAACTTGCAATCTATAAGACGCTCATCTTGCCTGTGCTCCTCTATGGCGCTGAAGCATGGACAATGGCGCAGAGGCGCCTGGAAAGAAGTTTTGCGGCAGGCCGTAACCCAATAACGGGTTGTTATGGTCAGTTAAGTAAGTAAGTAAGTAGTTATCTAATGTAACTATATGTATGTCAGCGTAAGCACATCCTATTTTTTTGTAACGAAAATATTGCAACATATTTACACATGAACGGCAAAATTCCCTAATAATCTTTTTTATTTATTACAAATAAAACTTTTGGAAACCAATTTCTAAAGCATACGATAAACATTTTTGTGCAGCGTACGCGTCTCTCACGCGTAGACGTTGGTATAAAAAAAATTTTAATTTAAATTTAATCAAACAAATGTTGACTCTCAACATGTCCCATAGACCCTAAGCGGATCACATTTCCTGCTCTAAAGCATTGTTTTTTTAGTCCAAGTCATTGACTTAACGATGAGAAAAGCATAAAGAACTCAATTTTTCTTGCGGAGGTCCCACACTACATCGCCTATTCATTCGCACAATCCAAACCAAATATTAGGCGACAATTACTTTGTCAACCTATACGGCTCACACAAAAAACATCGAAGGACCTTTGAACAATGCCAACGCAGCGCACACTCAACAATATTCAAAATGAAGTGAAAACTAAAAACATGTGATGGAATTAAATAATAAAAAAATGTTTTCAAAAGATTGCAATTACAGCCTACAAAATATGCCTTTGAATTCAGAATAGAAAAAAAAGGTGGAAAAGGAAGTGGGCGTTAACTCGTTGCCGTGGAAAAGAGAAATAACCAAAGTGTTGCCAACAAAGAGCCAACAGTCTGGCAAAGCACCCATTATTATGATTGCCAGCAACATATGATTAAATTGTCCCATTAACATACACACACACACTCGTAAGTACGCGTACTGATTCACCGATTTTACAATGATTGTGAGTTTGACATTTCCCCCTCGACTTTCACGTGACTGGCAAATAGAAAAAAAATAAATAAAAAACCATTGAAAGCAGCTCTGAAATGTCACACGTTCGCGAGGTGACCACAGCGCAATATTGTGCAAGCAACAGTGGCCGCCGATGAGGTCGAGCTGTGAAGGGGTTGGGGAGAGGGGTCGAAGCGAGTAGCTGTAAGTGTTTGCGTTTGCCCAACGGGTGCCTGCCATTCAAATTTAAATTTTTGTTGTGATTGATACGCGCAACGTGGAGCTGCGCACTTACACACACACAAACACACACACAGACAGGCGACGTGTCCTTTAAGGGGTTACCACCAGCCGAGCGCAAGTGTATCATTATCGCCGCTGCGGTTCCATTGTTCCACCGCATTTTGCGACAAAAGCCAAAAAGCAATTTTCGTCGTTCGTTGTTCTTGTGTCTCGCCGTTTGGTTGTGCTTGGTGCGACTCTATGCGGCGCTGCGAGGTGCGAAAAAGGGTTTTCCCGGCACGGCTTCGGAAAGGGTTGGTCGCTTGCAATGTTCTTAGTTAAATTGTTTGGATGCTGGGAACTTCGCTAACGCGTTTACTCACCAACTAAATAGTGTGCTATGGTTGTTGTTGTTGTTGCTTTGGCTTCGTCAATATTGACAGCATGCAGATTTCGATTCGATTCGATGCGGATTTGGCCGTTTAGTGGTGTTGAACGCTGCTGGAATTTCACGCACAGATCGGTGCTGAATGGCCGAGACTGCGCCGAAAAAATAGCAGCAGGCGAAGAGCAGCGGGAGCTTAAGTGTTTCATTCAGAGGCAATTAAAGTCCCACTGTGCGGAGAATTCCAGCTACTAGCTTCTTGTCTGACTGCGTTGCCGAACACATAGAGCGACAATTAAACAAATTAAATATTTGTTGGGATTAGGAAAAGTGGAAAAGAGCTCAGTTAGAGGTGAGCTGATTATAAAGACTCGGCGTATTTAATAAAAAGAATTAGGATCTTTGTAAATCGTAATTGAATGATTTTCAATGAACAGTGTTTTGGTTTAATATTGTTTGCTGAATTTTATGAACAAATCAACTCACAACAATGATTTACTAAGAATGAGCTACTAAGGGCCAATTTTTCAGTGCGAGCTTAAACGCAGTTTAAACGTAGATTGCTTGAACTTGGTTTAAATTTGAACTCAGTTTAAACGAGAAAGCAGTTTTTCAGTGCTGGTTTAACTGGAGCAAATATTTGTCATTTGAGTGTGGCAATGCTGGGAATATTTTTATCTAGATAATAGTTTTCCTTTGTTTTGATTGTCATTCGTAAATAAAATTGCGCTCAAATAATGTATTTCATCAAAAAATTCAAAATAAGCAAACGGAGTGCAAATTTTTCATCTCTTGAAATCGAATGTCTTCTTGCACTTGTGAAAAAAATAAACAAGTGCTCGATTGCAAGAAGACAAACCGCGTGAGTGCCGAGGAAAACAAGCCAAATGGAAAGAAATTGAGGACGATTTCGTTTCAAAATTTATTGATAAGTTCCGGTGCGCGAAAATATTGCGCACGAAGTATAAGAATCTAAAAAAAGTGCAAAAAAAGAATTTCGATCACGGCAGCCTTGAGCTGACCACAACAAAAAATAAATTAACTGTCAGAAGCTGTTGACAGTTTAAACTTAGTTTAACCGTGCAGGGTTGGGCTTTTAAACTGAGTTTAAACTTCAGTCAAGTTTGACTGAAAAATTTGATTTTGCGTTTAAATTGAGCTAAACTCGCACTGAAAAATTGGCCCTAAGACAACAATCAACTTTATTAATTTTGTTCTTAACATTAGAAAGACCGCAACTTTTTCATGCCTACAAAGACTACATATTACACTGTGCAACAAAAATTGAAAAAATTTTTCACACCGGAAAAAATCTATAGGGGTGTGAAACTAGAAACGAAACGTAGTAATACTGCGTACTCAGTTTTTCAAACTCAGACTTCAAAATTTTGAAGGAGATAAAAAATAAAAAAAAAATATATATTAAAAAAATACTTAACCCTCCGATGCCCAACAAAGTCCATAGGGACCTATGGCGATTTTAAAAGCAATTATTTTGTATTGTATACGTTTTTTCCTATCTGTCTGTAGTAAAAAATTCATATACGTTTACTAAAAAATATACACGAAGCTTAGCTTTTTGGCTTTCCAAACATACCTACTTACATTACGTAACACTACATTATAAAATTACACGCCTCATATGCAATATTACAAAAGAGGTCCCTGGGGACCTTGTTGGGCTTTGGCCGTTTAAAAAATTTTCGGTTATCGGAGGGTTAATCTCGTTAACATATGGCGATATATATATCAAATGAAAGAGGAAAGGCTCAAGAATTTAAATAAAATTGAGTTTTTATTTATTTGTAAATAAAGGATATGAAAAAGGTCCTTTGAAAATGTTAATCCTTTATATCCTTGAAAATTTTTATAGAATTTTCTTGAAAAGTAAGTATGTTAAAACCCAAAATCTCCTTGATCACGTGTCAAAATTTCATTTATCTTGCTTTATTGATTTTGTATATTTTTATTATTTAAAATACTGATACTCAAGTAAACTAGAATTTTTGTTGCAGCTTCTGCCTTTTTTGTTAAATAACTTTCGAGCCAATAAAGTTAGAGCAATGAAATTTTGATCTAGATCGGATTTTCTATTTAGAACCCGATAAAAAAAATAAAAGTCATCAAAGCAAAAGTTGATAGAAATACTAAAGAAAATAAAGATATTTAAAAATGAAAACCCGTAAAAATGACCGCAATGGTCTTTCTAGTGTTTCTTATGTTCTAACACATAATTTAAAAAAAAACTTTCGTGAAAAGACGTCCAGTATGTTAGGTAATTTAGTTCTCAAAGAGCGTTTTTATACGCTGTGGTAAGTAAAAAATTTAAAAAGAAAAATGTGTTTCTGTTTGAAAAGTTGTTTCCTACATGTGGCACCAATATTGTCACATTTGCCACGAATTTGACCTAAACTCCTTTCAAAAGAACTGAATCTGACTTGTATCCTGCACTCGACTGAAATGTTTGAATTGAATCATAATCTGGATTACTTTTTCATCACCGATTCTAATAGCTCTGGACAACCAGGCGATGATGAGTTGTATGCAGGAATGGATGTAGACCTCTAAAATGGCAACCCAACTGGTGTGTCAGTGAACATAGGGAACTCTGATTTGGATTGGTCATTATGGAATTTAAAAAACTGACGAATGAAATGATGAACTGACGAGAGGAGTTCGAAAATGAATCCTGAGGTTGGATTAAATAATTTGACAGTCAAAGAAATGGTCGAAAATTTGATAACCTATAAACCCTACAAGAGGTGGATAGGGACTAAAAACTGTCTAGCAACTGGCAACAATTGGCCTTAAGGCCAATTAGGGTCAAGGTATTTTAGGGTCAAGGTATCTTGACCCTAATTCCCAGAAGTGAGCCACACAGTCTCACTAAAGATTTCAAATGGTGATAGATCCAAAAGATTTTTGATTTCATTATTTTGTGTGCGTGGGCAGTTCGATAAGTTCTTAGCCCCACCGCCCGATTGTGCCACTATCGTAAGAGAAATTTACTATCGTGTAGTGCATCCTCGTAGACGGCTACTGTCAAAATTTCAGCCATATTCGATTTGTAGTTTTGTTTTGACCGCGTGTGGAAACGAACGTGTCCGCGGATTTTAGAAAAATGGAAAAAGAGCAATATCGATCGGTGATTCGCCAAATTGGTCGCATTAGGCTACGAACAGCTGCCCCATCCACCGTATTCTCCAGATTTGGCCCCGTGTGACTTATTTTTGTTTCCAAACTTGAAAAAGTCACTCGCCGGGCAGAAATTTGAGTCGAATAAGGAGGTTATCGCCGCCACGGAGGCCTCCAGAAAACGTATTTTTCAGACGGGTTAAAGAAGTTGGAGCATCGCTGGGTCAAGTGTATCGAGTTGAAATGAGACTACGTTGAGAAATAAATCGACACTTTTCCAAAATTTTCGTTTTTCTTTTGTAGGCTAAGTACTTATCGGACCACCCACGTCATCCTTTAATGGAATGTTCAAATTTTATTGCATTTATAAATTAAGCATTTAAGGCAGTTTTTGTACTTTTTAACCAAATGTTTTCAGTAATTTAGCTCATATAAGTCTGAGAGTCTCACTTCTGGGTTTACGTTACTTTTGAAATTCTGGGAATTAGGGTTAATCAAAATCGGAGAGTATTGAGATGGCTGACTGTATTACTTCAGGATTACGCAGGAACTTCGGGACTGCTCTACCTAGCTGAGGAAGTTTTCCATAGACTAGAAGTAGAAAATCGCGCAAGTTAGGACACAAGTCCAGAGTCTAGTTTTTAGTCTCACGACTACACTCGAGATAATGCGTGACACGACTAGTCTTATAGAAGGGAGGTCAATCCGACGACAGAACAGGACATGTCCATAACAACTGATTACTAAGTAATAATAAAGAATTACTTAGTAATCAGTTGTTTAAGTTCAAGTCATATTCGTTATTATGTTTTTTCGCATTTATTGGACATTAATAAGGATATAAATTCATGTATGGAAACAAATTTCACGACCGAAATTAAAAAGAAATTCTCAAGTATTGTCAACAACTGTTTATGCCCCCATATGTACCGTCTTATGAAACATAACCTAACCTATCTCAAAAATTTACTTTTCAAATTTTCTGCTAAAAATCTCGTTCTCTTCTCGCACCCATCAACAAGGATCGCAAATCATTACCGCCTCATGCTCGGTTCTCAGTCGTACGCACTGGAAAACTTTAACAAATTTTGAAATTGAAAAAGTTTCCGCTAAGCACACCACTTACACTTGTCAAATGCCAAAATGCCAAATGAATATTTGTCCGGAAGGCCCTCAGCACACCAAAGCAAATACACCAATCCAAATATCATCGAACAAAAGTGCAAATGTGAAAAAATCAAAACATGCAAGTAAGAAAGAAAGCAAAAAAGGAAAATTAAACAACAACAAAATATACATTTCAATTGGTATCGAACAACGCTGCAAATGACAGCGCTGCATGGAAAACTTAAATCGCACAAATAAATCAAAACTGAATAAAGAAAGTTTTGGGCGAAATTTGCATACCACAAAGTGCTCCACGCGCACACAAATTCAACCAAACAAACATACAAACAAATAAAATTAAGCACATTTAGGCGAATATTCTGGGGGGTGCACTGGCACCGTCCGGCCATGAAGCAGGAAATAAAAAACCTGCACACAAAAGCTGCAAAAGTTTACATTATTTAATTTCTGCCTTTCTTTGCACAATTTTATTTACATAATAATTTACTTTAAAGTACACTTCAGAGCCCCGGTGTGTCTGCCGTCTGCCCCTCAGCTTCGGGCACACAATGCGACATTATTGTGACTCCCCCGTTGACGTTTTTGTTGGTGCGGTGGCATTTGCCTTAAATCAATACCAAAAATCAACGAATAATCACATTTAGGTTTTTTCCTTCTTTCGATTTTTGTTTTTTCTTCTTCTTTTCGGTGTGCACAGAAAGGGTATGTTTACTTTTTGGGTCCTGTTCGCCTGTTCTTTCACTTATTTAAATGTTTAGCATAATTTTGTGTGCCTTCTTGGAATCATTTCTGCACAAAAGTCTCAACGATTGTGCGGAAAGAGATCCAGTCTCTCCACATTTTGAAGACTGTGGCTGCCTTTCTCGTTCCACAGTGTATTTGCAGTTACTTTGGGAATTCTTTAAGCAGTCATTCGCTGCTCATGTGGATTTTGGCTCATTGATTTGCACTTTTCAATTATGCTTTTTTCTCTTCGTTTGTGGCAGAAATTCTTTAGAATTTCATAAACAAATTTGTGTAATTCTAATTTAGCCCACAGCTATTATGGAGAATTCTTCAGCGTGAGGTTTAATTAGTAAATGCAAAAATGTATCAAGAATTACAAATGTATTAGTTACCAAAGTTAATCTGGTCTTGTTTTTTAATTAATAACCAGTTGATATGAAAAGGGTTGATTGTAACTAAAAACAGGGATTTCTGAAGAATTAATCAATTAATCAAATATTAAAAAAAAATATTTTTTATTTTGTGTATAAGTATTGTGACGATAACGTTCTGCGCAACTGCGGGCCCCTTAGCATAGGCAACACGACAACACTGAACGGGCATTTGTCGGCAGCAGTAGCATTGCATACTTTTAGGGGGCATGGTTTTTGTGTGAGTTATCAACGGTTAGAGACGGTTCGAGGCGATGATGGAATGTTCGAGAACGCGTAACGCTTCGGGCAGACAAGTACCTCTGGAGAAATGTAATAAAGTGACTTCTAGTCGCAAGCGGCGTAAAAGAATTTCAGTGTTTATTTTGGCACAATCCAGCGATATGAATTACGCCTGCGTTGGCCAGCGAACTAATTTTCGTAAAACGTGAAGTTGAGTTACGTTAAGTCAAATCAAGTCAAGTCAAGTCAAGTCAAGTCAAGTCAAGTCAAGGTAAGGGGTTAAACATTTTTTTTTGCCAATTTAGTATTACCTGAATTTTTAAAGTAAACTGCACTTTTTTAAGACAGTGCAATGGAATTTTAATTAAATAAGGTTCATACACAGACAAAAATCGTTGGTAAGGCGAAGTTTCAAACACCCAATAACATAAAATTATCGCATTTTTACTAAACTTTTAGCTATCGAAAGACGCCATCTCATCGATAGAAATTCGAATTTTAGCCATCAACCACTCTTCGTTCTCACCTAATGCGGCATCGTGCGACTTCAACCTTATAAAAAAGTGAATTTACCGATTGAACAAAGGCGTTTTGAGGCCGTAGAAGCCATCCAAAAGGCAAAATCCTGAAGGATTTTGCAGCCGACGATCTAGGACACTCATTAGAAATAGTTTTAAATCATGCAAATAGCTGTGCTGAACCTGATGGGAACTACTTAAAAAACCACATCGGTTTACCAAAAAAATTTTTGTTTTATTCTTTTAATTGTTTAAAAGGGAAAGGATTTGTTTTCTAATGTGGGAACGTAGAGATTGACAATGCATGCATAGGGATTGACAATTTTAAATAATTCTAGCCCATGAGGGTGTTCTGATACCCAAATGCCCCCCCTGAGGCAAGTCAAACTATTACACCGTGCGACAACAAATTTCACACACAATTTTATTTTTGTCGTAAGGTGCAATATATCTTTGTTTGATAGAGAGAAGTATTAAATTATATCTTATACCTTAATCTAATAAAGTTAGAAGGACGAAATTCAAGGATGTAGTAGTGTACATATTAGTCCTTAAGATATATTAAAAAAAAGATTGGAAATTTCCAAGGATATTCAAGGATAAAGTTTTAAAAGGAAATTTGCAATACCTCTTCGTCCTTTTGCACCAAAACTTTAAATTTTCTAAGATTATAGGGATTTTTTCTTTCATTTGATTCCCATATTGTTATTCTACAAGGCGCTCAATTTCTAAAATAATTCCTTGAAATAAACATGTCCTTGAAATTTCCAAGTCCTTTAAAAAAATCCTGACGTCAGAGAGAAAAACTAAAAACGCACTTTAACTACATTTGGCCCCTAGTTTCGCGAGTATATAGATTTTTTCGTGTATTTTGAAATTTTTTGATTTTTGTCGCACGGTGTTATCACTTCAATCACTTGTGTTATCACTTTCATTAAAATGTTTATTTATTTCGCTAATGTTATGAATAACCTAAAAAATTGCAGTGAGTAATAGAAAATGGTTTACTATGATTTGTTTTTTTTTTTAAGAATATCACCGATACAACTCATTTGGCCAAAAAGACAGACATCTCTCGCGAAAGAGCCTCGAATAAAGGAAATATCGATGAGACAAAGTCTTTTCGCCAACTCGGTTGTTTCGTCGTTTGTGCTGGTCATTTGTGAGTCATTTAAAGGCTGCCCGGATACTGTAACGCGGAACACAACAACCGGCAATTACTTCTCGGAAGTGGCCAAGACGCAAAGACGCGCTAAACAGTTTGTTGGAACGGCCGATTGTTGGCGGTGGCGGCGTTTAGTCCAGTTAGTGTTTTTGTTTTTACGGTTTTCAATGTTCGGTTTAATGGTTGTTGTGAAGTATAATTAAAATTTAAATAAATGTTCAAAGGTTGCGCCCGTAATTTGTTTATGTTTCTGTGTGCTGGCGGCAGGGCCAGTCGGGGCAACTATTGTCGATGACCGGTCATTGTTGTCGATGTTTGTCTACGGCAACGACGATGACTTTAATGGCGTTGTGATTTTGGGTAAAAAGGGAATCATAAACACACGCACAACTCGAACTCGAAAGCGGGCAGCGAGCGCGAAAGGTGTGTGCGGAAAATTGCGGGCCACTTTCGCCGGAGGTTAGGCGTGAGGAAGCGGCCGCTTGAGGAGAATACGCGAGGAGGCAGTAAGTAGATGATGGAAAATGAAAATGAACAGATTTTTCCTAAAAATTAGCAACGCTATTTTATGGTTGTGTGAAGTTGGCGTTGGCCAAGGCTGAAAATTGAAAAGTATTTCGAAGCATTTGAGAGTGCAGCGAGAATTGGAAATAGTCTGATACAACTGCTCTGAGCAGATATTATTGGTGTGCGCTGATTTTGCCATCACTGGGTGAAATCAAGGACATTTCCCATATTGTCTGCACGCTGACTGTTCAAGCATTATTCTCGCTGAAGCATCAACACTTGAAGAGGGAATATTTTTAGTGAAGGGTTTTCAGTTGCTGTTCTGTGCAGCAGGGCTCAACGGTGAGGGCAGATCATATGAAAATGGGGCCGTCTGTTGGTGCGACATATGGGACAGATGTCACTGCCACAACATCGAACAGTTGTGTGCGGGTGCAACGCGTTCTTTGTGCAATTGTTTGGCTCAAGTTGTGCCAGTGAAATCGGCCATTTCGGGCCATGTGAATTCGGTGCCGATTATTTGCTGCAATTATCTAAAACACTTAACAAACCAGTGCGCAAATTTCAATGACGGATTATGTTATATCGACAAAGAGTGGAAAGGGGTGAAGTACACATTTGCAAAAATTATAATTAATTTAATATTCGACTATAAAAGTCTTTCAGTCTCCAGTTTCGCTGCTGGAAAATATTTTGTGCAGTTACGTGACGCTTCGAGCTTCTCGCACCTAAATTCCCCGCCGCTGCCCGCTTGCTCCTCAGCGGCACTCACGCAACAACGCAATGGCAGCGCACCGCAAAGTTTTAATTAAAATTTGCTGCTTCAAATAATGATTTGCCACTTGAAATTGCGAACGCAAAGAAGGCAACACACGAACGCAAAAGCCACCTGAATGTCCTCGGAGAGTGGAAATTCAATTCGCATTCGCTAAATTACAATCGAGCCGAATCAAATCGCAAATCTACTTGAAAGGAAATTGCGAGGGCAGTCGCCGCTACAGCCACGGCTATGCCAACAACAATAGCAACAACAACTATAACAACAATAAAAGTAAATTTTAAATTTTCGCGTTCTATTTGCTATTGAAAGAAAATAAAAGCAAAGCACAGCACAGCAAAGCAATGCCCGTGAATGGCCCTTCTCCGGGCCCACACGGGGCGCACTGCGATCGCAACCAGAGCAGTCAGCGAGTTCCGAGCAACGGCAAAGTGGGCGGCAAATGTAAACAAACAAAAGCTCACTTGGGAGTCCCTGGGCCGCTGGGGTGGCACACCGAATGAATCTGCGTCAGGACTTTGCATCGATTGCATGTAAATAAGCAGCGAGTGGTGGTTACAAGCCGCACAGCGGTGGAGGTGGCGCAGAGCACTTCGCACCTGTCAAGTCGCTGGGGCGCCGGCAAAGTGTCAATATTTTGCATCAGTTGATTGGATACGCCACTTTTCGCGAGAGTTTTTGATAATTCCAGCGATATGTGTACAGATTTACAGTACTTGCGTAGAAATTTGCATTTGCATGTAAAGAAAACTGAAACGAAAATGAATACAAATTCTGGGAAGTAGTGGTCAACATATATTTAAAGCCGAATTTGTTGGAATTAAACCATTCAGAAAAGTTGATTGGCTCACTATTTAAACGTTCAGAAGCGGTTTGAATGGAATAGCTTTTGAAAATGTGATGGTTAACATATTTGAAAATGTGGTTGGCTCGGCTTAGAGGACTAAAAAGCCTAAGGATGGTTTGGTTGAAAAGTCGGATAGAAACAGCCAGAACAGTTGAAAGACTCATTGGTTTCCTGTTTGGTTTAATGGAGCAAAAAGTCGGATGGTTCGGCTCAAATTAGTTCACAGCACTGACTTAAACAGAGAAATTAATACCTTTTAGAGGAAAATAAGTAGACATATGTAAATCTTTATGTAAGTGGCCCATTTTGTGTCGCGTTACAACTAATTGATTTCAGTCTTTGAGATGTCGACAATACTATCGGTCTGTGGTGGATTCAGAAGGTGTTTGGGGGTTGAACCCCCCGAAATATTAGGATTGACTTTGAAACTACACATTACAAACTTCAAATAAACAAATAAATTGCTATCGGTGCATGTGTGCCTCCCAGTGGCGCACTCAAGGGGGCTTAAGGGTTCAAATCTCCCCAAACACAAAAATTGCTGGCACAAAATATGGTTTCGAATGGTATTCGGCTTAAAAGTTGTACGCAAATTCCCACCCCCCCAAATGATATCCTGTGTGCGCCACTGGTGGTTCCACATAGTGTTTTAATTGACATGGAATACTTTAAAATTTTTAAGTTTATAATCGAAGAAGCTGAATTCTTCTTTTACCAAGTGAAATTCTTCTTCTCAATTCAACCACTCGTATTGAGGACTCTTCTAGATTAATTCAAAAAATTCAAATGCAATCTAAAGCATACAGGGTTAAAATGCACAATAAGTGGGACACATGTGTCACACATGCGTTACATGCACAACATTTTATATTCCTTCAATTTCACTGTTTTAAAATGTGAGATTTTTATGCCCCAAATGGTTAATATTTGATTGCATATTGTGCAATCATTTTAACACAGATTCGATGAGCCATGCGCCAAGTTTTTATTTAAGCTTCAATTTTTCACACACGAACGATGACGTAAGCAATTCTAATTTGTTTTCCTGAAAGGCGTCGAAACCGCAAACGTTAGTTTTAATTCCGCAAATCAAAGCTAGGCAACAATTTCAGCAAAATCCTTTGATGTGTGTCGCACTCCTCTCGTCGCCGCTGCGAGTAATTTCAAATTAATCACTCGTAAGTCGAGAGCGATAAAAATAGATTTTCCTGTTTTTGCAGCTTCCACTTTTGCGGCAGAAATTGAAAATCATTTGGGAAATGAAAAATCAAATGGAAAATTAATTACATGAAGAAAAGCCAAACAAATCAAAGGCCACATTTCGATTAAACGTTGAGAACGTTGTGAAAGGAGTGCGGCATCAAAAGGATGCAAGGATGCGGAGAAGGAGCTGATGAAAGCGACATTCGGCGAAAAAGGATTCGAAATAACAAATGCCAGTTGTGCAATGTCAAAAAGTGAAGGCGAAATAATAAGTTGAAAATAATTACACGTGGAGCAGCGAGGGGAATGAGGTGGAAGCCATTGAAAAGAAGTGAAATACTTACACTGACGGGAATATATGTAACTTGATTTGAGTGAATTATGTTGAGAAAAGAATTTGTTCGATAAAAGACGAAACGTTTAGGCGGTGCAGTAGTCATGGGAAGCCACAGGATGTAAAGTCCTGAATGAAGAGCGTGTGGCTGTGTGAAGGCTGTTTCAACTTCATCAAGTTGCTTAAACGTTTTCCAAACATTATGGCACCACAATTGTTTGTTGCTTGTTAATTACAAAAAAACGAAGCGAAAATCAACACATCGGTGTTCGACAGTGATTGGAGCTTTGTGCGTACGCTGAGGTCCTTTGAGCGCCGGCATTGTATTTCGAGCGGCTGACACACACCCACTTGCGGTAATTGCCGGTCGCGCGGTGCACACCTCCTCGGCAAATTGGCCGCCACTGCATTTGACACGCAAATTGTGCGTACCGCAGCCTGTCGTCCTGTCGTCCTGCTGGCGGGCACATTCCCAGCGGTTGGCTGTTGCAAATTTAATTGCGGTTTATGTGCAAAGTACCGTTTTTCAAAAATAGAAAAACGAAACAAAGTTGACAAATGCAGCGAGCAGTGAATAGTGGAAAAACACTGCCGGCAAACATTGAAAGGAGAGGAGGAAGGAGAGCGTTTGGGATTTTTTATTGCATCCCGCTGCGTTGCAGGATGTCGTGGTGTCGAAATCGGAGGCGACAATTTACGGCTGCCAGACGAAAGTGAAAATAAGGGCGCGGACATTTGAAACGGTGTGGATTGCAATATTTTATAAAGATCACAAAAGAATGCTTAGTCCCGTTTTGGATCGCAGCTGAGCGCTGAAAACCGTTTTGAGGATCCAGATCTCAACCGATGTTTAGGACACATTCGACCAACGAAGAGTTGGGTCCTCCGAAATTTCAATGAAGGGAGGTAAGTAGGTGGTGGTGGCAGCTCTCATATGAGAGCTCCCTTAGACCAAATTAGACCCATTGTGGTACCACAGGATCTTTTATTATAATGTCTCAAACCAGCCTGAACAGGTGATAAAGCGTATTAGGCCCTTGGTGTCAACCTCCGATAAGTCCGCGAGGTTGATTGTATGGTAAAATCCTAAGTGTTTTTTCCGTTTCCTGCAAGGAGCGGGACAAGTATGTAGAGAGTAAGTGGAGAATTGTTTCTTCTTCCTCTATGTCTCTGCAGCTTCTGCAGAAGTCGTTGGCCAGTCGAGGCCAATAGCGGGGCTGCCAAGGATGCAGTGACCAGTGATGACTCCGACAACAACACTGAGCGTGTCCCTATTGAGGTTTAGCATACTTTTGGAGCGCTTCCAGTCCAGCTTTGGCCAGATCTGTTGCGCCGTCTTGCATGTCTCTGAGGCTGCCCAAGCATTGTTAGTGGCTTTTATCATCGCTTCCTCTATGACCAGCTTGCAAGTACTCCATGGAATACCTAAGCCGGCGAGCTCTGAAGATAGCTCCTTGGTCGTTCCTTGTCTAGGCAGTTCATCTGCCCTGCAGTTCCCCGGGATATCTCTGAGATCAGGCACCCATATGAGGTGGATTTTAAGCTGCTCAGCCATCTCATCAAGAGACTTGCGGCAGCTGATCACTATTTTAGAAGTCAGAATATGAGACCCTAGGGCTGATAGCCGCTTGGCTGTCAGAGAGAATGCTAATATCTCGCCTAGAGACACTGCCCTCTTTGATCCACTTCAGGGCAGCTTCAATGTTTGAAATCTCTGCTTGGGACACGCTACAGTGGTCCGGCAGTCTTAACAAGTAATTTATGCCAAGGGAGTCTGAGAAGACGCCTACACCAACAGCTCCATTTAACTTGGAGCCGTCGGTGTACAACTGATACGACTTCCATATTAAGGGTGCTGAGCTCTCTTCCCGGTTGTTCCTGGGAGTGGTGCTGGTGAACGTTTTGTTAAATTGGAATTGGGTGGGTGAAGAATCCAGTTCCCCGAACTCCTTTAAGAGGATAAGTATCCTCACTCATGTTAGACTCCGACCATTGGCCGGTAGCCCGTAGTCTGTGGCTTGTTATAGCAGCTGATTTCCTACAGTGTAGATCTATGGGAATAAGGTGAAGTAGGGCTACTAAAGCTGAGGTTGGTGTTGGTGATGATGACGCAGGCTGCCCTTTGAACTTTGCGGAGGTGTTGGAGGAGCAAAGTTTTTCCCAAAGCGTTCCGCCATACCAGGCACCCATAGGTAAAGATGGGTCGGACGGCAGCTGCGTAGACCCTGTGCGTCATGTTTGGTTTAAATTCCCAGGTTTTCTTCAGTGCCTTTTTGTAGGTGTATAAGGCGATCGTTGCCTTTTTGACCTTATGGAGGATTTTCGGTTTCCAGCTCAATCTCTTGTCAAAAATTAGTCCAAGGAATTGTGCTTCATTCTTGAAAGGGATTTCTGTCTTGTTTAGTGATAGAGGAGGTATACGTGGGGGTTTATACTTCCTCGTGAAGAGGACAACCCCTGTCCGTCAATTTCAATGAAAGTTAATTATAATATTTTTAGCTTTGGGCACAGGAAAAAGTCTGAATGTTTAATATCAGCTGAAGCGGTTACTGGTCAATTATCCTTTCGACTCTTTCTTATCCAAACTTCATTAACAGATGATCTAGTTTCGGATTTGAACACTCCTATATCCTCGGGCAGAACTTACGAACCCCATCTGATATTAATTATAGTTTTTATGTACCAAACATTTTATTAAAATATTGAAAATTTCACTGACAGCTTAAAGCCCAACGACAACGTTTGGCTAGATATAAACATGTTAGTTCAGCTTTTCGAACAGAGATCATAGCAATACGACTAAGTATCAAACAAATCAACAAACCCCTGAAACTTGAATTTTTTTTTCAAAAGTCAGGTGGTTATAAGGACGTTTGCCAGGGTCTGAATGCCTTTAAATTTGGTTGCAAAGTGCTGTTACACTCTGAATTTGTGAGAGCGAGAAAGAATGACCACTCAACCTTAGTAAAAGTTTTAGTCTTTGCTACCTGCAATCACATTTTATTTCAAGGAGAAATAAACGCAAACGACTGACAGACTCTGGGTGGAGGAGAATTCGTGCTGAATCTTTAAAATCCTGTCTACTAAATAATTGCAGCAGATGTAAATGTCCTTTTTTTCACCCATTATTATTAATTTTTGGAAATCTGATTGGTTTTCGAAACCATAAAAGTCGTCCAACTTTACTTTGGGGCGACCTTGACGTATGACATTTAGCCCTAAGGACAGAGGCTGGTTTTGTTTTCGGTAAGAAGGAATCAAAATTATGAATAATAAAATCAGATGATTTCAACACGCTCGCTTCATCGTAGTAAGTCACGTAATCGAAGAGAATCGAATATGTTTTAATTGTCTTTGGTAGCAACTTAGTACCGGACTCCCAGAAACATACAAAGTTGTTAAAATCATAGATTTTTATGAACCTATAATTTTTCAGTTTAAGTATAATATGACTAATTGCAGTCAAGACTCCTCACTCTAATTGCTTAACGAACTTTTAAGATTATCTGCATGAAATATTAAATTTTCTTCAATTCGTTGACTGTTTACTTGGCATTTAATTTTGCAATTTTCAAGTCAATTAACTTCGGTTTCACACATTTTTGCGCGGCAACTTTGCAACCCATTCAACATCGAATTGTCGGCATCGGCATCGCCATTCCTCCCCACTGGGCTTGTGGTCATAAACACACCGTGGGATCCGGCGCGCCTCAACGATAACTCAACCACAAAACTATGCAAACTTCATTTTCAGAAAAAAAGCCGAAAACTTAACTCTCGAGTGACACTTGTGTTATGTGAAGTGGGCGCGTTCACAATGTGCCGAAGCTCATTTATGAAGCGCGCAAGAATTGGAAGTCGGGCAAAAAGAAGAAGGAACACGGAAAAAGCCAAAAGTGCATTTCGCTGTGATCGCACTCAGAGCAACCCCTAACCGCGAACGCGGCACCGCGCTTTGTTTCTGCACGCCGAAATCTTAAGTGGCAACGTCACAACTTCTTCATTTTGCACAATCGGCGTCCGAGCGACAGCCAAGTCGTCAACCTACCTAAGTGGCTCGTTTCGATTACAATCTTCGACTCGCATTTGCATTGCAGCCGAGCATTTAGCGCACTTCACATACGCCCGGCCTCCGGGCAGCCTCCCCTCCGCAGTCGTCCAGTCGTCGCTGTAAATGCCAACAAATTGACGTCGTTTAGTTAAGTGGCTCTCGAGTGCTGTGCATGTTTTTTGCATACGTTTTCCTTCCGAGGGCTGCCGTTTCACATGCTTCGCTTGGCGTTGGTTTTTCTGCCAAGCGACAACACTCGCCATGCACTTTCGCCGGCTGCGAATCGATTCGGATTTGTGCACTAATCGATGCTGACATTTTTCGTGTCATGCCATGGACGCATTCAGGCGTGCGTTATGAGTGGCCGCAAAGCGCACTGAGCCCGCTACGCTTTAACACGCTCGCCAGGTCGAGCGTGCACTCCGTAGGTGTCGTCGGTGGGAGAGCAGAGCAGGAGAAGTGTGCGGTAGGTGGATGAGAGGTTTGCTGAGATCGAATAAGGTGGGAAGCTCGACTGCTGCATTAAGGAAAATGCAGAACAAAACTGCAAGAACAATCAATACTTGAAAATTCCCACAGTCGGCCTGCACAGTGGGAATAGGTGCAATGCAATTACACATAATTGCTACGATAGTCTGATTAGCAGACTACGGCTTGCTAGCTTCCCACAATATCCTGTGATGTGCGTGTGAATTTGGGCGCAGATGGAAGAGTTCCACGGTTGTATGCTCGCTGCGATCGATTCAGATTTTTCTTTTTTCCCACTCGGAGCCCATAAAAAGCCTCTGACGTTCGCTGGGAAAAAATTCATTGGTCAGTTTCGGGAGCGGACCAGTTCAACCCCTTGAAGAAGTATCTCTAAATTTGAATTTTTGCTGCCTTTGCTAGTTGCGTTCGAGGAGAGCGGCGCAGTAGCAAAGGAAGAGTTTTAACATTTTTGTTTATTCCTCATCTGTGGACATCATAGGCCGAGAGATGCTATTTTATGAGCATCAAAATGTGCGAGCGATGAAGCTCCGGCGAAAAAGGTGTTCGATGTGGTAGTTGAAGGTCGACGGCGAAGAGAAAGGCCAAATCTTCGGTGAAAGGACCAAGTTGAGGACGCCCTAACTTCTCTTGGTGTGACTAACTGGAAAGGCGCATGCAAACCAAGCCAACCCGGTAACGGGTTGTTAAGGCCCGTTAAGTAAGTAAGTAAGTAAGTAGCATCCAGACGTGCAGTCAGTAACGATCCCAATGAGTTGGCCTATAGACGTTCGACTCAGGGATATGACGAACCGGGTTTTCCGGAACCGGATACCTGTCCGACATTATGGTAGTCGGTATTGCAGTCGAATCTAAGGCGTTTGGATGCCCCTGGACTAGATGCCTCAGAACCACGTTCAGAACGTACATACCTCACAGGTTCGACTGGGCTGATAAAAAGATCAGTCTCACGTGACATAGTTTGGTACACTGATGGGTCCAAGTCGTAAGAAGGAACTGGGGCAGGAATCTTTAGCTCCGGTTTCCAGTCTTCAGTAAATCTTGGGGATAAAGCCTCTGGTCTTTCAGGCTGAGATCTAAGCCATAAATGTGTGCGTCAGGAAATTACTAACGCTCAATGTTAGAAGGAAAAGGATAATCATAATGTCAAACAGCCAGGCGGCAATCAAGGCCCCTGGGCTCGATGACATTTGACTCCAAACTGGTCTGGGGGATGGAAAGTGTTCTCCAGGATCTCTCAAGGGAAAACCAAGTGATAGTACACTGGATCCCTGCGCACTGTGGGCACGATGGTAATAAGAAAGCGGACAGATTGGCAAAGGATGGGGCTACTAGCCGAACCTGAACCAATCATAGGTGTTAGCAAGTCCCATTACAGACATTGTGTAAAACGGGAATTCATTAATCGAGCAAACCATAAATGATCGAACATAACGGGGCAACGATGCTCCTAGCTTTTCTTTCCAGCTTACTCGGAAAGGAAATCTAAGTACCATTGGAGATAACTTACTATTTAGCTTAAGTTTTACTGCAGAATACTGCAGAGGCCTAAACAAGTTCAAACCCCTCTGTGTGCGCCACTGGTTGTTAGTATCTAACTCTCCCAAGCAGGATACGAATATGTATGGATGGAGTTTTTAATAAAGTATTTCATACAAATCATCATGTACGGACTACAGACATTGCAATTTTCGTTTGCTAGTACAAAATGGAAGCCCAATCACTTTGTGAACTCAACCCAGTTGATTTCGGTAGGGATTTTTGAACTGAATGGTTTTATGTTTTCAAAAAAGCAAATTTGTTCAATTGCTACACATGTTCGCCATTTCTCCGAAATTGTTGCCATTGAATGTATTGACAAAAGTGCAATTAGAAAAACCATTGCAAGGTGTTTGTGCAACTTCCTTCCGGTATGTTTTTCTTGCTTTGGACAAAAGTGGACAAATGGGATCCCTTGTTCGCTCTCACGCGTATTACATGCCTCACTTGCTCCGCTGGCAACTGTTCCAATCTCTATGTCGTCTCTATCTCTGCGGAAGATTGTCACCTTTAGTGCTTAGCCAGGATAATTGTTTCAAATAAAAGGTTAGATGTTTGCATAAGTGTCCGAGAATTTCCGTTTTGGTTTTGTTTTGCTGCAGAAAAAAACAAGGAACAGGAAAAAAAGAATGAACACGACACAACGAAGGAGTGCACATGGGCCAGTGTGACCAAATAACAAAAGACTACCACCATAACAAATAGAAACAAGCAGAAGCCAGCAATTTTCAGGCAATGTAAACAATCTGATATTGTTTGCAGCGTTTCAAACAATTGAACAGCAACAATTCGACTGCTTGCTGCGCCTCGTAATGCAGAAAACAATTCGCACTGTCCACCGAGTGATATGTGTGCGATCCTATAAAAATAAACAAATGCTTTGAGCTGTTTTTTCCAGGAAGTAAAATAAGGTAGAAAAATATTAAGGTGCGGTCAACCACCATCAGCGGCTACAAAAACAACAATACAGACTGGAGTTGGTTTGAACGAAAAAGATTTTAATTGTATTAAAGAGATTACAAAAATTGAACACTGAGAGCTAAAATGTAAAAAAATAAGGCGACTTATTTGTGCACCATTCTGAAACCGAAGGGTTTTGAAGTTTCTTACTGATCAAAAATATGTCTGTAGTAGCCTAAAAATAAAAGTTTATTCTAGACTAACTTTGGGCCGCTGAACACGAAACTGAAAATCATAAATTTTTTTAAGAAGCTTGCTTTAGTTATGAGCACATATCTCGTAAACGCATCATCCGACTAACACAAGCTGTCCGTCTGTCAAAAGATAGTACCTCAGCCTTTCCAGCGATATGCAGATTGTCCAAATCAGATGAGATTTGGAGAAACAACTGACGGTGAAAGTTGTAAAAAAGTGAAGTTGTAAAAAATTAGAAATTTTTGAATGTTTTTTTATATCTCCTCTAGTTTTAAAATTTAAGATGAAAGATAAATTATTTTAGCATATATTGAAAGGAAAATGACAAAGTTATGATGAACTGAGTGAAAACACCAACTTTACATTTATTACACCGTTCGAAAAAAAAACTCTTTTTTGCCGAGACCCATCCAAATGTTGATATAGACGTGAAACTAGAGGTCATTTATAGTATCCTAGCATAGTCAGTTTTTCATTTTCTGACCCAAAAACCTTCTTAAAGGATTCAAAATTTTAAGGACATACACACTTCAAATATTTTTTCAAATATTTGGGGTTGTGCAATGATGAAGATATGGGTATCAAATGAAAGAGGAAAATTGTCTCCTTTTAACTAAATTTTCTATTTTTAACTTCCAGGACCAAAAAATGTCAGGTAGGGAGAACATAAATGCTTTGGATCTCAGTCTGTAGATTCATACGTCTAAACTTTATTATATTTCAAAGTTCTAAAAGTTCAAAATGGAAGGAAGGGAGCGGACATACAAGGTAAAGTCTCTGATTGCGTTCAACCTGGCGAACGCCAGAACGATCCTTGTCCCTGTCCAATCCAAGCTGATGCACAGCCTCCGCGCGGCCCTTCTGGATAGCTATTTGGCATCCGCTGAATAGTGAACTAATGTGTGCAGCGAGTCCTATCCCCAGGACTTAAAATTTGGGTTGTGCGCAGGGTTTGGTGCCCGCCACGGAAAACCAAATACCAATGAAAGCCAAAAAGCAAGCCTCGGAAGGAACCCACAATGTTGACGACCACAGCAAACGATTCAAGGACCATGATTTGAGGATATGCACCTGGAATGTCCGGACCCTCTATAGGGAAGGTGCCTCTATCCAACTGGCGGAAGCCCTCACGAAATGTAAGGCTGACATCACCGCCATCCAGGAAATGCGATGGACAGGACAAGGTTGCTCCAAGCGAGCAGACTGCGATATCTACTACAGCTGCCATGCGGAGAAGCGCGAATTTGGCTGCGGATTTGTGGTCAGCAAGAGACTTCGCCACCACGTCTCTCGGTTCACTCCGGTGAACGAACGGCTGGCTTCGATCCGCATCAAAGCTAAATACTTTAGCATCAGCCTGATTTGCGCGCACGCCCCGACGGAAGAGAAGGACGATGCGACCAAGGATGCCTTCTATGCGAAGCTCGAGGACGTCTACGACAGGTGCCCGGCCCATGACGTCAAAATTGTCCTCGGGGACTTCAACGCAAAGGTCGGGCGAGAAGGCATCTTTGGCCCCACAGTCGGGCAGTTCAGCCTCCATGGGACCACTTCGAACAACGGTCTGAGGCTGATCGATTTCGCCGCGGCACGAAACATGGTAGTTAGTAGCACCAGATTCCAGCACCTCGATATCCACAAGGCCACCTGGTTATCCCCCGATCAATCCACCCGCAACCAGATTGATCACATTGTGATTGATGGAAGGCATGCTTCTAGCATTCTAGATGTGCGCACGTTCCGAGGACCCAACATCGACTCGGACCACTACCTTGTTGCAGCCAAGGTACGCATGCGTCTTTGCGCAGCGAAGACCGCACAACCTAGTTTGCGAAGAAAGCTGGACATCAGTAAGCTGCGATCACAAGGGGTAGCCGAAGCCTACTCCGCTCAACTCTCCAACCAGCTCGGTCGCTCTCCCTCTCCACCTGATGACATCGGCGGATTATGGGCTCACTTATCCCACTCTATGCGCGTCGCCGCAGAAAATGTCCTTGGTTTTCGACGCCCACCACCAAAAAACCAATGGTACGATGAAGAGTGTCGCGCAGCCACTGCAGTGAAGAATGCTGCATACAAGAAGACCCTGCAGTCGGCCGCCACGCGAGCCATGACAGAAAAATACCGGGAGGAGAGGAAGAAAGAGAGGTGCCTTTTTAGACGCAAGAAACGGGAGCAAGAAAGGCGCGAGCGTGAGGAAATCGAGGAGTGCAGGAGCAGGAATGACGCCCGAAAATTCTTCCAAAAAGTTAAGCGTCTTACGGAAGGATTTAAGCCTGGGGCATCTTCTTGCAGAGACGAAAACGGGGATCTGGTTACGGATGCGCAGGGTGTGCTGAGGTTGTGGAAGGAGCACTTCACCAAGCTGCTCGCAGGCGACGAAGGGAACAATACCGCCAGTGGTGAAGATGTCCAGATGGCACCAATCGACGACGACGGTGTGGATGTGCCACCGCCCAGCCATGACGAGGTCCGGGTCGCTATCCAGCGACTCAAGAACAACAAAGCTGCAGGGCCGGATGGGCTACCAGCTGAATTGTTCAAGGCCGGCGGCGGTGAGCTGATTGGGTGCATGCATCAGCTCATTTGCAAAATATGGCTGGAGGAACGAATGCCCAACGATTGGAACCTCAGTGCCCTTTGTCCTGTGCTGAAGAAAGGCGACCCAACAATATGCGCCAACTACAGGGGTATCAGCCTACTTCCCATTGCATACAAGGTCCTGACGAGCGTATTATGTGAAAGACTAAAGCCACTCGCCAAGGCGCTGATTGGACCTTATCAGTGCGGCTTTAGACCTGGTAAGTCCACCATCGACCAGATATTCACTCTACGCCAAATCCTGGAGAAGACCCATGAGAACCAAATCGATACACACCATCTCTTCATCGATTACAAGGCAGCATTCGATAGCCCGATAAGGGATCGCCTATATGCCGCATTGTCTGAACTTGGTATCCCTGCAAAGCTCGTTAGACTTTGCAGAGCGACGTTGAGCAATACGCGCAGCTCCGTCAAGGTTGGAAGTGACCTCTCCGACCCCTTTGATACCGTTCGAGGTTTCAGACAGGGCGATCCTTTGTCCTGCGACCTCTTCAACTTCACCATGGAGAGTGTTCTGCGCAAGGCCGGTGTACATCGTAATGGCACAATTTTCAACAAAAGTGTCCAGCTCCTTGCTTACGCTGATGATATTGATGTCATCGGACGTAACAAGCGAGATGTCACCGCTGCCTTTGCGGCTATCGAAAGAGAATCTGCCAAAATGGGTCTGGTGGTAAATGAGGGCAAGACGAAGTATATGCTGTCTACACGCAGGGACTCGCAGCGGCTAGGGTCTCACGTCGAGGCCGACAGGTATGCTTTTGAAGTTGTCAAGGAATTCGTCTACCTTGGCACCGCCATCAACAGCAGCAATGATGTCAGTCTGGAGATAAAGCGAAGGATAACTCTTGCCAACAGGTGCTACTACGGTCTCGGTAGGCAATTGAGAAGTAGAGACCTCTCTCGACCGACAAAACTTGCACTCTATAGGACGCTTATCTTGCCCGTGCTCCTCTATGGCGCTGAAGCATGGACAATGACACGAAACGACATAGCGGCCCTTGGAGTGTTCGAGAGGAAGGTGCTTCGCAAAATCTTCGGCCCTGTTCGGGTTGGTGACGACTATCGCATACGAACCAATAACGAGCTGTATGAGCTGTATAAGGACATGGACGTAGCGCAGCGAATTAACATCCAGCGGCTACGCTGGCTCGGTCATGTCTGCCGCATGGACGACGAAGCTCCGGCGAAAAAGGCATTCGATGCGATGGTTGGAGGTCGACGGCGAAGAGGGAGGCCGTGTCTCCGGTGGAAGGACCAAGTGGAAGAGGCCCTGGTATCTCTTGGTGTGACCAACTGGAGAAGGCGCGCGCGAAGCAGAGGCGCCTGGAGAGAAGTTTTGCGGCAGGCCGTAACCCGATAACGGGTTGTTATGGCCAGTTAAGTAAGTAAGTAAGTAAAAGTTCAAAATTGTTTAACTATCAAACTAAACTGTGTAAGTACCAAGAATTTTCAATTGGAACGTTTTTTATTTGGATCTCATTTCTACATTTTGCTGGGCTAGAAATTTGTTTATGAGTACATTGAAATTTATATGAAAAGAAAGTCATGATGAGTTGATTCTTCATTCTGCATATGGAGATCACTTCGTTTGGACGAGTTAACCTGGAATGCTGCGATTCAATAGGAACTTATTATACCCCATTAAAGGCGAAATTACTGAAGCTGAAGGTAAAACTGTCACAATAGCTCTGAAAAGGATTTATTTTATAAATGAAGCTTTTGTTGGCAAGTATTCGGAGATGTGCGTTTGCGGAGAATGCATTGCAAAATATGAAAAACTACCTTCACATGAAAAAGAATTAAGGAAAAGTGAAACCGCCGCTTTCCATCTCACGCGTCTTCTAACTAAGTCCGATTCCGAATATCGCCGTAACTGGCATAGCAACACGATAACACTACGCAACAAATCAACATTAATTCGTCCTGTCACACATGCGAATACTACCCGAGCATGCCACACATGTGCGTGTCCTGCTGTGTGCGAGTGTGTGCGTATCTACGTGTCTTCTTATTTATTTTGCAGATTTTCTCACATTGCCTCCTTTCGCACTATTTCCGTTGCCAACCTTTTTAGCATATCGGCCATCAGCGCCATCGTTCGTGGGTGCCTGTGTGTGTGTAGCTGTGTTGGTGCACCAAATTGTGGTATCCTTAATGGCGCATATGCGGCATGCAGCACGTTGCGCTGTGCTTTTGTCACAGCTATTGTGTGCAGTCGATTGTTGTTGTTGTTGTTGCTCAAATCTCTGGGGATATTTTTGGCAGGTTGTAGGCGTTTTCGGTCCGCCCGCCAGCCGGTGTGCGACGCTCTGTGGCATTCAAATTGCATGATTTTCGAAAAAATCTAAATGGAAAATGAATTGATTTCTGGTTCCTGGTCAAATGAGGGTCAGCTTAGTATAATTTATATGGGTCGTTATTCTTCACGTTGTCGACAGTGGATTCTCATTTGAATTTGATGTTTTCATACTGTCGCAGCGTTGTTGTTGTTGTTTTCGAGTATGCTAAATTAATAGTCATTGAGATTTAAACATATGGAAAATGTGATAAACTACGCGTCATGATCCCCGTGGGATGACGATTGGGATGAGGCGAGTGAGTGAGTGTGGAAGATGGTGAGAAGTTGAGGGCGTTGAGGGATGTGTGAATGTTGGCAAAGTGTGACATTGAAACTGTGTGAAAAATGAATTGAAATTGTGCTGTGTGCTATTTACTTTGAATTTTCCAATACAATAAATAACAAACACTGATTTGTAACTGTGTGGGTGTGTGTGTGTGATATACTAACACGTAGTTACATGCATACTTAAGTATTGCCTTTACAAATTCATTAACAAACCAGGATTACTTGACAGTGTTGCTGGATGACAGTGTTGCCAGATCATTTCCTAGAGATTTCCTCCTAGATTTAGAAGATTCTTGGCCTTTTAACTAGGAGAATTTTTAAGAGGAAGAATTGTTAAGGAATAAGTTTATATTTGTATTTTATGTTAAGGGATTTTTCGGATCCTTAGTCGATTTTTGGGAGATTTTTGGATAACGAAGCATGACCATGTATTGGGAGCAGTGTTGTGACTAATATATTAAAGTAGTGTAACTAATTACGTAGTATATTACTTTTTCTTTAAAAATGTAGTGTAACGAGTTACTTTTCCTATAAGTAATCACCTTCAGTAATATTACTACTTTTTTTCAAGTTACTTATTACAATATTACTTTTTAGTCAACAAAGTTCTAACTTTCATGTAAAACAGCAGCACTGATAACGTAATTAAGATGTATTACAATTATACAACGCTGCACTTGTTCATACTAAACATAGCTCGCGTGTTTCATTTCCAACTGAGTTTGGTAGTGGAGAAACAAATAACATTTGCAAGCAAATTCAAGCGGTTTTAACAAAAAAGGTAGCGAAATTCAAATTGTAATTCAAAATCAAATAAACATTTAACCTGATTGTTTTTTTGCAGAATGACTACTTTTAATAGCTGGAAATTTCGCAAATATTTCGATTTGTTGACGGAAAATAATATATTACATTTTGTGATACATTACTTCACATTTCCAGTAATAAGTAATGTAACGATATTACTTTCAAATGTCAGTAATGTATAATAAGTAATATGTTACTGTCAAAAGTAATAAGTCCCAACACCGATTGGGAGCACTGGCAGCAAAAAATATTTTGGCAAATATTTCAAAAGTCAAAGCACTTTATTGCGTTAAAAATTTGTAAGCTTACAAAATGCAAGCTCGTTCTATCTCATTCTCACTTATTGGTGTCCCAATAAAGTATAAGTTGTTATATGATCTGTTTCTGTTAAGTTTTTGTTATTAAGCGGAAAATGAATAAAAAGGCTGCATTAAAAAAAAATTATATGTAGGTATATCTTTTTATTCTTTTATGAGAAGTTTAATTCCTTTAAAAATTAGGAGATTGTTTTTACTTTTGAAAGGAAATTTCAGTATTTTTTTTAAGATTTAGGAAAATGTCATTTCAGGTATCTGGTAACACTGCTGAATGAATGCGTTGTGTTGGATACACTAAGGAAATTGTTTTCTCAACTCATTGTAAAAGTTGTTTTCCGGTTTTGCAAAGGTATTTACATACGTATACACATATGTATATACTTATACTTCTATTTCTGATGCGTTACAATAACTTGAAATTGAAATGAAAATTTTTACAATTATAAAAATCTTTTTTCATGACAAGCTGTAGTTCATCGAGGGGTGCTATTTATTTCAAAGGAATGAAAAAATAGAAAAAAATTATATCTTTACATAAGAAGGGTCACTAGTTCCTCTCCAAACTTTAAATATGGAACATGTTACAGAAACATTTTAATGACAGGGCGGAAGTTGGAAACTTTTCTATGCATCAATGAGGATAAGTGTCTGTGTAGGCAGAATTGGTTGGATTGACTCAAGCACGGGATCACCATATTGACTATTTGATAGTTTGATCTGTGTAGCGCTGGATCACCAAGCTGTGATTAGGCGGACACAGCCATCAACATTGACCTATCAAGTATGTAGCTCTGAAATGCGTTCGTAAACATAACAAGTGTGTCCTTAAAAACAGAGTAACTATGATGAGGGTTGGAGGACATGTTGGAACAGAGTTAATTGAGCTAGCAGCTTAAAGTGGGTTGGAAATGGATTTCTCGAACTGAACTTTGGATTGAATTAAGCAATTCGATTGCCGAAACTCTGGTCGACAATTGAACAGCCCATTGACGCCTCAAAAGGTGGACTTGGACTGACTATGCATAGATAATGACGAATAGCGTTGGCGAATGGAAGATTGGCAGACCGAGGTAGTCTTTCGTAGTATGGACCATTTGTCACCCGAGATTATGTGAAACAAAGTTAATGAAAGGGATAATATAATATAAAATGAGGTGATTTTAGGTGGTGTATGGACACGTTGTTCACCACAGACTAGTGGCGGATTCAGGGGATGGTTTTTCGGGGCTGAAACCTCCCGAAATATTAAGGTCGACTTTAAACTATATACAAATTAAAAGGAATATATGTAATATTTATGAATATTCAAGAATTACTTTTTGAACCCCACCCCCCCAAAATTTTTTTTTGGAATTCGTCCCTGCCACAATGAGTATTGTTATTGGCTGTCGTTTCAGCGTATTTCTCTTAAACATAAAAAATGTCTCTTAAATATAAAAAATAACAACTTTACTGAATTTAGTGCTAAGAAAGAATCTAAAATATGCATATGCAATAAATTGTGGCGCATTAATATCCATTAATCTGTCAGATTTACAAAATTATTTTTTTATTCCATTTTTCTTTGAATTATTCTTCCATTGTTGTGTTTTGTAGCTCAACACTTTAAAAATTGAAACTTGAATGGTTTAATTGGAACAGCGCGAATTTAAATAAAATCATAAAACTAACAACACAAACAAAAAATCAATAAAAATGCAGCACAATAGAAATCAGAGATTACAACTGATTGCGAAGCGTCGGGTTGCGCCTCATTGCATTTTCATTTAAGTTTTTGTTGTTGCTTTACCACCACCTCAATTGCAATTACAAACAAATAAACAAACACATAAATGAGGAAATGAAAAGGTGAATAATATGAAAAAAAGAAAAACTGAACAATTACAGCTCTGTTCGCATTCATGTGTTCCCCTTTGGGGTGTGTGGCGATGAATGAAATTCATTTCAATAAAAAAAAGTGATCCAGGGCTGTATTTGCTGTGAGTAGCACTTGGATAACAAATATTTTGAGTTACTAAAATATTATTATGTGGCTTTGAGACTTAGGTTCGAGATCTGTCTATGTTAATGAGAGTTTAAAGGGGGCACTCCATGAAATGGTTTCAAAAAATCGATTTTTTTTTGCTTTAATCGAAAGATATATTATCCGAGAACATTATTGCAAAGTTTTAAAGTCGAACTCTGAAAACTTTCGGAGACACAGTTCTTTTCATCGACGCGCGCTCAGCCACACCAGGTGTTCCGAATAACTTTGGAACGCGTTTCCTAATAAACACGTTTTTGTAGTCAGTCTACATGATACAAAAAACTACTGAACCGATCTACACGAATATATACTCGTTTTGTAGGATATTGAACAGAGAAGTGCATGAACCTCTGAAATCTATTAAAAAAACTGTTTTTTTATAAAGAAAAGTAAGAAAAAAACGAACTTTTTTGTAGTTTATATGGCTTTGTTGCTAAATTTTGAAAATTTTTATAGTTTTTGAGGTTCACGCACTTGCGACAAGCCTGCTGATTAATTTGATATATAATTTGTATGTTTCAGACTTAAACTTCGGACGGCATCGTGTGGACGGGAAGACGTCTTTTTTTAAACGAAGCCTCGAAAGATGTTCAATATGTTTGCCATTTTTAATTTTTTTTATGTGTAACTTTTTTTTTGAACTTTTAACTAATACCTACAGATGTTCTAAACTAAATGTTGTTCCTCTCTCTTTCTTTTTTTGTACGATAAAATAAAGAAAATAGGTAATTTTGTTGAGCGTTTCATGGAATGCCCCCCTTAAGATGAAATTTTACTTAAAAATTACGATTAATTAATCGAAAGACATATTTAAGTCGCAATAGGTTTATAAGAGAAGGGAATATATAAGTTTTGATTTGATTTTTTAAATTTAATTTGGTTTTGAATCTTAACTAGTTTCTGTGGTTAACTTATTTGAGCTGATCCAAATCATTGAAGAAGGAAAAACACCGAGAAGGATACAACTTCTTTCACTTTTCCTCGTTGAGTTGCAGATCAGGAGATTTCCTCCTAGTTTTAGGAGATGCTTGGCCTTTTAGGAGAATTTTTAGGAGGAAGAAGTGTTTAGGAGAAAGTTTGGGAGATTTATATTTCAGGTTAGGGGATTTTTCGGATCCTTAGTGGATTTTTGGGAAATTTTAGATAATGAAACATGATGTATTGGGAACACTGGCAACAAAACATACTTTGGCAACTGTTTTAATAGTAAAAGCACCCTATTGTGTTAAAAATTTTTAAGATTACAAAATGTAAGCTCGTTCTATCTCGTTCTCACTTTTTGCTGTCAGAAATTGGCATTTTTGTTTAATTCATTTATTATATGTTTGTATTTGTTAAGTTTTTGTTATTAAACTGAAGATGAATAAAAAAAGGCCTCATGAGACCTTTCATTCCTTTAAAATTACGCAAATTAAAAAATAAATTTAGGAGATTTTTTTAAACTTTGGGAGAGAATTTCAGTATTTTTTTAAGATTCAGGAGAAAGTCATTTCAGATATCTGGCAACACTGTTGAGTTGGCTTCCAAAATGCAAACTGCCAAGACTAAACTACTCGCATGGCGTTCAAAGAGATAATGTCCTGTTAAATTTTCTACGACTGTCCTACAATGACGTCTGTTTAGTTTGAGTGCTTCGGGGTGAGGGTGGGCCAGATCTTTGCGTTTCAAACCATTCTCTAACTATTCAAATAAATTCAAATATTCTGCGCGCTTAGCGGTTCAGAAGCTTTTAGCACTGAGCATTCATTGGACTTCAGAGCCTTCTTCTTATGTTACAAAACCAGCCCTGAATATTTAATTTTAATTGTTCGCTGCACACTTTTTATGCAATTCTATTGTTTTTACTGTTATTGTTACTTATTATCATTGTAGTTGTCCCATTTCGACAATGATTTATGAGCGTTGGGCCGGTGTGCAACAAACATATTTAGTTGACAACAGGTTAAGCACATAACCAGCCATACAAACATTCAGAATATCGGTTGCAGCGCATCCAAAACGCGCCTAATGCTACAATGTCGTTCTGTATTGTTTGCGGCCACAACATGCCGAATCAGTTGTAGTAATTTTTTTCGTTGATTTCATTGTTGCTGCAATCGATGTGGTCTGGTGGTTGAGATCTGCTGCGGTGTGCGTTAGAGGGCGTGATTGTAGCACAGTTAGGGTGGGCATGGCTATATGCTGAAGTAGTATTGTTTGCGGTAATGTATGTGTGTGTTTGTAAGTATCTTTGTTTGCGAGGGAGGAATGACGTCAGAGCAAGTATTACATAAATAACTATATCACATTTTCTATATGTTGCGTATGAAACTAATGCTTGATTGGTCACATATACATACATATATACATATATGTTTGTAGATATATAAAGTATCGACGAATGTATATTAATAGCTCATGTAAATAATCCGCTTAGGAACAGCTGCTGCACATCCAACTCAGTCGATTATCGATATCGATTGAGGCAGAAACTCTGTTCAAAGCCTTGGTTTCTGTTTCGTATCGCATGGTTGAAGAAGTCCCGAACTTCGTATCTCTCTCAAGTTTCTTTAGATTCATCCTAAAAGATTCTGTCTCATTAGCTTAATTTAATTTCTGAACTAATGAATATAGCAACTACAACTCTACACAACGTTTAACTCTCTTTCTCAAGGTCAAAGATAATGCAATTGCATTGTTTTTATAATAAAAAGTAATTAATTTTCATTAAAGTTCACAATTCTTCATTGTATTAATGCAGAATTAAGAATTTCCATGTGACTTCACATAGGAAAAATCTACGTACATTGTCGCCTCTCGATTCCACTTATTCAAATGACCCACTTTCATTTGGGGACTAACTTCCAGCGCGTGTCAGTACCATACAAATCACACAACACAAAAAACATGCTTGTCAAAAGTGACAAACCTAACCTCAACAAACTACAATTGTCGAATGACAAAAAGTGTCAGATGCAAATTAATCGATCAAAATTGGTGATTGTCAAATGTTGCCGGCACACAATTGGCCGATAGAAAAATAACAACATAAAGGCGAATAATAACATGAAAGGGAATGTGATAACGGCAACAACAACAACAAGCGGTAGAAAGAAAATTAAGTTGGCATCTCGATAAAAACGGAAGTCCAATTGAAATGTTACGCTTACACAAGTGACAGAGGAAAAAATGAAAGTACGCGACTTGAAGAAAGACTTGAAAGAGGCGCGAAACACATAAAACGTTTGATAAAGCATACAAAGCCACATTAGCAACGCTGCCAACAAAGGATAAACAACAGTTTGCGATATACAAAGTGGATACATTTACTTGCTGATGTACACTTGTCAGAATAAGTTTGCGTACAAGGGGGGTCATGGTTTTTTCATATGAAAAATAAATCACATAAAGTAATTTTTCAAAAACAAAATGTTTTTAATTTCTTCCATAAACTTATTTTCTTCCTTGTTCTTTTATTCTATTAAGATAATAAAAACATTTATTTATTTATTTTAAAGATTTTTACAATAAAAATAATAATAACAAAACCTTGACCAAATTGTAAAAACAAAATATGTTATCAATTTACCTCAAAAAAGTTTGCGTACAAGATAAGGTTATGTAGCAAAAATTTAATTGAAACTAAGTTTTGAACAAAATTAATTACTTAAATAAATACTTAATTACTTAAATAAATAAATAAAACAATAAAAATAAAAAACTAAATAAATAATTAACTAAATAAATAAATAAATAAATAAATAAATAAATAAAAAAATAAATAAATAAATAAATAAATAAAGTAATTAATTAATAAATAAATAAATAAATAAATAAATAAATAAATAAATAAATAAATAAATAAATAAATAAATAAATAAATAAATAAATAAATAAATAAATAAAGAAATAAAGAAATAAAGAAATAAAGAAATAAATAAGTAAATAAATAAATAAATAAATAAATAAATAAATAAATAAATAAATAAATAAATAATTAAATAAATAACAGTAAACACACCTGACACACACATAATTTTGACTTGCCTGTACACAAACTTTTTCTGACTAGTGTACATACATGTATGTTATACACTATGGAAATTAGTCCTGATGAAACGGAATGGGATCGGAGCAGTTTTTACCCAGGCCTAGTGTTGTAGGGGTCCGAATTTTATAGATATGAGTATATTTTTAATACTCCTGCGTCCCGGGCACACTACGTCGCGGTCTTCTCTCGACGGCCATGAGGTCTCTCGTTAGTATTATTTACCTTAGTGTACATACATACATATGTACTTAGGTTGGTTTTAACTTAGTCCCTAACAAAAGATCAACAACAATGCTACTCCGGAAATTAACCCGCCCACTCTTTCCCGAAGTTCTGGCTAAAGTTAATGAAACATTGTGCGCACACAGAGTTTGCATGTGTGTTTGAAATTTAGAAACTACAACTAACTCTCACGTACAGCGTGCATTGTGAGCCCCGTGCACTGTGCCCCGTCCCCCGCAGGCAGCGCGTCTCTGCGCACACTGTGTCGCACATTATCACTGGCCGCAAAACAAGAGCTGCTTTTAAGCGCTTTTTAACACAGAATCGTTTTTATTTCATTTTACTTTTATTCGCGCGCATTGTGTGAAAGTAAATACGTCCGTTTTGAATGCGCTCATTCGCCCCTTTCGGCATTCTCCGCGATGGTTTTTGTGATTTTAATGTTGTACTAAACACAAGAGTACATAATTGCTGCAATATCCTCCATTGGCAAAGAGCGCCTCACATCCCTTTTGCGTTTGTGTGTCAATCCCCATAATGCGTGCTGGTGTGTGTGTTTGCATTGAAAATGTGTGTAGGTGACAGTCACGCGCAGCGTTGCTGGGCCAGGGGCCGAAGTGGGCACGAATGCCTCAATGGGTGAATGGGTGAATAACGGGCACAGCTTGTGCGCGCACACAATGCCCACAAAAATTCACACCAAAGCGCCATTGTGATTGGTTGAATGCAGCACGCACACACACACACACATGTGCAGGCTCACAGGCATTTATGTAAATACATAAACACACACACCCAAACCGTCTCGTATGTGTGGCGAGAGACACAAACAACAAGAACAAACCGAATAATAGAGCGGCAGCGCCAACAACACAATACAACACACTCGCATAGAAGCGGAGAAAACAAATGCAACAACAAAAGGCGAATAAAAACAAAAGCAGGAATTGCGAGCGCGCGCCCCAAATAATGCGACAGTGAGCGGCGCGCGGATCGAGTAGAAAAAATGAAAGACGAATACGTTGGCCCGAAGGTGCAGCCAGCTGGGGTTGGATGCAGGAACGAACGATTGAAGGAACGAACGCGCCAACGAGCCCCACCAGCACGACGGCAGCAATAACACAGAAACCGGGCCCCGACAATAATGCGCCTGAAAAGTCCCGAATGTGATGGGGAAGGGCTATGAATTGACGATACAGAGAAAAAACAACACCGACAAATAAAAGCGAAAATGCGCAGAACGAATGGAAAGAAAACAGTGGCGCACGGTGGCTGTGTACAATGGCAACGATAATTTCCCCATTTCCGAGGCGCCCTCGCTCGCGGCAAACAGCAAATAACGAAACTTGGCTTTGTACCTAAATAGTGCGGCCGTTTGTTGGGCGTTCGAGGGTGGGCCCAGCGAGTAGTGGTGTCATGAGGTGGGGAGAGGAAGGAGGAAGGTAGTGGGCACATAGTTGTAACACACATTAAAGTGGAACATAATCGTAAACGAGAGAAGGCGAAACACATGAAACGCAATAAAAATGAAATCACAAACGCATAAAAAGTGAAAGAAACCCAAGTAAAAAGCAACAATGGCGCACAACTAGCGACTGCACAATGTGACAACAAAAACACACAGTTGGCCTCAGAGTGGAGTAACCGAGCCAGGACCACGCAAAGCCGATTGCAGTTTCGTCGAGTAACGACATACACACATAAAAACACAGCAGTTTTTCGCCTTTCACACGGCAAGAAAGAGACAGGGAAGCAAAAAAAAAGTAGCAGAAAGAAACGAAGAACAAACGCCAACAACAGCAACAACTATGTACTACACGTCGAATAATGAACACGAATGAACGGCGGCAGCAACAAAGGCATTTTTATTCTAATACTATAGCCGCACTATACGGCGATAGGTGAACGCCAATGCGCTATTCTCCACTCGTCTTTCTTTGCCGGCCCCATTGTGTGTGTGTTTTGTTGGTGGTGCCACTGCTGCAATAACAGCAGTCATAGTAGTTGTTGTTGCTGTTGTGTTTTGGGAGAACACACCCCTCAATGGTGGGAGCGGAGCGCGGCGTTGTGCTGCCAACAACAATGCCGCGCGCTGGCCGTAGCCATAGAGGCTTTTGTGCGCCGCAGCACACACAAAACGCAATAAAGCGGGCGCAAGCACATTGGCGAACGACAATAGCGCCAAGGCGCAGCGCCAACACAGCCTCACTTGCAGCCACCACCATCGCCCTGCCCGGCGGGAACGAATAGCGTGTTGGCGTCTCGCTTGCGCGCCCAGCCCGTGTGCATTCGCCAACTCACCACACCTCGGCCACCACAGCATATGCGTCTCGCTCGTGGCGTGGCCTGAGCGTGAGCGCGTGTGTGCAAGCGAGGCCGCTGGCGTGCGGTCGCCCGGTGTTTACCTGGGCGCTCGTTAGTGGCGCACTAGTGAGCGGCCACGCACATATTTAGTTCGTGTGGTGTGTGCAGGCAGCCGCGGCTCGCACATAGAGGCGCTGCGGTAAGCATTCGAGAGCGCACACAAAGCGGCGAGAGAGCGAGCGAGAGGCGCACAATTGCGGGCAATTGTCTGGCGGACTGTGAATGGGACAAAACTAAAACTGGATTTTTCGGTTAAAGTCGTTGTCGTTGTCGTGTCAGTGGCAATTATTTGTGTAGACAAATCAGTCCCTGCGAAGCTGTTGAGGTGAACAGAAGCACAAACGGTTGAAACAGTGGAATAAAGTGGCGAAGCGAGTCAAAGAACAGAACAAAAAATTAACAAGACAAAAAAACACAAGAATCAGTGTCAATAACTGAAGCGTAGTTGAACAAAACACGAAGCGGCAAGAATGATCAGAAAGTGTTGCGAAAAATCATAAACACAATCAATCGGCGCACTTAGTGTGACACATCAGTAACTATTTCGATAAAGTCGCGAGTGGAAAATCAGCAACTAAGAAAGCCATAAACAATCTGAAAACTTTGACAAGAAGTGCATTTCGAATTAGTTGAAAACTGAACGCCACACCAAACGTTGGCAAGCATGGCAACCCTATCGTCACATCCCAGTTACGGTTTCCACCTCGGGCAGGGCCTGGACATACCCACACCGGGCGACTATGCACCGCAGAGCACACTCAGCCCCAGCGACATGGACATTAAGCGCGTCATGCACTTCTCGCAGACGGGCAGCCTGGCGGCCATTTCCGCCGCCATGGGTGGCTCACCAGTGGGCGGCCACGCAGCCAGCAACGGTAACTCTATAATGGGCACCGCCAGCATGGGGCACATGGGCAGCGGTCAGGGCGGTGGTGGCGGCGGCGGAGGCCTACACGGTCACCATGGCAATCACCTACAAACTGCCGTCGGCCATCAGACACTTTCGCCGAACTCGTCGATTGGCTCGGCGGGCAGCATGGGCAGCCAGAGCTCGCTGGGCTCGGGCCTGAACGGACACGGCGGACACAATGGCGGTGGCAGTCACCATCATCATCCCACTTCGCCCGGCCAGGAGGGACACATCAAGCGCCCCATGAACGCGTTCATGGTGTGGTCGCGCCTGCAGCGCCGTCAAATCGCCAAAGATAATCCCAAGATGCACAATTCGGAGATCTCGAAACGGCTGGGCGCCGAGTGGAAGCTGCTAGCCGAATCGGAAAAGCGACCGTTCATCGACGAAGCCAAGCGCCTGCGTGCGCTGCACATGAAGGAGCATCCCGACTACAAGTATCGGCCGCGTCGCAAGCCCAAGAACCCACTGGCCGGCGGACCGCAGGGCGCTGCAGCTGCGGCACTGCAAATGCAGGCCGCCGCACAGAATCAACAGAAGCTGGCCGGAGGTGGTGGTGCTGGCGCGGGCGCTTACAATCCGTTCCATCAGCTGCCACCGTACTTTGCGCCCTCGCATCACCTCGACCAGCCCTACCCGGTGCCGTACTTTGGCGGTTTCGATCCGCTGGCGCTGTCGAAGCTACATCAGACACAGGCCGCTGCTGCCGCTGCAGCGTCAAACCAATCACACAACGTTCTCGAGGCGCAGAAGGCACCGCAGCTGCCACCCACGACGCTGAGCAGCTTCTACTCGGGCATCTATTCGGGCATATCGGCGCCGTCGCTATACGCGGCGCACTCGGCGAACGCTGCGGCCGCTGGACTCTACAACTCCTCGTCGACATCGTCACCGGGCTCCTCGCCCGGCACCATCACTCCCAACGGCATGGAATCAGCGGCGTCAGCGATGGACAACGCACTGAGGCGACCGGTGCCGGTGCTCTACTGAAGTGGGTGCGTCCAGCAATGTTGTGGCCGATGAAGAACAGCCATTTGCTGCAACAGAGGGCACGCACACACACACACCCATATTCTTACTTGGACAAGTACAATTACGTTCTTTGGCTTTGTTGAAGTTTAGTGAAAGGACCGACCTCATTAACCTGCAAGCTTCCTCCTCCCCGAAACCATACATCCCACTTAAGTGATCACCTGTTAGTTTTAAATCTTTGAAAGTTATGAAGCTACAAAAGCGACATTCTCGTTTGTTTTCATAGTAATTTAGTTTAGAAAATTAAGGAAATTATTAGGTAATAAGCACTTTAAGAATATGAAATACTGCAAGAAAAAGTAAAAATATTCGTTGTAACGCGGCGCAAAGTAGACAAATGCAAATGTTTGTGCGCTGTCGCAGAGAACATTCCATGTCCATCAGACAAAAAAAAATGTTAACTGTCAGTACTATCTCTAACCACGAGAGCTGTAATTAAACTGTAAACTGTAAAGAAATTGTATAATTACCTAATTTAAGAGTAGGCGCCTTCACCGCTGCATCTATATACACTTAGATGCTTTCTATATATTTACACATATGTTTGTATTTGTTGCGTTATTACTTTGCTTCCTCTTCTAAATATTTATGCAACCTTACAAGTGTTCCTGCCGTCTGCTCACTGAGCTCCTTCCCCCTATCGACTCCTCGTCTTCTACATGTTCATTAATGCTACATCAAACAATTGTACATACTTGAAGTCATACATGAATTCATCATAAATAGTTAAAAGATACATGTGAAAACCAATTCAATTAATGCGTAAATTAATTATTGTGTATGCATTTAAATTAAAGAGAAAGTATTACTATTACTTATTATTAAAAATAAAATTAAATTGAAATAAAAATAAAAATCATAAAAACATTGAGTGAAAAGAAAATATGCTACTTTTCAATTAACACATGAATACAAATATTTACCTGCAAACACTGAAGTGGTAATTCCAGAGATTGATTTTGAAGGATATTTAGCGATTCGTTTTCATTCAAAAGATAAGAGTTATAGAACGATAAATGAATGGTGAAACAGCGAAACATATTTTTCAGTGCAATCTCTCATGTTGTGCTCCCTCACTTTGCCTATTTTTTATCTTTCAGTCTTGGTCGCAATTGTAATCCTTCACTAACACACCACCACCCTTGACAGCAGGATCGCTGCGAAAGCAAACGAGATTTCCCGGATAAAAGGCCGACGTTCTTTTGTCAACACAACATATCGACGACATTGGCGTAGAATATTCGAGGCGGAGACGGTATATTAGTCGGTAGTCTTCTGTTGCAAAAAATGTTCTGGCGATTGTTGTTTTTTTTTAAGACAATGAATGATTTAGTTCACAAAGCGCTTGTGTCCATTGTTTGAAGTGAAACCTATTAACAAATAAATTATTAAATAATATTATTTTCAAATCAATGTTCTATTTTTATACAAATTTGCATACATCCATTCAAAAGGTTTTTATAAAATTGATCATGATTGGTTATTTCAACTTCAAAAACATTAATGAATCTAGAAATAGTAGCATTAGCATCAATTAATAATTTTGCATAATATTTGGCAAAACGTATAAGAACTAAATAAATGTAAATCTGCGAAACCCAGAGGATCTCATTAGCTTTCATCAGCGATAAAATTTACAAAAGCACAGATCATAGGTATTCTTTTTTGCGAACAAAATATAAAGGTGAGTGAAACAAATATGGTTTGAATTTTTACATTCCCTCATAAAGTCTACTTCAGATTTTCTTCGTAATGTATACTTTGACTTATGGGTTACACAAAAACCTTTCTAATGGAGAAAAGGTGGATCACAGACATTGGGCACGATGGTTTTTTAGATGTAAAGACCCACTAACGAGGCAAATTTTTTGGGTTTATTTCGTAGAAGACTTGACTTGATAGACATATAGAAATTACGTAAGTGCTTTGAGATTTTTTGAGTCCAACTGCTTGAGAAGTGATGGACAGAATACATATGTGCGTACTGACAGACAACCAGATGGACATTGTTACTAAGCGATTATTTCCAAAACGCAACGCACAATCTTTCAGATTTATAATCTTTTTTACTAAAGTTGTTCAATAAGTTCGATAGTTCGATGTAAAAATAGAATCACTTTTAGAAAGCTGCAATATTTTGGTTTTGCACAGTTTAGTTCAGATATATCTCAATTCCTGAAGACCTGATACTTAAATATCAGAGATTGTGAAGTTTTTTAATGCCCGCAGGTATGGTGACCTAAGTGATGTACATCTAAACCATACCTAAATATTTGAAGAATTTTTCAAATTACCTAAATTTAACTTACGAACATAGCCAGGTAGATACCACAACGACACGGAGTAATGAGTCCTGCGGCAGATGACAACGAAATATTTAGCGCCTCAGTCATGATTTGGAATCTAACCATGGGGCCTGGTAGTTACAATATTGACGGAAGTACGGGAATGATGAGAAGATGAACAGGGCATATATAATTCCCAGGCAAAGCTATTTTCGATTGGCTTTTATCCGAAATGATAGATAAGTTAAGAAAGACTATGTCTCGACTAGTACACTGGGAGCTTTCTGAGGCTTATTCACTACTTACCTAGTGGTGATATCCTGGCGGAAAGTCTACTACTGTATGTTTAGATCATCAAAAGTCGAGATGGTGGCAGCGTATAGTTTGATGGTATATCTAAGCAAAAACCCTTTAACAATAATCACCGAGCTGCTTTCGTGGGGAACGAAGATCTTTTAAATCTGAGTCTACTACCAGAGAGAAAATCCTTCTGTGTATTGTGTGAAAGAGAAGAGGCATCTGAGTACCGATGGTACTGAGTATTCAGGAGCTCCTAGTAGTTTGTGTATATCTTCCTCTCCTGTTTCTTTTCCTATATCCTTCTCTAAATTTTTTATTTAGTCACTTAATTGATATTTATTTTATAAACAAATCTCAATTTCCAACACTCTTTCAAATAAATTTGATTTATAAATAAAAAAAATGTTTTCAAGAATGTAATGAAGCTAAAACTTGACCATGTAAGCTCGTATATGTTTTGTTTTTCTTTAGTTGGAATCAGGATCTCGTAGTTGTTTGCGTATATCTTCTTCTTCTGTTTCTTTTTCCATATCCTTCTCTTAATTTTTTTAATTAGTTAGTTAATTGATACTTTTTATAAACAAATCTCAATTTCCATTACCTTTTCAAATAAATTTAATTTTTAAATAAAAAAAATGTTTTCAAGAATGTAGTTCGTTTTTTTCTTTAGTTGTCTTATTCAAAGTCGAGTCTGTCTGTATGAGCCTTGATAAATTCTCTTATCTCTCTATTCATTCAGACTCTGGAACCAACTCAGTGCTCATACACATTGTACAGCTGACAGTTCCTGAATCTCTCTCGAAGCAAAGAAGAAACAATACACAGTTCCACAAATATCTGACTCTGATTGTTTGTGGCAATGGGGACAACGCATATCGTTTGCTCCAACTACATAAACTATATTCAAAAGCATTGACTTATGTCATCTAATCAATTAAACTGCCTTCAATATTTCAGGTTATTATCGATTCGATGCGGTTTAACTTTTGTACAAATATTTGGGCTCGTTTCAGCATTGTCGAACTGAACTCACTGCATTCGCCGCACAATCCATGCGTTCAGGTTAAAAAACGCTCGAATATGGAGAAATTTTGTATTGAATTATTTGTGGTTTTGTTTTATTGTTTTGTTCTAACGCAGTTGGAAGCCGATTCGGAAACAAAACACACCTCAAGACCGTCGCCGCGGACGCATACGCGAAGGGTTGTGCGGCGACAGGCGGACTGAATAATTATGGTCATTAATAATGAAAACTTGTACGTACACTTGTGTTGCTTCGACTTTTATTCGAATTTTTTCCACTACTCAAAAATGTGTTAAAATGATAAATATTTGCTATTTCTTTGTCTATTGTTGTCGATTTTGCGACTGCGACTGTTGTTGTCCGGAGTAAAAAGCCACAACGAAAAAAATTGTGAATAAATAATCAACAAATATTTGTTTTTGAATTGACGTGAAATTGAGTAATTTTGCTGCTAACTTTAGCATTTTGCGGACGTAGAATCTCACATATCGTAAATATGTATGTATGAGCGTAAATATGTAAATAGTATCTATGCTAGGCGCATGTTCGGGAGACTCTGCTCACAACTTCGAGTCAAACTCCATGTTTGGTCGGAGTTAGGTAATGTAAATCAAGCGGAGATTAGACAAAAACAAATTATCACATAAAACCTTTAAGTTTGGATAATTGTTTTCACATATCTTTGCATAGTCGAGATCGGTTTCTTTTAACCCAAGTGTGTGTGCTTAAAAAAGAACACTCTTACTCATGTGATGGGGTACCCCAGTACAAAATGTATGAAGATTTCTCACTTTTTGTTCGCACTGTAAGACATTTTGACATTTTTGCTAAGTTTTAAAGCTGTCTTTCGACAGGTTCAAAAAAATTTTTCGTTTTATAGGTTTCGATAACGATGCTAGCCGACCTTTACGAGCCCAAACAAATAAAGCGGTTGCCATTTTGGGTTGTTTTAGAAAGTTTGCTTTAGAAAGTTTTACTTGCAAGAAAAATCAAAAAAATCCATGCAACTCCATAAAAAATGTGTTGGGTTACCCGGGTGCCCCAGCAACTAAATGGAATCAAACACTCGAAAATAAAGACATAATGCCATTTTGGAAGTTGTCATGAAGTTTCACCTTTCTAGGTTATCCGCAAGTATGTAAAATTTCAGTATCAAAGTGATTTGGGTACCCGTAAGATCTCATCGTATGGCAAGAAATCTTCGTAATTTGTCTCCTCAGTGAATGAAGAAGGTTCTTCATTGTTTTCTATTTTTGTTATTTTGTATACCAAACACATACACAGGTGATACTTCAGTATGTATCAGGTGTACAACTTTGCTTCCGCCGTTTTCCGATAGGTGGCTGTACCGGCTGAGGCTGGTTGAAATACATAGATGGTAATGCATTTAAAGTGAGTGTGGACAGTGCCTAACGAATTGTCATCGCCGTTTCAGTGACAGTTGTTCTTGTTTTCGTATTATTCACGCTCGAAAATGTCCGTTTATGTGCCCAATTCTCGCCATTTGCGGGAAGTTTTACTTTTCTGTTACAATTCGAAAAAAAAAATGCAGCTGAAGCGCATCGAATGCTCTCAGAAACTTACGGTGATGCTGCTCTGAGTGAAAGAACGTGTCGGGAGTGGTTTCAACGTTTTAAAAATGGTGATTTCGATGTCGAAGACAAACATGGTGGTGGAAGAGAAAAAACCTTCAAAGATGAACAACTAGAAGCATTGCTTGATGAAGATTCGTGCCAAACCCAAGAAGAGCTTGCCGAATCGTTGGGAGTGAGTCAGCAAGCCATTTCAAAACGTCTCAAGGCCCTGGGCATGATTCAGAAAGAAGGAAACTGGGTGCCGTACGTGTTGAAACCGAGGGACATCGAGCGCCTCACGTCGCAAAAGTGGTCAAAAAGTACCTGGAAACGCTGAAATGGGAAGTCTTGCCCCACCCGCCGTATTCCCCAGATGTCGCCCCTTCTGACTTCCACCTATTCCGTTCGATGGCACACGGCCTGGCAGATCAACATTTTCAATCCTTCGAAGAATTGGAAAAATGGATTGCTTCATGGATAGCGTCAAAAAAGGACTCCTTTTTTCGAGCCGGGATCCGAAAATTGCCGGAAAGATGGGAGAAAGTTGTCGCTAGCGACGGACAATACTTTGAATAATACATCTGTAAGCACTTTTTCGCAATAAAGCTTTTAATTTTGGAAAAAACGGCGGAAGCAAAGTTGTACACCTGATAATTTAATGTATACCTTTATTTAAAGGTTTCCTATATTTTTGTAATAAAAAAAATAAATTGTTGTTTTTATTAAATTTTTTGGTTTCTTATTTTCATTTTTTTTATTTGGCAAATTGTATTTCGTTAGCTTTTCTTTAAAAAATTAAACAAATAATATTTTTTGTTTTTGTTTTGTTTACAAACATATTTTTTTGTTTTTGTTTTGTTTACAAAAATATTTTTTTGTTTTTGTTTTGTTTACAAAAATATTTTTGTTTTTGTTTTGTTTACAAAAATATTTTTTATTTTGTTAACAAAAATATTTTTTGTTTCGTTTAAAAAAAAATTTTGTTGTTTTTGTTTTGTTAAAAAAAAGATTTTTTGTTTTAATGGTTTTCATTGACAAAATTGTGGTAAATGTAAACATTTCTGGTAAAAGACAGCAATTTCGTGTCTTAGAAAAGGAAAACTGCTCTGACGATATTGGCATCTTTACGAGTCTATCAATAAGGACGCTTTGTATCTGGCCAGGCACAGGCACAGGGACAGCATAGCTTACCTGCAGTTAATGTTGCATACGATTCTACTAACCAGTGCCACAACTGTGTCCTGGACTGGGTTTGTTATCGCATAAACGTTTTGTTTTTGCCTTTCGAGAATTCCGTCGCGTGTTTAGCGATTTTTCATTTATGGATATTGTTGAATTTTATTTGGTGGGCGTGTTGTTTGTAGATTTGAACAAAGCCTTCGAAACGGACAATAAAATGTGCCGACCAAAGGCATTAGGACATTGTTTTTTGGAAATGCGGCACTTTTCCCAAATGATTTTTCTGAATTTATGATGCGCAGTGGCGTAGGTGAAATATTTTTTGGCGATAGTCAAGGCAGCAGATCTTGTCGAAGGTTGAGGGTTAATGATTTTGTTATTTCATTGAATTGAAAGTTACTATACATTAACAATTAACACACACAATGTGGAAGTGGACCGAATCGAACAAAAGCTCAAAGATTACTGGGGGAGGGTGTGGGCACTTTGGCCCTCACTTGTGTCCATAAACTATTTTTCTAGTGTCTAAACATTTATTACGGTCATTCTATGAAGGTTCACTTCAAGTTAAAAGCAAGTGACATTGTATAATTTTATGATTTTCCAGCGCTCAAATAAAGTTGAGCGAGACCAAAGAGAGATTAAAGTAATTTGGGCCTCGTAAACGGTATTTTTGAATTTCTGGTATTTATTGGATGCAGCAAAAGTTTACGCTGTAAATATGTTTTTATGTCAATTTATCTAAATGGTTTTTGAGATATTGACTGAAGAAATGCACTCGATGGCTAAATTAAGACGTCCGTATTGTCAGCTTTTGTAATACTTATATTTTTTCATATGTGTAAGGACAAAAAAATTAAAGAGTTTGACTATTTGTTTACCTTTAACATTCAACATTTTAGCTTTTTCCAAATTCTATGGTAATTCACTGGTCTATTTTAAAACTTTTTCGCACTTATGACCATTCGAAATTCTGAAAAGAAATAATTTTATTAATTTTATTTATAGTAATTCTGAAAGTAAACTTAAAGCTCAAATATTGATTAAAAAATGTGTCAACTTAACACCTTAGTTCTCATTTTTTGTTTGTTAAAAAAGTTACTGAATGTGATTTTGATGTGTAGGAACAAAGTTTTTTGGTTCATTGTGAAACTACACTGGTCCGATGCGATTCCCCATTTACGGCTGTTCCAATATAAACCTTACTATCGCTCTAACGTTTAGAGTAGAAAACTCTGTAAGATTAGAAGGGATTGATGAGCCTAAGACTTGTAGCCTTTTTCTGGTGAGGGACATTGATTCATGAAGCGCGAAATTCAGGCAGCAACGCAACGTTGCTTTAATCTAATTTTTAATGAAGCAACTCGAAGTTTATTGGTTAAGTGTGCAATAATAAGTTTCCAAAAGATTAGCTTAGTAAAGCTTTATTCTGTTGAAAGTGTATGAAAAATCTCTAAAATATGCGAATTCATTTCAGGATTTCATAGCCTTTGCATATTTTTTGGAGGTTTTTTCTAAATGTATATTTTTTGGATACATGAAAAAGAGATTTTACAACATTTTAATTTTAGGAAAAAATATAAAAATAAAAAATAAATTCATTCTCTCGGCAAACACACAGATTCACTCACTCACTTCCGGCCGAGATCATGTTGAAATGTTTGCAGCAGTTTCAGTACAGTAAACACTTTATTTGATTGAAAATTATATATTTATTTATTTATTGCATAATAAACAGTCAAAATTTGAAACATATTTTGCTAAAATACATCCATGTTGTAATAGAAAAAACCAAACAAGCTGAACAATTACACATTGTTCTGTTCTATGCTCATTGTTCTAGCAGCACCGCAGCAGTAAATCCAAATCGCATTTTTTCAAGGTTCGCTGCAGTCTGGAGTCCTCACGCTCAACTGACAATTAAGCCAATTGCTGTTCAAGTACTATTACCACGCACTCCACACCATATGTAGCTAAAATAGTAACAACAACAACGAAATGAATACGATACATAGCAACAAAGCTCTAGCGCACTGAAATATGCAACGAATTAGCGGCATAAAAACGGTTGGAACAGTAGAAACACAGACGTGACTACTGGACTGTGGGACGGTGAGGCAGCTCGTGTGTTGCTGTGTGTGCGTCTCGATGGTCGACTACACCCAAAGCCACTTAGAACACCGCAGCAAAGGCGCTAAACAAATTTTAAACTGTAACCAAAGTGGAGACGCTCGCTACTGCGGGATTAAAGTGGAAAATGTGATAGAAGTGGTGGTGGCTGTGCCCGTTGCCCGGCACCACCACACACCCAAACGAGCCCGGACGAAGCCCACCCAGTCTTGCATTGCGGATGCGACTGGACGCAGTTTGGCAATTTCATAATTCGCAACAAATTTCGAACTGAGTGCCGAGTGCTGAATGTGGGGTTGCGAAGCGTTGGCAGACGTTAAGGTTGGTGGTGCGTGGCAGTACCACACCAAATGTGACCTGACGCGAAGCAGGACAAAGCGCACTGGGCAGAAATATGGCGACGGCAATGATTGCGCAGACACATTGCTTTTGTGGGATGGTTTGAGTGGTGGGTGGTGGTGCGGTGAGCAGGCAAAGTACGCAGAAATCATTATAGAATTGGCTTTTTTATTGGGCTGGCAACATATTCTTTGAGTCTCATCCTCATCCCCCGCCTCGATGCAATGTTTTGCGGCTGTGCGGCGGGTAATTTGCCAGTGTTGGAGTGAGGAGGAGGCGGCAGGCTGGCCGCGGGCGTAAGTGTGGCAACACACTCTGTGCGTTTCAAGTGGACTGTCGGTAGATCTGATCTTATATAGTAGTCTCTCAATGTTTTGAGAGACCTAAATCTAAATATTTCGAAGTTTACCTTTCGCATTTTTTGAATTTTTGGTATTGCTTGGAAAACCTAGGAGCGTCAAGTGTACATCTGCGTCTCTGAACTTAATTACTGACTTCAGCCACAAACTTATGATGCCTTGAAATTTTTATGAACCATTTTAACTGGCAGGGATTACTTATATTCGGATTTTGTTTACGAAATACAAAAATATAAAGTTCCATGTTGGTTCAAATATCCCTTGGTTCCCTTTGTGCGTGAAACTAGAGACCAAATATAGCAATACTGCGTACTCAGTTTTTCATTTCTACATTCTTTGTCCTTTTAAAAGGACTTCAAAATTTTGAAGGGGATAAAAAATAAAAAAAAAATATAAAAAATACTTAACCTCGTTAGAATATGGCGATATGTATATCAAATGAAAGAGAAAAGGCTCAAGAATTTAAATAAAATTGATTTTTATCCATCCGTAAAAAAGGGTATGAAAAAGGTCCTTCAAAAATTTTAATCCTTTATATCCTTCAAAATGTATATAGAATTTTCTTGAAAAGTAAGCATATTAAAATCCAAAATCTCCTTGATCACGTGTCAAAATTTCATTATTCTCGCTTCATTAATTTTGTATCTTTTTATTAATTAAAATACTGACACTCAAATAAATTAGAATTTATGTGCTTCATTAGAATTGCAGCTTCCGCCATTTTTTAATAACTTTCTAACCAATAAAGTTATAGTTATTGGTTTCACGCACATATGGATTTTTCCCGGTGTGAAAAATGCTGTCGTACGGTGTAATCAGCTAATTACCAGCCGCAAGATTTTGAATTTTAGGGATCGAAAGACCGAACAGTATATCTGCAGTAAATCCAGGTCATCTCATTTTGATAGGTTAATGCACAAAAACAATATGCCCGAGGTTCTTTGACCTTGCAACAAGCTTGACCTTGGAAGCTTTGGATTTGTAAACGAAATTAGGGCACTTCTCTTGAGTTGAGCGCGTTACCTGCAGCATTTTATATAGTTGCCCTACATTGTAGCTTCGACATTTGTTAGTGTAAAACTCTTTTCAAAGTTGGACTTGGTGCGAATAATAATTTAGAAAAATTAAGAATACAGGGCTTTACAGAAAAAAGCGCCGCTTTCGACAGAATAAATGACGTTGGAAGAATAAGTAGAGAACCGGGTTGGTTAACGTTGAACTGCCATTCTTCGTTTGTTGGTTGACTGTGGCCTTTGCTTTGTTATAATTACAAAAGATTCTCACAGTTTCATAAGTGCTCATAAGTTTATTAATTGTTTTTGATTTCAAAAATGTTTATCTTTTCGAGAATGTTGTTGTTGTCATCATTATTGAAGTTCTTCTAGTGTGGCTCACTGAATTATTTTCCTGGGCAGTGCTGGTTTTGATCACTTCAGAACTCTTTTAATTGTCTATAGAAGCCGTCAAGAGAGCTCTACCAAAATTAATAAAAAACAAAAGATAACAACCCAGTAATAATTGTGAGTGCTCGCTGATAATGTTTAGCAATGAAATTGAGAGCATTTCAAAATGATAATCGTCCAAGAAATCGTTGCAAATAGTGAAATTCATCGGTAGTGCTCGACATAATTTCCTATTTTAGAAAATCCAGAACTCGTACTACTACCAACGACCATTTATAAATCCACCGATTTCCTTAATAACAACTTTGACAAAGCAATAATTAATTATGATTTTCTCACCCTTCATTCGTCACGTTGACGCTGGTGTATGAGTGCGTCAGGCGGCTGTGAGATCCGTACGCAAACACGTTTTAATTCGCACTGAAGCGTAAACACTTCAAGTGTTATTAATTACGAAGAAATTTTGTAAAAGAGCGAGAAAGAGGGAGTACGAAATGGCGGTCACCCCGGCAGGGCGCATGAAACAGTCCAGCTAAGCGGCATAAGCCAATGCTGAACTTTTCCGCACTTCGCTAATGATGGCAGAAATTAAATTACCGTGATTTATGATGCCAACTCACCAACACACACATGCAAATTTCATACAACAGAGAAATTTGTCAAATTTAAACTCGACAACTGTGCAGAGAGCGCGAAAGTGCAAAGCCGGGGCCGGGCTGCACTCGGAGATTGGGGAGTGGCGTTGCCACCTTGCAACAGCAGCCTTGACAACGTGCCGGCGCGCGTGTTGAGGTGTGGTGGCACGTTGTCAACAACGTCATTAACGCCGCAACAATGCGACTGAACAGCAACGCAGCAAGACAGCACCACAGACAGACAGGGTTGGATGGGTCGGTCGATGCAGCGAGTGGACGATTTTGGCGGTGTCACTGCCACTCAAATGGAAACTAAGTGATAAAAAATTAAAATTTCAGCAAAACAAAAATACAGATAGAAGTAGGCAACTGCTCAGCAAATCATAAAAAATTCGACAACATGCAGCACGAAGCGCGTTCAGCTGCACCACCAGTCAAAGGTTGCACCACTCGAATCGCCGCGGCGACTGGTCCGCACTAATGGTCGGCCGTCAATTGGCAGCGCGACAGACACGTTTGACGAGTGCCAAATAATGCCATGAACAGCGAGGGGTAGGCATCGCCGGCGACTTTTCGCTTTCATGGCCAACCTCCTGCGGTGCTGGCTCCTTGCGGAACAAGGACGAGCCACTTGTGTGGCTGTGGCCGCCGTCTGTGGCGCTCTTCCCTCTCCAACTGCCGGAGCACAGTGTCACTTTTTATTGCTGCTACGAAGACACTTTGCGGCAATGTTTGTTAACGCAACTGTTTTGTTGGAGTTTTATTTGCTTGTCGTATAACATCGCGTAATTTGTATTTGGTGTAATGAGAGACGAAAAGTGCGAAAAATGTGAGGTTATTATGGATAAAGTTAAATCAAATAAATCTTGTTTTTTGTATTTTTTTCAAATTTATTGGTTGATACCTATAAAATGGATATTGAAACCAAGCCCACGATCGCCCAAGCTCAGTGGTTAGTTAGTTTGATCTATTCAAAAGGCAGTGGATTCAAATTCTGCTTCAAGTTACCTCAAACGACAGCTTTTCTTTTGGCAACCTCTCAATAGATATGCAATACTAAACTTTTGGGAGTCGGCCTCGATAGTTCAGCGGGTAGCACGCTGGCTTCTCATACCGAGCGCATCACGTTCGATTCATGGCTCGGGCTGGAAAAAACCTCATCTACTTCTATCGTTATCCACATGAAGCAGATGAGAATTACAAGAATCGCACAAGTGCGCTCTTGGCAGGCAATGGCAAAACCTCCAAGTGTGAAAGAATCTGGTAGCACAGAATTGTAGAAGATTTCTAAAAAATGGTGTTAAACACTCACATGGCCAGTAAATATGGTTGAAGTACCTTAAATATCTCTACGATTGTCGAACCAGCTATTTATGAATGAGTTCCAGCTGATCTCTGTAGTTCGTTAACCTCATAAGTGATGACCTCTTGACTCAAGTGTTAAGACTTTGAGAGAAGAGATTTGAAAATGGGGAACTAATGTCTGACCCCTGAGAATCAAATTAATTTTCATTCAAAATTTCCTATTTTTGTGGATACAAATAAAACTAACATCACAACACTACTTTACTCATTTAAACTTGGCGCCTCATACGAAACTCATTTCAAGCTTATTTTCAGTGATCCTAATATTCAGTTAATGCTATAAAGATTAATCATCTCAAAGATATGACATTAAGAAATTACAATGAAATTCGAAATGTGTGTGACCCTCAGGGAAATTTATGTTTACATCGAAAGCGGTATTTATTTTATATTTTTTATGAGCTATAATAAAGTAAACTGTCGCCATGCATTGCGCTAATCTGGAGCAAAGTATTGGTCATAAAAAAGGATTTAAGCTTAGAATGTTTTCTTCGAAATTCGGCGCCGGCAGATATATTAAAGCAAGCGAGGTTATACGGGAGGTGGTGCTACTTATTGAAACGGTATACGGATTATCTTAAGGTTAAAAAGCTTAGGACTTAGTCTGTTAAGTAGAAGTGGTGTCTGGGTATCATAAAGGTTAGTAATGCTAATGGTTATCCTTTGGAAAACTATCAACATTTCTACCTCTAATGGAATGGATATGTTTCAGCGAAAATCGCCATCTATGAAGACATGAATGAGATTAGCTAACACTTTGGGATGATAGTGCCGCTATCAAGATCTATTGTGCCTCCCTACTGCAGGTATATGAAGTTTTTCAAAACCCATTTGGTTACATATGTCAATGACCGTTACAACCTGTGACCCGCAAAATTTCTCTGCAGGCGACTTTATTTCGTTCCTTCTCGAGTTAATCGCACCAAAGGCGGTTGGGTCTTTCTCTGGTTCTTTCTCCATTTGATCGTTATAAAGGAGACATGGACTCCTTCTCTGTCGTTGACTTAAAGCTATCGTATCGAACACCTTTTTCTGCTAGAGGCTCAGTGTCCTACCCGGATGGTGGCATGTTCCAATCGCTGGATGTTGATGGTGGAGGATGAATTGGTTAGTTACCGCTACTCCTTCACAGAACCAGTAAACCACTTTTTGTTGAAGAATGGTTAGGTGTCTACTTAGTCTACAGTGTACAGAAATTCGGTCTCGGGTCGATTGATGGTGGAAACCTGACTGTATTTTATGTGCTAGGTTGGAGTGGATTCGGTGTCCTAAGGCGACCATTCCTTTTTGACCTTAAATAGGTTAGGTTGCTTGGTCCTTTTAATTAATGAATTTGGTCCTTTTAAGACCTTAAGAAGTATACAGTTTTTTAGGCCAATTTTGATAATGGGTCATCTATGGGCCTTTCTCATTTAAGTCGCCACTTTAAATTAACCTTAACCCTTTCCGTCATGAAAATAAACCCGTTCTATATGAATTGTATGGGATGTAGTCCAATATATTGGACATTGTGACTGAAAGGGTTAAGTTTGGTGATCTCAAAAACCGTTGATAATTCACTGTTGATTCTTATTTCAGCTGAGGCACAGCTCTAAAGATTAGCGTTTGCTTCAGTACTGAGGTATATGTAGTTCCAACTTTAGGATAGGATGCTATGAGGAGATCGTCCATGGCGTCAATTTTCAGGGAACGGTTCAGCTAGGGATTCGTTTTTTTATTCTGCTCATAAGGAACCTTAATATTACTTCAGGGATGTCAGTTTTGTTAACAACAACAGGTCTTTTTCCCTTGTCGTCAGTCCTGTATCAGAGTGCGTTCGGCCAGGAGATTCCAAATACGACAAACGGAACGCAACCGCAAATGGGTGGATGAGCCGCAAGTTTGGCTGCAAATGAACGGAATGGTGTTCAACGATAGCACAGTGCAGCAAAAGTTTTTAATTAAGAAATTAGCGGAGAGTGGCATTCGGCAGAGGGGGCGGAGAACACGAACAGCGACAAAAATGCAAATACAACGCAAATCAACGGTGAAATTATGACAAATTTATGCAAATATTTGGTAACGATTGCGGCGACCCCTGCCGACACACCCTCCTCGTGACGAGGCAGTACGTGACAAAGGCAACAACAACAACCCTAACAATGAGAGGACACTCAACAATTAATGTGCAACATTGACACGAGCACTCGAAAGCGTTGCACGATGTTTTTGTTGGCGTCGAGAGCGAATTGGTGTGGATGTCGCGCTGTCGTTGTTGCTGACGATAGCGACAATGCTGCTGATGGCTTATTGCTGGCCATAAATTTCTGCGCCAGTGAGCAGCAGCCAAAATATACGCATAAGCGTATAAAAGCGCGCGCGCGTGCGCACGCGAGCATATTTTCATGGATGTCCTGCTGCGCACAAACAGGAAACAAATTAAATACACTAAAGCCAGGAATGGCGCTGAGAACGGAAAGGACGAGCCGAACGAGCAGAAATTATGAGTCGCCATAAAGCATAGAGCCGCACGCTTTAGACGCTGCGATGGCAGCAACAGCAAAGTGTTGCACATGCGACTGGGCAATAACAAAGCGCAGCAACAACAACAACCACCAACACCAGCACTACGGGCAGGATAACAAAGCGCAAATATGCGCTCAGCATCCTGGCGGAAGTCATGAGCCAACGCCGCCGGCCACGCAGCGCCAAGTACAGAAGCAGAAGCCGCTGCAGAAGTCGAAGCGGGGCGAAATGAGTGGCAATAAATAAAATTTTAGACAGACAATAACCTGGCAGGACATCGCTTTATGCTCGGTGCGGCTGCAGGACGACGCATGTCCGTCGCTTTGTTGCTGCCGCAATTAATGCTTTAATTTGGTACATTTTTGAGTTGCCTTATGCTTTATGAGCGAACGCGTTTGCGATTATTTATTGCTGGCGCTGCGCCACACCCCTTTCCAGCCACGTCATTCGGCTGCTCTTCGCCGCGCCTTGCGTCGCCAGCGTCTTTGGCAGTTGTCACGGAGACAGCGGCTTATTTCGCGTCGTCTTAGGGATTATTTATATTTATTTTTTAAAAAGCCCACGCTTTCACGTTCCTCTCCTTCTCCCTCGCTTGTTTGTTGCAATTCGCTGTTATTGGCCGCCATTTGTGCTTTTCTCCTTTCGCTTTCTTCGAAGGTTGTTTTGCGCCTTAAAAAAACCAAAAAGGATCAAATCGGACGCCTCATAGCACAGCGCTTTGTGACGCGTTTTTATTTTGCGTAATCGCGTCGCTGAAGCGTAAGCTTTTGCTTATTGGCAGTGCAAACGGCATGGCGCCGTGCTGGGGTGACCAGGTGCTCTGAATTCGTTTTAGATCAGTTACAGAGGATTTTGTGTGTTAGAGTTACCCAACGTATGCTTCAGTCGAGCTAAGAAGCTAGAAAGTGTTTTAAAAATTGAAAGTTTTAGCATTATAATTAAAACACCCATATTCTTAAACTGTAGTACAGAAAAAGGGAGAGAAAACATTGATTTTTAATCAATGAAAACATTGATTTTTATTCAACGAAAACATTGGTGAAGATATAACTAGCAGAGGTTATTGTAATTAATTTATTTTTTGTTTTAATGTTTGTAGTGTTTGAAAAGGTTTCATCTTATTTAGAAACCATCATCAATTTTGTAAGACTTAATTTTAAATTAAATAAAATTTATTTATTATTTTAAATCGCTCCCTTTCTTGTTTTATAGTAAGTAATTCTATAAGGAAATGGGCGTTTTGGTTTTAATGCTACGACATTCAATTTTTAAAACACTTTCTACGGATTGCAGCTTAGCTCGACTGAAGAAAACGTTGGGTAACTCTGTGATTTGCATTTTTCTTTTAAATTTTTTGAAAATGTTTTCTTTGATGTTTGTTTTGTTTGGCTGTAGGTGAGAAGCTACTTTCGTTACCTCACTTCATGAAGGCAATTCGGCAAATTTTTATTCGGGTGAAAGGAACAAATTTGCGTGACACGAATACAAAATAATTTAATTTGTACTTTTAGCAAATGATACAAATCTGTATTATTATCATTTCGGATATAATTTTGTCATTTAATTTGTCGTAGCGAATAACATTTTCAACTAATAATATTTTCTAAATGAATGGAGATAATGAGGAAACTGAACTGGTATCGTATAAATGGCGATTCGTACCCTTGTCCCACAGTGCTGCGAGTTCACATAGCGGAGTGATAAAAATATAAAGATTGGTTGCACATACTGAAATAAAATTTGGTATACAGTTATTGCTTGTACAAAGAAGTTACTCTGCAAAATTTCAATGAAATCGAACCAAAACTTCGACCACCTGCCATACAACCGGATTTGAAAAAACTTCATATCAACAATGAAAATTATCTTAGTTCACAAAAGCTATCCTCATAATATTTGTATTTTAATACAAATTATTTTATAAATATGTACCTATTCAAAAAAAATTCACTCATTTCAAAAGTAATCGAAATTAAAAATTCGACCAATTGTTCCACAGCTGCTCAGAAGCTGCTCTTAGAGGATTAAAATCTATGACTGACCCCCATTATTTTTTCTTTCTAAACATTTCTTTTGAACATACTTACCCTTTATCTTCAACCCTTAATGAGGCTTCCATACAAAATCATCGTTTTTATAAAGTGGGCTCACACTCCTCTCAGGTTGCCCCCCGACGTACCATATATAAGACTGACCCTCATTTATTTGCCCTTCCGAATGTTTTTTCTATACACAACTAACCGCTATATTCAACTCATAAGGGTGTTGCCATACAAAAGTAGTAATTTTCAATGGAACTGGCTTCCACACTTGTGAACGTAAGCGAGGAAACATTGTATCTCGGAAACTAATGAAACGATTTTAACTATTTTTTCAGCAATCGTCAACATTCCTTAGTGCAAAAAATACAAAATTAATTAAAGTGCAAAAACTTCCTACCAGAGGGCGCTTCCCATACATACGAAGTTGTGAGGTTGTCAACTTTTGGGTTTGTACGAAGAAAAAACTAAAGTGTACTTTCGAAACTCCATTAACCCTTCTATTTCGAATATAATAGTAATCGTAATTGATTTTCCGAAGCTATATTTAGCAAATTTTTCATCACAATCAGAGTAGTATTTGAGCGATTCCTATAGGTATTCAACCAAACGTTGAAAATATCGCGAATTTGCACTCAAGTCTTCACTGAAAAATGCCAATAACTTTCATTCGCGCAAATATGCGCAGCTGAAATTTTTACCAAAAATTTCGAATGTGATAAAAAGTATTTTTGTTTTAAAACACCTTCAAAGTTTAAACTCAGTTTTTGTTCATTTGTTCTCTTTGTTTCATTTTCTTCATAAGGGTGATGCTCAGATGTGAGAAGAATCACCGAAATTTGGGTCTTACCAGACCTAAATTATATTAAATTTAAGACAACAGTAAGTTTTAGGGACTTGCTCGTAATTGATTTTGAAATATTGAACCTCAAAGTAAGAGCAAAATTTCACTGTTTGTACAAAATTTTTTTCAACGCTGTGACAGTGGAGTTAAAGAGCTCATAACTTCTGTATTATTCAATAGTTTTTCTTAAAACTTGGGATTTATCTTAATTAAAACACTTCCAAGAAAACCTCATACTCAGATTTTTGTGGTTATAACATTGCATTTTGGCATTTTTGTCACTACTCGCAACACTGTGCATCCCTCTAAAGGCTTCTAATTAATACCGAATCTATTTGCAAAACATCACAACATCTTCCAAAGGATTATTGACAAAACTATATAACAATTAGGGATCGCAATTTTTTGCCATTTTGCGATCCCGGGATTTTCGGGATTGAAAAGTCAAATCCCGGGATCCCGGGATTTAATCCCGGGATTCAAATAAATTTTTTAAATAAAACAATTTTACCAAATTGCATAAATACTTGTTTATAATATATTTACCATAAAAATGGACACAGTTTAATCACATTTGGGGTAGTTTTAAGATTTTTTATCTTGAATTTAATCACATTGTAAGGCGGTAAGGGAGGCAGTCGGTGTTGAGTCGTCGAAGTGGTTGGTTGTGCGCGGCACATCACCAAAATCCAGTTGCCATTTACAATCAGTTGTCAATTACATTCAAAATTGTCAGTTTAAATTTAAATCAAATAAATAAACATAGTCATCCTTGACAACATTTTGTTTAACTTAAAAGTTTTTCATTTGACATTTAACTTCAGTTTGATAACATTTTGTTTTATCCACAAATGACACTTAAACATAACTTATTGCTTTGCATCAAATGTATCATAAAGTACATATATACGCATATTTGATAAAAAAAAAATAAAATAGTTAATTTGTTAGTACTTTTAGTTTTACTTTGATTATTTCGATAAAAAAGTTAAGCGTTGTGATTAACTAAAAACTGAGATCTTAAAAATACTAAGGCATTAAATGTTTTGCCCTCTAATCTAGAGCGAAATTTATTGCAAATAAACCCTGCTGAGAGAAAACATCTTTCAGATTCAACACTTGCTGGTTGAATGCTTAGTAAATAATTATTAGCCTTTTGCAAAAGATGCCCTCTATCCCCTCCCTCCTCCCTCAGATAAGGAATTGGGTTTTTGTGCTTTTAAATGTATTTCATTTGAACTTTGAAGCATCTTTTGCAATCCCGAAAATCCCGGGATTAAAAGATTTGAATCCCGGGATTTTCGGGACTGGAAAAAGTCCGGGATCCCGGGATCCCGGGATTGCGATGCCTAATAACAATACATTACATACAATTATGACATTGCATTGATGAACCGAACATAGACTCGGAATTATAATTACAAAATTTACGAGTCGATCTTAGAAGCAGCTGCTTCGTCAGCCAATAAATCTATTGGCGAATGTTTGCAATTTCTCGAGGCATTATTTAACTGAGGCAATAGGATTATATTTTAATCACCCAATTAGGAAGTCGCCTGTGCAAAACATTTGGGCAATTGACGAGTTCAACAATTATGGCGCAATGGCGGCAACTGTTTGGGCAGGAAGAAAAGGATTACGACTTTTTTTCGACACGGACAGCACTGAGTACACACACGTAAACAACACTTAATCCTTTAAGTATTTGCTGTATTTGAGGTGAGATACAAAATGAATTGAGGTCGCCTGCAGCAAAGTGTGCCAACGCTGCGGACACAGGCGTCGCGTCAACGGCTGCGGCATTGTGTAAAGAGTTGCCAGATGCTGCGAACGCGGCAAGCAGCGGCACAATGGGGACGTCTTTATTTGCCGCATTTGTGTTTACTTTGTTGCAGCTTGTTTGCTTGTTATTGCACAATATTATTGTGCTCATATGACTAGTTGCAGTCGCAGTGCAGGAAACTAGAATGCAATTTCGCCATTCTCCTCCCCATGCCCCCCTGGCACTGCTCAAGGTGCGTAATTAACAATTGCATTGTGTGCTCGGGCGTTGTTGTGACTGAACGACCGATATTGAAGCAGCTGTTTTGGATTCAGCACGCCCGCGTTCAAGGCGCGCATAGGCGAAAAAGCCGCGTCTGTTGGCCGCCATAGTGCAGTAGTCACACTCCAAGACGTCGTTATCGTCGCCGAATGGCCAAAATACAGGGCCAGCGACAAAGGCCGCGGCACAAAGCACCAGTAGTCAAACGCTACTGTCAATAATTATAACATCGTTGTGTGTTTTATGGTCGAAAAGCGCTGACAATGCAGCGAACAAAGGGCGAAAATGAGAAGAATTACGCACATGTTGCGGCCACATTGCGGACATAAAGCAAAAAAGCGTTTAAAAATTCATGTTAATTTAATGCGCGAGAAGAAACGGCACTCAAAAGTTGGCTTTTGTTCAAAGTGCGCTTTGTTGCTGGCCGATTGTTGTGGTTTTGTATTGCTTTCGAATAAATCGCATGAAGCGTTGCCATTGTTGAAGCTATTCGGTATTGGGCCCATTGGCGCTCATTCCACAGACATATTGAAAATCGTAGATCAACATTTTATAAGGTTAAATGAGCTGACAATGCCACCAGCAAAACGGCCGACAGGAAAAAAGTTCGAGTTTTTCATTCATTTACGTTAGAAGTAAAAACTTAAATGAAAACAAAACGATAAAAATCATGTTCTTTGTTTGAGATAAAAGTTAAAAATTATTACGCTTCATTTCGGCAAGTCGGCGCTCGAGTCGTCGGCGCATCTCAGGGCGAACGGTCACTGGCGAAGTTCGATAGAATTTGTGGGGGAGTGAAATAATATCATCAGAAATTTGTATGAGTTTCTGTTGGGCGAAGCGGTATGAACTCGATTCTTAAGAGAGTCAGTAGTACTTCAAAGTAGACATTATTGAAAATTTTAGTCAGTATCGAAAAGTAATTAGTAGTGTCCGACCGAAATCACTTTTTTGGGCCGAAACCGAATTTCGGTGTTTTTTTTAATATTCGGCCGAAACCGAAGCTTTTCAGCAAACGAATTTTACTTTAAGTAAATAAAGAACAAACGTAACATAAATAAATAAATACTTACTAAAAAAACATTTCATTTATTTTTTAAAAACATAAACATAAAAAATCACCCTTTCGTACTTTACTTAAATAATTAAATATTATATTCTAAAAAAAATAAATGTAAAAACTATTTTAGAATGTTTCGGTTTCGGCCGTTCGGGCATTTTTTGGCCGAAACTGAAACCGACACCACTTATTTGGACCGAACCGAAACCGAATATTCGGTCGGACATTAGTTTTCTTTAAGAAATTATATGTCCTAGAGACTAACATGTACACTAGACATGATTTAGTGCAAGATTTTTTGATTTCGATGCTCAACCCAAAAGTTGACAATCTCACAACTCCGATCACATGGGAGACGCCATCTGGTGGTGAATCTTTAAAGCTCCATTAATTTTGTATTTTTTGTACTCAAGAATGTTGGAGATCGCTGAATAAATCATTTAAATTGGTTCAGTAGTTTCCGAGATACGATGTTTTCTCGCTTACTTAACTACTATAGGGTGAATAGAGATAAAACTGGCATTTTGTGGTAAAATCTGGCAACTCTAATGTCATTTATGTTCAGTTTGGTTTGCCATTTCATCATGAACAGGTTGACAAAAGAACAACGCTTGAAAATCGTGCAAATTTATTTCGAAAATAATGGTTCAGTTCGCGAAGTTTACCGCAAGCTCCGTCCATTTTATGGTCGCATCGTCCATCAGAGCAATTAATTCGGTTAACCATGGGTTGTTTTCACACTACCTTTACTCTATGTGATAATACGCATCCGCAGAGACGTCGAACAGTACGCACCGAGAAACAATTGCCGCTGTAGAGCAAAATGTTGAAGAGGACCCGAATGAATCGATTCGCCACCGTGCACAGCAATTGGAGCTTTGTCCATCAACTGAAAATTGGACCTGTAGAATTGGCTTTATTCGAGCCAGCCGCGGCGGCCACATGCCCGAAATCATATTTAAACATTAATGGCATAAAATTATCCTTCTAATAAAGCCAAATTGATGGACATTAAAACGATTTTCTTGTGTTTTATTTCAATTCGAAGTTCTATACCTCTAAAAAAAACACCCTATACATTCACAAGTGGGGAACCAATGGCATAGAAAATGGCCAGTTTTGTATGGCATCCCCCTTAAGATTTGGAGATAGCGGATAGGTATGTTTGAAAGAAACATTCGGAACGGAAAATAATACAATGTCATACATTTGAAACGTCTGAGGGCAACCTGGGAGCAGTGGGAGCCCATTGTGTAAAAACGACCATTTTGTATGAGAGCCCCATTAAGGGTTGGAGATGGGGTATAAATATGTTTGAAAGAAATGTTTAGTAGAGAAAACTAGTGGGGGTCAGGCATAGATGTTAACCCTCTAAGAGCAACTTCTGACCAGCTGTGGAACAATTTGCGAATTTCCCAGCTTTTTTGTCAACTTTGACCTCGATACGACGCCATTTAACTCCACTCTAGCCCCAAAATTTATTGGCTCATGCATTTTTTCACCAAACCACATAAAATGGGAGCTTGCGGAGCATCAAGAACTTATTATTAAGAATCTCCATACAACACTAAATCATGTCTACTGAACATGTTAAGTTTCTTCCTCGCAGTTCCTCATAGGACGTGTTACGCTTTTCAGAAGTGGCGAGAAGACGCTCAAAATATTATTTTGTTATTCAAAGCGCAAAAAAACTGTTTTAATTTAAGCAAAAATAAAGAATATTGTTGCCACTATTCGTCTTAAAAAAATAACAAAGCAATTCTCACAAAGGGTCTGCAAGGAAAATTTAAAAATTCATGTTGCGTAATCTGTGCGCCGTCAACAATGGCCGAATGTGGCTAAGAATATCATTTCGAAAATGTTCAAGTGTCAATTTGGCTTTGAAAATCCCCATTGTATCACATTCCAATGCTAAGTGTGTATGTACGCATGTATCGTGTATGTAAAAACTTATGTCGACGTCCACCTTTCCATCAACTGCTCAGTTGTTGAAGAAATATTGTATAATAACTCGTACAAAATGAAACAAAGCCACCGCACAATGGTTGGCATTATTTTCTAATTTATCGGCATTGAGGGCTTTTTCGCAGCTTTTGTCTGCTCAGTTGCCTCCACCTCCACTGCTCGTCGTTGTTGTTTTCGTATCACACGGGGCTCCGCCGCATCTTTGCGCGATCGCTGCCATCGTTGCTTGTGTATGTATATTGTTTGTTTGCTGTTGTTATTATTGTTATTAGTTGCTTATATATTGATTTAAACAAATCGCACAATGCCAGCACGTTTAACGGCAACCAAAACCCAACCATAGACACAATCACAATGAAATGAAAATCGTAAGCGAAGAAATCTCATTAATGGCATTTTAATGAAGTAATAATACAAAATATAATTTGAAATATCATTGTTCATTAGTTGGATACTGTGGTGCACGGTGTGTTCGAACTTCTTATGGGAACTGTCGGAGATGGTGTCGCGGAGTCAACGATGGCATCGAAATTGGCATCGATTTGGGAGATATTTTTTGTGTTGGAGCTGCGTGTGTTGACTTGTGGCTGAGAACTTAATTTGCATATTTCTTCAATTGTGGATGTGATCCATAATTGTCCATTGTCGTCAGAGTAGGTTTGCAATCATTCAGTTAGAGGTATCTGACGATAAATTACCAGATTTAAGTGTCAATGGTAGGTGTTGGCAAGAAAATCAAAGGCACTCAAACATTAGTGGAGTTCACTCTTCATAGTTATCAAGTTGTTATTGTAGCAATCTGTCGCTACAACTGCTTTCGAAAACATTGCGAAAATTGCTACGATAGGAACTTTACACTTGAAATGCTATGAAGAGTGAACTCCGCTATTGTTTCTTACAAAAGGAGGATAGATAGAGGGAGCGGAAGATCGTAGAAGAGTTCTGCAGATTCAAAAAAAGTCTACGTTTCTTTAAGAAATGAAAGAAGGCAGTGGCGCATACAGGATTTCCTTTTGGGGGGAGAGTTTTCGTATAACTTTTGAGCTCAATTCCATTTGAAACCATATTGAACACCAGCAAATTTTTGTATTTGGGGGTTTGAATCCCCTAAAACCCCCCTGTGTGCGCTACTGAAAGAAGGTCAGGGACTGATAAGCAGGCATCACTTATCGTTAAACGTCGCTCTTGCTCTTTGCGAACGTCGCATAGCTGGAAAGATAGTTTTCTATATGGTTCATGTTTTTATGTCCAGAACCTGCATTCCCGTTGATTTTGATTCGCATATGGGCCGCTTGCCATAGCAGATTCCTTTCAGTTAAAGTGCGATATTTTATGTTTATATATTATTTATATTTAAATAACATCGAAAAAAATATATAATATGAGTGACAAAATAGTTGTCATTAGACGACAAGTTCCTCTAATCACTGTAAAATAATTACTTCTGACACCTGAAAAATAAAAAAAATACTTATTACTTTTACATACAATTTATATAAACTTAAAGTCGTGTGATTGCAGCAGTGAAACCGATTGCAAAAACTGCGAAACAGGTTTTAATTAGTGCGCAACAAAATGTCATGACACCCACTCATTGCCATGAATTATGGCACAAATCGGCTGCCGCAGTGTCCTGTCACGCTCGTCAGCACAATTGTGACATTGTAATTTTTTTGCATTTATATGAAAGCATTTTGATTATTCTGAAACAATAGCGAACAATAATGAAATTTCGGTTGCGTGCAATGCGGCGTTGTGTGGAATTCGCTGCGACAAAGTGTCGGCGTAATCGAATGAAATGAGTTTAATTGCTAATTTGTTGGATGCATTGTGTAAAATTAATGCAAAATTTATATTTTTAAAATTAATTGATAAAAATGATTTGAGGTTTTAGAGTGAATTTACATAAATTACATTTTTGTAGAATATACATTTTTATGAAATTTATATACTTAAATTATTTGAAGAGAATTTTAACGAAATTTCAATACGGCTTTTCAATACTACTCTTGAAAGTTTTCAAATAAGGCTCAACTGTTGCTATTGTAAAAGTATTTCTAGGCAAAATGTTTATAAAAAGCACTTTTCGATTTGGCTTCAGTCGACATGGGCGCAGTGCGACATCAACACAATTGAACGGTGAAGATCGGCATCGACAACGCTGGTGACACGCACAATGCAACGTCACGTTCTAATAAGCAGCGTGCCAACTGCCAATAGGCCAGAACAAACGTCACGTTATATCGAAATGTTTACAATTAGTGTCGAACAATGCATCGGACATCGAAGACGACAATGGGAAGAGTGCAATGTGCACCCAATTTACCCATTTACCCAAATTCGCCACAAACACTAACGAAAGTGCAGCACGCCAGCGCGGCACATGACGACGACATGATCGGCTGACTGTCAGTAACGCTAAATTGAGCCTCGTTTGTCACTGGTCTGTCACGCCGACCCAATGTGTTCTGTGTCTCCGTGCAAAATATGGACACAAATAGAGGAGATAGGTGAAAATGTTTTTGCCCAAAATTGCCAGGACTAACTATAGATCTTCTCTCCAATTGTTTGTCTCTGTTTTGTGTGTCTGTGTGAGCTGAGATACCCAATAAACACATACGTTTTCTTTAAAATCATTATTGCAAATTTTCTTATTTGCATTGTACTATTGGGCAATGAATCTGAAATATTTACGGCATTAATACACAACAAAGCCCACTGTAGATTCAAACTCGTTGAGGGTGAGAACGTATCTCATAGTGCGCGTGCACCATGGAACGCATTGAATTTGTTTGCGCAATTTGCTGCGGTTGTGCGTGAAATTATTGACTGTTGAGTGTGCAGATGCCCAGCTGCATTTTGACTTTTTTTTTACTGTGTCCTACAAGGTGCGAGTTTTGTCGATCATAAGAGACCGTAGTAGCAGGGATCGTAACAGTTATACGTTTTATTATACAAAATCAATGTTTAAACGGTATTTTTTGACTGATATTTTATGACTCAACAAATAATAGTTATTTTTTATTTAATTTGTTAACATTATAACATAACATAAATTGTATTTTAATGGCAATAGCCAAAAGAAACCTTATAAAAGATGGACAAGCAGCTAAAAATCTTCTGGGATTAAAAAAAAAATTGGGGAAAAGCAACAGAAACTATAACGCAAGTATCTGTAAGTATCTGGAATCTAATGAAGAAGGTCAAACAAAAAATTAGATATAAATTTATTTGAAAAAGAAATTTGTTACTAAAACAAACACTTGTAGTCCTTCAAGTATGTATATGCAACAAATGTTAAAACAAAAAATCTGATCAAAAACATTTCCATAAAAGTTATACTTCAAACAAAGTGTGCACTTTCTTTTCGCTACAGTCCTTATACTCTAAATAAATGACTATAAATGATTAAAAAAACCAAAGTCACTGACTGACTTTCATTGATGACTTTTATAAATAAAAGTAACTGAATGATTTTTATTGATGACATTTTTAAATAAAAGTCATCAAGATTTCTCCAATACCAATTTTGATTAAGTACGAAATAAACACTTAAACACATTTTCAGTTTTGACTTATTTCTGGCTTTAATGTATTCAGAGACCTATAATAGAACTTTATGGCGTATATTTTCGTTGTAGATTTTGTCTTTAAAAAGTCCTGTTTTACAGGACATTTTTGGCATTTTAGAAAAAAAACGGTCAAATTGACCCGTACAAATAGGAGCTACAGGGTTAAAGTGCTCCACAAAAATGTTCTTCGAAGTATTTTACATCAAATTGCTCCACACATCATATACCTAAAATGTGAGGTTACATGGTTTTCGTATGCCGATTCACCATAAGGATGTGCAAAAAGGGGGAGAAGCTATGGCCCCCCCTAAAAACAAATTTACTCGTAAACTTTCAAACTCGTAAACTTTCAAACATGTTATATTTTTTTGGCCCCCTCTACCAGAATCAGTTGTCAGAACCTGGTTATTTAAACAAAAATTTGATTTTTTTGTGCAGTATCATAGGAGAACTAAAATAAAAAACTAAAAAAACCTGTTATTTGTGCACTAATATGAAAAAAAACAAATAATTTTTCTTCTTTCATAAAAATTTTATTTTTCCATAAAAATTACAAAATAAAAGGTTATTGCCGAGTTTGATTCTCGACGCGGAAAGAAATGTATTGGTATATTTAATTTATTTTTTAGGACCTTTCCTACATAGTAATTTTTTCAAATATGCATAGTTTTCATAAATAATTGTTATTTACGGTCCTTGCTAATGCGGTTCTGAGCTAATGTGATATTTTGCTTCATCTCCATGTTGACATCTTTCTAGCTGGAAAGGGCGGTGCCAAAGCGGAAATATTCGAAAGTAGACCTTCGAACGAAACTTTTTTAAGTGCATGTGTAGTGTGGCCATATGGTCACGCTAGGCGCTACCGGGTTAACGCATACTGAAATCTTTGCCATAAAAACCAAAGTTGGGATTTTTGAATAAATATTGCCACAAAATGCAGTTGTATTGAAAGTTATTGCCAAACAATTATTCTACTTCATGAGAAGTCGTTCCGGGTACAGAAAATTCGTCACACTATAAATATTTTACGTACACATACAAAGATAAGTAGGAACATGTAGAGGTCTTCTCGATCTTCTTCTCCAAGATCGCGACGATCCCACACTTGCTTACGAATTAAGAATGCAAATACAAGACGCGCAGCAACTGCAACTGCGCCCGTCTTCGATAATGGAAACGGAAAAGACAAGCAGCCGAGTGGGAAAACAAGACAACGGCGAAAAACAACCAAAGAATTTGTACACAAAATGATCACAAAGCAAACAGACAATGATTGTGTTGTGTGTTGTGCCTCCCAATTTACATATGAAATGGATTGTGAGATGATCACGTTAAATAGGCGCAAGCAAACATCGAAGGCCCTAACCTGTGCGTCGCTTTCGACATTTGACGCTAAGCGCTGCTCCCATTGTGATGTGCCAATGGGTGTAGGAACGATCGGGCCGTGTTTGCAGTCGTTTAGTGGTGGCATACGAAAAAGTGCATCCACCGAGAAAGAAAGCGAGAAAACTAAAACAGTAGTCTTTCGCCTGCGTCGAGCGAGTATGCCGGAATGACTCGGCGGCAGCCCGTTAATTGGTTGTCTAAATTGTCGTTGTCTTCTGGAGCGTACTGGTCGTACGGCCAGTTGCTGGTGTCGCTTGTCGTCTATTGCCGAGCGGTGGGCTGCCGTATTTGTCTTTCGACTGGCGTTGTGTGCGACTTGGCTTTTTTGAACATTTGTCTCATTCATATTTATTTGGTTTACGATTTGTGATTGCGCCGTTTGCCAATGGGCGACAATGCCTGCAGTGGCGTCACTGCTTTGACGCGCTAATTACTTGAACAATGTCGTGCAGACAGGTTGGTCCGAACCGTGCAGCGTGTCCTCAGAGTGCGGAACGACGCAACTGTTTGACGCTGCGAAATGATGCAACCGGCCAAAGTTGTCGTCGCTTAAAAATGATTTTTTCCAACTGACTGAATGCAATGGTTTCGCATGCACAGTTGGGATTTTGGGTTCCTTTAAAACAAACAATAAAAATATATTAAAAAACACCATTGATTATAAGTTTTTCCGTAGAATTTTTCCAGTTTTCCGTTTTGGAAAATGTAAAGCCAAAAATTATTGAAAAATTATAACTTCTATTATTTTAGGTTAGGTTAGGTATGGGACGGTACGTTTAGGAAAGGCAAACAAATGTTAGGTTAGGTTAGTTTGACATGGTAGCCTTCTTTTGAAATCTGACTTAAACACAGAGGGAACTTAAAAGGAATCACGAGGATTCTAATATAAGTTTTGCTGTCTCTCTGACATTTTGAGTAGTTAGTAAGGTTAGTAAGGAACGTAGATCCTAGAAGATTTAGGTTTTCTGGCCAGGGACGGACACATAAAATGTAAGAAAATTGCCATCAGCCGAAGTCAAAAACATCAAAGTTACCGTAGGAACACATATGGAGCGTATGAGCGTATTTACGCTCGGCGTATTGCGTTGTCAAATTAAATTTCATGTATTTCATTGAAATCGCACACAATTGACGACGCAAGCGTATGAACGTAAAAACGTCGTACGTTCACTTAGATCCATGATACAAAAATATACAATTGACAATTGGAAAAAAATATTTGTTTACCAATTTTGTACAACTATATTAATTTTTGCTACAGAGCTGCATTCAGTTCCTGTATTTCTTACTTTTTTTTGCACCCTTAAAATTTTATTTTTATTTGTCAAAAATGCAAATGACTTTTAATTTTGTTCGATTGAATCTACCTGTATATTTTTGTATCATGCTTAGATCTATTTTTATTTTTTACGCCGCGTATGGGCGTACGATGTCACATGTGACAACCGAAATTGTTTCAAATACGCTCATACGCTCCATACGGCCTACAGTGAAATAAACTTGACTGGACTTGACTTGAAATGGACCCAAATTTTAACGAGATGCTGATTGAGGAAGTGAGAAATGTGAATTTTCCTTACGATCTCTCCTCACCGGACTATCGGAATATGCAAAAAAAAGACAAGGTTTGGAAAGATAGTGCCACGAAGTTAAAAATAAAGAGGCAAGCAAATTTGAATTAATGTCATTACAGCATTTTTGCATACTAGAACTGGTATGAATATACTTGAAAATGTTTTCCAGATGACGTGTGCAAGAAACGATGGAAGACGGTGAGGGACACCTACAAAAGTCATATGCGTAGGGAAGAATTTAGTACAGGAAGTGCTGCACCTGTCCCGGGGAAGAAATGGAAATATGCCGAGACATTGACATTTTTAAAAAAACGTCAAGGACAGCAGGCCGTGAGTATTTTTCGGTCAATTTTGTTAAAGTTTACTTTTTACTTTCTTTCAATTAGAACTATTGGAACTAGAATGGAAGACAACAATATTGTACTCAAGCAGCTAATGGGCGAATGTACTAGCAATGTTCCGACATCCTACAATTCCATAACAATAGAAGACAGCTCTGAAGATTTCAATGCGACAACTGCAAAACCAACTCAAACGAGACCCAGCAAGAAACGGGATGGTGCAGGCATAAAGGCAGCCTTCACAGAAATGATGGGGAAAATGCTATGGCAAGATCAGCGAGCTTTCCTCTTCTGAAGTAAAAAATCCAACGTTGCTTCTGTTTGAGAGTTTGGCCCATAAGGTTATGTCTTCATCATTGAAGAGGATATAGACGCGATTGAGGCGCGAGTGGTATCAGTGGTTCATGAAGAAATTTCTAATCGCCGCCAAAAAAAAATAAAAAAACTTTATAAAACAGTGTTTTTAGTAGCACATATCGCACACGCACTACAAAAGTGGCACAACTCAACATTTTTCATTTTCGGGTTTATGTGTTAATACTGTGCACAATGCATAAATCTACCAATCAGCAAAAGCGCAGTATATTTTGTCGTTGTTAACTGTTACAAAAATACAGTTAGGTCTCTTTTCATGTCAGAAGTTTGAAGCTATTTGATTGCTGCAGCTCAATGCAAAAGAGTCCTAACTCAAATTGTGTCACTTTTGACGAAATACATTTTTGTTAAAGTTAATTTTAAGCAAACTTCTGACAATTTTTGTATAAATTTTTAATTATTAAAATTAATTATGAATTTTCAAAATTTTTCTTTCAACTTTTTAACTGTCATTTATAATTATTAAATTCAGAAAAAGTGGCATAACTTGAAATAGTTTCGTAATTATTGAATTAAAATATCATCAAAACAGTCACAACTCAAAATTTTGGATTTTCTAGTGTAAAATAAAAAAAAATTCTTGCAACTTATCAAAAAGCATAATCTGTAAGGATTTTCTACTGAACGGTCTATACGTTATTTAAAAAAAATGTTTATTTAGCTCAAAAACAGTTTTTTGCGTTTCCTGAAAAATCACAAATTTTGAGTTGTCACTTTTGTTGTGCGTGTGCGATATGTTTGCCGTTAATTGCGCCGATGCAATGAGGCATAATGGTTTTTTCGTAGAACCTTGAAAGTTAGATTTTGTCGTCAGGTCAGACGAAACGGTTGAAAAAAAAATAAACTGTTTACTGTTGTACGGTACAATAATAAATTGTCAAAAATCATGATCTCAATCTGAATGATTTTTTATGGAACTAGCTTCTTTTTTTATGTTGGAATATGTTAGTGTTGTGAACCAAAACTTTCGTTCACCTATTCATGAATTTGCCGTTTGAATTTGAAATATTAAACATTTGCAATTTCTAAAATAACAAATAGACACGAATTCTTTTAGGAAGTAATTTGCCGATTTTGCACGAAACAAATGTGCAAACAAAACGCGAAAATGTTGCGAATGACAATAGCGATGCGAAACCCGCCAAAACGAATCATAAATCAAGCGGGTGCAGGACCCTCTTCAAACACCGTGAAGAGCGAAAACGATGGGCTGGCTCTCGGTTACTCGATACTGCAAACACGACGCATAATCGCCGTAATTATGTCCGTTTGAGTGTGTCTAATGCGCCCAGAGATGCGAGTGTGTGGAATACAATTTGCAATGGTGTATCAACATTACAGCATCTAAATAAAACAACAAAAACAACACACACAGCACAACGACAATAACAAGCAACATTTAAACAAATGCCAATTGTACGAAAAAATAATAACAATAGCAACAACAATGGGCGAACTGAAAGCGCAAAATGCAGCGTCGTGGTCGGTGGTTGGCTTTGAAGCTGCGCGCCAGCCCGTCGCTGCCGTTGCCGATGCCGAGTGGCGCGCACCAATAATGAACGTTAATGATTCAACAGCGGCAACAAATCGAGGCGTTGAAATTTCTGCGAATGCGAACAACACCAACAACAATAGCGGCCAAATCAGAAACGTAAACAGAGAAGAAGCAGCAAATGACTGGCTGCGAGTTTTGGGTGGACGGTCGGTCGCACTGTCGATCAAAGTCAATGAAGTGCAAAGCGAAACGGAGCGGCGGGCGCCCCGCACAGTGGGACCAGCGGGCAATTTACAAGAAAATCAACGCAGAAACAAAAACAACAACCATTCGGCGCAATGCCGCCGAGGGGGCACGTGGGGTGACGAACGATCGAGCGGCAGTCGAGTGGCCGGGCGAGGAACAAAAGCGCGTAAATGATCAAAATTTACAACAATAAACAGAGAAATGCGAAAACAAAGGCAACAACGGCGCGCCGAGGTAAAAAGGTAACAAACAAACAAAACACCAAAAGCCATGCTACATTAAATTATGAACAAAATGAAGCGTACAACGGACAGTCGGACGGACAGAGGGCCGCTGGCATTGTTGATCGTAATTTGGCTTTCTATTGATCACTTTGTATGTGGCGCACATAATGAAAGTTAATCAAATTGATGCTGCACAATAACAAACAAACAGACAACAAAAACTACAGCAATAACAACGTCAACAGTAATGAGTAACACTTTATGAGAGCAATGAACAAATGCGCCGCTTACACAAACAATTCAGTCAAGTCAGAAATGCCTCTGATTGTTGCCACAAACAAGTTCGAAGCATTCAACTGCAATCGCTGTTGTTGTTGTTGTAAGCTTTATTAAAAACTTGATGTGGGAAATTCTTAAATTATTGCTTGCAAAAGCAATTGCAGATGAAAAAGTCACTCAGTTGCTTTTCATAGTGTTGTGTTTTGAAAGTAATCACAGCAGTCGTTTGAAAGATTTTTCAAATTTTTATTTCATGTCAGCAGAAAAAATTTCATTTGAATTTTTTAATTTTTTAGTTATTTTTGTTTTGAATTATGTTTTAGAGCTGAGCGGAAGTTGTTTTTGAAATAAGAAGTTTTAGTATTTTTGGACAGTGCAGTGCAAAAATTGATCAAATTTAGGGCCGGTTTTTCAATACTCAGATAAACTCTGTTACCTCGTTTATACGACAGCTCAAGTCGCTATGAGTCAATACGCATCGACTCAATGCAGTCGTATAAACCCGTTTTCTGTTTTGAGCATTTTAAGCGTATCGAGTCAAAGCGCTTTTCAACGCTTGAGTTCTTGAATTTTCAAGTCGCTTCGTAAAGTCGAATAAACGGTGAAACATTTTCAAAGTGCTTTGAAAATCAGCTGATGGTGATGTACACTCAGTTTTTTGAGCATTTTCAACTAAAAAACAAGGAACACCAACAGGTAATTTTCATTCAGACGCCAAAAAATAGGAACACGAAAATATAAAAAGCATACTTTTCAAACCGTCTGCAGTCAATTCGCGCCTGAAATCAATGTACAAACACCTGGCTAGAAGGCGTCAATGCGAATCGACTGGGGCCGTCGTACAAACATGGTATATGCTAACTAACTGAATAATTGAATAATTTTACTGGCTAACTGAATAATTTTCAGAATTTCCAGTTTTTCCTTCAACCAGTCGGATAACGATTCCACAATGTTTGAAATCGGGCGGCAAAAATGACTGTCATCCAAATTGTGAGTATGAAATAGATTTGTAGGTTTTCCTTTTTCGAAGAGGAGAAACTGAAAACCAGTCGTCAGTTTTGACAAGATTCTCTCCTTTAGGAAATCAATGCTGCTGCTTCTTAAAAAACATACCTACCCTTTATTTTACAAATCAAATAAAAAAAATGTTATTAAAAACACACAAATCTTAACAAAAAAGGAGTTGGTATTACTTGGCCAATTTTTGTCTGTTTTGAATTTTTCCTAAGCAATTAAAAACTGTTGGCGTAGCCACTTTACACAACGTGCACTTTGCTTAGAATATAAATTTTTATATGTTTGCCCTAGAATCAACTATCAATTCTCATTTGCAATAAAGTGTGTTCACAACGAAACACCATAGAAACCGGTCGTGGTTTTTCATTTTAACAAAAACTAAAACCAATTTGAAATTTTTTTATTCAACCACTCAACAATTCAACGATTGGAAAAATGCCAAAACTAGTTTTGTGCTATGCCACAAGACGTGGACAAGTGAGGACGTTCGCTTTTACCATATCCCGAAGGATGAAACATCCGGAATGAAGGAATCAAATGACTAGCAAGGAGTGCGACCTGTGGTTTTAATTCAAACTATGGGTCGAAAATCTGCGTTTGCATTTTTCAAAGGCAGATTTCGTTTCTGGATCCCAGACCAGAAATAAATGAAACTTACCAGGGATGCGATTCCAATGGCCATTGAAGATAATGCAAAGTCTTTTATTACAGATGCCCAGATACGGAAACTGGAAACCCCAAGGAAACAATTTCATTGGACATGGAACGACATGTGGTCGGCCATAGCTCTGCATTCAACGGGACCGAGGGCGTATACCCATTTACCTAAGAGCGGGTTTCAATTGCCATGAGAGTCCACTGTGGCAAAATGGCTTACTGAGGAACATCTGACAGTGCATCATGCAGGCCGCCAAAGGTGAAACTAGCAGCGCAACTGTTTTCAAATAGTACTGGGATGAGACATCTTTAACGTGTGCAACACAGCAGACTTCATTGAAATCATTAATGAATGGTTTGATGTTTTCATTTCGAAGATCTCGTCTTTTCAATCCATTTCCGCAAAGAAGCCCTTCGGGATTGATTTGCAGCATCAATTAGAAATCCTTCTCAAAATGGATACAAGCATGCCGCAAACACACGGCTCTGGTAGGCAGTCACTGCTGACCTTCCAAAAAGCCATACTTCTGAACAATCATTCCTTTAGAGGCCTACGTGAATGTGTTCGGAAGAATGGCTTGCGGTACATCCTGACGTATAGGTTGAACCGGGATGTTAAGGAGCATTTCTTCGGTGCAATCCAAGCTAAGGAAGGTCTTTCTGACAACCGGAGCCCAATGCAGTTTAAGTATAGACTGTGAAAGTACTTAGTAAATAATATGTGCTATGATGTACTATGATAAAAAGCAAAAATGCAGTGCCCGAATCGGAATAAGTTTTGTGTAGTTTGTGGCTTCTTTGTAAGCATAAGGAAGTCGCGAAATATAACGAAATTATTGAAACAGAAAAACATATTTGGATCAGGGACCGTAAATAATTATTATCGCAATATTTTTTATCAAAAAAATCAAGATGAAGGAAGTATTGCAGATATCTCATGTAGTGCAATAAAGTGATTGTTTTTGAAAGCAGTTGTCGAAAAAGCAATAAACCAATATTTCTGTGGCCGTAAGGAATAACAGCCAAAGTCGAGTTAGGACAAAATTGAGTTATTACCATCATTGTATTCGACGTATTCAAATGTACTACTACACAAAATTCTATGGCTTTTGCTCATAAAATGAATGTTTTACGCCCAAAAGTCCAAAATTTATCTAGTGTATTCCATAGTCAAATAATAAAGTCATCCCGATAGTGACATTTTATGTCAAGTACTCTTATTTTGACAACTGTTCTCTCAAAGTATTTTGAATTCAACTCATTCGACATTTTTTTCGGTTTAAACCCTTTTTCAAATGTGTATTCAAATAGCTATAAGCAATGAAGTGTATTTATACAAATAAGGTCCGTTTCATAATTATAACGCCACTTGATTTTCCTGCATATCTCGAAAACCAGCAGTGCTATCAAAAAAGCGTCTTCTCATGAAATTGCACTTGCTATTAGTGCAATTTGATAACAATAAAAAAAATTAAAAAATCGTGGCTACTTCTTTATTTGAAAGCATTTTTTCTTTATTCAGTGTTTCATATTTATAACGGCACTTGTGTTAAGTAGGAAAAAAAGGTTTCAAGAAGAAGAAAATCACAAGGTTAGTTTTGCAACTGCTTTCCTTTATTTAACATAACATTGGATATTCTATCATTCATGCTATGAATCAATTTTTGCATTACATTTACATCGATGTTGTACCATTCTTTGAGAATGGTAGCTTTTAGATCAACATCGGTGTTAAATTGCTTGTTTCCTGCGTAGACACGACGAACTAGAATTCCCCACAAATTTTCGAAGGGGTTCAGGTCTGGGAGTAGGCCGGCCAACCCATAACTTCCACATTATTGGCTGAAAACCAAGTCATGGTTTCGTGACTTGTGTGGATGGCGGCATTGTCCTGTTGGAATACATAGCCATTGGGTGTCTGTTGACTCAAAAAAGGAAGTACTCATGCGCAGCACGCCAATGAAGTCACTGCTTTTCATTCGGCTCGATGCAAATTGTAGTTCGAGACATCCTTCGGATGAAATTGCACCCCAGACTATCACTGTCTACTACCGAAGTTCCATTTGGAATAAAATTCAAGTTCTTCCGCAAGTCTCGCCAGTAGCCATTATATCCGTCCGGCCCATCCAAATTCCATTCTTTTTCATCAAAAAACATTACCTAAAATAAGAAGAAGCATTAGTGGTAAGCATAAATCAATTTAAAAAAATTTGAACTTACTTTTTTCCAATCGCGACCCATGTTCTGGAGAGCAATAGTGAGTCTAGCGGTTTTATGACGGGCCAAAAGTTTGGACGCAGCCTTCAATACGATGTTTTTACTGCGTTTGATGGTGCGCCAGACTGTTGTCCTAGACACACTGACGTCACAAGTCCTCTTTCGTTGACTCAGCGTTTGCGAAGAATTGCTTGCCTCGCGTATAATATGGGATTCGCTGCGTTGATTCGACATTTTTTTCGCCCAGAACGTTTCTTGGAGGCGTAGGAGTCTTTGTCCTTCAAAAAATTTGGTTTTCGAGATATTCTAGAAAATCTATTCTCTAATCTCTAATCCATCTATTTCACTGGGTACACAAAACATTTAAATTTGTTGGTCCCTTGTGGTTTTGCAACTGCAGCACGTCGCTGACATTTTTGATTTTCACTGCAATGCACTTCAGTTAAAATTTTCAAATAAATTTTCAATCAAATATTTTTTTTATATTTTATATTATGAATGAAAAGGTTAAAATTTGACAGAAAATTTTCATTCATGTGAGAATGTAGAGAAAACATAAATGCCAGCTATCAAAATAAGAGTACGTAAACAAATAGACGTCACCTATCGGGATGACTTTCTTATTTGACTATGGTGTATTCTAAAGCAAATTCAAAAATTGAAAGTGCTCTCCTGAAAACTTCATAAAATCGACTTTGGCCGTTATTCCTTACGGCCATGGTGGAATTATACAGGTGGAGTAATAATTGACAGTTTGTATTTGACACTGCCTTATTTGAAAGTTGCATTAAAAGGTAGCAAGAAAAGGGAAATAATACGGCCTTTTTCACTAGATGGCGCTAATAATTATGTATTGTCCGGAGCAGCTCGCGACTTATTTTGCTGCCGGAAAATGATAATTAGTTTTCAACAGCAATCGGAAGCATCTTACTGTATATTAATCAACAAATTATTCATATCTAAGAAAAACGCGATCATAAAATTGCTTACAGCTCAATCAATTTTGCTATTATTTTGCATTGCTTGTTGGCTATTTTTCATACAAGTTTCAATTAAGCAATGCATTTACAATTCGTGGTGAAACCCAATCATCTGTTTCTTGTTTGGAAATGTGTCGCGAATGGAAGTTTGTGCACAGAATCAAGATTCACTTTTAAATCGCTGCCGGAAAAGCAATTTGTACTGCCTCTGTAATCTAATTGTGATTCCAATAAGTTTGCCAGCTATCAAAATTCTCTTCTAGTTCTAGTTTGTTCATATTGCTATATTTTTGCATGGTTCTGCCACCACTTCGCATACAAATTTTATGATGCTAATAACTACATATTGTGGTGAGAAAATACCAGCTGTTGCTTTTGGTGCTTCATGTTGAACCTGATATTGCTCGGGACAATTCTAAAATTACAAATTTAATCATTTTTATAAATTAACAAAAGAATTATTTTAAGTAAGCATAGCGGCACGCATTACTACATGTCGTTTTATTTACAATAGTGTTGTGAACTTACAATTTTATGACGATCTTGAACTTGTCATTCGAGGCTTTTTGCTTTAAGTTATGTAGTAGAACAAGTTATGAATGATTTGATATGTATACCTCTTGCATTTCCATCCAATGGTTTTAAAAAAAAATTAACAACAATTGTTTAAAAGAAATGTAAAAATGTTGTTGGTAGTAACAATCGTATAAGAACAGTTAGACAAGCAAGAAATGAGTCTGCTTCGCTTAAAGTGTTTCCTAATACGATGAAAGCTATATCTGCTCCATGTATCTGCTCCTTATTATCTCATTCACTGTTTTCGCCAGTGCAAATACTTCTCGAAGACCCCTCCAGAGTGTGAGTTGTTTCTCTATCAAAGATCGATGACCAGTTCGCTTGGCCGACACAGTGCCTCCAAAAGCTGATGGGCGCTCAGACTCAACGAAAACTGTGTTACTTGAACAGACAATTTTTAAAGAGCAAGAAGTAATCATTGAGCAGTGGAACTTAAATTGTCAATGAGAGGACTCTAACAAATTGTTAAACTCCCAACCGTCTCGTACTTCCTTACCTTGTTTCTTGATACTTGTTCTCACTTGCCACAGAAATCCCTCGTTGGTAACCTCGTTCCACTGGAGCTCACTGTCACACTGGTTGTTTATATTGAAATAATGTTTGTCCTCGTCCACTTGTTCTTGATGAAAGGTCTGCTCTAATCGGCGGTTCAAATTATATTTTAAAAGTAACTGTCAACGGTGTTGATCTCTTTATGTTTTTGAAATAAAGTAGTATTCGTCGATCTGTTTTTTTGTTTTTCTTTGAACAAAAATCGGACTTTTGCAAAGAAACAACATTGTTTCTTCAAGGCAGCATGAACTGTCATAATCAGAAAAACTGTCATCAGGTTACTCCACCTGTATTATTCCACCATGCCTTACGGCCACAGATTTTTCGATTTTTATTTTCCGCTCACCGAATAATAATTTTTTTTTTTTCGAAAAAAAATTTCAAAATAATTATTTGTTGAGTTTCATTTTTTTGGGGAAAAATAAAAATTATGCGGTGAATTTTTTTTTTCACTTGCGGAATCAGAATTTATTTTTCAGTTTTATTGTTTGTTCACAAAATAACAATTACGGGGCGAGTTTTTGTTTTCAAAATAAGCCTCTTGTGGTCAGTAACACTCTAGATCTCGCTCTGAAAAGATCTATATTGGTTGCATTATTCGTTACAGAAGAAAGAGGATTCGATTTTGGGTTATCTGAGCGCCGCTTTAGGCAGCTGCCGTAGCTCAGTTGGCTAGTCCGTTGGGCCGCGTGTCAAATGCGACGCTCGAACCCATGTTGAAGACTCTGTTGCTGCTAACACCGAAAAAAAAGAAAAAATAAAATAAAAATTCTAAGCATTAGCTGCTACCCCATCTTTCCAGTACTATCCACTATCATTATTAGTTGACTACAAATGTGGATTTTTTTATTTTCATATTTTTCACTTATGATATCCATGACGTTGCGCAACGTTATCGGCGCTAAATTTAAACCGGCGAAAATTTGCGATGTTAAAATTTTGAATGGTTCCGAGTCCAAAAAATTTAAAGGAATTTGTTGGGATGTAATTATCCCAACACATGCATCTTTTACTTCGTCCTGCGAAATTTCAACACACATTTTTTTCTTTTTTTCTGACAACTGCCAGTCTTGTTCGTTTTGCTCTTCACGGAAAATTTCGACATGAAAATAGTTCAAGTGTCTTTTTAAATTTGACGTATAATTTCCTTTTAATAGTTTCGCGCAGATTTTGCACGTAGATTGATTTTTGAATATATCAAAATTAAAAAAGTTTCTAACAATTTTTTCGCGGTACCGTCCCATTCCGCTTAATTTATTTTTTTTTTTAGGGGATTGATTCTGCGCCGAAATACCGATTATATTTGAAAACACAGCCATTTACATCTGTATCAGTCCAACATTTTGTCAACTGTATTAACACCTCCTTTCGTCGTGCTATAAAAAAAAATAATTTCCGGCAATATGTTTGAATCGTTGACAAAAATAGGCCCGTGATGCATTGTGCTGTATTTGAATCAACAATAAGCCACATCTTTCGGGTTTAGAAAGAATGTACTGCCGGAATTTGCAGCGGCCATGAAATACCATTAATTTTTCATCAAAGGTCACGGAATCGTGAGAATTGTAGAATATTAAAAGTAGCTCAAGCCATTCATCCCAAAGATACGAAATCGGCTCATATTTGTGACATTTTTCTTCCTCAACCGACCACTAGTGTAGGTTTATCGCTCCAAATAGTGTCGTCTTTCGAGTCAACACCAGGGTTACTGCCAATTTTTCCATCAGGCTTAGATTAATGACTTTCACTGTGTATTTCAAGGTCCCCATTATGTTATCCGAGACGTCGCACTATGGCCCGGTTTTCCATTTTTCGTTGCAAAAATCATAACTTCTGAACCAATAAAGGTATTTAAAAAATTTAAACTGCATCTGAAAGTGTAATATCTAAGCTTTAAAATGGGCAAACAACAGGGTGCCACAGTAACAGGGGGCTTTAAAATTCGTTGCCAAAGCTAAGATTTAGTAAAACTTCATACTACAATGAAATTACTTATTTGTTTGCATTGAAAAATAATTTTTGTTATATATTTTTTCTAATAAATTAATATAATTTATTGATTCATACGTAATTTTTTACAAAAAAAAAACTTTTTTTTTGAAAGTTAGATTTTTTCAAAATCGCTATCAACGCTGGAAGGAATGTCTAATAATGAAATCATTTCTAAGCTACAAGTATCTGTAAGTTCTTTTTGTGATCTTACATATCTCATAGATGAAATAACTGGATCAGAAGAGACAGCTAACACATTGAAAAGGTCTTCATTTTGTCTAGTTCGTGATATTTTGCAAGTGTTCATACATCTATACCTTTTGTAGTCCTTATTTTTGCATTCTTGAGCTTCTTCAGACAATTCCCCTTTTGGTAAACACTGGTGTTCTATTAAATCCTTTCCATGTGCTACAATTTTGTGCACCGTAGGAGTAAGTTTTTTCTCTGATTAACTCAATCGAGGCTGCAATCAAGACTGCTAAGATTTAGTAAAGAAATCGACCAGATTTAAGTTAAATGCGCGGTGCCACGCCCCCTTGTTTAATACCCGCACCATTCCCGCTTTCGAAAGATATGAATAAATGGTAGGTCCGTACTTAGTTTCATTGCTGTGAGACTTATAATTCAGCAAAATATTTGGGTCACAAAAAATATGCCACGCCCCTTGTCCAACGCCTATCAAATCTTACCAGTAGAATGACTCATCTATGGGACGACACAATACTAAATTTCAATCCTGTGCACTTTACAATTTTGAAGATATTCCATTATTCAGATTTGGCTTGTATGAGTGGTGCCACGCCCCCTCGTCCAATACCCGCCCCATTCCCTTTGTCGAAGGACATGACTAAATAGTAAGTTCCCATTGATTTTAATTGATCTGTGACTTATAGTTCCAACGTTATCGTCTGAAAATTTTCAGGATTCACAGTCAAAAATTACAGGGGTTTTCCGACTTTTCCAATAGATTTTTCGGAATTTTCTTTTCGCACGAACCTGAACTGACTCAAGACGAATTCAATAAAGAAAATTTCATTGAAATCGCCCAGTCCGTTTGAGCGTCATTACATATATAGATATAGATAGATGCCAGTAACACAAAATGGGTTTTGACTGTACTAAATGTGCGCGATTTTCCGTATAATTACGTGGTTTTCGACCCGAGGTTGCTTCACTTTTATTGCTCTGGAAAGTAAAGCGGCAAAAAGCGGCAGCTGAGTTTTGGAAGTTAGGTAAATAATTAAATAGCAAATAACCTCCCTCAATTTCGCGGAGGTCATTTTTGGTCTTTTTTTTTTATTTTCGATCAAAGTTGAAAAAAACTTCGAAATATAGACTTTTCGAGCAATCGGTAGATGGAACAACTTTTAAAACAAAATAAACATTTTTTAATTTTTATTATATTAACAATTAACGTATGTTTTAGAAAAAATCAAAAAGTTACCGATTGGTCGCTTCATTTACATACAAAACAATCTTAAAGAGAAAAAAAAAAACCAAAAAATACACATTTTTCTCGATGTGGAAAAATTGTCAACTTTGAGCGGCTCTACCTCCCAAACTACTAATATGAATTTAATGAAAGTTACATTTTCGTAATCCCTGGAAAATTCTCAATAAGATGCGTGTATTCATTTTATCGAACGCTTTCATGAAATTTTTGATTTTTGCAACGTTTTACCGACCGTTGGGCCATAGTGCGTCGTTTACTTGTTCTTCCAACGTCAAAAATCGTGGACACAACATTACTTCAACAATCCACAAAATTACACACAAATCGATATATTCCAATATATACAAACCAAGAATTGTTTTTAAACGTCTATCAGCAAAAAATTTCACATGACATATGAAGAAACAGAACGCAAATAACATTCACCATGGCATAGAAATGTTCGAAATGCCATGTGTATCAAAAGTGATACAAAGGAGACAATTATAAACTTTTCAATTTTCTCACGCCCTTTTTCTTAAAAAAGTGTGAAATATGGTTTTAAACATGCATAATCCCAAAACAAACAAAGTCACAAGGAGTAGTTCAATTAATTATATCCTGAAAGAAGTTATAATAAAACAAAAAACCAAATGTATCATTTTTGATACCAAGCTCGATCTACGGTTAAAAAAAATCCTGACGTCAGAGAGAAAAACGAAGAACGCAGTTTTACTACATTTGGGCCCTAGCTTCGCGAGCATATAGATTTTTTCATGTGTTCTGATTTTTTTGGATTTTTGTCGCACGGTGGAATCGGACCAAAATCTAAAAGTCAACTGACCTGTCCGTGAAATGCATAATTTCATTTTGAATAACTGAATACAAAAACAGACCTGTTTGCTTTTTCAGTCTGAATCTGCGAAGGAATTAGGTGTTGTTCAAACCATCCAAATAATTTGGTCTTTCGGTCTTTCACGGTTATTTCTTTTCTTGGGTGCCCGGCGTACATTTCTTCCACTTCATCGACTGCTAAGTCGTCGAATATGCCCAAAGACCTAAGCATTTCTAGGTAACACAATTAAAAAATTTTTGAATTTTGAAATAAGAAATGACAATTTCAACGGCTATTTGGTCGTTATCTGTCAAGTGAATTGCCAGATAAATTTATTCTTCGGTTAAAGTATCATATTTATTCGTCGGATAACTGCTATCAGACTATTGACAAAGTCAATTTCGGCTCATTTGATTTGATTTGTTTTGATTTTGTTTTTTTTGTTTTGTTTTATTTTATTTTATTCTATTTTATTTTATTTTGTTTTATTTTATTTTTTATTTGATTTTATTTTATTTTATTTTATTTTATTTTATTTTATTTTATTTTATTTTATTTTATTTTATTTTATTTTATTTTATTTTATTTTATTTCATTTCATTTTATTTTATTTTATTTTATTTTATTTTATTTTATTTTATTTTATTTTATTTTATTTTATTGTATTTTATTTTATTTGATTTGATTTGATTTGATTTTAGTTTAGTTTAGTTTAGTTTAGTTTAGTTTAGTTTAGTTTAGTTTAGTTTAGTTTAGTTTAGTTTAGTTTAGTTTAGTTTAGTTTAGTTTAGTTTAGTTTAGTTTAGTTTAGTTTAGTTTAGTTTAGTTTAGTTTAGTTTAGTTTATTTTAGTTTAGTTTAGTTTAGTTTAGTTTAGTTTAGTTTAGTTTAGTTTAGTTTAGTTTAGTTTAGTTTAGTTTAGTTTAGTTTAGTTTAGTTTAGTTTAGTTTAGTTTAGTTTAGTTTAGTTTAGTTTAGTTTAGTTTAGTTTAGTTTAGTTTAGTTTAGTTTAGTTTAGTTTAGTTTAGTTTAGTTTAGTTTAGTTTAGTTTAGTTTAGTTTAGTTTAGTTTAGTTTAGTTTAGTTTAGTTTAGTTTAGTTTAGTTTAGTTTAGTTTAGTTTAGTTTAGTTTAGTTTAGTTTAGTTTAGTTTAGTTTAGTTTAGTTTAGTTTAGTTTAGTTTAGTTTAGTTTAGTTTAGTTTAGTTTAGTTTAGTTTATTTGATTTTATTTTGTTTTATTTTATTTAGTTTTATTTAGTTTTATTTTATTTTATTTTTCTTAATTTATTATTATTATTGTTTTATTTTATTTTATTTTTCTTATTTTATTTTATTTGATTTTATTTTATTGAATTTTATTTTAACTTGTTTTATAAGTCGTGATTTATTCAAATACGATAGTCACCAGGAATGTTTATAATTTTGCCATTTATGTTTTAGAAATTCTTGGAAGAAACCACTGAACTGGTATTTTCGCAAATTTATTCGCTATGAAAAAGTTGTATCACATTAGGTCTGTTTGGCAGAGAATAATTTGTACGAATTTGTACAAATTTGTACAAATTTTTACTGGATCCTGTTTGTTGACGCCAAATCTCCAGTAACGAGAGAGAAACTGAGAGCGTAAAGCGACAGTTCATTTCGTGAGAACTTGAAAGTTTTTACTGGAGAAATTTTGTCCAGTAACTTTTTGCCAGTAAGAAGAAGAACAAGAAACACATGTGACTGGCTGCCATATGATCTACTGCAAAGAAACATAAATTTTTCAAACATTTGGAGGCAAATGGAAACAGCAAAGAAATTGTGCGTTCGCAAGTGCTGACCCACAACCGTCTTGTGCAGCTTTACCCGCTGAAGCTGAACGGAAAGAATTGCAGATTGAGCGCAACGAACTATTTGCATTTTGCATTAAATGTCTGATTTAACTTAATTTCCTACCACTTCAAACCTCAAATGAAACTTTTAGATCAGCTGTTTCGTTCCCTCCTGTTTACACCCTTTTTACTGTGTATTGTGAGTGGGCCAAGTCCCAGTGGTGTAACTAAGAGTTAAAACTTGCAAATTCTTACAAATTGCTGTTTGTTCACTTTTTTGGATAGCTTGTTTTTAGGGAGCGTACGGTGTCTTACTCTCCTGATATTTTTTACTGGATAATTTTTACTGGAAATCTGGCCAAACAGACCTATTGTTATTCGACGCATATATGTATGCATGTACATACAATACACCCCTGTCCCATCAATACATAATTTTTTAACTACTTAACAAATATCAGGAAGAATCAAAGCATTCTCGCATTCTAATCCATCGCGATGGATCGTATAGAATTTCGTTCACAACAAATTTTAAAAAGGAATTTGGTGCAAATGTCACGTTCATAGCGGTTCTTGCCACCTCGAAATGTCAAACATAAGTTGACAGACTCTGTTTTCGAATGTCTCTCGCTCGATTTCAGTAGGTGACCGCTGCCAGTTGCAACGCGCTCCGCATTGTGTCAACACGAAGGAAATCCTGCAAAAGTATTTTGCCTGTTGTTGGTCTTTTTCGGCTTGCGCTGACGTTTGGCCTTTAACAAAACATCTGAAAAGGCTGAATTGAGCAACGATGCGCTTTTATTTGTGTCCCTTGACTGTAGTCGACTGTGTAACGAGACAGTTACACTACCAGGACATATGAACACCAGAAAAAATGACAGGGGCGTTTGAGCATTTATGAAAATTTAATTTCTTTTATTGAGTTTCTGAGACAAAATTCGTGCGTTATAATGTGAAATATTAGACATTTCCGAATGTAACTACCAAAGGTGAGTTTAGTGTATCTCAGGACAAACAGTTGTTGGTGCCTGCAGACATGTAACACTTACTTCTGGATGGATTTCTTGTGTTGCACATATCGTGGCTGGTAAGAAGTGTGTTTGTTAGTTTACCTAAATACGAGTACATGGAAAGGTGAATGTGAATAGTAAAAAAAAATCTATTTCGTGATAGTTCCCAGAACACGGATACAAGACAAATAAGTTTTCTCTTGTTGTCTTAGGTTGTTCATAACATTCTTCGGGCACACGTTGTTTGAGCACATGTCAGTCAATTCTTTGTGCTGTTGAATCATTTAAATTTGTTTTAGGAATTTCTGCTTTGAAGAGGAGAGTAAGAGAAAGAGAACTACAATTGAAAATTTGTCAAAATATAGATTGATTTTTAATGAAATTGGCTTGAAGTCCTTAGAATGGAAATTCATAAAAAATTGGTGTTAAAATTCCAATTTCAACTGTTTCGACTGGACTTTGCTGTCGGCTTGATATTCCAATTTGTATCTAAATAAATAATCTTACGTTAAGGTCCCCAAATACGTTTCGTACTTTGCTCCTTCCATCATGTCTTGCACAGTTGATTCTGCGATCTTTTCAGCGGATTCCTTCCACTTTCTTTTGAACTGATTTTCATTTTAGACCAAATTTTTTGTTTTTTTAAGGTTCCGCTTTACTATTGCCCAATAATACCTTTCAATGGGACGTAGCTCTGGACAATTTGGTGGGTTGCATTCTTTGAGTACAATATTGACATCATTGTCATTATACCAGTTTAAGGCTGATTTGGAATAGTGGAATGTGGCTAAATTTGGTCACAAAAAAGTAGAAACGTTGTGGCTTCTTAAAAATGGCAAAAAGTCGTTTCTTCAAGCATTCCTTGATGTAAATTTCTTGGTTGACTGACCCTGTTGGCAGTACCAGCCTTTCTCCAAGAACCTGAAGCCCTCTCAACAGAGAGGTGTTCCTTAAACTTTTTGACGACCCTTTTCACCGTTGCAACACTGACACCCACATGTTTTGCTACCCTTTTTTGGGTCCATGTAGGATTTTCAATCAAAGTGTGCACAATTTTTTTTCGCTGCTGAATTTCGTTCGCTGCATTTTCGCTCGAGAGTTTAAATCAAAATGAAACTAAATGCAATTAGTTTTTGTGAAGTTTAAGTTTTTTGAAAAAGCAAAGCCTACTGTTGAGGTGCGCTCTCAAAAAATTAAAAAAAATCAAAGAAGAGGGATCAGTTTTTTCGTGGATATTCCTTATGTACAAAGAATGCAGCCTTCGATCGAATTTACGGCTTAAAAAGTTACTGTATCTTCCAATTGATTTAATTGCTCTATTTTTCAAATCCAAAATCCATTCAAACATTGTAAATAACGAAATGCTTAGGAGTTTCCCGATTTGATATTTAGGCACACAATTCATTGGCAACGTTGTGCGCAATTTTCGAAAATTTTCTCTAACATTCTCTAACCCTTCCATCGCGCCTAACGCACATTCAATTATTTCTTTCTCCATTGCGTTCAGCTGGAATTATTACGCAACTGGCTCAGCGGTTATTCTTTCGCAGAGACAATAGTCGGTGCAGTATCGAACCGGCCGCCGGCCCCACCTCGGTCACCTCATTTGGACAGTCATGAATGCGGCTATCGGCAGACATTTGCGCAGAGTGCAATTTCAATGGAATTTATAACAAAACAATGGGGAACGGTCATACAGACAGCCGGACATTGTGTCAATGCAATTGAGAGCGGCGATGAATGCCGCTCGACGCCCCCAATGCCCGATGTCCGATGCGAGCTGGGCGAAAACGTGTCATGTGTAGGTTTGGCGCTGTGTCAGTGTGTGTGTGCGGCGTATGCACAGGTGTGTCAAAGCCGGAATTAAGTGAAGTGATGTGCGAGCGCACGGCAATGCCAACAGCGCGGCGGAGGGCAGCGGCAAGCGGCTATTGTGTCATGCAGTCATACAACAAATAACAGAGAAACGATACCAAAACAAAGGAAATAAACGAATTTCGATTTTCAATTAATTTCCAAAGTGAACCGGTGCGGCAGTGAGTCCCGCAAATGAATTGCTAACGCATAACAAAATATTTAGTTCTCTTGGCACAATGGCAACAACATTTCTAAAAGCCGAATGTGTGCATGATTTTTCGAGTTACTCGTTTTAATGAAATCACTTCCACTTCGACGGCACTGACACAATAAACACCACCCAGCGAATCAAACGCCCTTCAACTATCCAACCATTTTATGTGCAGCGTTGATACTTTTTGCCAGGCTTGGCTTGGTTTTTTACGGCAACAACGTGTGCGTGTCGGCATCCGCAGCGATGCGCCCAACGGTCGGTCGGTCGGTTGGCTGGCTAAATCCCCGCTCAAGTCCAACCCCTAATTGGCCGCCACTTACGCATCTCTGCGCACTCGTATCGGTTTTTTGTGCTCGCTGGATCAGGATTTGTATCTATGAGTATTTATCTGGTTCGAGACATTTCGTATTTTTTCGCACACTTAGTCAACCTAATTTAATTTTGTCGCTTATCAGCGGCATCAGCGCACAACCGCAACGGCGGTGGCTTTAAATCTGCCAGATTCGAAATTGAATAACTGATAAATTGCTACAAACCGAGGCGCGATTGAGGTAATTTTCACGGCGTTGCAAAGAGTATGGCAGGAGTAAGTCAACTGGTTGCAAAGAGTCGAAAACGACTGAAACCTTTTACTTTTTTTTACGTATTTCCTTCAGTCTATTGACATATTTATCTCTCAGACTTTAACTAAGAAATTATAGTTAACACTCTCGTTACAGTCTTTCACTCTCACTACATACATATTTCACAATGTTAGTTTTTCATAGATTTGGAATCTATTCCATTTTACAGTCATTCATTCATTACGAGTATACAGTGACGCCTGACCTCTGTTCGACTCTCCTTAGTAGCCAACACTAAAATATAGATAAAACCGACTTTCATTTCGGCGGTAGCGTTCTCACCAGGATACGGATAATGTCCCCGAAGCTTCTTTCATAGATCAAGGAATTAAATAAAATTTGATTTTTATCATCAGAACTTAACGCGAAACAGGAATTATATGACAACAATGTTTTTTCTTCACGGAAATTATATCATGTCACCAAGGGGTAAATTTAAAAGAATTATATGAACAACTCATATGCCAACAACAACGGGAACTTACAAATGGGACAAGATACAGATATTTTCACAGACGGTTCTAAGATGGAGGAAGGCACATGAGCTGGTCTCCACTTAGATGTACTAGGGACACAACGGTCTTTCAGACTCCCGGACCTCTGTAGCATCTTTCAGGCGGAGATTTTTGCAATCTAGGTGCCTGCTGAACTAATCCGCGACAGCGAAATATTACCCATGGATACAATCAATCTGTGTGGATAGTCAGGCAGCCCTTAGAGCGCTGGAATCAGCCACGGTGAAATCAAAGGTAGTGCAGAGTTGTAGCAATGCACTTTGCGGCATCAGACATCATCGAGTCACTCTCTGCTGGGTTCTGGGCCACTCTGGAGTGGCAGGAAATGAGGCAGCGGACGAGATGGCATGAAAGGGGGTTGCCTGCCTCTCACCGAAGTTGATAATAACCTTGTGCTCCCTCCGATATCTGCCCTGTATATGTATATTGACAGATTGATCAAAATTACATCGAGTCCTCACGGCAGAGCAGTACTGAGGACAATCAAGCTTATAGGGGACAGTAGGGTATCCAGCTCTATTAACTCCTTACAAAATCGTCGAAACGTGGCATGTGTGGTGTTTTTTTACCGATACTTTTTCGGCAATTGCTCAGAGGAGATGAGCAGCTTGATGCCATCACTCCGGGTATTCCCTCGGGCAACCCGTTTGAACACTGGCGCCCATGCATTCCACGTTGAAACAATGATTCAGCGCACTACGCACTACAGAGATGGTTCGTTTCTGGCCCGTACATCGCGGTTGTGGAATGGTCTCCCCTTTCCTTAAAGAAAACACAATTTGTACTGAACCGAACCTCTATTGTTGTCGAACCTCTTGTTGAAGTCATTATTAGATCCATGTTTGTCAAATGGTTCCCCTTGTCCAGTGATGTCTGCAGAAACTGTGGAGATGAAGATGACGATCCAACACTACAAGGTACCACTGCCTGGCTCTGCAGGAACGCCGTCTCTGCACCCTGGGGAGTTCTTGGCAGACTTGGCTTGCGTAGCAAGAGTTTAAGTTTCGGGTCTACTCTCCTTCATCAAGAGGTCGAACTGGTTTGCTCTGGACTGAGAGCCATTGGTTAGCTCCAGAACTTTCCAAGACGGCATTCACAATGGGCCATTTTGGCCTCCGGGTAGAAGTGCGGCCTCTGGGACGCACACACCCTTCCCTACCTAACCTAACCTTCCAGACCGTTAGTTCAGGTGATCAGAAATATGGCAACAAAACACAAATTATTAGATCCAATTAATATTAGAAGTTACCACATCCATACACACAGAAGTGGGCATTCCTTACATACCGCTTCAGTATTTTCTTCTCCAACTCCAAAGCAAGCAATGACAAATTTATTGCCAAGAGGGTGAACCCTCTCGCCTAACGTGTGGCAATTAATTAAAAATACAATAATTAAATTGCCATCTGAATTGCGCCTTTCAACAGCACAACAAAACCAACACCAACAATTGGCCCTGTTGAAGGCTTTCACCCATTCATGCCGCGATCCACCCACTCGTTCGTCAACAATTGTTGCTAGCGGGCAATTTCCATTGTGCATTGTTGGCATAACGATTGCTAAAATTTCCTATGGCCATTGTTGTGTTTGTTGGTGGCACTATTGTTGTTGTGGTTATACTTAGTTGTAGTTCGGTTAATTGCTGGCAAGTTCGGTTGTGCGGTCGGCGCGGCGCGTCACGTCGCGTCTTTGTGTCGCCATAATTGTGTGCTTAGGTGTTTTATCACTTCCCCAGCCACTGCGGCTGCTCCGTTACTCCGATTTCGTTGGCTTCTTCGCTCCGGTTGCCTGGCCTTCTGGCCCGTCCCGTCTAAACGGCAGGGCTTTCGCGCATTTTTGCCATTATTTTTATTTGCCGAACTGATAAAGTTTTGCTGGCTCGGCTCGTTTCGGTGTGTGTGTGTACTTAGCTGACTGGCTGGTTGGCGTTAATTCGTGACGCCAATTGCAAAGTCAATACCAGTCTTCGTTTGCGGCTCCGCGTCTCGCCGTCTCTATGCGTGTACGAGTTCTTTTCGATTTGGATGCATTTAAAATTTTTCCATTATGCGCGGCTCAAGCGGAGGAGTTTCCACGCCGTTGGCCGTTGTTGTTGCACCTATAAGTGCTCGCCGAGCACACTCGTCTCCGCTACTGGTCGCTGTGCTGTTTGCTTAATCTATTCGGCTGCCGTTGTTTGCCGTTCTGATTGTGAACTGGAGCTCTTATTAAACTCTTCTCTCTTGGCCGTTGTTCGGTTTTGAATTTTAACAATTCCGAACAATTGATTTTTGTATGGCCGGATTTTTGTGGTGTGTTTTCTGCTGTTGTCGCTGTTGTTGTACAATACGGCGTGTTGTTATTATTCATTGTTGGCTGCTGTTTTCGCTTTGTGAAAGAAATTTAACATTTGTATTTAATGATTTTTTGTGCGCCGCATTGTTGTTGGCGTTATTTGTGCAATTGTCGAGGGCCATAATGGGCTTTGTTGGATTTCGTATATTTTAGCACCTTGTTTTCGGCTCATTGTTGCCAATAATTTAGCAAATACCAATGGACGAAATCAATTCGATTTGAAATTCATGAACTTTTGTGCGAATAAATATGTGTGTCTATATGCACATACAATCGGAAGTATAGAATTAGTTCTCGAATGACATGAAATTACGATTCATTTAAAATCATACAGGGTTATCCACTGAGTGGTTTCAAAACCGCCGGTCTGGCAAGGCTGTCAGCTGTTAAGTATCTGTCATCTGAAGTGTCATTCATTTATTCCATTTTTGAATATGGATCATTTAACAACCGAAGAACGCTTAAAAATACCTAAAACTGACTACAAAAGTGGTACTTCAAACGTGGTCACTTGTCGAGCGTTTCAAAGACCATGCCTACGCAGATAATCTCCTAACGTTAGAGCATTTGAAAACCAACATTCGTCAAGGAATAGCGAAAAAGTGGTCGAAAATTCGAAAATTACCTCAAAAGGATCCACTGTTGCCATCAATCTAGAGGCCGCCATTTAAATGACATTGTATTTCGTACGTTTTGACAAGGTCCAAGCATTATCATAAAATAAAAGTTTCATGGATCTCATATCTTTATGTGTGTTTTATTTAATTTAATTTCCTCAACACTTCCTTGGGTTAGCTGGAATACCTCGACGTTACTCAGATTATCCAGATGCTTATATATACAACATGAAATGTAGTATCAACTATTGGTTCGTCAATTTCATTATTAGGGATTCTTTTCTTTCTATTCATTATTTGAGAAAGTATAGTTACTCAACGGAAACCTAAAATGGAAACCCAAAAATGGATAACGCTGTATAAAACTATGCGTTCCGCTTTACAATTTCATTAGCACTAGAATGCCAAGAGAGTCAAAATGATTCCATTCGGGATTTTTTTATTGTTTTATAGCATCGAAATAAAAGGGTAATCTTCCGTGAATTTGACTAAAAGACAAACATTTAAATTAAATAAACCAAAAAAAATGTGGGCATATCGACATTGACGGAAGGTTGGATTAGCCGGCCATTGTAGTGTTAAAATCATCGCCATATTTTCTCAAGCATACGAATTTTCCAAAAAATTTTAATTGAAACTAATAGTTTTCCGCACTAGTTCAGAAACCACTTGTTTGGTGTTTTCTTCTGAAGCAAAGATCACCAGACTGTTAACTTACTCAAGACCAAGTCTGAAGTCAAAAGAAATAATAAATCATGTTTCTTCATCCAAATTTTGAATTCATTTTTGACCCGTCAGAGATAGAGAGAGAGAGAGATGATGAGAGATTGAAATAAAAAAATCGAAAAATTTTTTAACATTATTTTTAATCTGGATTTCATTATTCCTTAAGCCATTTTGTGTCCTTTCAAAGACAGAGTTTCAGGAATTCCCTTCTCAGCAGATTCTCATATCATTTAAAAACAATTTCAAAAATGTTTGTATTTATAGTTTCCGTGGTTTGGGCGCAGCGATGATTTATTCATGCAATGACTAGGAATTGTACATCGAAATTCCGAACAGTTTCCGAACTTTCTCGAAATATTTTGAAACTGACATGCCGGAAGCCAAACATAATAATACTTAGTTTACCTTTGCTTGTATCAAAAAGGGAGTCCTTCTTATTCATTTAACTTAAATATGAAAATTTAATGATTTTTATTTGTAGTTTTTTTATAAAAATATTTTTTTGAGCTCAATGGACGTTTGGGCCTCATAACACAAACAGCAAGAAGATTCGAACCTATTCCTTTTTTTTCAATGATTACTTTTATGAACACAATAGAGACAATGAGACCCGTACATCAAAATTCTTGTATAACCTGAATGTTACATACCGGATGGGAAAGCAAAAAATAATAATTGTGAATCCGTTATTGTTTACTGTGGATCAATTCATTAATCTCTTTTCGGAGAACATCAGTTGGATTGCTTGGTAAAGGGAAGTGGATCCAAAATTTGGTGTGAAATAGCAGTTCCTGGAGAGTGCAGCATCGTTTGTACTTGTTCCTAATCTCAACAGATCCTGCAAATATTACTGGATGAAAGTGGATCATTGGATCTTATCCAGCAGTTGAGCCGTTCGAGGTAATTTCAAAAAAATCCAAACGAACGCTGATCAATCGATATTTCCGGGCCTTCGGTCACACCATCATGTTGTGTCCACAATCTTTTTGTTAACGGTGTTACGCAGATCGTATATAATTGTTTTTATTTTTGTTAGTGTTTCAGCACGCAAAAGTAAGGATAGCTCTTTAATTAACTCCAGTTGATCTCAATTTTTATCGTTCTGAAAGGCGCCCAAAAATTCCATATTGCCGAAGTTTCAAGATGTAGTCTGCCGGTATAACGGGCGAAGAAACAGACAGAGCGAGGGTGGATCAGAGTTGTTTTGCACCTTCCGTCTGCCTCATTTTAATAAAGAACGTTAAGAAAAATGGAGGTAAAGGTACTTCAAGGTCGACGAATGAAGATACTTTAAGAAGGAATGAATATTTTTTTAAGCTACTTACTCTTGAAATCATTTCCACAGAGCATCTAATATGTAAATATCAACAAAAAGTACGATGCAACGAAGTGACAATCGGCAGGATACCCAACTGCCCTACTAACATTAGAGTTTTTTCGAGTTTTGCTTTCAGTCAACAGGAGCGTGGCTAGGAAACATGCATATATGTAAAAGTATGTATGTATTCAAATAAGTTTCAATTTTTTATGACATAGTCACATTAACATATGCCCACATATGCATGTCATGACATTTGACATTTTGTCAGATTTTTGCAAAATCTTTTTGCGTTACATCATTGAAATGTCTCAAGTGTTAATTTTTGTATGCCGTACACATACAAACAGTGGCGGCTAAAATTTAAAGGATTAGATTTAAGAAAGATTGTACCCAAAATTTTGCGATAGTAAAATTTTTAGTAAAATAATTGTTTAAAATTAATATCGCGTCGAACTAATGTTGCATTAAATGAATTTGAATACTTGTAACTATTATGTAACCAGGGGCGGAAGAAAAATATTTTTTGGGTAGTTGGAAAAAGGTAATTCTTTAATATTCATAAATGCTTATGTACATTCCTTTTAATTTGTTTGTAGTTTTAAAGTCGGCCCTAATATTTCGGGGAGGAGGGGTTCAACCCCCAAAACCACCCCCCGAACCCGCCATTGATAGTTACTGTCAGGTAGTTAACATTACTGAAGTTGCTTGTTAGAATATCGATGCCATCAAGTACTCAAACAAGACGAGTTTACCAAAACACAGTTTTCTTTAATCTTCTTGAATTTGCTTTGTTTTTCTAACTGTCATTGAAAGGTTAGCAATCTAAGGATCTAAGTATCTAAGCCAAATGAATGTTTAAGTCAAATGCTCTGAGAGGTATTTTTAGTCGCAGTAATAGAAGTAAATTTAGAACTCAGACCACAGGGCGTCCGTTGTAAAGGGTAACCAGATAAAAAAAATAAGGAAAACAATTCAAGTGGAAGAGAATATCATTCAAAAGCAGTGGGTCCAATTTTTGATTGCTTGGTCCAATGTGTTTGATGTTAGTTCGGCAATGGCGTCTTAAATGTTGGCCTCGAGCTCATTCAAAGTGGTTAGCTTGTTAGCGTAGCCCCGGAGAAAATAATCGACCAAGTCGTCATGATGACGATGGTCTAATAACTGAGCCGAAATTTAGATAATTTCCATATGTTCCGCAAACGTGAAACGATGCATGATGATCATAGTGTCCTTTATGTCAGCAAGTTTCGTCCTATAAATTTTCTGTAAGAGAGCTTTCAGAGTTTATCCAAACCATTAATAAATTTCCCCTATTAATAAAACACATTCTAAACTTGCTCGAAGGTGCATATATCGATATTTCGTTAAAAGTAACCACCTTAAATCCGGTTACTTTTTATAATTGTTTGTGTCATTCGTTCATTTGTCGTTGAATTTTGTTTACCACTGTTCTTCACTTAACAGCAAACAAATTTTTCCCAAGAATCTCAACATATGTAAATTGTAGTAGTGCGTTGCACACTTTGACAGTTGGCCCAATGCTGAAGTGTTGAATGTGTCACAAAGCGCATAAAGCCTAATATGTGGGCGCTGCGCTTTGTGCGAATTATGCGCTCACTTGATTCTCACTTTGAGTTGGCGCTGTGCCGCTTTGGCCCAGCGCCGCCGAAAGCGAAATATAAACGAACTGCGGACTCTTTAATTGAATTAGCCACACCTGACAGTTTGTGAAAGAAAAGCGCCTACGGGTTGGTTTCGCTTTGACAGCGCAGTGCGATGGCCGAGTGACAGCTGTATGCACGAGCGCAGCACTTTTACTCTCTTTTTCAGAGGTCAACCACTGACACTCGTACAAAACATTAAATTCTGCTGATTACGTTTTCATTTATTTTTTTAAATGATTCAACTCTGTCACAATTAATTGAAGTGTGTGCTTTTTTCAGCCAAACGTTACGTTGCTGCTGCTTACGTTTCATTGGACGCTGTGTGTAGGTACGAGTGCACTTCAGTCAAATATGGTTAATGCAAATAAAAATGTGCACATTGAAATGTAATTTTGTGTGGCTCGGCGACGCATTCAAAAGTCACTCATGACGTTTAGAGAAAATGTCACAATTGTGACACGCACAAAGGGCCCCACTTAATACACCCCATTTTGCCCATTTTGGCGTTGCGCAGAAATGTCATAATTGAGCTCGCAGACGCGAATGCGAACGTTGACGGCCACTTGACGTTCGTGGTCGCTGTCGAGTGCAAATGCACAAACTTTACATTCGACTTGTGGCATTTTGATAATTATGTGTTTTTGTTGAGGAAATGTTGAGGTCGTTTGTGAAGTGTTGGCATTATGCTACAGAAATGGCAGCTTTTCGCATAATCTGGTCACACTTGAGTGTGCATTCGATCGGAAAAAGAGTTTCGGCAGCGGAATGCAAATACCAAACGAGCTGACTGCAGATACAGACAGACGCTGCACCAGATTAACGACGAATTGCGGCGGTTGCAATATTCCGAAAGGATTTCAGTATTTCAAGTTGTTTCAGTTTTCTAGTTGTGGCCTTTGTGCGACGGACAACGTTCAGTTTGGCAGTAAATCAAAACCCTAAACACATCTACTCAACCGTAAAAAATTAATTATGATTTTTTGTTGCGCTGCAGCGTTCTGACGTCGCAGCAGCACCAACTGACGCTTGATTTATAACGCAAGAAGAGCGCAAAACAGTCGTAAATATGAATTATTGCCCTTCGGTGCGAGCTGTAAGAAGCCAGACGAAAGATCGAACACGGCTGCGGCCGTAAGGAGGAGCGTGTAATGGCGAAACGGCGAGATTTCCCGGTGGCAAAGACAACAACACACCCCAAACATGCAAGGCGAAACGTCTCGCTAATGTTTGCCAAACAAAGCGTAAATTATGAAAATTATAATTGTGTGGCGTCGTACACAGCGAGAGCGATCGGTCGACTGTAGCGTGCACCTGGGAGTAGCGAAAGTGTCAATTGTCAAAGTGACATCTTTATTAGTTTCCATATCAATGCATCAAATATCCAGCCAAAGGATGGCACTTGGAACAAGGACATGAAATGAAAATATTGCGTATTGGAAATGGATGTTGCTGGGAAGTGGCGAGGTAGACGAGGAAGTGGGCACTTCTGCAACAAAAAAAAATTACATATTAGATTATGTTGTGTTGGAATGTCAGTAGCGCAGTCCGTAAAATGATTAATTGCACTTTTTAATGGCAGATTAAAATAAATAAGAGTGCACTCATTCAACCGATGAATACGCTGGACTACAGCCACGCCTTATTTATTCGATAATTTTGCGTACTTATTTTTCCATTATGACTGAATTTATTTATTTATTTCTTCAATATTTTCAAATTCAAGTATTTACACGGTAAGAAGTATATTTATATATTTATATATATTATATATTTTTATATCTTAAACTAATAAAGTTAGAAGGACGAAATTCAAGGATGTAGTAGTGTGCATATTAGTCTTTAAGATATAATATCTTAAAAAAAACAACTATTGGAAATGTCTAAGGATATTCAAGGATCAAGTTTTAAAAGGACAGTTTCCATACCTCTTCGTCCTTTTGCACCAAAACATTAAATTTTCGAAGATTCTAAGGATTTTGCTCTTTTATTTGATACCCATATTGTTATTCTACAAGGCGCTCAATTTTTAAAATAAAATTTGAAATTTCAAAGCTCTTTAAAAAACATCCTGACGTCAGAGAGAAAAACTAAAAACGTCGTTTTACTACATTTGGCCCCTAGTTTTGCGAGCATAAAGATTTTTTGGTGTGTTTTGAAATTTTTTGATTTTTGTCGCACGGTGTCAAGGCGAATTCATACCAGGTGACCTCGTTGAATGAGGCGAATTGATTTTTTTTTTGCTGAGAAAGGTCTAGAATCTAGACTCTAGATTGTCAGAATGCCTGTGTAAAACTTTGACAGTTTAAAAATGAAAAAAACAAGTTTTGTTCTGATTAGCTGATTTCGACCATCTAAACCCAGAAAACAAAAATAAAATACAGGTCTCCCTCGTATAGCGCGGTACTTCTACAACGCGTTTTCGATTTAACACGATTTAAAAAACATTTTCTTTCATTATGTTTTTTAATTCTTTAATAAAGTATGAATTTTAATTTTGAGTTAGAATGTACATACATCTTTAATTTAGTACCTATTTTATTTTGGAAAAAGCTTATTGGAACATAACCCTAAATTTTATATGAAAGTTAAGTCTTCTATAACGCGAATCACATAACGCGGAATTTTCCTGGAACGTAACCACCGCGTTATAGGAGGGAGACCTGTACATTGAAATTTTGTTGCTGTCCTTACGCTATCACCTGGTATGAATTCGCCTTGGCGCGGTGTAATAGTGGAAAAAAATTCAAAATTGAAGTAGGCAGAGGAGGTGGAGCCTAAAAAAAGGTGTCTCCTGGTTGACGTGATTAAAATCCTCCTAGTGACTTGAAACATAAAAATAATGTTAATTCCTTTTAAACAAGTATGTAGAATTATCTGGACGTAGCCGATTTGACAAACAAATGTTTGCACGAAATGGCATCTCTCTGAAAATAAAGATAATTTTTTGCTTCCTTCATGTAATCTTTTGAAACTAGTAAAAAAATTACAAAAACCCTTACGTCGAGACAAATTTGATAGTATTAAGAAAGTCTGTTACAAATTTCAAGTAAATCAGGTCATTAAAACTTGAGATATCATGTCAACCGTATCGAGCTTTTTTTTAAATTAGGTCTACGCCAAAGCTCTAGCAAGGACTTAAGCACTAAAAGACAATGTTATAGGGCACCCAGATGTTGGAATCTGGTCATGAAGAATCATTGACGGGGAAAATGCATTGCGACCTAGAATGTCTATTGTGCCCCCGTCATGGATTCACAGAATCCGAGAGGAATTTTAGTATATTACCTAAGCCTCCGGAGACCATCTCTACACGTGGTATAAGAAAATCCTCCAGGTGTTTCTTCCGATTAGGCGAATTCCTAGTTTGTTTAGATGAGAAATTGATCTACAAATACCTGTAATAATCCTTAGACTACTTTTTGAGAGACTCATACATTCCGTGATTCTTTTCTTGCTACTTACAAGACTCAATATGACCCAATAACCGCCTTAGAATGTTCTAACCCTGGTTGGTTTTCCCAGTATTGGTCGGGTTTTGGCAGTTTCATATGATACGACCGTCTATGCAAAAAATACACACCAGAAGTGAAGCTGAGCTTAATCAAGTTTTACGACAAATTGCATCATCTTTCAGCTTTAGAACTGTTTTTGGTAATAATTAGGTAACTTTCATTTAAAGAATGATTGTTGGTGAGACGAGAAGAAGATATTGAATAACTAACTTAAGAGTTCGTACTTTGGATTAAAGTCAAATTTTGTTTTTCTATTAATTTCAAAATTGAATACAAATCTATTTTATACATTCAGAAACTCTAGCAACCCCCTATAAATGTTTAAAAACTTTCCAATCAAATTTTTTTTGCTGCAAAATTTTCTCAATTCAATTCTTAGGTGGGAATAACTACAGCAAACAAAGTACTATTCATACTTCTCTTCCCGGCATTTTTGGCTTTGGAAAATCTCTGTAGTTGTGTTGATATTGCAAACGTTTTTGAGTTGTGATGCGTTGCGCCAAAGAAAATAAACAAATCGCACTGAGAAATAGTACGAGGCGCGCTTTGAATAAGCACAGAATGCGCTATTTTCCCATTTACTATTATTATGATTATTATTATTTGCTATTATTATTGTTGTTATTTTCGTGCCGCAATTATCGCGCTTTCCGCGCACTGCGCCCCCTTGGCGCGTTGTTTGTTGGTGCGCTCGTCGAGTTTTAAGAGTTTTCCGCTGCGGTTGTTTGTTAGTCGTCGCTGCGTTGTTATTATTTTGCGCTCTTTACGCTAATGAATAAATAACATTAAACACGCTTAAATGGCTACAAAATGGGCCGCGAGTTGAAGTGGCAAAGTGCAAAAAATGGAAATGCTTAAAAAATTCAACACTGAGTGGGCACTCGAGAATGTGAAAATGTGAAAATGCTGGCAGTGCGCGCCACTCACCAATGAGCCGTGCACGCAATCGTTGACACAGGACAATGGGAGGGGTGGAAACGCGGTGGTGCACTCGAATGTGCGCATATTTTATAAAAATGCATTACGTTTCTATGTAAGTTGTAGTCGTAGTAGAGCTGCTACCAGATTAGACGAGCGAACGATATTAATTTAATTTCACTTTAATTGCATATAAAACATGTATTTAATTGGTACTTTAGTCTTAAGTGGGATTATGGATGAACAATGTTCCCCATCTGTGAGTTTGACTGTCAAAGAATGAAGAAAAGTTACAGTTTTATAACAGATTTTGAAACGCTCTTCTGAGTATTCTATGTGCTGAGTATTCTATATGCAGTTAAGACACTGAGCCATGATACAAAACACAAAGGTAGAGCCAATGCTTCTTCTCAGCCACTGACACTGAACGATTTGTTGACGTTGTCCTTTGAAAATGTACTCTTCTCTTCTCCCTTGAACATTTTTTTTAATACTGCAATGAATTATCTGCTGTTAAATTCGCATTAACATTTTTATATTTTGGCCCAAAATATTTATGAGGCACAGTGTTTATTTAAAAAAAAAATTTTTTATTCTTCAAATCTTAAATAACACTAATTTAATATTATATCGTAGTGGCTTCACTTTTTATGAATACGAAGAACGTCAATAAGCACGTTTAGTGTCAAAAAATTTGACAGCGGTTCTACTTTTATTTTTTGTATCATGCACTGAGCTCTTACATCGTCAAATCGAAATACGTTTCAGAATGCGAGGCCAGAGTCGGTATTCATATTTAACTAACGCCATTCATTTCAGCCATTCATTTTAAGCTCAGTATAACATGTTGCTCTGGACATGTTTGACTCGCTGAGATATATTGAATGAGCGAAGCTTAGTCTAATTTAAATGTATTTCAAATTATTGATGGCGCCAGTTCCACTAAAGATATGGAAGCATCAAACAACAATAGTCAATCGTGTAAAGCAACATCTTTTTACTTATAAAAGAATGAAACATGTCCTGGGATATAAAAGCAATGAACGTGCGAACAAGGATTCGAGCAAATTGTAGGGAATGAAAAGGTAAAATTCAACTTAGAAATCTGTCGATGCATCTATTGTTCAAACTGAAGTAAAGACGATATGCGAAATATAACAACTGTTGCGATATTGACGGAGAAAAGATCGGAAAAATGTTTACATAGCTCAGCAATGACAGATTACTTAGACAAACGCTGAATGTAACAAAAAAAAACAACAGTGCAACAACTGAGCGAAGAGAACATTTTGAAAGGTGTATTTGAGTGGAAACAAATAAAAGTCGAAAGACATTAGGATTAGGAAGAAGTGATATGCTGCATCGAGTATGACAGTGATGTGCATTGAATCGGACTGAATCTATATTTGCAGAAAATGAAATTGTAGAATTGCACAAAAGGTGCTGAATTGTATCGACAGGAAAAGCCAGAACAAATTCAGTTTGTTAAGTCTTTCAGTTTGTTAAGATTTTAGAGAGCAATGGACACTTTTATTTGATGTTTGAGAAAATCCTGTATTTCAAATAGTTCATTGTTAAGGAAACAGCTGAGAAATACTTATAAACTGCCATACAGCGTGATGCAATTCGAGTTTGGAAACTGTATCAAATAACTGTTGAAATTGTTGAGTTGGAGCTTATGAGAATATTTTGGTCAGCTTGATCGCCCTGTTGCACTGATGATTTCTAAAGGCTAAAGGGGGAAGATTCGATTTGATCTGAAGGAGTCGATATTGCCCATTCGTGCATGATTGCTGGAGTCACTTGTATCACATTGCGTTAAAATTTGAACTCTTGATCGTTGAATGAAATCTAGCACCTAACCTATATCAAGTTATTACTCAAACACCGCCTAGAATATGAAAATAATCTTAGACGAATATTTCGAAAGAGAAGAAAATGTATTAAATTATTTTTTATATATGATAAATTCCATAAAATAATTAATTAATATAAACGTAAAATTGTTAAATTTTCGCACTTTGTTTACTAAAATGAGAACAGCCCAAAATGTGCGACAGTTCAGGGAAGACTATTTCGAAAGGTTAGAACAAAAATTTCATATTATCACCATTTTGTATTTATGAATTTTTTTTTAATATACGAATTCATTAAATAATTATTAAACCCGGATTTGGCAGAATTTTTGTTTCGCATTTTGATTTTAAAAGGAAGCATAGTTAAAAATTTATATTCTTTGATTGCATATGGTCACACTAGGCGCTACCGAGTTAACCCTTTCGCTTCAGGTTTTTACTGGGGAAAGTTAAAATTTTAAATACATACAACACAACAATACAATATTCTATAAGAAATTTTTAATTTTTATACTCGGACCCTGTATTTTAGAGTGTTTTTCTATAAGAGCAACCACATCGTTGTGGCGGTAATAATTACCTAAACATACAACTTTTTACGCATAACCAAAATTTGAATATTTCTTCATTTTCTTCAGCCAAAATTAAAAAAAGTATCTAAATTGTAAAAAAAAAGCCAAATTAAAAAGCTATCTAAAGTTTTCGGCTTCTTCTTCCTTTGCTATGTCAAGATATACCATTAAAAAAACGTGTATACTTCTCTTCTTTAAACTTTAATATTCAGTTTATTAATTTCGTATTTTTCCTAAAACTTCATACTATTCTAAGGACCAACAAAAAATGTATTCTTGAAACCACAGAGGGTTCAGACGTCCACAAAGTACCATGTTGCCATATGTCAACAAAATAGCGAAAGGGTCAATAGAAACATAGATTTTTTTTTTTAATTTGTGTACTTTTTAATTTGTAACTCAAATGAGATCGGCCTTTGTAACTATATATGTTTATATAGCCTTTGGCTATATATGTTTGGATACAAGTAAAAATAAAAATTGCTGGAATGATCTTTTTTCACAACTAAAGTTTTGAAATTCCAACAATAGCTGACTATCTTTTTCATTGATAATTTCTTTATTTTCATGCGATTGGTACATTGAAGAAAGAAGTGAAAAGGAACTAAGTATAATGAGCTCCAAAACAATAAACAACAATTAGCCCAACTGCCGATTGATCCATCACTGCACAATAACAAATAACCACTAAGACCACGCAGGTGTGAAAAACAACACAATATCTCATTATTCGGCAATTTTAAAGTTTTGTTGTTATAAGTAAGCAAAACTATCGACGAAACTCATTGGTTGAACACCGCAGCACATTTTCGAAAATTACGAAATTCGATTTCGATATGCATTTCCCCAAATTCAAGGTTCAATTAGCGAATTTATTGTTGCCGTAAAAATTATTTCGAATGACATTTTTAAAAACTAAAGAACGAACCGATCAAGTTTTTTGTTTGTGGATTGCCGCAGAAACCTGTTTCTGTATATTTTATGAGGCAATTAAATGCTTCGTGAGCAAACCCACAATAAAAGTCAGAACAATGAACAACGAACAATGGGTGAGATGAAGTATGTGAAGTGAACATTGAAAAGCAAAAAACATTATAACTCAATAGATACGATTAGCAAATTGTTTTAAATAAATTTAATTTAATTCATATTTGTACAATAATTTGAATGCTATGCTATTCAAATAACATAAATAGAGATACAGAATGGTTCACTCTAGGATGCTGATCCGGTCAGATTTAATTTTGATGCCAAATTATGACGTGTTGAAAGCATGAAATCAATTTTGTGATTCGTAGAAAGTCCGACTTTTCCTAAATAGTAGGGTAAAAGGTTCGGTTGTGGGCATAGTTCGGTTGTGGGCACCCCTTCGTATCTTTTGATAGAAAGCAAGCTGAGTTTTTTTGACTAAGTCCATTTGTTCATTATGGAACCACGATCTTTTTGTGCCAAATACTGAGTCGAACAGACACGCCTGTTTTGTGCTGGGACCATATACATCTTTCTGTGCTTAAAAAATAAGACAAAACTTTTTTTACACATTTTAAATGGTGTCATAAATCGAAGTGAATCCATCGAGAAGGCGAGTAAAATGCATCTTTATTTAGTAAATTTATTATACTTTGTGATCCAATATTGATTACAACCAATATGTTTACCCCGAACAAATTTTACACTACTTCTCAAAATGGCTGCCAAATTCGGTTGTGGGCACCGCAATTAGTTCGGTTGTGGGCACCCGTCTTTTAGTGATTTGGTAAGTTCTGGTAAGTTATTTGATCAAAAATGGTCTTTTAACGCATTTTTTGGTTGTTTTAGCTATATCATCAGAGGGTAAATAAAAAAAATCCCCCGATATCTTTTTAAATGTGCTGGATGTAATTTTACATTGTTCTGCAGATAAGCTAACCACAAAATCGACTGCCGCAGCGTGTGCGATTTCCCGAACCACTCTCCAATGCTACAAAAAGAAGGTGGAAGAAAATTTCGGAGACATCAAAGCTGTCAACGGTGGTGTTTTCTTCTTTTTCTTCTTTTCGTGGATGTTATCGAATCAGGTTAACTGGTGTTTTCCACCTTCTTCACGTCACAGCACTTGAAGAGTGTTGATTAATTAGGTTGAATTTCATTTTACTTTAGGTCTTCTTGACAGCCTAGGAGAATGACTTGGTAACTTACATTTTGAAATGCCCGTCCATCTAAAGTGTGCCGACATGCGTACCAGCTACTTACTTCACATGCGTGCATTGTGCTTCAAATAATTAAAACTTAATATTTTTCTATATTCGTGTTGGTTTTTCTTCATATTTCCCCGTTTCCAGCAGATTTTGCAAGGGTGCCCATAACCGAACCAAAAAAAAATTTTCGTTAAAAATGACTACTTTACAAAATTAAAAAAAAAACTTTTCTATTTGACGGAATCGATTTACTTTTGCCATTACTTGTTAGCTAAGGTTTCTAGCTTTCCATAGATGTCCATATGTCCGATTAAGAAGAACTTGGTAAAAAGTTATGAGCCAAAAACAAAAAGGTGCCCACAACCGAACCTATTCCCCTACTAAGAACTTTTTCTACTGAGTATCGAGTACATTGTGACAGTAAGTGTATAACAAAAGCAATTACCGAATCTTGCAAATATCGAACTTTTCAGCAGCTGAGAACATTTTAGTTGGTGGTGATTGTTGAATTTATACCCAACACCCAACTAAATCAAACCCTCCCAAGCATTGCTTTCTCGCAAACATTTGGAATGGAAAATATGGTTTCAACGGGTATTGGGCTCAATAGTTATGTATGGAACCCCTGAAATGAAATCTTGTGTCCGCCACTGAACTAAATCAAAGCAATTTTATACATTTGCAAACATTGCGTTGATTCTATATGGAGAGATGGGTGAAAGGGGATAGAAAAGTGAAGGAAGTTATACATATAAAGTGTCATGGAAAATATTCGCAAGGACATTGGCCTTAGTATGGTTTTTCTTTGTTTGAAGTAAGATTCGTCGTGCGTAAACAATGTTAGAAATTTTTGTACAGGGTTGCACATATTTATAAAAATTACTGCTCTATCGTATCTCTGCTTTTCATGTCTACCAGGGGTGGATTCAGAAAAATATTTGGGGGGAGTTCAAAACGTAATTCTTTAATATTCATAAAATGCCTTTCATTTGTATGTAGTTTTAAAGTCGATTCTAATATGTCGGGGATTAAACCGCCCCCCTGAATCCGCCACTGATATCTACCATTCTTGGCTTTTAGATTATAAATACGTCTTAAGCTTAAGTCCGACTTCTGACTTATAAATCATATTAAAAAACCTTGTGCACTTGTAACTTTTTCTTCTTCTTTTTGACAGACACGACAGCCCGATTACGAGACTAAGGCCTAGCTACCTGTCACCATCCATGTTGTGCGTGTGAATTTTTACAAGGTTGGAAGGGACCTACAGTTTTATGCCGGTTCCGAACGGCGAGTTGGGAGCTTTTTCATAGGCAATTTTACTTTCAGAGGTTTGCCATTTTCTGCTGAGAGGACAGCCGCCGAAAGAAAAATTGTTGTTTTTCCTTTTTTCGGTGTTAGCGCAACGGAGTATTGAACCTGGACTCGGGCGTCGCATTTGACTCGCGGCCCAACGCACTAGCCAGCTGAGCTACGGCGACACGCTTGTAACCCCGAGTAATATATCTGCAAGCAAGATGTTTTTTTACACAAAAGTTTTTTGAACGAATTTGGACTTTAGGATTCCTTATTTGAGCTGCCATTTTGAATTTAAATGTACTGAATATAGATTTCAGCAAGAATCCAATGAGTATTTTTATCGGTTTGGCTTGAGGATTTTTTGCAGAATTGTAAATTAAAATAATTTTAAGAAAGTTAGAGAGCTTTTATTAGTTTTCATTTGAAAAAAAAATGAACGAAATTAAAAATTTTTGAAATTGTATTTTCTTGTTTTCTTAATATAGTTTTTTTAACGTAAGTTACTAGCAGAAGGAGTTCAGATCGTTTGAACGATTGAACTCAAGGTTTTTTGAAGTGGGTTAAAAGGACCCACTGTAATCATTTCCAGTGGTTATTAATTATAAATGACTTTGTTTGAAAATTAAAACCCGGCGTTAAAGTGAATCGTGAATCCTTAATCGTGTCCAGATTTCATTGCGTTATCTGAACTTCTTTCAGCTTTATCTCGCATATCACTAGGCTGGAAAACTGACGAACATGGTTTGTTTGATTGCTCTGGTTATCCTGGTTTCAAAGGATCTATTCGGACATACCGAACACGTCTCCTGTAAGTGAAGTAGCAAAGTAAATATTACCCAAACAACACATCGCAGTGTGTAAAAACGAATGCAAAAAAACTGCACATGAAAAAAGCTCAATATTTTGTGCTAGTGAGAACAATACAAAATATGTCCAAGCACAATGCTGAAAGAGTTGAAACAGTGGCGCACACAGGGAGTTTTGGGGCTCAGAAGTTGTACGCAAACCCCACCTTCGCCCCAAATGAAATCATGTGTGCGGCGCTGGAGTGGAAGCAGCAGAAATGCTAAAGCTCACGCTGCGCTGTCCAACATAAAGAAATCTTTTTAATTAAACGACAGACGGCAAAGTTTTTCCGCGAATGAGCAAAGAAATGAAATGCTTTGCGGCACAGAGAGAGAACGTCTTTTCGCTGCTGAATTATTTTCGAATTTGTTTTGTATATTTTTGCATACAAAATGCAACCCAGTAGCCAAAATTGTTAACTGCTTTGTAAGCTGTCAAAAGGCTAAAATTATATTTGACAGCTGACAGCGTTTTTAGTAAATTTAAAGCCGCGATAAACAGTGACAGCGGCAGCAGGGCACTGAAGTTGGCAGGGGGCGCCGAGTGAGTGAGGCGGTGTGCCGGCCAAACATCGGTTTTAATATGTGTGTCATACAGCTGTTGTTGTTTTTACGGTACTGTATGTTGTGTTTGGTTATTGTTGCTGCCGGATTCATTGCCGCAAATCGCTAAGTGACGCACACAACTTGACTGTGACCGCACTTTCGACACTGCCAGGTGTAACCGCGCGTACATCACACACGATTTCATTATGCGGATTAGCGTTTGGTGTCTTTGTAAGCGAATTGACGTTCGCTTGAGTGACATTTGGAGCTTTCGAGTTGCCACTCGGAGCATGTGTGACGCACTCCAGCTTAGACAACGAACAATGCGGCCGATGTAAAGGGACGAGGGGTTGCTGCGTTAACCTAACATGTCTCTCTCAATGAAACTTTCAATTATGCCGCATTAAAAGTGCGCTGTGCCCGCCGTGGGTGCCCCTCGCACACTTGTAATTGTAGACCGTCGCGGTGAGGGAGTGTGGGCCGTACACACATCAAGTGGCACGTGCTTTTCTCCGCTTAGGGCACGCGTGAGGCTTAGGCAAAGACACTCAGCCACAATGGCTCGATGGTCAATTGGGCTCCATTTCCATTTCTATTTTCACTGTCAACTTGAGCGTCAACTTTTGCTGAACCGTTCAAAAGGCACTGCGTGTCGTTGTGTTGTTGGTGGGTTGCCCAGCAATTTGGCGCTGTTCTCAATGTGTAATTAATGAAGTTTTTATGGCATTAAGCTGATTGTTCGGGCGCGTTTAATTGCTTTGTTTGCCGAGCGACGGATTTGTCATTGTCCAAACAACCGAAAGGTTGCGTTTCGCGGCATGTTTTGTGTGCTTACAAAGTTGTTCATTCTAGGAATTTCATGGACAATGACATAAAGCCATGCTTTATGGTAATTTCATAGGAAAACACATTCATTCAAACAACAATTCAAATGATGCGTTGCCATTCGAAAAGTAAGTAATTGTTGAGTGCTTTACTGGGGGAGAGAGAGGAACCAAAGGAACTTTTTTCTCTATAGTTGCATATTTTGGTTGTGAAACGAATTTTTCGACTAGTCAAATGCTGGAACATATTGAGGTTTATTCTTGTATTATAATAATTTCATTGCAAATTAAATAATTCGGCGACAGCCTCTGTGCCCTGAGCACAGATTTTGCGGCCGTATTTGAAAACCCAGGCATTCAGGTTTGTATTTCCCACCAAAACCTTACACTATGTGCCTAAGGAAGCAAAATTTGAAACTTTTGGGAAAATTAAATTGTATATTAACCCTTTCGACCCCAAAGTTTCCTCAGAGAAGCTTTACGTACAGTGTGTTTAACAATAATAGCGTTCACGCTATTATAGACTATGCAGGAGATTGGAACCCAATTTAAGCATTCTGTCGAAACTTATAATAATATCTATTTCTCAAAAATAAAGCATTTTTTAAATAAATGTAATGTCCACTCTGTCAGAGAAGAACGTTTTTTGTTGAACCCACTGTATTTGTCATCTTATAGCAAAAGCTACGATTGACTTATGGTTTTAATTTAAGTAGGCACCAACAAATTAATATTCTTAGAAGTGAATTCATCAAACCAAATTACATAAATTTTACTATTAACCCCAAAGTTATTCCAAAAATTTGCAGCGATATCAGAGAAAGTTTGTGTTCTAATTGAAGTCTACGAATTTCGCACGTTTGATCAAAACCCTGTTTCTTTAATAATGGCTAAATAAAATAAAAAAGTAATAATTTTGTATTTGTCCATAAACATTTAATAAGTTTTTTGCAATTAAAAAATAATTATACAAAATTTATTTAACCCGTTAAAAGCTAAAATTGTTCCAAAGTGAACTAGCTCTGGAACTCTAACAAGGAGGCGTGGCGACTTCGAATGTCGTGTGCACACTTTCTAGGAAAGTATTTCATGACCAAAAAAGTAATATCGAGATACAGGGTAAATTTCGGGTTCGAAAGGGTTAAAGCAAATCGTTTTCAAAAGAAATTTTTACCTTTTATGATTAGATTCAAGATTTTCCAAATTTTGAGACATTATTCATTCATTTGTTAAGAATATAGTACATCGGTTAAAACCAATTGACAATCAATCAAGTTTAATTTGAATAGTTTTTTACGCTTGAATGCTGTTACAAGACAACAAAACATTGAAAGGGTTGAGTAACTTTTAACATTGCGCACTGAGCAACCATATGGAGTACAGTAATATCTACTGAAGTGGTATTTTCAAAAAAAGATTTTACTAAATTCACCGAATTGCAGCATTTCACAAAACACATTTAAAAACTGACCCAACGTATTGTGTGTCAATTGCTATTGTTGGCTTATGAACGGAACAATTACTTCTGAATACACCCCGACTTTATGGAGATGATTCGATTGGTGGCCTTTGTGGTTTGCACAGCCGGACAGTAATTCTTGCTGCCCTTCATTAGAATATAATATGCCCACATTATCATATCTGACACATTGATCCCATATAATTACGTACATATGTATGTATCTCGGCGCGTACTACATATGTCTGACATTCTCCCTAGCGCCGTGTGACGACGAGATTCACTAAAAAACTATTACCAGAGATTCTCACACATTGCGTCACTTGGCGTCACCACTTTTTTAGCTGCTCCACAATCATTAATTACAATCAACGCCGAATCGAACGCATGTTGGTTGCAATTAGCATTTCCAACATCGGCGCGCAGCATTTTGTGCCAAAACGTAAGCCGACTGCACCACCCGATGCAACGCCGCACCCCTTGCGCGCCGTCCTCGCCGCCGCCAATGGTCAAATACCGCACAGTGCCGGCTCAGCCCGCAGCCGTCAGTGCCGCTAATGTTTCGTTAATTCGTAGCAAATATGAACGTCATTATTTTATTTTGTTCGCAACAGCAGCAATAACAACAAATACCACTTTTTTTTTGCTCTTTGCATTTGCAGTTTTTTGTGTGTCAAAACCACAACAATCACAAAAACGAAACACTTAAATGGATTATGAGCGACACAAAATGTTTTTTTGACATTTATACGGGATTTGAATAGGTAATCAAAGAAGAAGAAAAACAGAATAAAACTTAATAAAGATCGATAAATAATAATTTTTGTACGATCATTAATTTCTTACATCATTTGTTTTGATTTCGTTGTGGCTTTCGTGGACCATTCGTTGGAGATAAAATCGCTTGATTGTTTTTCGTCAATTGAAGATTTAATATGTGCGAAGATATTTTTGTAGCGAACTTATGAGCTACCCTACATCTGTTATTATATGTGAATTACTTGCAGATGAGTCATACTTCTATGTATGAATAGAGAGAAAAACAGTTCAAAGTAGTGGATTAGGCAAACAAGATATTGGGGTCCAAAATCTTCAAATATTTGCTTCTAACAAAAATCGTTAGTGATAAATATGGTTTGAAACGAAAACTCCTGTGGTCAACTGGTTGAAAGTGATGGAATTACTTGGTGCTGAAATTGTTTTGGCAGTAAGTGATTGGAAAAGGGAGTTGAATTTCGATTATCTGCGATTCGGTTAATCGGAGGAGTTCAGGAGTAATGATAGCTTTGAGATTAAACGAAGGATAACTCTTTCAAAAAATGTCATTTAAGTCTCAATAGGCATTAACCCTTTTAGTGCTGGGCGAAAAAGAGGTGCCTATGCGAGACTAACCGGCCGAATTTCACAGTTTTACTAGGGTTTGAAAAATGCTCATAAAAACCAAACGAGAAACAATATTTACATGGTTCAAAAAGCAGTATACTAAGGATGAAATAGAGAATGAATAGAATTTTCGAAATCCTGTATTTCTAATTGTTGGTTTGCCAAAAAAAAAGCGGGAAAAAACGGAAATAACAAAAATTACGCCTTCAAACTGCAACTGGGATGAAATATACTGTTCACAACAACGATTGAGGAGACACTAACTGATCCTATGTCTTGCTACGGCTATGCAACGTTATTTCGCGAGAGTCTTCAAACAGTTGTTTACATAACACGTACACAAAGATTTAAAACAAAAACCAATTTGTTTTTATTCTCTCGTAATGAAATTAGATCAATTATAACGTGTTACAAATTTATTTTGATGGTGGTTTCAATGTTTGCTTTCGGAGTTGGAATTGATTGTGGATGGAATGGTTGTCGTAGTCCCAAAGAACTAAGTCTAAGTCTTATATTTTAAATATCAGAATCTCGGTGATCTGAAGTCATTACGGTCAATGAATCTCACTACGGAGACATGATAAACGTTTGCTGTGGCCGGAGTTCGGTCATATGGATACAGACAATCTCTAGTTTTAACAGGACGGAGCTACGTTTCTCAGAGACACCGTCCACCTAGATTGTGCGATTTTGTTTTGGTTCAACGATATGTGTGCACTGAATCAACATCCAGCGGCTATGTTGTTCGTATGGCAGATGAAGCATCAGCGAAAAAGTCTCCTATGAGGAATTATGAGACGGCGGCTATGGGGAAGACCAAATACTCCGTTGGAAGAACCAAAAAAAAAGTCCAGTCGACGTTTTCCCAAAAGCGCCTCAAGTAACGTGTTGAAACAGGTCGAAAACTGGCGGGGGACTGTTATGGCCATTTAACTAAGTAAAGTGGCAGGCTAGGAAGTCGTGGAAACGATAAAAATAAAAGTTTTCTAAAATTTTCCAGAACATTCACAGAGAGTCTGAGTCGTCTTTTCTTAGTCGCTCTTGATTTCCTGCAGTGCTGACTGTACGGTGACAACTTAATTTAATATTCACTGCAATTTATCAGCGCTAATCACAAATTTGATGTTTTCTTTAAACAATGTTTATAAAAGTCTGCTAATCTGTGCGAAATGTTTTTGTATGTGCAAAAAAATTGACGAGGTGTCAAATTGCATTTGACTACATTTGAAATTGTTAACGAAAATTGCTGAACAATAGACAAAATATAATGAAGAATAATGGGCACAGCGGGCGGCACCTCGAACAGGCTAAATAATGAAGACGCGACGTTACTCAGGTTTCCGAATAAACAAATAAACATTTTATGCGTTGATTTTAAATTTTCTTAACAAAAAAATCATATTCAAGTTACTGGCTTCAATTAGCGTTGCTTCAGTGTTAGCGTTGATTTTGGATTTGATGAAGGCGAACCAATGGAGATGTGGAGATGTTGAATGGTGCATCAAGCATAATTTACGGCTCACGCTCAGAGAGTGGCAAACCTAAAATTGTAACTCTCGATTTGTCTCCATTCGGTCTGGTCTCAAGCGACACAAGTCCACAAGTCTGCTAACTGTATGGCAGCGCGGATGAATGCGTCTGCATTGCCGGCGCGCCGCGGCCATCAAACTCGAACCCAATCAAATTCAATGACATTTACCAATATTGATACGCATGCACGCATTCGTGCCGCGTTTTTATGCTTTGACGCTTCTCGACAAAGACAAAAAGCCAACGAAAACAACAAATTCGAAATTATGGTAACAGAGCTGCACAACACAACAAGAACAATAACGACAACAACGGCAGCAACATTCGAAACGAGATCAGCTTGCAGCGCTGCCGTCCTGTCAGAGTGAGTCCGGCAGCGGCCGCTGGGAATCCCCGCTGTGCTTGGAATTCGGGCGGGTGTTGGGATAAACGCTGCAAAACGCCATAAATTCTGGCAGCCGCATTCAAGAATTCCATTAAAAAGTGAAGAAGCGCTGCACCGGCGCACACACACAAACACACATTCAACGGGTGCTGCAGCCGCAAACGAAGCTCGCGCTTTCATATATATTTTTACATAAATTTTTTTTAATTTTCAGTGTTACGATTATGATTGTTGTTGTGCATGTGAACGTTGCATTTGCGATCACGCAGCGAAAGGAAACAAGAAATGACGAAAGTGTTGTACAAATATTTTCGTGTTTGGCTTTTGTTTGCCTGTTAGGCTACTGTTGTTGTTGTTGGGGTTGAAATAAAGATGGATTTCTGAATGGTTTTGATGTTATTACCACAATTGATATCGGTCTCGAGATGTGGTCAGAAATCAGGTTCCAAAAGCTAATTTGTTACTAATACGGCTTTCGAAGACAGCAATCGACGGGAGACCTTATGGCGGTCCTCACCGGGAACTGGAACCATAGCATTCTAAACCTCGGTGAAAACAAGGTTGTTGCATTGGTAATTTCTAAGTCCTTTGTGTAGCATAAAGCACTCGTACCAAAATTGATAGCCTATGGCGTTGGTAGTATCTTCTCTCGTGGCATTCCAAACTTCCTCAATAATCGCTCTCTTCGTGTTGTAATAGACGGCAAAGCATTTCCTCGGAAAAGCATTCCCTTAGCGCGGGAGTGCCGCAGGGTTCGGTGCTTTCTCCAACCCTTTTCATTATCTTTATCAATGACCTTTTGTCGTCGATGAAGAATCACCAGACAGCACCATTTGTCATTCATACTCCTTAACAAAATGCTCAGCTCTGTGGAGATTGAGAGAGAACGGCGCCGTTTGAATGAGCCACTTAATAGCGTCCTACAAACAATCTCCAAGTGGGGTCAAGCGAACAGGGTCGATTTAGTCCTCGATTTTTATCCTCGATCCTCGAATCCGCAATGTTGCCTGTTATCCCATAATGGATTCCCCCACATCCCAACACATCCCTGGTTATGGGTGGTGTGAGTATTGCGGAATCGGCAGCTCTTGATGCTCTGGGCATGTCCATTAAGAATGATCATCGTTGGAACGATCATATTTTTGGCGTGTCGAAAGAAGAAAGAGGCACTTGACCTCGGCTTCTTAAAGCGGTGCAAAAAAATATTTCACTCCGTCCGATCTCCGCATTATTTACACCACCTACATACGGCCCAAAATGGAGTTTAATTTGCACTTATGGGCTTCGGCCTCGATAGTCAAGCGGGTAGCACGCTGGCTCCTCATACCAAAGGCTCCAGGTTCGATTCCTGGCTCGGGCTGGTGAACAACTCATCTACTTCTATGGCTATCCACATGAAGGGAATGAGAATTACAAGAATCACAACTCATCTACTTCTATCGCTATCCACATGAAGGGAATGAGAATTACAAGAATCACACAAGTGCGCTCTTGGCAGGCAATGGCAAAAACCTCCAAGTGTGAACGAAAAAAATTGCCAATCGCCGTTCGGATTCGGCGTTAAACTGTAGGTCCCCTCCCCCCCTTTCCCCATCCGCTTGAAATGTGTGCTGTAACATATGTTCGCAAAAACAGTGTTGCATACACAGTTCAAAAACGGGTGAAATATGTGGTATCACAATGGGCCTTTCAGGCCTCCGAGTGTGTCTCTTATAGAGGCATCCACCGCAACCTAACCTGCACTTATGGGCAGGGGCCTCAGAATCCCACTTGGAGCTTCTGGACCGGGTGCAAAACTGTGCGATTACGCTTATAGGGGACAGTAGGGCATCCAGCTCTATTGACTCCTTGGAACATCGTCGAAACGTTTCATGTGTGGTGTTATTTTACCGATACTTTTTCGGTAATTGTTCAGTGGAGATGAGCAGTTTGCTGCCATCACTCTGGGTTTTCCCCCGGGCAACCCGTTTGAACACTGGCGCCTATGCATTCCACGTCGAAACGATGTTCCAGCGCACTACGCACTACAGAGAAAGTTCGTTCCTGGCCCGAACAGCGCGATTGTGGAATGGTCTCCCTGCAGATATTTTCCCCAGAACTTATAATCTCGATGCAAATCTCGAATTCTGCACCCAACATCCTTTCTCCCAACATAATATATCCTTCCTGAACCAGCGCAGGTAGGGGTATCAGCTGCGCGTTGGCTCTTATTTAAAAAAACTATTTTCTATTTGTTTAATACCTAAACTAAAACTATGACAAAAAGAGTCTGATGAAGTGGCGAACTCCCAAGCGGAGTGTTTTTAGTCGGCGTAAATCAAACATAACTAACGAATGATATTATTTTTCGCAAGATTTTTACATCCCCGAATAAAATTAAAATAAAAATATCTTTAAAAATGTATCTTTTGCACCTTTTACAAAATTCAATCAATATGGAAATGGAGTCTTTTCATCTTAAAGGGGGAGTTCCGTATACTTATTTTGAGCCCAATACCATTTGAAACCATATTACCCACCCACAATTTTTTAAACACACAAATATTTGAAGGAATTTGAAGCCCGAACCGCCTTGCGTGCGTCACTGACCAGGAACCTTCGCTAAGACCATTCGTCAAGAGTCTGAAGAGTTGTCAAAAAGTTTGCATTCAGTCATCATTTACTTTCTTTCATAACACTTATGAGCATCGTAATTATTGCTGTGTTTTCTCATTTACCGCAAATTTCCCCCTCATTCGTAACAATTCAAGGTAAAGAAGTAAATTTACAAAGGTAAACAACATTCGATATTCGATTGTAACCGAACAATGGCATCAATTTCGGCGGCTTAGCTTAATTAAAAGAAACAGCGCGTGTGGAAATTTCTTTGGAAAATACATTCCCAGCGCAAAGCGAAATTTCCAAAGCTCCAGGCAAATGGTAAACATTCCGTGTTTGCTTGCTAGACGCTTTTGGCTCTGACTGTGGTAAATGGTGGCTGTGGTAAATGTGTCTGTGGATGTGTCCGAAGGCGGCTTCGTCGTCGCCTTCTTTGCTTTGTACTTTTATTTGGACATAAATTTGAAAATTATTGAAATGACCGATTCAACTTGTTGGAGCTGGAACACCAACAACAATGGCCGTAATAAAAGAAGAATGAAGCAGCAACAGATGAATAACAAACAACCAAAAAGGTGGATGCTATAATAAAAATTCGATTTTTGACGCAAATCCATGATTTACTTTTGTTTTAATGTTGAGATTAATTTTTTGGTTCATTTGGAACGAGCATGAAAGTGCGGAGGTAGAGGACATTTAAGCAGACAGACAGACAGCCAGCCGGTTGGCACAGACAGACAGACAGACGAGTATGAAGAAGCTGCGACAAAGTGGCAGCTGGCACTTTATGTGTGTAAATAAAAAAGCGAGGAGGCTGTCGAATCGCTTTCTGAATGACTGCGACAATCAGCGCGCTCGGCCTCATTATGCGTCGATCAGTGAAGCATCGGAAATCAATAACGCCCACATTGGAACTGGGCTTGGCCGCTAAGCTTGGGGCTCGGTCCGCTGTGGTCTGGTGGTCTGCCGTGACATGTTGGGGAAAATAGTGGTGACGAGCGGGACGTGTGACAATCTAATCGCCAGCTCCGCCAAGTGGCTGCCGATCGTTTCTATATATTTTCGCTACTGGCAGCGGCAGCAGCGACCACAATCAAATTTATGCAAATATCTTTTTACACCTTTCAAATTTATGAAAATTGCTCAAAACGATAGATAGGTGTGTGCGTGTGAATGTTTTATGAACGCGCGCTTTTGTCTTTCGGTTCGATTGTCTTTCCGCTTAGATTTTCTTGTTATTTTTTGTTCGTGTGCTGTAAAATTTAATTAATTCATTGACGCTTTCTGCTCGTGGCTGCTTCATCTTAATTTCGTTGGGCTTAATCGGATTAGCTGTGTGCGCTTTTTATTCTTTTTTAATAAATTGAATTTTTGTTACTTTGTTGTTTGCGTGCATAATTTTTCCAATACAATAAAATATACAATCAAATATGGATAGCTGTGCTATTGTTTTAATTGGACTGCTTTTGAATGAGTCGTGCGCAGCAGATCGGAGCACTTTCTAGGCTCTCAAAGCGTTCATACATATGTACACAAGACTGGATTTAGTGCACGATTTTTCGAATTCGATGCTCCGCAACCTCTCATTTTATGCGGCTTGGTAAAAATGCATGAGCCAAAAAATGTTGGGGCTAGGGTGGGGCTACATGGCGTCGCATCGAGGTCAAAGTTCACAAAAAAGCTGGGAAATTCGACAAATTGCTCCACAGCTGGTCAGATGTTGCTCTTAGGGGGTTAAAATATATATAAGACCCCACTACTTTTTTTTACTGAACATTTCTTTGAAACATATTTATACCTCATCTCCAACCCTTGATGGGGCTCCCATACAAAATGGTCGTTTTTATAAAATAGGCCCCCACTGCTCCCAGGTTGCTTCCAGACATGTATGACCAACACCCATTTATTTTCCCTTCCAAATGTTTCTTTGAAACATACCCACCTGCTATTTCCAGGTCTTAACGGGGCTGCCATACAAAATTGGCCATTTTCTATGCCATTAGCTCCCCACTTGCAAATTTAGTAGTTAGGTAAGCGAGAAAACATCATATCTCGGAAACTGCTGAACCGATTTAAATGATTTATGCAGCGATCGGCAACATTCTTGAATACAAAAAATACAAAATTAATTAAGGTTCATAAATTCACCACCAGAGGGCGTCCTCCATACGATCGGATTTGTGACGTTGTCAACTTTTGGGTTTCTACAAAGCGAAAATCAAAATGTATTGTCGAAACCCCCAAATTAGAGGTTTCGGAGCATCGAGAACCCATTATTTGAATCTCCATACAACACTAAATCCAGTCTAATGTACAAAGAATGAATGAAATTGCGTTTGAAATAAATATTTCAAGGTTATAAATTGTAGGGGTTTGTATATTCTGCCATTGTGTCACAGGTGCTTGAAAACGGATCTGAATCCATTGTAAACTGTCAAATAGTAGTAGTATTACAGGGTGCGACAAAAATCAAAAAATTTTAAAACGCTCGAAAAAATCGGTATATCGGTAATTTCAAATAAATATTTTATATTTATCGCACGGTGCAATATATTTTTGTTTTTTAGAGAGAAGTATTAAATTGTTTATATCTTTAACTAATAAAGTTAGAAGGACATATTAGTCCCTAAAATATATTTTCTTAAAAAAAATATTGTAAATTTCCAAGGATATTCAAGGATAAAGTTTGAAAAGGACATTGTCAATATCTCTTCGTCCTTTTGCACCAGAACATTACATTTTCTAAGATTCTAAGGATTGTTTATCTACAATGCGCTCAATTTCTTAAATAAACATGTCCTTGAAATTTCAAAGTCCTTTAAAAAAATCCTGACGTAAGAGAGAAAAACTAAAAACGCAGTTTTACTACATGTGTCCCCTAGTTTCGCGAGTATTTCGATTTTTTTCGTGTGTAAAATTTGTTGTCGCTCGGTGTTATAATAATAAATAGCATTCCTTATATATCCAAGTCAGTTTAAAATTGAAACATACAACTTTCCTTCAAATGTTTGATTTGGAAACAGAAAAATCGGGCGTCATCCTACTCTACTTGGTTAAACCCCAGGAGTGGAATTGGTGGAGTCACTGTTCAAAGCCGCAACCCGTTGTTTTTCTATCCTGTACACAAACCACTCAGCCACAGCACTGCGACTGTGCTTTAATAAATCCAAATATTTTGAGTAATATCAGTTTCCATTCCAACTTTATTGAAATCGAATCTATGTAGAAAATTTGCATATACAAATCGTACCTGTTATACTCACATTTCTACATACATACATGGTTCCAGTAGCCGTTTATCTTTCGTTCAAGCAGTGAGTGAAACGGATCGCCTGCGGCTTGCGCACATTTCCCACCGGCTTCGCGGCTGGGCAGGATTGTGCTGTCAACTTCCACGTCAACGCAAACACACACCCATTTAGTATGAAAGTGTTCAAATCCCCGCTGAACTTTGACCTTCGTCAAGCTGTATTGTGCGCGACAAACACCAAACATCAATGTCCAAATTTTCGTCGTAGTCACTGTTGTTTTCTTAGCGCTCCTTCTGCTCGGTTTTTGTGCGAGCCGAAGCTAACCATAAAAGATGCTAAATGGCAAAATAAATACTCGAACCTGGCAACAAAACCCAAAACAACAAGTCGCACAAAAAACATTCACATTGCGCAGACGAATAACATTTCGAAAGGGGTAAACAAAAATTAACAACATACACAACAATTGAAATTCAAATTTTCGCACACTGACACTGACCTCAGGGCTGTGCAAAAAAGCGCGCAACAAAAATTAACAAGACATGAAAACAACTAACCGAAGGGCGAAACGAGTTGATCCTGATTCGGTGTCCGCGGGCTGTGTCAAGTTGAATGTGGGGCGCGGCAGCGGCAGCGGCGTTGCGGCCATAAGTGTTGCTAATAATGCCACATTAATCTTCACACAATGCCTGCGTAACAAGTTGCAGCTGCGCATCCTTGGGCGAGCACATTCGGCCAGATTGGACTATTTTGATAGCGCACTCGAGAATGCCGGGCGCCATTATAAACTAATTTAGTCGAGAGGGGGTTAAGCGGCGAAAGTATGCGGTCAAATTGTTGCAAATTTTCCTTTGCGCTGTTGTTTTGCTGTTATTTTGGCGTAACCGACACCTTTTGCGTTGGGCATAACGCAAACGTTGCGGCGGCCGTTGCTTGTGATTGTTTTGCTGTGCGAAAATTGAAAAGAAATTAACCAGCGGTATTGTCCGGCATTTGGCAGAAGGATGGCTGGGAGGAAGGGAGGGCGGCCGAAAGAAGTCGGCGCGGAAAAGGAGTAAATTTGCAGCATGTCGAAATCTGTAACAATGACAGAAACAGCAAAACGACCACGACAGCAACAAGACAGACGCACGGAGGCACAGCGACGAACAAACGCTCATAATGCATGATAAATTGCTACAAATTTCAGAGGTTATGTCCTTCGCATTCATTGCCGCAGTGCGACTTGAAGGGGCGAACACGTAGGTTTGAAACGATACCACGAACGCAGACGTGCTTTTTTCGGGCCGTTTTGGGGGTAAAAGAATGCGGTTAATGAATCTGCGGCAATTATTGGGAAAACAAGATTTCAGCAGCACTCGTGCAGAGGGAAGCGAGAACAGGCAACGTGCATAAAGTGTTTGGAAGTATTAACATTTTTTTTTAAGAATAACATCTTAGGGTACAAGGTCGCTTTTACAAGTAACTATTATTTCCTAACCTAAAATATAGAAACTTATTTGGGTATAGGAAGGAGTTGTTGCCTTAAACCACACACTTAATGAATTGGCAAGAAGGATACAGTTTTTCTGTTTATTTTATTTCCAAAAACAGTTTAGGTAAAAGAAAAATACAAATAAATAAATAATAATATTAAAAAAAGTTCCACCTAAAGTTTTCCTTGGTAGAAATACCCAAGTTGATAGCTTCTAAAGTTTTGATTGTTTGAGAGGTGCCATCTGGTGGCGAGTTTTTGAACATTAATTTATTTTGTATTTTTTAACTGAAGAATGTAGTTCAGCTATGAAGAAATCATTCCAATCGGTTGAAATGTTTGTCAAGTTTTCTATAATATTATTCTTAGCGCCTTTCGAAAATTAATTTTCCTGATGAGGCACTGATGCCTCAAATAAAATTACGGGTTGCCCTTTGAACCTAATCAAACCTAACACTAATCTTAAAGTGAAATTATATTCGAAATGGGAAGGTTAATGGGGTTCCAACAATACATTTTGATTTTTGCTTTGTAGAAACCCAAAAGTTAACAACCGCACAAATCCGATCGTATGGGAGACACCCTCTGGTGGTAAATTTCTGAGCCTTCATTAATTTTGTATTTTTTGCACTCAAGAATGTTGGCGATCACTGAATAAATCATTTAAATCGGTTCAGTAGTTTCCGAGATACGATGTTTTCTCGCTTACTTAACTACTAAATTTGCAAGTGGGGAGCCAATGGCATAGAAAATGCCCAATTTTGTATGGCAGCCCCCCTTAAGACTTGGAGATAGCGGGTAGGTATGTTTGCAAGAAACATTCGGAAGGAAAAATAAATGAGTGTCGGTCATACATTTGACACGTCTGGGGGCAACCTGGAAGTAGTGGGAGCCTATTTTGTAAAAACTACCTTTTTGTATGGGAGCCCCATTAAGGGGGGAGAAAGGGTATAAATATGTTTGAAAGAAATGTTCAGTAGAGAAAACTAGTGGGAGTCAGTCATAGATGTTAACCTTCTAAGAGCAACTTCTGACCAGCTGTAGAGCAATTTGTCGAATTTCCCAGCTTTTTTGTGAACTTTAACCCCGATTCTACGCCATTTAGCCCCACTCTAGCCACACAAGTTTTTGGCTTAAGAACTTTTTCAACAAACCGCACAAAATGAGAGGTTGCGGAGCATCGAAATCGAAAAATCTTGCACTAAATCATATCTAATGGGCAATAAGAGGGAATTTGGTGTTCCAACCCAAAATATCTGTTTGTTACAAAAATGTTGAATAGCAAATATGATTTAAAATGGTATTGGGCTAAAAAGATGAGCACGAAGATAAAATATTGTTCAGATAGCTTGGCTTAGCTTAGAACGACCTCTCACTAGTGAGACTTCCGTATACTTTTCTGTCCAGGTAGAATTATTAACAAATTAAATACCAAAATGTATCTAGAATTATGAAGACATGGTGTTGGTAACAAAAAGAACCTAAGCCTAATGATAGAATAGAGTAGAATAGAATAGTTTAGAATAGAATAGAACAGAATAGAATAGAATAGAATAGAATAGAATAGAATAGAATAGAATATAATAGAATAGAATAGAATAGAATAGAATAGAATAGAATAGAATAGAATAGAATAGAATATGGTGAGTAGGAAGGACCATATGTCCGACACTGCCACCCAAGAGGGACCCTTTGTGTCTTCCTATGTATTTTTAAAATAGGAAGATTACAGCATTCCTAATGAAGTATGGAATGCTGCCGGGGCCACCTTGATGTCTTCGGTGGTCACTATATCACTGCCGAGAATCTGCCTCCTACTTTCTTCCCAGCGCAACACATAGGATCTGCTCCGTTGTATCTTCTTCTTCTAGGCACAGCCTGCACTCGCTTTGTTCTGAAAGATGAACTTTTTGTAGATGATATCTCAGTCCATGCTTAATGATTCAAAAGTCTTTATGCTTTCTTTAAACAAGTTTATAATTTACGATGTCATATGTTCATTGAAGTTTCGGATTCAATGCTAAAGTCAAAGTGTAGATTTATGGAAATACTGAAGTGCAGAACACTTAAAATCCAGACCACATTGGTTAAGAACATTTAAAACGAAGAAAACTCAGCCAAATTTTACTTGCATGTTTTTAATAGTAATAAAATAAATTTATTCCAAACACTATTTAATCCTCGTCCTGAAGTTTCACTTACATACATACATAGGTATATTTGTATAAACCTGTTTATGTGCCTATTTGGGTCAATAACCAACGGCAGACAACTATAGTAAAAATCCTTAAACCGACAAAATGTAAAGCAGAACTTTGTCTGTCTGTTGTGTGTTGATGCCACAATTTAATTTAAAATCTCTGGATGTGGATGTGGATGTGTGTGTTCTTCGTCGGACATACAAAACCATCAACACCTTCGCCAGCACAATAAAAACCAAATAAGCTTCACTCACTGCGTCCATTGCCGTTGCTCTTCAGTGGGCCTACAGGCCCGTCTGGCAGCTCATTTATGAACACACACACACACAGACACAATAATACTCGCTATACTAACAATGCGAAAATTTATTTGACATGGTCTGTCATAATTTTACAAACGTCATAACTCACGGCAAGTGAATGAGAGTGAATGAACGGGTCCGATTGCGATCGCCGGGCGAGCGCTCGAAAGTGATTTGCGCGCATGCGCAACGCCCGCCGCTCGTAAAGGCGGCAATGCAGCGCGTGCAGTGGCCTGGTGTGGACAAAAGGCGGACTGGGCTGAAAGGATGACGCGATTTATGGCAATTTTCGAGCGACGCGGTGGGTCAAGTCCTCGGCCGAAAGCCACAGCTCAAAATTGTTCTAGGAATATGATTAGCGCGTTTTTTGCTTTGTGCGCGTTGCTGCGCGGTTGGCGGTTTTCAGCAGCTTTCTGTGCGCATGGTTTTGCGGAAAAAAGAGTGCCAACTCCAGTCGAAGTGGAAGTTTCTTGCCTTTGTTAAAAAATGCTAATGAATTTTGCATTTTTTGTGTTCATTTATTTTAATTTGTTGTTTCTTTGCATTCGAAAGAAAAGGCAACCGTGCGTTGTAAGATATAACAAATGACATTGTTCACTTACCATTGTCAGTGCGAAACACTGCACGTACTTGTGTGTGTGTGATTGTGTGCGTCCCGTACTTGTCATATATCACCGAGCAATGGTTTCGACGCATGTGCACGCGATTTGTCCTCTCATTGTGCGTCGTGAGCGTCGATCAGTGCGGAGACAATTGCGTCTTTTGAATAACCGAAATTTGTGTTCTACTAAAATTGAAAAAAAGTGCTTTGTTGTCGAAAAATTGCCATTGTTGTTGTGTCACACACAAACATACAACCTGAATAAAGTCATTTTGGGAGGTCCTGCTGACATTCAATGGCAGTGAACTAGAAGCACATTCATTGGCACAGAGCGAACAAATTGAAACAAAGACGAAAATGATTAGAAATCATTCGAAGAGACAGAAGCAGTAAACCGAAGACAGGAGAGCAGTAGAAGCCTGCGATTAGTGGTGAGCCTTGGTCAAAACACAAACGAAGGAACAAAGAATTTGCGGCAAGGATAACTGCGCTAAGAACACACAGCGATGTATGTATGTGTGTAGATATGTGCGCAGCTTAAGATGCACTCAGCCATGAGGCAACTGCATTTAGCTAAGAAAACCGAAACAGATGTGCAGTATAGTGAAATTTCTACTTAACGAGCGAAATCAGTGAAGCTGGTTGTAGCGGGCGACTTTACCAAATGAAGACAACAAAACACAGCTTACGATTCATTTCCATATGAGGAAGGGACCATACATTTGCACAGACACGGCTGTGTTGTTAGTTTCGCTGAAAGTGAAACATTTGACTTGACAAATTGCAAATTTCGGCCTCACCATAGACCAGTTATATCTTCAGTGATACTAGAAAAGGGCCTACGGGATACATAACTTTGTTGGCCAATACATATATTTAAAACGGCATCCAAATAAAGTAGAAAAATATATCTCATTCTATCATCCTCACAGAATTTTTTCTGAATTTATGTTTCAAGTTTTTTACATTTTTACTACTTTGTATCCAAAATAAAACCACTTAACCCTTTACACGGCAACAGCGAATTTTTTCATAAAATGTTGTTTTTTAGATATAAACCTAAATTAACAAAAACACGTATTTTTTTTATTTTTTAATATACTTTAATTTTGTAAGGGTTTTTTGTAAAAATCATTAAAAAGAAAAAGCATTAAAACTTGTTTTATTATTTTAATATGTTTAGTTTTAAATGAAAATTTTTTAAGTAATTAATGCGTTTGTTGTAGCATAGTCCTACTCCACATTTTTCGCAAAATGTTTGTGTGTTTTTTATTAATAAGTTTTAATCACTTTTGTTTCACTACTTTTTCCCACTTTTAATGCCAATATTTCAAAAAAGGAACCTTGCATAGTTGTAAAATCGCAAGAAAGAGTCGTTTTGATAATTACTTTCGAAATTACGGGCAATTTTACGATTGGTTGCAGATATGCAACTGTACCGCGTAAAGGGTTAAAATTAAAAAAAGAAACCAATAGTATTTTCCTCGGTGATTCAAGAATACAATTTTTAAAATTTTCAGTCATAGTTTCCTCTGAATGCTGAGAGGTTTGCTTCATCTTGGTGAGACAGTCACCAAACGAAATTTTTCTTCATATCTGGTTTTGGATGGATGGATATTCGAACCCTGTATTTATTTATTTTATTTTATTATATGTAGGAAGAAAAATTTCTTCATATCTGGTTTTGGATGGATGGATATTCGAACCCTTTATTATTACACAAGATTACTGCTAAAACACAAATTTCTAAATTTTTTCCTTTTGAACTGATTAAAAAAAAAAAAAACCAAAGTTTTTAGAGCAACAACAACATACAGGATCAAATATAGTTCAAATTATTTATTAGGTATAAACAGAATCTTTTACCTTACCCTGGTTCATCAATTTACAAACCCAAAAATCCTCGAATGAATGCATTTCAGGCTTGAATACAGTTTACGTGCAATTAAAATCAAAGTAACTTCCACGTGCCAACAATCACCAACAGTTAAACCCTCACCTGCTCGACTGCTCTGCATATGTGCTCAGCTTTCCGTCGAGCAGAGCAGAGCACTTCGCTCCGCTGGTCAGGCGCGAAATGTTTCCTTTGTTGGGCGTTTCTCTGTTTTTCACTTCTCTTCGCAGCGTTAACCGCTTTTAATTAGACATTTGGCCGTAGTTGTCCCCCCGCCAGCGCCACAATCATTCGCATCGCTGTCGTATCTCACTTGAGCTGCATTCGTAATTATTGCGCTTTCAGAATCGGCACTCAGACGCAAAAATAATCGCGAGTCCTTGCCGCGAGCCGCGAGCGCCGCCTGCCGCAGTCGCCTTTCAGTGAAGGCGAGGCGAAGATCATTCCGGTCATTGTGGCGGAGTTTAACGCTTGAAAAAATCATGTTGCATGTTTGCTGTTTGGACTTTCATACCCACTACACATACTGCGTGTTGCTTTCTCCTTAAGCCGCTGTTAACTTTTTCCTCGCTTTTGTTTTAGCATTTTTTCCCAGTGACTGCGGGCTCAAGTGGCGTAAAATATTGCGCAGCTTCTGTCTATTTGCGCTTTGCTTACATTGCTATTTCAGTTTTTTGCACGTACCCCACATTCGCAGGTCTGATGTGCTCTGAGTGTACGGTAGCGGCAACCAAGTGGACTCTGTGAGGGTCTATAAGCAGAAAAGAGGTGTGGCAAATTGTAGAAATTAGGACTTTTGAAGCACTGTAGCAATGTTGGTCGCTTTCAGAACGATTTTAGAATCACCTACTGAGAGATTTTGGAATAGCCGGCAGTTTCAATGCAAATATGGAGTTTGGCAATTGTCGACATCTGTCGGCCTATGTTTTTTATGTAAACAAATTTATAATTTTGGGATTAAATAAAAAAGTTGGCCTTATTTTTGAGGGAATCAGCATACAACTGTAGGTCCCTTCCATCCGTGTACAAATTCACACGCACAACATGGATGGTTGCGGGTAGCTAGGCCTTAGTCTCGTAATCGGGCTGTCCTGCCAGTCAAGAAGAAGAAGAAGAAGAAGATTTTTGAGGGAGTATAATCTCGAGTGAGTGTCCGATTTATTTCCGTGAATAGGTGAAATTTTTACATTTATGAAGAAAAACGCGGTTATTCATCTACTGTCCTAATATTCTTCAAATTACGAAATAGGTCTAAATCACTGAAGTGTATTTATATTAGGCAAAGTTAAAAACAATGCGAATAATGTTCATTATAAACCATTATGTACCACTCAGAAAATTCTTTAAGAGATAAGATGTTGGCACGCTCCCAACAATTTCTATCTCAAAATATTTTGTATGCTTTACTTGTACGAGGGTTGCCTTTTATATATGTTTTAAAGAAGGATGAAAATGCATTTTGTTATCATCAAATGCTTTTATTGCTTTTCAAGGTATTCTCTTTGGAGATTTATACACTTTCAAATGCACTCAAACCAATTTTCGACGCACATTTCCATTTTTCCACATTGAGACACCTCCAAAACATGGTTTTTTAATGCTTCAGCAGCATCTTCTGGTGATGAAAATCGTTGACCACGCAATTTTTTTTTTAATGTGCGGGAATAGAACGAAGTCATTGGGTGCCAGATCAGGGCTGTATGGCGGATGACCCATTAAATCGATGCTTTGGTCGATCAAACAGGCGGTTGCTTGAGCCGATGCATCGCGATGTGTGAGAACGCGCATTGTTCTGGTGAAGAATGCTCGGCGCCGGCGGTTGTTTTTCCGTATTTCATTGAACACTTCTGTCCAACAAATTGTTGTGTACCACTCAGAATTGACCGTTCTACGTTGGTTTAACGACATAGTAGCCAAATGACCAGTTTTGCCGAAGAAACAGGCGACCATTTTCTTCGATGTGCTTCGTGCCCGAACAACTTTTATTGGATTTGGTTCCTCTTGAAAGACCCACACGGTCGATTGCTGTTTTGTTTCGGGCTCATACGCATATATCCATGATTCGTTACCTGTCACGATCTTATAAACGTCTTTTTATCATTTCTTTGCTCCTATCAACACGAGCATTTTTTTGAGCGATTGCCAAATTATGCGGGATCCAACAAGAACAAATCTTTCTGACAGCTAAATGTTCATGCAATGTCAAATGCACGGCCGTGGAACTAATGCCCAACGATACCTCTCACGGTATGTCACATGAGGATCTTTTATTATCAGTTCACGCACAGCATCGATGGTTTCTGGCACACCCAATTTGGTCGATCTTCGAACCGACGAAATTTGTCCTGGAGCGAACGGCGACCACGCTTGAGGGTTGGTGCTTCATCACCAAATGCCGAATGAAGGCGCTCGAAGCATTCTTGTTGAGATAATTCACCTCGGAAATCGTAAAAAATTATTGCTCGAAAATGTTCACGAGTTAAATCCATTTTTGGACCGAGATGGATTTTTCAAGTCAGTGGAAACAACACAAATAGCACTTGAATATCAGAATGTTTTAGCACGTTTATGGTAAAAAATGATAAACTTTTCAATGGCAATTTCAGATTTTTCGAAAACTTACTAGACCATCCCTATTGAAAAAATATAAAAGGCAGTCTACGTAATCTCTGTCACCAATCATTAACCCATTCGAGACGACGATTTTTTTCGAACACGGTTCCCAGGAGCGAAATTTTATTTTTATTTGTATTGTACACAATAAAACCAATGCCAAATTTTTTTTCTGTACTTTACAGATTTCATTAGTTCCAGAAAAGTTTTATTTCGACGACTAGTTTACTCAGAATAACTGATAATTGCACATTACTGTCTTATAGCCTCGGAAATCCATTGCACACACGGTGTGCAATCGGTCTCGAATGGGTTAAGAGGATTTCTATAGCAAAACGGTTTCAAAAAATTGGCTCCCACTGCGTTTAGACTGCTCGAGAGGTATCAAAAGTCAGACAAACCCGCTTTATTCACTCGCGTCCACAGATAGTTAATTCACCAGAGGGCTGTCGTGTGTTGTTGTTTGTAAGTCCTTAAGTCTAAAAGTCCACGCAGGTGTTTCTCCGGACAATTGAAATCTCGATAAATTAAAATGGGCATTCAGAAGTTCCTCTTCGGATTTTTTATCCCCATTTAACTATCTGTTTATCTAAAAGTGCCTGAGCCTCCTAAGTGGAAAATTGTTGCAAAGAAAACTTGTGTTGCAGGACGTAGAACCGGCTTTTGAAGACATTATTCACGATCGATAAAAATTTTCATTGGCAGCAGATTTGCCACGTTCTGTTTGTTCCTCATTTTCAACCATTGAGTAGATTTTTAGTAGATCTCTGCTGTGTAAAAAGTAAACAGAAATCAGTTGACTCTCTATCTCAGTCTTTTAACATGTTGTTGACACTCCTAATTTTCTGGTGTAGGGTGCACGATGTGCCGCATTAATTGTACAAAATTTCAAATTTGCTGTAATTTATTTCCATTGCTCGTTGCTTCGTTCAGGCGCTTTTTCATTGCTCGTAATTGCTTTGGAAAATGTACAAACATTTATTAGAAATTTTCATTTGAATTTGTACGTTTTTTATTTTAGTTTTGTTTGCAGAAATGTTAATTGGTTTTGATTTGCATGCACACAGAACTACACTCACACACACACACATGTAAACCTGGGGGTGTGCGCGCTTTGAAGGCAACACTTGTACGTCTATTGACTTTTATGCTCCAACGAATGTTGGCGGCTGCATTTGCGATTGCCGAGCTTCCACTTCACTCAAAGCGTAGATATTTTTTTGTTGAATGCATTTTGTGCGAACTGTTTAAACCTTTTTCATAAATATATGAATTTGTTTAGTAAAATGTTCTCTGACTCACTCACTGGATGGATTTAGAAATGTTTTCTTTTTTTTTAATTAAAGAAATGATAGTAAAATATTTTATTATTATTTTAATATTTTCTCTTCTACTCAGTGAATCAATTAAATTATAACCCAATAGAAACTTTGTAATGGCACGTTTGAGGCTGGCGACTTCATTCATAAAACTTCCATTCATAACACTTTTTTCTTTTGCACATTTTCCAGCAGCCAACTTCACTGCTTGGCTCTCAATTTCTCAGGACCACATAGGTTTCTAACTATTCAGCGTAGCATCAGAGACCCAGATTAGCGTCAGAGTAGTGCGAAAGTTTCGAAATCTGATCACTTGCTGCTGCTTCTTTGTTCTGCTGCGCACATACTAACGATCATTGGCTCAGCGTGCGACAGGACTGCAGGGAAAGGAACAGGATCACTGCGCACCCACTTTAATCCGGCATTAAAGTGTGAAATTTCAAGTGAAATCTGACAAGGTAGCAAACAATGACTGTGAATGTCCCTGCGCAGTTGTTGCCACATGGCACAGCTCCTTCAACGATCGCAGCTTCTTCAATGGACGCGTGCGAAGTAGCAGCGGGAAACTGCCCAGAGCGACTTTGCGAGCCGACAATTCGCTGGAAAACTTTGTCCGCATACGCGCATTGCCCAAGTTCGAAGGCATTTGGGAATTTCCCTCGGCCAGGAATTGTTTCGGCTAATAAAGCTAACAAGGCCAGCAATTTATTAGGTCCTGGCTTATGCTCCTTAGCCGTGGCATTAGTGGGACAATTGTTGCGAACAATGCACACAAAGACAGCCAGCATTCCGAACTCAAACAATCCGCAGGCGACGCGCTGTCTGCCGCGCTCCATGGTTGCCGGAATGTCCTTGGGAAATCCCCAAATGCTTGGTTTTTGTTTTTCTTGTGCCGGCTTAGTTAAAGTGGTTTATTGCCCAGTTGTGCTGGCCGCTCAACGGTCGCATCGCTCGCTAATAACAAACGCTCACAGTACGCCTTCAGCTCACTCCTCCCGCACCGAGGCTGCAGGATTTGCCACTGCAAGACAGGACATAAGCCGCTGTGCCATTTCGGGCGTTGTAGCGGTGACGACTAGCTTCGGATGCGGCTCGCATCCGTCCAATCCGGTGCTTGGACACGCAAGCAGAACACACACAAAGCAAGTAATTAAAATTGTTCTCAGCTAATTATTGTTGCTTGGCAGTTGTAGTTGTCGAATGTGGCTGTTGTTGTTGGTTGCGTTGTAATGTTCACTATTCGGTCTTAGTTGTTGCTCATTGTGTGCAGTTTTGTAGTAACATTGTGTGTTTTTATTGTTATCCAAATGGCCAGAAAATGTTCATGCGGCGAGCATAAGTTTGTGTGCTTTGAAGGTGACCGCGTCACAGGACACTTTGACACTAAAAAGTGAAATAGTTTTTAATTGTTGTGTGCAACATGCAATAAGTACAACAAGCAACATATGTTGGTGTTTTCATGGTTGGGCGCACTTTATTCGCAGATACATATGTGGAAATATTTATAAATAATGTTTATTCATACAAACTACTAGCGATTTTTTAACCCCGTGAGATGTTTTTGAAAACTGAAAAACATTGATTTATTTCAAATTTGGAGTACTTTCAAGTCTGAAGTTAATGGGATCAATAAATTGCGCTTATCTTAAACTTTTGTTCACATACTTTGCTCCTGCCCGGCCAGATTACGCTTTACCCACTTTGGGGCCTCATTCTTCTCTGGGTTGGGAGAGGTCCCCACGCACGACCTTAAATCGCTACTGAACTTCGGTAGGAACACCCGCATTTTCACCGATCACTTCTATAGCGATCCGCAACACTAAGGAGCTCTAACTGGTATCGCCAAGGGGTCTATGCGTGGCCAACCAGCTAACCTAACCTAACCTAACCTTATACTTTTGTATACAGTACCAGGATTTGATATTATTTGATGCTTTTATCATATTTGAAGTCAATAGGCTTTAAATAACTTTATTTTAGAGTTTCTTCACTTTAAAGTCATTTTGTGGATACCAATGTGGATACCAATGTGGCAGCCGCCGTGGCTCAGTTGATTAGTGCGCGGTCCACCGAGTCGAATTCAGAGCGACGCAAGTTCGCAAGCTGCGGGAAGCTAGGCCTTAGTCTCGCGTAAGCGGGCTGTCGTGCCAATCAATTATTAAATTAAATTATTAATGTGGATTTAAATGTGATAAGTTATTTCGAGTGGATAAGGCTAAGATAAGGTGTGGTTTCATTGCAGAGGCGGATGCAAATGCGGTTTACCAGGGATCTAAAAACTTTAGCCTCGGAATGTAATGGATGCAAAAAAAGCCGGAATGTCCAAGTTAAACGCCTGAACCGAAGTTTCAGACCAAATAAAAGAAATTTATGGCTGTCCGCCAATCTGTTTGCAGGCTGGGATAACTTTCGAAACAGTTGAGACTAAGTATGGAATGCATTGGGGTACGGATTATACTGGGACTTCAAGCCACCTGAGAAATGTAAGTGTGATCTGCCTTTTGTTTTTATCCAATGTTTATGTTTTGTCATAGTTACAATTCTATCATAGTTAACACATCAACATTTATTATAATTATTAGTGTTAAGTTGGCCAACGTTTTTTTCAGAAAATCATGTTTTAGGAACCAGCAATATTGGAACATTTATAAAGTCTCTATTTTTCTCGAAAACTTCCCAGGCTTAGGTGATTTTTAAACGTCAGTTAAGAGAAGTGTTGTTGGCAAAGGATTTTAAGTCTCTTGCACCTGAATCAAACCAGCCAATATTTGACTGCGATTTGTGAGCTGGATCGAACGAGTACTCTTCTAGTTTTAATTAGTACAAAACAATATAACGACACATGTACATAAAATGCTTCATAACCTGCCAAAATAATTTGTATGTTCTTTTACAACGATATTATTTGTTTTTTTTTTTTTATAAAAATCAACACTTGCATTATGCTCTTCATTCACCATTCTCATCCAGTATGCTGCTTTATTTTCCTCCTATCACTGTTGCTGTATGTAATTTGTATTGTTAGTTCGATTCGAAATGTCTGAGTACCTTCACATAAATGTTGCGTATAATTTTTTCACTTTGTCTGTTGTTTGGTTGTCTAACCCCCACTTGGTGTATTGCACAACATTTCAATGCTGCAACAATTCCAAATACAAATCCCATACACTGTCGGCATTATCCTGTTGTTATATCCTGTGTACAATATTGCATTGTTACTTTTGTGCGTTGGGTGTTTGTTGTACACATTGTTGTCGCGCTTTTCTCTCGCTCTATTCTGTGGCAGTTTTTTGCATTCATGAAGTTTCATTAGGAAGCGTAAATCGGCACGCAAACGGATACAATTACTAAATTATGTGCGCGCGTACAGTGTGCGGCGCAAAGGTGAAATTCAAAGCGCCGAGCTAAGGGATCGGCATCGACATTGGCATCGCTATCGCTGTCGGATGTGCGCAGAAACGCCATGAAACGCGGAAGCATGCTTGGTTGGAGGTCGAAAAAAAGGACATACGCCGAGCGGAATCGATTTAATTACGCAATAATGTGTGTCGCAAGTACACTGTAAGAAATCGTTTATTTTTTAAACAGAGCAATCGAATATTTAGTTTTATCAAGAGGCGGGTATTTTTAAATAAAATAAAAGTTAACTCGTTAAGGATAAAGTTAGGTGCAATTTGAATTATTATTTTTTTTTACTACACTACTCGACACGAAAAATGCACCTAAAAAAATGCACCTAAAAAAAATGCACCTAACAAAAATGCACCTAAAAAAAATGCACCTAAAAAAATGTACCTAAAGACTAACTTTGGGCCGCTGAACATGAAACTGAAAATTAAAAAATGTTTCTTACGAAGCGTTCTCGAAAAATCTTCGAAAACCAGGTATCGCAAATATTGAAAAAATGTTAAAATGTGTATGTCCTTGATATTTTAAAGTCTATTAAAAAGACTTTGGGTCAGAAAATGAAAAACTGACTATGCCAGGTTACTATAAATGACCTCCAGTTTCACACCTATATCAACATTCGGATGGGTTTCGAAAACTTTTTTTTTCGCACAGTGTAATAAATGTAAAATTGGTCTTAGGTTCTAAAATCAAAGGATATATTTTATTTTATCGCTAAAACAATCATTCGAAAATTCATAATTTTTTTAAATGGTCGAAAAATTCACCATTTTCAAACTTTCACCGTCAGTAACTTCATCAAATCTGATCGGAACAATCTATATCGCTAGAACGGCTAAGGTATTATCTTCTGACTGATGGACAGCTTGACTTAGTCGGATGATTGGTTAACGAGATATGTGCTACTGAAACAATAGGAAAAAATGGGTTTTCAAAGATTTTTCGAAAGCATTTCTTAAAAAATTTTTTGGTTTTAAGTTTCGTGGCGGCTCAAAGTTAGTTTATAAAATGCTTTTTTGTTGAGGTGCACACGATTAAACCATTTTTTGTCGAACAGTGTTATTTCTAGTTTTGGACTGAATTGATACTTAAACTGGTTCCTAAGGATTCCTGGACTCGATTATTGAGCAAAACAATGTACTTAGTATCGATTATTTTACTCGGTATCGGAGAGTATCGGAGGTCTAAAGTATCGGTTCTTGTATTCTGTGTCGAAAAGTATCAAAAGGTTACTTGTACTCGGTATCAAATGGTATTCAATATTTGATTTATATTTGTACAAAATTATTTCAAAACAATACCAGTCAGGTTAATAGGTTGTAATCAAAAATTTAATTTAATTTTATTTCAGGTATCATTTAGTTTAACATATTTGGCAGGTAAGTTGAAATTGCTTGACGTTTTACTTACAGGAAAAATCTAAGAAATCCATGCAACTTAAAAAAAAATGTATTGGGGTACCCGGGTGCACCAGCATCTAAATGGAATCAAACACTCGAAAATAAGGACATAATATAATATTGGGAGTTGTCATAAAGTTTTAGCTTTCTATGTTATCCGCAACTATATACAAATTTCAGTATCAAAGTGATTTGGGTACCCGGGTACCCCATCACACACATAAGGGGTAATACTGAAAACAATTTCTTCCGAGTGTTTTTGAACTTCAGATTATTTTCAGTGTACACTCATTTCATTGCCTCTTTTTGCGCATAAAAAATGAAAAGTTTTCTAACCCAAAAATTCGAATGCGATCTCTTGCGGAACACCGTGAAGTGCCGCGGTTGTCGATCATCGAGCATGTTGGTCGCTCGAGTGGTCCAGGCCAAGTCCAAACAAAAGCCTGAGCCGCACTCGTTGTCCGTTGCCTGTGAACATTGATTCGAAACAGACAGCCTGTCAGAGAGAGACTGTCACTGTCACTGCCGTGCAGGCTGGTCGCTGCTGAGCTGAGCCGGCGCAAGGATGCTGCTGACGATCCTGCCGAGGACACATTGTTACGCATTTGCGCTGCGTACACGGTCAGTTATCCTGATGCTGCTTGACATTCATGGGGCGCGCCGACACGAGGGGCGCGTTGTGCAGCCGCCGCATCGTCGCTTTTATCTAATCTGACATGCGTGTGTGCGTTTTAAGCCGTAAACGATTTTCATATAAACAAATTTAGAATGCAACAACAACAACATTGCACACGGCATTTGCAACAGCAAAAATTAATTCATGAATTTTTGCATGAATTGGTCGAATCGGCTGGCGTGCTGCGTTCAGCGTTCAGCGGCGCAGATTAACGTTTTACGCTCGTTTGAATTTTCATTATCCTAAGCTAGGATTTTAAACTTTTTCCCATTCTTCAGCCTATCCCGATACTTGGTCGCATTTATTGTTGGCGCGATTTGAGACAAAAGCCGAAACAATTGCCATATGTAGGGTGCACTTGCATGCGGAGCGAGGGGTTGCTTCCACAGCTCGAAACAAGGCAGAGGCACACAGATTCCGTACTTCAGGACTTGTAGAGATTGTCTATTGGTGCGTTTATGTGGACGAAGCTGAAGTGCGCGCATTGTGTTTTTAATAAAGGAACATTTTGTTGTTGGAGTGCATATGGTTAATTTTGCAACTAGTATCGCGACCGCAATTCAACTGAGAACATTTTGGTGTTTCGATGCGATAATTTATAGATGTAAGAGCGATACTGAGTAAGTAATACAAATTTCAAAACGTTTTTACGTATTGAAGAAGGTTTGGGGAAACAAAGTTCAAAATCCTATGGAGAGGAACCCAATTGATGTACTTAGTAGTGAGATTTGTATTTGGTATCGACAGTACTCACTTTTGATATTTGTATACAAATTTTGCTTGGATTTGGAAAGAACTAAGTATCGGTACTTGTTCTCAGTATTAAAAAGTCCTCCGTTTCGAGACTTGTACTCCGAATGGAGAAGTATGGGTATCAAATGAAAGAGGCAAATTGTCTCCTTTTAACTAAATTTTCTATTTTGAACAAAAAAATAAAAAAAATTTTTATTTTCAGTTTCGTGTTCAGTGGCCAAAAGTTAGTCTAGAAAATACTTTTGTTTTTAGGTGCACGCGATTGACCCATTTTTTTGGCGAGTAGTGTAATTGGTGTTTCTGGAAGAAGGACCAAGTGGTAGAATTGCTGTAATTTTTTGGTAAAACGAATTTGGGACAGGCATGAGCTGGCAGTTCTAATAATAATAATAAAGAGTTGATTGGTGTTAGTATAGTTTCTTTGGTATAAGTTTTGAGTATCACAATGGGCATAACGTCCTTTGGGTAGAACCCGTAAGTTTAGGTTTAGACAAAATTCTCTACTTGCGTTTCAATACGCAATGAACTGCACTCAATACTAATTAAAATAAATGAAAAATATTCTTATTATATTTAATTTCATTTAATTTGAAACTTATACCTCACCAACTTCTAGTCTTCACTAAAATCATTCAAATAAATATATAACACCAAAGAGTTGTTGCTTGCGGCTTTAAAGTTTAACTGACTGACTGAATCTCTGTGTTCCCCCGCACTGGCTGAGTTCGTTTTCCCTGGACACCTTAACTCATGGCGCATTCGCAGCGCCAAACTCATCCTTGCGCTACCACATTGTATCCGGGATCACTTGAGCTCTACCCACGCTTTTCATTATTTCCATACGTGTTCATAAGGTTTTTCTCCTATCGCTGGTTACTACTACTCGAAATTGAAATTATCATCTTTGCGATCATTAAATTCGTCTCGGGCAATGCGGCAATTTGAATTTCCGAATAGAAAATGAAAACGAACAAAGTAAACGAAATGAGAAAACAGGAATTCGTATTTGCGTTTACTATGCGCGCGCTCTATGCGTTCCCCATGCGTGTCTGCCGGAGTGTGGCTCTTTTTCTGCTACTCATATTTCCTTTTTTACTAATTCTGTAACATTTTGTCGTTGCGCACTTGGCGTGCAAGGCGTGCCGGCGCGTCGCGTTGCAGAGGTGTGTCCGTTGTGACTCCCTACGGAGATTAAGGTAAGTGTTTGTCGGTGTGTCTGTCCGGCAGTTTTTTTTTGTCTGCTGCGCTGCTATCCTGCTGCCGATTCAATTTAACCTTTTGTGTGTTTTCTTCTTGTTGGCTGCTGTCTACTGCGGACGACGAACGCCAGACACTCTGGCACCATAGACCAGCACCAGCCAGCATTTGCCAGTTTGTGTGTTAAGTCTTTCGACTGCCCTTGTTTCGATCTTTGCTCTTTGCTGGGCTGCGTTGGTGTCTCCTCGTATGGCTTTTGATATTTTTGTTAATGAAGCAATTTCTTTTGATGACTGGACAAAATTTGGAATGGCTGCCGTTGCGTTTTCTAGTCTTTAACCGAACAGAAGGGAGTTTTTTAGGGAAACAATTTATTGGTAGTAGTGCATTTATGTGGACACATGTACACACACGTAGTCAAGCGAATACTTGTTGTGGTACATGCTTACTTAAGCGATAATTCCAATGTAAGGATTTGACTGGCAATTGTTTCCAGTTATTTTTGTGTCTAGTAAATACGGTTTTTATTGAACAATTGGTTTGCAAATTGCCATTAAATGATCAAAATGGATGAATTTCAATCAATTGAATCTAAAAAGTATTAAATACCCTGTAAAAGTAAAAAAAAAAAATTTTTAATTTGCAGCCTCTTAATAATTGCACGAATTAAAGATGTTTCAGCCGACTTTCGAATTACAGAAAATGTGTTTTATATTAATAATGACAGAAGTTTTAAGATATGGAAGTAATATTAGGTCAAGAACACAATTTTAAAGTCAATTGGAAGCGGACTGGGTATGTAGGAAGTAGAGGGATTCCTGAGTCATAAGAGAATTGATTCTCTCATGCATCAGCATCCCGAAATTGCAATACCGAGGGACACAATCTCACCGAAGTTCAGCTTTGTCAAACGATTCAAAACTGAACTTAGTAACAAAAGGAACTGGGTAGGTATATCGGAAACATATCAGATAGTTCAGCACATGATATCCTGGTACACAGATGGCTCCTTAACAGAGGAAGGCACCGGCATAGGAGTATACGAGCCGAGGATTGAAAGGTGTGCTTACTTCAATATGGTGAAGAAATACTGGAACCGGAAGATTGCCATCCTTTCTGACAGTCAAGCGGCAATCAAGGTTCTGAGATCCTACCAGGTGTCCTTGAAACTGGTTTTGGAGTACCTTGATAAGCTGAATGAACTTGGCCGTCACAATAGGGTCTGGGTACTTTGGGTTCCGGGCCACACCGGCATTGAAGGGAACGACGAGCTGGAAAGGAGGGAAGCTTCCACATGCTTTGTTGGCCCAGAATCTTTTTGTGGGTGGAAAAAGGAGCTTCTTTCATCCTAATGAGAAAGGATGAGACAACCAGAAGGAATCAATACTGGGAAAATCAACCAGGTTTAGAGCATTCCAAGCTGGTTATCGTGGTTAACAATAGAAAACGATTCGAGGAATGTATGACCTTATCAAAAAATAATATAAGGATTATCACGGGAATGCTTGCAGGGTATTGTAGATTGAATTATCATTTAACTAAACAAGAATCCGTGGAAACGGGTATTGCTGGTTCTGCTTGCAGGAAAACAAGACTGCAATACATATACTAGGAAAATGCCCTGTACTCATGCATAAAAGAAAGAAGCACCTGGGGGACCATTTCATATCAGGAAACACACTAAAATTCCTCGCGGGTACTGGACTCACTGATGGTCTTTGAGGTCCAAGAAGGAGGCACAATAGATCTGTTAGGTCGCAGGCATTATCCCCATCAATAATAATAATGTAGGAGTTAGGGAACCTTAAAGATTGGGAAATGATAGACTATTTTTATTTTGTTTGTAAAATTTCATTAATAAATAAATAAAAATTAAATATAAATTGAGTTTAGACTTAAAGATTGGACGTTAACTTGAAACTCGACTAAACTTGACTAAACTCGTCCAAATAAGTCTTTGTAGCCTCGACAATTCTTCTACAATTTTTACATAATTGTTTTCATTGAAAGTTCTTTAATGTTTGACAATCTTTTCAAAATTCTTACAAAGTGTTTCGTAGGTCATGGTGAACTTTCATTCAATTGGCCCAAACTTAAACAGTAAATGATGAATGAAATATAAAAATCGTTCAACTAACAAGAGTGCGTGTGCTTCTTCTTGATTTCAGTGCCACTTTTATTCGAAATCCCCGCAAACCACCCGCTTTCTTTGTGCTCTTTCAAGGGCGTCACTTCTTTGCCTTTCATTAGCCATAAATGAGGGTCCATTAAATGATGCAGCAGTTGAGGCAATGCTCGCCGACCAAATGGAACCAATGTCTGCCGTCCCCACACGCACACGAATCAATGTGCTCGCATAAAATCCGATTGATTTCGAACAAAAGTGGATTCTTGTTGTTTTATTGTTGGAATTCTTTCGGTTGTTTGAGCGCAGCTCGTTGTTGCTGTTATTTTTGTTGGCAATAAACTGATTTTTGTGTTGGAAATAATGAAATGCTTTTCCGATTATACAATCCGAATGTCATTGGGCTTTGTTGGTACGAGTGCGTCGGCTGCGGCTCGAGAAACGTGACCAACAATAAAATGAGCCAGTTTTTACAACAAACGAAGGAAAACAACACAGAAGAAAAGCAGCACGTCGAAGTGGAAAACCGGCAAACTGTAACAGCGCCGCAGTGCGCGTGATGACCAGTCGGCGAGTGTGCACGTGCAACGTTGGAGACGTCACACTGGCTCGCACACACACAAATAGCCACGTAGCAGTCGAGCGGGCCGATCCTGCCAGACAGAGTGTCGCCGCCATGATCGCCGCTGTAAGTGAAACCTTTTATTTCTGCTTTTCCCATTTGTCTGTCTTGTCTGTCTCGCTTTGTCTTCCAGTGCTGACTGCCATTTTTGGCTTTTGTTCTGCACGTCCAACTGTCGCCCGCACCACTTTAGATATAAATGAGTGTTGCAGCCAGTTCAGACAAACACATACAACATCGAACAATGGATTAGGTGCCATGAATGAAAATTCAGTTTTCCTTTAATTCTTTCTTTGCTTTATGTTTGCTGCCTGCTTATGTTGCATTCCCTAATCTGTCCCGGTGCTCCACTGCATTCATGGACCATGCACCATTTTCTTTATTTTCCAATTCATTTCATTATTTTCATTTCTATGCGGCCATGTAACAATTCGCATTAACATTTCCACGTATGTACGTGGACATCCAGCGAGAAATGTAGGACATTCAGCCAGACGTGCGGGCGACACTGCCGGCTGTGTCGATGCTGCGTGTCGGCGGATCTACAGGTAGTCGAGTCCTCTTTTTGTAAGAGTTTGTAATGCTGTTGTATTTTGTTTGGATAAATGTACATACGACTATGTGTATACAATACATACAAACACTTACAACTTCCGTTCACTGAACACAATCAAGTAAAATCCGCTCAATATTATATAGTAAAATTATACAAATGTAATTCGATCTTTGTTGACATTTTTGTTTGTACTTTAGTACTGTTGCTTTCAATGAACCATTTTATTTTAAACAAATTACAAGTATGAAAGGCAATAAATAAAAAAAATTGGCGATGAGATGTGGCATCGGATTCGATGACATCACTTCTACTCTAAATCTCAGGCGTTCACAACTGTGAGATGCAGTACCGGACCCATTGTGAATGTCTTCATGTTCATTATGGAGAACATCTTTGGCTTTTTGTCGGTGAAAACCAGTTTAAGCTCCGGACAAATTAAAGCCGATTCGAATTGTAAACTTGTGCTGCATTTGCTGGGCCTACGAGGAACATTGATCCTTGTTATATCGATTCTGCCGGCCTCGTTAGCTCAGCGCGTAGCGCGCTGGTTTCTCATACCGAGCGCCCCGGTTTCGATTCCTGGCTTGGGCGGGAAAAAACACTCATCTACTTCTATCGCTATCCATATGAAGGGAATGAGAATTACAAGAATCGCACAAGTGGGCTCTTGGCAGGCAATGGCAAAACCTCCAAGTGTGAACGGAAAAACTGCCAATCGCCGTTCGGATTCGGCGTTAAACTGTAGGTCCCCTCCCCTCCCTTTCCCTTTTCGTTTGAAATTTGTGTTGTATCACATGTTGGAAAAAGAACAGTGTTGCATATGCATTTCAAACGGGTGGAATCTGTGGTATCACAACGGGCCCGTTAAGAGGCCTTAGTGTGTATCATACAGAGGCAGCCACCGCAACCTATCCTAACCTATATCGATTCTACAGCTCCACAAGTTTGGCAGAAATCACTGTCGCTTAGAAGATAATCGCCCGTAGTGAGCGAAATGAGCGACTGTATGAAGGTTCAGGACTCAGAGATAGGATTTTCCCCATACAGAGCTCGCCGCACCCGTCAGTTGACAGTCGTCGTGTCGCGTAATGCAGGATTTCCACAAGAACTTTATAACACATCCGTGAAGCTCGGATATCTGTTAATGTCTACTTTGAGAAGTCCCTCAAGTCGCTTCTTGTAAATAAACCTTTACACATAATTTCTCAAAAATGTTTTATTGTTCACAGAAAGTAGAAAATTGTGTTACAACATTTTATGTACAGTTTAATTCATGTTCAAATTTTTTCGTTTTTGATTGGGAGAACAATTTCTTCAATATTGATTACGTTCCGTGACTGTTGTCACTAACACATTTGTCGTTCGTATTGCGCTCGTATTTTGCCAACAATTGTCGAATTTCCTCCTTCTCGGCGGCCTGTTCGTAGGTTTTGCCGTCCGGCGTCAGCGATGCAGTGGAAGCGCCATGCTGCAGCAGCAGCTCCACACATCGCGGGTGCCCCTCGTAGATGGCACAGAGCAGCGGCGTAATGCCGTACTCGTCCTTCGCATCGACATTGGCCTCCTGGCTGAGCAAATACTGCAGCACCTCGTAGTGGCCGTAGTCGGCCGCATAGTGCAGCAGATATCGTCCGTTGATTTTCTTGTTGACGTCAATCTCCTGCAGATCGATTTCCTCCTTTAGCTGATCCAGCTCGCCGTTCTTGACGCTGCTTATCAGCTGGAGACGACTATTGTTGCGGCCGCTGAAGGCGTATAATTTTCGAGGTTTGTGATACTCATTCAGAAAATGCGCCGAGTCATAGCTTGGTACGAATTCTATTTTGCTTGGATACCAGAAGCTCGCCAATTCGTCGAGCTCGTTTTCCTCATGAGACGCAATTTTGAATGATTTTCGTTCTCCACGTTCTGCCCAAAAATGTAAATTTTGTCCTTAAATTGCCTAAACTTCGTTTTTCAGTTTGTGGATTGCGTATAAATTTTGATTTTGTCAATTTTGAATTGCTAAATTAAATGAAATGAGATATTTGGAAAGGATATAATAGTTGAATTTTGTTTTTTTTTCTCGTATTCGCGTAAGTATCACTTGCACTGAAAGAACACGTCCACATGGAAGATGTTACAATTTGATACTGAATTTGTTTTTGTTACATAGACTTCAATGAATGTCGTTTGTTACTAAAGAAACTTTTGAAGTGGCAGAAGGCCACTGTTAACAGGTGCTTTACCATAGAAGTGCCACTTGTAATTGTAAGGGCGCATATGTTTGCCAGGGCCATGGGTATTACTAGATAGGGACTGGACTCTTCCTTCCCCATGCTGCCTGCAATCTCAAAGTGGGTTGGCTTCTCGTCATCGAGTAACTTAAACCTATAAAAAGGTGGGTTGGCTCAACAAAATTTTAACACAATTTCATTTGAAACCATATTTGGTTTGAACTTCTCCTTTCCTGTGTGCTCCACAGGTTGGCTCCATATGTGGCCAAGAAGTTACCTAATACCTAAGCAATACCGACCAAGTACGATAATCTGGCTTTAAGGGTTTTGACATTCACGGCTCATTTATGCTCAGGTAGGATCTTCCAGCGATTCGGCCTTTCTTTTGATGACTGCAGCTTTGAATCCATTGGTCATACAAAAAAGGTCACTGTCCCGCTTCGAATTGTAGAACAATGACAAACTCTTATTGGGGAACTCGGGAACTCTAAAGTTGTTTTCCTTGTTGAAGTACAACTTGGTATATAAGTAGTTAGTTGAATTGCGCGACCTTGATGCCGAGGAGTTGTAGGTATAGTTGAGCACCAGTTCGAGTTCCGGACAAGTCAAAGTAGATTCTAATTGTAAACTTGTGCTGAATTTGCTGAGCCTACGAGGAACCTTGATCCCTGTAGTGTCGGTTCTATAGCTCCACAATTTTGGCAGAAATCATTGTCGCTTAGAAGATAGTCGCTCGTAGTTTTTTTTATTGTTGAAGTACAACTTGGTATATAAGTAGTTAGTTGAATTACCCGACCTTGATGCCGAGGAGTTGTAGGTATAGTTGAGTGAACAGCCAGCAAAACTTATTGAGTAAAACTTATTTGAGTTGCTAGTCTTACCAGGCCTATTCAGACTGTCCGAAAAGTAGTTTGGTAAGTAATGACAGTAAAAAAGATAGCAGTTTTACACATCTTGTAAAATAGAAAATAAGTTTCACTGGGAATCCGAATGTCGGGCAGGTCTAATGAATTTACTATGAGGAATGTGTTGGAAATTCATCTCAAATGTTTTAGGTTAAGTGTTTGAGAGCCGCAATTTGCTCGGTTTGTATTCACTACGTTCATAACAATAGTCTTCAGTACGAACTGATGGCAATCGGTAGGGAGAGCACCTGCCAGAAAATGGCGTTAGAAACATTACACATATGACATGTTTCATATAGACACCATTTATGTTATCCATAAAAAAACCATATGACAAAATTTTCTAGGCAGTCCAGTGCTGACGTATGGTTTTGTGAGAATGAAAAAAGATTTCAAACTATCAAACTGATCTATAACTAGTACTAAGCCTACAATTTGTAGTCGACTGAAGGGGTTTTGTCGTAAAAATCTAATAACCCCATGTTAAGGGGGAAGTCAGGTAGAATCGACCATGTTTTTAAGTAATTTTTTTTCATACAAATTTTCATTCCACATTAAAAAAGCCAGATTTCAAAATGGCGTCTTCCGGTCGCCCATATCTCTCCCGGATATAAACGAAAATTTTTGTTCAGTACTCAAAACTATGTACAATAGTATATAAACAAATTTTTAAAGTGGAATAAAAATTTGTATGAAAAAAAAATTACTTAAAAACATGGTCGATTCTACCTGACTACCCCTTAAAAAAAACTGTGACATTAATTGAATTCTTTTAACATTCGTTCTGACACTTCAATGTTATTGTGTTCTAAAGTCATTGAGCCGCGCGTTCTTCGACTGCTTCAAGTATGTCTGTAAAATTGTAAGGGAGAGGGCTGGGGTGTGAACCGGGTATTGTTTTTTGGCTCTAACATTTCTCAGAATAAAGATATCGAAAAATCGAAGATACCGTTGGAAAGGTAAATATAAAACGCAACTTTTTATAAAGACGGATTACAGTTTTGATTGATATTTAACTCTCTACGTCCAATTTTCTAAGGATTTGATTTTTCGCTTTTCCAAAAAAGTGGCTGGGTTGTGAACCATCTAGAAAATCCCTATTAAAGTCGGCAAATACGAAGAAAACACCCATAATTTTTAAGTAAGTTGAGGATTTATTTAATCAGGAGGCCTCAGGAGGTGAAAAAAAGTTATAATGACGCCACTTAGGCCAAAAAATCGCAATGAATGAAAGTGCTCAATCTTTTGAATTTTCATCCTATTTGGTGTCGCAATGTTTGCTTGTGAAATACGAATGCGTTCTCGCATTGGCCCACTTCAAGTGAACTCAACGAAATCGAGTGAAATTACATAAAATTACTTTATTTTAATATATCCGTCCATATTTGACAGTGATAGAACAAATGTAGTACAAAAAACAGGTGGTTCATAACCCAGCCACCTCAGTGGTTCACAGCCCAACCATGATGCCATTTTGGAAACTTTAAAATAAATGACACTTCAAATCATAATTCGACATAAACAAATATTGCATCGTAAAATAGAATCAAAACACTAAATAAACATGTATTACACAGACTTTTTTTTGCAATAAGCTCAGTCACTTGGATAGCACTTTAAAAAAAAGCCAACAAGTTTTCGCAGTCGATTTTCAAACACGATGTCTTTCAAACTCGATTGCTGCCACAAGCAATACGTGTTTGTACTTCGGTGTAACCACAAAAGCAGAGTCATATCATAAGACAAAATTGACAGTTGAAAGATTGGCGATATGTCAATTAGGGAAAGAAAAAACGGCAATGGTTCACACCCCAGCCTGGTTCACAACCCAGCCCTCTCCCTTACTGTGAGCAATTTTTTGTATTTTTTTAGTGATCAGAAAACTGTTTTAAAGTAGCCTCTCTCATCTTCAAAGTATTTCTTTACATTTACCATTGGGCATTCCCAATCCACATGAACAAGAAACACCAACAGAGAATTCTGCGAACATAATGTGCACCTTTCGAGTAGCCACTTGTTATGTACAAGTAAATATATAACGCAGCAGACAGTTACATAGCTGCACCAGACAGCCTGTCGCCGCTTGAAAACGCATTGCGAGCATTGAGACAGAGGGTCAGCCAGATCACTTACAGGATTGCTGCAGCGTTCAAAGCCGGTCAACGTGTGTCTGCTGCGCTGTAAGACAGAGCAGCCAGCGGCAACAATAAGTACCAGCAGCGTCTCTGTTGCTAAGTCATTTTGACTTTTCTTTACGCAGTGACGTTGTTGGTTGGGAAATTCCCAAATAAAGTACAGCGGCAATTGTTGCAGCGCAGGTAAACAGCCAACAACAATGGCCAGACAAAGCCAGTACAGCGGCTGCTGCGAAGTACAGTCAACGCGGACGAGTACACCTGTGATTCAAATGTCGGAATAGTGCCGACCAGTTGTGTGCGAGTAGAACAACACTGGCAGATTTCTCAGTTTGACAATTGCCGGATAGCGTTAAGGGAAATGGCAACAAATGCGGCCAAATGTTGTTCTGTACTTTTGCTTTTGTCATCTTTATTGTTTAATGCTAATCTGCTTCGGCTTATGAGTGTGCAAGTGCAACGAAGGAGAAAATTATTGGTAAAGTGCTTGGACCGAATGAACCATGTCGAGCCATTGTGTGCGGCCAAATGAAATGCGGCAAGGTTAAACGACCCACAAGGTGGTCAATTGTGGTCACTTAAGGTTGAAAATTGGCGCGAGAATTTTGGTAGAGTTCAATTTAATTTGAATTTTAGATGTTACGGTTGAAGTGATTTAGAAGAAATTAAATGCCTACTGTTGAAAAATTGATGAATACAAAACTAATTAATTACCAATAAATTGGTTACTTAGAAAAGTTTCGTCACGAAAAATTTATTCAGTGTTTAAGAGTATGCAAAAATATATGAATATTTCATTCATCACATTAGTAGGTGTCCGTTTACATTTCAAATTCGGAGAAATGTGACAATTCCAAGTTAGAATGTTAGCTTATAAACAGAATTCGGATTCTTAATTCGATTTTACTGAGCATTTTCAGTAATATTAGTAATAATTGTTTTTACATGTCTCCCTTAGCTTTTAGTTTAATGAAAACTAACTCAAAATTTTCTCATTATTATGACGAATAACATTTACACAACTGAAGCAACCATGTTTCAGTATTTAAAGTCTCTAGCTTTCAAATGATTTCTATAAATACGATTTCAGCATCCTTAATGATATTAAAATTTTCCATGTCCTATAGAGAGACATATTAAATTTTTTATATCTTAAACTAATAAAGGTCGAAGGACGAATTTCAAGGATGTAGTAGTGTACATGTTAGGTATATTTAAGGTATATTTTTTTCAAAAAAAAATTATCGACAATTTGCAAGGATATTCAAGGATAAAGTTTTAAAAGAACATTTTCAACACCTCTTCGCCCTTTTGCAACAAAACATTAAATTTTCGTGTGTAAAATTTGATGTCGCACGGTGTAAACAATATCACTATCCACAAACCAACGTTCTGTAAAACAAAAGACTCAAGACACAAACTTCGATATTTTTTGTATTATTTTCCCATCAAAAAAATCTGAAAAACCCGTAAAAAATTGAATTTTTTTTTAGTTTTCACATATGTCAAAGTGCAAAATAATACATTAAATTCTTCAAGAAAAGACCACACCACAGACAATGAGTTCAATCAAGCTGCGCAATAAGCGATCACTGTGATTTTCGCGTACCTAAGCACAGACGTGATGCAGCAGCACCAAACAAACGTTACGATTAAATTGAATGAAAATTTATAGAAAATGCGAGCGCAATCAAGAATTCATTGTGTCAGTGCGAAATTTGCACAAAATGCCAAAAGCGCCCCAAGTTCAATTCTTTCAAGCGTCAGCCGCGCAGAAACCCAAATGCGAAGACACCCCTTTACGGGCAAAACATTTATGTTATTGACAGTTGTTCGCGCTGCTATTGTCGTCGCTATTGTTGTCTCACCTTTGGGAACGAAACGCAGTTAGTGCTCACCTGTGTGACTCATGGTAACCCTTCGGCCGATCAGGCAAGAGCAGTAAAATTGATCTCATTTCGTTTGTCGGTCCGACAGTTTGCACTTTAAGGCGCAATTGTGATTGCTGTGTGTTCGGTGCCTGATATCGAACTGATTCTCATTCCAACTGGAATGTTTTTGTTGCTGCAAACATTTAATTAGACAATGTGACAATTTTTCGGCTTTATTCTGTGCGCCGAAAAGGAAAGGGTTGATTTTTATATTTAACACAGGGTTCAAAGGTTTTGCTTTCGTTTGATTGCGATTTTTGCCTCTCACTTTCACTGACCTTGTCCCTCGTTTGTACTTGGGTCGTAGCGACGCAGTTCAAAAGGTGTGTGAGGGCATGGAGAGATGTGGACGAAAATTTGCAAGCATGTAATGGTGAGGATGTTTTATGTTGGTGACATTTCTCAACCGTTTTTTTTTAATTATAATTTCGATTAGTTCGATATGACATGGAAAGGATTTAATTAAAGGTCGCTCTCCAAACTTTGATTGAAAAGTCAATCGAGTTATTTTTAATTTTTGTTATAAGATTTTTGAAGAAGGGACGAACAGTTGAATGTGGGAATCTCGGATTTTTTTGGGCATTCTACGAAATTAAATTTATAGAAATTGAACATTTTGATGGCAGTTAGGTAGAAGTGACTGCTCCGCACTGAAATACTTTTACTCTCAGAATCAGTTTGATTGTCTAACAAAGCTAAGAAGACTGTGACCAGTTCTATGGGCTAAACACTTTGATTGTCGAATCAGAGGTTACTTAATGGTGATCCTCTTCTCTTAGAGAGTGCAGGACAAGTTCATAGAAGATAAAGTACAATTCATCCAGTTTGTCATCCATGTAACTCTTGCAGAAACCGTTGGAAAATGGTCCCAATTTTTCGTCTGAACAGCAAATAAAGTTCTCAGCTCGACCCATTTCAATGAGAGAAGTTCTCCTCAACGACCCAGTAAATCACATATTGTCTTTCTTTGCCCATTAGAAATTAGGTTTTTTGTGTTGAGTTTATATATTTAGTGCAAAGCTTGGATAAAACTTTATTGAATTAACGAACATGGGAACATAAAAACTTCAGATCAGTTTTTTTTAGTTTTCGCGAAATTGGAACGAATTGGTTACAATCTTGCTCTCAGTTATTGTCAACTTTTTTTTAGAAATTTTATTTTATTTAGAAGATTAAAGACGCCCACGTAACTCAAGTGCTCGATGTCGTTAAAAGATGCAACGTAACGGCATCTCACAAAACGTAGCTTTGACCATTTCCTATTGTGGGCAACTTTATGCATTTTCTACACTGCCGAGTAGTTCATCGTCCAAGCGCTCAGCACTGTTTCTCAGCTCAAAACACTTAATCAAATCATAAACCAATTCACAGCAATTTATCTACTGATTGACAAATATTTCTCTACTCTGTGTGCAAACATAAATTTCCTCTTACAATACTAGAAATTCAATAGACGAGAGACAAAAAATCGAATTAGCATTTGAAAAAAATTTAATGACCTGTGCGCCGAACGGTCAGACGCACCGATAACTCACAAAAGTAGCCAACAACACAATAAAATCGAAATTAAAATATTAAACAATCTTACGACGAAACGCATAAATATCGCATTTGTTGAACTGTTTGAATAGTTTAAAAATAGCAGCAAAATATGACAGCTAAAAAATATTGAAAATAAGGCCCGCAGAAACTGTAAGATGGAGAAACAATGCGAAACAGAACAATGCACACGGCTACGTTGGCAATGTGACAGACGGACAGCAGCGATGCTAATTGCGTTTCAAAAGTTTTCAAAAAACGTAGTTCATTGTGAGTTGAATAAAACAGAAACTACTGGGATTTTTTATACGGAAAATTTTTAGAGTATCTATGTAAAACGATACGTTTAGGGATGCTTGAAGCAACAATTTATGAAGTTAAGAAAATATTTTAGAATCGGTTTGAGCGCAACGAAAGATTGTATGGTTCGATATGGAATCAATATCAATATTACTTGTATAAGTTGTAAATTGTATAAGTTTGAGTTTTACGAGAGGTAAATGTGACGGAAAACATTGACATTTAGTGTTTGGCATAATCGATATTGGTAGTAAATACCCGATTTCTATAACAGATTAGTAGTAGCCATTTTTGGCTCAGTACTCAGTACGCAATATCGATATGTTTCAGTTTGGAAATCTACCGCCAAATTCGTTCGGGCTGTCGCATCCTATGAAAGGATGATTGAAGGCCTGGAAGTTTGTTTACTATGAGTCAAACACTGAATCACATCAAGGCTATTTAAACTAAATTGGTGTACATTTGTAGACTTCCGTCTCAACACAAGTAGTCGTCGTGAATGCCATTTGAAAGCTGTGTTGCTCGTGTTTACAATAAGTTATCGGTGTTTTTGTGGTTTTTGTTACGGTTATTGCTGTGGCATACACAATAATATATCCATAAATGCATGTCAAACTGATATTTACAATTCCGAAGGTCTGCATAGTTTCTGACTTGATTCTTCTGTGTCATTGAGCTTGAGCTCAAGTTTGTCTATCAAATTCAAATGATTTCCACACATGTTTCTACATAAGTTTGCTATTGTTGCTGTCGTAGTTGTTGTTCCATGTCCATTACTAAATGGACCCACAGCAGCGTTTCGAACTATAAACGTTCGTAGACATGACAGCTGCGGCGCGCCGTCTTTGAAGCTCCACCTATTTTGGAGCGTGGCTATTGTTGCCGCGATAGTTTTTATATCTTCTGACATATTCCAAAAAATATTTGCTGTTGAGTCTGACAGTGCGTCACATACACAACTGACATTAAATGGAGAAAGAAAAGAATTGAAGTGTTAGTCTTCGACGGTGGCATTTATTGTTTTTAAGTGGTAGTAAAAAAAGTGCAACAACAAAAGCTTTTTAAGTGAGCGTTTTTAAGTGAGAATTTTTGATTACAACAAAGACAAAAATAGTATTGAAGTACTTAAGGAATGTTTGTAATAAACAATATTGCTTTAATAAAGTAATTGTTAGAAGGAGTTGTAAGCGAATTAGAAATGGAAGTTAACGATTGTGCATGCTGTGGTATCACAATAATATTTTTTTCGTTTATAATTATTTATTTATTTATTTATTTATTTATTTATTTAAGCCAAATGATACAAAATCTACAGGCTAGAAACTAAAAATTAATTAACACTTAAAAATAAAAAAGGCAATTTGGTTAAGAATAAAACTTAGAAACAAGTTCTTTAAACTTTTCTTTTGAAATACAAAAATCAATATCACTGAAAGACGCTAATTTATTAAATTCAAGGAGCGACCTAACAAGAGGTTGATTTAAAGCATAGTTTGTTCTATAGTTTTTTATAAAAAATATCTTATTTAAGCGAGTAGTTCTGATTGGAACAAAAAAGCTAATCAGGCTTAACAAATCAGGGCAATCGATGTTACCACAAATGATATCATAGACAAACATTAGAGAATTAATGATGCGCCTATTTTCTAAAGATTTCAGATCAACAAGCAAACAACGTGATTTATATGAAGGAATAGGTTCTTGAAAGTTAAGTGAAAATAACGCAAACTTTAGAAACTTTTTCTGAACACTTTCAAGGCGATTTGTGTGAACTGCATAAAACGGATTCCAGATAAAAGCCGCATATTCAAGCCTAGACCTTACAAAGGCAGAGAATAGAAGCTTATACGTATAAGGGTCCCTGAAATTTGAACTGTTACGACGTACAAATGCTAACATAGCATAAGCTTTGGGAATTATGTAATTTAAATGGTTAGTAAATGTTAACTTGGAGTCGAGTAAAACGCCCAAATCCAGCATCTCTTTAACAACATTTAAGCGAGTGTTTGCAATTTGAAATGAAGAATCGATATTACTGTTATTTAACTTAGAAAAAGTTACATGAAAGCATTTCTTAACATTCAAAGCTAAGCGATTCATAATGCACCAAGTATTTAAATTATTCAAGTCACTTTGAATCTCCAAAATATCATTCACACAACGAATTTTGAGGAATATTTTGAGATCATCTGCAAATAACAGATAATTCGTGTTACTAAAACAAGAATCAATATCGTTAATGAAAAGAAGGAAAAATAACGGCCCCAAGACACTTCCTTGAGGTACACCTGAGGTAGCAGCAAAAGATCTCGACTTTGTACCATCCACAACAACGTGACATAGTCTTCCACATAAATACGAACTTATCCATTTCAAAAAGACAGAATGAAAGCCAAGCCTTTCAAGCTTCATTATAAGTATTTTATGTGATACTTTATCGAAAGCTTTGGAGAAATCGGTGTAGATAGTGTCAACCTGCAATTTCTCCTCAAACGCTGAAAAGCAGTACTGGGTGAAGACAGCCAAGTTAGTTACCGTCGATCGACCAGGTACAAAACCGTGTTGGTTAGGGGATATAACTCTAGTGAGAGTGAAGGCTAGGCATTCCTTCACAATGACCTCAAGTAATTTGGACACAGTTGTAAGTTTAGAGATTGGGCGATAGTTCGAGATGTCATTTTTACTGCCACTCTTAAACACCGGAGTGATATGTGCAACTTTCCACTTATCAATAAACACACCAGTTGATAAGGACTGGTTGAAAATGTGGCACAAGGGCTTACAAATTGTTGAAGCACAATTTTTAAACAAAAGCGAAGAGAAGCCGTCGCAATCAGCCTTGACGGACAGCTTCAAATTCCTAATACCCGTCATTACCTCACATTCAGTGATACTCAGTGAGCCAAAGTCTATAGATGAAAAAATATTATCAAAGGTAGTGCTGTCGGGTACATCAGAGTTTGTTTCAAAATTAGACATAAAAAAATTTGCGAAAAGATTTGAGGTACTAAGAGCAGAATTAGAGGACACACCGTTGTAGGTCATCAATGAAGGAATATCGGAATGAGACTTTTTGGACTGAACAAAACACCAAAAGGCTTTTGGGTTATTTTTTATGTTAGCTTCAAAAGTTAAGATATAGTTATTGTACAAAAATTTTTCAAGAATAGTGAATTCCTTCATATAAAGCAAGTATTTGTTTCTGTCAATTAAATCATTTGTGGTCTTATAGACTTTAAAACATTTATTTCTTAAATTCTTTAATTTCTTCAGTTCCTTGGTATACCATGGTAGCTTATAGACTCTAGGCTTAACCAATGGAACATTTGTACTACATGCATGATTAATTACTTCACAAAATATATCAAAGCAGCCATGGGTATCAATATCGGAAAACTTATTGATCCAATCAGTACTATCAATAATATCATTTAGTTTATCAAAATTGCTTAATTTAAAATTAAAATTAAGTTTATCTGAGATTTTAGGCAATTTTAAGAACTCATAAAACTCAACTCTAAGAATAAGAGGGATGTGGTGCATGACCGATGGAGAAATCGGAAACACACACTCCTCCAACTTGTATTTAACTGTATCGCTTAAGAAAATCAAATCCAAGATTCGATTTAATTTATTAAAGAAACCATTTAATTGCACGAGGTTGTAGTTGAAAAAGCTATCAAGCAAATAGATCTCATGTTCAGCACTTATATTCGTAGGAGTAAGATTAAACTCCTCAGCAATATAGGACCAAGAGAGTTTATTGAGATTAAAATCACCTAAAACACAAAGATGTACATTTGCCTTATCTGTGTCCGGTAAATTGAGTATATTATCAACATGAGCACGATATAAAGAATCGGAACTATTCGGAGGTATATACGAAGCACAAACAACTAATTGTTTATCAGAACCAAAGATGGATACACATAACTGGTCGAGCAAGGTGTCATTATCGATCAGCTCATGTACTGAGGAGCGTAGCGTACGTTTCACTGCAATAAGCACACCACCACCTCTTAAGCATCCTGTTTTCACTGCATCTCGGTCCTTACGGTAGACATGGTAAAGAGATTGATCAAAAAATTCACCATCACCAAAATCCGCATTTAGCCATGTCTCAACGAGAACGATGACATCATAATCCAGTTGAGATGTGGCAAGTAAAAAAGCATTAGCTTTCGTTCTGAGACCAGAAACATTTTGATAATAGATTTTAAGGGATTGCCAATTACTATTAGCCACATGTATCATGCCAGTGTTTGTTAAGTCCCTTGTCCCTGATTTGCCGGCTTTTGAAAAAATTCGAAAGGACGAATTTTAATATTTGCTGGCCAAAGTGTGGGGTCGAACATTTTGTCATAAAGACTAGATGTAACCCCTAGCTTAAAGTTTACACTTCTTAAGTTGTCAGTGTTCGCATCCTTTTTTAAAAGACTGTAACACGCGAGTTGATGTTCGTCGATATTGGTATGCTTATGAACGTAGGAGATAATTTGGTCGCTTGTAACTGTCGGTTTGAACGATGAGAGATGTACCCATTTCTTCTTTATTACGACGTCAAGTTCAGTGTTATTATTGCTCCCTATTACAGCATTTGCTTTCCTTTTGCTCACAGTTTTCCGAGCCGAAGTTGGAGCCACGGTATTTTTAGGCAACACTGTATCATGCCCAGCTGTAGCAACAACTTCAGAAAAACTGGGAGAAACACCATTAGAACGGATGAAAGGAGAAGTGCACGGAACAGCAGCATCAGCAGAGAGGAAGCGAACATCAGGCAGCAGCAACGGAGCAGTGGTGTCAAGAGCGGGAACTACACGTGAAGCAGCGGTACCAGCAGAAAGAGTAGCAGTCGATTGATTTTCAATAGATGTTTTTTTGAAGGCATTATTAACAACACCACGCAGAGCTTTCACCTCATCAGCAAGAGAGAAAATTGCAGCAGCAGCCTCATTATCTGCTAATTTTTGCTTCACAGATTGCAGTTCAGATTGCAAATTTGCTATGTTCTCAAGCAAGAGCTTTTTATCAGATTGTAAAGAGTTGATCAGTTCGAGCGCATGTGCGTTTTCGGACCGAAGAGCGACGATCTCACTAAACACAGTTTGCAAGGTTATTTGTTGTTGTTTAATCTCACTGTTCTTTGATTTTTCAATTCGCTGCTGGAGCAAGACTGGCTTAGGTTGTTGTTGCTTAGGCCCCTTAGGGCACTGCACTTGTTGAGATGATTCTGTGACATTTGAAGAGGTCAGAGAGGCTGAGTTATTGTTGTTGATTATAGCCTCCACGGATGAGTTAGCGCGAGGGGGCGAACGGATGGAGTTTCGGCGCGCAGCCGCACATAACTTGCAATGAAATGGGTTGTTAGAATTTTGCATAAACTCCAGATCAACTGGTAGGATGTTTACACAGCTTAAATGAAATAAGTCATTGCATTTTGCACACTGCACTTTGGGCTGACCACGGTCCACCTTTTGATCACACACACAAGGCATTATAAAGTTATGATTATGGATAGTGTCCAAGCAGAGCGATCACAGCCGAAACGAATCGCTTTGCTCTCGCACTCAAGCCGAGACGAAAAGTTGTAGTGCTATTGAGACGAATAACAGGAAAAGCAGGAAAAAGCGTCTGCACTCGACGGTAGTCAGACGAAGACTGATTATTACTAATAATTACCATCAGTTAAACCCTTTCGACCCCAAAGTTGCCTGAGAGCAACTTCACTTATTTGTCATCTTATAGGTGGCTTTAGGTGTTATTACAGGGAGTATTGAACCTGGGGTTGCTGCTTTCGACTCGTGGTCTAACGCACTAACCAACTGAGCCACGGAGGCTGTACCACCTTTCAGCAGCAAACACTTTTCTGCCGTCAAAACAAAAACATGTTTGATAACAGCTAAATTGAGGTTTGATCGGAATTAAGCGATAAACTCAATTAGGAACTAAATTGGCTCAATTTATTAGGCTGTCCGAACAGGACATAAACCAAGGCACAGTTAATTTCAATATTGAGCGAAAGTAGGACAACTGAACATAATGGAGCTCAAATCTCGCTGCGAAGAGTTCTGTTGGGCTATGATTGCTTTCAAACAAGTTCTTACAAGTTCCTTTTCCCGCATCTTTATTCCTCCACATAACAAAGCTAGCATCGTGTATACTAGAAATGATTTAGTGCATTAGTTTAGTAGAATCGAGGGCCGATCATTCAAAATCAGTAAAATCCAGAGACGATTTACGAGAAGAGTTCTTATTGTCTTCGCAATCTAATGGGGTTACAAACTCGTGGACTAGAAGATTCCTCTGTTATGGCAAACTGGATTTTTTGTTCTGAGAACAACTTTTCTAGAATGAAGTTCACTTGAAACTGATCATATCTGAACGTATTATCTTATACATATACCTTTTTTGCCTGCACTGAGCTAAAGGCACTTCACTGAGCTACGCTGTTTGTTTGTTGTTGCAATATTATTTAGATATTTTAATTAAATTTTATGTGAATGAGGATAAGAGTCAAGAAAAATTGGAATGGTTCGTCTGTTATGAGTTCTGAAAAAAAATCAATCAAAATTAACTTTAGTTTAGTTTTTTTAGTGACTCGAACAAACGCCTAGGAGATGACCCCTATTAATGCGAAGCATTGCGTTGGCTCAGAAAGGATATAAAGGTTAGGAAATAGGGTTTTGAGAGAAGTGGTTATGGACTCTTGACTTGAACCAATCGAGATCATAAGTGCTGGGGAAAATATCCGCAGGGAGATCATTCCACAACCGCGATGTACGGGTCAGAACGAACAGTTTAATTCATTTGCAAAAATTTTTACACAAAACCAATTTTAAGTAACTTAGGATATAGTCAACTCACATCGATCCTAAACAAAAATGCCAATTGAAGCAATCAGTTTGCAACATTCTCACAAATGTCAAATGTCGAACATGTCAAAGAAGACATCGTCGCAATATGAACGATCAAATGCAAATAAAAAAATTAACTTTGCACTCAATTGATTTTAATTGATTTTTTTCCCCTTACTGCCTCGATCGTATTACACGGAAATCGAAGAGCAACAAATTCCATATGCAAATTTCTATCCAGATTTGCAAGTTCGATTGAGAGATGCGAACAAAGACAGCCGTTTGCGCATTGATTTCTCCCTGTTGTGCCGCAAAGAGGTTACGCATGCGCAGACAAATCGCAAGCAGCCAGTCAGTCAGTGGTTCAATGGCACTTGCAAAGCGTACGAAATTCGCATGCGAATAAATCTTGCTGCCTCGATCAGCGCCATTGTTCTCGACAAGGATCACACGCGATCCCTCGCGGCGCTGCCGGAAGAAGTATCCCGGGGCGAATTTGACACTTTCGGTGTTGACAAAGCAGCGTGTGATCTTGCAGCCGAATCGATCAGCGCGGCACGCTCAATCGAGCTGAGCGGCGGCCGTTGCGACTTGGCGAATTTTCGCTTTCCCTGCCATTTCACATTCGATTGGCGCGATTATGGCGCAGCGTTCGATTTCCTCTCACGAATTTGCATGGATGTCAGATGCAAAATGTGTTTTGCTACAATTGACTGAATGCGAATCCTTTCGCGCGGAAACGCAACCAAAGTCGACATTTGCTCATCTGCGCCGCGACATTGTTTGTTGTTTTTTAATTTATTTTTGATTTGCGTAACAAATGCCGAAAAGAACCAAAGAGCCAACAGCCAAGAAAAACACTCCTTTGCGAAACACTCGACTTGCCGGCCGTCGCCTCTTCGGCACTTCGGCCCTCTTGGCGTTTCCCGTGTCAGTCCCAGTCAGTCAGTCAGATCGGTTGACACTTTTCGCATTTTCCATTTCCAATTCCGATTGCAGTTCGTGTTTTGTTGTTTTTGCCAGTCAGTCACCGATATTTGCATCTGCCAGTTTGCGGTTTTACGCAATGCGCATCGTTGCTGTGTTGTTGTCTATGTTTTTTTAGGCCGAATCGCAACAGCAGCAAAAATGTCATCCATCATTTTGATTGAAGTTTTGATCGTTTTCCTTCAGTTTTTATTGTGGCTGCGCTTCTTGTAAGATTGCGCTCCGGCCGAGTGTGCGACTTGTAGTGTTGCGGATAAACCCACTTGTGCAATTGTGCTGGTCGCCTGCGTCTTTGTTGTTGTTGTAGTGTGTGTTCTGCGCCTTTGGGCATGTAAAATTGCGTATTGATGAACTGTCGGTTTTTGTGGCACACAATTTGTGTAACATCTTATAATAGACTGGAAATGGCAGAGCATTAGATTGCAATTCATCAAATTGAGGAAAAGCGTGAAACCTGGTGGTGTGAGGCGTGCAGATTGAGGCGCAGAATGTACTACTTTGCGTTGGTCCTTGCGAGGAAATGGAGTTGAATCAACTAAACTAAAGCGATGTGGCAGTTGTTGAGCCAAAAAACCATGTCGAGAGCACGGGGCTAAGCGCAGGAAGTGGCATGGAAAAGATTCAGAAAGAATGAAATTAGGTTCCTCGCGATCTAACTGAAAACCTATAACGATTTGGGATGTGTTGGGACCACAGACAACACTGATGGCAAAAAATGGGTTGAGAGCTTGACATGGTCCACTTGGTAAAGTTTTGTGCAAACTACAATAAATGAAAAATTAAAATGGCTTGGGAAAGAGTTAGGTACATAGACAACAAAGACTATAAGGTACGTTCAAAGCTTGGGATGGTACGATGGGTTAATCGATGGAAAAATCCAATCCTAAGACTAATGTTAGTGAATGAAGAGCGATAATGATTTGAATGATTTTTTGTGTCTGTAAATAGTACTAAATGTAACAACAAGCAACTGTGCTGCCAAGTTTTCTGCCATCAAGAGGAAAGAAGAAGAAGGGAATTGTTACCTTTTTTGAATCTGAGATGCAAGATTTCAACCTAACCTATATTTTGCATTATTGCAATAAAAATAGAAATTATAATGAGGATTATTAAGATTAAATTCCCTTCTCCATTTGTTAAAATAATGCTGCATGTATCAGTCAAATTAGTGGAATTTGTGGTATCACCATAAGACAAGTGTGTCTCACACCGAGGCAGCCGACCTAATCTTTTCCTAGTTGTAATCACAAAGGATAGTTGTTCGAAATAGTTAAGATTTAACTTAATTGAGAAAACCCGCACATCTTGAAAAAACACAAAGTCAACTTAGTTACGTTCAAAAAAGCGGTAGTCATAATTCGGCATTGAGACTGAAGGTTTGTGAAAGTATTGGATTCATAAACATGAAACGCAAGAAAATGAGCTCACCTCTTTAACAAAGTTCCGAGTGAGCTTCCCGCTTTATAAGAATCGACAGTAAAATACACTTCTTTACAAGGAGCTGAAGCACCAAAACAGAAAGTTCCAGGTATTTCCACATAATACTCCTAGTTAAATTGTGAGAAATTGTTCCTTGGTTTCAGTAACTGCGATAGGACTTCATTTTCGGGGAAAAGGGTTTGCGTACAACTTTTCAGCCCAATACCATTTCAAACCATATTTTGCACCCACAGTTTTGGTGTTTGGGAAGTTTGAACCCCCGTCCCCTGTGTGCGCTACTGGCTGCCTTTAACTGCGTGATACCAATTAAATATTACACGCTAACTTCCGGCAACTTCTAGACAAGTCTGTAGGTGCATACAACAACAAACGAATGTCGACTACAACGTTTCTCTCGAGCTCTCGATCACTTTGAATACCGATGGCAGACGAAAAATGTTTAAAATTAATCCCAACTAATAAAGAGTTCATATTAAATTGATTGCCAGTCACTAACAACGCCGCCGCCGCCTCTCCCTACCAGCCTTCGCTAAGCGCACCAAATCTTCTGCCACAACTCTCAAATCCCTTCGGCCTCCACGTACTAACAACAAAGTCATTTATCAAACACGGAAATATGCGTCTTGCGCCCCCAAGCGGCTTCCCAGTGAGCGAATGATTTTTCTTCTTCTTGGCCTAAACAAATATTTGTTTTTCTCTTGTTTGTGGTTTAGCTGTTGTGGCGTTGGTATCGCATTTCCACTGTAATTGAAATTGATATCTTGAAATGATCCTATTATGATCTCTCGTCTGCATTTACAACGTCTGAAGTGAAGTGAAGTGAAGTGAAGTGAAGTGTGTGGAAGCGAAGGTGGAAGCGAGTGTGAGCTTCGGTGGCAGATTTTGCATTTGAGTGACACTGCGCAGGCGTGCGCGCGTAATTGGCAATTTGAATCTCCCGGTTGGCAAAGTCGCACTGGGCCATAATGCCTGAATGGATGTGTTTATGACGTGCTGCTTAAGTGCGTTTCAAGCTTTGCCATTTCAGCTAGTTGCAGGTTATTCAGAAATTAATTCAAGAAATTCCGAAAATATGAATTTATATTTATAAATAACACAGTACAACAATTTCGGTTTTGACACAAAAAAATTCCCTTGGTCACGCCCCTGGAGTGAAGCATATGTGGCTTAAGAGACATTTTCACATTGATATAATGGAAAGCAATACAAATTTTTTAAAGTCTTGTTTGGACCATAAAAATTGTTTATTTTATTAAGAAGACTACTACTTTTCTTATTTGAAGACTACCTGAACTATTTTTCAATGGAAAATATTTTTTCTTAATATTCAACGTTTTTCTCAACATCTCAAGCAGAGCAAGCAACTAATGAAATAAGTATCAAATGAAGATTTCGTATTTAAGGAATTTTATTTTTTTTTGGGGGAAGTTTTGAGAAAGTTTTGTTGTTTGAAAACTCCCCTTAATTTTTAATGGGGAATATTTTTCAAAAAGTCGGTATAGTATTTTTTGCAATATTTTACTCAATACAAGCTTTTTATGAACAATTTTTCCGAAAAACATAAAAAAGGAGGGTAAGGAAAGGGGGATGGGGGTTCATCTGCATACAAAAAATATTCACATTTTTAAAGCAGACAACTTTGTCCTAGACAAATAAATATCATATAAGTAAATATCTCAAGCGACCTTCGTTTTAGCTTCATTTCCTGTTGGCTGGGAGCCTGCGCTTCAGATTCATTTTCGATATTCCTTTGTGACCCAATAGTTACTATGCCCAGATCTATCGTCTATGTAGATAGTGACAGTGTAAAGTTTTTGTCACATTGGAGATGCGACAAAAAGATGATGCGGAGAGCATAGACTCCCTTCTTATACTCGTAGATACCACAATAAGCCCGGGCAGGGAGGGATAATGCAGGGCACGGAAAACGTAAGGCGAAATAATTAGCTTAATCAGGCTCACGTATGACTTGCATGACTATTTTTTTTATAGTATCACAAGGTCCTGTGTCCAATAACCCAACTTATTCTACGCCGAGATATAAGTTTCTGCACTGAAAATGAAAAGCATGTGTTTGTAAATTGACGTTTTCACTATAGGAATTGTAGTGCTTTTCTGGGAGACACCAGCTTTCTGTTAAGACATTTCCGGATGTGTGAGAATAGTCGAAATTTCAAGGGATCTGGAAAAGAAGATGGATATTTGAGCGGTTCACATTAGGTCACGTTAGCTTGCAGTGGCAGCCTTCAATGTGAATAGGTCACTTAAGGGGGTGTTCTGTAGTAACAGCTCGTTTTCTTAGGTGTTTTTTGAAATTCTACTGTGAAGTAACTCTTCAATTTTTTTTATGCGTTTTTTTTTCAATGTTTTATTATACTTTTAACTACAAAATTCAGTATAAGGTTTGAAAAAATATTGATTCGTTGCTGCACTGCAGCGCCGCAAAGTGATGCCCTCCAAAAAAACATGCCTTGACGGTTCACACGATTGCTCCAGTCTGAAACATGGAAATCGGAAAATTTTTTTTTTTTGTTGTAATCTATATGAGTGCGATTATCGTCCGACGGGAGCTTTTTGTTTTTCATCAAAATTCTCAAAATGGCGCGACTTGAAAGTAAAAAATTTTTTTTTCCCATTTTTTCAAATGAAAAAAATTTATTTAACACTAACTAATAACAAAATCGAAAAAAACGCTCGTCGGACGATAGCGACAACTTTTAGGAACATTTAAAAAAAAATTATCAAAATCCGTCTACTCAATCATTTGTAATCGTGTGAACCAGTTCGAAAAACATGGTTTCGGGAAAAACGCGTTTAAAGTTTTTTGTTCACTGAAAGTACTGTGGAAATTCGGCGGAGCGCGTGACGAAACCTCCTTTACAAATGACTTTCCGGTCAGAATTATCAAAGACCTTTTTTATACGATAGATAACAACATTACCTGTTGAAAAATGCAAAAACAAAAAAATCGATTTTTTGAAAATTTTACTACAGAACACCCCCTTAAGCACAACTTTTGGCTCATTGTGATACCGCCCCCAGAACCATTAAGATTCCGTAATGAATCTGGCTATGTCCCTGATGTTCAGTGGAGATAGTCCAGTTAGACTACTGAAAAAAGATGAGCCGAGAATTTTAAATCTTCTTCTGGCTTAAGAAGGACATTGGCACAGCAGGTGGAGAACGGTCTCGTCCTGCTTTTCAGAACGGCACTCTCGACATAAGTCGTTGGATTGTAGACCCAGCCTTTCAAGGTGCTTACCCATGACACAGTGTCCCGTAAGCACCGAAGCCGTAATGCTTACCGAGTGACGACTAAGGTTGAGCAACTGATTTGTTCGTTTTAGGTTGAAAGTTGGTCAGGTTTGTCGGGAGATGCTTCAGGTCTGTTCCTCAGACCACAAATCGTTTGCTATTTTAAGTAGGTAGTTAAGCAGTTCACATTGTAATATAGAAATTGGCCACAACAGTTTTCCAAATTGTCTTGATAAAAATGAGTTTTTCTTCTGTAAGCCAAATCTTTTTTACCAAAAAATTCCAGGATTATTGTCCTGTACTGTATTGCAATAATAATTTCATCTGATCTAATTATTTTATTACAAGTCAGCTGAGAATCAAAGAAGCCGAGGATCGCACTAATTTCCGGTCGTAGGAAACTTCCGTTGTCTCGATTAGAGAATTCTTAGCACTTAGACGAGTGACTTCTGATTTCATTCACTGTCGAGTTTTTTGTTCACTTGATTTATTTTTAATTTGGTTTTATTTTGTTTGCATTGCTACATTCGGCGTGTGGGCTGCCACAGTTGCAATCTTGCAGCCAGAAGCCACGGTTGCGCCACTTTCTGCACCCATAGACTGCAGCACACATGCGTGCCACAGTACGCGGTGCCGCACCACACCACGCCACGCCGGCATGAGTGGGTTTGACGTCCATAATTGCTTTTGTCTGGCGCAACAAAAGAAATGTGTGTAAATTGAAGGCGCGCTGGCGCAGCATTTCTTCCACATTTATTTGTTCAGCATATTTTACATTTATGAATTGGCAATTTTCCAGCAATTTATGCGATAATTGCGTGCGAGAACCTACGCGTTCGGCGCTACTGGCCGAGAAGCGGCTGTGCTATTTTCTTACAAACTCGCACGAGTATGTGTCGAAGGCGTCGGAGCAAAGAACTGGAACTGATTTCAGTGCTGCTCAAAGTGGCTTTCAGCTGTTTGTTGAAGTTTAAGCTCGATGGCATTATTCCTACAAAAATCTGTCTTAAGTGTGCAGCAGCAGCAGCAGCTCAATTAAGCCGATCCATTACCGCCCGGTGTTCCCAGAATTCCGCCGTCCAGCGCAGGTGGATTTAATAAGCAGTCATTTTTGTAATAAAGATAAATGGAAAAGTCAAGTTCGACGAATTTCGGTATCGAAACAATACGAAAATGCATTTACATTTTTTCCTGACTGTCATTGAAGAGTGCGACCCGAGTGGCTCTTGTGGACCGATTGACGAGGGCAATGGTGTCGTACTTGATTGCATGTGTGGCGTTGTTCAAATCGCTTGTGCGGCAATCGAGTGCGGACCGCTGAACAGTGCCGCCAGCAGGGCTGCAGCGAACGAAGAATGCTGTGGAGTGCAGTGCACAGCTGGAGACTCCAACCTGTCTGCCATGCGGCAGACGCAGACGCATTGGCGACGTTGACTTGGCTTTTTTTCGATAGGTATGTGAGAGGAGTGAGTAAAGGTATTCACACCATACAAATAAGTTACAGGCGCAGAGTTCAACTCTTCTGTTTTCTTCCAAAAAATAATACCTAATAATTCTTATTATTTACAGTGGGACATATGGGAGTGGAACTCTGTGTTGTAGGAAATAAGTACAATGACACTCAGAGACTTTCAATCCTAAGAAGTAAGAACCTGAGCAGAAGATATTGTCTAATATGTTTAACTATTCCACAGCTTTTTAATTCCTACATTTTCAACTTTGTTACTAAAATGTAATTCGATTCGAATCTGCCGTAGAATCTCGCTCAAAGTGTGATTACTTCGTCAGATCGTCGACAGTTAGTCATACTTAGAAATTACAGAACTGTTTCCAATTGTTCTTTGCAATTCAGGCATGGAACATTTCATCCTTTCTCCTCCACCACTGGCCTCTTCAACTACTACATCTGATACTTTTTTGTCAGCGTTAAGTGGTCTTTCTCCCCTTCTCCCATCAGTTTGAGATGTGTGTTATAAAACGTGTTGAAAAAAAGTGTTGCGAAAAACGGATGAAATATGTGGTATCACAGCCTTCGAGTTACCATAACCTAACCTAAAGTCGGCCATATGGATGGCCGGTCCCAGCTGCTGCATACGAATTAGTTTTTGAGTAGTTCGTGCAGTTTCTGATTCATCCACATATCACACACCCACTTCAAAAGTGACACAGCTCAAAATTTTTAATTGTCGGGCTTATGTGTTAAAACTGTGCACAATGCATCTATCTACCAATAAGCAAAAGCTTAGTATATTTTGTTGTTGTTACCTGTTATCAAAATACAGCTAGGTCTCTCTTCATGTCTTCATAAAACTTCTATGCTATTTGATCGCTGCAGCTCAATGCAAAAGAGTCCTAAATAAAATTGTGACACTTTTGACGAAATAAATTTTTGTCGAAGTTAATTTTAACTAAAGTTGTGACAATTTTATTTATATTTCCAAATAAAAAAAATTAATTTCGAACTTTCAAAATTTTTCTTTCAACTCTGTAACTGTCATTTATAATTATAAAACTTAACAAAAGTGACATAACGTAAAATAATTCCGTAATTATTGAATTAAAATATCATCAAAAAAGTCACAAATAAAAATTTTGGATTTTCTAGAAAAATTAAAAATTTTGAGTTGTGTCACTTTTGTACATAGTCTGTGTGCGATATGTAGTTATTTTAACATTTTTATTTTTTCCTTGTCCAGGGTTCCTTCCGACATGACATTTCGCCAAGTCATTTTGTATAAATTTTATCAAAGATATAGGGCCGATATGGGAACCCTTCGAAGTAGTAATTTAATGGCTGATTTTAGTTGGAGCTCTAATTATTGCACGGAATAGAACGCACTAAATGTTAGTCTGTCGAGTCATAATCATTTCAATATGTTATAAGCGAGTTTGTACGATTTTTTGCGATGCCAATCATGTTTGTTCTCGTTTTCATTGTTGCAAACATATAAATAAGTAAAAAACGAAACCAGAGCATAAGGATGATAATGAATATTGGTGGCAGATGGAGATAGCAATGCCCACTTAAGAACCGAAAGAGTCTTTGTGAAGCCTGAGGAGGTGAAGAGAACTGACTCACACAAGAATGTCGAAAAACACTCGAAACCTTGAAGAGTCGCTCAAAGGTGTGCAGTATGCTAACAACAATAACAATAACCAGAACAAAACAACACTAACAATATCAACAACAGACAACGGCAACAACAGCGACAGCGGCAACAATTCAGCTTATGACAATAACAGCAACAATGGGCACAACGTGGCGGAGAAGAATCGAACCTAATGAGCTGCCTCAAGAAGTATCATCCATCGGCGCAATCGGCCGCGCGTTCGACTTTGATTCGTCGCTGCACTCTCAGGTGGCGGCGTGCAGCGCAATCAATTTGCCGCAGCAGACACGCCGACGACTAAATGCCGGTGCGGCCGCTGATGCTGCCGCCGCCGCTGTCGCTGATTGAGGCAGCGATTTATGTGCTGTGTGTTTGTGTTTGGATGGGCAAAAGGTTAATCAAGGCGACGGACGCAGCCGAACGGCAATGCCAGCCGTACAAAAGCAACAAAGCGCAAATGAGGCTTTTTGACGCCGGCGTGCAATGGACGCAACTGACAGTGGCCACAAGCAGCAACAGAAGAACGACCTCTCGAACAGCGAATGATGGAAGCATTAGAAGCGACCATCGACGTTTCGATGGCAGGAAAATGTGATGCACGAAAAACATTGGAGAGGCCGTTCGTCTGCTCGCTGCTGGGCCATAAACTCCCCTCTGCGTTTGTGGCTGTCGACGCCAATCGCGGCAATGGCCAAACAATCACAACCGACGCCTACACACTGCGCGGTCCACTCGACGAAGGCAGCGGCCCGGCCGATGGTAGCACACCACAAAAGTGTCGAAATTTCGAAGACCCACAGGATAATCTGCCGTCCGAATGCGTTGTAAACTTGGAAATTTATGTTTGCCACTTACCTGTGGACTCCGTGGACTCGGCGTTTTTATGAGCGGATTATCGGATGGCTGCGCTGAGGTGTGGGTTGAGAGTGAAGAGCCAATGCCGCCAATGCCTATGTGGATCGATTTCTTTGATGATAGCCACGGGGGTGCTTGCCGATCCGCGGAAGCCTAGCGGCAGCGGCAATGTGCAGTGCCATCGATGCCCAGCTGCACGCCGTCATTTGTTAGAATCTTTATGACATTTGTTATTGGTGTGTTTCTACATTTGAAGAATGACTGCATTGTGTGGGGATTCTGAATGAAAAGTTGGCTTTTTTCGGTGGCGTTGAATGAATAGCCGATTCGAGAGGGAGCGAGATTACAGTAGATTTCCGGTTATCAATTGTGAAGTTCATATTGGATTATACCTTTGCACACACAATTTGATATGAATTTGTTGAATTTTAAAGGCGTGATATGGCTTTTCAAAGATAATTATGGCTTCGATTAACTTGTTTACATTCTTCTTCTCTTAGGATAATTATTTCATACAGTTGAAACACTATTCACAGAAGGAATTCTGAGAGAGTGAGAATGATACACAACTAGTTAAAGGTAGAGTCACTGGGTTACAAACTAAAGTAGGACATGTCTTCAAGAACTTGATGACATATGTTTCATATTTTTGACTCGTAAATTTTGCAAAAACTGTTTTAACCCTTTCGCTATTTTTTTGCCATATGCACATTGCTACTTTGTGGACGTCTGAAACCACATACACTGCGGGACACTTGATTACCCTCACTTTACTTTGTTAGCTAAGATTTTTGTGATGAAGTCAAAAACTTTTTTTTTAATGTCAAAATTTTCTGGACACTTAGTTACATGTGTTCCTGTTTTTGAACCGCCAACATTTTATGCAAAATGATGATGAACCACATTTTTGTCCTTTTAAGCCTATTTCAAGTGGGACACTTGATTACCCTCATTGCAGTTTTAGACCTGTAACAAGTGTTAGAAGGTAGGATTAGTGTAAATTGGTTTGAAAAACTAAATTGAAAGTATTAGGCATATAATGTTTGCGAAATTTACAGACGGCAATGGCCCGCGGTAAAACCTTAAAAGAATTGGAAAGGGGACGAATTTCGGCGTACAAGGAGGAAAACATAAGTAACCGCGAAATCGCTCACAGAATCGATCGCGATCCATGGGTGATAAACCATTCTCTTAAAACACCCACAACTTTTGGCAAAAACCGCAAAGGTCGTACCGCAACAGCAACTTCTCTTAGAGAGAGAAGAGCAGATCTTCGTGAAGCGTCCAATTCCTCTGCGTCTGCGGGTCATATACGAGGTCTAACCAGGACGACAGCCAGTGTCAGCACTGTCCACAGAGTAATTAAGCAGTTTCCTTACATCAAACGCAAAAGGCTGCAAAAAAAACCACGTTTACTGCAAAGTCACAAAACGGTACGCTTAGAGTTCGCGCGAGCTCATCTCAGTTGGCAGCAGGAGTGGAAGTCAGTCGTCTTTTCCGACGAAAAGAAATTTAATTTGGACGGACCCAATGGCTTCCAACACTATTTTCACGATCTAAGAAAATCTGAACGATTTTTGTCGCGGCGTCATTCAGCAGCATTCTCAGTTATGTTGTCGGCAGCAATGTCGGCCCATGGCGCAATAAATGTAACAATATTGGAAGGGCGCCCAGTTTCACAGAATTATATGGAAATGTTGGAGATTGGATTTGTAAACTTTGACGAAATATTCGCGGGGAAACGCGGGATTTTCCAGCATGATAACGCTGCCATTCACACCGCTAGTTGGTGAAGGATTGGTTTGAAGCGGAAAATGTTAATGAAATAGATTGGTCTGCATTCTCGTCCGATCCAAACATAATCGAAAATGTTTGGGGATGGTTGACACGTAAAATTTATGCAGATGGCGTCTTATAGACACAATTGAAAAAGCATTTTCCGAAATCCCTGAAAATTATCTTACATCGTTGGACAACTCTTCGCCTTCTCGTCTTTTTGAGGTTATTCGCAGTAATGGTGTCCATACAAAACATTAGTAATAAAAAATTAATAAATGTAATGAAGAATTACCTCTAGTTTCTTTGTTTTCTATGAGTGAGGGTAATCAAGTGTCCCACTTGAAATAGGCTTAAAAGGACAAAAATGTTGTTAATCATCATTTTACATACAATTTTGGCGGTTCAAAAACAGGAACACATGTAACTAAGTGTCCAGAAAATTTTGCCATTAAAAAAAAAATTTTTGACTTCATAACAAAAATCTTAGCTAACAAAATAAAGTGAGGGTAATCAAGTGTCCCGCAGTGTATTCAAGAATACATTTTTTGTTGGTCCTTAGAATAATTTGAAGTTTTATGAAAAATATAAAATTGGAAAACTTAATATTAAAGTTTAAAGAAGAGAAGTATACATGTTTTTTTTAATTTTATATCTTGACATAGGAAAGGAAGAAGAAGCAGAAAACTTTAGATAACTTTTTAATTTTATGTTGTCTTTCAATTTCGATACTTTTTTTTAATTTTGGCTGAATGAAGAAATATTCAAATTTTCGTTATGCGTAAAAAGTTTTATGTTTAAGTAATTATTACAGCGCCAACGATGTGCTTATTTTCATATAAAAACACTCTAAAATACAGGTTTCGAGTATACAAATAAACAAATTGCCTTTGGAATGTTGCTAATATAACCACATATAAGCCTAAAACGTAAAATCTAAATTTTAACTTTCCCCAGTAAAAACCCGTAGCGAAAGGGTTAAAGCTTCGTGCCTGTCGCTTGCGCCAGTAAATTCGAAGAAATAACAAATTATTTTGGATACATTATTTTCGGGCGCTGGTGAAATTCTTCAAGTTCGAAATAGGTCCAGTCAAGAAATTGAACATTATATCTTTCAACAATTAAGGGTTCAAGTAACTTTGGTCTCTTGCTGTTCCCTTCAAATGATGTAATTCTGACAAAACCGAATTTTTTCATATGATCGCAAGAGTATCAATTCTTACACGAGCTTCATCTTTCTATGCCAAACTTCAAAACGTTATACTCAGTTAACCGTAGACCTACGTTGGGGTCGTTTTCGGCCAATTTTTTTGTATACTTTTAATGTTTTTGAAATTAGTAATTATTTCTAGCTGTTTTTTCATGACTTTCTTACCTGGGCTAATGTCTTTCGAAATCAAACTGTTGCATATTTAAAAAACTGAGTTGGCTTAAATTGTTTGTAATTTGTGTAATTTTTGTCAATCTGGGTCGTTTTCGACCTTTTACATCGGCGACAAAAATTAAAAAAATTTTCACACTGAAAAAAATCTATATGTGCATGAAACTAGAGACCAACCATAGTAATACTGCGTACTCAGTTTTCAGTTCATTTCTATATCCTTTGTCCTTTTAAAAGGACTTTAAAATTTTGAAGGGTATACAAATACTTAAAAAAAATATTTAAAATACTTAACCCCGTTAGAATATGGTGATATGTATATCAAATGAAAGATGAAAGACCGAAGAATTTAAATAAAATTGATTTTTTAGCTATTTGTAAATAAAGTATATGAAAAAGGTCCTTAAAAATTTTTAATCCTTTATATCCTTGAAATTTTTTATAGAATTTTCTTGAATAGCTAGTATATTAAAACCCGAAATCTGCTTGATCACGTGTCAAAATTTCATTATTCTCGCTTCATTGATTTTGTATTTTTTTATTATTTTACATACTGATACTCAAATAAATTAAAATTTTTGTACTTCATTAAAATTGCAGCTTCCGCCTTTTTTAATAACTTTTGAACCAATAAAGATTGAGTTATTTTTGAATGCATCGTACCAAAAAGTTTTCCTTTTTTAAAAAACGTTAATTTTTGTACTAACTCTCATATCTGAGGGTCGAAAACGACCCTAACGTAAGATTAGTCGGTTTTTTTAACGTAGGTTTACGGTTAAAGAAATCATTCAAAAGCTTTTTCTGTTCCTGCGTTTGGACTTAATCAACTCGTTCTTAACAAACTCCAGTAAAAACATTATCTTTCAATTATTAGAAAATTTCATGAAGTAATTCTAACAAACTCTTCGCCACACACAAAAATACTTCGCCATCTATTTGCAAATTATTACAAACATTTATTTGAATTTTTCTTATATTTGTGATATATTTACTTTGTTAATTTTTATGTATTTAATTTATTTCGTTTTAATTTAAGCAATTTTTTAATTTCATTTTACAATCGCCTGCATTGTTCATCTCTTCTCATATTTTCCTTTCCGTACGCACAAAGCCACTGTCCAGCTCACAGTTTGGACGCACGCGAATCCGTTCACCCATCAGACACCTCTTAATTGACTTTAAGGTGTTATTGTGATCGCTTTAATTGATTTCGGTACGCAAATCAGCGCTCAATTCCATTCTTGCTGATTGTGCCAATTCGCATGTCACACGCAATTAATAAAAACTCTCTTGGCCGCGTGGTTCTCTCAGTTCTCGGACAGTAATGAACGGCCACCAACGACATTTATCACACAACATGTACGGGTAACAACAACAACGCCGAGCACTGAGCTGACAATCAGCACACCCACAAATTCAATTAGACACACTTTGGGCACCACTAATCGCAAATGAATCCGGCCGGCCGACGTCCCCCAGTGCGGCTCCAATTAAGCGCTGAGAAAAATCACTGCGAGGAAAGGACGCGATTTTTGGGAGAGCTGCAGCGACTGTTGGCGGGGTGGCGCGGCGTTGCCGGCTGTTTGGCGCTGTGGCCATGTAACAAGGTGCTAAATCATAGCCGTGACATTAACCCAAAGGAATGGCGCACTTAATCAATGCGGTTGATATAGTAAATGCGACTCCCCTCCAGCCAACGAAGATGGCTGCCGCTGCCGCCGCAGCAGAAACTGGCGCGTGTGCAAAACCCGAACAACGGCCACAACAACAAATCGAAGGCAATCACTTTGCAGAAGGTGAACTTGTGCCAATTCCTGGCCAGCATACAAAACGCAAGACCAACAAAAAAAAATTGACGCAGAACAAAGGAAGAAAAGCGCGCAAAAAATCGAAGAAGAGACGAATGAAAAATGGCGGCTGCAGCAAAAATGGCTTGTACAATGAGTGAAAATCCATTGTTATTGCTATAAAAATGTCACATGTGGATGCCATAAGAAAAACGACAACGGAAAACTGACAAACTCACATGCGAGAACGTATGCAAGTTTGTGTGTGTGTGTGTAATGTGTTCATGTACGTTACAGGCGTTTGTGTTTGAATGAGTGGATTACGAAGGGAACAGTGGACGAGAGATGGAATTTAGCGAGTTGGGAATTTTCATAATTTTTAAGGTTCTAGTCAGGCTTACACTTAAGATTGTATTTCTTGTAGTTTTTTTTTGAAGATTTTTCTTAAAACTTGAAGTAGGAGTAGATAAATATTTATAAACATATAAAAGAACCACTTTGGTGCATCGCTTAGTTTTGGGGATATCGAGCAATCATAACACAAAAGAAATATCCAAAAATAAATATATTAGTACGAAATAAACACCTAAACACATTTCCAGTTTTGGCTTAATTCTGACTTTCAAGTTAATTTTTGAGCTTTGATGTATTCAGAGACCTATAGTAGAATTTTATGGCGAATACTTTCGTGGTACTTTTGTCCTAAAAAAGTCCTATTTTATAGGACATTTTTGGCATTTTAGAAAAAAAGGGTCAAATTGACCCATACAAATAGGAGTTACAGGGATAAAATGCTCCACAAAGATGTTCTTCGTAGTATTTTACATCAAATTGCTGAACACATCACACACCTAAAATGTGAGGTAAACCATGTATCCTATGTCGATTCACCATAAGAATGTGCAAAAAGGGGAAAAGTTTGACCCTCCTAAAAAAAAATTCAGACGGAAACTTTCAAAACACCGATACACGTATATTTTTTTGGCCCTCTCTACTAGAATCCGTTGTCAGAAACTTGTTATTTAAAAAAAGTTTGATTTTGTTGTGCAGTGTAATTTGTCGAATTTTATTGTAAGATTCACAGAAAATGAAAGTTACTAGATGCACATATAACAACGAGCTATCCCTTTGTGCTTACTTGAGCTCTACTACGATGCTCCCACGTCTGGATGCTCCCAATTTCTCTCGAAAAGTGTTTTCGACTAGATCGCCCACGTTTGGAAAGAAGAACTGACCCAGGTGAACTTGAAAAAATTGGTTCAAATCGCCTCTGGATATCGTCCTTTGTTGATGAGGAAATGGCCTAATTAAACTTTGAGCCACCTATATTTACTGCTCAAATCATTGCCAACACCGCTGCCATATCTCAATGTGGCCCACTGTGCTCGTAAAATCATATCACTCCATTTGCCAGTCGATGTGCACGCGGACGTCCACGCCGCGTTTTACGTTCAGCGACAGCGTCAACATTGGCTCTGCTCCCCGAGTGATCCATGCTTCGATTTTTCCACTCTTCACTGTTGTTCGCTTTATGTGCACATAAACTTACAACGGCTGTTGTTTGCTTTTTGTTGTTGCAGTGTTGTGGCACATGTTGCCACACTTCATAAAATCAAAAGTGCGCTTGGTCACTTTTGCTGCTTGTGTCTGTCGCGCCACAGCGAATGCAGCCAGTTTTGTTGGTGGGGCCATTCAATTGAGTGCGACTTTGTCGTCGGCAGCATCGGCAGCGGCACCGGTCGTTCGCGCTGTTGCCAGCGCTGAAATTTATGACATCCAAGTGCGGAGCGCGCTCGCTGCGCCGCGCCATCAAAGCGGCCACCAAACCGAAAAGTAAAAAAGGCGTGAAAATTTTTCTGTGCTGCTACCATTTTTTCTTGCATTCTCGCCATAAATGCGGTTGCAGTTTTATTGTGTTCATGTTGTGAGTTTTCGTAACATTCTTGGTGTTTGTTGTTGTTATTATTATTGTTTTTTATGTTTCTATCAAATCGTCTGCGTGGTGCGCCGCGTGTCGAGCTTCTACTTGGACTCGTATTGGTGGTTATGAGTCTTTGTTGTGGTTGCTATTACCATCGCGACAACACCAACAACAACAACAACAACAACAATATAAACAGCAACAAATCCACTATGAATCACTTCCCTAGTGCACACACTCGCCGCCAGTTCGTTCGCATTGCATTTTTCGCGCTTTTGTCAGCGAATTGTCCCGGCAGGTTTGCATGTTTGCGTGGTTCACCCCCGCTCCCGTTTACGCGTGTTTCAGTTCGCTTTGCCAATGCAGTTCATAAATTACAATCGCTTCTCCTCGTATGTGGAATGAATGAAATTTTTTCGAAATTTCTGCTTGCTTCGCATTGTCGGTGGAGCTTAAGTTGATTTACGGGGCTGCCCATTGTGATGGGTGGCGCACAATGAATGAATGCTTCGATTGGCGATTGGACGAAGTGAGAGGCGTTTTCTGAGCCATATTGTCGCTTATCATAAGAAATATTTAATTTATTATACACATATATATTTTCTATTACCTACAAACTGTTTGCATGGAAGGTCCTGTCGTATGTTTGGGTTGAAAGTCTTTGACAAAGTCTTTGGAATAAGTTGATAATTCCAGCAGAAGTGTTTATTTTTATGTTTGTGGATAATGTGGCTATTCACATTGGTCTACATGTTTGGATTATTTGTTGTTTGATATCAACGCATCTATGGGTCTCTTACGGCTGGATTCGATCTTAATTTTCAAGAATTCAAGTTTAATTTCAAGTTTATTAACACATTCGAGACGACGATTTTTTTCGAACACGGTACCCAGGAGCGAAATTTTATATTTCTTTGTATTGTACACAGTAAAACCAATACCAAATTTGTTTTCCTGTACTTTACAGATTTTATTAGTTGCAGAAAAATCTTATTTCGACGACTAGTTTACTCAGAATAACTGATAATTGCACATTACTGTCTTATAGCCTCGGAAATCAATTGAACACACGGTGTGCAATCGGTCTCGAATGGGTTAAATCAAGAATGATTAAAAAGCATTGCTTTTGTAAAAATCAGATGAATCAATAAGCGTGGTTTCTAACCATAATTAACTCTTATTCCATTTGAAAAGAGGAATTATTTCAAAGTTCAAAATTAACAAATGTGGAAAGCACTGATGGGGAAAAAGACATTGAGAAAAACAAACTAAATTATGGTTTTTTTCTGAATCTGAATGACATCAACAGTAATTTTTTCTCTCAGAAGGCGCAATCTCTTTTTATTGAAGAGACATGATCTCGCATTGCAGCTCTCCTGGCAACTACAGTCAATACAAATGTAGAGTGTGGTTTCGGGGCAGTGTTGCTAATTTTGTGGAGATCCTGCATTAACCCTTCTGTCAATTCGAAAAATTTTCACCTATCATCAATACAAAGTTACCCGGGTACCTTCATGCAATTTGTATTGGAAAAGTGAAAATAATAGCGCACAAATTTAAGAAATCTATGTTAGCTTGATTAGTAAAGAAATGGATCAACCATTGAACCGTAACGTCTATCACCCTTTGTACTAATGTAAATACAAATGAGTTTGGGTTTTGGGTTGTCACCTGACACTGCTTTGCCATGGTGCATAGTTGGATGAACCACTCAGCTCCATAGCTCTTTGCAAAGTACAACTCCAAAGATTTTGTCTCAATGAAACCGAATATCGTTTACTTTAGGGGTTGAGGGTAAATTTTTAACACCATAGTGAGATTTTTTGCGAATAGGTATTCCGCAAGTACCTCAGAAGTAAAAAGGTGGCTGCAAAAAGGCTGAAGCATTGTGGCCACAGGGTTTAAACTTTAAGGCTTTGAATCAAAATTTGTGCTTTTGCTACTATTGTCCTACGTTGACAATTGCCTAGTCGTCCAGAGGAAGCCTCTTTTTTCGAAGAAAACAAATCTTGGAGTAACACGCATGTAAAGTCGATGACTTCGATCGGATGTAATGAATTTAACTTATCTTGAAATACAACTCTGAATGCAAGTTTCAAACTTGGTCCACTACTTGGTTGAATAAACTTGCTTTGACTCGAATATGAACGAGTAATTTCACGTTGAAACTGTATTGTTTTACTGTATTCTGTATGAAGGCACCCGGGTACCTTCGTATAGAACAAATGGGTAGTGTTCAAAAATCGGTTCTAAAAGTTTTCTAGAAAAAGATTTCTTCTAAGATCTCTAATAGATAGTAAATTGATTTTTAGGAAGATACTCAAAATATCAGCATAGCTTTCCTTGGCCGAAAGTAGGATATTTTTACCTCAAAAAGGCAAAAGGTAGCCAGGTACCTTCGTATTGGCAGAAGGGTTAAATTTAGGGTTTGTTTGCAAGATTTGTAAGTTTTATAAGGAAATGTTTTAGGGTGTTTCAAGACAAAAAATGTTTCGCAAGACATTGAATTTGTTTGAAAATGTGGGAATTGATGCGAAAATATTATTTGGTTATAAATTACAAATCAGCAGCAATATTGTATTGAGGGCGTTATATGTGATTTTCACAAAAATGGATTTGTAATGGCAAACTTTTCAGTTATGACTTTGAATCAATTGAATGAACTTCAACTTTGTTCATTCCCACTGTGTTCTGATGGACTATATCAGAAAAATATACATACAGTCGTGTCTGGGTATAGTGATCACCCTATATAGGGAACACCTAGATATAGTGAACACCCACATTTTTACATGGAATACTCTAAATAGCGAACAATCGATAACCTCTAAACAGTGAACAAAATTTAGAAAACAATTTCAAGCAAAAAGCAACAAAAAACACAAAAAGGATCAAAAATTAAAGAGGGTATTCCCGTAATTTATATTTTTGCTGTTAATTGTTACAAAATCAGCTGTTTCTTGACCTTAGTGGTTATGTTTTTTGTCGAGTGCAAACCGATTGTGGTTGAAAGTAGGTTTTTTAATTTTTATTTCAATAATCTTTTGAACTTATTTGCACAAAGTGTATTTTGAGCAAATAAAACGAGTTTTTTAACCAAAAATTCCAACCTTGATATAGTGAACAACCTCAATACAAACAGGCCTTGCAATAATTAGTTCACTATATCCAGACGCGACTATACAAGCGAAAAATTAGAAGCTCGAACGGTACAATGAATCATGCTTTCAATGGTTAAGACCCCATTAGAAGTACATACACCATGCGACAATACTTTTGACCCAACAAAGAGTTAATGCAGGTGTGAAGCTAAACATCATCAATAGCAACTTGGCATATTTAGTTTTTATCTTCTTATTCTCATCACTCCAAATTAATAACAAAAGAAAGATTTTTCCAATCTATCTCTTCAAATTCAATGCTTAAACTTTTTATATGATTTGTTGCCTTAAGGCAACGAAAAATTGTGTTGTTGTTATATTAAAAGGTTTAAATTTTACAACTTGTTAAAGACAAAAATCATTGTGAACAACAATGCCTATAGCCACTTGTCCGTTATTAACGTCAGATCACAGCACAAACAGAAAACAAAATCTGTTCTTACCACAACACAATTCTTGTACTAAAACAGTTAGGTAACAGTTAAAGATTCGTTGGACAGACTCATTTGGCACACAATCGAAATCAATCAAAGTAACATTCGTCTGCTAAAGGCGCGAAATTGGCAATAAAGCAAAGTAATAGGCGGAATGTGGCGAAAAAATGAAACGTTATAAAAGTGACACATTCCATCGAAAAGACAAGCGGCCCGCACAATGGCCACAAACGATGCACAAAGAGACCAAAAAACGAAAGACCAACCAACCAACTAACTTGAGAAAAATTGGGTCAGCTGGGGACAGTAACGGTTGAAATAAATACACACGTGGGCGCCGTCGTGCGTTTATCAAAACCCGCACACGAGTGGCCAGCGGCAACAACAATGCCCAGCAAACACAAAGAACTCGCCATCAGTCAAAGTGATTGCTTAATAATAATGCCGCAAATAACAATGAAAGAAATCAATAACGCCGCGCAAAAACCAACCAATTCATCGATCTCTGCAAAAAAACAAAAAAAAAACAAAAAGGTGGCAATGACAATTGGTCAAAAGCAAAAGTTGAGTTGCTTCTGAATGGCAACATGACGAAAATGTTGCTTATGTTGCGAAAAAAACATAATAAAAAAAGAAGCATTTGTCAATGAAAAGGACCAACTGGACAGCAATAATTGCAATAATTACGTAAACAACAACAACACTAACAATAACCAAAACATCCATAATAGCAATGACAAAAAAACTGACAGTTAACTATGAAAATATTCGCGTCATGTTGCTTGTGATTACTGCGATCGGTGTTGTTGCGCACATGTGTGATATTGTAAAATCCACTTAACTGCACACAATCGAACAACAATGAAGCAATAACAACAACAGCAACAGCACCAATAAACAGTAACAATTCCTAGCTTACAATTCGTGTTACAATTCGCGTGACAATACGAAAACTTGATGAAGTGATGTTGTTGTTGTTGTTGTTTATAGTGTTGTTATTGTATTGGTATCGGTTCCGGTGAAATTGCCAATAGTGGTGACTGAAGAAGCTGGAAAAAATGAAATCTTATTAATTTTATTACGTGCATTTCTGTCCGTCCGCCTGTACAGCGCTCGTTACCCACAACACAATGAATTGTTGTTATTTTTATTGTCGATTATTTTTCTTGTTTCTTTCACATGTTTTGTTGTTCGCTTTATTATTCTTTCTAATTACGGATTTTCTTTGTCTGTCATTTCATCATTTGTGACACCCGAGTGTGAGAACGCGAGCGTACTTGGTTGTGAGTTCGAGTTGGGCGTGAAATTTCTAGAGTTATGTGAAAGACTGATTTATGATTTATCAGTTAATGTACACTTGTTCCCAAAAACGTTAAACACTGATGTACAGAAAATCAATGAAAAAGTTTTCCAAGATGCCGTTTGTTCATTTCGATTCGCTCTTATTGATTTGTATGAATGTTGCTGCTCGGTATATCGCACACGCACTACAAAAGTGACACAACTCAAAATTTTTGATTTTTCAGGAAAAAACTGTTTTTGAGCTAAAAAAAATTTTTTTTTAATTATAAAAATAAAGTAAATATAAAATATAAATAGACCGCTCAATAGAAAATCCTTAGAGATTATGCTTTAGGATAAGTTACAAGAATTTTTTTCATTTTACACTAGAAAATCCAAAATTTTGAGTTGTGACTGTTTTGATGATATTTTAATTTTATAGTTACGGAATTATTTTAAGTTATGTCCCTTTACTGAGTTTTATAACTATAAATGACAGTTAAAAAGTCGAATGAAAAATTTGGAAAATTTGAAATTAATTTTTTTATTTAAAAATATATACTAAAAGTGTCAGAACTTTGCATAAAATTAACTTCAATAACAATTTATTTCGTGCACAGTATTAACACATAAACCCGAAAATTAAAAATTTTGAGTTGTGTCACTTTTGTAGTGCGTGTGCGATATGTTCTTTATTTTCAGCGTTCTGTCTTTTATCGGTCGAATTGGCCGTCTTTCCGTCTGACAATCTATTTGAAAGGGAAAGGAAGCTTTTTGACTGCCTTTCTATTCATGTTTTCTCTCTTATTTCTATCATTCTAACTCTCTATCGCTGTTTTCTCTCCGTCTGATTTTCTATTTGTCTTCTATCTGACTGTCCTTTTATTTTTCTGACACCTTATCTGTATATGTTTAATTTGTTTGTTCTATTTTTTCCTTTTTTCTGACTATCTTTTTACTCTCTGTGTTTTTTCTTTCCTTCTGACTCTCTGCCTCTCTCTGTCTGCCTATCTCCGGAAAAAGCTATAGACGATTTTTTTTATTTAAACAAATACGATTTTATGACATTGACATTGTATATTTCTGACTGTAGATGTTGAACATTGGAAAAATTATGGACTATAGTCATCATTGAAATTTTGTATCCAGCCTGCGTTCTAAGTTTGTGATGTTTGATGTATGACGAAAGTTCCAGGTAGGTTGTGGTGGCTGCCTCTGTAAGAGACAAACTTTGGCCAAGTAGCAGATTTGCTTATGATTTCTGTTGTTATGTTAAACACTTTTAACTCTTTCGACTCCAAAGTTGCCTGAGAGCAACTTTACCTATTTGTCATCGTATAAAAAAAAGGTTGACTAATGGTTTAAATTTAAGTAGACACCAAAAAATTAATATTTTTAGAAGTAAATTCAAAGCAAATTACAAACTTTTTACTGTTATCCCCAAAATAATTTCCAATAATTTACAGCGATATCAGGGAAAGTTTGTGTTCTAATTGAAGTCTACGAATTGGGCGCGTTTGATCAAAACTCTGTTTCCTTAATAATGGTTATATAAAATCATAAAGTGATAATTTTGTATATTTCCATAAATATCAAATAATTTTTCTGCAATTAAAAAATATTGATACAAAATGTACTTAACCTCCTCATTTCCTCTCCTCATTTGCATTAAGTACTAGTCACATTGACGTTTAGCTACAAGTTACTTGAACGCAAGTAAGTAGTTGAGAGAAGCATTATTAAAGTGAAACTTCACTACGTTTAGTTAAAATACAACATTCTGTAATGGTAGCAGCTACTTGAGTGTCTAGCTGGCAACTCTGACGCCTTCATACCGGCTGGAACTCTATCACTTTTCTGCAACTGTCACTGCAACGCAGCGAAACAATCATTGTTCCTACCACGAAATAATTATTTGTTTAGCCAACACAAACACCACATTGTGGGCACGTTTAGTCGCCTTCGCCTGTGCGTCAAACGGCCTGTCCGAGCATATTTTCGGCTGCTCTTTGTTGGCCGCGACACGCATTACATTACAACAATCCGATTTGTGGCTTTTTCCCCTTCGAATCGGCGTTTTGTTGTTGTTGCTGCCTTCGCATTGGCAGCATTTTGTTACGCTTTTGCGTTGGTTTTTGTTGCTTTACCTGCACTTTTGTCACACTGCCATTACGCCTTTTTTCACGCAATTGTGAGTCTTTTATATTTCAGTTAATTTAATGACGTTTCCTTAGTTGCGGCCGCAACAGTTGAAATCGCACTGAGCAACAACGACAACAAACAACGAGCAACAACAGCTAACAACAATAAACACAACGGCAAAAACGGCCAATTGTCAAATAACTGTCACCGTAAGCTCATTTATCAATATGGCCGCGTTAAAGTGACAGCTGTGTGGAGCAGCGCTGTCACATGCCCGCATTGAGACCATGTCGTACACTCGGCGAGCCGTTTGTCTGCTCGAGGCTGCAGATACTCGTAGATAAACGTGTGACAATCGTGACAATTAAAATGCTAAAAAAAACAACACAGTGCAGTGAGAGAATGGAAAACGCAAGAATGTGCACACATTTGCGTGTATGTACAAAAATGTCAAAATGTATGAAGGGAAACTAAAGACGAGAAGAGAAAATGGAGATATTGGATATTTGTGCATGTATCGAGTGTTCGCAAATGGCAAAAGTCCAGAAACTATAAATGGAATGAGAAACGCGTAAGTTTGACTTCTGAATTCAGATATTATTATTATTTCTTCGGTTGTATGGAGAAATGTACCAATAAAACAAACAGTTTATCTTAAAGTTGACGATATTGTAAGCTAAAATGAGCGAGAAATAGATTCGTCTGTCTGAGACTGCAGAACTAGGTTTTCTTTCAAACAATCGAAGCTTGCCTGGATCGGAAGTCTTTATAGACAATAGAATGGATACTTTTTAGCACTTTTCGAATTCTGAGTACAAGTTTTATTTTGATACAACACAGAATGAGTGCTTTCTTGAAGCCATGATTTCTGGTTCTTCTAAAAATATCAGTTACTTGCATTGATCATCCTCGACATTGGTTGAGAATAAAAATTTCAGTTTCTGTTAGCGCACAATAAACGAGTATTGAAAGTGTATGGTAACCGCTTTGATTTATCACTCTGCGACATGCAGATTTGAGATTTTCATTGTTGCAGGTATGCAGTTGTCGACTCCTTGCCTGGCATCTGTTATAACCACGAAGCCCCAACAATCATCGTCAACAGCGCAGAGCGCAGTGGAGCACAACACCTAAAGAAGTCATCAGCAGCGGAGTCAGCAGCAGGTCCGTCATCACTTACACTCGCCGCATCATCTTCGAACTTGATTGTTTTGGGGTTTTTGTTTTTGGAATACCTTTGGGGCCCTGCGGCGGCCGTCGCTTCGTGCATCCATCACTCAAAACGCTGGCGCATTGGCATTGTACGTCGGAACGCTGAGCGCGCTGACACCACCAACCAACCCAACAACAACCACAGTAACGTCGCGCAACGCGGCCACGCAGCAGCAGCAGACAGAGTCAACGAGCCTTGCGACCAGGAGAGGTCGAGCACGCTGAAATGCGTTTCGAGGCGCTTTGTATAAGCACACAGCACCACCACCACCAACAACAACAACGGCAATTTATGAAAAGAAAAATTGTTTAACAAACAATAGCGTTAATAATAACAACACAGCGACAACAATGCAAAGAATAACAAGTTAAAGAATTCCTCAATGGTGTTAAATAATAAATATTTATTAGTTGGAAAAGACTCGGCTTCGGCTCTCCCATCTGTGGCGGCTCGTCGCGGCGTGGGGATTTCTCTAAGTGGCGGTGATTAATGTGCGGAAACGTGTTGACTATTTTTCAAGCAATAAGAAGCAGTCGAAGAAAACTCGGCGTTATTATTCGTTGCGCGGAATTGTTTGATGAACGTAAGCGGGGGTCGGCGGGTTCGAGACGCACAGTAGTTTTGACAGTTGAACAGTGGGCCATTACAACGAAAACAATCAACACAATTCGTTGGTGCTCATAGAGCGACGAGAACCACACAGTCGCCACACTTGCTGTCGTGTTTGGAAACAATAAGTAAATGAATAAAATAACCGTTGCACAGCTTGCAGAGTTCGGGATTGTGAACTATTTTCGAATTTTTTTTGTTTATTACATTACATTACAGAAACAAAAATACACTCACCATATTGCAAAAAAAACTATAAAATATATATGTACATTAGACATGACTTAGTGTTGTATGGAGATTCATAATAATGGGTTTTCGATGTTTCGCAATCTCCCATTTTATGCGGTTTGGTGAAAAGTGCATGAGCCAAACAATTTTGGGGCTAGAGTGGGGCTAAATGTCGTCGCATCGAGGTCAAAGTTCTCAAAAAAGCTGCGAAATTCGACAAATTGCTGCACAACTGGTCAGAAGTTGCTCTTAGAGGGTTAAATTTCATGAATAACTACCACTAGTTTTCTCTACTGAACATTTCTTTCAAACATATTTATACTCTATCTTCAACCCTTAATGGGGCTTCCATACAAAATGATGGTTTTTACAAAATAGGCTCCCACTGCTCCCATGTTAACCCCAGATGTGTCAAATGTATGACCGACACCAATTGATTTTCCCTTTCGAATGTTTCTTCAAAACATACCTACCCGCTAAGTCTTAGGGGAGCTGCCCTACAAAACTTGCCATTTTCTATGCAGTTGGCTTCCCACTTGTAAATGTAGTAGTTAAGTAAGCAAGAAAACATCGTATCTCAGAAACTACTAAACGGATTTAAATTATTTATTCGGCGATCGCCAAAATTCTTGAGTACAAAGAATACAAAATTAATGAAGGTTCGTAAATTCACCACCAGATGGCGTCTCCCATACGATTGTAGTTGTGAGGTTGTCAACTTTTGGGTTTCAAAGCAATAATCAAAATGTTTTATTGAAACCCCATTAACCTTCTTCATTTTTTTTGGTAGAGATCGCAAAATTAATGGTACCACAACTCAGCTTAGATGGAAGCTGTTTTCTGGTGATAAGTTTGGAAACGTCATTTGAATTTCTGAAGAATGGTGTCCAAAAGATTCATTCAATTTATTCAACAAATTTTCGAAACTCCTATTTTCTCCAAACTTTTAATTACCAACTAAATTGAGGAACCCATTTTATAGAAGTGGTATTTTTTATATGGCAGCCTACTTAAGCGTTGAAGCTAGAGGATACTTTTTATTAAACTTGAATTATTTTTATTTAGGAAAATGTTTAAAAACGACAATGAATGAAATCTAGTGTCCGACCGAAACCACTTGTTTGGGCCGAAACCGAAACCGAGTTTCGGTTATTTTTTTAATATTCGACCGAAACCGAAACTTTCTAGTTGAAATAAAAATCACCACATCAAGCATCAAAATCACAACAAACGAATTTTACTTTAAGTAAATAAAGAACAAACAAACAAACATAACAAAACATAAATAAATACTTGTTAATAAAAATAATGAATTCATTTTTTAAAAACATTAACATAAAAAATCACCCTTTCGTACCTTACTCGCTAAAAATATTCCAGAAAATTTCGGTTTTGGCTATTCGGCCATTTTTTGGCCGAAACTGAAACCGAAACCGAATATTCGGTCGGACACTAATGAAATCAGTCATGAGCCTAAAATGGGAGCAGTGGAGGCTTATTTCATAAAAAAGAGTCATTTACAGAAGAATTTAAGAACATTTTTAAAGGTTGGAGAATGTTCGGGGAAAATGTTTGGGGAAAGAATTTATTGTTGGGGTATCTGTGAGCATTGAACTCGTTTCAATGTTTTGGCTCAAGCATTTGCTTATCAAATCAAATAAAACGACGTAAGGTTCAAGTACCCACTACCCAGTACCGAATATCGTGTACTAAAACATGACTACGTCAACTCGAAACAACTTTTCAATTACCCTTTGGATCCTAACCGATGTTGAGTGAGCTTGCAGTGTTTTTGTAGATTCTTCTACTACAGAAGCTTTGATTGTCATTGACTGTCTGTAGAAATATTGACATATCGCATAAGATTCTGGATACCCGGAATCTGTCCATTTAAATACGTGGGTGATTATTTTAATGTATTCATTATAATAATTAACAATAATTTTTCGTAGCCCTGCTACAGAAATCTATTCCTTAAGTCATTATTTTCTTAAGCGTTTGAGTAACACTTAGTTTTGTACGACACGAAAAGTAAATTTTTCGATTCTTACAACTCTTGGGTTTTGCCATCTTACACTGCATTCATTCTTCGTGGCCATCTCGTTAAAAATTCGACCCATGTCGTTCCGTAATACCCGTATTCACCTAATTTAGCTGTGTTCGACTTCTGGTTAGTCGCTTAACTCAAAAGATCGCTCCGGGGACAACGTTTTGAGTCGTTGAAGTCCATTCCAAAAAATAACTACATCGGATACTTCGAGAACTGGAAAAATCGCTGGCATAAGTCCACTGCATCGAAGGAGGAGTACTTTGAAGGTAATGAAATGGATTTAGAAGTATAAATTAAGAGTTTTCATTTTCTAACACAATTTCGGACTCAGTAGTTTTAATTTCTGTGTACAGTGGTTTGGTTTCAGAATAAGAATCAATCGATAATTTCTAATACTTAAATCTGCAAAGCTGACTTCATTTAAACCTTTTTCCAGCCACAAAAGGTCAATTGAATAGAGATTTTTTGGGTGATGTATTAAAACTACCACATAAAAATTATTGCCTACTTAGATTTCCATCGAACAAAACTTTTAAATATAAATTAAGTATCCCTAATACCTGGAAAATGAGCCACAAATAAGCATATCCTTTCGGCGATACGGCAAATAGGCAAAACGCTTTTAATTAAAAATTTCAAAAATCAAAAAAGATGTTTGACTTATGTGCGCCTCTTCTAAAACGTGTCCCCATTGTCTGAATCTGGGTTTGGGTCACCGTTACCTTTTGCAGGGCGAGCGCCTTCTTGAATTGGCTGCCAACCCTTTGCCGTGTCTACTTTACGGTTCGTCCTTTTCTTTGCTGACGTTCATAAAAATTAGTCACCCTCTTCATATAGCAGAGCGGCGCCTTGGCGATTTCATTGCTTACGAATTGCTACAAATGCGCGTCGCTTGCTGTGCGTTGCCTTTTTATGGTTGAGCGTTAAAAACAACAAGTTTGCTAAATACCCCGAAGGGTCAACATCCGGAAGTTGCCTCTCCACAAAAATCAGCGCGCAATCACAGCGCTGCGAGAAGGCTGTTTCCTGCGGCTGTTGTCGCTGCCGTTTATTTATTTTTTTACGGCTGTGATCCGGACAATTCACAGCCTTGTAAGTTGCATTTTATGACCAACGTATGAGCTCGAAATCCTTACAAATAATTGAATGTGTTACGCTGCACAAACAACAGTGGCGAGGCAAAATTGTTGAGGTGTTGCGTCGAACGGCAGAACGAAGATAAAATTCATTGGAAACGTTGAAGGAACATAGTCGTAATTTATGTGCAATAGGAAACTAGTGTGGCAAATTAATTTGGGTTAAATTTGAGGCATTGCGATTTTGGCAATTGCTTCGGTTGTATCTTGTTCTCAAGAAGGACATGCGACAGTTGAATTAGTAAGAGCTCAGCCCGAGTTTGAATTAGTGGATTTCCATTTTTTTGCGACACAGAACTAATGGGTTTCAAAGAAAGGACATTCAAGGAAACGAAGTGCTCTTTTTTAATAAGAAAACACAATGCCTGAAGAGCCGAACATCAAAGCAAAATTAACACACGTATTTGCATTTGAGCGAAAAGTTGTGGCCGTCGTTATAACTTTTCCTTTCAAACGAACTTTCGTTTAACGCTAAACCGGCCAGCAACCTAATTGAATTGACCACGAGTGCCAAAATCGCTAAAAACCTAATCGGCTTACGCATAAATTCACCGGTGGCCATTTCACGTATCAACAGTTATGCCCACAACAGCAACAACAATAGTATAATTCTATAGCAACAAATACGAGCGGCAAAAGGACACTTTTCACTTCATCGCTGCCGCTCAGCCGTCCGTTGTCCACTGTCCGCCGTCAACTGTTCACTGTCCGCCCCACAATGACCGCTTGGCTTATTTTTCTATTAAAATATCGAGATAGAAAGGACATTTCAAGTATGAAGAAAATAATAATGTCCTTTTTGCTGCGGACGTTCCGTTTTCTTTTCACATGTTTTTGTTGTAGTTGGTTGGCTTTTGTGACCATTCAGGCGCAAATTATAAACGAATTAGTGAGGCAAAGTGGCCACTGGATCAAATAAGGGACTTTGCTTGCTGGCTTTCTTCTATTCTTGTGGCGACAATGGACTCTCTTGTGTGTGGTGGTGTGTGTGTGGCAACGAGCAGAGCAGAGTTTCAGGCGGTAAAGGCGGCATTTATGAAGGTGGCCCGAAAAAAACGGAATAAAAAAGACGAAACGTTTTTTCTCCCAACCACATACATTTTATTTGAATTTTTCGTCTTTGCACACATCTTAAGGTCTTTGTTGCTTGTCCTGTGAGCTTTGCATTGGTTTCAAAGAAATTAAAAAAAAAATAAAAAAAATGAAATTTAAGAAATTCCCAACAACATTTCTATTTAACACGAGTCATAGTTGTATTTGTTGCTTCAACGTATCAAATCTCATTCACGTTTTGTGAAATTTCTTCAACTTGTGATTGATGAGCTCAAGATTCTCTCAGTTTTATTTACCGTCACTCATTGTGTCACTTCATAAACCGCCGTTACAACCACACAAAAGCATCGTGCCTCGTCTGGCCTTGAGCCTTGTTTCGTTCATTTCATATTTTGTGTTTCAAAGCAAACACTATTTGCTCACTTAGAAGTGTCATTATGAAAGTTATTGATCACCAGACTTAAGCAAAATATTGTCGTTTTCATATGCAAATTTCTCGCCGACATTGTGTCAGTGCGTGCAATGTGTATGAATGTGGAAAGGATACGAAGTAGGGTAGCTGTGCATTTGAATAATTTTAAATGTCAAACACGTAGGCATTCCATTTAAACGCGTAATTTTTCAGAAACTGTGCTGCATTGTGCGGCGAACGAGGCGCACACTTTCAGCGTGCTTACGGCGAATGGAAAGAAAGATCTCTGAGTGCCAAGTATACAGTGGATTCTGAGTGTATTTGGACAAATTTTCAATGAACAGAAATCAAGTTGTAAACAAAAATGGATTAGCTGCGCTTAAGCAATGAGAAAGTTTGGGCTATATGCTAAATTCTAAGGATAATTCTTTACAACAAAGATGTAGATTCTTTGTACCAGTGGTGCTATATGGGTAGGGCAAGGTAGGTGTTGTACTGTGGCAATTACCATTTGAGTTATATTATCAGGTGTACAACTTTGCTTCCGCCGTTTTCCGATAGGTGGCTGTACCGGCTGAGGCTGGTTGAAATACATAGATGGTAATGCCTTTAAAGTGAGTGTGGACAGTGCCTAACGAATTGTCATCGCCGTTTCAGTGACAGTTGTTCTTGTTTTCGTATTATTCACGCTCGAAAATGTCCGTTTATGTGCCCAATTCTCGCCATTTGCGGGAAGTTTTACTTTTCTGTTACAATTCGGAAAAAAATGCAGCTGAAGCGCATCGAATGCTCTCAGAAACTTACGGTGATGCTGCTCTGAGTGAAAGAACGTGTCGGGAGTGGTTTCAACGTTTTAAAAATGGTGATTTCGATGTCGAAGACAAACATGGTGGTGGAAGAGAAAAAACCTTCAAAGATGAACAACTAGAAGCATTGCTTGATGAAGATTCGTGCCAAACCCAAGAAGAGCTTGCCGAATCGTTGGGAGTGAGTCAGCAAGCCATTTCAAAACGTCTCAAGGCCCTGGGCATCATTCAGAAAGAAGGAAACTGGGTGCCGTACGAGTTGAAACCGAGGCCTCACGTCGCAAAAGTGGTCAAAAAGTACCTGGAAACGCTGAAATGGGAAGTCTTGCCCCACCCGCCGTATTCCCCAGATGTCGCCCCTTCTGACTTCCACCTATTCCGTTCGATGGCACACGGCCTGGCAGATCAACATTTTCAATCCTTCGAAGAATTGGAAAAATGGATTGCTTCATGGATAGCGTCAAAAGAGGACTCCTTTTTTCGAGCCGGGATCCGAAAATTGCCGGAAAGATGGGAGAAAATTGTCGCTAGCGACGGACAATACTTTGAATAATACATCTGTAAGCACTTTTTCGCAATAAAGCTTTTAATTTTGGAAAAAAACGGCGGAAGCAAAGTTGTACACCTGATATTATTCATAGTATCACAACTATATTTATTTCATAGTTTAACATTTATATGTTAAGTTCATGAAGTAGTAATATTTTTTACATCATGAGTAAGTTTGAGTACGTTTTAAAAAAGATTCGAATAAATCGTCGAATTGAAAACATTGCATTGTCCGAATTTATCCAATAACAGGCTTCAAACTAAACCTCAAGAAAGTGTTCGGGAGTTAAATCGGAAATATAAGGTCAGGAATTTTAAATTTGCGCTCTTTCAACAGGTCAGCAGATAGACGAAGTACCAATGAAGTTGGACCAACACTTTCTATCAAACGCAGTCACCTACGAATTGACCGACTACGAACATGCACTCAGCTGGGTTGGAGCTGAACATTAAGAAAAATTGTCTCAATGACAGAACATTTCTGCAAGAAGCAACATTTATTAGTTCGCAACTGGACTGGGTGGTGTCGCTAAAAACCTACGTTCTCCAGACGTTGCTGAGAACAACTGAACATGGATAGCAAGATCCGCGGTATACATAGACCACACCAAAAAGTTAGCTTTCTAGCAATGGCAAAAAAATCCTGATGGGTACGGCTGCAAAAAAGGACGAGGAAGGAAAAAAAGTGAGGTGAACGGGATGAATGAAAAATAATTAGGACAGCAAGCAACACATGAAATAGCTGCCGCTTTCTAGCTACGCTTTCCTCAACCCCAGTAAGTCGCCAAATGGTATGGAGGACGTTAAAACGCGCTTATTACATCAAACGCTTAACCCTTTCGGTACTTCTTTTTTGTTTTAGACTTAAAAATCATTCTTTTCCATTTTATTACTGTTTAAGCTTACATAATGAACAATCAAAAGTAATTATTTTAAATATTGTTCGAAAAAGTGGTTTTTGGGCATCATGCCATATGGCATAGAATGTACTTAAAGGAAAAAAAATTATTATGTTTATTTATTAATATTAATTTATTAGATTTTAAACAGAACTTACTAATAAAAAAAACTGGGTAGGTATATCAGAGACATATCTGATAGATCAGTACATGATTTCCTGGTACACAGTGGCTCCCTAACGGAGAAAGGTACCGGAAATGGGGGTATATGGACCTGGGATTAGATACTCGGAACCTACAAGAAAGCAGACCACCATTTGCCAGGCGGAAATATACGCCATTGAAAGGTGCGCTCACTTCAATCTGGTGAGGAAATACCGGAACCGGAAGATCGCGATCCTGTCAGACAACCAAGCGGTAATCAAGGCATTAAGATCGTAAAGGTATGCTCGAAACTGGTGTCGGAATGCCTTGAGAAGCTGAATGAACGGCCGTTACAATCAGGTACGGGTCCTCTGGGTTCCGGGTCACGCCGGTATTGATAGGAATGTGCAGGCCGACAAACTTGCAAGAAGGGGGCGTCCACCCCATTCGTCGGCCCAGAACCCTTCTGTGGTCTAAGCAAAGGAGCACTATCCACTCGACAAGATAACCATCCGGAATCAATACTGCGAAAATCAACCAGGCCTTGAACATTCCAAGATGGTTATTGGCTCTTACAACAAAAAAAGGTTTGAGGAATGTATGAGTCTCTCAAAGAAAAATCTAAGGATTATCACAGGTATATTGACAGGGCATTGTAGACTGAACTATCATCTAACCAAACTAGGCATCAGGGTGAACGAACTCTGTAGGTTCGGTTTGCAAGACAATGAAACTGCAATACACATACTAGGCATATGCCCTACAAACAAAAAAAGCATCTGGGTGATTTTATTATACTAGCTTCGGACTAAGTTTCCAGGGGCTTAGGAAATGTACTAAGATTCTTCTTGTATACTGGACTCACGGACGAACTGTGAAGGCCAAGAAGGGGGCACAAAAATACAATAAAAAATACAAAATACAATAAAAAAACATAAAAAAGGAAAATTGTATTGCTTATAAATGATGCGTGCAGCCACTGCCGCTATTCAATCACATCAAAAATTGTATTTCCGTTGAGTAAAATCTATGTCATGTGGCATAGTAAGAAATAAAAAAAATCGTACAGCCTTTCATAAATCTATGAAATAATTTGATTTTTGTAATAGAATAAATAAAAGTACGAAGTGATATTTTTTTTGTCAAATACGCAGCCAGTCTTTCAAAGCAGTCTCATCCATTTCCTCAACGCAAACAGAAATAAACACTGCTGTTTTCAACAGGATAAAGTAGCCATAGACACTAGAAAGGAAACAATGGCTTGGTTGAGGGCGAAATCCGTACGTGTTCTGGAGTGGTCAGCATGTTCGCCGGACCTCAACCCCATGGAAAATATTTGGGGTATATTGATTCACCGGATTTATGCCGAAAATCGGCAATTCAATAGAACTGACGAGTTACAAATGTAAAATTTAGAGTCTAGTCCAACTTGGACCAAAATTTATTACAAACTTTAATTTAAAGAATGAAAAAAATAATTTTTTAACTAATTAAAGCAAAAGGGTGCCAAATAAATTACTAAGATAAAAAACCTCTTACTTTCTTAATTTTTCTTTTCTTTTAGGTTACAAATGTTACTGTTCGTATAATTTTGCAACAAGTCATTTCAGTATTTTTTCTTTTCTGAAAGTAATTATTACAACTACTTCACTTTTAGTTCGCACTCTCACTCACTTCAAATATTCATATAAGGAATTTTTTTTAAATATATCTTGGCTTTAGACTTATTGACGATTTTTGAGTGTTCGTATAATTTTGCAACAGAGTGTAGATTAGGAACTGCTTCGAATCAAGTCAAGTAATCCGACTTGAAAATTGGTTTATTGAAAAACTAAGTACGCCATCAAACATTTTAAAGACCAATTTGAAAATATTTTGAAGTTGAATAAGCTTATTTTTCAATTAGTTTCAGAGGAAAGGCTGGATTTTTTATTCCAAGTATATAAAGGCTTGAATTGGTTTTCGTAGATGTTAAAGCTCAGGCCCTGTTTTAACCACTTCTGTCCGGAAGGCAATTTTTGTCACATGTCTTGTGAGGAATGACTGTGTCGATAACCCCTAAAGGAGTTGTGGCTGATGAAGAAAAAATATGCGTCTCAGTTTTTGTGATTAGTATCCCTAAAGGAATTAATTTACCAATGTCGGTCCGCCGATCTGTTCACCTGTCAAGCGATTGCCACGCACAATAATTTTCGATAGTATTGCGATATGAGAATAAACTTTAGTATGTTTTTAACAGACAGTTTTTTTTTAACTTTCGATTGAATTCGATATCGGAATAAACTTTAGTATGGTTTCAACGGAAAGGTTTTTTCTTTTTTCAGTTTTTTCATGAATTTTTAATGATTTTTTTGTCTGCCTCCAACTCTGTTCTAGGATCATCAGTTCTGGAATCCGCGAACCGAAATTTGTTGCTTTGTAAAATTTCAAATCGGTTTCAAAATTCTGTAATGCATTTTTCGATAGCAATTCTCGCAGTTTTGCAGTTTTCTTTGTATTCGAAATTGTTGATTGGCTCTTTCCATGCGGCGAAACTGGTTCGGCGGATTAATACGAAAACTATGACGCTTAGCATTATTGCCATTATTGTTATTATTATTATTATTATTATTGCTGTTGTTGTTGTATATATGACAGCTCAGCTGTTTGGTAAATATTTTCGCACAGACGATTATGGAGTGAGCGAGTACTTGTTTGCAGCAACAATGGCGATATTTTCATGGCACAAAACCGATAGTGTCCCATAAGTAGACAGCAACACTCGAGAGTGACTGCTGCGTGTTTGTGCGTAAACACGAGGCCCGGCAACTGGGTGCCGGAGGGTTTGATGATTTAAAAAAAAAAAATTGAAAAGTAGACTAGGGAAAGGCGCAGAATATGAAGTGCAGCAAATTTTCTTATGATGGGATTAACATTTTGCAAATGTCATAATTTTCCCCCCATTCCCGACTTGAGCCGCCAGTCGCCATTGCTTGGTGTTGTCGTTGTTTTTTTTTGTAAGTAGTCGGCAGTTCGACGCTACTGTGCGAAGAGGTGAACCCAGCAAATAGGGAAATATGGCAGATGAAGTTTGAGTGGAAGACAGCTCAGCGAGACTGTGAAAATGCTTAAGAAACGCTGCGACCAGAGCATGCACGGCTGTCAGCTTAGGCCGTTAACTTGAGCGTAATGCGTTTGCCATGAGAAAATTGTAAATAGTCGCCGAGTATCTATGTACACAAGCACGGCGAAAATGTGCACCTCGGGCCGGTGTTGTTGTTATTAGTGTTTGTAATTGTAGTGCATGAGGAGGCCAATTTTCGGTGGTGGTGGCGTCGCAATTGCAGGCAATTTTTTTGCAATATCAAACGATCAGAAGAATTCAAACACGATTGGTCGCATACATTTGGCCGCTGTTCCAAGAGTCTACGGCGCAGACAATTTTTGCGATTCTTATCTGCGACATGGATTGTTGCTGAAAATCAAACCTAAAGCATTCGTAAAGGCTTCGTTCAATTGCGTAACGGCCAAAATATGTTCAGTGAGATGAGGTATTAGAAATCAAAATATCAAATTTCATTTTTGTATAAATCTATGCATTTTACTGATAACACAATTGACTGTTCTGTTCTAAATGACATTTTCAGTGGATGGCCAGATAAACAAAATGCATATTTTCTGCATTATAATTTAGAATCCTGTTGCACCATGTTTCGTGAAATGAATGAATCACACAACAAAGTTTAGGATCATAATTTTTAGGGACCTCATAACTTTCATGGAAGAATTTTTTTTAAGTTTAGTAATTGTTTAGTTGTTGATGGAAATTTGTTCTCTACAGTTAATTTGCATTTGTCAGTTTGAAACAATTAATTACACAGTTGCAACAAGGCAAGAAGTGTTGAATTGCTTGCAGCAGATTTTCATCAAGTTATCGGTAGCTAAACTTTAAGCAGGTAGCATAATTTAACTCTATATGAATGAAATATACATACATATGTATTGTTTCTAAATTAAGTTGTTTTTAGTCAGCAGCTCCGAGATATTCTCTACATTACGCATGAAAGTAGCAGAGTATAATTTTTGAATCGCTGTAGTGGCTTAACAGTAAAAGTGATTGAAATGAAATTAATATGCAGTATAGATCTTTGAAAGCTATTTTACCATAAGTCACTTATATAATCTTAGCTCTCACGGTTTCCAGGATATTCAAGGATACAAATTTATTTGATGTCCCTGATGTCCTTCTTCATAAAATTTTTCACAAATTACATCTTTTTCTTAAACTTTATGCCATGAACTTTTATTTTACGTTAAAATTATTCCTTTCTCACATTTGAGTCAAAAGATATGATATTTTAAAAGTAAGGGGCACCAAGCCACCATCTTTAAACTGCATTTAACCCTCCGATGACCAACAAGATCCACAGGGACTTATGGCGTTTTTAAAAGCAATTATTTTGTAATTATTTTATACGTTTTGGCCTATATGTCTGTGGTAAAAAATACATATATCGCACACGCACTACAAAAGTGACACAACTCAAAATTTTTAATTTTCGACTTTATGTGTTAATATTGTGCACAATGCATCAATCTACCAATTAGCAAAAACCCAGTAAATTTTGTTGTTGTTAACAGTTACAAAAATACAGTTAGGTCTCTTTTCATGTCAGAAGTTTGATAATATTTGATCGCTGCAGCTCAATGCAAAAGAGTCCTAACTCAATTTGTGACACTTTTGACGAAATAAATTTTTGTTAAAGTTAATTTTAAGCAAAGTTCTGACAATTTTACTATATATTTTTAAATAAAAGAAATTAATTTCAAATTTCCAAAATTTTGCTTTCGACTTTTTAACTGTCATTTATAATTATAAAACTCAGAAAAAAGTGGCATAACTTGAAATAGTTCCGTAATTATTGAATTAAAATATCATCAAAACGGTCACAACTCAAAATTTTTGATTTTCTAGTGTAAAATAAAAAAAAAATTGTTGTAACTTATCCTAAAGCATAATCTCTAAGGATTTTCTACTGAACGGTCTATACGTTATTTAAAAAAAACTATTTATTTAGCTTAAAAAGAGTTTTTTGCGTTTCCTGAAAAATCAAAAATTTTGAGTTGTGTCACTTTTGTAGTGCGTGTGCGATATGTTCACTAAAAAATATACACGAAGCTTAGCTTTTTAGCTTTCCAAACGTATCTACACACATTGTGTAACACTACATTATACAATTACACAATTACATATGCAACATTACAAAAGAGGTCCCTGGAAACCTTGTTGGGCTTTGACCGTTTAAAAAATTTGCGGTATATTTTCATCCACTGAGGTCCTCTATCGAATGTGACATGTAACATGTAATATTAGTTATCGGCACTGTAAATAAAAGAAATCGTAAATAAAAATCATGAAGCAAAGTAAAAGAAAAAACAAACAAAAACAAAAAAAAAATACTAATAACAATTCTAAAATAAATATTCTTTTTCTCCTCAGTGGGTCTGAGCAGTACTTACCAACCAACTATAAGCAATAACGTACCCAGATCGTGGTTACAAAACGATGCACTCGACTGTTTAGATGAAATCTGGGTCATTTATAAAAACAAAAATTAAAGGAAAGTCAGAGTCATTAATTGAATGAAATAAAACATTTTTAAATTATGGGAGATCACCAATCTATAGTATTGAATGCTCATAAGTGGGAAGATTGTTATAGTTCAAAATTCAAATTTTTATATATTTTTTTAATGCTTTGGCGGCACTTACGTCTTTTATTTTCTGACAGATAATTAGTTTATTGTTTGCAGTTAACGAATATGGATTGTTTTTCGCTCAAAGAACGCTGGAAAGTGTTGAAAGTGTACTTTAAAGGTAAATGTTCAGTTGCTGATACAGTCAGAAATCGTGTAATCAGTCGTTTTGGAAATGTGCACTGGCCACCGTGCAGCTGCGATTTGCCTGCGCTATGACCCTCGACCGTCTATTATGTGAAGCTTTGATTAAAAGCGGACAAAGGATCAAGAGGCTCTTTTTTGTATGAGCCAGCGTTGAAATTCACTTACAAATATATCAGCAAAGAATTTATAGGATTTAAGAAGAATAGAAGTAGAAGAATAATAGAAGTAATAGAAGTGTCCAAAACACAGCCAAATGGCATATTGCATCTAAACTAATCAAGTAGATCTGAATTGTTTAACTACAGAGTTATCTTAAATTATTCTTACCAAACGTTAAGATGTCTCGATTATTTTTACTAAAAACGCAACTGAAATTAGATGTTAAATTTAATAATATTTAAAACATAACAGTTTAATGAATACTACCTTATGCCTCACATTAGATTAAAAGACACACGAAAAAAAATTTGTTGGCAGTCGTGCAGCGACAGATCGCCCTAAAGCCGCCATGTCCATACGGCAGACATGGCGGTGGTGGTGTCCAACGAAAAAGGTGTTCAATGTGGTAGTTGGAGGTCGACGGCGAAGAGGGAGGCCGTGTCTCCGGTGGAAGGACTACGTTGAGGAGGCCCTGTTATATTTTGGTGTGAAGGCCCTGTTATCCCTGAGAGGCGCCTGGAGTGCCAGTAGTATGTTGAAGTTCTAGTACAATCCATACCACACCTTGGGAAGTTATAGTGCGTATCAGCAGGTTTATATGCGATCGACATGGCGATCGATTCCTTTCACTTTTTTACTATTAAATCAGTCTAAAAACTTACGGACTAGGAGAATATAACCAATTCAAATGTACTTCAAAATAGTAATCTCAGCTGATATCCATTGCCAAGCTGTCCGATTGTGAAGATTTCCGAAAGTATTAATTAAAGTATAAGTTTAGTTTAGTTTAGTTTTTTCTAGTTTATGTTTCGAAACACCATTCCCAAACCTTAACATTGCAACAATCATGCGACAACAATCGTGCAACTATCCAGCGATCACAGCCAACGTTTTTACTTCTATACTCAGACGGGACAGTTGGACATTTTCGCGCCAGAATCGAACAGAAAAGGATTCGGAAACCGGAATCAACCGAAAGTGCCATTCATTGCAACTAATCAGCGACACAATGCGGACAGGAGAGCAGCGAAAAAAGTCTTCGTTGAGGATCAACGGCAACATCAACATCAACAGAGATCAGAAAAGATCCGTACGGACAGCGACACAGGAAGACAGTTGGGCCAAACGATACGACCAGGTCACTCGCACGTAACTTTACGTCCCATAACAATTTTCACAGGCATTCGCAAGTAGAGAGTTGATCTATATTTTTTTTGTAGGCAATGACAAGCTACATTTCGAATGACATTTGGGCAACGCACCAAAACTGAAGCGTACTCCATCTGTGACAACTGAAGCTGGACGAAGAGTGTGAAGTGTTGTTGCGTCGCTGCACGGCAGTTCATCAAACACAAAGGGCTGCACGTCAACAGGTTAGGTAGTTCATGGATTTGTTAGTGTAGTTTTGTTTTTGGTTTTTTGTGTTGGCAGGACGACACGGAACAAGGGTCACTTTAATTGCAATTGCGAACAATGTGAGAAGGGGTTAAAATTCGTATTCATAGGTTTAATCAAGAGCGTTCGAGATGAACCGAGGTGCTGCCGCCTTAATGAAGCTGGCTGGCTTCTGGGCTCGGGCGGCAAGATCGCTGGGGAGTGAGCGAGTGAGTGATGGCTTTGAGGAAGCGTCAGAGGATGTTAATGAAATTAACGCGGTTTGTTCACTTCTCGGACGATTGCCCCGAGCAGAAGATAGACAAAGATTACAGAAAGGGCAGAGGTTGGCTTGGCGTAAGGCATCCGACAAGAGAGTTTCGATAATGATCGGGTAATTTTATTGAGCTCAAGACATGCGTACAGGGTGTATGTAGCGGCAGAATGTTGCGGGAAAGAAGAAGAAGAAGAATCTACTAAAAATTTGAATTGGTATAGTATCGCAAATTTTTAAATTATTTTTCGATTACTTGCCAAAGACAAATGTTCATTGAAATATTTTATTAGAAGTTCCCACACCATAGAAATTAAACAAACATAAAACTGGTGCAAACAAACTCGTTTTGTGTTGGTTCTTATTTTCGTCCAATGCGAGCACGTTTGATGCGCGAGTGGACATACATGTGGACGGACGGACATGCGCATGGAAAAGCTGGTTCGGCGCATTCTAATGGTAATCTGCGCGACTTTGATGTGGCTATGTTTGATTGTTTCTGACAGCGCGCTCGAATTGTGGAAAAATGTGCGGCGCTCTTTTTCACGCTGCGCGTAAACACATAAATGTGCCGCGGCCGATCTCACCTTCGAGGCGCGCACGCACACCGCCACGGCAAAGGGTCAGCGCGTAAAGTGTCCTTAAAGATGCCAAAACGCCGCATCATCATTCACATCCACATTCACATCAACAGCTCACATGAATATTTTGATCCTGATTTATAATTTTGGTCGTTGTTGGTGTTGTTGTATGACAATTTATTTAGCGCTTTACGAAGAGGCTACTCGTTGTTGTTGCTTGGTAATTTTTCGCCTTGAGCAGCATTGATGAGGCCGATTGTTTGTTCAGCGTCCGCAGCCGCGTCTCTGAGACTGTGTCCGCGTGCGCGTCAGCGACTCCCCAACCCGAAGGCAAAGCACTGCGTGCACAGTGGAAATGGAAATGGACATGACCCTTGAGATTGAATTCAAATTAAAGATAAAAAGTTTGTTTCTCATTTTGTTTTTGCTGCCTTGCACGGAATTTGTTCTCATGGAACATTTCGCTGCCAAGCTGCCGTTTTGTTTGCTTGTTTACCTTTGGCGCTTGTTACAGTGACATTTGTTCGTCATCTGAATGTTCGTGTTATTGTTGCCAGTTGCAAGTGATTTTGACTGAAGTTGCGTAACGGATTTTAATTGCAGCAACTGCAGTGATAATTAAAACTTAACGGCCAACCATTGTTTGCAACTGGACTAAGACAATGGAAAAACTAGCATTTTTGACAGCAGAAAAGAGATCGAAATAATGTGAATGCGAGTTGGAACAATAACCAAAGGATTAGAAAAGAGTTTTTAGATTTTAAAGGAAGTCATTTCAATAGAATTGTATGGATTGTTAGACAAGTTGTTGCCTTTGTAAGTTGTTGCCTTTGTTTAAGTGGAAATTTTAACACAATAGCTGTGAAATAAATGAAAATAAGAAACTTCGAGATGATTCTTTGAGACTTGTTTTCCTATTGAATGCGTACGTTTCATCAACTAAAGTCAAACATTCGTTAAAATCATTGAGAAACCCTACTTAAAGTGTAAATACTGTATGGGGAAATTTATAACAACAAAATAAGTGTTAATTCTGTTTATTTGAAGTTTTTTTAACTGCCTTCCATGTCGAAAATCGCACCGTTGCAAATCACTAACAGAAACATTAGTGTTGCCTTCTAGGAAACCAACCATATTAATTTCCTCGTTCAATTAACCCTCAAATGCATGAGTTATATTCACGTTTTCTAAATAAAACTAGGTTTTTCTTTGTAACACAGAAAACCACTAAAAAGTGAATTAAATATTAATAAACTACTAAATATTAGCAATTAGATTCCAAATATGGTTGTCGTTCAAAATGTTATATCAGGGTTTAATTTGATGATATATACAAATATGTTAGTGTGCCTAAACGCATCAATATGCATTTGAGAGTTAATTTGTTGTGTATCAAAACATTCAAAGCTCTTTAAGCATAGGAGGTAAAATTAATTACATAGAAACTAGAAGAGCTGTATAAACCAGCCTACCGGATTCTTACCGACTAAAAACCATCTTTTGCTCCGGGATTTCCTATACACTTTGGCTTTTCGTATACATCAATATAGTGACTTCTTACCCATCGACTTTCCTTCTAATCCCTATGTCGTTATATCTAGTACATTTCTCTGACTAATGGTTTATTCTTCAATTCCTTCTCTTTTGTGAACGGTTGTACCGGTTGTGCCCCGAAAAGCTCTCCTAACAACACTAAGAACTTTTTGGGCTCTGCTACCCATTTGGGGCCTTTGAAATTGCCTGCAGTTGGCCATCCCATGCCACGTATCACAGAGCACTGAAGTCACCCAGCTGCCAACCATACTCTCGACCTTTGTTTAGTCTAATTCTTGGTTCGAGTCCTACATGTCCTCTTACATCAGAGCTACCTTGTTACCAAGGGATCATCCGTTGAGTTTTTGGACACACATTCATATGTCAGTTTAGAGGTTATGGTCGACTGCGCTATAAGAACTGCTTTACTCGAAACCTGACTCCCAATTAGGAGATTTAATGCATGAATCAGTATCCATCAGAACTTCTACTTGGTAAATCAAGGAAATGTAGAGTACACCAAACTTTACACCATTTTAGAACCAAAGCCATACTTTGTATTAATAGGAAAGAAAATATATGCTATCGGCTTTTTAACTTTTGTCTTAACAAAACTTTTATTTCAACAACAACTGAAGACAAACATAGCATGTTTAAAGTGTGAAAACGACATTTGAAGTCGCCAGTTCGCGAGTTCTAGAGCTAGTTTACTTTTGAACAATATTAGCTTAAAACGGGTTAAATAGATTTTGTATCAAAATTTTTTAAATACAAAAAAATTATCTAATATCAGGTGTCCAACTTTGCTTCCGCCGTTTTTTTCCAAAATTAAAAGCTTTATTGCGAAAAAGTGCTTACAGATGTATTATTCAAAGTATTGTCCGTCGCTAGCGACAACTTTCTCCCATCTTTCCGGCAATTTTCGGATCCCGGCTCGAAAAAAGGAGTCCTCTTTTGACGCTATCCATGAAGCAATCCATTTTTCCAATTCTTCGAAGGATTGAAAATGTTGATCTGCCAGGCCGTGTGCCATCGAACGGAATAGGTGGAAGTCAGAAGGGGCGACATCTGGGGAATACGGCGGGTGGGGCAAGACTTCCCATTTCAGCGTTTCCAGGTACTTTTTGACCACTTTTGCGACGTGAGGCCGAGCATTGTCGTGTTGGAGGATGACTTTGTCATGTCGCTCTTGATATTGTGGCCATTTTTAAAACGTTGAAACCACTCCCGACACGTTCTTTCACTCAGAGCAGCATCACCGTAAGTATCTGAGAGCATTCGATGCGCTTCAGCTGCATTTTTTTTCGAAAAGCAGAAAAACAGAAAAGTAAAACTTCCCGCAAATGGCGAGAATTGGGCACATAAACGGACATTTTCGAGCATGAATAATACGAAAACAAGAACAACTGTCACTGAAACGGCGATGACAATTCGTTAGGCACTGTCCACACTCACTTTAAAGGCATTACCATCTATGTATTTCAACCAGCCTCAGACGGTACAGCCACCTATCGGAAAACGGCGGAAGCAAAGTTGTACACCTGATATTTATGGAAAAATACAAAATTATAACTCTTTGATTTTATTTAACCATTATTAAAGAAACAGGGTTTTGATCAAACGCGCCCAATTCATTCGTAGACTTCATTTAGAACACAAATAATTGGAAATTATTTTGGGGATAACAGAAAAATGTTTGTAATTTGCTTTGAATTTACTTCTAAAAATATTAATTTGTTGGTGCTTACTTAAATTTAACCCATAAAATAATCGTAGCTTTTGCAATAAGTTGGCAAATAGGTGAAGTTGCTCTCAGGCAAATTTGGGGTCGAAAGGGTTAGCGCTCTCCCCACTGGCTGAGATCCTCTGATTAAAATAAAGATAAACACAATAGTTACTCTTTAACTTTTTAGAATACAAGTAATTCCTTTAAACGTTATAAAGGGGAATACTTGTTCTAAAAATATGGTTGCAATAACTTGACAATCTCTTTTTTGCAAATTTACTACGCTTCTCGTTGCTGTGAGGAGTGTTTTTTGATGTACGACAATGGTGTCTACATTAAAAATTCATTACACACATATCAAATCGATTATGGAAATTTGTATTCGCCAACGACACAGGAATATTGTGTACAACGACACAGGAATAATGTCAACTGAAATGGCATAACGGCCTGGCAGCAATAACGGAGCGCGTGCAAATTTACCAAATTTGCAAATGCGCAATCGATGTTCGCATTCGCGACGCTTATTTGTGTGCAGTGTGTTCGCATTGAATGGATATTGATTTGTGACATATGCAAAAAAGCGAAATCGAATATCAAAAACCTACAAACGCGTGAAATCTTGTTACTCATTCAGCGAACCCTTTGCGACGCGCAAAAAATTAAGCCATACATTTCTGACATTATGAAGTCATTATCGTTGAAAAATTGCACCGACCAAATGTGAAGTTATAGCATCGTGAGCCGCCATTATTGAAATTGATTCATGACACGCCGAAAAAAGTGGGCGGCACCTTGCGGCTGCCATCATTTTTAATGACTTTTTACCCTGCAAAAATTTTAAAATTGGCAAATTGCAATTTAAAGATTTGCCCGAATGCAATTCCGAAAAACGCCCACTTTTTATTATGTCCGATTTGTCGATTGCGAATTTTTTCGCGCATGGATCGATTTATTGCTGCATCTTGATTTGCTTGATTGTTTTGCTACCCTAACCTCAAATTGTGAGCCCTGATATCTTTGAGTAGACAAATACCTTCCACAGTGCTGTGTGGTGTGTAGCCCTTTCCATGATTTTTTACAATTAGAAAAATGCTCTTTAAATACATTTAGCTGCACGTTGGCACACCCGGAAAATGTTTTTTTTTTGTTATGCAGCTACACGCAATTCTGTGAAAGGGTTAAATGCGTCACTGGCGTTTCTAATGTGCTTAAATTTTATTGCCTCTGATTTTAAATTGTCTATAAAGTTTCATGATTTACTTGCTATGTCCAATGGGCGTTTACAGCTGAAATTATTATGTAACCACTTTTCAACCCTTTTTCGCGACCGACATTAGTTGCCGACTACTATATTTCCCACCCGAAGGGGACGAACGGTGACTGGGCGCAGGTTTCCACGCTTGTCATATGTTAAGATGTTTGGCCACTTGGCCGTTTAAGTGTTAAATGTTGTTCGATTCGATGCGACCAAAATTTCTACTCACTGTGAAAGTTTACTGGGAAAAAATTAGTCTGGTATAACTTTATTTTTGTGATTTTTTTAAGCAAACAATTTAATGTTTTTTTTTTACAGTCACACTCGAACTAAATATATTAAATACCCATAATTGTTCTCAGTTTTCTATTTCTATATATCTAGAGTTTTTTTTTTGTAAGGTGATTTATAGTGAAATTTTGCGCTCAAACTTTTTCCCATACACACTAACCCTCAAAAATCAAGTTTTGTAGGAGATTTTAGTACCAATTTTGATTAAGTACGAAAAAAACACTTAAACACATTTTCAGTTTTGGCTTAATTCTGGCGTTGAAGTTAATTTCTGAGCTTTGATGTATTCAGAGACCTATAGTAGAATTTTATGGCGAATATTTTTGTGGCACATATTATCCTTAAAAATTCCTATTTTACAGGACATTTTTGGCATTTTAGATAAAAGGGCCAAATTGGCCCATAAAAATAGCAGCTACAGGGTTAAAATGCTCCGCAAAAATATTCTATGTAGTATTTTACCTCAAATTGCTGAACACATCATATACCTAAAATGTGAGGTTACATGGTTTTCGTATGCCGATTCACCATAAGAATGTGCAAAAAGGGGAAAACTTTGGCCCCAACTAAAAAAAATTCAGATGTAAACTTTCAAAATGCCGATACACGTATATTTTTTTTGGCCCCCTCCACCAGAATCCGTTGTCAGAACCTTGTTATTTGTTTTTTGTGTTGTGCAGTGATATTAGAAAAGTAAAAAATTTCATTATTTAAAGTATTAGGTTAGGTTACGTACCGGGCTAAGCCAATTTACCTGAGGACTTGGCATATCCCTGTAGTTCCTGTCGGCAGACAAAGAATTTATCCTATCGAACCATTTGCTCTTCCAGATAAAACTCAGAAGGTTCGAAATTTTAATTCCACCTGTGTTAAGTGTGACTCCAGGTACTGAAGTTAGAAAGAAGTGAACCTATGTGTAGTTTACTCGCTGCTGTTGGATCCTATTAACCTCCCTCCGTTTGCGTTTATGTTTGATCAACTGATTATCATTTATCTTCGGCTCCTCCATCTTCCCAGTGATCCTATCGCTGCTACCACGATTCCATACATGGCAGTAGTTTTTATTGTCCCTTGTACGACAATCTGTACATGGCCGTGTCTTTGCTTTTCTCCACAACTTATCAGCATGAAAATTATTTTCTGAAAGAATTTTATTGTCACACTAACAAATCACAAGTGAGCTCTTAACTGCACATCAAACGATTCCATTGTCCTAGACAACTGAAGTACTAGTACGTTACTGGTGCGCACCTCACCTGTCAGCAACAACCCTCAACGAACACCATCAGCAACAGCAGCAACGCAAATCCCTTCCATTCTTTACAAAACAACAATTTTAATGAAACCACAAAAATTCTAAATTCACTACGCATCACACTTAAATGTCCTGTTCGGCGACGAGTGAGTGCAGGCAGCGTCTGAAAATTTCAAATTAACTCGAAAACCATGACAACACCTACGAATATTTTTGAATAATTGACAAACACCCACTGAGCCTTTGTGTCTTTTATGGCTTTGCGCTGCTTCGCTCTTTGGCCAACATTCGATATGGGCGACTTTGCAAGCGGCCCTGCGGTGCCATCCAGCGATCGGCAGCATGTGACACAGTGTCTTTGTGTGCACATGTGTGAGTGTGTTTGTGCTGCTTAATCCTTTTGACAAATACGCTGGCATTCGTGCAATTGTATTTCGTTGGCTGAAACTCTTTTCTGTTTGTCATTGATAAAAATTTCATTCATTGTTGAGAGTTTGACGGCATTGTGTTCGTGTGTAGACGAAATGTGTGTTTGCGCTGGTACTGTCTGAAGTGTAGCGTACAACAACAGTCCCGAGAGGCTATTAACAGGACATGCTCAATAATTTTTTCAGAACTTAGTTGAGTTCTGTTTGCATACGAAAACTGAGGATTGAGGACTCGTTTGCGTGCGACTGGCATTCAAGTATCGCCCAGTTGGAATCACTGAAATGGAAAATGGGCAAACAGGCGTAGGACTTCTGGACATACATGGAAAATACATGAATAAAGTAAGGTTTCTATATGGTAAGGAATAGTGTTATAGTTCTCACAAGTCATACCTGAATTGTATTTTTTTTAATTTATTTTGAGTGCTTGTTTTAAAAATCGTTACTGACATTTATTTGTTATTCAATTCACTAAATGTTGTTGTACGAAGGATATTAGCGAATATGTTTTGAACGAATTTTCAGTTGTCGAATTCACAAATTTAGATTTTAAACTTTTCAGTGCTTTATTACATGAAACTTCTTTGGTCTTTATGGTTCTAAAACTGAAAATTTTTGGTCTTAAGATTAGTTTTAAGTATTGAAAGTATTTTTAAATAAAAACAATTGAATGTTTATATTTAAAACAAAAACGTGTACACCATTTTGAAAGTCTCCTCACATAGTAAAGAAACAAAGAATTTTTTATTTTTAACCTCAATTCAGATAATTTAAGTAATGTATCAAAAATTTGGTTAACTAATTACACCGTGCGACAGCATTTTTCACACCGGGAATCCATATGTGCGTGAAACCAGACCATTCATTACTCTAACTTTATTGGAAGCTGAAGCTACAACATGAAATTTGAACTGTAGATACATCTTGAAAAATTAACCTCCGCTAAGACAGGATTTTTTGAACTTCGGGGTGTAAAGGGGCAAAACATGTGTTAAGGTGTTGTATGAAGAAAAGGGATTTAAGACTTCGAACTTCCTGGAAATACTCTAAACCAAAAATAATCCGACACGTATTTTATAATTTTTCGAAAATCAAAATTTAGCTGGACCAATAATGGGTTAAGATTTGTTTAAGGGTAGACTCGAAAAAACATGAACCGATAGGCCTATTGACTTCAAAAATCGTACAAAATTCTTGAAATAAAAAACAATTATACGCGCGTTTCTCATTATTTTCAAAATCGAAATCGGGTTAAAAGTATGTATGGAGAAACAATTTTTTGAGCCTTTTGACTTCAAACTTGGTGAAAGTACTTCTATAGTAAAATAACTCGATATGTGTTTTCCATTTTTCCGAATATTAAAATCGGACGGGGTCAACGACCGGTTAAAAGTTTGTATGCCGAAACTGTAAAAAAACGGTCTTCAAACTTTGTGAAAGTACTCTAAGTGAGAAATAATTTGCCACGTGTTTTTCACTTTTTTGAAAATAAAAATGTAACAAGGTCAACAATGGGTTAACAGTTTGTATGGAGAAACACGACTTTTGACTTCAAACTTAGACAAAAATCAGTTCAATCAGGAAATAATTAAAATGTGCTTTTCATATTTTTGAAAATCGAAATCTACCATGGTAAACTAAGGGTTAAAAATTTGTTTAGAGTAAATGTGAAAACTCATGATTTAAAGGACTTCACAGTTTTTAGAACCACTTGACATCAAAGATAATAGTTGACATATGTTTTTTTTAAATAAAAATCTGACGGGGTCAACAATGCGTTCACAATTTGTATCGGGTGAAACAAGAGAGCTTGCGTGCGAAGCCGCGGGGCCCAGCTAGTTTTATATAAAAAATCCTCACCATTGGACAGAGCGACTTCTTACCTTAGGCAGACGGCAGCTATTTCTGGTTAGCGTTTCGTGTTTCCGATTTGACCTTCGCTGCTGTGGCATCACGGTGCACATTTGCAAAATCAATAAAAGGTGAAAAAATGATAAAAGTTCAAAAAAATGAAAGGAATTATTCTGAAATGAAGTAAAATTGCAACTCATCTTTCGCATTAAACTCACACACACATTCATATATAGTGCGAACATTCACACACACACACGCATGCAAACACATTGGACACCATAAATTAACACTCGACGCACTTTGTTCGCACTCGGCCACTGTGTTCATCAATTTTAATGGACACCGCCACCAGCGGCGGCCACACAATTTCCCAACTGTGGGAATCCAAGCAGACGCGCTGTCTGGGGCAGCGTCTCCAACGCGCGTTCCGTGTCTTGGACGAGTTCGCTTTCGGATGCTGGCGCACGATATCGGCTAAAGTGGCTGATGTTATCGCTGGCACATTTCGTACGTCGCATTACTGAGCCGCCAACTGGCATGAGGCATCGCGGTGTGGTTATGTTCGAGCGCGCCAAAGGCCAGTTTTCAGGCTTTTAAGGCTTTGATGCGCGTGGGAAAATGTAAGGCAGTGGACACAATTCTGCCCAATGCGAGCACAGAGTATTTGCATTGTACAGCAATATTTGCGTTTCTGAGAGTGATGGCTTCATTTTGCCGGTGCGTCTCGTCATGACTCAAGAAGACAGCAAAACAGTGAGGATTGTGGTTGGTAGCCTAGTGAGGATTGCATGGAAGAAAGATGTTTCAAACACCAACCAAACAATGTAGCTTCTCGTCGTCAGTCGTTTGAGGTTTGTGGAATTGGACCTGAATGTGTGGTACTCTATGAGAGTTTTGTTAGGAGTTTGCAATTGTCAGTGAAAACCAGCCGATCAACCTGTTTGTAAAACAGGAGAAAACAAGGATTCGTATTCAATACAACAGGTCAACAAACGAGAATTTGACATTTTTTAGGTAAAATAATTTTTACAATGACGGTGCAATAGGTGTAATCTATAAATCTGTCTAGAAACTAGACCGATTTGACATCTATTTTCCCTGGCTGTGAATACGTTCATCATTAAAAAAGCGTCGAAGACAACTGAGAAATTGATTCAGGACCTCATAATAAGTTTGAAAAGAGTCCTAAGTGCTGCTTATCTGTCACTGTGCACCTGGACTGCCTCATTTTTCTTAAAGACACAGTCCATGGTTCTAAGCAGAGTTGCCGCTTTTGGTTTTTCGGACCAAAATTGTTCAGATTTTTTGTTTTTGTCCACTGAACCTCTTAACAGTATTTGGTCGGAAGTTTGGTCGGACAACATTTTTTTAAGTAGCAACACTGGTTCTAAGTATGTTGAACACGTCTGCTTGGAAAACAATGGCATATCTTTTTAAGGAATGAACATTTGTATGTTGTAATTTTCAACGGCTCACTAGCATCCGAAACAAAATCAGATTTGAATCTATATGTAGAGGTTCTCAAGTTCCTGTGAGGCTTGTCAGTGGTCTCAATCGGATCTTAAGATCCTTGCCATCACTTGGATACTTCAAGGTTATTAACGTATATTGCGATGCTTAGCTACTTTCTCAGAGTTTTTTCTGAATCCCTCCCTTATGGACTGAAAAGACGAAATGTGTTCAGTGAAAACTTCACTTCTTCTAACAAGTTGCCAACAACCAGAAAAGTCCTTTATTTGACTTGGTTTGAGAAAATTAAAAAAACAGAATAGCTTTTGAGAAAAGACGGTAACCACATAAGCCACAGCTTTATCCATAATCTGAAGAAAACAGAACACTCCTTCATGCTTTCGTTCGGGCGTTTACAGTTGACTAATCCCAAGTCGACTTTCGAATTTAAATGTTATATATTCTGAATATTCTTTCGACTCACTGTCTGCCAGAAAATGCATTAATGGCCGTGTGGCACATGTCAGAGACAGCGCCATTGTTGCAGATATGCCTCACCTGCCTTAGCCGTGTCTTCCTTGTGTCCCTTACTGCAGCAACACATCACAGTGCGTTTCTTCCACTTGTCATTCCATTAATTTTCTCATTTGTTTTACACAATTTCACAATTTTCTAAACGCCAGAAAGAGAAATCAAATACATTCATGCCAACTCGCATGTATGAAAAAAAAACCGCCTTGTCTTCCGCTCGTTTTGATGGTTTCCTAAGTGAGCACACAGTGTCTTGCTTCTATTATTATTATTTTTTTGTTTTCTTTACACATTTTCCTCGCATATCCTTTTGACGCCCTGCTGTGTCTTTGTTGTTAATGCACGTTCTGGCGTTCTTTTCATTATGTTTCACCATTTCTCCGCTCCATTCATTTCATTTGGTATTTCTTTAGTTTCATTTAGTTCAGTCATTCTTACTATTTTTTTGTTGGACACAATGTCCTTTTTGTACACCTTCGCACACCTTTTGTCCGACTGCTGCTCTGCGTCTATCTATCTGAGTGTGCGTTTGTCTGCGGCTCGAAAAGGACAATGGGAGCCTCTAAATTAAAAATTCATTCAACCGGCAGCTGAGCCCGAAAACAAGGTGCCGCACATACGACAAACGTCGCCGTGCTGTCTGCTCCTGCGCCGAGACAGACGGCCGGACAGTCGTTCAGCCGTTCATTTTGGTGGCATTGTTGTTTTTGCTGTTGCGGCCATTGTGCTGGAGCAAGTTCTGTAACACCTTAAAGCGGATTATGGCATTTTGACACTTTCTTGGCTGCGTTTCGAACACCTCCGCGCGACGGGTCGCAGTGCGAGTGCGCGGCTGGTGCTCGGTGCTCGGTCATTCAGCAATTCGTTGGGCCTCGACAAGCCAACGAGTGCGAAGGAGTTTGTGACCTGATCAATGATCGCCCGGGTTGGCGGGTGAATGAAATTGCACAAAGTCAATTATTTGCGTCTTTTCGGTCTTTTCATTTTTATTGTTCGTCTATTGTTCAATTCGGCATCTCTACTGCATTGACACACTTCTCGTTTTTGTTGTAGTTTCTCAGAAAGTCTTTCGGTTTTCTTTTTGTGGGCCAACGTACCTAATAACTAGTGTGAGAACGGGTTCGGACAGTTCTAGGGGGCGGTACCAGAATCATACAAATTTTGGACAAGATTACATTCTAAACCTTGAGATGGTTTTTCTAGATTTCGTTGAAATAAATAAATCAATTAGTTTTTGTGAAAAAAAAATATATAATCAAAAATGTACGTGACAAAATGTATATAATTTTGTTGGCATTTACTATGGTAGATTGAAAAATGTGTGAATTTATTTAGTTATTCTTTTGTATATTTATTTACATTTATTATATGTGAATGAGAATGACTTCTAATGAAAGAACTAAAAATGTATTAAGTTTTCAAAAATTCACCCAGCACTTTTTACAATTTTATAAAAATACTTATGTATGTAAGTTCCAAAATCCTCGTTTTATTTGGCATTTCCTGTATTCCTTATAATTGTGATCATACTAAGACTATGACTATGACTATGACTATGACAATGACAATGACAATGACAATGACAATGACAATGACAATGACTATGACTATGACTATGACTATGACTATGACTATGACTATGACTATGACTTTGACTATGACTATGACTATGACTATGACTATGACTATGACTATGACTATGACTATGACAATGACTATGACTATGACTATGACAATGACAATGACAATGACAATGACAATGACAATGACAATGACAATGACAATGACAATGACAATGACAATGACAATGACTATGACTATGACTATGACAATGACAATGACAATGACAATGACTATGACTATGACTATGACTATGACTATGACTTTGACTATGACTATGACTATGACTATGACTATGACTATGACTATGACTATGACTATGACTATGACTATGACTATGACTATGACTATGACTATGACTATGACAATGACTATGACAATGACAATGACAATGACAATGACAATGACAATGACAATGACAATGACAATGACAATGACAATGACTATGACTATGACTATGACTATGACTATGACTATGACTATGACTATGACTATGACTATGACTATGACTATGACTATGACTTTGACTATGACTATGACTATGACTATGACTTTGACTTTGACTATGACTTTGACTATGACTATGACTATGACTATGACTATGACTATGACTATGACTATGACTATGACTATGACTATGATATGACTATGACTATGGCTATGACTATGGCTATGACTATGACTATGAATATGAATATGAATATGACTATGACTATGACTATGACTAAGACTAAGCGCCAGACTTAATTATTTTCCAAGTATCATCAATACAACAGCGACTTGAGCGACTTCTAAATATGTTTAGGACATTTTTCGTTTCTTCACATAGGTTTATAATTTCTCAGTTTATATCTGAACAGACGCTTTGTCCATAAAATTCTGGCCTCTTCAGATCAAACGCCGCTTTTTGTATTTTTTCACCTCGCTAAGTTCTCCTGTCCAACCCGGCAGTGCCGGCTGTTTGGGGCAACGGTTTTGCGCCTGAAAGTATGCAATATCTCACATGTGGCTGCTCATTTGCATAATGGTGTAACATTTTTCTTCGACGTAGAGCAAAACATCTGACAAAGGAGCAACGCACAAGTTCTCGCTCCGTTATCACACAGGCAAATCGAACCGAAATCCATTGTCGGCGCCGAAATCGTACACGTACTTCCATTTGTGTCGCCCACCAACGGGCACAGGACAATAGCGAGCAAAAATCCCCAAAAACCTGCCAAAGGAATTTTTTCAAATGGCTGAAAGGCGCGTCGAAGAAAAGCTGAGGCGAGCTGCAAGGAAAAGCGCACGCGTTCGCATTCGATTTTGTGCTTTGTGCAAGCGCACAGCCTTCCAGATGTGGGTGGGGAATGGGAATGGGGCTGAGTAATCCTTAAAGAAGCGTGATTAGCGGTGTGGCAGGAGTTGGCTGGGAAGGCGAGTGGGGGTTTCTCTACTTTCCTCCTGTTGTTATTGCATTTTGTTGTGGACAAACAAAGCGTGAAATTGATGAGTTGTCAAGGATACTTTTATGCGTTTGTGTACAGTTTTGCATGAATGGAATTTTCTTTAAATTCGTATGCATAAATACTTTATCCGCTTCTGGCGCGCACAGTGCAGTTCAATCGATATATTCGGAAGAGAGTTCAAAGAAGTGTTTGGTAAATACAAAATTGATGAAGCAAAGAGACTGAAAATATTGACGAGGCCATGGACTAGAGTTCTAAAAGCCTTAGTTAAAGATTTATAATTACAGTATTACACACAGAAATTGAGGATTTGGTGCGACAAAACTGCGTAAGAAAAAAATGAAAATATTTCTATTGTCTTCTAGTTCTCTTCAGTCTTACAAATAATCGATTATTTCATTTAGAGAATTCAATTCAGAAAATCCTTCTATACTCGTATTGTCATCGGCTAATCCTTTCTGCGCTTCCTAGAAAACCGAAACCGTTGGTCGGGGCACAGCTTTGCGGTGGCCATTCCATCAGCTGATTACGCATCGCCGCTGTGTCTTTTGTCTGCATTTGTCATTTTTATCAGTTTGCGCAAATCTCAAGTGCCGTTCGATTGTTTTCGCTTCGATGTTCTCCCATGCCAGTTGTCAATCAGTCGATGTGCGTTTTTTCTATTTGTGTATTTAGATTCAGTTTTTTGTGCGTTTGTCTCCCTGGGCGCGTTAGCCTTGCTACGGTTTTCTGTTCACATGTCGTCTAACAATATTTGCAATCTGTTGTTTTGTGCAGTGTTCGGCAGCCTTCTTGGAAGACAAGAATGCTCGCAATTTCAGCTAACCGTGTTTTTTTGCGGCCTAACAATTGTCCTAATCTTGTAATGATCTGTCGTGAAAGATGTAGAAAGTATCAATTGCCAGGGGCTGCCGCTGCGCGAAGCGGTCAATTGTCATTTGGCGGTTGACAACAGAAAATCCATCGCTCAAAGGACGATGCCAATCGCGATTTCTTATGCTACGAGCACATGTGAGTGTTGTTGAAAGAAGTTCGACGAAGATGCAAGCAAGATGGAGTTACACGCCAGATGGATTCTTGGTTAATATGCGGAAAAATCGTTTGTATTTATACTTCGAATATTAGAGATTTCGATTTGGCATTTTTTGCCTGTTGTGCTCAAGTGAATCAGTTTTTGCGACAGTTTGGTTAAAAAAAATGCGAACAAAATGGCTGCGATTGCTGCGAACTTAGGGTTTGAAGTGGTTACAGGTAATGTTACTTCCTCTGCGCGAAATATTCGAACTCTCAACCCAACTCAATTCTTGCTTAAAAGATAATCACATACAACCTGCTTCACGCGTCATGACGAGACGAAACACTTTCTTTGTAGATGTTTCGCTACTTGGACATTAAGGCATTAATTATGACAGAATTAAATAAATTTTGCCATCTATCTGCAAATTTGTTACTGACATTTTTTTCAAAGCCACGGAAATTCCATTAAACGAAACCTTTTTTATTAAGATTGCCAGATGAAAGTTTTGATTGGGGGCCACAATCCAATTTCTATACAAAGGTCTACTTTTTCGACCTTTGTACCTTGAAGTGGGATTAATGGATGCAATTACTAAATGGAAAATTATGAATGAACGGTGCATAGGAAAATTGATTTAGCAACGTCTGGTATGTTTTTGTTCCGTCCATACGGAGGACTAAATAAAAGTAATTTGGAATTAACACATCGCACACGCACTACAAAAGTGACACAACTCAAAATTTTTCATTTTCGGGTTTATGTGTTAAAACTGTGCACAATACATAAATCTACCAATCAGCAAAAGCTCAGTATATTTTGTTGTTGTTAACTGTTGCAAAAATAGGTTAGCAGCCTGATTCTGTGCATTCTTGACAAATTTTTTATCAAGAAATTTTGTCAAGATTTTTATCAAGCAAAAGCTTTGCTCGTATTCTGATCCAACATTGATAAAGTAAAAAGCTCATTTAATTCAACATAAGGTGAATATGCGACAGTTGTTAAATTGTCAAAAAATAAGACAAACAGTTTAAGTACAGTAAGTTTTGCAAAAAAAAACCGGCCTTGATAGCCCAGCGGGTACGCGCTGGCTTCTCACACCGAGCGCCCTTGGATCGAATCCTGGCTGGGCTGGAAATAAGTTCGTGCGTTTTTTTCAATAGTTTCATCACAATAGGCGCTTTTTGCATACAAAAAATAATTCGTGGGAGGTAACGGCATTTTTTTTTATTTTCTCTGATGTAAAAGTGTAAACATGCACAATTCTTCCATTTTCAATAGGCAAAATTTCAATTTGTATGCTGTTGTCAATAGCATTCAAACTTTTGACAATTTATCAAGAAAAGAGCTTTTATTTTTGGGATAGAATACCGATTCTTGACAAATAATAAAAACTTGACAAATAGTCAATATGGTGAATTTATCAAGTGTACAGAATCGGGCTGTAGGTCTCTCTTCATGTCAGAAGTTTGATGCTATTTGATCGCTGCAGCTCAATGTAAAAGAGTCCTAACTCAAATTGTGTCACTTTTGACGAAATGAAATTTTTGTTAAAGTTAATTTGAAGCAAAATTCTGACAAAATTTGTATTGATTTTTAATTATTAAAATTAATTATGAATTTTCAAAATTTTTCTTTCAACTTTTTAACTGTTATTTATAATTATTAAATTCAGAAAAAGTGGCATAACTTGAAATAATTCGATAATTATTGAATTAAAATATCATCAAAGCAGTCACAACTCAAAATTTTGGATTTTCTAGTGTAAAATTAAAAAAAAATTCTTGCAACTTATCATAAAGCATAATCTGTAAGGATTTTCTACTGAACGGTCTATACGTTATTTAAAAAAAAATTTTATTTAGCTCAAAAACAGTTTTTTGCGTTTCCTGAAAAATCAAAATTTTGAGTTGTGTCACTTTTGTTGTGCGTGTGCGACATTTCCAACTAAAATGTTGTTGCTACAACAGCGTTGTGGTATAAAAGTGTATTGACATTAATCAAAGTAATTATTGGTTTATTGGTGGATGTGACGATTGGAAATAGTTGACAGACTCGTCAACTCATTCATTACGAACCATATTAACTAATTTATTTGTTTGTCATTAAGAAATTTTTGTTGTCACAGTATGACTGACTGAGACAACAGAAAAATTTCATATGAATCGTTTACAGAACAAGAGTACGGAGAATGGACATGGCTCATCTATGTTGAATGAATCGATCGAATCAAACTGAAAAACTCAAACTTGTTTCATAACGCCTCAGCTTTTCCAGATTGCTCTAGATTTCTATTTCGCCTGGACTGTTCTATGATCCGCACATCCATTTTATTTGCATTTTTGCATTAAGTATCGCGACATATTTTTCCACTTCTGACAATTTTGAATAAGTCATCAAATTCACTCGCAACTAAACTCCTTGACACGCAATTTCTATGCAAATTTCCCTAACTGCGGCCCTGTTCATGCACCTTTGTGCATGCAGTATCGATTACACTCGTCAGCAAAGTGTCAACGATCAGTGATCGCAACTGTCAGCCGTTGTGCTGTGGCGCCGCGTCCGCGCCCCATGAAAAATGGGCTTGAACCGTGTGTGTTGTTTTTGTATCTGCGATTTTAAATTTTCAATCCGCTTTTTGCTATATTTTCCAATTGATTTCATATCGCTGCGTCGTGTTTTCTGCACCGTTTCTCCCCATTTTATGCGAAACAATTGCGAAATGCTACAATTGCACAATGGCCAAAGCAGGCAAAGATTGTTTTCGATTTGCTGCAGTTGATTTGCACAAAGAAAAGGCACAATTTCCGCTGTGCGGGCAAAATGTAATGAGAAAAGCGCAATCGTCGCGGCCGGGGGAACTGAAGACTGCAGCCGGAAGGCAGCAGAGCAGCGAACAAGCAGCAAAGAAAGCAGAAAATTTGCATAGCTCCCTGCATAGCCGCTGCTGCTTTCTCGCAGCGAAATGTACAAAACGGCACAAAAACTTACAAAAGATTCATTGTGTTTTATCTAAAATTGTACCTGGCAGTCGTTGCCGATGCTGTCGGCAGCGTTTGCCACGAACCGTTAGCGACGTTTTCATTTCCAGCCTGATTGCGCCCGGCCGCATCTCATTTCCACTCCCCTCGGCGCGCGGCCCCTTGTGCTGTGCATTGTTTCGCAACATTCTTGCCAGGTTTTGCCCGATTCATTATTTATGACTTTCCGATATTGTGTCCGCCTCTTGTGGCGCTTCGCTGCCCCTGTGCCGTCGTTCGCAATTGCAATCTAATCGAAATGAGCAACGAACGGTTGCAACAATTGTCGAGCAAGAAGCTGCCCGCCCGACAACAAAAGTGCAAATTCCACATTAGTGTGGCAAAAGGGTTAAGCCCAGTTAAAGTAGAGCAATGTTTAAGTGAATTGTGTGGAGTTGTTGCAAAAAGGAGAATATAATGAAATATAAAAAAAATTAAGAGTGAAGCAATCTAACGGTTACACAAATTAAAATGCAAATGTGATTAGGCTTCGAATATTTTGTTAGATAAGAATATTTCATGACAAAAATAAAAGAATTTGGAAATTTGAAAACAATTACTAAATAAATACTTGGGATATATTTAAGTTTTTATAGAAAAGTCTACCTTATCTTTATCCGACCAGCAAAACTTGATGTTAACCCTTTCCGGTCAATTTCCGCATTTCTTGAGATAAATAAATTTCTTTCAAAATTGTTCTTTCAACATTTTTACTCTCATTGGTCCGCAAAGGAGTAGTTTTTTAAGTTTTATTAAGAATTCATTTTTTTTTTAAGAAAACATAAATTATAACAACAAAAAATCAAAACGTGATTTCATTTTGATCGATTTCATTTATATATATAAATAATTGAGTAACATTTATTCGGCCTTATATAATCGTTTTTGTTGTTGCAAAGCTCTTTTCTCCTCAATAAAACACAGAATGAATTAAAATTCAGATAGCTTTACTGAAAGATACTGAATATAGCTGATTATTATTATGGTAGTGGGAGTGGCAAGTACGCATGTCTAACCTGTGTCTGTGCAGTAAAACACAAACTCGTCTATTACGATATATCGTGGGAAGCTTTTCAACCCTTGTGGTCATTTGTACGATATATGGTGCAATTTTTTAAAGACTCTGGACAAATATTTAGAAGCAACAAATTTTAAATTCAATAAATTTTTTAAATCAACTGAGATTTATACTTTGAAATTGTTAAGCTTTTTGTTGCCAAAAAATATTACATATTTCAAAATTCCTCCGCAGAATCATCGTCATTTGCTTGTTTTTTAAATTCTTGCAAAAAGCTGCTTACAAAACACACTCATACTGTGTAGCCACCGCTATTATAATTTATATTTTTAAACATAATGATACAACATAACCTACTTAATAAAAATTAAACTGTCGTTTCATAAAAACTGCGCTCGCTGTCAAATAAAAAACCTAGAAAAATTGTACGATGTATCGTACAAATTTCCGAAAAGGGTTAAGATAAGTTTTTGGATAAAGTAAAAACGGATGAATGAGCAAACAGGAGAGCAACATTTAAGAGCATTAAGTTTCAAGATAAAAAGCGTTTAGTTCGCTAGGGTTAAGTTTCAGTAGCTGTTTCTTGTTTCTAGAGTAGAAAACTCAGCAGGGTCAATAAGGAACGAGAGGACTATATTTTGAAGTCTTTTTCTAGCCAGGGACGGATATTGGCATATGAAGTGTAAGACCATTTCTTCTTTTCCTTTCGAAAGACAATCACGACGCAATGAATTTTAGACCTAAACATGGCCACCCATTAGGCAGAGTCACGTGAGTTCAGTTTCAAAATGGCGCAGCGCAGTTGGACACATCGCCACTGTAACCAACCAACCAACCAACCAGATGAGTACAGAAATTACTGCGCTGATTGAATTCCTGTCTAGGTTGTGTAGCCGGTCAAATTGCCAGATTTGCTTGGTGATCTTGAGTGGAGAGTCGATTGGATCGACGCAAGGTGAGCATTATATTTCATCGATTTGAGCTGTTAATCTTGCTAGTTCAACGGTTTCATAGCAACCTGTAATGCCCCTATAACCCGGTATCCAGCAATTTGGATCTGTTTAGGAAGCACGGAAGAGATGAGCAGGAGACTTGATTGCTGGCTGACTGTATGAATAGACATTGCACAGATCGTTATAAAGAAATCACTTCGAGACATGTGCTATAGTCATGGCTTAAAAGACGCCGCTGTAGTCAGGTAGGCGCTTTAAGAGATCCCAATTTAATTTATTTGGAGCCGACTGCGTAAATGTCAATTGTGTCATTAGTCGATATCCTTCTCCAATTGATTCAGAGGAGGCACACATGTAGAATTTACTAAGAGCGCATATGGGAGCCAATAAAGCAGTGCGAAGAGTGGCTTTGTAAAAGTGGTGCGGTGGGCCCTAAAACGGTTGCCGTTCACTCTAACCTTGTCAATTGGTTTTTTGGTTCACACCTTTTGAATCGGCGTCATATATCGGTTGAATTCCATTACCATCACGAGCTCAGGACTGTAGAACATATTCTACGTCACTCGAGAGCTTTTTTGTTGCTGCAATTCAGGTTGTCCGTTGCTACAGTTCTACGTGGCAACACTCCCCATGCAGCCCACAACGTCGACCATCAACAATGCGCATTGTAGGCTGTCTTCTGCTCGTGCTGACGTTTTTTTTGTTGTTTCCACTCATTAAAATTATGTAAATGTTAGCAACTGTCATGATAAAAACTACAAACATTGCGCAGAAAAGAAGTAAAACGCACACGGGATAAAGACTGAAAACAAAAAGGGGAAAACAAAAAAATCCTGTACTCACTATTGCTGTGTTTCAAACAAAAAAAAATAAAATAATAGGGAAGAAGAAGCATCAGCGAACGAGAACCGCCATTGTTGCAAATTGCAATTGTTAATTTTTGCTTCGACAGACAATAAGCGGACTGCAACTGCAACTGTTGGAAGCTGAAAATGATGCAAGCATATTTTGCGGGAGGTGCCACTCTCTTCGAAGGGTACAAATTGGAGCAAAATGCAAGCAAACATGCAGAATTGCAGGCGGTAGGAGTGGCAAACAACGCGAAGAATGCGGCAAACTCGGAAGATTACAAATGTTGATTACAAATGTATGAGAACAATTCATGAAAGCCAACAACAACAACAAGTGCGTGTATACAAATGTCTGAATATAAACTTGTATACTTATGTTGTTTATATATTATGTACATATTTACGCACTTTATATGCGAATGGATAAGTGATTATATCATCTCAGATCGCTGGTGATAATTACGCTGTTGTTGTTGTTCAGTGGCGGATTCAGGGGGTCTTTTGGGGGTTGAAACCCCCGAAATATTAGGATCGACTTTAAAACTAAATACAAATCAAAAGGCATTTTATGAATATTAAAGAATGATTTTTTGAACCCACCCCCGAAATATTTTTTGTGAATCCGTCCCTGTTGTTGATACTTTCCAACACATTGCAACAAAATAACTAACCAAAGAGGAAGCAAACTTACCGGACCTAGTCTCTGTTTTCAATGTTTTCCAAAGAGCAAACAATTTTATTACGCAGTATCAGACCCAAACTTTGGCGGTTTCAACATTTTTCGAATCTGTTCGAAACCATATTTTGCACTAGCAATTTTTGTTTTTGGGGGGAGTATGAACCTTCCCTCCCCCTGCCTCTGTGTTCGCTACTGTATGCACATTGATTGTCCTGAATTAAGGATCTAAAGACCAAAGCAAAGCAAAACATGGATTAAGGTGTTGTATGAAGAAACGTGATTGATTTCAAACTTAGTGAAATAACTCCAAATCAAAAATTAATCGACATAATTTTTTCAATTTTCCGAAAATCAAAAGTTAACAGGCTAAACAATGGGTTAAGAGTAAGTTTAGAGAAACTGTGAAAACACATGAATTAACCTTTTCGACCCTAAAGTTTCCTGAGAGCAACTGCACCTATTTGTCATCTTATAGCAAAAGCTATGATTGATTGATTAAACCTACCATTGATATGGGCTTAATTTAAGTAGGCACCAAAAAATTAATATTTATGGAAGTGAATTCAAAACAAATTACAAAAATGTAACTGTTTTCCCCAAAATAATTTCTAATAATTTGCAGCGATACCAGGGAAAGTTTGTGTTCTAATTGAAGTCTACGAATTGGGCGCGTTTGATCAAAACCCAGTTTCTTTAATAATGGGTAAATAAAATTTAATAAGTGATAATTTTGTATGTTTTTATTAACCCGAATTAGCCCAGTGTTGTCATATGGCAACACACGATAGACATATTTTCAAACGATCATAACATACAAACGAATATAGATACCGTTACTTTGAAACACATTTTGAAGGCAGAATTGATCCTGCTTTCACTTAAAATTATTTGGGAAACAGTGCGTGTTTGTTTGTATAAAGTAGTGCATCGTAAAGTGAAGACATAATATTTAGTGCTAAAAAAAAGGGGCATGAAAAAGTAGGTAAATTTAGACCTACTTAAAATATATACTTATCATCTTGATCGCGTAATGAAATGTATGTCCCATAAGTATGCTATTCTGAAAAAGACTTTTTGTGATCTTTTTTGGAAGTTTTCTGTGCCTGTTGCCATATTTCAATAGGACATTCCGAGCGTCCTGTGGGCAGGATTAAAAAACGAATGATGCAGTTTTTTCATGTTGCATATAAAGAGTATGCTCCTAAAAAATCTTTTTGAAATTAGAAAAAAAATTTACGTGGGCTAATTCGTGTTAATATTAAATAATTTTTCTTTATTTAAAAACTATTGATACAAAATTTATTTAACCCGTTTTAAGGTTAAATTGCCGGCCTCGATAGTCAAGCGGGTAGCGCGCTGGCTTCTCATACCAAAGGCTCCAGGTTCGATTCCTGGCTCGGGCTGGTGAACAACTCATCTACTTCTATCGCTATCCACATGAAGGGAATGAGAATTACAAGAATCGCACAAGTGCGCTCTTGGCAGGCAATGGCAAAACCTCCAAGTGTGAACGAAAAACTGCCAATCGCCGTTCGGATTCGGCGTTAAACTGTAGGTCCGCTCCCCCCTTTCCCCATCCGCTTGAAATGTGTGCTGTAACATATGTTGGCAAAACAGTGTTGCATACACAGTTCAAAAACGGGTCAAATATGTGGTATCACAATGGGCCTTTCAGGCCTCCGAGTGTGTCTCTTATAGAGGCAGCCACCGCAACCTAACCTAACCTAAGGTTAAATTGTTCCAAAGTAAATAGCTCTAGAACTCTAACAAAGAGGCGTGGCGACTTCAAATGTCTTAGGAAAGTGTTTCATGATTGAAATACCAAAATGTATTATCGAGACGCAGGGTAAAACTCGGGATCGAAAGGATAAATTGGCCTATTGACATTAAAATTGGAGAAAATACTTGGAATCAAAAATAATTTGACACGTGTTTTAAATTTTTTTGAAAATCAAAATCCGACTAAAAGTTTATGTGGAGAAACATAATTTAACCCTAATTCCCAGAAGTGAGCCTCACAGTCTCACTAAAGATTTGAAATGGTAATAAATCCAAACGATTTTCGATTATATTATTTTATTTTATCCTCTAATGGAATGTTAGAGTTATACTGCATTTATAAATGTAACATTTTAGACAGTTTTGGTACTTTTTTTAAACAAATGTTTCAGTAATTTAGCTCATATAACCCTGACAGTCTTACTTCTGGGCTTACGTTACTTTTAAAATTTTTAAAATGAGGGTTAATGGTTTTTTACTTCAAGTTTAGTGAAAGTGCTCCAAATGAGAAATAAACCGACATGCGTTTTTAATTTTTTCTGAAAATTGAAAACTGACGGAGTCAACGATGAGTTAGGAGTTTGCATGCGGTCTACTGACTTCAAACATGGTATTCAAATATAAGTATTATTAACGGGGTCAATGAAGGGTTAAAAAAATATATATTTTGGTATCACTGACTTCAAATTCTCTGCTAGTTACGAATATAAGAAAAAATGAAAAGAATTAATTAGAGTCAAATATGGTTGTATTGATTAATTAAATATTTAGTATTGCTAAACGGTCCCAATTGCTTTTTTACTTGATTTTATACATCTAGACACTAAAAGTCATTTACAATTGAAATCTTTTGGCTTATTCGTGTCTTTTAAAAAAGTTCTTCTTCATTATTGAAGAACAGAGCGTTGTCTGGAATAATTTAGGGGATCGCATCCAAAAAAACAACAACTAAATAGTCCTTAATATAAAATGTTTAAATATCTCTGACCAACTTACCGGCATTTTTTTCCACACAAATTTCAATCACACATATTGTAAGCATTCATATTGCTTTGCAAACACACTGCGCGCTATGTACAACATTGTTTAAACGATTGTTGAAGTGACCTATTTCCTTTATTCAACTATTTTGCATTCATGTGCTTCTTCTTCTTTTCTCCATTCCTGCATTCTACGCGCACAGTCTGCGCTCAGACGCCATGTTTCATGAATAATAATCTCATTTTAATCAAATTAATTCATTTAAAACCATATCTAATTAACAACAAATTACGCAACTTTTTCTCCTCGAAGAGCAACTACAACAGTTAGTCGTCCTTTGCTGTGTTTTGTTGGTGAACAAATTTAATTAAAAGTGAAGTCCTTGACTTTCAATTGTGTCGAGCGTTCCGGCCTCTTTCTCAGGTCTCCGCTGCAGAACGGCGGCTCCCAACTGGTTTCGGCTGCTGCTGCTTCTTTTCGCTGCGCTTGCTGCAAATTCATGCATTGACTGCTTTGTTGTTTGAAAATTACCAACAACAATAGCAGAAACAACAGCGACAACAAAATATACGAATTTTCTAAAAACAAATCTAACAACAACTTTGTGCCCACGGTTTCATTCGAAATTCACTCATTCTCCCGGCCACGTTGGCGCTGCACTGTACGTCGGTGTCTGGTGGCAACGCCACCGTCAACGCACACAGCTAAACGACGAGGTGAAAGGCGCATAGAAAAAAGTAAAGGAGTCCTTTCTAGTTGAACACCTCGCCACGTCACGTAATGAATGAATTAAGAAATACATACAGACGCAGACACACAAACACACACGCACGCAGAGCAACATCAACCCCAGCAACAACAAATAATGCGCCTAGAAAAACCTGCAAACACACATGCAGGCAGCAGCAACAAAGGCGCAGCCATAATGGCAGCAAATGGAGTCGCTCCGGGCGACGGAGGACAGCCGCCTGCGACGAGGTGTGTGCTGCAAAACGGTGCCGACGGGTGGAGCTGGTAGACGAGCACCAGCACGAGGACAATCGCGAAAGCGAATCAGCGGAGCAGCACGAACACACACACACATTAACATAAAAATGGCATAATTAAAATGTGGTATCCTGGTTGCTGGCGGGTGTGTGGGAGTTGGATTTGGAGTTGAAGTTGGTGGCCGTTATTGGCTTTCATGGCGGCCCATAAATAATTAAAACTTTAGTATTTTACATAATGCCTCAAGGGAAATAGGGTTGTCGCCGGTATGAAAGCCATTAATAGACACGTTTTTTGCGTGAGTCAGTTCGATTACTTATGCCAGAATTATGTCATAGCAATTCATGTAAATATTTATGTGTTTCCTCAAATCGAATTTAATTTCTGCATGTTTCTTCAAAGAGTGAAATCCTATTAGTTAAATTTTGGTTCAGAAAAAGTCCCAATAGTCCGTAGATCAAGAAATAGGCTGCAATAGTTGAGAGATTAGAAGTATAACAATCACTATGGAGAGCGACTTAAGTGGGTGATTGGATATGGCTTGGTTTATGATCGCGTAACTTAATGATCAAACTTAATGATAATTTTAGCCCTCAAACATCGAGCTAAGAAAACTTTTATTTTGCTAATGTTAACTTACTTATTTTTAGGGTACAATTATATAATTATTATATATAAAAGTAATGATAGCCTTTCTATATTTGATTATGGCTGTTAACCATCAATCGTCATGTCCAGGGACTCACTACGAACGTTGTATAGTACTCAACCCATATGTAAACGTATACATATAGAAGAAGATGTTCGTAGTGAGTCCCGGGGACTCAAATAAATCACTCACTTAAAATAATTTCCGATTAAAACAGATAAACTTCAATTGGAGTGCCGATCCTGGAGGAAAAATATTAATGTTTTATTACGATTTTATTTTTCATTCCAGCCCGGAGCTCTTATTGATGTGATCGTTCTGTACATTGATACTTTTCAGAATAAACCAATCGATAAAAAAAATTTGCTGCTAGATGAGATTATTTCTGTATTTTTTACAAATTTATTTTTAAGATGACGGTTTTTTTGAGTAATTTTACGTGTTTTTGATGAACATTTTTCACCTGCACCCGGACTTACCGATGTTCTGGTATTTCCTAAGGGACCTTAAAGTGTACTATTCCAGATGAGCAGATATGTAGTTTTTGAAACAGTTTTGAAGCAGCTTATTAAATTTTTGAATTTTATTGTAGCAAATAATTTACTTGCTTCAGAGGCCACATTTTGGAGCCTAGTCTTGAGTTCGTGCTATTAGCTATTCCTGATATTTTCCTAAAGAGGATGCAATTTTAAACCTTTAAAAATTAAAAATAGCACTGTGGGACAATTTTGGGGTCATAGAATCTGACCTGGACTCGGCCACCACTGGTCGGCAGTACTGCGATAGAGTAACAAAAGCCTAGCTGGGTTTTGCCAAGTTAGTTGCTTGTGTTAGTGTTAGTGTGTTTTCAAAATCAATTTTTCCTTTATAAGTCGTTAGATATTCAACATTTTTTATTAAGCAGCTTGCTGTACTGATCCCTGTCAACTCGAAATTAAGTAAGGTGTCGCTTCATTCCTCAGTGACTTTAAACCTAATAAGAAAAATACATTAACTGCAAACTTATTACAATTTTCACTTTACTGATATGTTGAGAAAACAGTGTTGCAGTTTTTGGTATCACAATGGACCCATATAGAGGCCTAAGGGTGTCTCAGACATAGGCAGCCAATAAAACCTACCTAACTATTACGAACTGTCACTAGTAAGCATGAGGAAAGCGAAAAGAATCCCTTAACCCTTTCGACCCCAAACTTGCCTGAGAGCAACTTCACCTATTTGTCATCTTATAGCAAAAGCTACGATTGATTTATCGGTTTAATTTAAGAAGGCACCAACAAATTAATATTTTTCGAAGTGAATTCAAAGAAAATTACAAAACTTTTACTGTTATCCCCAAAATAATTTCCAATTATTTGCAGCGATATCTTCCCTGAGTTTGTGTTCTAATTGAAGTCTACGAATTGGGTGCGTGTGATCAAAACTTGGTTTCTTTAAAAATGGTTAAATAAAATCAAAAGATGATAATTTTGTATAAAAAAATCTAATTGCTAAAATCGTGCAAAAGTAAACTAGCTCTAGAACTCTAACAAAGAGACGTGGCGACTTCGAATGTCTTAGGAAAGTGTTTCATGATTTAAATACAAAAAAGTAATAACGAGACACAGGGTAAAATTCGAGGTCGAAAGGGTTAAAACACAATTACGAAAACATTTTGAAATACACTTTAAAATGAATGCATACAAAAGAAGTTCGAAAGTTTGCAGAAAGCGGTGGAAACTAACTATAAACTAAGAACTATAGCAACTGTTTAAAAATAATAATATTTGAAAAAACTTCAGCGAATTGAAAAAGTTGTTCCCAAATTGGTTTACAAGTTTTAACAAAACGTTGGGAAAATTGAAGCAAATTATTTGAGGTAAAATTGATATTTTTTCTCTTTTTCCACTTCTGAACATGAAAATCAAAAACAGTATACGTTTGGAATAGAACCCCTTCACTGTGAGCGTTCTAATATTTTGAAAGCTGCTTGACTATCTGCGAAATAATACAAAAACTAATAAAATACATATACAACACTATTTTTAACTGTTTTAATTTCTTTTTCTTTCTTTTCTTTCTCTCTTTTATTTCTTTGTTAAATTTCTCAGATTAGAAATGAAATACAAACCTTTTTATAACTTTCATTAATATGCATAATTAATTATTATAATCATGATCTGATCTGTAAATTTTTGGCAACTCATACAAAATTCAGGCCAAAAATGTTTCCAGCCAAAAATTCTTTTAATTACCACAACTCTGATTTCTTAATGTAATCAAAGTTGCAAAAAGTCATATTAAAGCCTCTCGCGCGTGATCGCCTTTGCTCGGAATATAATTAAAGCATGAAATTAAAGAGTGCACTCACCGCTGCAATCAATCAGAAGCAATGGAAAAACTTAGTTTTATAGCAACTTCCTTATATGTTGGCAGTTCTTTATGGCAATTGCCACCCCCGAACGGGGGCGCTGCTCGCTCTCAGTTTCACTGCGTCGGCCAAGTTTCGAAACTTGGTAAATGCTTTGGACGGCCGACGACGCTGCACTCGACAGTCAGCTGGCGAATGCGAGCACGACTGTGCGTGAAACGGTGGCAGCGCTGCCAAGAAAAAACCCAAGGTTCGACCTCCGACAGCGCGCGCCGCCGCAGGGGAGTCGGCGCGTTGGCCATGTACCAGCGCCGAGCAAGCGGAGAAGCCAGCCAGCGCCAATCCAATTGGAAACGCCCACTGCCAGAGCGCAACGTTTGGGCGCACATGCTGGGGTGTGCTATGGTTGTCTCGTTCGCTCTGCCCGAACAGGCTGCTGCCACCTGCTGTGCTGCTAGTCGAGTGCCCGGCCACTTGCCAAGTCACCGCCCGCTCGACAGCTGGTTGCTGAGACCTGTCCCGCGGTTGCGCTCGCTGTTCACCGTTGACGTCGCCACCACCACCTCGGCCGCACTGCTGGCAGTGTGTTGCAGTTGTGTTGGTATGTCGGCGAGATTCTTATCTCTTTGAGAAACCAGTTTCGTGCACCTCGAGTGCTCCACACTCGACTTTAGTGCGTCGTCTCCATTCGGTCCCTTCTCGCAATTCATTACTCGAGTTGGCGCTCCGCGGTGCATTGCGAGTTCTCCTTCTTTCGCAGGTTGTTTATTATTTCTGCAGACTGTCCAAATATTTTTAATACTTGTGCGCACACACGTGCTCCACGCAGTCGTCGGATCGAATGTCTTTGCAACAACTTGGCTGACTTATCCAACTTCAGTTTGCTGCCTCGTTGTTTCAGCGTTGTGTGCGTGTTTACCTTTTGCATTCATGTTTGCTGGCCGGACTGCCGGCTGGCTGTCGACTCTGATATCTTGTGGGCACACCGCCGCCATGTCTCATGTCTCATGCTCCATCACCATCTCCCGCGCGTCGCCCGCCGCATGTGGTGATTGTTGGGATTTGCGTTCGGTTGGTGCGCGAATTTTTTTCAATCCCCTTTAGTTTGATTTGTTGACGCGCGCGTCTAGACGCGAATTCATTTTGGTCGTTCGTCCTCGGCGGCAATTCTGACAGTGCCACCAAACGCTATTTCGGAATACCGATTTTCCATCGGCCAGTTTCTATATGGGACGCCAACATTTCATCGATCGCACACAAACACTAACAAAAGAATGCATTATGAAGTGGCGCGTTGAAACGGCTGCATGAGAAAGCCGTCTGTGCTAGAAGGCACTTGAAACTAATTCGAATCGATGTGCTCAACAAAAACAAAATATTTTGGGCCTAAAAGGTGTACAAAAACATTCAACGTGAAAAAGTGTTTTGCTGGGTACTTACAGTTGTATGCGTTAATGAACTGCGTCGCACTTCTGCGGCTTCCTACTTTCAATCCTTTTCTTTTCCTGCAAATACTTTTTCTTTTATAAATACAAACGAAAAATATTGTAAAGGAATAAATCAACTAAGGTGAACCATAGTGAGCTGAGAACAAATTTTGTATTCATTTTCGAGTGAAAATATTTATTATTATTATTTATTTATTTTAATTAAAATTACAATAAATAATAAAATGGTAGCTAGTGCTGATAGCACTAGCTACCAGGGCTATCGGCTTCAATGCAAATATCTTTCCTTGAATATTTGAAAAATGTTCATAGTACCAATTAAAGACCATTGATGGCGTCCACTTCCTAACCAGTTTGCATTTTCTGTGCTATTGCATTCATTCCATTCTTTTGAAAGATTTGTTTGTGCCACTGAGAACACTAAGCGCCCTTAGTGCATACTTACTGAACATTTTAATTTCAAGGCTAAATTTTTTCAAATTAAGATTTTCTCGGTATAGATAATCAGTACTTATTTATATAATTTTTCTCTGCAATTTGTCAGAAATTTTTCGTAGGTAATCTTGTAACTCTATGTTAATAAAGATATCTATAAACAGTTGACCTGTTTGAATGCTTCTGACAAAAAGTGTATCAAGGTTTACTCGTTTAAATATGTTAATTTGGAAATTGAGTGCTACCCACTAAGAAGAAATATTGCTTCGGCAAAGGAAGTATGTAAATGTAAGGGGACAAGACTTTAAAGCCAGAAATTGTTCTTTAAACTTTAATATTCAGTTTATTAATTTCGTATTTTTCCTAAAACTTCAAACTATTCTAAGGACCAACAAAAAATGTATTCTTGAGACCGCAGAGGGTTCAGACGTCCGAAAAACAGCATGTTGCCATATGACAACAAAATAGCGAAAGGGTTAACAAAAGCGTTAGTATTATCCATGTTGATTGTCCTTTGCGAGAATTAACTCAAAATTCGAGGTACATAAAATTTCAGAAACAAGACTCGGGTATAATTTCCTCGAAGTGGTTCCAAGGTTCCTGGTTCATTAGTGATATTTAATTACCAAGATTTCTTGCCTTCTACTTGATGTATTATGCGACTCGTTTATATGGTTTTAAGTTTTTGAGTATTTCAAACTTAGCATTCATTTCTGTAGGGAACGTTTACAATTCTGCAAAGACAAATAGTTTTGAAATTAGTATTGAACACATAGTTTGTACCTTTTATTCCCATACGAATTGTAGCGCTTATAGTTTTAATAGTAAATGCTTTGGTTTGGTAGATTTATGTGAGTATTTAGTAGAACTTTGTCCCATCAAATTAGTTTCTTCAAAATTCATAATATAAATGCCATTATTTACAATAAGATGGAATAAATAAATATTGATTAGTACTGCTGCTGGATGATAGATCATCAAAAACTCTAAAAAATACTCATTTTACTTCTTACATTAAACAAATGCAAATCAGTTAAAGATACTTTGATTCTGACTACTAAACAGCTGAAAAACGAGCATCCTTGATGTAACTCTTCAGAATGTCTTTTTCCGCATAAGCGTGCTATCGAAATTTGATCTTTTTCTATTATAATCAACAAATTTTTGGTGAATTACACTGTGCGACAGCTTTTTCTAACCCGGAACCGACCAAGACTAATCGATAGTACTCTTATAGAGTACCAAAACCCTAGCTGGGTTTTGCAAAGTTAGTTGCCGTTTACAAGTTACAGCCGTGTAAAGTTTGTGTGTGTTAGTATTTTTTCAACCAGGTTTTTCTTTATAAGTCTTAAGATATTCAAAATATTGAATTGCTGTCTTCAGCAAACTTGCTGCTAATTCTTAGATGAACAAATTCTCTGAAGACTGTGTAACAAAATTATTACACCTTATCGAAATTTTGGGGGTCAATGTTAAAGAAATCGACTTTTTTTGATTGTAATAGAAAAAAAACGTGTTTTTTATTCTATTAATATTAATGCAAAATCGCATTTGTGTTGCCAAAAATAAAAAAAAATATGCTTAACCCTCTAACTTCACAAAGAGATGTTTTTTTTTGCAAACTAAAGTGAAAACATGTTCAAGTTTAAATTTGAAATTTTATTGTACACATATTTCAGTCTGTTTGAAAAGCTTTGTGATAAGTGTCTTTTATACCTGGAGTTGTTAATGGTACAGATATACGGAAATGAATGAAAACAGAGACATTTGATCTGGTGTTAGTTGGTGATGAATTGAAAGCATGGCAATCGATAAAAAAGTTATTAATGGATTTTTGGGCAAATATCGTTCTGAAATCTATAAGAGTTCAGTACAGCGTATGAAAAGATTGAGAGAGAACGGCGCAGTATGAATGACACACTCAATAGCAAACAATCTCCAAGTGGGGTCAAGCGAACAGATAAATTTTAATCCTCGCAAGACCCAATGTTGCCTGTTATCCCACAAACGAGTCTCCCAACATCCCTGGTTATGGGTGGTGTGAGTATTGCGGAATCGGCAGCTCTTGATGTTCTGGGAATGTCCATTAAGAACGAACTTCGTTGGAAAGATCATATTTTTGGCGTGTCGAAAGAAACACCCAAGTGCCTCGGCTTCCTAAAGCGGTGCAAAAAATATTTCACTCCGTCTGATCTCCGCATTATTTACACTACCTATATCCGACCTAAAATGGAGTTTAATTCGCACCTATGGGCGGGGGCTTCAAAAACCCATTTGGAGCTCCTGGACCGGGTGCAAAACCGAGTGATCAAGCTTATAGGGGACAGTAGGGCATCCAGCTCTATTGACTCCTTAGAACATCGTCGAATTATGGCATGTGTGGTGTTATTTTACCGATACTTTTTCGGTAATTGCTCAGTTAAGATGAGCAGCTTGCTGCCATCACTCCGGGTATTCCCCGGGCAACCCTTTTGAACACTGGCGCCCATGCAGTCCACGTTGAAACGATGTCTCAGCGTACAGATAATGTTCGTTTCTGGCCCGTACATCGAAATTAGTTGGTGTTGTCAGCGAACGTACCCGGAGGATTTTTAGGAGAAAACGAACAGACTAAAATATGTGTACAATAAAATTTCAAATTTAGACTTGAACATTTTTTCACTTTATTTTGCAAAAAAAATCTCTTTGTGAAGTTAGAGGGTTTAGCTATACTTTTTTATTTTTGGCAACACAAATGCGATTTTGCATTAATATTAATAGAATAAAAAACACGTTTTTTTTCTATTACAATAAAAAAAAATCGATTTCTTTAACATTGACCCCCAAAATTTCGATAAGGTGTAATAATTTTGTTACACAGTCTTCAGAGAATTTGTTCATCTAAGAATTAGCAGCAAGTTTGCTGAAGACAGCAATTCAATATTTTGAATATCTTAAGACTTATAAAGAAAAACCTGGTTGAAAAAATACTAACACACACAAACTTTACACGGCTGTAACTTTTAAACGGCAACTAACTTTGCAAAACCCAGCTAGGGTTTGGGTACTCTATAAGAGTACTATCGATTAGTCTTGGTCGGTTCCGGGTTAGATTCCATGACTCCAAAATTGTCGCACAGTGTTATTATCGAAAATATTCGTGTCCGGACAAGGTTAGGTATATAAACACTTTTAATCCAGATATGCCGACCGCACTAAATGTAGTACACCGGTTTGAGGGTGCTGCGGTAACTGTGCTTTAAATTTCCTAACCGATACCCTGAATTATTGATGTACCGCATATAGGATCTTCGGCATTTGGGTTAAGATAAAAAAGAAGAAGAAGAAGTCTTTGTATCTGAATTCCATTTATCATTGTTGAGTGAGATTTAGAGTGATGATTAAAATGAATTGAAACATGAAATCTAATTGTTGGTCAAATAGTTCGCTTCAAAAGCTTAAAACTCTGAATTCTAATGACAAAAACCAGCGGCGAACTTTCTCAGGGTAGAGAAGTAAACAAGGGGTAAAAGATTGAAGCTAATCAGAAGTTACTTCAATACTTAGGTTGCGTAAGATTATTTTGAGCTACTTTTAAAGAAATTTTTCGTTGATTTCTATGCTTAAATAACATGTTTTCATAAAAAAATTATTTAATTTACATACATATGTATACAAAATAAAAATAATTTTGCAATATTTTTCCAGACTTCCTTTCAAGCTCGTTTCAATTGAGATCTTAATGTGATTGGTCAAAACTGTTTCCTAAGTACACATATGGTCAAAATAATAAGTACAGGCCTATATAATCTTTTCAATGGCTTGTAGGCGAATATTTATTTAAGTTCAATTAAAAACAAATTGATAAATATTTTCTTATAACATAACAAGTAAAATAAATAAGGATAATACGAATAAAACACAAAAAGAACTTTCAGAATCATTAACAAAGTATAAAATTAATGAAAATGGCTGGACAAAATAATAAGTACATTCTGTTTATATTAAAAAAATAAGTTCAAATTCCCACTTTATCGGCTTTCTTTGTTAACAAATTCTTTTTTTTATTAGTAGCCGGTATACCCACCCTTATTTTGAATAATTTTCGCCACTCGTTTTGGCATACTGGAGATAAACTTACGGCAAGTCTCTATTGGTATCTCATACCAAGTTTTTTGGACAAAATTCCATAATTGGTCCTTATATTGGAATACTTCCTTGCCAATTCTTCGTTTCACTTCTCCCCAAAGATTTTCGATTGGATTCAGATCCGGTGACTGACTCGGCCAGTTAAGCAACGCCACTCCATTTTCTTTAATCCATTTCTTGACCAATTTGGAAGTATGCTTCGGATCATTATCTTGCTGATATGTCCACCTTAGCGGCATATTCTCCTCAGCATAGGGCAACATGGTATTTTCCAAGATGTCTTTGTAGTGAAATCTCGTCATGGTATCGGTTATAAGATGTATTGGTCCAACACGGTACCATGAAAAACAACCCCATACCATGATGTTGCCTCCCCCGTGGCATGGTTTTTTTAGTAAAGCGCACGTGAAATTCTTTACCCTTAGGACGTCGAACATGCCGAGCAGAATCATTTCCAAGCAAATTAATTTTGGTTTCGTCGCTCCACAAAATATTTCGCCATTTTTTTCACCCTCAGGTCCGGACCAATTTAAATGTTCCCTTGCGAAGGCTAACCGCGTCTTCAAATTTTTTTTCCGAAGCAAAGGAACTTTTCTGGCTATTCGTCCAGGCAAATTAGCTTTTTGTAGCCTTCGACGAACAGTTCGGGAAGAAATCACGTTGCCGATGTCTGCTGAAATGGCTCTCGAGGATACAAATGGGACCTTTTTCGCAAGAGTGACAATATGAGTATCTGTCGTTATAGACGTCTTTTTTGGTCTTCCGCGTTTTTCAATGATCTTCTTAGCTTTTAAAGCATTTTGGACAAAACACAGTGACCGATTCAAAGTTTTGGCAATGGAACGAAGGCTTTGGCCGTCATTTCTCAACCTCAAAGCGATTTTCCTCTCCTCGGAAGTACAATGTTTATTGCGGCCCATCTGCAAGATGTTTTCCTTCTTATTTTACTATAAATAAATAATATAACAAATAAAAAAACAAACCTTTGCGAAAAACTGATCAGATTGTTGAGAAACGTGAAAAAGAATCAATGTACTTATTTTTATGACCAACCAATTATACCAAATCACAGCGAAACAAGCCCAAATACGACAGATTGGGGAAAACCCTGTTTCATTTTCACTTTCAAAAGCATTGCCATACTGAAATTATTAAAATAAAAATTATTATCAATACTCCAAAAAAAATTGTACATTAACATAATTTTAGGTAGTGTACTTATTTTTTTGACCATATGTGTATGTATGCACTTTTATACATAAGTAGGTGCCCACACTTGTACGTGGGACGGCCAACTGGTCGTCGTGTGATTGACCTGAAAATCGATGAAATGCTTTTAGTTTTCGTGTGACCAACAAGCACTGTAAGAAAACTGTGTATACTTCAGAAATGGGTTTGCTTTGCCAGCAAACTAAAGACTCAACAAAGTCACAAAAATAGCACAAAATGCGCAAATCGTTGGCGTTGGGCGGCGCTGGTATGAGCTAGCAAAAGTTTTTTCCAAACGTATTGGTGAATGTGCGACATTTGTCGACTCAAAATCTTGTGGTGAATAATTTCACTAAAAAATATACATAAATATAAAAAATAAAAAATTGAACTGTAGCTCACCTGCACAATTTGCCAATTCAAACACACACACATATAGTATGGTGAGTGTGGTGAAAATCCACAACCCCCTTACAGCTGTGTTGAATGTAGCTTTGGCTCCTCAAATGGGAGATATGCCACTCTTGACGGATACAAGACACACAGACACAAGTTGCAACAAATAAACAACAAAGCACAAAGCCAAAAGTTTTGAGCTGCGCACAAAAAAGTAAAAAAGTGGCAGAGAGCGTACAATTTTAAGCATTTTTCCGTAGTTTTTTCTGTAGTTGGCATTAAATACCGGCAGAATACGCAAATCTAAAAATTCGCAACAACAACGGCAGCAGCCCATGTGCCCTGGCATGTGTGGTGAGTGTTGTTGGTCGTCGTACTTGCGGCCAAATTCGCATTCGCGCACACATTCAAACTCCAATTGAAGCCCGCATTCGCAATCCCACTTGGCATTCGCATTCGTATTCGCATTCGTCGTATCCGGCCGTCGCCATTGCCATCGCCCATCGCTTGCGCTCGTCGTGGTCGTTGCTGAAGTCGCCGCCGCCGTTGCCGTCGCCGCTGACGTTGTTCTTCATCGCATTCGTATTGGAATGTTTTCTTGTTTCTCATTTTTCTGGTTTTTGCTATTCGGTGTCTGTGTGTGAATATTTGGCTTCGGCCGCTCTGCGTGCTGATCCGGCGCTGCCAACTGTCCGCCATTCAGTTGCGTGGCTTTTCCAATTGGCTTCGGTTTTGTGCGAGAGTTCAACGCGTGACGCGACTCTGTGTGTGTTTTGTGTTTTGTTTGCGCGACGCGCCGCGAGCTCCGGACGAAAACAAACGCCGACGCCGTCCGCGCACCGAAAATGTGAATCAAAATAAAAGCGACAAACCGTACTTGAAAAGCGAATGAACAACTTTATTGTAACGGCTCATTAAGAGATTAAAGTGTTGAGGAAGAAATCGCACGCCATCGTCAGCGCTGAAGTGGTAATTGTTGTTGGCGTGATAAGCAGTGCAACAGCGGCGAAACAGTTGAAGTACCCTTAATTCGAAGCACAATTGTTCCAAGCAGAAGTGACCACCAGATTTTCCCCACACGAATCAGCAACACGATTCATTGCAACCCTTGGTTGTGTTGAGCTGTTGAGCCGCCCTGTGACGGCAGCCAATTCCAGCCCAAACTGGACAATCAGCTGCTTCGAATTGGTCCAATGGCGACTGATTTGATTTGGTTGCTGTTCTAATTCGCCGTCGGTAGCTCGATCGCATAAGATTCAATCAAAGTGAGACTTTCGAAATAAACCGCTGTGCATCAATGCTGTTGAGTTGGTAAATTCTATTTAGGGGAGGATGGAGTGTTTGTGGTTGTCACTGTGCGGAAGTTTTGTTTACTAGAATTAAAGAAGGGGTGACTTTCTTTTGAGTAAAAAAGAAGAATAAAAGATATATAAATAAAAATACAGCAGGAGTGCGAAGTGTTGCAGTGTTGAACAGTTTTGAAAACTTAGCTATAAACTTTTAGCTAAACTTTAACTTTTTGTGAATTTTTGATTTTTAGAGGCGCATGTGGAACTTGAAATTATTTCAATAGAAAATAATTATACTTTTTACTTTGCCCAAAATAAAAATATCACTGGAGAAACTGAACTCCATACGATATTTAATATTGATTTAATTTGGACCAGTTGTGTTTAAATTACAAAAGTTGTACCATGAAGTTCTTGCAAAGGCTTCTAGTTCCTGTTGTATACTTTTAAAGGCAAATAAGGTGGTTGTGGAACGATATTAATTGAATTTTTGGCGAAAAACTCACGAAGAATCAATTTTTTTTGGAACCAATCGTACTTTCACTTTTCTTAGGCCCAAATAATCTTTTAAAATTGTTTTAACTAATCTTTGCGATATTCCAACGATGCCAGTAAGGTCTCTGACTGTTAATTGTCGGTTCTCGAGCACCAATTCATTGATTTTATTGACGTGTTGACCATCAGTTGATGTTGATGACCATCCTGGACGTGGTTCGTCGTCAACGCGTTCTCGACCCTCTTTGAACAATTTGTACCAATTAAAAACACTTGCTCGCGACATACAATCAACACCGAAGACCTTTTCTGAACGTTTCGGCACCAGAAATTTGATTCCAAACACAACATTTAATGGAACTTCTTTGTTGAATAATTTCACTCATTGTAAAAATCGCCCAATGCACTTTTTGTACTTCAGAAAGACAAGCGTATACTAAACACTAATGATTATTTTGATGTGACATTTGGCACAGATGTCACTGACAGTCATACAAACCTGGAAAAAAAATAAATTTAAATTAAAAAGTCTTAGTTAGTTGCAAAGATCAAAAGTACATGGACTACATAGTCTGGAAGACTACATATGAAATAAGTCTAGTAGTACGTAAGAGTTCCATTCTAATAGCATTGATTTCATAAGAAAGAAAAAAAGTGTGTAGTTTGGAAATTTCGAAATCAATTTGCGCTCGAGAAGGCATTGAAGCCCATTGACTATAATTGCTGACAACTATATACAACCACAAGGTTATATTTAGGTTTAAGCTTTGAGCTAATGAACAACATTTTTAGGTAGAACACTTTCTAATTACCTAATTACACTTTATCTAACCACTTTCTAATTACAAACTGCTTGAAATTTGAAGTACATGAATTTTTAGAAGAAAATTAATTAAAAAAATACGAGTTTTTACATATACAGACATCTGTAATAGTAATTTGTAATTGGTTGAAAAACAGGAACGTTGCATAATTTGCACTCAATATTAACTTTGTCCATCACTTTACACCTCTCCCTCTCCCCTATTCGTAGTCTTCTTCTACTTTTACAATATTATTTGACACACACCTAAAAAATTACTGAAATTAAGCAATTTTCATTAAGGCGAAGTTAAATAAGCCTAAACTAAAGTCACCGACAACTTTTGTGAATACATAAATTCAGCTTCGATTTAATAAAAGCTGATAATAAAATTATTAGACCAAGCAGTGCAACAAGTAGAAGATACAAGAAAACAATACAAAGTTGGGACATACAATTTAGTACATCTTTGAAAGTTTTAAAGGAATCAATGTGACCTGTTCGCTTAGTGCGAGCATAAAGTCATAAAAATTTATTAAAAGAAACAACAAATAAGTGTAATAATAACCATAAAAATATGATGGGAACATCCATTAAAACAACGAGAGCTGCGCAAGTTGGCCAAAACAAGTCCCAATAAGCTTATCTAAATGAAAAATTCATAAAGCCAGAAACAACAGAAAATCCTCCATTGATTGCAACTCTTCGACAAAGCGCTCGACGGTTACGAACGACGAAAAAGTCTCAGCACGCGGCTCAAAGAAAGCGACGAGCCCGTTCGTCTAATAAATTGAACCATAAAACCACCACAAGTGTGCGATCGGCGGCTGTAAAATGTTCAGCAAAACAATTTGTGTACAACAGTAAAATGTGCTTAACAAGTTTATGGCAGTAGCCAACAAAAATCAAATACAACATAAACAAGATCGAAATCAACAACAACAAATTGACGTGAGTGCATAACGTGAGCTACCGTTTGCGGGTTCGATTGCCATACGAGTCACATTTGAAAACCCGAAATTCCGAGACATAAATAACAAAGTTGCACATTAAATGGAATTATAAACAAATTAAAACAAAGCTAGCAATCAGCAAAACCATAAAACAGAAACAAACCTTTTTGAAAACAATAAAAAACTTGGAAGCGTAATTAAAATTTTATTGGAAATTGCTGTAGAATAGAAATTCAGTGGAAATGACTAAAATATTGAGGTGAGTACAAAAACAATTTGCATTTGAGATTATTAAAATAAAATTTTAAAGGCAAATTTTAATTTTATTTAATTAAAAAAATATGGATTCTTAATACAATCAGAACTTTTAAACTGGGAGTGGAGTACATTGACTTTGTTCGATATTTGGCGGAATGACTGAATGACTAAATGAATCATAACTTTTATGATTGAAAATCCTTGAAAAAGGGGCTTTCCGAACTTTTTCTTTTTAAATATTTGTAGTAAATATTTTTAAATATTGTTTGTAAAAAATTTAATTTGGTTAATTTCATCTTCTTAATCATGCCACATAGCTGAGGCTGGGGCTCCTGATACACAGATTCTAGGGCTGCTATTTTCCTTTGTTTTGTGTTATTTTTTCGTCCATATAGGTAGATCTCGCTTAACACTGCATTTTCCAGGAATGTAACCTCCGTGTTAAGTGGAGTCTACATGTATTCGATTGCGTTCCAAGTGTTCAAAGTGCTCCAAGTGTTTTAAAAAACAGTTTTTAAAGCTATGTTCTTCTTCTGTGGCAATATTGAAAGTATCTCCGAGACTGCAAGACTCAGGAAACTACTTGCCTCTTCCCCCTTTATTCCAAGTGCTTTACAAAACTCCGATAGTTCTTGGACATCATCAGAACTTGAACTTCTCACAAATACCCACTTTCCGATCAGCCAACACTATAGGCTGTTTGGAACTCAGGCCAACACTAGCTGTGTCGCCTCAATAAACAATATCATGTCTATTGACAAAATTAAATGGGCAATTACCGGTTTCATCCCGTTTAAATCACCAGGACCAGATGGCATATTCCCAGCATAACTCCAACATGCAGGACCGTTAATTTTAACACTTCTCAATGCTATATTTTCAGCTAGTATTGGTTTAAACTACATAATACCAGAACACTGGCGCAAAATACGGGTTGTTTTCATCCCCAAAGCGGGCACACTAGCACTAAGGACTACAGACCCATAAGTCTTTCTTCATTTCTGTTTAAAACACTAGAAAGATTGATGGATCGGGTTGGTTGGTTAAGTGGCTGTTTCTGTATGAGACATACTTAGGCCTATGGGCCCGTTGTGATACCACAAATTCCACCTGTTTGAAATGTGTATGCAACACTGTTTTTTTTCCAACATGTGATACAACACACATTTCAAACGGATGGAGAACCTACAGTTTAACGCCGAATCCGAACGGCGATTGGCAGTTTTTCGTTCACACTTGGAGGTTTTGCCATTGCCTGCCAAGAGCGCACTTGTGCAATTCTTGTAATTCTCATCTGCTTCATGTGGATAGCGATAGAAGTAAATGAGTGTTTTTTCCAGCCCAAGCCAGGAATCGAACCTGGGGCGCACGGTATGAGAAGCCAGCTCGCTACTCGCTGAGCTATCGAGGCCGACCTGGATCTACACTTACGACAAACGATCGATTAGGCAGGATCTCATTTCAAAGAGTCAGCATTAAGGGGAAATCTGTAGACACAGCTTTACATTCCCTGACCCACACAATCGAGAAATCACTCGAACACAAAGAATACACTTTAGCAACTTTCCTGGACAAAGAGGGGGGCTTTCAACAACGTCGAGCTTACAGCCGTCACGCGAGCGCTCGCCAGGCTTGGGGTGGAACGTGGCCTGGTGAACTGGGTGGATAATCTTCTTTAGAGCAGAGTTATCTGCGCTGAACTGGGCGACTCTTCTACCTCGAGAGGGTTGAGCAGGGGCACTACCCAGTTCGGAGTCCTCTCCCCACTCCTCTGAAACCTGGTAGTAAACGAACTGCTCCAGTCCCTGGGAGAGGGTTGCGGCAAGGTGACGGCGTATGCAGACGACATAGTTCTCACTATCTCGAGCAAGCTTCCCAACTCGATCAGGGATCTAATGCAGGTACTACTAAACAAGGTCAACGGCTGGGTTACCAGTCGAGGATTAGGCATCAACCCTGGAAAGACAGAGGTTGTCCTTTTCACGAGGAAGTATAGAAGTAGAAGTATATAGTAAGAACATGTTCTTGTTTATTAAATGACATATTCTACTATTTGTCTATGTAATTATAATTGTTTCGCTTTTAATGTGCAATGATTCGTCTTTGTAAAATCTATAATATAATTCAAGTATAAAAGTACTCGATCCTTAAACTTAACCATTGTTTTGGAACATTTAGTGAAACCAGACAATTTCATGGAGATGTAGACAAAATTGTTGTACAGATTGTTTAAGTAAGTCTTTATATAACAAAAATCCAAATCGCTTTTAAGAATTTATTTCAAACCATGTTTTAACCATAAATCAAAGCTAAGTTCTAAAAGAATCTCAGTTCTGTGATCTTTCTAAAATGAGCGGGTGATTGTAATTTTCTTGCATGTTTTCAGCTATGCATCCATGCTCTTTTTATTTTTCTAAACATTTCTTCCTTTTCATGTTACTAAGCCGATTTTTCATCTGGCAATCATTTTGCAGCAATAAGTTTTCTAGCTTACTTCTAAGCTTAGCTTTTCATGTTCAATTAAAAAAATTCCATTACGGTAGTAGTCATCCACATTTTATTATTGTGTTTTTTGACTTATGCTAAAAATAAAATAAAAATTCCATTACGGTGATAGTCACCCACATTTTATTTTTGTGTGTTTCACATCTGCTAAAAATAAAATAAAAATTCCATTACGGTGATAGTCACCCACATTTTATTGCTGTGTTGTTTTCTTTTGACATATGCTTAAAATAAACAATTTACTTGTTTACCTTAATTTAATTCTCAGTATGTTTGATTTGTACGCCTACGTCAAGGAGCCAAGTTGACATTCGACTTCTGTTTGCTAAAATCGATTCTTTAATCCACAACAATGGGCAATCGCACACATTTCTGACTGATTAAATTCCAGCCTTGGTACACTTGTGTCAATATTGCAGCTGTTTCTCATGCTTCGGATTCGGAAATTGTTTCACATTGTCGTAGGTGTGTGATATAAGATTGAGGGACTTCCACTTGTCACGACACCCATATGTGTGAATCGAGTTTGTTTATCTATTATTGTATTAACACTGGGAAGTTTAACCCTTTCGCTATTTTGTGGCCATATGGCAACATGCTACTTTGTGGACGTCTGAAGTCTCTATGTTTCCAGTAACACATTTTTTTGTTGGTCCTTAGAATGGCTTGAAGTTTTAGGAAAAATACGAAATTAATAAACTGAATATTTAAGTTTAAAGAAGAAAAGTATACACGTTTTTTTAATAGTATATCTTGACATAGTAAAGGAAGAAGAAGCAGAAAAATTAGATCACTTTTTAATTTGACGTTTTCTTTCAATTTAGATACTTTTTTGAATTTTGGCTGAAATAAATGAAGAAATGTTCAAATTTTCGTCATGCGTAAAAGTTTTATATTTAAGTAATTATTACAGCCACAACAATCTATTTTTGCTGTCATAGAAAAATACTCTAAAATACAGGGTCCGAGTATAAAAATTAAAAATGTGTTATGGAATGTTTCTGATAAAACCACAAAGAAGCCTAAAACGTAATATTTAAATTTTAACTTTCCCCAGTAAAAATCTGTAGCGAAAGGGTTAATAAGCTTTAGATTTGGTTTTAATGTTAACTTGATAATAAGTAACAATCGAGGCAATCGATGATTGAAAGCTTCTACTCTCTTGCAAATATTTTCAATGTTATTGGCAAAATTTCGTTAGTAACCAAATGTTTTCACATAAAACACACAATTGAAGAATGAACGACTGTAAAATGCTGAATAGTTTCCAAATCTAGCGAAGAGCAGCAAAGGGTTAATAAACTCTCACTTCTTTGAACACACAAGGAGTACTCTAACTAACCTTAGTAACAATTAACTAACATTTTTTTAAATAAAAGATAGTATTTATCGCTTGAAGCGAACTTCGAATGACTGAGCAAAATAGTTAGTTTTAACCGAAAGTTCGCTTTAAACGGGTTCGTATTAAGCGAAAAATTAAGTGCGTACTTTTGAAATTGGTTTGTTTTAGCCGGAAGTTCGTTTTAAACGGGTTCGTTATAAACCAAAAATACTATATAGTTACATAGTAATTGTGGGTGTTTTTAAGATTACAATTTAGACATTTTCAAGATTTCAATATGATCAGTTTTCATATCAGTTGCCACCATTTGCTGTTAAAACGTGTTGTAAGAGAAAGTTTAAAAATCGTCAATGTTTAGATGCATTTTCAAGAATGTGGCGGCACATAAGTTTAACTGAAAAATTGGTTGCTAAATTGCTCAAACCTTGGCCGAGACTGATGTGAAGCTCTGTTTTAGTTTTGAAAGAATTTAATGATTGGCATACAGTCAGACCGATTATTTACCTTCAGAAAAGTCTTCACATCTTGGGTTCCTGTTCCAATTTCGATCGATAACGGTTATTCAGGTAGATGTACCATAAGTAAGTGAACATAGATCACTGTGACTTGAGTAAACTCAGTGCAGCTGTCCTCACAACCTAAACTTAACTAAAGAACTTTTCAGTTACCTGGCCGTAACTACTAGTTACCGGGTTGTGACTTGCTTCATTGCTTCTATCGTAGATTCTTTGCTTGTCCCCAATGATAACTTGTCCTTCAATTTTTGTTCTACTATTAGATTTTCCTATCGGTAGTACAGGTTTTTCCAATAATTGGCCTTCCAACAACGTCAGCATCAAACAAATTTATTGATGAAGCTTCTCTGTAGCTTCAAGAAATACATTGGTTAATTTAAAGTATTAGGATCACTCAAACATAACTAATCGAAAAACTTGGTTGTTAGAACTTAGACACAACATGAAATGATATACCTAATGACATTTACTTATGCTTGTGAGTTGGGCTTTCAAGACTTTAAACAAACTCGAACACAAATTAGCCATAATTTTACACTTTCAGCGCCCATAAATAAGTTCACGTACCTACTTCTGCGTGACTCGAGTAAACAAACATTCAACAATAAACACACTGACAATGTGTGTACTAACAACTAGCAACAACAACAACAATACTAATTGTGTCAATTAGCATTTTTACGCACTTTAGCACAATTAAGTACCATTCCGACTCCACTTTTAGCGCTTTCGAATTTTCATAAACGAGACTGAAATGGGGAACTCGTAATAAAACTGCTGATGTGCCGTTTGGCCGCTGGGGCTGACCGCTGCCACTGCAGGTGTGAAAAGTTCATTGCATGGTCAACATTTTATGTCCAACATGGCGTCGAAATGTTGTTTGTGTAGCGTTAGTTTCTCTGCTGTCGAGCAACCCTTCAAATATGCTTCTATGAAATTTGTTAAATTTCTTATGGTTTCGGAGCGTAGAGTTTGGTCGTTAAAGTGTAAAGAAACCGTACAATGCGCCGCGGGATATCGAAAAATATGGCGTGTTGCAAGTTGCTTGGCAACACCACTGCACCTAATGGGTTGCATGGTGTTGGCTGTGGTTGTTCACGTTATAAGGGAGGAATTGTATTAACTGTGTTAAACGAGAAATATTGATATTAACAGAAATTTTAAACATATAGAATTTTTTTGTGATTTGAATGTGTTAAAAATAGATAAAAAATAGATTTTGGGTCACAACACCAGAGTTCAAAGTGATAAAGGTTAACACGTCCCCCAACATCTATGCGGCACGCGCAATGTGATCCCGGCTTCATGCCGATTCTGAGCTTTTCGAGCGTTAAGAGCTTTTTGGAAATAGTTTTTTGACTCCCACAGACTTGTATGCCGACTGGACAGACACCAAACATAAGGTTTCCTCATTTGGTGTTATGTTAGGTTAGGTTAGGTTAGGTAGGAAAGGGTGTGTGCGGCAGGACCGCACTTCCACTCGGGGGCCAAAATGGGCCATTATGAATCCCTTCTTTTGGTTTCCTAGAGCTAACCAATAGACTCAGTCAAGGGGAAACCAGTTCCACCTCTTAATGAAGGAGAGCAGATTTGAGATTTCGACTTTCACCGCGCAAGCCAGGTCTGTCAGGAATCTTGACCCCAAGGTGCGGATTCGGCGTTCCTGCAGAGCCGAGCAGTGGCACAGGAAGTGTTGTATCGTTTCTACATCTTCTTCATCTCCACAGCTACGACAGACACAATTATTATTTGGTGTTATTTCAGTTAGAATTCCGTCTCTTGACTATGTGACTTGTTGTCCAACGTTTAAGAACCGGCAATCTGTCGCTTCAATATCAAATTTTATTGTAATTCCTTGATGATTTACCATTAATACAAGTCGGTTTCATGGTAGATTGTTTTTAGTTTAAGACTTATTATATACACACTAAAAACCCGATTTAATACTTCCCAGATTATCAAAATATCATGTTTTAAATGTTACTTTTGTAATATATCCTTGAAACAACTTCCTTTTGCATCGAAAACTTTTGATAAAAAAAATATACATAAATAAATAATTAAATAAATGCATTTTTGAAGGGACACAAGTAGCTCTCAACTCCCAAACAAAAACACTCTTTTGGTCAGTGAAGCCAATTGTAAATAATATCACAGGATCTATTTCTTGTCATAGGACTTGAGGACTAGTTTTGGAGCGTTTCTAAGCCCTTGGTGCCAACCACCAAAATGTCCGCGAGATTGGCCATATGGTAAATCCTAAGAGTTTCTCTACAGGTGGGGAATGGTCTCTGGGGAACGGTCTTTTCTTTTCTGCAGTTTTTGCTGTCGTCTAGGTGATCTAAGCCTAATTTTTTTGTGTGATTACCAAAGTTCCAATACCAGTGGCGGATCCAGGTGGGGAGGGTTTGGGGGTTGAAAACCCCCCGAAATATTTGGATTGACTAAAAAACTACATACAAATTAAAAGGCATTTTATAAATATTAAAGAATTACTTTTTAAAACCCTCCCCCGAAATATTTTTCTGGATTCGCGCCTGTCCAATACCCAGTGATAACACCAAAAACTATGATAGGCTGAGCGCGCTTCTTTTTAGATCCAGCAGACTTTTGGTGTACTAGAAGTCCATATTTGCACTGATTACACCGTGCGACAAAAATCAAAAAATTTCAAAACTCACGAAACAATCGATAAACTCGCGAAACTAGAGGGCAAATGTAGTAAAACTGCGTTTTTAGTTTTTCTCTCTGACGTCAAAATTGTTTTAAAGGCGTTAGAAATTTCAAGGACATGTTTATTTCATTCATTTAGTCCCCTAGTTTGGCAAGTATATAGATTTTCGTGTGTAAAATTCTTCACCTCGTTCAGTGGAATATCCATGTCGGGAAAGTCTATAAAGTTTTATATCCCTGCAGTCAGAAGTTTTCATAAGGGTGACCTATCGGTGGTACTGAGTCCAAGACACATCTATGGAGATTATTTAAAAATTACCTTAAAACATAAAAAGGTAAACTTTTGTTTACAATTTTTTGTTTTTACTTTGTGGTCGAATTTTGTTGCATTTTTTAGCGTTTGCATTCATTTAAAAAATGTTTCAAGACTTGCAAATCATATCTCGACATATTCCTTTTGCTTCTTTTTTCTTTCATCAATGCTCACAAAGTCGACTAACCTCATTCACACATTTCGATTTTCGCACAAATTGTCATGATTCAGCCTTCTCCGCCGCCCACACCTCTCTTGCCACTTTTGCCTTGAGTCCAAATGGAATTTTAATTAAAACAATAAACACATGTTAAATCGCATAAACTGTCAGACAAAAGGTAAGACAACGGAAAAATTATGCCAAAAAGCCACTTTTGCGGCCAGCAACGTCTACCGTCAGTGGCAGATTGCAACACAGCGGAGACGACGGCGACGGCGATGGCGGAGTGTGCGATTGTGCGCGAGTGTGAAAGTATTTAATTATAAACATTAGGGGGGCTACTACACGCCACACCGCGCTGCACGTCACTCGGACGCGCTAAGCCCAGCGGCGGACCAGCACGACAGATGCTGCTCGCGTTGCGCCCTTTTCAGGCGATGCCTGTGCGTGCAAATACAAAAAGGAAGGCGCGATCGAGACAACATTTCGGCCCTACCGTGTTACCGCCGAGCCATGCCCAGTGCGACGGTAGTTGGCGTGTCGTAAACGGGACAGACGCAGCATCTGTTGCGTGCTTCTGCCGCTTCGAGTGTGCGGCTCGCGATTGCATTCGGAATCTGGCTGCGACTGTGGCTGGCATGGGCTGAGGTGTTTAATGTTGGCTCGACTGGCGGCTTAAGCGACGGCTCAGCATGTGGCTAAGCCGATCATAATTCTTGTTTGTCAGACGCGCAGACGCTGCTGAGCTGCTGCGATTGTTGCCTTTCTTATTGACTCCACTGACTACACTGTGTGCGTGTATGTGTGTGCGTGCACATTATTGTTTCTTCTTCTTCCCCCTTTGCCGTTGTTGCTGTTGCATTCACAGCTTTAGCTAATTTTTTCGTGCTTACGTCTTTTGACTTTCTACACTGCTGCCGTTTTGGTCATAAGCGTTGCTGTTGTTGTTGGTGTTAACAGTGGTGGTGTTCTTGTTTGGTGGAAAATATTTGCTCATGTGTCAAGTGGCTGCAGGCAATTTGCTCCCACTGTGCCCAAATCACTTTTGCCGGCTGCATGGCATCCGTGTGGCTGACCGCTGCCGGCAGATGTTGTTGCGTTGTTATGTTGTTTTTGTTGCAACTGCATTTGCATATTAATGTAATCTAGTTGCGAGTTATACGCTTCCAGCGCCGATATCTATTACCGCTCAACCGGTGTTACCAGATTAAAAGACTTGTACGCGCTGGCGCTGATCTGCGGCCGATGGTGGCTGGTCGGCTGGCGGTGGCAGGAGGCTCGGGTGCGAAAGCCACTGTCTCGCCGGGTAGTCGCACCAGACGTTTTGGAACCAACCTGATACGATTTCAGCTTTACTTTTCCTCCCTTTCATTTGGTCTTTGCATTTTCATTTTCCTCTTCAATGAATGACTGAATGATATTATTTCTTGAGTGGGTCGTTTTTGTTGTTGTGCTGGCAGTTGTTTCTGTTATTGACTGTTTGTTAAGCAATTTGTTAAGAAAAATGGTTCAAGCCAGGTTGCTTTGTTGTGTATGTGATGGGATTTTAAGTTCACATACTTCAAAACATATGTACGTGTGTACGCTTAACAGTTATGCAGCTTGTTAGCCATTGAGCTGAATCTGTGGGACTTGAGTTGTGGGACAAACGGAAGTTGAAAAGCTGGTAGTGAAATTTTTCAACAAGAAAAATGACTGGTTTCGATGTGACAATCGGGATATGAAAATGATGTAATTTATTGGAGTCTTTAGTTGAGACGGGTGATCGAGCTCTTCAATATATATATGTGTCAGTTTAGTTTTGATTTATGTGAACACAGTGCGAGATTATTTTTCTTTTATGGACATTTGACTTGACTAAGTGTAACGGAACTTGTACAAGTATGTACACAGCAGATTTAGTAAAAACAAAGACCACAGAAATCAGATACTGTTTTGTAGTTAAAAATTAAAAAAACTAAAAACCTTACAAAATCATTCTCGTATCGGGTGATTTCCACCACAAAGGATTTTCAAGTAATAATGAAAGATAAACCTTTTCTACTTGCGAGTTTATTTACAACAGCAATAAATTAACTAATTAATTTAAATAAATAATTATTAGTTAATTATTTTAATTTTTTTTTAATTATTAATAAATAGTTTAATTTAATTTTAAATTCAATTTAATTTAATTTAAAATAATTAATTAATTATTTAATTGATAAATCTTTCAAATCAACTAAGTAATTTATATTAACATTAATAAATAAATAAATTAAAATAGATAGATTTAAATTTAATTTAATTAAAAATAATTAATTTATTAATTAATTGATAAATCGTTCAAATCAACTAATGAATTTATATTAAATGAATGTTTTACTTTCGTACCGATATTGTTTCGTTCGTACGGTGATCACTCGGACGAATTGCATTCCGTCGGTTCTTATCGAATTATGTGTAATTTTCCAACAAAACTTGGCCATTCTCATAGCCAGATGAGCCCGCATTCGCGCTCTGTCAGGGACCAAAGTCCACAACTCGACTTACAGAGGCGGACAATGTAACTGTGACGACGGCCACGAAGATCGCGTCCGCGAAATGACTTCATTACGCCGCGGAGCGTGAAGTGTAGGCGATGGCGCTGTGTGGCATCGAGCGGCGCGTTTCGCACTTTGTTAACAACACAACGAGCCACAATGGCGGCGCGTATAATTGCTTTTGGCAGCAGGTTGCAACCGAATTTACGAGTGTGTTTTCCGCGTAGCAGCCAGCGTCTGCTGCTGTGTGTGTTGGCGTGTTTGTTGGTTGCGAATTGCGTCTCGCCAATTCCGGCTTCCACTTTTGTCCACTCGGCCGCAAGCCGCATGTGCTCGTGGCCCACTGCTGATGCCGCTGGTTGTTGTCACACCATATTGTCGACAACATGCAATTTTAATGCTGCAACCACGCCAGCAACAACAACAACAATAAGAGCAGCAATGAATGCAACATTGGCCAGCAGGTTACTACGAATTTTGAAACATTCTCAAAGGTTTCGCGTACGCGAAAAAGTCGCAGGCGGATTAAGCTTTAAATTTATGGGAACAGCTGGAGGCGCAAAGAGCGCAAAGTATTTCTTTTGAATTTTTTGTCACTTGCTCTTCGAAAAAAACAACAACAACAGTGTTGCGTTAATCCTTATTGAGTGCACGCGAACTGTTGTTTGTGCCGCTGCTGTCGTCTTCGTTGCTGTCAGCTTGGCTGCTGGTGTCAATCGACGCGCAGCCGCACTGATGTGCCGGACCACATTCGCGTTGCATGTGCTGCCGCCGCCGGTGCTGTTCCTGCTGCGGCTGCTGTTCTGTGCCGCTGCTGCGCGCCACAGTAGTAACATCCTGCTGCGTTGAAATTGCCACAGCGCCAAACACAAATCGCATTCGTATTTCGTACGTCTGCAGCATGAACTTTCAGTGTGCTGCAGAGCGAGTTTTGAACATTTCGGCTGCGCGTTTCCGCTTCTCTTAACGGCATTCATATTGAGCGAGCGATATTATACGTGGATATAGTATTACTATATAGCGATTCTGAACGGTAAAATATAAGGTATTAAGTTTATTTAGTCATTTATTTTCCTCCAAGAAGCTCAGAAGGAAAAATGTTCTATTCTTCCTGTTTGTTTACTACGGATTTGAACTCATAATTCTCCGACTTGTGGTGCACGCAGTGGTTCTCAAACTTATCTCGAGGTTCTAATGTGAGTGACTAATTTCCTTTCATTTTTCCCTAAATTCTTTGGAATCACGCAGAATCTTCGAAGAAGTATCAGAGATTCAGGGAGCTGTAGTTATAGTGCAGATTTTGAGAGAGGAAGAGGAGAGAACATTTCTACTCTGCGAAATCGAAAAACAAAATTGTAAAGACAAGTTTTAAGTAAATGTTCTTTCAGAGCACATAAATAAAAATTTAAATTTATCGGCGAGGATCAATACTTTTGACCATCGAGTACAACAAAATAGACTCATTTCGAGGTCCGGGTGCTATTCGACACATTTTATTTGAAATAGAATAAAATGTATATGTATGAATCTACAGACTGAGATCCAAAACATTTATGTTTTCCATTCCTGACATATTTTGGTCCTGAAAGTTGAAAATAGAAAATTGAGTTAAAAGGAAACAATTTTCTTCTTTCATTTGATACTCAAATCTTCACTATTGCACAACCACAAATATTTAAAAAAATATTTGAAATGTGTATGTCCTGAAAATTTTAAAATCCTTTAAGAAGGTTTTTGGTTCAGAAAATGAAGAACTGACCATGCCAGGATACTATAAATTACCTCTGGTTTCACGTCTATATCAACATTTGGATCTCGGAAAGTAAATTTGTTTTCGCACGGTGAATTAAATGTAAAGTTGGTGGTTTCACTCAGTGCATCATAAGAATCATAAGATTTGAAAACTAGAGGAGATAATTTATTTTATCTATAAAAAAACATTCGAAAATTTATGATTTTTTAATTTAAAAAATTCACTTTTTTACAATTTTCACCGTCAGTAACTTCTCCGAATATCATCTGATTTGGACAATCTGTATATCGCTGGAATAGCTAAGGTATTATCTTCTGACCGCCGGACAGCCTGTGTTCGTCGGATGATTTGTTTACGAGATATGTGCTCATAACTGAACAACAGGAAAAACGATTTTTCGAAAACGCTTCTTAAAAAATTTTTTTGATTTTCAGTTTCGTGTTTAGAGGCCCAAAGTTAGTCTAGAAAACACTTTTATTTTAAAGTGCATTTTTCGTGTCGAGTAAGGATATCTAATACTGCAAACACCACATTTTGAAGAATCGAGTAATACCAATGCTTTCGAGTATCGAGTCCTTACTGCGAGTATTTGGTTGGTTGGTTGGTTGGTTGTAGGGGCTACCTCTGTATGAGATACATTTAGGCCTTTTGGCCCGTTGTGATACCACAAATTCCACACGTTCGAAATATGTATGCAACACTGTTTTCTTTCCAACATAAGTTACAGACAGCACACAGTTCAAGTGGATGGGGAAAGGGAGGGGATGGGACTTACAGTTTAACGCCGAATCCGAACGGCGATTGGCAGTTTTTCGATCACACTTGGATCGCACTTTCGCGATTCTTGTAATTCTCATCTGCTTCATGTGGGCGCTCGGTATGAATGTTTAAAGTACCAACACTAATTTGGCAATCATCAGTTTTAAAAAATAATTTTAAGTTTCGTATCGCTCCAGTCAGTCAACTTTTTAATTTTTATTATATTTTTATTTGTTATGTATTTTATGTTTAAAGCCCCAGTTCGCTTTAAATAGACAACAATCATAATTTTTTTTAACTATTTACTCTACTTTTCAAGGAACCCAACATTCTATTAAACTCTAAAACTGAGGCACTTTCAACTCACGCAGATTTGCCTGAATGTTTGGAAGTGTTGTGCCCCTCCCTGTTTTCCAGCCTTTACTCTAAATTCAATCGGTCCATTTAACAAATTAAAACCGATGCAGATTGATGACCCCTGCTTCTTTTCGAATGGCCAAAGAATGGTCCACTTTAGCGGCGCAAACCCCAAATCACCAGCGGCGCACACTTTAAATGCGAACTCGAGTGTATTTAACACGTCAGGCTGGACGACAACAACAGCGCAAACATGTCTAATGCGAAGTGCAAACAACATCATCTCCAGCAACAAACAAACATAAATGCGAGTACAAGCAACGTCAACGCAGGGAGGGAGGGCGCAGAGAGCAATAAGGAGTGTAAATGCAAAAATGGGCCAACCCTTGAATCCTTTCACAATGCCCTGACGACCAGATGTAGTGGCTTGAGGGCAGTTTGCCGCGTTGCCAGCCGACATATGTCGCTGGCATATGTCCGAAGATGGACAGACAGACCGACCGACAAACTGACAGTGTTGATTCTGCTTTGCTGTGCGAGTGTTGCTGATGGGAATCGAAATGGAGAAGGAATAATGTTGTACGCTCTGGCAGCAACAAACAACTAGCCACCAGCAAACACGACCGCAAGGCAAAAATGCGCGCAAACAAAGGAGTCGAAAAATGGCGCACTTGGCACACGAGCTGAGAGGCGACAGAAGAAGGAGGCGTAGGTCGAGTGGTGTGGGAGAGGCTGTGCGGTACGTGAAGTGCCTTTACGGTTAATGAATTTTCTATTATGCACGGAAGTGGTTTTCAAAATCGTCAACTCCAGCCAGCAACTGGATTGGGATGGTCGATGGGATGGTCATGGAATAAGGGGGGGGGGGGGGTGGGGTGAGCAAGGCCGGGCACAGCATAGGGTTGAAAGCATGAAAATACAAAAAAATTTTACAAAAAACAACACAAACCCTTTGAGTGCGTAAGTTGTTTCAAGTGCTTTGCATTTCTTTGAATTTGGACGCGCCGCTGCTTTCCGTTTCCACGCAGTGCCAACGGAGCAGCAAACCGGAAACGGAAAAGCGTTCCAAAGTGCCAGCGACTCTTTCGTCAAAACGTTTTACAGCAAATTAAAAAGGAAAACATGTTCGCCTTTGTTCGTTCATGGTGACTGCTGCATTGTTTTGCATACTTTTCGGCGGTTTGACTGCTAAAAACGTCCCGAGTGCTGCGGTTTGTGGGTGTGTTGGCGGCACTTGTAATGGCTTAAATCAATTACTTAATTGATTAACAAGCGCCGCACACTCTTAAGGGGAGGTTCTCCTCTTTTCGGCCGAAAATAAAGCGAAATTCTTTCATTTACTGTCGGATAATGAAACGACTCACGAATAGACGGTTTTGATGATTTATTAAGCCATCTTTCTAAAATACAAGAAAAAAATTTTTTTTTACAAAATCCAATATGGCGGCCCAAAAATGGCGGGTCTTGTCAACCTCTGCAGGCGAGACATTGTTCGGAAACGTCAAGGCTGTAGCCACTTGTAGTGAACTGAAATCAAAAATTTTTTTTTTATAGTAAAGAATATTAAATTCTCTATGACTTATACCTATTTTTGAATAATTTTTATAAAAAATCATCTAATTTATGCATAATCATAGAAAAAGTTCAATTTTTACCATCTTTTTTTCGACTTTTCTTTTGTTAAAAGACTATTATTACACATTTGTTTATATTTGTTTTAGGTATAAGTCATATAAAAAATCATACCCTTTAAGCAATGCTATAGATGAAGTAACTCGGATAAGTAGATCATGAGTTACGCTTGACGTTAGGATGAAAAAAATGGTTTTGAGATAAACGCGTTTAAAGTCTTTGGCCGCGCAGTAAAATAGCACCAGAGCGTTCCTCCGCGCGCGAAAGTTCGACGCATCAGAGACGCTCCTATGCGATAAATATGCTGCGGATCGAAAAATCCTTTTGCACACATATTCTCGACATTCATACCTTTCATTTCATCAAAAAAAAAAAAATTGATTTTTTGAAAAAAAAAGAGGAGAACCTCCCCTTAAGCACGTTCCACTTACCGAATTCTCGCTGCTGTTCCTCCTGCCGGGAGTTTTGTGTGGCGCGTACTTTCAGCTCGACGATTGAGCTGTTTGCTTTGCGTGCTGGCTGGGTGGTCATGTGGTCATTGGCCAGCACAGACATTGTCTGCTGTTGAAAGTGAAAGCAGGATAATGAAGTCATTTGCATTGGCCGGCTCATCCTTTTTTTCATGAGGCTCGTGCCGCCGCCAACAACATTTAAGGGCCCTTTGAGTGAAATGTGTCGAAATAAAACGGTATTTGTTTAATTTTGATGAGGCTTAAGTAAAACGCTTTACGATCGGCTTAAGTTGGGGTTTATGGGTGTAAAGTGGTTGAGGGTTCGAGGGCTGCGTTGGCTTTGATTGTCTTTAGGTTTGTTTACAGTTGATGGTAACGAGGTATTTGAATACTTGTTGAAGTCAAACACAAATTCTTTGAAATCACGCAGAATCTCAGAGATATCAGAGATTCTGGTGGTGTAGTTATAGTGTAGATTTTGAGAGAGGAAGAGGATTGAACATTTCTACTCCGCGAAATCAAAAAACAAAATTGTAATTAAAAGTTTTAAGATAACCTTCTTCCAGAATGGGAGCACCCCATAATGCAGACAGACAAAATGCAGACAAGACATATTGCAGACAAATTTTGAAAATGTCGACAAGACAAAATGCAGACACAGTTCGACCTTAGCTCTCGGGCGAGTAAGTTCTTAAACCAACCGTCTAAGCATAAAGTTGAATTAAGTGACTAATACTCTCATCGCGCTCTCGTGCAAAACCTACGAGTCTAAGCAATGAACGACCCACCCGACGTGGACGGGGGACCCCCGCTCCCTTCCAAACCATACAAAAAACATATCGAAATAAAATCGCCTGGACCTAAATATTTAGTGATGAAAAGAATAAACAGTGACGAAACCTTAACTAAAGTGTCTCCATTCCTTATCAAAAAAGTGATCGACGGTGCATGCGGGCAGGTCGACACGTGCAAAAAAATTAGAAGTGGTGATATTCTCATTAAAACGATCAACCATACACAAGCACAGAAACTCACTAAACTAACAAACTTATCCCCCAATATACAAGTAGAAATAACGATGCACTCTACTCTGAATTTCACCAAAGGCGTTGTCTATTGCAACGACCTTCGTGGAATACCCGAAAACGAAATATTAGAGGAACTCAAAGATCAAAGCGTGAGTGAAATTAGAAAAATTATGCGAAAGGAAAATAACGACAGCTCAACACTTATCGAAACCGGCCTCATAATAATCACTTTCTCGACGCTCTCACTACCTGACACAATTTCAATCGGTTACGAAAAAATACACATTCGGCCCTACATACCCCTGCCTCTACGGTGCAAAAATTGTCACCGTTACGGCCATATCACTAAATACTGCAAAAATCAAAAGCTCTGCTCAAACTGCTCCCAAATATACCACACATCACCAGACTCAACCGAAAAGTGCCACCACCCGCCCGCCTGCCATAACTGCAAAGAAAACAACACCATCGGCGCCGACCACTCGCCCTACTTCAGAAGCTGCCCTATATTTATTAAACAAAAAGAAATCCAAGCAATTAAAACTCTCCAAAAAGTGGATCATAAAACTGCCCACACTATATACAAACAACAACGCCAACAATCAAGTACATTTGCCAGCATTCTACGAACACCAACAGTGTACAGCTCAAGCGACGAGCTCTTAGCAGCGGCTGTCACGACGTCCAACAGCTCTCAAAACAAACAGCTCCACAACAACACCAACTCCAACTCCTCTCTACCTACTCAACGTCCGTCGACGCAATCCACTTACGCTCCAGCAATGGTCCGCAGCAACAACAGTACGAATTCCACAAACACAAAGCTCAACTCAGTTCAACACACCAGCCAAGCAAACAACAATACTACTGCGTCCGTAGGTCGTCCCTCAACAACAAATAAATGCTGCGAATCCCCACAATTAACAGAAACGAAAATCAAAATATTCCCAACAAAAACCTCAAATCGCACCATCAAGCAACTAAAAGCTAAAGCTAAGGGACAAATAGGCAAAAACAAACTAAAAATGATCAACCATAAACAAGAAAGCAACAACTTAAACACAGATGATAGTGATGACTTTGATGACTTTGACAGTCTCACTATGGAAGAGTAAATGTTCTCACAACTATCTTACCACTTGTTTATTATATATATCACATTTATTTAAGTATTTAATACAATACACTAACATGTCACTTACTATACTCCAATGGAATATAAAAGGGTACACAAACAACTACATCGACTTACAACTACTCTTAAAATTACACACCCCGAAAATAGTGTCTCTCCAAGAAACACACATACAATACGACCAAAATTTACCTATACCTATCAACTACCAATTATATACCTCTGGCCACACACGAAACGCGTTCGGCGGCTCCGCACTTCTTGTCCACAACTCTTTGCAACATAAACATACCAACTCAGCTGTAAATAACTTTGACGTCACGAACGTTATCATCCAATCTAAGCTGAAATTCATAATCAGCTCCACTTACATTCCACCCAATACATCACCTACTTACAATGACCTAGAAAACATAGTTCCACAATCCAGATTACCTGTACTAATTACGGGTGACTTTAATGCCCATCACACTAGCTGGGGCGCCAAAAATAATAATAAAAAGGGTAAAACGGTATCAAAATTCATAACACAATCCTCACTAACACTCCTAAACGACGGCTCGCCTACCCATTACTCCACCCACCACACATTCACACACATTGACCTATCAATCGCATCCCCAATCATCGCCATACAAAGCCATTGGCTAACAAAGTCGCAGCTCTTCGGTAGTGACCATTTCCCAATATTAATCTCCCTCTTCCCCGACAATAACACTGAAGTAATCCTAAACCGCCCCAAATTCAACCTAACTAAAGCAAACTGGACCAAGTTTCACCTCTTAGCAAGCCAGTTTAGCAACAATAGACCGGTTAGTACAAATATCAACAAAGAAACCGCAAATATCCACAGGATCTTACTTCAAGCTGCCAATGAATCCATACCCCAAACACCAAGCAAAAGAAAATATACAGTCCCGTGGTGGAACGAAACTCTACAAGAACTAAAACAAGAAAAAAATCGCCAATGGAATAAATTAAAAAGAAATATCACGAACGATAATATTATTCAATACAAGAAAGCTCATGCAAAATTTAGGCGCAACCTAAAGCTAGCTAAAACAGAGTCTATTAGTCAATTTACTGCAAATATTAACCCTCACACACATCCAGGTAAAATATGGGCAACCATTCGCTCCTTCTGCGGACTAAAACCCAAATCGTCTATTCATTGTATTGATACGCAACTCCCAAACGGAAAAACAACTACAGAAAAAACGGAAATAGCGAATATATTTGGACAATCTTGGTCGAAAGAAGCACAAAATAATAATTTTTCTTCAACATTTCAACAATGCAAACACGATACCATCAAACAGACATACACCCTAATACCCAGCAAATCAGCTTCTTTTATCGAAGAAAAAATCAGCTACTTAGAGTTAGATATTGCACTAAATAGACTAAAAGGCAAAACACCCGGTCTTGACCGCATATCCTACCAAATGATACAGCACTTACCAAAAACCATAAAAAACCGACTCCTTGATCTTTTCAACAATATATTCAATCAATACTTACCGCAGATATACAAAAATAGTATGGTAATTCCTATATTAAAACCGGACGGCGATAAAACCTTAATAAAATCGTACCGACCTATTTCTCTCAACCCATGCTGCTCAAAAGTACTAGACAAGATCATTGCCAATAGACTATGGTGGTTTGTCACCACAGACAAACTTCTACATAGTCATCAGATGGGCTTCAGGAAGGGAAAATCAGTGTCTGATTTTCTAGTATATCTAGACTATCAGATCACTCAATCCCTCTCAGCGAAAAAACACCTCTCACTCGTCTCTCTAGACTTCTCCAAAGCCTTTGACAAAGTGGGAATGCACTCCATTCTGGACCAACTTAGACATTGGAATATTGGCCCAAAAATGTACCGATACATAAAAAATTATATGACCAACAGAACTATCAAAATAAAAATTAATTCCCATTACTCTGAACAATATCCGCTACAGAATGGTATCCCACAGGGATCCCCATTATCTGTTATTCTCTTTCTCATTGCGTACAATAAGCTTAGTAACATCATTTCCCTTCACAAGGAATTAAACTTCCTGGCATATGCCGACGACTTCATTATTATAAAAAAAATGAACAAAACAAAAAACACTCCACTAGACCTCAGCAGCCTACATAACGACATTGCCAACTGGTCCCAATATTCAGGGGCCCAACTATCACTACAAAAATGCAAACACATCCACATATGTAAAAAACACAACTGCCAGGTCAACACCCTCTGCAACAACATCAACATAAGCTCAGTTGACAACTTAAAAATACTCGGACTTATATTTAATAAAAGATACAAATGGAATAGTCACATCGACTACCTAGTATCTGCACTTAAAAAACGACTCGACATTATAAAATGCCTCGCAAGTACAAAATACAATTGCAACACAGTGTCGTTAATATCAGCAGTAAAAGCGTTGGTTATATCAAAAATCAATTACGGCATATACTTATATGCATACGCGCCAAAATCTACTACAAACAAGCTGAACTCAACCATCAATTCCAGCATACGTACCGCCCTTGGCGCTTTCAGAACAACCCCAATCATATCCCTAAACTCCGAGGCCGGTATCCTACCGTTGAACACCAATAGAGATTTTATTACAGCTAAACTTATAAAATCTGTCATAATAAACGACCACTCCCCCCTTCCCACGCTCCTATCCAAAACTCCACAAAAAATAATTAATAAATCACCATCCTGCCTAAACAGAATAACAAACTTAGCAAAACAATTCGATATTCCAATAAATTTTAAACCTAACAAAAACTCCAAAACACCGCACTGGAAACTAGATCACTCAACAATAAACACAAATCTAACCGCTCTTAAAAAAAACTCTACTCCTCCTCTAGTATTTAGAAAGCAATTTTATGCAACTATCGAAAAACTCCCAAAATTCAAGTTCCTATACACGGACGGCTCCAAAATCAACGTCAAAGCTAGTTACAGCATAATTCTAAACAAAAAAATTATACAAATAGCACACCTTCCTACCTACAGCTCAAATTTCTCTGCCGAACTTATAGCCATTCACGAAGCTATCAAATACGCAACAAAGCTACCAGGTAAATTCGCAATTTGCACTGACTCACTCTCCTCTATCGACTCAATAAAAAACCTAAACAACCAAGACTTCTACCCCAACTCAATTCGCAGTTTTCTACTAGAGAAACCAAATAAGCTAAAACTAATTTGGGTCCCAAGTCACGTACAGATACCCGGCAACGAATGTGCCGACATAGCAGCCAAAAATGCCATAAACGCACCGCTGACAATTACACCCAACGTAGTCTTTTCGGACATAAAATGCTTTTTAAAATCTCACTTCCTCCAAAAACACCAAAACGATAATAACAATTCTTCACAATGGTACTCAAACATATCACAAAACTCCAAGACAATCAACGAATACCTCAAAATTAGTACAACTTCCCTGACTAGAAAAGACCAAACAAAAATTATAAGACTAAGACTAGGACACAATAGACTCACACATAAACACTTAATTGACAAAAACCTGTCTAACATCTGTAGCTTTTGCAATAGACATACAATCAATACCCAACACATCCTTGACAAATGCACATTCTTCGACACTTACCGACGTTCACTTCCAAACACAATACCTTCAGACCTACTCAAAAACCCTTCAATTAATAACCTAATAACACTAATACATTATTTAAAGTTTTGCAATCTATATAATGAAATATGAACATATTATTCAACCCCAGCTTACTGCACACTTAACATCAATCACTCACACCACTTACACTTTTAAGCTCACCTAAATTAACTATATATTAATAGTATTAACATATTAAATTAATTGCACTACTACATATCCTACACCCATGTTAGCTTGAGGCCTTAGATGCCATAGCTTCTATTTTATATATATATTGTTCTATAATTTAGTTATAGTTTCAATATTCTTGTAAATAAATAAATAAATAAATAAAATGCAGACAAGACAAAATGTCGACAAGACAAAATGTCGACAAGACAAAATGTCGACAAGACAAAATGTCGACAAGACAAAACGCAGACAGGACAAAATGTCGACAAGACAAAATGTCGACAAGACAAAATGTCGACAAGACAAAATGTCGACAAGACAAAATGTCGACAAGACAAAACGCAGACAGGACAAAATGTCGACAAGACAAAATGTCGACAAGACAAAATGTCGACAAGACAAAAACTAAATCCAGAAAAATTGATTTTAACATCGTTATTAATTTAGAACAAAAGTTAGTTTATTTATGAAGATAGTAAATTTAAATTATTAATAGTATTTACATTTTTTTTTTAATGTATCCCAAAACTAAACTCCCATGAGGGTTATTTTTTGCAGTCCGGCCACCCAGGAAAAACTTATTGGCAAGAAAACTATGGATTTGAACAAAAAATACTGTGCACACCTGACTGTTGCCTGATGTGGTGGTGACTCCCATGAGGGTTATTTTTTAGCGCCCGGCCGAAGGCCGGCCACCTGGGAAAAACTTATTGCCAAAAAACTATGGCTTGGAACCATGAATTTGAACAAAAAATACTGTGCACACCTGACTGTTGCCTGATGTGGTGGTGACTCCCATGAGGGTTATTTTTTAGCGCCCGGCCGAAGGCCGGCCACCTGGGAAAAACTTATTGCCAAAAAACTATGGCTTTCGGGAAAACTGTATGCATCTCTGGGAGTGCGAAAAAAAGCGCGAACTTTAAACTTTGAGCGAAATTTTAAACTTTGAACCTCGATATCTCGAAAACGAAGCGAGATATCGAAAAATTTTATTCGTCATTTTCGATTTATTTTCGGCCAATCTATCTGAAAACATCATCAAATGGCGGCGCCACGGAAACCGTAGTCGTGCCAAACTTATAATAGCTTAATTATGGATTTTTTCGAGAAAAAAATCCGTTTTAAAAAAATTAAAAAAAAAACATTTTCGCTTATAACTCATTGTTGGTACATATTACACACCTAATGTTGTACATCAATCGGAAAAGGAAGAAAATACCTTTCATATGACACCTATATCGTCGAAGAATCGGTTTAAAATTTCTTGAGAAATGCAGATATAAATCTGGGACTTTGGGGTCGGACCACGCCCTCTGTGAATGTTTCCGCAGCAAAATTTTAAGTTTGTTAGACTAAGAAAATACCCCTCTTTCCGATAAAAGGAAAAAAGAATTTTTTTAAGAGGATGTGGTATTCTGCACTTGTTCCAATAATTTCAAATTTTACAACTAAAGTCGCAAGTGCTTTTGCCACATTTTTTTGCATACAAAATCATGTACTGAATAAATATAGCTTAAAAAATTGTTTATTGATATAAAAATTTGTCTGCCATTTGTCTGCATTTTTCTTGTCTGTATTTGGTCTTGTCTGCATTTTGTCTTGTCGACATTTTGTCTTGTCGACATTTTGTCTTGTCGACATTTTGTCCTGTCTGCGTTTTGTCTTGTCGACATTTTGTCTTGTCTGCATTTTGTCTTGTCGACATTTTGTCCTGTCTGCATTTTGTCTGTCTGCATTATGTCTTTCTGCATTATGTCTTTCTGCATTTCGTCATACACCCTCCAGAATAGGTAAATTAAATGTTATCAACGAGAATCAATACTTTTAAAAATTGAGTACAACAATATCAACTTTGGAGGTCCGGGTGCTATTCGAAAAAATTAGTACTTTTTACAAAAACTGGTGTTTATAATAGAGCTTTTCCTCTTTTGTTTGTCAGAACTGGCTGTTTGGTTATTCCTATACAACGTCAAATAGCAACAACCAAGCAAAATAAAATCATCTATCTAAAACAATGTTGCAAGCAAGCAATGTTGAACTCGTCTTCTAGGTGTACGCACTTTCCGGATATTCTTCATAATTTTTACATAAGTGGATACTTTTACCTGTTTAACATCTCCACTGTAATTCAATTGTCAATTCTGCTTTGAGATTGGTGAAGTAAACAGGTACAAAGTAAAAGTTTCCCTTTTCTTCACTCAACGCAGATTGAAGAACTAATTAATTTTTTGGTGGCTTTAAACATTTCTGAATATTAAATACCAAATAAGTCTACTTTCTAAATTCCTTAGTTGGCATTACATTAGTCAATTATAAAATTTTGAATTTTTTTTTTGAAAATCGATCACTTGTGTCATAAACCAATAGCTATATTTTCTAAAGTCTCGCTTTTCATAACTGTATACTTTCAAATGTGGGTATGCGTGTTCGTGTCAACTTGGGCTGTTTTTCTGAGTGCCGGGGGTAGAAGGTCTGAACTAGTAAATTCAATTACTGTCATTTTAATTTTTCTGTAATTTTGGCGTTGGTATCGTAAATTTTAACAATTAAATGGAGCCGTTTAAGTTACGATTTTTGTTTCAAGTTTTTTACTTTCAAAAGCACTTAAGTTATAATTATTCGCATTTCTTAACAGCTATAATTTTAATTTTATATTAAAAAGTGTTTCCTTGGAAGGTTTTAAGGTCAAAATTGATGTGCGGTGAGGTGTGATCCAAAAAAATTTCTTTTCGTTACTTTTTACACAATCATCGTTTGACACACACTGCACTGAGTTAAAACATAAAGTTCATAACATTCAGAATATACAAAAATATTCATGTTTATAAGTAGAATCACGAAGAGAATGGATTTAGCCATATTAGACTGATTAACCATCAGTTTCTCATATTGCAAGTAATCATTCATAACTTTCAAAAAAGTAGTAGTGACAATTTTTACTTGATATGAGCGATCTAGCGATGGGCGTGGTCTACGCACTTTTAAACAGGGTTGCCATATACAAGTTTTTTTGCTAAATGAAAATAACGCGCATTTCAGTTATGCAAATTATAGTATTGACAAAGTTAATTATCAATTTTTTAGTTGGAAAATAAAGGGAGGTTTGTAAACAAAAAATGGCTATAGTGCAGTACCGTGACTGATAGAAACACTCTTACGTTCTCGGTATATTTTTCATAATAACGCTAACACTATTAACCACATGTTCATGCACATGTTGTAACACGAAGACATCTTTTAGATTTTTCCATGAGTTTATAGTTTTAAATAAATCTTTAAATTGTTATTATTGTCCTAAAAAGCCAAATTCACTGAAATGTCGAAATAAATTTATTTGTAAGTTTCTTTTCTTCTTCCATACAAACTTTTAAGCCATTTTTGACCGTCTCTGAGATCGTTTAAAAAAACAAATGAAAAATATGCAGTTTCAAGTCAATAATCCCATTAAAATATGTGTCCCCATAAAAACTCTCATCCCATTGTTGACCTCTTTATTGGCTGAAATTTAAAAAGTCCTTTTGTTGTGTATGAGGGTTGCCTTTTATATATTTTCAAAAAGGATGAAAATGCATTTTGTTATCATCAAAAATTGTTGTATTGCTTTTCAAGGTATTCTCCTTGAAGATTTATACACTTTTGAATGCACTCAAACCAATTTTCGAAGCACTTTTTCCACTACGATTGAGACACCTTCAAAACATGGTTTTTGAATGCTTCAGCAGCATCTTCTGGCGATGAAAATCGTTGACCACGCAATTTTTTTTATGTGCGGGAATAAAAAGAAGTCATTGGGTGCTAGGTCAGAGCTTTTTGGCGGATGACCCATTAAATCGATGCTTTGGTCGATCAAACAGGCGGTTGCTTGAGCCGATGCATCGCGATGTGTGAGAACGCGCATTGTCCTGGTGAAGAATGATTCGGCATCGGCGGTTGTTTTGCAGTATTTCGTTGAACACTTCTGTCCAAAAAATTATTGTGTACCACTCAGAATTGACCGTTCTACGCTGCTCTAATGGCACAGTAGCCACGTTACCAGTTTTGCCGAAGAAACAGGCGTCCATTTTCTTCAATGTGCTGCGTGCCCGAACAACTTTTCTTGGATTTGGCTCGTTTTGGAAGACCCACACGGTCAATTGCTGTTTTGTTTCGGGCTCATACGCATATATCCATGATTCGTTACCTGTCACGATCTTATAAACGTCTTTCGAAGTACCGCGATTGAATATTTCCATCATTGCTTTGCACAAATCGACACGAGCCTGTTTTTGAGCTATTGCCAAATTATGCGTGATTCAACGAGAACAAATTTTTCTGACAACTTAATGTTCATGCAATATCGAATGCACGGCCGTGAAACTAATGCTCAAGGATGCCTCTATCTTACGGTATGTCACATGACGATCTTTCATTATCAGTTCACGCACAGCATCGATGGTTTCGGGCACAATTACCGATTTTGGACGACCTTAACGAAATTCGTCCTGGACCAAGCGGCGACTACGCTTGAATTCGTTAAACCAGTTATAAATTGCCTTGAAGGTTGGTGCTTCAGCACCAAATGCCGAATGAAGGCGCTTCAAGTACTCTTGTTGAGATAATTCACCTCCGAAATAGTAGACAATTATTGCTCGAAAATGTTAACGAGTTCAATCCCTTTTTTGACCGAGATGAATTTTTCAAGTCAGTGTAAACAGCACAAATAGCGCTTGAACATCAAAATGTTCTAAGCACGTTTATAGTAAAAAATTACCAACTTTTCAATGGCGATCTCAGATTTTTGGAAAACTTACTAGACCACCCCTATTGAAAAAATATAAAAGTCAGCCGTATGCCCGCTTTGTAGTATAAATGTACCTACAGTCCAATTTTCAGAATTTTAGTTACAACGGCTTTTCTTGGAGATTACCATATATATGTATATAGTAAGATTTGCATAATCAGATCTTAGAAATAATTTGTATTGAAACGATTTGTAGCAAAAAATTCAAGAAAATCATTTTGGCCAACTTTTGCCATTAAATAACTATTAGCATCGATATCATTTTTCTACATTGTCCCTCCAACGAAGATATGACCTTTCACATCATTGTCGCCTTCCAATCCCCGCTTTTAATATTTTTTCCCTTCGTCTTCCATAAAAACAGTATGGCGCTATATGTTGATCTACTTCCACTTGTTCATGCCTAAATCCTAGCATTTTTTTCCACCATTTCCTTGGAATTCTTGAACAACAATGATTTACTTGAAATATAAATAAATTTTACTTTAAAATTTCCATCAAGCCTCTGATGGGCTTTTATGATATCTCCCCTCATGCCATTGACCTCACTTAGATTTCTAATAAGGCCTACAGGCCTACAGCTGAAGCCGCAGCTGGAGAATCATTATTAATATCTAAATGATTGGCATCACTGCTCGACATCAATAGTCGCATTCGAATATTTGTAGAGCTACTTAAAGCGCTCAATGACCACCAGAAATTTCTTTAGTCAGCTCACAAAAGCGCCCACAGCGGGCCCCACTTAGCCGTCGGCTCGCACAACGCTCTCCGGCAAATTAATCCACATCAACTTAACACTTCACTAAGCAATATGAGAAACTTGAATTTAGTAAATTTTAAGGCCGTGTAACACCGCGACTTACAAAACGAGCGCACCTAACCGTGAAGTGGCCGCAAAACAAACAACAACTAAACGACGAGAAGCGGCTGACGAGCCTAAAGAGACGATTTGAATAAGACGACAGTGATCAATGACACCGCGACGATAGCCTGCTGAATGGACGCTCGCGAATGAATGAATGAGTGAAGGAATGAATGAATGCACGACTGGGCGACTGGGTGCGAGCTGGCAGCCTCGCAGCCAGCGCGTGAGACTCATAATTAAGCGCGACGGCATATTTTAAAAAAATTCTGGATTTGTTGCTTTTGAAGGGGAAATAAGTTTCAGAATTTAATTGGCTCGTGTCTGAAATGAAAGGCCACAAACAAATCGTTTTCGAACGATTAGTGGTGGAGAGGCGAGTTTTGTGCGCATTTAATCTAACAGATTTTCGTGTTTCTACTTGCAGCTCATCACTTCCACCACTTATCACCAGCACCGTGTCCACTTCTCCACCGCACCACGTCCCGTCAACCGCACACAGAACCCACCTGGTGCACTCCGCAAAATGATGGATCGCATCCCATCGCTATCGCTATCAGGCATATCGCTCGCGCATCCACTCTCGTTATCCAGCGGACAAACACTCCAGAACCACCTCAGTTCGGCCGCAGCCACCGCGTCGGCAGTGACTTCCTCAACAGGTGGCCATCATCACCATCATCACTTGGGTCAATTGGCCGCAGCGGTGCACCAGCACCATCAGCAGCAACAGCAGCAGCAGCAGCAGCAGTTGCAGCAGCAACAGCAGCAGCAGCAACACCTGCACCACAGTCAGAGCCTGCAGCACAGCCAGCACAGCCACCACCATCACCAGCTGTCGCTGAACGCCTTGGCCGCCTCCACGCCCACTTCGCTGTCGCACGCCAGCCACTCGCCCACTGCCTCGAGTGCGGCCTCCTCGCTGCACCACCACCACACATCGCTGCTAGCGCACCACACCAGCAGTGCCGGCAGCGTGCTGCCGCATCCGTCGCACTTGCACGCCGCCGCCAATTCGCCCACAGCGCTGCTGCATCACCACAACAACAACAACAGCAGCAGCCAGAACCACTCGAACAGCGCGAACGCATCCTCGTCCGCGTCGTCGCTGTCACTGCAGCAGCAGTCGTCTTCGTCGGCCGGCTCGAGCAACTCCGGCGTGTCAGCGGGCTCGGCAGCAGCGTCAGGCTCCGGCTCAGCGTCGGCGTCGGTGCACCAGCACCACCCGCACCTGCAGCACAGCCAGCTGCAGCACCACGCGCAGCACCCGCATCACCCGCACCACCACCACCACTTGTCGAGTGTTGCGCACGCGACATCCGGCGGCTCTTCATCCTCGTCCGGCGCCTCGACGAACTCCTCCACAGCTTCTGTGATGGCGGCTGCCGCTGCCGCCCACCTGCACCACAACTCGCAGGCCTCGCCAATGACAAATTTGCACCAAAACATGGGAAGCCTGATGAACAGTGGCAGCAGCGCCAGGTAATTAGCATCCGTAGCCCGCCAGCGCCGTCAGAACGACGTTTGTTTGCGATTTGTGTGCGCGCGATAATTGGAAATTTCCAGCTGTATTGCGTATCGGTTCATTGTGCTGTGTTGACAGAAGGGGATTGGGGGGGGGGGATACGCCGGAATTTCGGCAATTCGCCAATCTATGGCTTTGGCAGCTGTCATTGCTGCGTCTGCTGCAGCAAGAATAAAGACCGCAAGACACTGCAATTACGCATTATGCAAATTTGCGGTGTTTGGCAGCCACCGGCTGGCCCCTGCTCCCAATTCTGTCTGTAGTGAATGAGAATAGTTCTCCACAATGCCTGGATTGCCAGCCGAAACAATAGAATTGGTGGAAGACGGAACAATACGCGATGCGGTGACTTGTCTATGTCCTCAGTTGCCTATGTGCTGCCATATTAAATTAGTTACAAAACAATTCATTTGATTCTACTTGGCCAACATTTAGGAGATCATTAAATAAGTGAGCGAAGATTGCAAGGTTTTTGACAGATTGACAGATTTCTTTGGTTAAGTATAGGATAGGTTAGGTTAGGTTACGGAAGAAGTGTGTGCGGCAAGCACTTCCACTCGGAGACCCTGTTGGGTCCATTGAGAATCCCCTCATTTTTCAGAAAACCGGTGTCCTTCCATTATCTGTTGGGATCCCTAGATCACGTATATCTCACCATCTTTCTTCCACAAAAGTTAGATCTATTGAAATCAGAAGAACGTCCTTTTGGGATTAAAGAAAAAAATTTAAGTTAAATACTTTCCATGGATTTCCGTAAATTAATTAAGACATGACCATTAGATTGTTTTTACTGTAAAGAAGATCCAATTCTCGTTAATGCCAACTTTTTTGAACATCTCTCATTTATTACTCTCTCTAATGGTATTTTTTTCTTCTTGTTGTATCTTAACAGCGACGTCTTTTTCAGTCTCATGATACAAAATACAACGAAACGACAAAACGAGGAGCACATCAAGCGACCCATGAATGCATTTATGGTGTGGTCACGGCTGCAACGTCGAAAAATCGCACAGGATAATCCGAAAATGCACAATTCCGAAATATCAAAGCGTCTAGGTGAGTACAAACATATCAATGGGGAAAGTACTTAGAATCAATAAGGTTTGTCTTTGTTCAGAATTCAAAGATATTTTGTGTAGAAATTTGCATAAAATTGTTATTTACTTCTTGTACAGAAGTTTACTCCGGAGTGCAGATCTATTGTGTTTAATTTGGCTGCGTATTCTGAGGATTGTCTAGCTGCCTTCCAGGATTTAATAGTCATTGATCCAATCTTAACAGACTTTTCTATTAGTTACTAATTTGTTCTCGATTGATTTGGTTGCTACTCGTCAAATATACATTGTACTGTTGTTTTTTAGTGACATTATTCTAGGCCTTTGTTGCCTCTTTTAGAATGTTCCAAGGTAGAATTTGAGATCTTATTGTTGTATATTCTTTTATTTGTAAACAAATTACACATGCATTCTTTTCTGGGACCTGAGCAACGATTGCACTCAAGAAGAATTAAAAACAATTTCTATTATTATTTTATGAAAATATCTTTTTGACATTACAAATTCCATATAAGGGTTAAAGGGTGTGAAAAAGACAAAAACTTCAACATAAATGCAACATATGTTTTTATTCCATGTGCAAATAAAACATACATTAATTATAAATACACAAATAATAAAAGTAAAAAATTACAAAATCATACTTTTTCATAATGGAAAAATCAATATTAGCAAAAAAAAGAGAAAACGCAAAAATCAGCAAACAAAAGTTGCATCAGGCACTCCACTTTTGTTTCCTATTGTTAACTGAATATGAGTGCAGTGGAATACGGGGGGGGAGGGGGACAAAGGGAAGGTGGAATGATACAAAGAAAGGCAGCAAGTGCAAGTCCGACTGTTTGGAAACAATTGCGAGGGTGCAAACAAGCATCCAAAACACACGCACACACAGCACACACAGCAACAATGGAACCCAGCCAGCGGCACTCGCCCGTCAATATGCAAAAGTGAGGTTATGAGAAAAAAAATCATAACCTCGTTCGTACTCATCACCGCACTTTCGGGTATAAATTGCCAGCGTGTTGTTGTGCGCGACCATATGCGACGGACGATGGATTTCAAGTCAAGCTGAAAAAAAAATGCTTTAGACTCCCACATGTTAGCCCACAGCGGCGTCCTCAGCTGAAGCCGTCAGCCGGTTTGACCTTTGTTTGTTCGGCGGGATTATGAGGACTATTAGAGTGATTATGTTGGCGGCATTGTGTGCGCCACGCTCGAGGGGCATTCTTTCCATTATGGCCAAGTGCGAGCAAAATATTTTCGCAAGTACTTGACGCATTATTTGGAAATTCGAAAATCGGTGGGTTGTTTATGCGGCGGCACTGGATATCCATTTTTGTTGTTGTTATTTCCATTTCACTCGTTTCAAGCTATTGTTCGAGCTTTGACCTGAGGGCAAGTCGTGGTGGGAAGTGAGCACGCAGGCTTACAATGGGGTTATCAGTTAAGTGGTTTGAGTGCTGCTGCAGTCGGCGAGTATTTTGATGGGACTCTTTCGATTATCCAGCGATATATGATTTATTTTTCAATGTAGGTAGGTACTTACCACACAAAAATGCTGGATATTAGCAGCTGTGGTGGTTCAGTTTGCTGCTGATTTGAGAGTTTGAGTTTAAATTTCTTTGCACTGTCACTTTCGAAGGTATAAGTTCTCACGAAAAGCATGGAAATTATGTGTGGCAATGAGACATTCACAATTTCTTTGTGTTCAAGGTCAAACTAAATTGTTTACCATACAGAACTCGCATATCTTGGCCCATTATGGAAAGTGTTCATGTTTCGGAGAGAAATTTAACCTTAGAACTATGCTTCAATTTTGTAGCGTTTTGTAAATGCTTGCACCCAAAAACAAAAGTATTTTCTAGACTAATTTTTGAAACTACAAATCAAAAAATTTTTAAAAAGAGTTTTCGAAAAATCTTCGAAAAACCAGTTTTTTCCCTGTTGTCAGGAATGGAAAACATACATGTTTTGGATCTCAGTCTGTAGATTCATACACCTAAATTGTATTCTATTTCAAAGTTCTGAAAGTTCCAAATAGAAAATTAAGTAAAAAGGAGACAATTGCCTCTTTCATTTGATACCCATATCTTCATCATTGCACAACCGCAAATATTAAAAAAAATATTTAAAATCTGTATGTCCTAAAAATGTAAAGTCCTTTAAAAAGGACTTTGGGTCAGAAAATGAAAAACTGACTATGCTAGGATATTATAAATGACCTATAGTTTCACGTCTAACATATATCAACATTTGGATGGGTTTCGGCAAAAAATAATTGTTTCGAACGGTGTAATAAATGTAAAGTTGGTGTTTTCACTCAGTACATTATAACTTTGTCATTTTTCTTTCAACTCTATTGAGTTGGGCTTAATATTTGTTTAAATAATATATTTTTCTTCTTAGATTTTAAAACCAGAGCAGATAATTTATTTTATTAATAAAAAACATTCGAAAATTTATGATTTTTCAAAATGGACGAAAAATTCACTTTTTTACAACTTTTACCGTCAGTTACTTTCCCAAATCTTCTCTGATTTGGACTCCTGTATATCGCTGGAAAGACTAAGGCATTATCTTCTGACAGTTTGTGTTAGTCGCATGATTCGACTCAACAACTTGGAGAGCGAAAATTTGAACTCTTCAAATATCGACCTCTGCGATTGTTCTATTACTCTTTCTATGGTATCATATGATATTTTATCTTTTTGAACCACAAGTATTATACAATAACCTAGCGATAACATATACCGAGCAACGAACAATAGCAATAGCTTGAGCTGTGCCAAAATCTGTCTGATATATCCGTCCACATGTCTGTCATATCTGTCATATATTGACATATCTGTCAATGTGGCTTAGTAAGCATAGAGAGAGAGAGAGTTGACCCATAAGTCAGGGTCGTAGATCAGGCGCGGATCCAGAAAAATATTTCGGGGGGGGGGGGGGTTTCAAAAAGTAATTCTTTAATATTTATAAAATGCCTTTTAATTTGTGTGTAGTTTTAAAGGCGATCCAAATATTTCGGGGGTTTCAACCCCCAAAACCCCTCCTCGATCCGCCACTGTCGTAGATCGAACCCGATTCTGCTGGAGACCATCTAAAAATCACCTAAATTTGATTGCAAGGAAAAACATATCAGCTCGTTTCTCAGTTATAAAGTGAGCATATAGTAGAATATGTGGTTGTGGATCTCATTCTAATAGAGTTGTCGTTCACTTCCCTTGAAATTTGCGAAATATAGTTGAATATATTTTCTATTTATTTGAAAATCGGAAGCTCATATATTTTTTGGTAACCACACAACTTTCAACTTGACTTGCTGTGCAATATATTTAATCAAAACACCTTTCGATCTTTTAATTAAAATCCCCTTGAAACCCTCTGCACATCAACTGCCAAATTCTCAGCGTACCGCAATGTTGTGCCACAAAGTTGATAAGCGTTTCCCACCAGACACACACACAACAATGACGCCACATAATCAACTTAAGTCGTCGCCCAGCGGCGGCAATTGCCTAATCTAACTAAATATCGGCGACGAAATGTCAAAACTGACACACACGCGTTGCCAAACAATGACACAAGACAAAGTAGACTCTGCTCTCGAGACACATATCTAACCACCCGCCGATGGAAAGTCTGGTAAACGGACAGCGACGTTTCGCAACCTAATACGACATTTTAAAATGTTGCGTCGCCTTGCTGGCTGAAGGGGTTGTCTGTCAATGTTCTGTCAAATCACGCACTCGATGTTTGCCAACTCATCTCATTAACTATGAGCTCGTCGTTGCTTCGTTAAATATAGTAACTCGAAGCTAATCCCGGCCGAGCGCAAAATGCTCTGAAATCGTTGGACGAAATGAAAACCAAACGGCGCGTGTCACAACACTCCAAACACACATCGCATTGAACGTCGAAATCCTCCCATCCTCGCTATTGCTGCCAGTCGCCAGTCACCAGTCGCCGGTCGCAACTTGCCACTTGCCACTCCACTCAAATTCAATTCACTTTCAATCACACACATCAATTGTTGCTGCTCGGCACGTGTCCCTGTCGGCAGTGCGGCGCGCAAATCACAGTCAGCCTCTGCTCCTTAGCATAACAATAGGCGCAAATCTTTAAGCGTCGCTGAGCTTCCTTCCGCCAGCTTTGCTGCCTCATCACTGCAACTATCAGCGGTGGCTTATTAAATACGCACAAATTCTGAGCTCCGTCGCATTGTGTTTGACACTTTTAAGGCGTTCAGCTCGAGCTGTCACAATAAAGATAGCACAGCTTTTGGCTTGTTTTTGTTTTTGCTTGGCTTCAGGTGGAAGTGACGTTGTGGCGTTGTTGGGTGCAAACTTAAAAGTTGTCTTACAGCCAAGTTCGCCAGCAAGTCTCAAATGTTTTTAAAGTGTGATGATGTTTCAGTTTCAAATATGGTTGGGGATTGGTTCTGATAACATTGACTGTCATTATATTTTGTCGATTTGGTTATTTTTGCTTAAGGCTACGTTAACTATTTTCTCAGCCAAATTTGGAAGCAAAAAAAATAAATTTACATATCTCATGAAGTGGATTAATTGAGATGTTGCTCGTTTTTAATTGAAAATCTGCTCCAAATTGATTCAGCTAAATAACGAATGCGATTGGGAGCAACAAAAGCAAATTTAAATATACTAAATAAATAAAATAAATAAATAAAAATAATGAACTAAATAAATAAATAAAGTAAATTCAATAATTTTAAACATTTTTTTAGAGACGATTATCATTGTTCATTGTATCCTTGGCAGCCATGCTTGAAAGTTAGCCACCGAAGCTGCACAGACATAGAGGAGAAAGAAACCCTTTTACACCGGCTTAGCTTTTTGTAGGAAACAAAATGACGGACAAACTCGCCGAAAAATCAGATGTTAACACCAAAAGCCTAATGGACATCAGCAGCAGCTCAGGCTGGTGTGAGACTTCAAGTGGCGAGTACAACTGATCCTTTGGCATCACAATGGTTCCAATTTGGCTTAAGAATTCATGATTTGGATAATCTTATTTTTTGCTGGAAAATATTAAAATGTTGAAGTTGTGAAGAAGTTAAATAAGGATTAACTTTGAGTAGAAGATATTTTTTTTTGCGTTTGACACCCATGAAAATTTGTTTCACAAAGTGAAGCGCTCGCGGCGAAAATGTTCGCAATTAGAACTTGTGCTTGCATTGTTTTTGCAATTACTTAGGCAACATTTTCGCCTGGCTGTGTGCCATTTTTCTGCTCATTGCATAAAGTGCCTTCCGCTCATTTAAACAATGAACGACGGCCGTCTGGCAGTGCGAGTCGTTCACAATGCACTCGCGCAAAGTTTGAAGCCAACAGGCAAAATGCCATTCAACAACAATAACAACAACAGTAGAAGAGACGCGAACGCACAAGAAAATGGAAAAATGGAATAGCAACAACAAAAACACAAAAAACATAAAACAATAATAATTAATAACGAATGAATTGCGATGCAGTTGAGCAAACACAAACAAGTTGAAGTTCGAGCTGAAGCATGAACTCAAAGTCCCCACATCACAACGCATCATTGGAATTGAAAGGTGGACAGGCGCACAACAAAAATACGAGTTTGCATACATTTCAGGGAAAAGGTTGCCAGCAGTGAAATATATTTTAGATATTGAATAACAAACGCAATAAATACTGCCAGAATTATCATGAAAAGTTAACCACCAGTTAAAAACACAAATCATATAATTTGAACATTAATCTTAAACCTCGTCAAAGCACAATTTCCACATAATTTAATTTGCTGTTTAAATTTGATTGAATTGGAGATTGAAATTATTTAATTTCCTATTCAGCACATGACAAAACCTACTTTGAGACCGGCAAGAATACTTGTGGGCAGCCAAACACAGACAGGATCCCACAAAAATGGCAATTTCGGTTTCAAAAATGTGCCCATCCCACTCCAACTCAACGTGTGCGCAATTCAATTTTGAGTTCGTTATTTCATTTCCGCGAAAAGGGGGAGAATCAATGGAACGACGCGCTGGCAAAACACTGTCACTGTCATTGTGAGTGCGTCGTTGACAATAGAGGGAGACAACTAGTAGCGACAAAAGGACTGAATGGCTTTGAGGAGAGTGGACTGACAGCACTGTAAATGGGGGGGAAAATATACATAAAAATTCCGTTATGTGAACACACCTGTAGGCGTTAAAATTGAAAATTGGCGTAAAAAGGGGAAATTAGGCGCGAAAAAATAAAATCCAACCTGGATATGGATCCTGCTGAGTCCTGCATTCGAAGCTTGTATGTATGTAGCTCTACTTGAAGACGGCAAGTTGGCCTCTCAAGAAAGTAGAAATGGAAAAATATTGCTGGATATTTGGATCCGAAGGCTGACATGGAGGTGGATGGGTCACTCTCGTCGCAAAGAAGACAGCAGAACCTACTATCTGGCAAAGAAAGACCGCCCGGTAAGCCATGCGAGTCCTGAATAAATACGGTCGACCCTGGGGCTGGTCAACTCGAGTTAATTTGAAAGGAGTTAATGTGGTTGATGGACAGGGGCGGATTCAGAAAAATATTTCGAGGGGGGTTTCCAAAAGTAATTCTTTAATATTTATTAAATGCCAAAAATGTCTTTTAATTTGAATGTAGTTTTTAAGTCGATCCTTATATTTCGGGGGAGGGTTTCAACCCCCAAAACCCCCCGAATCCGCCACTGTTGATGGACAATGGAGCACAAAAATGAGGATATTAGGTTTAGGGAAAATAAAACAAGAGGATGAATAGTTGGTTGGTTGGTTCAAGTGGCGATGTTACATCCAACATGAACATCCAATTAGCGCGTTGGCGCCGTTTTGTTACCACTATTCCCGGTAGGTACTTTATAGTATATTGATGTTTGTCTTCCGGACCCTTTACAGTGTATATCCCATATCCAATCCGTGAGGTTGATGAAAGAGAGTAGCGAGTGCATGGTGCACTTCGCTATCTCTTCGAAATTCTGGAATGTTGGTTTTTCCATCGTTTTCCATCTCCTTCTTGACAAGACCGGACAGGCGCAGAGATAGTGATGGACGGTTTCCTTCTCGTTCGGGTTTTCACAGCTGTGACAGCTGGTATTAAAGGGAATCCCCATTTTAGCCGCGTGCTCTCCAATGGGCCAGTGACCTGTGATGACTGCAGTTAGTCTCGCCAGACCCCGGCGGACCTTGTTTAAGAGCTCCGCGGCCCTGTTCTTATCATATGCTGGCCATAGTGATCTACTGATTTTATAGGATTCCATCCTCTGCCATCTAGTGTTAGCTTTGGCGCATAAGTCCTTGGAAACCTCGTTCTTGATAGAGCCTAGTAGGGCGAGAACCGTCAGCGCCTCACTCTCATCAGTTCATCGGCTCGCTCGTTCCCGGTAATGTTATTGTGCCCCGGCACCCATATCAGGGTAACTTTGAACCGATGAGCTAGTTCTGTGAGGATCTTCCTGCATTCCCGCACTAGTTTTGACGATAAGATCGACGAGTCCAGTGCCTTTATCGTGGATAGGCTGTCGGAAAGTATAGTGATGTGGCTTTTGTAGGAGAAAGCTGAATAGTTAGGACGAATAGTTACACACTTCAAATTTCATATAGGTCCATATTTTAAAATTTAGAAATCCACGAACACACAATGACATCTATTTGCTCAGAAACCTGACAAAATTTTCGTAGTTTACCATATTCCTTCTTACAAAGTATGAAGTGAAGAACAATAAATGGGCATTTGGCTTGAAAAGAAGGACATTTGTTCCACTTAATTAGTTGGGTCTCGAACGAGAACGAGTGCTAGGGTGCTGGAATCTTTTCTGCATTTTCACAGAGAAAGTCTTAAAACGCCCTCAAATGCAGGAATCATACAGCCACATGAATCGGTGCGAAATGTTCATCGCATTCTTATATATGAACACCGCCGTTTGACCTCTGCCAACACTGCCTACGCGCCCAAAAGTCAAGAGCAAATTTGCAATTTTTTCAGTTTTTCGTTTATCCAAAAATATGTGTGTGTTTCCTTTTTTACTCTTACCACTTCGTTCCATTTGGGGATTGTGTGTGTGATTTTTTTGCTTTTACTTATTTTTTATTTTTGGCAAATCCATTATGTCAATTGACAGTGGGATAATATTTGCTGTCAGTTGCAGTCATTGTGAATTGTTGCTGCCCATTGTTGAAAAATGTGAGCCAACAACGGAGGCAACGAGAGAAAAAGAGCGAGCACACACACAAAACGCAAGTGGGACCACTGAAAGGATGTGAAACTTGTTTTTGTATTTACTTTTGTGCAGTTGGTTTTTTTTATTTTAGAAAAGTTTAACAAAAGCAAAAGTAAAGGGAAAAGTTTTAGTGAATTGAAATTGAAGCAAAACACAAAAGCTTCGGAAAAGTTATCGAGGGGGGAGTGGCGCTGAAAAATGGCCATATTGTGCGATTGCCGAGCGCGCAATTGAAATGTCAAAGATGACGGCGCTGCGAGGGCGTGCGATCGTTGGACATTGACAGGTGGTCGTACGGAAGAAATTGAAATTTCAAATTAAAATGAAGTAATTTCAGCTAAGTATGAGAGTGTCCAGGTTATTGGAGCAAGTTAATGTCGATTTTAGCGCAACGTCGTCGTAACTGGCATAAAATTGCAGTGCAATAAGCAACAAAAGTTCTACAATATTCACACCTCACATCGGCCAATACAATTTCCTGCTGTTACCAAATATACCCCAACAAAGCAGTCCCACAAGATTTCAACAAAGAATGTGATTCCTATTCGACGATAATTAAAATGCGTACATAATAGGCGCGGCGAAGGCGGGGCGGAAGCGCAGACAGAACACAGCAAACGGGCCGAACAAAGACCGAAAGGCGTATTACGTAAAATTACGTAAAAAGGCGAGAACAATAAAGAAAACTCAAGCCGCCCTCGGCATTGACGTAGGCAACACTGGTGGCCAGGAAAAAATAAACGAAAACACCTGTCAATTGCACAGCGGGTTAGCTGTCAGCGTAAGCAAGCAATTCACTCGATCTATAACAACAACAACAACAAATTCAACCACTGAAGCACACCCATCAGCCACCCATCAGCAGCAATCCAGCACCACAAAACAATGGATTAGAAGAATCGAAATAAAGACAGGGGACAGACAGTACCCGAGCGAGAGCGAGTCGAATACGATTTCAATGAAAATGCAATTTCCAATTGCGAACTAATCAATGTTTTCTTCGCTGCGCTGCCTACTTCATTTTTTGCTTTCATTTCATTTGGTTTTGTTTTGCTTAGCTTGGCGACCCCGTTTTTCCGCCGCCACTTTCTAACGGGTCGGCGTTATCCTCGTTGTGCTGTGGGCCATTGTTCATTCGTTTGTTTGTTTGGTGATTTCGTGTGTAAGGTTGTGTAAGGACGCCAGGGCATTGTTTACCATTTACTAACCTCCCCCTCAATGAGTCGCGTGCCGAAGAGAATACGACGCGTATGTTGCAACGGAAAGACGTTGATTAAAATGAACACGTCGAATTACATTCAATTCTCCTTTCAATCAAATGAGCACTCTTTCTTCCCTCCATTCTTTCTAAAGCGTTTTGGTTCAGGCGTTTTGCACACATTTCAGTTGGGCTTGATGGGAGTTAAGTGAAAAGATAGCAAGTGAAGGGAAAATCTATTAAGTAAAAAAAATTAACATATACAAAGGTATGACTAAGTTATGAAAAGTTGGATTACAACGAATGGATCGGATGGAAAAAGAAAGGACATCTGTTTATGGGAAACTTTAGACGCTATTTGTAACAATGAATTCTTCAAGCAAACTAAAAAATATAGAAAATTTTGAAAGTCACATAAAGTGTTTCAGTGGCTCAGTGAAAAGAAAAGGCAGACTTCAACTCATTTACTCCCCGGCACACTTACGGTTGCCTCTTCTTCAATGACCTCCAATCAATTCTTCATAGAGTCTAATTAAAGTTGATGTAGAAATGTTATTGGCTTGAGAAAGGCTCTCCAAAGATCTGCAAGAAGCAAGAAATTCATCTATCCGTAAACTTTTTTCTGGCATATCTTCCCCTGTAGGAATTCGGACTGGTTCGAATGTAAATTTTCAACTGGTTGCTTGTCAACCATAGCTGACTTCAGAGCCGATGGGTTTGCTTGGAGCAAACTCACCCAATTGTCCCCGTCTGCATCCATGCAACTAGTCCAAAGTCAGTCCTAAGTAAAACAGTTTCTAAACCAGTTGCGAAGCGAGTAGTTTGCGAACTAGTTTATTCTGGATTAGTGTTCTAACCAGTTGATTTCTATTGGGGGAAAATAAAACAATGAAATTTTTCAACAATTATGTTATTTTATTTAAAACTCCTTAGAAGGTTAGGTTAGGTTATGGTGGCTGTCGATCTAAGAAATTCACTCGAAGGTCTATTGTGAGGCCCACTGGTTTTTCCAACATACGTTACAGCACACATTTCAAGCGGATGGTGAAAGGGGGGTGGGTGGAGGGTACCTACATTTTAACGTCGATTCCAAATGGCGGTTGGCAATTTTTCCTTTCACACTTGGAGGTTTTGCCATTGACTGCCAAGAGCGCACTTGTGCGTTTCTTGTAATTCTCATCTGCTTTATGTGGATAGCGATAGAAGTAGATAAGCGTTTCACCAGGCCGAGCTAGGAATCGAACCTGGGGCCTTAGAAGCTTCCTAGGAATAACTGTGCGTGGTGTATTTGCCGAAAACAAGCAATATGATACGATCGAGAGGTAATAAAGTAATGAAACATAGGTTTCGAAGGACGATGCTGTCGGGTTGAGCGTTGTCAAAAGTATGTTGAGTCAAATTTTCGACCTGACTTCTCACCAGTGTTGCCAGATAGATTTCAAGCAATCCTCCTAAAATGAAGTACATTTCCCCCTAAAAACTAAAATTTCCCCCCAAATTTATAATGCACACATAAAATTAATACTTAATGAAAATTGCTCATTCAATTCGGTACATAAAATAAAAAAAACCCCACTTGCCAATATATCTGAACAAGCTGTTGAATTAACAAAAATGCAAAAAAATTCGTAAATTCAAAATGTCTGTAAAATATATCCTCCTGAATTTTCCCCCTAAAATATTTATCATAAAATTCCCTCCCAATCCAAACAAATAAACCCCAAGTCTATAGGGGAAAACTCCTAATCTGGCAACACTGCTTCTCTCTAATACTCTTCAAAGTGATATTTTTTAGTCCTTGTTGTTGTAGTTGTAATTTATTTTCAAAAAAATTTGTCAAGTCAAAAGTTTAATTTTGAATTATAGTCTTAAACATTTATTTTTTTAAATAATTTTTAAGAAGACTCTTAAGTAACTATCTTTCTTACAGTCTGCATTATCAGATTTGTTCTTAAGATTCTTAATTCGCTCAGAAGCGGTAAAATATGGGTGCGTCTAAAGTTGTATTCTCCAGTGTGTGATTAGGTTCGTTCCATTTGTGTACAAATTTGAACGCACGCACGGATAGTTGGGTGAAGCTACCTTTGGACTTGAAATCGATCTACCTATATATCAATCGATCTATATGTTCCCAACACAAATTGATTAATCAAAACTTTACAAAAGCATTGAAATCTTAAGATAGAGAACCGGGATGAAGGGCAGCCAGAACAAGCTGAAAAATGTTTTAAAAGGACGTGTGTCACCAGAAGGTGTTAGAATTTGTTAGCTTTCACTGCACTGTAAATTTACAATATCAATTCGGCAAAGCCCATAATTATTCGTCGTTCCTTTTGATTCCACATCTCACTTCAATTAGTCCTTGTTCATTTATTTACAATATTCGAGCCGACATCGCACTCCACAGAGTCTGCATGCAGTTTTTGTTTTCGTACAGAGATTTTTGTGTTCAAGTGGGTCTCAAAAGTCATTAGCAACAAAACCAATAACAAAAAGTTGCATAATTGAAACCGCACGCTCTGCTCTTTTATTGCCACTGACAGCAAAAAAAAGTTATTTTTGTTGTTTTTGTGGCGCTCCTTTTTTCTGCCTCGTCGACAAAAAAAAATGAAATAAATAAATATTTCCAGACAGTAATTAATGACAGTTGCCATTTTCAATTATTGCACAACAAACGCGCAGAGGGGCCTGAAGCGCACTTCATGTTTCCTTTCGCTCCCTGAGCGCACGGCGCGAGCTGCGCGGTGCGGTGCGGTGCGGCAGAGTGGGCGGCGGGCTTCCGGTTTTGGCATACGAAAAGGGAAATTCGCGCCGCCATTTTTTGTGTGCGCCCGCTTTTGTTAACCGCCGCGGCGGTTTGTTGTGCGTTGTTCGTGGGCATTATTGTTGCTATTTGTTGTTGCCTTTCAAAATTAAATAATGAGCCGACTGCCGCTGTATTTTATGTTTTATATTTAAAATAAAAGGAAAAATAATGCACAGCGCACAACGCCCAACACGCAACACACCAACTGAAAACGCTGCCAACTTTTCAAGTGCAAAAGTTTGACATTTTTGTTGTTGCTTGTGTTGTGTGTTTCTGTTTGGCATTTTGTTAAAATGTGGCAGAAATGAATGCTGTTTGTTTGAACTTTTATTTGAAAAGCGACGGCGGCATTGTGTCGCTGTTGGCGTTGCTGTTGTGAATGTTGTTGTTGGCGCATGTAATAAGCACTATTCATGCTTTATTTAGGCAGATTTCATAAAAACTGATAGTGTCAATCATGCAACGCCGAAAAGGGAAGAAACTGTCGCGTCGGCAATGTTGTTGCCCCGTCACAAAATCGCTCACCGACCGGTCTGGCGGCGTGCAGCGGCCACACCTCGTTTACGTGTTGGAGCGGTTCGAGTGTTGTGACAGAAAAAAATTACGTTTAAAGTGTCACATTGAGGTTGAAAAGACACGTTTTGAGAATGTTCCGTTGAGAATGTTCCCGAGTGGATCGAGGAGTGGGACGAGTGTTTTAAAATACTTTAGAAGAATATTAAAACAATATTTTTAGTTTCTCGTATGTTCTTCCAACAAACAAAACCATAATTCCGAGTTGCCGCTTTTGGTCTTTTTGGACCAAAATTGGTCAGATTTTTTTACTTTGGCCCACTGGTCTGCTTAAACGAATTACGGTCCGTTTTGTGATGTGAATACCTTTTCATTAGGGGCCGTTCACATATTACGTAACGCTCTTAGGGGGGGGGGGGTTCAAAGGTGTGTTACGAAGTGTTACGACGGGGATGGGGGGGTCATCGACTGCGTTACGTAACGTCGAAAAAATACCCAAAAATCAGCACCTGAAATTCAAATTCGCGCGCGGATTCGGTAAAGTTGGCAATGACTTGCATTGTGAAGCGGCCCTCAAACAATCTTGTGGCAGCACTGTTTTCGGTCTATGCACGTCTGTGCCTGCTCACTTCTCGTTTGATTATCTGAATCGTTACGATTGTTTCTGTTTAAAATATTTTTCCTAGTTGTGAACCTTATGGCATAAGTGACTTTCTCTGTTATGGCGGCAAGCCACAGATATTACTATTCAAAGAGAGTCCTTATATATTGATCATTCAAAATTATGTATTTAATGTACCCGGATTATATTGAAAAACATTTAAATTTACGCTTATAATCATAATTACGGTATTTGGATGGTTATAACATTAAAAATATTGCTGGCTACATTATACACTTTCCATTATAAAAAAAAAAACCCGCGTTACGTTATTAGGGGGGGGGGGGTAGTGAGGTTTGTTACGTTGTGTTACAACCAGGGGGGGAGGGGTCAAAAAAGGTCGAAAAATGCGTTACGTAATATGTGAACGGCCCCTTAGTAACAAAATTAAAAAAAAATAAAATTGTAATTGATAAATGACTTTAAAGATAACTCAAATTTTTAGTTTGGTCGGTTTAAGTCGGATTTGGTCGAAAGTTTGGTCGGAAAAAAATGTTTCAAGTGGCAACATTGATCCGTATCACAAACGTCTAGCGTTTCCTATCAAGTTGTGAGACAAATGTGGATCAATCCGATTCTAAATTTAAGTGATTGAAGCAGTGTCACGTATCAATTCCTAAATACATATATACATCACTGTGTTTTAATCTGCAAAACAGGATAATTTAAAAAAAAATTATTTACGGGTACAACATTTTAAGTTTGTGCAAATTTTCTTTGCTTTGAAAACTCCTATGAAAATTTGTCGTCTTAACGTCGTTTTAGATCTATAATTTCTTCTTATCTTTCTTATTTTCTATCTACCTTTTTTCAAAATATTTTGTGTTTGGTCGTGCACTGTCTACTCATAGTCGACTTCTCTTCTAATACGTAACTACTTCTCTTCTAATACTTAACTAACTACTTAACCGGAGATACCACGTGTTATCACGTCTACTCATCTACTTATCTACTCATAGTCGACTTCTCTTCTAATACGTAACTACTTCTCTTCTAATACTTACCTAACTACTTAACCGGAGATACCACGTGTTATCTCCGGTAGACGTTTTTGATTGATAACTCCTGCTTCTGCTCATATATGGTTTCAAATTCCTCGTTTTTCTACATTGTGGCACAATCTACGGGCTTCTTTGTCAACAAGTTTGAATCGAGCTGGATGTACTTTGATATTTCTATCTGATAAGTTGCTCGATTTATTTAAAAAATCGCCTAAAATAAGTAATTAATTTAATAATTGATTGGCCCGACAGCCCGCTTACGCGAGACTAAGGCCTAGCTAGGGTATCCTAAAAGCTATTCTGAATTGTCAACAACTGGTAATCCCATTCTACCTATGGTGTTGCCTTGTTTAATTGTCGACAACACCTTTCACCACTAAAATACTACATTTGCAAGTGGGGAGCCAATGGCATAGCAAATGGCCAGTTTTGTATGGCAGCCCCCTTAAGACTTGGAGATGGCGGGTAGCTATGTTTGAAAGAAATGTTCAGTAGAGAAAACTAGTGGGGGTCAGTCATTGATTTTAATCCTCTAAGAGCAACTTCTGACCAACTGTGGAGCAATTTATCGAATTTCCCAGCTTTTTTGTGAACTTTGACCTCGATGCGACGCCATTTAGCCCCACCCTACCCCAAAAATTTTTTGGCTCATGCATTTTTTCACCAAACCACATAAAATGAGAGGTTGCGGAGCATCGAAATAAAAAAATCGTGCACTAAATCCAGTCTAATGCCCACTCAAGTTCTTACTTTAAAATCACAGCGAACAAAGCATCTCGTTTTTCTCATTCTCTCTTTATGAGCTCCGCATTTGTTGTCACTCACCGTCCATGTAACATGTATGTAAGCAGTGCTATTGATCCTTCTAATCTGCACCAAAGACCCAATCTTAACTACACAAATAAAAATGAAAGTAGCCAATTGTCGTTCACAACCGCAGCTTCCCAATGTTGCCGTCAGCCAGATGTCAGACAATCGGCCAAAGTGCATGCTGTGTCTGGCTGCATGAAAGGCATAGTGATGTGTGCTGCTGCTGCCAGCCGAACAATATTGACACTGCGGTTAGTGGATGTCATTACATGGTTTGCAATACGGCACTCGCATTTTTCCACTCCTCTCTTCCCAATTTATGAAAATGCCTGAAAAAGCCTTTCAGTTCTTTTCATCTGCAGAGAGCTGAATGTTGTTTTTTGTATGGAATTTTAGTTTGCTCGATGCTGCTGCCAACTTGTTAATTGCCAAATATGCACTACACAAACTGTCACCTCGTCGAAGGGCCAGTGACGGCGCCAGTCGCACTGTATGTGGCGTCGACGCCAGTGCAGTTTGCTTTGGCATTTCGAATGTCTTGTCCGACCCTTGGCATCAGTTGGGGCGCCCGTTGTACGTTTGTTTGCCTATTTGCTTGGCGGCTCGGTTGGTTGTTTGTTTTCCATATCAATTATTACGCTTGTTACATGCTCTCGCTCGAGTCCTTAGGCGCCAAGTCGCCTGTTTCTGTCACCCATTAGAGTTGGAATCTCCCTGCGCCGGGCACTGAAGGGTGCTCCAGTCGAAATATTGTTATTCCATTATGCGAAGACGCACAAGTTTGTGCTGCTAGAAGGTGTCGCGTCAAAGCTGCGCATTTTGTGCTCATCTCCTTGGGGCTCAATGGGAGCTGGCCAACAGTTTCCTTGACATTGCTCAAACAGTGGTTGTGGCGAAATTACTTTCGGTCCGACTAATGTCATTGAAGTCCACACATGCACACATCTGTATAAGTGTGTTGGAGTAAGTGCGGCTGTGTGGTGCGGGCGGCATTGCGCTTTTCGACGCGTGTGTGTGCGAGTGGGGCCGTGTGCATTGCCATAGTTACAGTCGCGCACAATGTGTGCTCGAGTGTGGCAGTTCGCCTTTGTTCGGCGCTCGATTGTGCAACGTGGTGGGGCAAGGTCGCTGGGTAATTGCCGAAATTGCTTTTATTGCAATTGACAGCCACAATTCAATTACAACTACTGATAGACATACACAACAAATGGCGTTATTGTTGTCAAACATATTAATAACTCCGCAATTGAGTGGCTGAAGAAAAAGCACACAAGTTTAGTGCTGGGTTTTGGCGAGCGAATGTTATAAGTGAAAGAGGGCGTAATCGCATCTCACTGCTTGGTTAAATATGTTTTCTGAAGATTTTGATTTTTTGTTTGCGTAGACAAGACTGCTACAGATTGAGAGCCAATATTTGTGTCTAAAAGTGATGTGTGCAAGAATTAGTGATTTGAGAAACGTAAATTCGTGAGCCACTAAAATAATTAATTTCTCTGAAGCGATTAAATCTTCGGGCCCCTCTTATAGTATCCACCGTAGTTGACCTTGCAGAGTACTGAAGTTTTTTTACTGCACTTGCAATAAATATTTAAACCTTGATTCGAGCAAAACGTGGTCGAAAACTTGCGTAACCTAACATTTTCTTTCTCATGAAGTAAATTTTTTATTGTTCGGTAAAATGTTTATCTACATTTCTCATGCCGTCGTCGTCATTTTGCCCGTAAGAAAGTATTTTAAAATTAAAAAACAAAATGTAAATAGCTACGAGATATTTATTAAATGTCAGCTCTGCCTAGTCGCTATTTTTGCTATTATTTTCGAAATTTCATTAGTGCTTCTGTGTTCTGTCCAAGGACGTATCCAAGTGGGGTTTGGGTGTTAGAACTGCCCAACATTTTTAATGACTATGCATGACATGTCGCTCGGTGTCCCTCTTTTAACATTTAAGCTTCGTACCCATGCGAGCTCTATACACGATACGAATTTAAGATGGCTTGAGGGCAACACAAGCCTCCTTGCGCGCCAACTTTGGCCAACATTAAATCTTCGTCGTTCTAAAGAACTCCTCTCTTAAACAGAGCCCAGATCAGAACCATGATCGGTGTCTTTACGGGTCACTGCCTCATCGGCACCCACGCAAAAAGGATGGGGTTGTTTTCGAACAACTTCTGTCGCAGCTGTTTGGACGAGGAGGAAGAAGAAAAGATTCCTCACTTACTATGTAACCTGCCTTATCCAGAAGAAGGCTGACCTACTTAGGCAACTTCTTCTTCGGAAGAAGAAGCTACCGTCGTTGAAGTCGTCTAGAAGCTTCGTTAATAGATAGATAGATAGATAGATAGATATATTCTTTATTCAATTGTTTAACAAATATTACAGAAATAATTTAATTAACAATAGATAACATTTCTGATAAAGAATTTACGACAATGACCTTTAAGTCGTCTGTCGGAAAGCTTCGTTAATAGCTCCAACTGGTTTAGCGAGTGAGCGACATGATGCTCGATCTTATGTGGTATCACAATGGGCCGCTTGCCCTAAGTGTGCTCCTCCAGGAGCAGCCACACACTACCTATCTACCTACCTATGTATGACATGTACGTGACCACACCAGCAAAAAGGTCTTGTCACCTTTAAATATTTAAAAAAATGCAATTTTTTTTGGAAAACTGGTTTTTTTTTTACTAAATAGCCTCTTCAAGCTTAGTACAGCAATTTCAATAGCCCAAAAGCACATCTAATAAATGTTTTGTTTTGCACTAAATTCATAGTGCATTTTCACCACTACCAAATACCTTTGGTGAAAGATGAATTTTTTTCACCAATCACTGATCTTTATTTAGGGACAATGTTAAAAAGTACCACTAAATAAAGATGATTAGTGGTAGTGGATTTTAGTGCAAAACCTCAATGTCTGGTCACTACGATGTCCTTCGCCATGTCGGTACAAGCCTTTTGGATGGCTTCTACATTCTCAAAGCGTTTTCCTTTCATTGGCAAATGCATTTTTTTTGAAAAGGTAAAAGTCGCAAGGGGCCAAGTCGGGGTAATGGGTAAAAAGTGATTTTTATTATAAAAAAGTCGCAAGTGTCGATCGATAAGATGGCGTTGATGGAATCTGCGTTGATTGGGGATTTCAGTTGGCCAACATGTTTGTCATAATTTATGTCCTTAAGACCTCTTTTAGATCGCGTATACAATTTATGAAATCTGCACCTATTAAGCAATCATCATCTCAAACTGGGTGCATTAATATTGGATCTGAACAATAATCAAAAAGTAAATAATAACATGAAATAGGGTTGCCTACTGCCGGCGCCACAGATCTTTGTTCGATGGTCATTTTTGTATTGATGACACAAACAACAAATATGTGCTGGTGGTAATGGACTATTTTAGCAAATGGCCCGAAGTGTATCCGATTCCTGCTGGTAAACAACTGGGTGGCCAGATTTGGAGTTCCGCTGGAATTGCACTCGGATCAAGGCCGGAATTTCGAGTCTCTGGTATTGAAGGAAGTGTGTGAGCTACTAAGAATAAGGAAAAATTGCACCTGTCCTTTGCATCCCCAGTCCGACGGCATGGTGGAACGATTCAATCGGACGCTGGAAGAATATCTGCGGAAATTAGTAGGCAGGAATCAAACGGATTGGGACATGCATATTCCGCTGTTCTTGATGGCGTAGAGGTCAGTCCCGCACGATACGACATCACTCACTCCAGCCCGAGCAGTGTTCGGCACGGAGCTGAGGTTGCCTCCTGACTTGAAGTTCGGAGTGTTCAACACGACGTAAGGCGCTAAGACTGATTACGCAGTCAATACCACCAGTTTATAAGGGACCGTATCCAACTGGTCAGGACAGGACAAATAAAAATAAATTTTTTTTTTAATTTCCCCCAATACTAAATTCTGGCTACACCCCTGGGTCTGACATACTTATTTATTTCTGTTTTATCCCTATTGTTTTATTTGTTTTCGCATTTGCTAGAATGTTGCTGCTTCGTTAGTAAACTTCCTCATTTACGTAATTAGACTCGAGATGATTCGCGCGCGCACCACCACTCACACGTAACCCCGTCCCGCTTACTGGCGTAGGGTTCTACAGAGTTCTACTTGTTTATGTGCCCGCTTCCAAAATATGTGCAAACAGCATGTCTGCCATTGTGCTTCTACCTGTTGTTACTCTTGTTTCCGCCTATATTTCCGCCCCTCCCCGCAGTGGCAGTGCGTGCGCGCGCGACGGCCAGAAGTGTGCTTCACGCTGCGCCTTTGCTTCGTCGCCTGCGCGCCCTCTGCATTCGCCGCCGATTATCTGCATGTGTCCCTGAACGTTCGCTTACATTTTCGGAAATCCACATCGTGTTGGATCCATGCTACACACGCAAAACTTGTCAGCTTGCTGCGCTTCGTCGCACGCTCAACGCCCAACACCCAACACCCGACGACCCCATCTCGACGCCTCAGCCCGGCGTGCTTCCTGCTTTTGTCGCATTGTCTGCGACAGGAGCGCGAGTACAGTAACATTATGCAATGTTGTGCGCTGATTTTATGTAAATTCATGTCGTTCACTTGTGCTGCCATTACTCGCTCAAGTACTCCGCATTCGAATTCGCTGCGAGTTAGAACTCGGCCGTCGTTGCGGGCACTCATGTGTGCCAGCCCCCACACACGCAGAAATTTGTATGTGTCATTCATTCATGTGTGTATGTGTGTGTATATTGTGTGTGTGCTGCAAAGTGTTGTGCTTCCACTCACAAGCCCAGCCATTCATCGGCCCATCCGCCTCACGCCTCCCACTTCCCACCTGTGTCTGCGAACCAGCCAAACCAACCTGTGCCAACTGCCACAGTTGCCACCCCACTCGCCGCTCTGCTGCATGTCCATGTGTTCTTGTTTTCACTTGTATTCCTGTTACTTTAGTGCTTCGTGTTTTGTCTCTACGATAATTATTTACCCTCATTCCCTCACCCGTTGCGCCACCAGCCCGCGCCCAACCAAGCCATTGCCAGTTGTGTACCGCCATTCAGCTCTTTGGAATTGTCATTGTATCCTTGTGCTTGTTTCTCTTCTTTGCGTATTTTCATTCTCTTTGTTGGCGCTGCTGTTGTCTCATTCTGTTGTTTGCTGTTAGTGAGTGAGTCAGTTTTCGGCATTGTCTGTGTGCTGAGATCTCTATGCTGCCCCATTCACAGTGCGTCCTTTTTGTGCTTTTGTCTTCTGCACTGAAATTGTCCTTTGTCGCATTCTGCTGCTGGTTCCAACTTTTTACGCTGAAAGGGAGAATGCTTTGCATTTGATGCCACAATATGGATGCTGCCGTGAATGATGCCGGCTAGAGCAGTGAATGGTGAATAGAGTTTTTCCGTTTTCTTGACACAATCTCGCCGTGCTGGGTCCGGGTCCGGGGTAGTGTCACTGTGAGTGCTCTCATTGGCCGGTATTAATTTAAGTTGCAACCTCAGAAAGCGCAATAAACATTTGCTCTATGTGCGATTGTTTGTTCAGCAGATTGTTGCTGACTTCTTGGGGTTTGCGGAGTGAATTAGGAATGGGATTTCTTGAAGAAGATTTCATATATTATGACTTACACTGGGCTGTGAGCGTTAATTTGTACGAAAGGAAGAAGTTTTTCTTAGTTTTATAGCGCAAGAAGGGTCGAAGAAGCTTATTCTGTTGTGGGACTTTAAAACTGGTTTGTGGTTTGTACTGTGGTTTCGGGACACTGTTTCTTTTTTCGTCAGGAAGTACAGTCGTGAGCTGTGGTTTAACCCTTATGTGTGTGATGGGGTACCCGGGTACCCAAATCACTTTTACATCGAAATTTTATACACTTGCGGATAACCTAGAAAGGTGAATCTTCATGACAACTCCCAAAATGGTATTCTGTCTGTATTTTCGGGTGTTTAATTCCATTTATTTTATTTTGGAGGGTGTGGCGCAACATTTTACTTTTTACACCCTTACCCGTGTGCTGGGGTACCCGGGTACCCCAATACATTTTATATGGAGTTGCATAGATTTTTCCTGTAAGTAAAACTTTCTAAAGTTAATAATTTGTTATAAAACAATTTTATCAACGAGAACAATCACTCAATCGATTTTGAGGAAATTAAAAAAAATGATTTTGGTTATATAAATTCTGAGATGGTCAGTTTCTATGCAACCCGCAGGCTCGGCGTCAGAGGCTTCTATTGCTGCGTCGTCAATTGATGGAATATGTTCATCTTCGCCTTCGGAAATGGAAAATTCTTCATCACTTTTACTTTCGTACATTATTTCTTGAATTTCGGCTGAGATAAATCTTTCACAACGAGCTCTTGCTGAATAAGAACTCATTTCAGAAGTTGCTCAGATTTTTCACAATGCAATTGAAACTAATTACTAACAATTAATTAATTTGTTACAAAGTTGAAATGTTAAAAATTTCCGCGGGAATGACCTTCCATTGAAATTTACAGCAGCGTATGAATGGTATTCCACTTTTTATGAAAGAGGGATCCGAAAATGCATAAAAATTCATTACTGGAAATTAAAGAAACTAGTTTGCAAGTCATTTTTTGTAACAAGGGAAATCCCAAAATGTACTTTTATATTACTAAGAGCTTTAAAACTAAGCAAAAACAGTACAATTTCTTACAGTGCGAACAAAAAGTGAGCAATTTTCATACAATTTGTACTGGGGTCCCCGGGTACCCCATCACACGGGTAAGGGTGTTTTTTTCAGCACACACACTAGGGTTAAAGAGCTTATGTTGAGATATCATCTGGGATCTTGCAGCAATGTTGGTGATTAATAGCGGTGACTTCATTCCTTCTCGGGTGCTTTAGCTCTAAAAAATAACAATCTTTGCAGCTCCTTTCTTTTCAAATTGGATGAGTTACATGACTTCTTCTTGTCATCTCTCTTTGCTTTACTGAACTTTTATGGGAAGGCTGAAAAAATGGCTAAAATCTATTGCTATGGCAACGAAACCATATCAATTAGTTATTTAATTGATATCAAGGATATCTAAGGCTTTTTTAGGGAAGATTAAAATAAATGTTGTCGAAAATTAAACCACTATTCAAATTGAATTATTTTCTGAGATCGGAAGATATCGGAGGATGCAATTACATTATCCGACAAAGAAAGAATGCTTCTTGAAAAAAAAAAACAATCCAGGAACATACTTTCATATACTTTTTAGATATTTTTTTAATCTATAAAATTTATCAACTTTAAATTAAAAGTGAAGCAGAAACCATAGCTTTGCAAATTTTCAGAAAATACTAAAAGCGAAAATGCTTACATCAATTCTTAATCTATATTGAAAGTTTTATCAACTTTTTGTTCACTATGTGTTTTACAAATTTTTTTAACTGAATCTATATATATAAAAGAAAGTAGATGTATGTGTGTAAGCGCATCAGGCTCAAACGGACCGGCCGATTTCCATAGAGTTTTTTTTGTTGGATTCGTATTGAGTCAGTTTATGTTCGCGCGAAGAAAAAAATCCGGAAAATCTATAGGAAAAGTCGGAAAATCCCTGTAATATTTGACCGCGATTCACTTGACAACGGCTGGACCGATTTGGATGTGTTTGTTTTCGTTGTATTCGTAGTTGTGAGAACAAGATTTGTATGAAAGAAAATTTTTGGAAACCAGGGCGTGGCTCTTTTTCAGCCGGTATTGAACGACGGGGCGTGGCACCACCCATAAAAGCAAATTCTTTATAATGAAATATCTTCGACAGCATTGAAATTTAGTATAGCGTCGTCCCATAGATGTGTCATTCTAGTGGTAAGATTGGATAGGCGTTGAAAAGGGGGCGTGGCACATTTTTTGTGACTCATATATCTCGCTGATATAAGTCGCTCAGCAATGAAATTTTGTACGAACCTACCCTTTTCCCTTTCGACAGAGGGCATTGTGCAAGTGTTGAACAAGGGGGCATGGCACCTCCCATATAATTTAAATCTGGTTCAAGCGTAGTTTACTGAAACTTGGCAGCAACATTGCTTATTTGTGGGCTTCAATTCCGTAAATCAATAGCTTCTCTTCTTTCTTTAGTTGGTTTTCTTCTTCAATTTGCATCGCCATAGATTCGCCATCTTGAGTATTTCATTATAAAAAAAACAAATGTTGTGTGAGACGAAATTTTTTAGTAGACTAAAGAACAAAAAAAATATGTGTTTAACTTTTTTTGTGAAAAAAGTTTCAAATTTGATAAGCTTTTGCACACACACTAATTAATTTTTAGCACATATTTTTGGGGGTTTTCTTAGTTGGAGTCTTACATTAAAATCATTAAATTCTCAGAGTAAAAGTTTTTGACTTTTGTCTATGGAACGAATCACTCTGACTGAAAAGTGGGAGTATTTTCCAAGTTTGTTTTGGATACACGATTAATAACAAAACCGACTAATATAATTTGATGTCAATCATTGCAGGTGCTGAATGGAAGCTTTTAACCGAAGAAGAAAAACGTCCATTTATCGATGAGGCAAAGCGACTACGGTAAGTTTTAATAAAATTTCTCAAGTGGTCTTTTATGCACTTCTCACAAACTGCTAACCGTTCTTCGTATATATGTATTTATAAATGTATATTTATATAGTGTACGATGTATCTACATATCATAAGTGCAGACTGAGTGACAATTATGCTAATGGAAAATTTATGTAAATCCCTATGCTTTTTCTCCATTATTAACAGCGCAATGCACATGAAAGAACATCCCGACTACAAATATCGTCCCCGAAGAAAACCAAAAGCGCTGCGTCGCGATGGCTACCCCTATCCGATGCCGTATCCATCAGTGCCGGTGGAGGCCCTGCGTGCAGGTGGGTATACGAATATAATGACACCAGAAGGAGAGGCGATCATTTTAATGTGTAATTAAAATGCAAATAATTTTGACTACAACTATAAATCTCGACGAGTGGGTGGAGTAGTCGGTGTAGTTGGAGAGGGTTTACAGTAGTTTTGCTATAAAGTTGGCGCGTCATCAGAGCATAAATACACGCATACACATATGCAAACATATCCAAGTGTGTGTGTGTGTGTGCGCGCTTGGCTGTGCAAGTCATTCTAAGAATACCACATACGTACATATTTATTTGAGGACACTGAGCATATAAGGAAAGTTTATTATTTGTCAAAAGACAAGTTGCCGCACGGCACGCATGAGTGACAACGGCGAACGCCAGTGGCACTGTGACTGGGGTGCCAGGCACTCCACACAGCGCCAACTCGACGCATAAGAACCAGTGAAGTCATCGACTACAATAAGTTACTAGTCGCTCAACTTTTCCACAACTGCAATAAGGATGTGCACCACGCGCCTAGAAACCAATGTTCAGCGCACAGTTGGGTTTAGTTTCTTTTGCCAAGACAACTTCGCAGTGTGAGGATTCAAATTAGCATTATTCATTTAGTAGACAAAGGAGCTTCACTTTTTTTCACAAAAACCCATATGTTGGCTAATGTGCATAACGCTGTGTTGATTCTATGCTTTTATTGGGTGAAATTAAACAATTTTGTCGGGGTTGTTTCCTAGTAAAAGGTTCTATAGTGCGTCATAAGGATTTACGCGAAACGGTAGTGCTGACATTACTTTAAATTTAAGAGCCAAATAAACTTGGTTTCATGTCTGCCGTACAATGTTTTCTATGTTCGTTTATTGCCAGTTGGGCCATGCATGATGGCGCGGAAAATGCACTAAAATACTTTAGCAATACTCCTTTTAAATGCCGTAATTGCTATTTCCCAACAAAAGCCAAATTAAATTATAAACAACCGCAGTGACGGCAGCAGCAAACAGGTAGCAACTCCGTGCGGCGCGCAACAAAAGAAGCTGGCAACTGCGCATTATTTCTGCCATACGAACATGTCATAATTACATTTGTATGTATGTATTTACGTGGTGTCTGGCAGTCGCAACGAAATTATTAGTATGGCGCTTGTAATTATTGGACGGTAAACGGTTTTCGAAATTTGGTAAAACACAATTGAGGACTTTAACTACTCGCTTTCGGCATTGAAATGGCATAGAAATGCACTCGAGTTGTATTATTAACGGTCGACACAGTCACGGCCAGAGCAACACACCGAAATAGCTGAATCACAAAACAATTAGATGAGCTCAGCGCTTTAACCCTTCACTCGCCACTCGGCGCATATCGTTCGGCGCACTGCCACGTAGGAGAAATTTAAAGATAATGCAAGTCGAGTGCTGTTGCTGCATTTTGTTGGCAATTACATTGAACAATGGCGTAGAAAATATCTAACAACTGTTCGCTATGTGGGCAAGAGTTATTATATGATTTTGTTGTTATTGTTGTGTTCATTGTATCTGATGTGGTTTTTCTCTTGTTTATTTTAGGCATAACGCCAGGGTACTTTGCGCCGGGACCAGCAGCCGCTTATCACTTGGGAAGCCACCTGACCCAGGCAAATCCACCCACAACACAGGTGAGTGCGCGGGCAGCTTGAAGTCGATCGTAGGCGCGTAGCACAGCGCACGAAAGTTGCGTTGGCATGCGGCCTTGGCTCGAATAATGGGACGTGCAGCGAGTGCCTCTGCTTGTCAGTCTGACAGTTATGCACTTTACAAATTACAGCACAGTAGCAATTTGCGCCGAGGAGGAGGAGAGCCAGTTTCTTTTCTTGGCTGCCCCACTCGAAACCAATTAAATCAATCATGCTAAAAGCGCCCTAACTGTCGGTGGCACGCCGTGTAAATGCACCTTTTTAGCCGCTTCCGATGCGCCTCATCCGATGCGGCGCACCTCTTGTGCTCCTCGTTTACACAAACACCTGCAATTTATTTTTATTATTTAATCACATAATTACACCAAACTCCTTCAGCGCATCGTTCGAAATGCCTCTCGAAAACGGTTTGTAGGTAAATACAACAAATGTTGTATTAACAATAACAGCAACAATATCCAAACAAGGCAGCGTTATCATTACCGGGGCATCAGCGGCAGGGCGCGCACGTCCAGTGCGCTTTGATCCTTTAAACCTTTTTTCACACCAATTTAGTGCGGCCGTCATTTGTGGCAAGTCATCGTCACAGTCCACCATCGGCCATCCGCCACCTTCATTCTGCTTGATTGCACTCGCGCTGGCAACACTGGATGCGCTCTGTCGATTTGCACACTGAACAGCGGCGCGAAGGACAGCGTGTCTTTATTCAATTACCGATTTGAGTGCAGGATAGTGCAAGGATATTGTTTTGAAAGCAAATAAAGATGAGTTAACAAGCACGTCTGGCCGGGTTATGACGCGCCGATGGCCGTTGACCGTTCGGCTGTTTGAGGCGTGACAAGTGTGTTTAATTGTTTACGGTGTTTCGTTTCAAACTGGTGACATGTGAGTGTCTTTTTTGTGACATCTGAGAGCGTATGTTCACTAAATGGAATTGATGACGAAATGCACCTGCGTTTTGAAGAGTATTTCCACCATGAAATAAAAACATTCTTTCATGTGCCATGTGCCAATATTAACGTCACGACTACTCAAGGGTTTTTGAATTGCTCACACTTCTGTCTAATGATCATTGTTTTGTGTTATTCCATACTGAATATTTTTACAATTTTATTTTTTATACACAGTCCTAGTATATAGTTTCGGGAACAATAATAATAATAATATTGAGGCTATTAGGCATTGCGACCAGTGTAGATCTTTTGTACAAGCCTGGTTGAGGCTTTTGAAGCCTCTAAGTTGAGGATTTTTATTAGTTTAAGCACTCTTTGGGGTTGTAGATTCCAGATCTTTTCCTTTTTCGGAAACAATAATAACCACCCAATCATCTACATGCTCATCTTCTCCAGTTAGTTACAGAGATAAGCGTAGAGATGGTCTTTACGAAGGAAACAAGGCCTTTCTTCTCATTGTACAGTGATTCGCTTTCATACAACTGCGGGACAAAATAAGGAGTGGTTAATTAAATTTAGTGTGATAGTGAATCATGGTCTGCTTGATTGAAATCTCAATATTTTATCTTAAACTTTTGTCGATTAACAATGCCTGAGGTATATATTTGCAATTTTCGTCACTTTTTGTAAGATATAGCACCAAGTGTGTTCCATGTATTTTTCAGATTTTACATTTAATCAGTTACCTCGACATTGATAATTGCAAAGAGTAAGAGAAATTGTCTTAGGACCCTTTAAATTTGCAATAAAAATTATAATAATAGATGTATGTTTTGCATTTGTGCATTTTTTTTAATCTTTCATGCTGATTGCATACTTTTAGGGATGAAAAAAGTAATTTTTCTGAAAAAATAGGTGTTGATACCACTTTTCAAGTTAAATTATTTTCTGAAATCGGAAGATATCGAGGATGTAATTACATTATCCCACAAAGAATGAATGCTTCTTAAGGGGGTCGTCTACGTAGCGGCCTGATTTTCGAGCCTGTTTTTCAAAATTTATTACGAAGGAACGAAAAAAGATATTCACTCACTTCTTTTTGTTTATTTAATCGTAATCTTTCAAGAGGCAAGAACATACAAATTATATTTCTACATATTCGAGTGCGGGATGACCTTGAACCTGCCCTCATCAGAATTTTGATATCAATTTTCCCCAACCACGTAACCTACAACAAAAAATGAAACTAATCTATAATTGATATTACATAAGCTATGCTTCGACACGAGCTTTTTGTAAAATTCAAAAATCTCTCGAAATGGTGGAAATTTTTGAAAAAAAAAGTTATTTTTCCCTCTTTTTTCAAATGTTTATTGCCTGTTATAATAAAAAAAAACAATATTTTGTCAAAAGCTCGTGTCTAATCATAGCGTCATGTTTTGTGAGCAAGTAAAAAAAGAAATCGAATCGATGCGTGTAAAACTTTTCTTAAAATCGTGCAAGTAAGTTAGAAAAATACGACTTTCGGGAAAACGCGTTTAAAGTTCACAGGAAGCGTGCGGAAACACCGTGAGCGAGCGTGCTCAATGCTCTACAGCTCAATAACCGTGAAGAGTTTACCAAAATCCTTTGAAAATAACATTCCTCACCCCCTCCCAATTGAAAATTATGTCAAAAAAACACAATTTTTTTAAACTTTATATGTAGACGACCCCCTTAAGATTCAAAAATCAAGGAACATACTTTCACATACTTTTAGATATCTTTTTCGTTTAGTTTCGCCAATTTTCTGGTTTTTATTAAAAAAAAATAGTTTCAATTAAAAGTGTACAAGCCTCAGCTTTGTAAATTTTGAGAAAACATTAAAAGCAAAAATGCTCACATGAATTTATAATATCTATTGAAATTTTTAGCAATTTCTTGCTAATCATAAATTTTTACGAATTTTTTCTTTCGATAGACTAAAAAACAGAAAAGTTGTTTGTGAAAAAAGTTTCAACTTTGAGACACTTTTGCATAAACACTAATTACTTTTTCGCACAGATTTTTTAGAATTTTCTTAGTTGGAGTTTTACCTTTAAAATGATATCAAAATCCTTAAATTTTGAGACTGTAAATTTGTTGAATTTTGTCTATGGAACGAATCATTCTGTATTGCTGCCTTCTAACTGTTCCATTTTCTATTCGTAAAAGACCCAAAATGAGTTGGGTGATGTGCCTTGTACTGCCATGTATTGTTTAGAACCATATCTTCAAGTTCAGGTCAAATGAAGTTGATTTTTAATTGACCTTAGCGGCGTAAATTGCACCCAATCACTATGGCGAAGTGACACTACTTCAAAACTGGAAAGGACAGCAGTTTTATACAGTTTCTTACCGCTTCTTAAGTCAAAGTTGTTAGCCAGCACAACTTGGTAGATATTTTTGATAATCCTGCCGTTCTTATGTACACCGAACTTACAGAATCTTTAAAGGTCGCAGATTTTTCGAAAATCACTAGGATCCGATCCTGCGTAGGGCTACGAATAATCTTCAGTTATCCATCAGGACACATTGCTTAAAGGAAAAACCTCATGTAAAATTCCCACAAAATATGATTGAAAAATTGTTTAAAAATTTACAAAGAGAGGAACAAGACATCGGAACAAAGTGATGGAAACCAGGACATGTCCGGAGAACTGGGATCTATGGTAGCCTTATCGTAGTGCCACATCTAGAGTTCTTCTTCCAGAGTTTTGAACAAATAATGTTGCCCCATCATTGAAGCTACGTTTTTTCACATTAAATATCATTCCTTCTTGTCTTTCGCATTGCTCTCTGCAAGCCATGGCAACCATAAAATATAATTACAATTTTTCACATTGCAACGACACGTTGCCAATATCAACTGAGCAGTAATCCCTTGAAGTGGAAGTCCTAACGGTATTGTCGCCATCCACAAGTTGCCGCCCGACTCCAGCGACCGCAATCGACTGGCATCTCACACCTCGAAAGACAAACACCCGTAAGGCAACCGCAGGCAGGTGGCGTAGCGTCTCATTGTGCCCGCAGAGTCGCCTTCACCTTCTGCCAGGAGGCGGCAACTTATTGAATTTCGCACCGCGCCGCAAAGCCAGCCAGCACGCTCCCTTCGCCGGCTGTCTATGGCCGCCGTAATGCGCATAAAGAACTCTTTTCAATTGCCGCATACGATTAAGTTGGCTGCACTTGTAATTAAAGTCAACTCGTTGCCACTTGGCCTGCGGAATGTGTGGATGAGCCAATGAATGGACGTCGTGAGTGCTGGGCGTCTTTTGATGTGTTGATTTGCGTTTTGTTTACTGTTGTTGGTGCTGTTGTTGTGGTTGTTGTTGATGGGCTATTCAAGTCATGCGTTTCTTTTGATTTGGCACAAAGTGTAGACATTTTCGAATTCCAAACGCCCAAATCCGCCGACACATTGTTGCGTATTTAATGAGCAGTTTGGCATCCATGAAGTGAGGAAAAATTGAAATACCACAACGCGCTGAAGGCTGGTGGCGAGTGGCGAGTGCCTGTTGCCGAAACTTGTTTAAAAGTTGCGATCTGATATTTGGCCATTGTTGTTGCTATGTGGTTGTTAGCAACTTGTTAAAAGCGATGACGTTTGTGGTTGCCGCCTTGTTGCAAATATCGGATCTCCCCAACCCTTCCTCTTGTTTTGGCTGCGTTCGAGCGCGAGGGCTGAAGGAGTTTTTGGTTTTTGACGTTGAATTGATTGATGGCGCAGTGTATAAGCTGCTGAATAATGTGCGCAGTTTAGGTTCGTCTGGGCTGGGTTAATTATAGGGCGTGTAGAAATCATTGAAATTTGAATCGCATTAAGTTAGTGATAAACTGTTGAGACTTGTCGATGCAAAATTGTTAAGGGCGATTGTAGCTATTGAACTTTGAAAGACATTAAAATTTTGATTTCTATGACACTGAATTCAAGTGCAATTGTAGAGTTTTAAATTGTATAAGATTGGTTTAGGTTAGCTTGGGATATGGCAAGGCCACCTGTAGCAGCGTTTTGTCAACCAACCATGGATAGTTTTCTTAATTTTAAGAATCGGAGTATGTACCTATGAAACGTTCAATCATTAAGACTAACCATTCGAATTTTGCCCTGTGTCTCGGTATTTACCAAAAAGCCAAAAATACGTTGATCAACAAAATTATCCATTGTAAAATGCGACGAAGTACAAAAAGTTGACTGACGCTAACAGCTGCCAAACAAAAACTAATGATGCAATCCCGCTCAAAATTTGACACAGATGTCAGTTAAGGTCCTACCGACCTAAAAAAAAATGTCAAATACACAGTCCCGGTACTTATTGATCATAGTGTATGTTCCATTTGCAGTCTGGAATACAAGCAAAAAACAAAAAGATTTTGAATTGCTCGAAACAAAAAAAAATGAAAACTTTGCATATTTTGAGGCTCCTAATTCTTTAAGGAAAAAGTATGAAAAGTGATGAAAATAGCTATGATACACTTTTGCTATTATTTCGATGCGAATGTGTATTCCATCAAATAATTTGGCTGTGTTGTATTACTTGATGTGTCGCCTTTCATTACACACCTAAGTTAGTTGATTTACAAAAAATGTATATGTTTTTGACCATCAAAGAAAACGCCTTAAAATTCCATATTTTCAGACTTTGACGACCAATTACCGCGGCATTTTAAAACTTATACCAATAAGAAAAGAAGCCGTGCGGTGTTGTTAATGCGATAATGTGAAAATCATGTCAATCAATTTTTTGGTTTAGAAATTACGATCAAAAATATGGAAAAAGTAGAGGAAAAACTGAAAAAATGACACGGTACCTATATCTCACTAACTAGAGCTGTTAGAAAAAATCTGAGGATAGATTCGAAATCAGCGCACCCAAATTAGTAAGAAACAGTAGAAAAACTCTATGCAACAGAAAAAAGTGTTTTTTTTGTGCTGTTGTGCTTTTGCTATAAGATGACAAATAGGTAAAGTTGCTCTCAGCCAACTTTGGGGTCGAAAGGGTTGACAAAAATATAAGAAAGCGTTCAAATGTGTTATGTGATAAATATGTATTTTATGAATTTCAACTACTTATCGCAACACCTACAGTCACTCCTTTGAATATCCAAAACAAAAGTTGTCAATAAACTAAAATTTCTTTATAAATAGTTATTATGATGTGGGTATGGCATGGTACGGTATTCACTCTTTTCACGAGTTTTGTTTCATGCTTTCATTCGTTTCATGTTTAGTCTCTGGAACATCAATAACATTCCAGGACCATATTTGAAAAATAACTTTGATAAATGATGATATACTGTTTTTGACCTTAAATCCAGTCCCAACAGTTGCTCAATGCCATTTCACATCAACATCGAGCAAAAATCACACTTGTTTATGATAAATCTAAATATATCTAATTCGGATTTTTTACACAAACGACAAAGTGTCGTATTAGGCGAACAGTTTGAAGTGCAATGATTAAACAATTATTCACATTCCACGTCAAAAAAGTGCGAAAATAATTTCTTCATTCTCTCATCTCTCTTCACTGTTGTTCTTGTATTAATTCTAAAATTAACTATAAATCTTCGACAACAAGTCGAATTGAAAATATTGCCACAACTCGTGCTGGTAATCTCCGCATTGATTTTAAATCGAAATTGTAATCCAAAACGCTTTCGTACCCCATTTACGGTTTAACAGTGCTGAGCACAGACGACGATGATGTGTTAACAACATAATTATGGCCCAAAGCGTTTACATTCGCAAACACCCCTTTTCACAGAGCGTGTGGCGACGTTGTTGTCGCGCTGCCGCACCGAAGGGGAATCCACCCCTGTTTCGGGCGGGCACGACCGTGACCATGATTTGACGTAAAATGCAATTGGAATCAAAACACTTTCGAGCACTGAGCACAACAAACACACAAATTGAATTGCACTGAAGGGCAAACATTGAAACAAACGCGATTACATTGCATTAAATTTCTCCGTCGGTTAATTCGTATTTGTATGGGCACAACCTGTGCGATTTGTTTACTTTTCCACTTGAATGGCTGAGGCGGACCGGAGGCACAGATAGATGCAGCGATCCCCTATGGACAGACACCAATGAATCGGAAATTTTCTAAGGGATGATGCGATGATGTTAAACATTTTCAAAACCAATGTCCTTAGTCTACAAACCTATCTAACGTCACCCCACCCCCTCGTTCGCTTATTATTGACAATTAGAATAATTTTTTTTTAATTCACACAATTTGTTTTATTAGGTTAAGGGCTATGCGTATGTATTTATGTATGCACTAATTGTCTACATTAATGGGCCGAAAAGTAAATTTTATGGAGAATTCAAAAATTGAGGGATGGTAGTAGGAACTTAGGTAGGAAGGAAGTTGTAGAATTTTGGGAAACATTGCACTGAGCTACCGGAATATATACGGTTTGACCAACAGTTTGAAACTCGATTGGAGGCGTGGCCGATATAGAATAGTATACATGTGCTCGCATAATTAGGAATTAGATTGTTACACACGTTGGCACTTGAACGAGTAGGTACAGTTTACGGTATAGGGTATAGACACAGTGTTGCCAGATCAGGAGATTTCCTCCTGGATTTAGGATATACTTGGCCTTTTAGGAGAATTTTTAGGAGGAAGAATTGTTTAGAAGAAAGTTTAGGATATTGATATTTTATGTAAGGGGATTTTTCTGATCCTTAGTGGATTTTTAGGAGGTTTTTGTGATAAGTAAGTATGATGTATGTTATTGGGAATACTGGCAACAAAACATAATTTGGCAACTATTTTAATAGTCAAAGCATCCTATTGTGTTAAAAATTTGTAAGCTTACAAAATGTAAGCTCTTTCTATCTCGTTCTCACTTATTTCTGTTACAATGGAGTCCCGTCAAAAATGGCACTTTTTATTTAATTCATTTGTTATATGTTTTTGTTAAATTTTTGTTGAATGAAAAAAGGCTGCATTAAAACAAATTATGTGTAGGTATATATTTTTATTTTTTTGTGAGAAGTGTAATTCCATTAAAATTACACAAATTATAAAAAAAATTTAAGAAGTTTCTTTTAACTTTTGGGAGGAAATATCAGAATTTTTTTAAGATTTAGGAGAAAGTCATTACAGGTATCTGGCAACACTGTACAGACAGTTTAGTACAGGGTTGCCATACAGCAAGAGTAAACATAAAATAAAAAAAAATTATTTCTAACGCCTTTTACTTTTGAGTACAAACATAGACTCTGCCTAAATCGCTCTAAAAGCCGCCAGAATGGGGCGGATTCAGAAAAATATTTTGGGGGGGCTTCAAAAATTAATTCTTTAATATTTATAAAATGCCAACAATTTAACAATTATCATTTCGGGGGGAGGTTTCAACCCCCACACCCCCTGAATGCGCCACTGCCGCCAGTTATTTATACAACAATACAATACATTTTCTGATTTATAAAATTTGTCTCTTCTGTTTTACTGACTTTCGCACTTTGCTTCTCGCCCACAGACCTCCATATCGGGTCAGATGGATGTGCCGAAATTCGCGCTCGATCGCAGCTCGTACCTGAGCTCCGCTGCCACGGCCGGTTCGCTCTATGAGTCCTCGAAGGCGGCACAGGCGAGCGCCGCCTACAGCGCCTATCTGGATCCGAGCGTCCTCACGAAGGCGTACTTCGACTCGAAAATGTATCAGGACCGCGCCGCCAATTACGCCTTCGATATTTCCAAGATTTACGGTGCTCAGCAGCATGGCTCGTCGGCCGCTGCTGCGGCGGTGGCACATCAACAGCAGCAGCAACACTTGCTCAACGGCCTCACCATTGCGGGCGCGCACAGCAGCAACAACAACAACCACGGTGCTACGAACAACAACAATCTGGATGAGCGAGATGCCACGCCACATCTGGACAGCGGCGGCGGCGGCCCGGGCGGCGGCGTCGCGGACACAAAGCCGCACTTGCACTCGCCCAACGACACCCAGTTGGACTACTCGCAGTATGCGCAGTACGGGCAGGTGGGCGGCGGGCATGGCAATGGGGCGCTGAGCGGCATTGGCGCTGGAGCTGGCGTCGCTTCGGGCGGTTCGGGCGGAGATTTTCGGCGTCCGCTGACGGTCATATTTTGACCACCATCCGTCGAGAGCGAGGAACTCAACTTGTCCATGACGAATTAGAGTCTACTTAGGGGTAAATAGTTGTGACATACATACAAACATACAAACAAACAGATGTTTGTTTTTCTTAGCACGAAGAACAGTCGGTAGTCAGAGCGTACAACAGTCGGTAAAAATGTAGAAAGTTTAGTTGTTCTATTAGGAAGAACTCACAGCATTCGTACGAGTGGAGTTTCAGGAGCGTTGAACACTGCTGTTGATTAATTGTTTGTGCTTAACAGATATTGAAAATATCACATAACCTGTGAATTGTTTGTAATGTAATTAAATGTAATTTGCATATTGTAATGTTTTTATAATTTTTGTAAACTTGCACACAATATGATTGATTGATTGCGGCAGCGATCCCATGGGTTGTCTCGATAGTTAAAATTTGTTTAACCCTTTCAGTCACACTGTCCAATATATTGGACTACAGCCCTACAATTCATACAGAACGGGTTTATTTTCATGTCGGAAAGGGTTAAGATCTACAAACAGACCTATAACTCCTAAAGCCATGTTCAACTTGAATCCTGGTTTTTAAGAAAAATGTTTAAAATTTTGTATTAAATTTTATTTCTTCTTATGTATTTACTCCAAGACAAATGTGTATTAAACAAAGCTCATCAGAAAGCTGAATCTTCTGAATCGAAAAGCCGAATTTTCTTGCATATATTCACAATTTGTAGTCCAGACACATTTTGAAGACGCGCTTGATTGATATATCAAATGATTTCCTAGTGTGTGCAATTCTTAAGAGACTCTGGAAGTTCAATTCTTTAGATTGAGGCACTTGGGTTCAACAATTTGAATTATCATTCTCACTGCTTATAAGATTTGATGGACAACCATTTTACTTCAGTAAAAATATTAGTGCAAACTAATTCATTTCTACAACATTCCTTCAATAAATAAAACGTTGACTTTTCTGGGAATATTTGAGGTAACACCATAGGATTGAATAATAGTTTCAATAAAAGTTTAGTGAAAAAAGTGTGGAACTCTATTTTGTTGTTGATGATCAATGTTGATTCGCTGGAATCACCAGTTTATGATATATATTCCTTAGATTATATTTTCTGACTCACTTTTTTCGCTCAGTGTAGTTTTACTATACTTCAATGCAGTGCTGCACACAGATCTTCATTTTGGGCGGGTTTTGGGTACAAGTTTATAGCTGAATACCATTCAAAACCATATTTTGTACCAGAAATTTTTGTGTTCTGGGAGATTTAAACCCCCATTCCCCCTTTGTGCGCCACTACTTCAATACTACCATAAACAAACTATATTTTAAAATTTGTATAAACTACATGAAACATCTATTTAAGAAGATTTTAAGACTCCTAAGGTTTTGCAAAATCCAAACTAAAAGCTTTTGTAAAACCAGGAACATAATATTTGTGTGCATTGAAAAATTATCCTTTATTTATCATATTTCGCAAACCACTTAACCGATTGAAATGATTCTTTCATTGTTGAATAATATTTTGCAGTGCAAAAAAATCAAAATACAAAATCCACTAATGTTCCAAAACTCATTACCAGAGCGCATAAACCACGCACGTCAAGTTGCAAGGATATACATTTCAGAGTTTCAGAGAGAGGCGAAGAATTTTATTCATTTTCTTACTCCAACATTTTTCTAAAACGTACTTAACCGCAATATCTAACTATTTTGGGTCTTTAATATTTTGCATCTCGTTGTTCCACTCACCCATAAAACTTTTAACGCATAACGAAAATTTGAATATTTCTTCATTTACTTCAGTCAAAATTAAAAAAAAAGTATCTTAATTGAAAGAAAACCTTAAATGAAAAAGTTATCTCAAGTTTTCTGCTTCTTCTTCCTTTACTATGTCAAGATATACCATTACAAAAACGTGTATACTGCTCTTCTTTAAACTTTAATATTCAGTTTCTTCATTTCGTATATTTCCTAAAACTTCAAACTATTCGAAGGACCAACAAAAAATGTATTCTTGAAACCACAGAGGGTTCAGACGGCCACAAAGTAGCATGTTGCCATATGGCAACAAAATAGCGAAAGGGTTAATATGGTTTGGAGACCCAGATTTGCTTTCAGTTTAACACTCGCATTTTTTCAAATTGTTCACATTTTTAGCAACTTCAGCGTTAATTCAATTTGTATTGGAGATTGTAAACATTTTAAATATTCTTAACCAATATGAAAAGTGTGTTCCCAATACAATCGAGTAGTAATGTCTGTCTGTTCGTACGTTATGTGCTTGGTATGTCCAATAACTTTTGAAGTACATGAAATATCTTTTGGACCCATTTAAAGTGAACTTAAAGATCAAAAGTCGTCATGTGACACAATCAAATATCGAAATACATACATTTCGTCGCATGAGAAAGCAGATTTCATATGTCCTATTAAACTCAATGGAACAAGCGATATTCGTTTTCTGAGGCAACGATTTGTGAGTATTTTTAAACCGAACACGTCTACTGAACATTAAAAACATCTTAGTGAACGTTTTCTTTATGAACTTTTGATTCATAGCTGAATTGAATAGTAAAAAATTGACCCAAATGATTTCGAATGTTTTAAGATTTTCACTGTGTTTAGAACTCGTCTCAAGCACGAGTAATTTGCTAGGAAACAATACTCTCTGTCAGTCCTATCGGATACATTTTGAAACAGATGAATGGATTGGCTTCAAAGTTTTTGACACTCAAAGTACTTTTCTACAAATTATGAGCTCATGAAAAAGCATTTTAGACAGTTTTCAGTCGCTCAGCGCGAAAATGAAAAAAAAATCATTTCTTTATTAAGGATTTTTACTCAACTTTGGCTCCATAGAGAGCTAGAATCTACTTTTTTTCATCCACTTAAATTGAGAAGGTTCAAGAAACAGCAAAGTGGAACAGTAGTGCGGCTGAGTGAGATTTTTTTTTTTGCTTCCGACAAAAAAAGATTTCCCAAAGCGAGAAGATCACACCTAATCGTTCATGTTTTGTGAAAGAATTTGAACATAAAAGTTTTCCCAAATAGTTCACCTAATCGTTCATGTTGTGTGAAGGAATCTGAACATGAATAAAAGTGGTTGGGAAAAGTTATAGTCATCTGTCTGCTGGTTGTTCTTTTTACGGTTTTTCCTTCACACTGCTGTCGTTTTGGTTTTTTTTAATTATAAACACAACCCTTATACAAAAATATGCATAGAGCATTGCATTGCATCGAAATATGTTGTTTTCGGATCGATATTCTTCGTCCTATTGCTTAACACATTCACACACACACATACAGTCAAGAGAAAGTTGCTGACATGGTTAAGATTTTATGAGAATTAAATGTAATCGATGATGTAGAATGTCGGAAACTGTTGGTTTGCACACATCTCGTAGACTGCAACATTTCAACTGTTTGTGTACATATTCGTTCATATTCGAGGCGGAGATATAGCAACGTTGTACGTGTGAAAATGCATCAAGTTCGTAAAATGTGGAGAGTATAATTTAGCTTGAGTTGAGGGCGTGTCCAGTCGAGTGGCAATTACAACGAGCAGTGCAATTTGTTTAACAAATACATAGATTTTAAGAACAATGTATGAGATTATTCGGCTATGTATCATAAAAATGTTATCACAATTGATTTGTTAGTTAAGAAATACAATAGAAGGTTTAAGTTTATAGTTGTGTGTATGTAAACCAGCAAATAAATTTATGGTATCTAAGATAAGATAATTTCAAAACTTAATGAAAACAAATAAACCTAAATTTAATATGAATCAATATATATGATATGAGAAACATGAGGAGATCAACATTAATGGCCACTTTAAGCATTTAACAACAATGAATAGAATTATAATAGTTGGGATTGGTGAAGCTAAGCGAGCGCACCATGAGATCCCCTGTAGCGGTTAGGTATGAGGCCAGTTGTCAGCTGCACGAGAATTAGTAAAAATAAACTAATATATAGAATTAATATAGAATGCATAGCATAATTGAAAGTCGAAACATACGCGACCCACGAGCATCAAACGTAAAGGCATTATTAATAAAAATTATATAAGCATTTGAAAGAAAACCAGCAACGTTTTTTATTGGAAAACTAAAAAGTGTGTATCAAAGTAGTTGGCCCCTCTACCTCCCAACGCACATCACACAAACCACAGCAATGCTCAAAATTTGCAATTAACTTTAATTAATTGCAGCAGCAGCACGACGTGCAGCACTAATAAGAGCCACAACAACAACAACAACAAGAACGACAAGTAGACCGCAAATTAAGGGAAACTTATTAACCCGCTATTACCCGCCGCTACGCACTCAAATTCTCAAGGGGGCAACAGTTAATCGCGGCATGGCGCCCACTTTGAAGGTGGCGCTGCCACAGTTGCCCACCTTCCCACCTTCCGTGTATCGGCATCGCTGACGCGGTGACAAACGCGCACCAAATAGCAAAACAATTTTTTAATTGCAAATTTGCCTTTTTGGCGCAAACACGAAAACGCTCGAAAGCGCAGAAGAACGCAAATTAAACGTTGAACACAAATTGAAAAATGCCACTAATTGCACTTGTCGGCAATTTGTGCGCCACTCGAGCTCCCGCCTCCCCGTTGGACGGGAGTGGGTGGGGGAGTGCGGCGCTGCAATGAGCAATCAGGAGCGGGTGGCCAATTCGGTTGGTGCGAAGGAGGAGGGCACGAACGATGCTTAGTCTTGCTTGGTTTGTTAGTGCTAAAAATTAGTGTAATTAACAGCAACGCAGGTTGCGGTGTTCGACTGAGTGCGCCCCGGTTGGCAGGGGCGTTCAAAGCATTTTTAATAAGCTACACGTTCCATGTGAAAATTTTTGGCCATGGATATTGTTTTTATAATTACAGATTCTACCTCATGTTATTGTGTCGTCGAATTGGCCATTGTCCATTGTCCACCCCCCTGTTAATGTTGAGCTATCCGAAGGTCGATCTCCCTTCTTTTTATTACCTAAGGAAATACAAAAGACAAAAAATTTCGCTTCTGGGAACCGTGTTCGAAACAAATCGTCGTCTCGAATGGGTTAAAACATCTAAGCAAACACTAATCCAATTTTTGAAAAGTTTGGTTTTATTTAAGATATCTTTTATGTAGATTTTAGAATTTATTAAAAAAAATTAAAATATATTTTCAAGGGTGAAGTTTTTAACTTTTTCTGGAATACCAATGAGTGCTTTCATTGTTGCTTCGTTAATTTTATCAGTTTATCATCATTTTATGATTAACATTTTATCATTACATACTCAATCAATGCTCTAAATAGGTAAAAACTATTCAATGACAGAGTTTTCATGGCTCACCGGATCAGAGAAAGTTTAATTTGTATTTGTACTAACGAAGTTATTAGCAAAATTGCATGTTACAATTTTTAACGACGCTTTCCTTGGTATCGAATATGTTCTTGTGACTTCTGATCTACGATCTATTGCTTGCCAATGCTGTCGTATACTGACACATGTCGTTCGCTATTCACAGTCTACAGGTAACTTTCTCAATAAGATTGTCGTAGTATCTCCTAAGGTTCTCATACCCCGTAGTTAGTGCGGACAACCATCTCAGGATGGATTAAGGTCCGTCTTGGTTTCAATGCCTAATGGCTACTCTCAAGCCGATCGAGATTTATTATACTTGTTAGTCTCAGTTCAATTTTCTTGGTGCCTCAACTTTTTCAAATTATCGACCAGACCTTCAAGCGTCGAATTGTTTAAACTTGTCCCAGGTGCGGGTCCACAGAGTCACCCTGTTTTTAAAGGTACATACACCTGTTTAGTTTAAGGACACATTTCATAGCCAGTTTAGAGCTCAAGTGTCAATTGCTTCTTGCACTTATTAGTTCACTAGTTGTCAAGCGTTGTGGGAATAAACACGCATTGACGCGCATCTTTCTAAGTAGATGCAGGGTGCAAACTTGACTCAGTTCTAGCGTAAAAATTGCAGCTTCCGACTGTAATTTTTGTCTTTAAGAACGCTTTCGGTCACCTCAACTGATTCAAGATCAATCTACCTTAGAGTTTACAAATTTCGTATTTACTATGCGACAATACGAATGATGATAACACAGAAAGTGTGTAAACTTCTATAGTGAATATAAATTAAATTAAAATTAAATTATATTGATATTTAAAACTATAAAGGATCATAATGTGTATATGAGTGTCCTTAATTTTTTTATAATGATTGCAGATCGCTTAAGACAAGAAACATGCTAGAGTTCGTTGATCTATGTATTTGCCACACGCTTGAGGCTGCTTCGCAATAACAGATTCAGAAGGTACCATACCGGGCCTTTGGGTCTATTCTATGATACTTTTCTGCGCCTCAGTCTGCGTCTTACCATACGCCACTCTACTATTTGATTAGGAACGTCACAAGATAACAAAAAGATGAAAAAAGTTTCATTTGAATTCAAGTATCCAAGTATTCTCAAAAAATGTGTAACATAGAATTACTATAGTTTATAGAAATTTGTTTGCGCTTGTTTTCATGTTTAGTTTTATAAGCTTTAAAAATTGGGCCCAAGCCCTTGTACACTGCAATCTAAAACCAATCATCCTTATATATTAAATCAGACCCTTCTGCAATATTTACAAAAGTTTCCTCAGAAACTTTGCAAGTTTTTATGTCAGCGCCGGACAAAACCGAACATTGGGTGGGCTCTATAAATGGACTCACTGCATCCTGCTTGACTTCTGTATTCGCCTTCTGTATTCGTCTTCACGGCAGAACTACCTGATTCTTGGTGGCAATCTAAAAGGATTTTCAATGAGAAAAAGTAGCAATTCAAAGCTTTGAATAGCTCATTTGGTATTTCCCTTAGTCATAGATGTAAATCTCCCTTTGACGTGAAAGGGTTAATGATATCGAATAAAACTGCATGTTAGGCAATCTTATTATAAGAGAGGAAAAAAGGAGGACTCTTTTTTTGGCCGAACTAAAGCAGTCCTCCCATGCAAGTAATCTCCCCATCAAGGCTGCGCCGTCTTCTAAAGTTTTAATGCCTCGTTATTATGTTAGAGTTGAACGATTTAGACTAGAAGCCTTCTGGCTTCAGTGCCTAATGGCTTTTTTTAGAAACGATTGTCCACACGAGATAGTCCCAAAGCACCATTCGTGTTGCATCTCACACTGTCCAGTTGTCGACCAGACATTTCACCGTCGAATTGGTTAATTCAATCAAATTTAGAGTTACCAAGTGTTATTCTACAGGAGCACTTTTTCATTCGTAATTTAGATAATTTTCTACTTTTCGGATTAAATGTCCTGGTTTATTTAAAAGTTTTCCTTGATTTTATAGGTTATGTGTGTTAATAAAAGTGCATGATTTAAGTTTTCTGGAATTTTTTCTATGCAAGTGACAGCCATGAAATTTAACATTGTTGTGTGCAATTGTTCCGATTATTAAAATAGAAGCGCTACACAAAGGAGGATTTGCCAAAATAATGGATTTATTGGAACAACAACTTCCTAGACGAATTATTTTTCGAAGTTTCACTGTCAACTGACCACCAATGTCGTACGACATTGGGGCTTCTTTTTTGTCTGTTCAACTGACCCTTGACACATTGTTGCCGGCAATTTTACGCTGAAACTATCTCATGTCACCGGTTATTATTTCGTAATTCAATGTAAAATTCATTCAAAATTCAATTGAAATTCGTAATTCAATTCACTAAATTCAAATTGCTAGTGCAAATGCAATCACTCGTGATAGGTCAACAACGTTCGGGCAGGGTAACACGAGTTAACTCGTGACCGCTCAACAATGTGTTAAGATCAAAAACATCCACCAACAGAAAATTAAAATCCCCTAAACTTTCTCCTAAACAATTCTTCCTCTAAAAATTTCTCCTATGAGCCGTAATTAATCCAAAGTCTAAGAGAAAACTGTCTAATCTGGCAACACTGCAAGTGGTTGGAGTTGTTTTTTAAAGGACAGTTGGTCTTTCCGTGGCGGCTGGCTTCGATTATATTCCAAGCAATTAGTTCCATGGAGAGTTTTGAAGTGACATCTAGCGTTCGTTTCTGGTAAACAAAGTTGCTCACATGTTTTAGCACAGACACAACAGACGTAGAGAATGGATAGTTTCACAATATTTAGCCAAGGTATTCACCTAGAGAAATTTAAACTGTATTGAAGTCTCCAACCGAACGTATAGCAACTAATTAAGGTAACAAGAAGTTTCTACACTCACATGCTAGATGGCGCTGTCTTATAAACATTTTAGCTACATTCTCATGGAACGTGTTGCGTCAACATTTTCTTGTTGCGGGAACTAAGTTTACATACATTTGTGTCGTTTCGAATTGGCTTGAACGATGACAAGCTGATTGCAAAGTACAAAACAAATGTGAAATAACAAACTTTATAAGATTGCATGCTTCATTCTTTGTGTTTATTTCAAAAGATGGGATCATGTTGTAATATTATATCGTTAGTGTTCAAACATTTTTTTACTACATCCTTTACGAGCATCTCTTATAATAATATCAGCAGTGTTAACAGGTAGAAAGCACAGAATAGTTGACAAGTCTTCAGTAGGTTTGCGCTATTTTAATGAGGCCCGATCAAAAAAATTGACAAAGCATTCGATTCGCTTCTTATCGCTGGCCGAGTAAATATGACACAAACTCAATTAATCTGCTATTTCTAAGCGCTCTTTGGATTTGTGGCGTTTGTGTACAATGCAATTGTACAACAATAACATTTGTCCACCACAAAATCAATTTTGGGCCAAAGGATAACAATGCGGCTGAAGAGCGAGCAAGCAGCAGCGACCCACACCAACACCAAATAAACAACACGCACACGTGCACAAGTGCGAACGAAAACAAAGGCCGCAACCATGAAAATCCATTTAAAATTGCCTGCACCGCGACAGAGGCCGGAAATTGTAGCTAAACAATGACACTGGGCGGGTGTGGGATGTGAAAAGTGAGTGAAAGTGGAGTTGTGTGTGGTGGGCGGTGGGTGGTGGGAGATATGGCTATGGGAAGAGCAAAAACAAAGAAGCGAGGCCGGCAGCAAACTCGATTTACAGCACAATTGAGAAATAATGGAATAATGACTATGGCCAATGACAATGACAATGGTTGGGCCAAAAAGTCAGAGGGCAATTGAGTAAAAATCAGATTGAAGTGTAGAGACTGTGGGAACAGCAATCAGGACTTGGATAATTGCGGTGTTAAACGGAGTAAGAAACCTTTCGAATTAAGGAAACTTCGTTTTTCCAGAAGCAGAACAGGAACTGGTGCAATTTCCTGATTAAAGTTTCAAGGTTATATCTCTGCCATATAAGCGCCAGTGGGATGTCCTTGCCAGGTCGGAGTTATAACATGTTTTTTGCTTTCATGTCGATACTGCAAAAAATTTCACTGGATTTATTAACCTACTTAATTAACTTACCTTATGTCTTCAGAAAGTTAAATGCCGATCCGTTTGTATCCAAACACTTAACAAAATGGTTTATAACACCAAGTTTTATATGTAATGGTTGTAAAAGAATTTTTTTTGTTGGCACAAGCGGTGAATGGAGAATATTGTGTCCCTTCAGCTCTCGGCTCCCATTGTTTTTTAGAATATTGGTTAATTCTGGCATTCAAGTTAATTTCTGACCTTTGATGTATTCAGAGACCTATAGTAGAATTTTATGGCGAAGATTTTCGTGGCACATTTTATTCTTGAAGTCTTGTTTTACAGGACTTTTTTGGTATTTCAGAAAATGGGTCAAATTGACCCATACAAATAGGAGCTACAGGGTTAAAATGCTCCACAAAAATATTCTTCGTAGTATTTTACGTCAAATTGCTGAACCCATCATATACCTAAAATCTAAGGTTACATGGTTTTCGTATGCCGATTCACCATAAGAATATGCAAAAAGGGGAAAACTTTGACCCCCCTAAAAAAATTCATATGTAAACTTTCAAAACGCCGATACACGTATATTTTTTTTGGCTCCCTCTACCAGAATCCGTTGTCAGAACCTTGTTATTTTTTTTTTTTGACAGTGTATTTAATGCCATTAGTGTTTGAATGGTTGGTTCGTGGCGTTTTCGAGCAATCTGTTTTTTTACAGACATATTTGTGTGAAATGAAATCAAACTAATCGCGCGATTTTGTATATTTTCGTCTTTGATAATAATCAACTATTTCATTTAAATTAAAAGGTTATACTTTCAAGACCTGAAATTTTAAAGGCAATTTTAAACGCACCACTAATGACCCTAATCCTTACACAAAAACAAATTCACCAAATGTGCCCCATTGGCACGATGAAAATTTTAGACAATTTCACAAAAAACCACCCACAACCGAAGCACATAATGTTTGCCATTTGTGCGTTGGCGCTGTTTCACTTTCCATCCATTCGAAATGGTCGCCTCATTTCCGTGGCTGCTGATTGCGTTCTCTCCTTTCGGTTAAATCGTGAATTATTAACTTGTTTTTCAAACAATAAATTTGAGCATTAGCTGGCTCTTTGCACTTGGCCATTGTGGTGTCAGCCACGCAGCGCAGGGACTTTTCTACAATGATAAGGAAATTTTTATTGTGCTCCGCCGAATAATGGGGAATTTTATTTCTATTCTGTCTTGGCGGGCGAATTTATGGTTTTGCGGCTCTGCGAATTGCGCTCAATGCGCAGAAATGGAAATGAACATGAAAAAAAGCTGACAATGGACTATTTAATAGTAGAAAATGTTTTCATATGAAAATCCCGAAACTGGATTTGATTCTAACTTCGGTGGTTGCTCTTCTACTTCAAATTATTATAATTAGTCGGTACTTACTTTGGCAGCAGTTAAAGCCACAAACTTCATAGAAAAATCTAATTTTTTCATTGTTACAACTTTGCAATTTTGAATGCGTCTCTTTCAAGCGAGAAGACTTTACCACAAATCAGGCTTAAAAATAGAGTTTCGCAGCAGAAAGTGAAAAATTCAGTAGTGTCGCAGTGAACAAAAGCGCACCGCCACACACGCAGCGCTCACTGGCGACTTGGCGCACCGAATGCAAAGTGCCAAATTCCCAAAATTATGAGCCGAGCAGATGCTGACGCCAAAAGTTTCGCCTTTCAGCATTTTGTGACCTCGTCTTGCACGCACCACACCCCTCCCACCATCACTTCACACGCAGCCCAGTCGTTGCATTGCCGGCCCTAAGTTCTATCGTTGCTGGCGCTTTTATACTCCCGCTCGCACAATAACAGCGCTACCAACAACAACAACAACGGCAATTGCACGCACAGACGAGAATAATGGCCGTCATAATGTCCATTATGCGAAAACAAATGGGATGCTCGGGCGTCGTGCGTTGTTAATGATAACAACTTTCAAAGGACACATTCGCAGACAAGGACATGGACGGACATGGCAATGCACCGGAAATGGAGAGTACGAACGAGCGCGAGTGTCTTGTATTTGCATTCGGAAAAATCATTTTGATAGCATTCTGTTGGAGTCCATTTAAGAGGATTTCAATAGGCAAGCAGTGTTCTTGGAATACGTAAAAAATGTTTGGGGTTTTATAATTTAAGTTAGACGAAAATTGAAGCAGGATATATCTAACCTAATCACGCTAACAGAAAATATGTTTGATCCGATTAACTCTAATGCAAATTGCATTATATGGACATCACAAGGATGCTTTGAAGTCGTAGAAGGTTACATTATTTTTCCAAAATATCCATGAAGAACGCTTTATTAATTTAACTTGACAAAAATTTTTCGAAAACGCACACCTCCCTTGGACAAATTAGTTGAAGCCTACGTTAGGTTAGGTAAGGTTAAAGTGGTCACGGGACTTGACGAAATACACATTTAGGTCCTAAAGAGTTGAGTCGCGTTGAGTCTAATCAAGCGCAATGAAAGAGAATATGAAGTTTTGGTTTGCCTTGTTTTCTAATTATGGTTATAACCAAAGTAAATCCTAAGTAGCGACACTCTTTGACAACCGGGCGTCGATTTTTTCTGAAGGCTCCTGTCAAATTGTTGTTGTTCATGTGTAAAACGGTCACTGTGGTGAATAAGTACATTAACTTTCTGGGTTACGTGCACTTGACAAACCCTGTAAAACTGTAGAAGTCATGAATTTGTTAAGTGTAGTTTAAAACGATTTTATATGTCGGACACGGAGTTTTTATGGTGGCATGAGTAGGGGGAAAACAATTAAATAATTATCTAAACAATTTATTGCCTTCCAAATAGAATTATGAAACAATTTTAATTAATTTCCAATGTTTTGCAAAAGCAACTCTGCCCGGCAAAAAATATTCACCACAAGTCTTTGTCAGTTGCAATTTCAAATTCATCGTTTATATTTTTGAACAAACGTTGACTGCATCCGACAAAATTTTGTAAGTACTAAATATTTTTATTAATTTATACCGATTTTTCTAATTTATTTCCATATTTTTGCAGCGCAATGCCTAGAAGATGTGTCTCTGGATGCAAGGAAGGTGGGGGACTGCACCAATTTCCAGAGGAGTCAAATCAATATCTGTAAGTATTTGTTGTGTTAAAATTATTTAAAGTGTTAGCCTTATATTCCACTGGAATGGCCAAATAATTCTCGAGCTAGAGTAACTTTAAACCTTTAAAAAAAAAGTGGTAGCCTAGGCGTATACGGAGACGCAGGCCGCGCAACACAGCACAGAGCAGCGCAACGCAAATTCAACTGTATTACGCAGCAAATGTTTGAACAGCGTATACGAATCTCGGAAAACCAGCACATGTGTTCCGTATTCATTCCATAAACCCAGTAATATGAGTTATTTGTCTGAATCAGAGTATACTTTGGCATCGGTTTTAAAAACAATTGAAAAAGAGAAGCAATTCAAGTCAGAAGCAAAAGTTGAGATAAACAAACCAAATTTTCCCAAGAAAATCAAGCATAATTTTTCTGGTCATTCCACTGTAAATTGATCAAAATTTGAGACGCAATGCCAAGCAGTCCCAATAGGGAATCGCCACTGAAGGCAGCCGCTGGTGGCAAGATTCATTGAATACAGAGATTGCGCCTTCCGAGAGAAAATCAATTTTAAACCGCACCAGTGACGTCATCGGAGAATATGTAGGGTTTCCATCAGTACTTTTGCTACATTTTGCTTTACTCTTTTGAGCAAATATATGGCTTTCTTTATACTTAGGCCCCTATATATGCATATACTTACATAACAGTTTAATAGAAATTTGTATATCTTTACAAAATTAAATATAAATTCGTATAATTCGTTCATATAAATAACACAAATAAAACAAGTGAAATTCGGGAGGAAACCCTGCAATTCAATTCAGATTTCGTGCTTTGTTTTCATTGGTTGAAAATTTTGTATTCACAAATACTTAGTTTTTTGTAAATCGTGCCGCTTTTGCTTAATTGTTTTTATTGTTTGTTGTTAAAATAATTAAATAATTTTGAGTTTCAAAAGTCCTTGCTGTAAAAGTGCGTGTAGTGAGAATATCGCGGAAAAATGTCAAAAAAAGAAAAAAGCAGTGTGTGTGCAGTGGGCCTGTGTACACAAAATAATGAAAAAAAAGGTACATGAGTGGTGAAGTGCTTTTCAAATGGAATATATGTATATATATGCATATATATGATTTAGATTGCGCAGTGCACTTCTTCCGGTTCCCCAAGGATGCAAGCTTTATACAGCGTTTAGTGAAGTTCTGTGGCCGGGAGACTTATTTGAATGTTCAAACCGCAAGATTTTGCTCGCAGCACTTCACCCAAAACGACTTCGAACGGCAAATACTCAATATTTATCGGTAAGGGTAAATTTACTGGAATTAAGAAGGGAATTAAAAATGGAAAAAAATAATGAAGTAACAAATATTTAATTTTGCCCCACTGTGTTTCTCTCTCCAAAATTCAATCAACATTTTCAGCCAATAGGAAGCAATTTTGTATGACGTCACTGGTGCGGTTTCAAAATTATTTTCTCCCGGAAGGCGCAATCTTCTATTCAATGAATCTTGGCTGGTGGTGATGCGGTGCCGGCGCGCCGCGGTCGGCCGCCGAAGCAAGGCAAGTCAAAGATAACCTTACCGATCGTTGCGACCGGCAAGGGCCGTGGTCGTCCGAAAAAAGCGCCAAAATCCGATTATGGCAGAGAGCAGCAAACGGTGGTTGCGTCGGGACGCAAATCGAAGGCGCGCAAGAAATCGAAAGCCGGACGCCCCCGTAAGGATGCTCAGTCGGGCATTGGCAGTGATGATGACGATCGTAAGTATCAGCGTTAATGTAAGATCATCGCTGCTGACGGAGTTTAAGCAATTTTTGTTTTTTGCAGGTTCGGACGTTGATAAGCAAGACGATGAGGAGCGTCGACCGGTGGGTAGACCATCCACTGGCGCCATCAATCTGAACATAGTGCGCACGGGTCGCGGACAGGGGCGTCCCAAGAAGGGAAGCAAGCGTGCCGCCAGTATATAATTGTGAGCACACACCATTACCGGATCACGCTCCATTGCGACAACTCCTCCAGCGTGACCAACTCAAGCAGCAGCCTCGGGCCCCACTGCGACGCCGGTGCTGTTGCTGGTGGGTGGGGGACACTACCTTTATGCAGCGTTTGACGGAGCAAGTGCGACAGACTCGCGATTATCGTTGCCGGCGATTCACATTTGTTAACAAAATTTTGTAAACAACGACATCTTTGTCTTCGTGGTGAATATTTACACATTCTGTGGTGAAGGTGGCAATTGAAGTTGATGTAGAGTTGATATTTTTGATACACATGTTGAGTATAGAAATGTTGCTAAATGGATACTTTTCCAAAAGTTTTGATTATATTTTGAAATATTTTAACCACTTCAGCTACATTTAAATATTCAGCCATAGGTACAGAAATGTTCAATTGAACTCAAATGCGTTCCGAACTCAAATGCATGCCGATTTAAAAATCGTGCATATGATTGCTGTACATTAATATTTGTTGGTAAACACATTTTTGGTGCTTATTTAGATTTATGAAGATACACACAATTATATTTAAATAAAATTCTTGACATAATTAATAAGAAATAACTTATTCGCTAGCATATTTCCTTGCACTGGAGCAAAATTACATTGACATTTATTCCGAATGTTCAATGTTACATAATCAAATTGCCTACACAAAAAGCAATTTCAAAATTTTTATTCAAATCTTTTCTGTTTCAGTTAATTATATTGACACCTATTGAATAACTACTACAAAAACGCATCTATCTAAAGATATTTATTTTCACAAACAAATGCTTACTGCTTGTTTCGGAAAAGTAGTAAGAAAATTAGGTATTAAATTTACAACCAAAACCAACAGAAAATCGCATCGCGGTAACACGGTCAAACAGACTGAATGTACCACTGACAGTTTGAAAAAAGAGTGTCGCTACTTAGAGTATACTTTTTTTTTGGTCGGCAAAAATCCACTTAGTTTAACCCTCCTCGCGGGTGCCGACCGGGCAATGGGCACCGCCGTGTCTATGCGCAGGTAAACTGGCAAAGCACGGCGATGTCTAGCTAAGAGTGAGGTGGGGCTCCACAAGTCATGCCTGAGGTCCAGCTTACATGCCGCCCGAGGGGTGGCTTGTGGAGTCCTACCTCAGTCACGCTAAGTGGTGCCTGGCGGGTAGGCATAAAACGCTAAGGGAGGAGTCCCTGAAATAAAAACCAGTCTGGAGTCGAAGAAGGGGAAAGAGCGGGTCAGGATATTGACCCAAACGTCGGTGGAAGAAGTGACTGCTACCACCGGCGGGCACGGTGGGGAATTTGATTCCCCTCTGCGTGTCGCCAGCGGTCACACCTCTGCTAGAGTGGTTGCAGGCTCTAGCAGTCGTCATGCGACTGCAAATTTTACGAAGGCTAGGTTAGTCACTAGGGGTACCGCAGTCGACACAGACTCAGACCTCGACAGCGTATGCAGCGTGGCAACCACAAATACGATAGCTGAGGAGGAGCTGCTGAAGTCCCCGAAGGCTCTCGACCCGAGCATCGCATCCACTAGTAGGAGCGAGCAAAGGAAGAAGCCCAATAAGGAGGGCCTGAAAGCGCTCGCCCAGTACAAAGCGGCAATACGCATCAAGTTGCGCCTGGAGAAGAAGGACACTCTTTCGCCCACGGAGCGAGAGGACCTACGATGGGCAACTGAGACGGTCACGAAAGGCAGGGAGCACTTCTCGCAAAACGAACGGTTTGCGACCACGCATCCCACCTTCGTGAACAAAATAGAAGAAAACGTAGCGACGGCTATGAAGGGAACGGAGGCGAAGAGACAGAGGTCCACGGAGGGAGAAAACCCCGCGGCCAAACGTCCTCGCACTCACACCACAGCTACTCCATCTGACCGGCCGACCTCGTCCAAAAGAGTGGCGACGACCAGCGAAGTAGCCAAACGGCACTTGACCGTGGCGCTCGTTGACCGACGACACGAAAATGGCCAGATGACGGCGGAACAGTGGAAGCTAGTGGACAGCAAAATTATCGAGGCCATTGTTGCGCAGGCGATCGACGAACCTAACAAACCTTCGCCCTCCTTTGAAGGAGCGGGGTGGTACAGGGGAGTCAAGATTCTAAAGTGCAATGACGACCTCACGCTTAAATGGGTGAAGGAGGTGGTCCCGAAACTACGAGGACTGTGGCCGGGCGCTAATCTGGTTATAGTGGATAGGGACGATATTCCCGGTCCACCGCGGGCTAAGGTACGTGTACCAAGCGCGGTGAAACCGGAAAACGCCCTACTGCTTTTCCAGCGGCAGAATCCCGATGTCCCGACGACGGACTGGAAGATGATCCACGCGGGGAAACCCAACGCCGACGGTACACTTGATCTGATCCTCCAAATCAACAAAGAGGCAGAGGACAAGTTGTATCAACGGTTCGGAAAGATGTCTTGGGGGACGGGTAGTGTTTACCTGCGCCTCAAAAAACGTCATCCGAAAGACGGGAATGAAAACACTCTGAAGCCAGGTGAAGCAGAAAAGGATCTTGGGCCGGAACCCATGACCGACGCTACTATCATGCTTCGGCTAGACGACGGGAAGATTGACGAGATGGAGGTTGAGACGGGTGGAGTGTCGGCGGTGACAGCCACACCCACCTTGAAGGGCACTGTACCTTCTGAAGGGAAAGGTCCTACAAATCAACCTCAAGGTGAAGCTGAAAAGGATCTTGGGCTTGAACCCATGACCGACGCTACTTTCATGCTTCGGCTTGATGACGGGAAGATTGACGAGACGGAGGTTGAGACGGGTGGAGTGTCGGCGGTGACAGCCACACCAACCCTGAATGGCACTGTACCTTCTGAAGGGAAAGGTCCTACAAATCAACCTCCACCACAGTAAGGTGGCTTCAGCTGAGCTCCTTCTCACACTAGAGGAGGGCAGCTACGACGTGGCCCTAATCCAGGAACCCTGGCTTTCCTCCGGAAATAAGGTTTCAGGGTTAGGGTCCACGAACTATAATCTTTTCCATGCAACAACGGTAGGTAAGATTCGATCTGCCATCCTTGTTAGGAAGGATATTAACGCATATCTTCTACCTAATTTCAGTTCTGATGACCTGACGGTGGTCGCCATCGAAGGGGACTACAAGCTTAGACTTGTGGCCTCGTGCTATATGGCCCACGACGTCGAGGCACCCCCCACAGAACTACAGCACCTGACGGAAGAGGTCCTCAGACAAGGTTTCGACGCCGTGGTAGGTGCGGATGCCAATTCGCACCACCCTCAGTGGGGAAGCAAGGACACGAACGAACGGGGTGAGTCCCTCTTTAACTTTATATTACAAAACAATGTAGATATAGCTAATAGAGGGAACATCCCAACTTTCAAGGGTCCGACGTCGGAAGACGTATTGGACATTACTTTTTCTTACGGGGCAGATACCTGGATCTCGGATTGGAGGGTGCTGGAAAGACCCTCCTTCTCTGATCACAGCTACATACACTTTACGGTCAACTTTAAACCGTTGCGTACAGTAAGGGTCTTCAGGAACCCCCGGAATACGGACTGGGATCTGTATGCAAATCGGTTAAAGACTCATCTGAGTAATGCCTCTCAGACTCTCTCCAGGTCGGACGTTGAGGCTAAGGCGAAACTCCTAACGTCAAAGATCCTACTTGCTTACCACGAATCCTGCCCGCCCTCAAGGCCGGTAGGACGAAAATCCTATCCGCCCTGGTGGAGCAAGGACATTGGTAGGCAAAGAAGAGAACTTAGAGAGTTTTTCAAACTGGCCAAACTTGCCGACTGTGCGGAGTGTTGGAGAGAGTACAAGACACTACTTCACTCCTACAAACAAGAGATACGGAGGGCCAAAAGAAGCTCCTGGCAGAACTTCTGTGGAAGTATGGACAAGACCTCCGAGGCATCCAGACTTCGGAAGATACTCGCCAAATCCCCCCCTATACCATCACTCATCCGCAAAGAATCTGGAGAATGGACCAAGGATGGCAAGGAGACGCTTGAGGCACTTATGGAAGCCCACTTTCCTGGCTGTTCAGAGGTTCCCGACTCGGTCTCAACTGCACTCGGCACAGAGCAAGGGAATTGTGAGGGCCTAATCACCACATCCAGACTTCGATGGGCTTTGGGCTCTTTCGATCCCTTCAAATCCCCGGGTCCGGACGGCATTTTTCCCGCGCTTCTGCAAAAGGGAAGTGCTGTTCTGATACCGTGGCTCAAGGACGTTTTCAGGAGCTGTCTGAGACTGAACTATGTACTGATGGACTGGCGATTATCAAGGGTTGTATTTTTGCCGAAATCAAGTAAAAGCAGCCATTTGTATCCGAAGGACTACCGGCCCATCAGCCTCACCTCGTTTATACTGAAGACCTTTGAAAGACTGCTAGACTCGTTTATTAAGGAAAGGGTTCCACCTGGCCTGATATCAACGAACCAACACGCCTATATGAAAGGCAAGTCAACGGAGACAGCACTTCATCAGGTGGTTTTTCAGATAGAAAAAGCTTTTCACTACGGAGAATACGCGCTGGGAGCCTTCCTCGACATATCAGGGGCTTTCAACAATGTCTCCACAGAGGCATTGTTGGAAGGCCTTGCATCAATTGAGGTGCACCCACCCATACAGGACTGGATTGGTAATCTGTTGAATTGCCGTACAGTGGTAGCGGAGTGGGGCGCAACAACCATGACGAGGAAGGCGAACAGAGGCACCCCCCAGGGGGGTGTGCTCTCTCCGTTACTATGGAATCTAGTCGTTAACAAGATCCTTTTAAAGTTGAGGGACGGGGGGCCAAGGCTAACCGCATATGCGGATGACCTCGCCGTTGTCGTCTCAGGCAGGTGTCTCACCTCAATGAGCCAAGTACTCGAGAGGACACTGAAAGTGATTAACAACTGGGCAAAGACTGTGGGACTGGAAACAAACCCAGACAAGACGGACTTAGTTCTTTTTACAACAAAGTACAAGATCCCAACCTGGCTTCCTCCCAAACTGAACAACACCACACTCACCCCCAAAACATCTACTAAGTACCTAGGAGTCATCTTGGATAATAAACTGTCGTGGAAATTGAATGTGGAAGACAGGAAAAGGAAAGCCTTGAACGCCTTATACGCTTGCAGGAAAATGCTCGGTAAGACTTGGGGCTTATCCCCCCGTCTCACACATTGGATTTACACTGCAGTGATTAGACCCATTATGCTCTACGGGATCATAGTATGGTGGACTGCGGTGGATAAGAAGACCTATGCCAAAAGACTCGAGACTGTACAGAGAGCCGCTGGGTTGTGTATAACAGGCGCAATGCGCACCACTCCGACAGCGGCACTGGACAAAATCTTGGGATTTTATCCAATTGGTCTGACTGCGAAAAGCGTCGCTAAAAAGGCGGCGCTTAGACTTAAGGTAACTGGACAGCTCACGCTACGACATTACGGCCACAGCAGGTTACACGCAGGGGTGAGCGAAAGCTCAGACTACGCCGTACCTCAAGCCAATTTCAACTTCAAACCCCACGTGATCCTAGAACCGGATGGGTGGCGACAGGGGCTCGAGCCCGGCCGTCAATCCTATAACCTGTTCACGGATGGATCCAAGATGACAGAGGGAGTGGGATCTGCAGTTTTCTGTCCGGAACTTGACCTTCAACAGTCTTTCCGGCTCCCGGACTACTGCAGCATCTTCCAAGCAGAGGTACACGCTGCCACAAGAGCGGCGCAACTAGCAATGGGTCGCACCCCTCCAGACTCTCGAATAAACATCTATATCGACAGCCAAGCAGCCATAAAAGCAGCAGCTGGGGTATTGTCAAACTCGATATGCGTACGGAACTGCAAAACCAAATTGGACGAACTCTGTCGCAACAGAGTGGTCACTATCTATTGGGTACCGGGTCACAAAGGAGTTGAGGGAAATGAGAAGGCTGATGCGCTCGCCAAAGCCGGGGCACGACTGACTACGGTTAGCGAGCCAGACATCCATCCACCCCTCTCCACGCTCAAGACGGAAATAGAAGAGAATATGATTCGTGAAGCGGCGTCCATGTGGGAGAGATCTACATCTCACAGGACAGCAAAAATCATGCTTCGCGAACATAATGTCAACAACACAGAGTTTGTACTATCACTCCGAAGAGATGATTGCAAACTATTGACCGGGATACTCACGGGACACTGTCTCACACCGTCCCACGCTGCCAAACTTGGCTTGGTATCAAGTGATGCATGCACAAGATGTGGTGAAGACAGTGCCAAGGGTACCCTGGAGCATTTGCTGTGCCACTGCCCTGCTCTCTACAGATCACGGGTCAGCTGCCTCGGATCCGCGTCGTTCCCTTCCTTGGAAAGAGTCGCGGAACAAAAAAGCAGCGACTTACTTAGATTTGGCAAAACGTTTTTGACAAACTACATACAGGTCTGAAACTCCAGAACCTTTCTGGTACCACTATGGACCAACATGGTCTATGTGAGACCCCCCCGAGGGTCAGCCAGCCTAACCTACCTACCTAGAGTATACTTTGGTTATAACGAGCTTGATTTTTATTTTTGAACTGCCCAATTTTTTCGTTTTTCTTACAAATAGAATTTTTTTCAAAAAAGGTTGCTCAGATGGTGAACAAACTTAAAGTTACAGTTGAAAATTGTGTAAGGTACATTTCAACGGCGACGGCATGTAGCGACGTCAACAGCCACAGAAAGGGCCTGTTGTGATACCACAAGGGAAAAGTGATCTAACTTACTGCAAATCGAAGTAGCCACACAATCCAATCCGTTTTGTGGACCCAGCTTTTAAGTGAACTCATCTGAGGTCGTCCATGTTACCGAAGAAGGAGAGCCTAAGGATTTCCAGCTTTGTCTATAGAGAACCGGACAGTGACAGAGGAGGTGACTTGTAGGCTCCTAACTGCCCATAACAACCTGTTACTGGGTTACGACCTGCTGTAAACGTTTTTTTCAGGTATCTCTGCTCAGGACGCGCCTTCTCTAGTTGGTCACATAGACAAATGATGGGGCGTCCTCAACCTTATATTTCCCCTCTTCACTGGCGACATTCAACTATCGTGTCGAACACCTTTTCGCCAAAGATTCATCATCCATCCAAGGTTCATGTCTTAAAAGAGCTCGTGGTTCATTTGTATTCGACAGATGTCGCCAATTCCATCCTCTCAAACACCCCCAACGGCTGCTAAGCCATTTCGCGACAATGTCCAAGTAGAAAGACCAGAATTTAAGTCCTGTAAAGTACAAGAAGTCCTGTAGAGTACAAGAATTGTGGATCGAGAGAGGTCTCTGTTACTCAATTGTCTACCGAGACCGTTGTAGCACCTATTGGCAAGAGTAATCCTTCCTTTTATCCACAGGCTGACATTATTACTGCTGTTTATGGCGGTGCCGAAGCAGACGAATTCCTTGATAACTGTAAAAATATATGTGTCGGCCTCGACGATGAACTTTGCAAAGTTTCACGACCTTTGCAGCCATAGCAACCTCAGACAATGCGACATATAGACGATCCCTGATATTTTATTGTTGTGACATTTTGACAAATCAACCCAAGTCTAACACCCTGATTCTGTGTATTCTTGACAAATTTTTCATCAAGTTATTTTGTCAAAATTTTTATCAAGGAAAAGCTTTGTTGGCATTCCGATGCAAAATTAATAAAGTAAAAAGCTCATTTAATTCAACATAAGGTGAATATGTGATAGCGGTCAAATTTTCAAGAACTTAGACAAATAAACAAATGGAAATAAATAAATTTTGAAAATATTTTTAGATTTTTACTGAAAATTCTTATAATTTTGTTAATTTTTCTTCTAGAAAGGGAAAATACGATCGCGCAACTCATGAGCAACTGCAACATTACATTGATTGTTGTCATAATCGGCCGGAGTTGCTTACGGGGAAAAATAATCCCAAAACACCCAGGCAAATGCAATAATTGTGGGCGGAATTGGCTGCAGGTCTCAATTCATTGCGTGGATCGACCAGAACCACTGCTTCTTCAATATGGTGAATCTATCAAGTGTACAGAATTGGGCTGTCATTTTCAAATTTTTCAGAGGAGGAAAAATACTGATAAGGTGCAAAGCAAATTTCACACGAAACTTCAGAAAAGTTGAAATGTCATAAGTCATATATATATAACTAAATGTCGTAGAAACAAGCCAATTACACCAAAAGAAGCGTCTTGATTGTTTTGATTGTTTCTTTATGATTAAAAAACTGAAAATTTGCGGTAACTCGAGATAAGTTGTTTATATTATATTATATTATGTACTTTCGCACGGAGAGGTCTATATTTATGAACAAAAGCTAAAGCTCTATTAAGACAGAAGAAGGTACTTTGTGGTTAGTTCGGGGACTTTAAAGCAACCAATTCCTTCTTTCATGTCCATCTTCATACAAAACACTACGTCTTCCCGCACCTCTCCAGTGCTTGGCTTTTAATTTAAAGAAAAATTAATTGAAATTATAAAAAATAAGCATTTATTAAGCTAAACTGTGTTTTGAGCTCAAAAAAAGTGCTAAGCAAAGGCCAAACAATTCCTCAAGAAATGTTTTCCCGCTATGTGGAAAGTTTGGTTCGAAAACAAATCGCTTGCAGCCGAGTATCACAAATTCTTCGATTTTGAAAACAAGTATTCACTGAGAAAGTTGTGTAACTTTAGAGAACGCAAGCAAAACCAGCTGAATTTTGTACATTGAATTGTTAAAAATTAAAAATAGAATAAAACGTTTTTTTAATCGCTTCAAAATCCAAGTTTTAGTTTTAGCTTATTAAAAGTTCGTCAAACTATTTAACCTTTGTCTTACCAAAGATTTTTGTATACATCGTTTACAAATACTCACCCGGTGACGCCTGGCGCTTCCGCCGCCATTTTGAATGAAACTCACAATAGAAAACTTTGTTTCCATACCTCAGCAGGTGTTCAATAAAACCTCTGCAAAGAAATCTAATATTTTCCATAGTCGCAAAATAAATCGTTAAAGTTATGATAAAGAACAAACATTGTTTGACGAAGTTGACGGTGCACTGTGTTTTGCCTCAATCAAGCTAGCTGGACAAAAACGTCATTTTTATTTCCTGATTTTTCTATTAGATAATGAATGTAATCATTCAAACATTAGGATCTCTGTGAGAATGACAAACCGGCACTTCCAATAAAGTGAGTAATATAGATGAATATATCAGATAATCGTAAATTTTAATAATTCGTTTGCATAGTTGGTCTGAAGTGATTTCTAAAAATAAGTTCCTGTCGCAAGTCGATTACATCCGGAGTTTGGATCATTTTATTATGGAGTTTGAGCTTAAAGGAGTGTTCCCGTCTGATTTTCAAAAAAAATTTTGGAGCTACAAGGCAACATGCAATATTCTGGTTTTTTGCTTGTTGTTCCTTGTTATTTGGAGAACAGAAGCTCATATTTGTGTCAAAAAATTTTATTTTCTAAGTACAAATTTTCAGTGGTCAATGTGACCTTGTCACGCTGATTTTCACTGCTGGCCGATAAGAAATTTCGGGAACCATTAATCTGAAACAGAAATGGGTATGCAATTATTAATCTGCAATAAATTCCGCGGATGCTAAACCACAGTTTAAGTCAAAATGTAGATTAGAAACAAAATGGCGGCCATATGAAAAAAAATTGTCCAGGTTTGCCACCTTTTTTTACCTTTAGAGTGCTTGAAAATATATTTAGCAATAATTTTTTGATGAAAACTTTGGTTTAGCATCCAATGAAAACTATCTAGAACATTTTCCCAAAATTTCAAGTCGATACCTCTCATAGTTGCTGAGAAAAGTTATCGGCCAGTACAAAAAATGTGGTTTCGAGAAAAACGCGTTTAAAGTTTCGACATGACTTTTCGGCGAGCTGAGATTACTTCAATTAGTATGCAAAAAAGTGGGTACTGAGTTTGCGGATTGAAAAACGACTTTGGGGGGTGATAGTATATAGTATAAGGTACAATAAAACGCCAAAAAAAAATCGATTTTTTCAAACTTCTACCCGGGAACACCCCCTTAAGAGTGAGTAGTATTTTTACATTCTCTTGTATTAGCTATATTCAATAGTTGTAACGTGCCATGATTAAGAAGGAAGCGATTTTTTCCCCCAAATTTTTAACTTCAGTGGTGAAAAAATAAGATGTTTTCCCATGTCTCCTCTGCAATTTTTATATATATTCTGCTCATAAGTACCTATTAGTGGATGGAACAAAAAACCAATGGGAATTTTTTGCACATCTATTTCATTGCATTTTATTTTATTTTATTTTATTTTTTTTTATTTTATTTTATTTTATTTTATTTTATTTTATTTTATTTTATTTTATTTTTGTGAGAACACTGTTATGTACTTCTAAGTTCATACATATTTACTTCCAACTCAACCACATTATACAGTTACTCCTAATTGTCTATTCCTAATTACACTTGCTTGTAAGCTATACTCTGTACATGAAATCACTCGATTAAAGACATTGAAACAAGACAGTCGTGTGGTTTACTTCGTTTGGTCCTCTCTACTCTGACAATTTTGTTTTATTTTATTTTATTTTATTTTATTTTATTTTATTTTATTTTATTTTATTTTATTTTATTTTATTTTATTTTATTTTATTTTATTGTTTTAGATTTGACTACAAGCATAACAAAATTTAAGTTTCTTGAAATTTGGTTGGAATATTCGAATGAAACAAGAAATGGAGAGATAATTAGGCACATCTTATCAAAATTGTACAATTTTGAAGTGACAGAAAATTCTTTAAGGAACATAAAAGTCAAACTTTCCCAAATTTCATCGAAGTTGCCCGTGAAGTGGAACAGCTTAGGAAGAAAACGTGAACGTTTGCTAAATAAGAACTCTGAGTGGCTATTTGGTTCAGAGATAAACTTCAAAATTTCTGTACGTTCAATCTTGCCATCAACATCTTCAGACAACCTACCACATTCTGACAGACCAAAGAAGGCATTTAATAACTCCAGTCTGAGGACCATATAAAAAAACATATAACACTAAAAAAATATATGGATCTGAAATAAAAAGCCGCATATAAAACGAAAAAAGAATTGTCCAACTAGCTTGTTCTACACGAAACACTGTGCGGCGATGAGAATTAGTTGCCTAATAAGGCAAATCGGTCTACGATGATTTATGAACTTCTTCTGATGAGGCTTAATTTAAGGTAAATGCACCTAATCCCGTGCTATCTTGGCGGGCAAAGCTTAACACGAAAAAAAAATATTGGAAGCGGACTTATCATAATATTCTGATTTTCATGTCAAGAGCTTCATATTTATTAATTTTACTTCCTATCTCATTTATCCGAAAAGTGGTGTTGAAAGCGCACGTGTGAAGTTTTGTTCAGTGAAAATATTTACAGCCCTATTCTGGCACTACCGTAACAATTGTTACCCCCGTAACAATTGAATTGAATATGAGATGAAAGCTCTTTTACTGTCAAAACAGTTTTGTTGGTGTTTTTTCTGTCAAACTGTCAACAAATAAACAAACAAAATATGGCAAACGCACAAAATCTGGCGAAGTAAGTATTGTTTTTGGGGCTTCTTCACATTGTATGTATATATTCTTTTCGTTTCTGGAGTTCCTAAGCTTAAGCGCACGACGCAGGAGCAGCTGTAGCATTTTTTGCAGTTTGGCAAGGCGCACCCTGAACTGCAAGCCGGGAAGAATAACCCGCATGCGCCGCGAGCTGTGCAAACACTATAGAGCCAACTCGCTGAGCAGCTCAATTCTTTGCGGGGACCTACTCGGACTGCTGCAAAATGGAGAGAAGTATGTGAGGTTGTACTAATACTATTGGCACATGTTCTTATATGTACACTTTTTTCTTTTAGAGCTTGTCGTAGCGGCAGAAGCAGCTGCGCTGCCGTGCGCGTCAATTGAAGACACAGGCCAGGATAACGGGAGGAGGTCCTCGAACTCAGGATGTGACGGAGATCGACGCGCGGTGGATGGGTTGCCGGGAATAGGAACGTTAGAGCTGCAGGTAACTATCAAATGATAAACATTCATTACATTCATTCATAATTCATTCATTGAAAATAATGAAATAAATGAAATGAATAATAATTAATAATATTTAATAATAAATTAAGTAAATAATTAAATAACTTATTTATATTTTTTAATTGAAAACTGTAATTTTTCCGGTACGAATTTGAACACGAAAATTGAAATTTATAAGCTTTGTGTACTTGTCACAGGTAACAAATTTCGTAACAATTGACGCCTTTTGAGTTTTTAAATTTGCTCCAGAATACCAAAAAGTGACAATTGTTATCGAGTATTCAATTGTTACTGGGGTGAATATTGTTGCGGTTGCCAGAATAGGGCTGTAAATAAATCCGCCAGGATCTCATACAACACTTACAAAAGATGAGGAAAACCTTATAGGAAAATTGGGGTTTTGAACGAGCAGCAATAGGATTTCCAGTGTCAAAAGAGCAGGACAATACTTTCAATTACAACGCTGAAGATGTTATTTCAAAAATTGATCCTCCAACTCCACCCAATAAAAGAGAAATATTCCCTGTAAATGATTTTGTTAAATTAAATTACATTTATGAACATGTTTTAATAATAATAATTTTAATTTCCTACCTTTCCTGAATGTTTGTTAGAATAGTTATTTTAATTTAAACTCATATTAAAACATAGAAGATAATCTGTTGTGAAATAAATAGGTTTTTTATTTATTTATTAAAGTGCCATGCATGCTCGATTTTAACGTTCCAGCAATCCAAGCAACAAAATTCCTATCGTCATTAAAGGTATATCTGACAACATAAATTTTAATGTGGTTTTTGAGAGAATAGACGCAAAAACACAGTCTGGGTAGAAAAAAGTGTCAAAAAACTAAAAAAAATAAAAACTGAATGTTTTTCTTCCGATAAAAAATAGATCAAATACGTGAAAAAACTAAGGTAGATATCAGTATTGGACTTTATTCTTAATGCTTTTTCATAATCCGAAATAATATCCGAGCATATCGTAAGAGAAGAAAATGTATTCAATGATTTCCAAAACGCCGTGACAATGTAAAGTACCACCCTTTTTTCTTTGTAAAGGGGTGGTACCCGTCTTTTTTATTGCTCTGTGAACCTATATCGGTAAACTGACTTTTTTATTGCTCCGAATCGTCTTTAAAATGGATATAATGGATTTAATTTTAATTGCTTAGTAAATTTTTCTCTAATCCTATCATGAGGAATAAAATAGTTCAGTTTTGTTTATTAAACCTTTAGCAGGCCAATGTTTTTTTTCGAGAAAAAAAATTATAGACGGGCTCATAGTCAAATAATAAAGTCATCCCGATAGGTGACGTCTATTTGTTTACGTACTCTTATTTTGATAGCTGCCATTTATGTCCTCTCTACATTCTCACATGAATGAAATATGTCTGTCAAATTTTAACCTTTTTATTCATAATATAAAATATTCCAAAAAATATTTGGTTGTTTAAAGGAAGTTCATAAAAGATTTAAATATTTAAAAACTTTAACTTTAACTGAAGTGCAGTGCGGTACAAATAAAAAATGCCAGCAACGTGCTGCATTTGTAAAAAAACATGGGACCAAAAAGTTTCAATGTTTTGTGTACCCAGTGAAAGGGATGAACGCTGCAAATGGGAAGCAGCAGTTGGAAAATCCCTGAGTGCCACCTCTAGAGTGTGTGCCAAGCACTTCTCAGAGGACCACATTAAAGATGATCCACTACGAAAACGCAAGTGTTTACAACCAAACGCTGTACCCGCAAAAAAATTATCGACAATAGAAGTGTAAGTGCAGAGATTACAATTTTTTCAATTACAATAAATATTCATGTATATGCATAACTATATGTTAATATACCTAATATTAGGCCCGAAAACTTTGAAAACCGCTGGAATTGTGGTTCCATACAAGTAACTAAGGATAGAAAGACATATTCAATAAAATGTACATTTTGTGACGAAACATTTTTACTATGATCTTGGACAAAATTTGTTAATCACGTTAAAGAAAAACACGACATTATAAATGAATTTGAGTAAGTTATAGCTACTTACATCATTGCAATACATTTTTATAAGCTGAATATTTTAATAATATAGAATGCAATATACAAATCAGGCAAGTGCACAGAAATCTTATGTTGATTGCGAAACTCAGACTGAGTGAGTATAGTAATAATTGATTTTACAAATTGTATTATGTTACATATAACCAATTTTGTAGCCCTGAAATAATTCAACACACAACACTAATCGAAATTAAGCAATTGCACAAGAAATTAAATTCCATAGAGTCCTTAAATCTTTCGATGCAAAACAAAATTCGCTGTATGGAATATCTCAACAATGGCATCAACAAAATTTTTTCGGAAAACAAACTCAAAAAATTAAAAACTGGGAAGAATATTCATTGGAAGTGGGAGGATATTGCCACGGCAATTACCCTTCACGCTGCTGGGCCTAGAGCTTATAGGCATTTACTACTTAAGGGCTTCCCACTGCCGTCCACTACCACATTGAACAACTGGGTTCGAACTGTGTCGCTTGAAGAAGGGCTGCTACAAAATGTGATAGATGTCATGAAGCATAACCAAATGACTCCAGAAGAAAAGCTATGCATTTTGTGCTTTGATGAGATGAAAGTTCCCTCATGTTACGAACTCGACACGTTAACTCAGGCAGTGCGAAAGCCCTGCAAGAACGTGCAAGTAGCTATGGTACGAGGTCTAAGAGCCTCATGGAAACAGCCAGTTTTTTACGCTTTCGATTGTAAAATTACAAAGGCTATTCTAGAAGAAATTATTTCCAAATTATACGTCGTGGGTTTCAAAATTCTTGGGGTTGTATGCGACATGGGTCCGAATAATCAAGCTCTGTGGAGAGAATTGGAGATTTCCGTCGGTAAGACTTTTATTTAAACTAGGTTGAATTGTCTCTTACCTTTTAACTTAACTTACTTTTAACTTAACTCTAAGATAAAACGTGGTTCACAAATCCTGTTAACGGTGAAGAAAAAGTGTTCGTGTTTGCCGATGTTCCTCACCTCCTCAAACTCATAAGAAACCACTCAAACTCATAAGAAACGGCTTTCTGTTTGAAAACAAAATTATAACGGTACAAACTCTTAAGCAAGTCATGAACCATACGTCCTCATCAGACGTATCAATAGTATATAAATTGTCTGAAGAACATTTGAACGTCCGAGGAGCGAGCCGTCAGAAAGTGAACCTAGCCGCACAGCTTTTCTCCAACATAACAGCAAGAGCCATACTACGTTGTTATGCTGATGGCAATGAGTTGTACAACCCATGCGAATGTGCCGCATTCATCCAATTAGTTAATGACTGGTTCGATACCCTAAATTCTAAAGTTAGTTACCAATCAAACAACGCTGTATAAAAAAGCGTATGGAAAAGCCATAGCAGAGCAAGAATCCATAGTAAACAAAATGACAGATGTAATGTCCAAACCTCTAATTTTAAATAAGCACCACTTAGCGCCCTTTCAAAAAGGCATACTAATTACAAATACGTCTTTGAAACTCCTCTTTAATTATACGAAACAAAGATTTGGTTTCGATTATATTTTAACCCAAAGAATAAATCAAGACGTGCTTGAACATTTCAACGGAGCTATGCGCAGCAGTGGTGGTCTTAACGATCATCCAAGCCCATTGCAGTTTAAATACCGACTAAGAAAATATTTATTCGGTATTAATAGTCAACATTTTTGTAATTTAGAGTTTTTGTTAAAGTTTTCTTTTTTACAGCACGCAACACCGAACTTCTTAGCACGACACTCAATGTAGAACCCGACAGTACAGATTGGTTGGATTTGTCATGTGGTGAAGGTGACGAAACTAAGGTTAGCGCACCTGAAGATATTGACGAAGACATACATTTCGATGACAATCAAAATTTGCAAAATGAAATCGGCAGTCTGCATGAAGATGGGCTGGAATACATTTCAGGCTTTCTGATTCGGAAACTAAATTTAAGTAGTGAAATTTGTAAAGAGGAGAGTTGGACATGGATTGATCATCTTGCAAATCCAGGTTTAACAAAACCAAGCAAAATTTTTGTGGAAAAAATCAAATGTTTAGAACAAATTTTTATTTCAAATTGCGGCTTCGAAATTTCTTGCGTAAAGAACTTATGCGATTTTCTTGTTAAGAAAAGTGTTAATATCGACCTTTCTTATAACATAAGAAAAACATTTTTTAAATAATTTCTTTACATGATACGTATCCATATCTATGTAATGTGTTTTCTGTATACACATACAGTACACAACATATACACTCCATTGCTTGTAGCTATTTGTATATACATTTGAAAAAGGGTTAAAAGCAAAATAAATGTCGAATGAGTTGAATTCAAAATACTTTGAGAGAACAGTTGTCAAAATAAGAGTACGAGGCATAAAATGTCACTATCGGGATGACTTTATTATTTGACTATGGGCTCAGAAAAGTAAAAAATGAAGTTATTTTTCCTAATTGATGAGTAGTTTAGCTTCCAGATGAGAAAAAAGGTACCCCGCCTCTAGGCGGACCTGCCGGCTTAGGAGTGAAAAAAAATACAATATCGTTGATGTGAATTTGGTTCATTATGAATTAATAATAAAAATAACACGACAGCCCGTTACCGCGACTAAGGCCTAGCTAACCGCAACCGCAGTTTTATGCCGATTCCGAACGGCGAGTTGGGAGCATACATTCGAAGACGGTATGTAAGTCCTGTATGGTGGCGGAAACCGGTCGTTTGAAATATTTTTGGACGGCCTACCTGATGGTTAACGTTGTCCCTGCAGTTTCTGACAAAGAACAGATGCTACTTTTCTGCGAAAATTAGGAAGTTCAAACATGGTCACCCTATGACTACGTCGATGCAGTAGATACGCATTCACCAATGCCATATCAACAAACTTTGGGCTTTGGATCAATTTCAGCTATATTTCCGAAAAAAACAACCATCATGAGATTCAAAAAGTGAGCCTTCTTTTTGCGATGGCAATGGCTATCGAGGCCATTTTGCCGGCTTAGCTATCAAAATCGAAATTTTGAAGTTGGTTCATCAACCTGTGTTTGTACTGGCTGATAAATGACTGATGGTGAAGTAGCTACTGAAGATACATTGCTTAAGGGGGTGTAAGGGTTTCAGCGTAAAAAAATGAATTTTTTTTTAAGTATGGATTGATCAAATTTATTTAAACCTTTTGTACATTATTAAGGATACTTTTAACAATATTCTGTAAATTTTTCATGCAGAAATATTACAACACAAGCCGGTGACAGAGCTTGCCCCAGAACGTCTTTGAAAAAATACAATTTGCGGTGATCACTGTATCTCGGTCGGAAATTATCTGAAATCAAAAACCATTAAAATTTAGTCAAAGTATTATCAACTGCTCCCCCCAACATTCTCCGATTATTTTGTTTTTCATTTAAACATTTTTGGTGGCCATCTAAAGTGTAAACTGCTATTTTTCACGACAAATTCCGCCATTTTATGGGTTTGAAACCCCCTTAATGTTAAAAAAAATTGTTTACTAAACGTTGGGGGTAGGTATTTTATATGTAGAAAATGTGTACCAAGTTTCAAATGAATCGGTTTAGTAGTTTTTAAATGACAGTGATCACGGACTTTAAAAAAGTAGTTTTGAGAAAAACGCGATAGAAGAGAATAAGCTGTATACCTGCACTAAAGGACAGGGGACTAACTATAGACCATAACTTCAAGAGTTTTGCTCCGATCGACTTTGAGAATATATTTTTGAAATGTTTAACAATAAGATAAGACAAAAAAATAATTCGATTTTTCGAATGTGTAAGCCCTTACCCCCCCCCCCCTTAAGTTAGTGATATTTAAACCTTTGTCTACCACATTACAGAGCAAATCAACAGATATAATGCTGTCCACCGCAATACACTGATCAATTTCATATGCAATATTCGGGGCCAATGGACTATTACCGCTATCATCGTTTTATCATCGCTAAAATCCCCATTTGATTCTTCATCAGACTCGGGGTCAAAATACATGTCTTCCATGAACTCCACACTTTCTCCATCAGATAAATTTAACAGTTTATTACTTCCTCGTTGCGACATATCTAAACAAATGAAAGGCCAATATAAGCAACAAAGATCGTAATGATACGTAGCCCGGCAGGTCCGCCTGTAGGCGGGCAATGAATAAAAGGCTTTTTTGTACCCTTTTACTTTTATAACACTTTCGTCAAAAACGCCTTTGGATTAAGAACACTTTTATCTACTTACCAGTAATTTTCTGAGCTTTATCAAAAATTTCTAGATATTTTAAATTAATTTTTGAAAATCACAACGTTTCACAAATTAGTTTTAGACCTGTTCGACACAAATTTTACGCTTTAAATGATCATGGCGCCGAAACTATGACCACAACGATAAAAAAATATCCCCTGTGCATTGAACAGTTTCTCAAAACTTTCTTGGCGATTTAAAACAAAAATGGGTTTGCTTGGAATTTTACACAGCTAAACGATTACACACCGCCTACAGGCGGGCTAGTCTGCTAGAGGGTTAATATTTTCAATAAAATGCGTAGTTGCAATGTAAAAACACAGTCGAACAAACGAATTCTCTCAGTGCCTTTAGCCACCTGTTGCTAATAGTTCATAGTTGCCTTTGTTCAGCTGTTTGACTAACGCCATTGCCAAAATCGCCCGCAACAGTCGCACACAAAGGCGTCCAACTGCCGCCATGGAGGAATTGTCTATCAGTCGCCACATTCATACATACATACAGCACACCCCATTCGAGTCCCCACAAAAGATGCACAAAAGTGTATATGCACTCGACATACTACACATCTGTGTGTGTGTGTGTGTGTGTGTTTATTTAGCGTGCAATCAAAAAGCCAAAAACAACAACAACAAAAAGCCATCACATCTCTCTAAGCGCACACACAACAGGGAGTAGCGAAGCCCATCTGTGGGAGCTGTGGGGGCGAAAAAGTGTTGCCGATGCGACGCGGCAGCCGCTTTAAGTACGCCATTGGCTAAATTACTTTGAAAGTGTGCATGCGCGTACGCCAGCCCGCTTGGCGGCGGGGATGCAGTGCGGCTGGTGGCCGTGGCTGCTTACAAGGGAAAATTCCCCCAGTTGCCATTTGCAATTGTGCGCGCTTCCTTTGAATTCATTGTGTGTGTGTGAGTGGGTGTGTGTGCGCGGCATTGACTCGTTTTTTACGATTTTGTTTATTTGGCTTTGACGAGACGAGGCGGCGCTGCGGGTGAGTGGTGCGCAAGGTGGTCGAGACACGGTTTAGGGGGTGTGAATAAGTCTACAAAGTGTAGAGTTGAAAACGGACATGCGCGTTGGAAGTGCGGCTGAATATTTTTGGCGCGAAATGTTTGAAGCGTTTTGGAATGTTTGGCGCTTTTGAACGTTTACTTATTTACATATTTATTTTTAATGTCTTATAAAAAAATTAAATATCTAAAGTACTTCGTAGATATCAATTTACTATTTTTTGATTTTTTAAAATTGAATTTTTGAATATAGTCGAAGTTGCACGGCTTATCGAGCAGTCGGTTTGGTCATATCAACCATTGTTGACAAACGCACCAAAGGATACAAAAGGTGAAAGAAGATGAGGCCAAACAGAAATTAAAGTGAAAACAACAAAGAAAATATTGAATTTTCGTTTGTTTTCTTCAAAAGTCACAGAACAAACACATTTATCGCTCGCAGTGGGAACGATCGAAATTGCGTGGCCCGTTCGACCTTTTCACGGTAGTAAAAAAATGAAATTGCTGGACATAATTCGAAGCACTTAACACGTGTCGTGGCAATGGTTTCGTTTGTGTGTGTTTGGCTGCCGATACGGAACCAAATGCAAACACCAACAAACGTCAAAAGTTAAACAAAACCCTGCTCAGGTGATAAGCGGAGCAGAGCGCGAGCGTGAACGCCAACGTGAGCGCAACGACCAATGCAACAAATACTATTGATAAACATTTGAGCATCGATGTGATAATGGGCCGCCGAAATACGAGCACACAATGAGAGCCAGAAACGAGACACATTCGTCGCATTGTTATCCTTCGAAATAGTGCAATACACACACACACACACACTCGCAACAACACACAAACGAGTACGTTCGTAAAACAAAAATTAACTGTGGAAAAAGTACAACACACAAACGAAGCAAAGGATTTCGCGGTTTCACACACACGCAAAGCGACCAACTCTACACTCGAAAGCAACAACAAAATAACTGTAGCCGCTATTATTGTGGTTAAGGGTGCTGCCGGTGCTGGCTCGCCTCCCGACCAGCGCGCTGATTGCGCTCCGGCTGACGCTGTCGCTGGCGTTGGTGTCGTTCATTGCCGGTGCTACATTTTTCCACTGTTCGCGTTTCTTTCACTGTCCCGTCCATGTCATTTCGTCGCACACAGTCGGGCGTTTCGCATTGTGGGGCGCATGGGCGCGAACTTCTGTTTTGATATCAATTTGAAATTTTTCAAAAACAAGCGCCATCAACTTTCGAAAACATTTGTGAACGGTCGCGCTTGGTGAACGGTTCCGGTGCGTTGGGCCAACTTTTATTGATGTTCAACAATTTTAAAACCGCATTATTGCAAAGGATAATAAAAGTGTTGAGTTGAATGCGCAAATATTTGAATTAAATATTAAAAATATTTACAATAAATAATAACAACAACATTTAGAATAACAATAGCAACAGTGTGCAATTTATTGTGTGTCATCAAAGACAGCAATTTCGAGTGTTTTTACTGTGCAATAATGAATAATCAAAATGTTTGGCTGCAATAAGTGAGTGTTGTGGAAAGACAACACTTGCAACTAAAGGATTAACTAAGTTGGTCTGTCTCTAAGGAATATTTAGTCGAAACATTTCAACCCTCCATGGGTGAGTTTATTGTCTGGGTTTAATTTTTAAAATTTTTTCAAGTATTATTTAGATTTATTTATGTTTTATCTGAAGCTCATTTATTATGTTTTATCCTAATTTATTTTTTAACTAATAATAATTTTATTTGAGGTTTGCATCATTTCCGAAAAATGTTTCGAAATTTTACGAATTCCTCTGTCTACGTATTTCACATTATTGACTCATAAATTCTTGAAGTGCTTCAAAAGTCCTCGAAACCACAAGAGGTAAAAGTTCAGAATCGTTCTCCGAGGTATTCACAACTCATTGCATTATTTACGAGCTATTGGCAGTCACGCTACAAGATTAGGGCTGGAACACCTACGATTTTCTGTAGAGATGTGAAAGCGGAAAAGTCCATTCTCCATTTACTTTGCATCTGCTTTGCTCTTTGTAGGAAATGCGGGAAAACCCTTAATTTTAATTTATTATACCGTGAACTACTAATTTTAACTGCCTTTTTTAAACAAATTTAAATTTCTGGTTGTAATCAAAAAGTATTTAAATATGGCTTAACTATGTTTGCTGAGTGGTTTACTGACTGCATTCCCTTCGAAATTAATTTACTAAAAAATTTCGTATTTTTATTTTCGGATAAATTTTTAAACAGCAAATTGCATGTAAACCAAAAAATTTGTACAATTGTGTAGGATCCCTAGAAATTATTATTTAAGGTTACGGTTTCAATCAAAAATTAGAAAGATCATTGAGCAAATGCGATGAATTACTTTTCAATGGAAAGAAAGAAAAGAAAAAACCAAAATCAGTTGCATAACTTTTATTAAATAGCACAAGCTAAAAGAATCTTTTTATGAATTAAACATTTTCTGTTATTCAGTTATATTAGTTTATTATACAAAAAAATATTATCAACTGACTGAATCTGAATCTTCTTCAGCAATTACCCTGTTCGGGCTAGTTTTCAAAGGGTTGTGTAAATTGTGTATTTTGACTGCCATAACTTAGCGGCTGTCAACTTTCTGGTTTGAAAGAGAGAGACGTTTGAGACGTTTGTCTCAGAATTTTTTAAGTTACTTGGGCTCTTAAAGATCCTTAACATAAAATCCAACGAAATAGTTCGACTTCGTAGCGTTTTACAAGAAATATCCAACGATTCACTAGATGTTTCGCAATATTAATGCGTTGAACAGCGGTCAAGCGATCCAAAACTTCTATCTATGCCAACATAGGAAACTTGATTTGGATTACCCTTTATATCTCCGCAGCAGTGTGTGTTTGGACAATGGATTGAATCTTGTGATAATTATGTACAGTTGATTAAAAAAGATTGAATAAGATAAGAAGATTCGCTTCTCAGACAAATACTGTACTGTACTGAATTCCATCAATAAGGCTGAAAGTTGAAAGTCAGTCATGTAGGCTTCCCAACTATTAAAACAGTTTATGGAGGACAAAATTTGGCTTGAGGAGGACTTTATATATGAACTACTTTGTTTCAGGAGAATATCACATTCTTTCAATACTTCACCGAGTTTTTAGAAAATACATGTGTAAAAAGAGAAAACCTAAAAGCACATGTAAATTTTAACTTTTTAACCATTTAAAAAAAAGCAAAACGCATATTTGTGCTACTGTAATCAATTTGCTCCTCACCTATCAGTTTCCAAAGCTCATCGCCTCTGATTGTGTTTAGCCGTTCTAATCTATCAATGATCCACAGACTGAGCTTCTATGTGATGGATATTTTCTCAAGGCGACTTTACCATTTGTTCCCTCCCTCATTTGGAGAGAGAAATGAAAATGCAAAAACTCCCGTAGAAACAATGAATTGAAATTATAAAGAAATTCGCTTTACTGGAGAGTAATCAAGTTTGACAAAGTTGGTAATATCGATTATGATTCGTAGTAATGTCATAACAACTGTTTGGTATGGAATTTCTGTAATTGTTTAGCATTTCTAGGCTTGTAAAATGGCTCAGTTGCAGTAGAAAACTGCTCTATTTTGTGAAAATGACATACATTTTATAAACTTTCCAAGGGTTTATAAGAAAATCTACTGAGAAGTATGGTTTTACATTTACAGGCAATGTGTTCTGATGAAAAAAATTTAATTTTAACGGTTCTGGGGTTTTCTGGAATATTTATTTATATCAAGAAAAGTCTTCTCACTTTGTTCTGATGAAAAAATTAAATTTGAAGGTTTTATGGAATATTTCCCTAAGAAAAGTCTTTTCACTCTTTCAGGCCCCTTTCATATTAATGGAAAATTTCCAATAACACTTTTGAATATTTAAGACCTAAACTAACGTTTTTCCTAAACTTTGTGTTGATTTAGCAATTTGCTGAAGTCAATTTTGTACTTGCAAGCGAGTTTTTTACATCGGATTTTGACTGGAGATGAAAAGTGGATATTCCACGACAACTAAGCTATGCCCAGTGAATCGTGGTCATCGACCTCAACATCAACGCCAAAGCCCAATCGTCATGGTTCTAAGGTTATCTTGTGTATCTGATGGGACCAAGAGGGCGTTTTATGAGCTGCTACAACTTGGCGATTCCATGACGCGATTACGAACAATACGAGTACAGCAAAGACATGACAAAAGTATTCTTTTTCAGGACAACGTGAAGCCGACCCCATGTTGCAAAAGTTTAAAAAAAATATTTGGAAAGGCTCAAATGAGATATTTTACCGCACCCGTCGTATTCTCTGGACACTGCTCCTTCTGATAACTAATTGTTGCGACGTATGCAGAACGATAAGGCAGGTCACCGGTTCGAAAATTCTGTGGCCGTAAGGAATAACAGCCCAAGTCGAGTTAGGACAAAATTGAGTTATTACCATTGCATTCGTTGTATTCAAATGTACTACTACACAAAATTCGATGGCTTTTGCTCATAAAATGAATGATTAACGCCCAAAAATCTAAAATTTATCTAGTTAAAGCTAAAGCAAAATCAAAAATTAAAAGTGCTCTCCTGAAAACTTCATAAAATTTACTTTGGCTGTTATTCCTTACGGCCACAGAATTGGCTCCTAACTTGGATCGCTTCGAAAGGCGAAACATTTTTCAAGATGTAATTCGAAATTTGACTGAGTGAAGGGGAGTGTAGTAACCAGTGATGATTAATCTGTTCGTTCATTTTTTTTAAATAGTCTGTTAATGAACTACGGCACAGTTCTATTAAGAAAACCCTTTCAAGTGTTTTATGTATGAAGCATTTGTTTTAATCATTTAAAAATTGCAAATAGTCTACGGATCATCATATCAGAACATGTTTCATTTCATTAGAACATTGTTTTTTTAAAACGCAAATGATTAGTCATTCTTACGAAGCAATTCCCTTTCCTTTACAGATGCATCGCCAAGTTGACCGAGGAAATCCTGCATTTGTTTAGTAGTGAAATAAATTTAAGGCTAAATACATTCAACTGGAACACGTACCGCGTGGAAGTTGAGTTTGTAAAAATCACAATCGAACTAATTGCGGCTCAAAAAAGTGTAATTATAAAAAGAATTTAAGCATCAAATTAGGTGTTGCCAGGCGAACATAAATTTAAAATCACCACACAGTTAATTGCAACCTAATTGAATAATAAAATCACCCACCGAGCGAAGGCGAGAACGCAGCGCACAAGTACGAGCAGCAGCACTAAAAAAAGAGCTGCAGCGACAGCACTGAAACCACATTCACCGCAGGGCACAACAAAAGAGTGGCTCAACAATATCAACAATAATGACAAGCATCTCGACAATTCTCCACCAACACCAGCAACAACAACAACAGCAACACCATCATCATCAACAACAACAACAGCAGCACAACCACAACCACAACAACGACGGCCACAGCGGCCGCAGCAGCTGCAGCGACAGCAGTGCTGGCAGTGGAGGCAGCTCGCCGCAATTGCCCGGCTCGGGAGTGCTGCACATGCCGACGATGCCACCGAAACAAACAAACACGTCCAGCAGCGCCGCGCCCGCCACCGCCGTCAACTGTTCCGTCCACAGCACGATGGCGAATGCCACCACACACCATCACCATCACCAGCAACAGCCGCCCCATCACCATCACCACAGCACACAGCACTCGCAACAGCAGTCGCAGCAGCAGTCACAGTCGCAGCAGCACGCAGCACATCATCACAATTCCCACCAGAACGACCACATCAAGCGACCAATGAACGCATTCATGGTCTGGTCACGCGGCCAGCGGCGCAAAATGGCGCAGGATAATCCAAAAATGCACAACTCGGAGATATCGAAGCGCCTCGGCGCCGAGTGGAAGTTGCTGACGGAGGGACAGAAGCGGCCATTTATCGACGAAGCGAAGCGATTACGGTGAGTGCCAGCGGCAGCGGCTGCGACCACTGCTCAGGACCACACAATGCGGCCATTTGCAGCTTTTTCATTATGCTCGGTGTTTATCTCCCTCGTCTCGCTTGTCTCGCGGTAATTGGGGGGATTCGCGCCAAACAAAGCGCCCTATTGTTGTGAGTGAAAGTTAGTGTCCCCGCTCTGCTCCGAGCGTCATTTGTTGCTGCTCTGCGCAGTCCACGCCTACTGATTGCGAAGTGCGCGTACGGAAAAATTCGAAGTGTTAGACTTCATATCGTTGCGCAAGGTAAACATTTCACATTGCAAAAGAATAATTAGTTGTTGTTCTTGTTGCTAACTTTTAAGCGGAGCCGAGGGCGCGTATCGCGCAGTGCCATCGCTGCACGCTAACGTCGGCCAGTTGCATAGTCACTCACCTTGTCAGCTTGTGTAAACAATTTAAATATTGAAAATTTGTGCCTCATTGCAGTGGGCCGTGTGCGCGTGGAAATTATTTACACACACTTAATTTTAGCTGTCATAATCCTTTTATTGATCATTACTTCTTAGTCAGGTCTTAAGTGCTAAGTTTGTATTGCTCATTTGTTAAGCGGGTGTTAAGGTGTCAACTTTGACATGTATGAATTACCCGGCCAACAATTAAGGCGTTCGAGAAAACCTCAAGGAACGAGATAAGTTAGCGAACGCGCCCTTTCGGTTTGCTAACAAGCGACCTACTAAGCGAATTTCGGTGACTCCACCAACCTCGCCACTCACCAATCATCTTTCGTTTGGCAGCTGGTGATTCTTCATGCTTGAATGATAGGCACAAAGCAAATACTATTCGCTGAGTATTGGCTGCCTTTGAATGTGCAGAACGTTGGGTGTTGTAAAGGAATACACAAACACGCTAAAAGAAATATTCAGACATTCGTTTTCTTTGCATTGGTGCAAACCAGGAGTCGGGAAGTATTTCATTGTTTTTAATATATGTGGGACAGTCATAGCAGGAAATAACAAACTTCTGACATATATAGGGTTTCTATATCGACATGGTGGTGTAAGTCCTTTCATCTGTGTACAATCTCACCTATGATTGCGGAAAACAAATTTTCAAGATCACAAATTGCTTCTTGGTTGATGCAATCAAAATTGTGATGCTGACAGTGTCTATGTGAAAAGTCATCTATTGAAGTTTGTGTCTTGAAACCATCCTGAGCCTCGGATAAATTTCTGGAGACCAAACGTTCTGTACAGAAAGTGATGACATTTGTTTTTAAGTGCAGGACATTTGCGTTTAAGTTCGCATAGGACACGTTGCATGCCATACATTTTCCTTTTGCTATATACTTGTTGCTTCTACGGTTTCGCAAAATGGCAATGCCCACTTTTGCAGGAGTCATTAGCTTCCCAGCTGCAAAACGTGGCTGGTCTTATGGATATTACCATAGAAGTTGCAAGAGTCGATATCCGAATGTTGCAATGACTCCGTTACAATTTCTGTGAACGTGGATATCGTAATTTTATTTGTTTAATTTTTTACCTTTTTTTGATGCAGCATTGGGTGACGCATTACTGCTGACAGCAGTTTTAATTGCATTACGTTGGTAAAATCAAAGACTATTATTTGATAGAACTATTCTTGTTGCTTCCAAAGAGTAAGGAAGAACCGATTTCCTTTTAGGATTAACATTTAATTGTTTTGGTTGATCTGTTGCTTTTTTCTGGTTTTTTATTTACTTTAACACGTTGAGCCCGGCGCCGAATTTGCTGTCCTTTCCGTTTAGCCGGCAGGCGGCGAGCGATACAATGTCGTAGGGTATCGCCAAGAGATAAGGAATACTTCTTCTTGTTTCGAATGTTTTTATAAATTTCATTAAAACTACATTTGATCACATTTTATTGATTTATATTTTTTAGCTTTAATACTGTTGGTCCTACGGAAATTCAAGTGCTGGTCCTCAGGGACCGGCGCCGAGCCCAACGTGTTAACCACAATGCACAGTGATTCGTTCCATAGACAAAATTCAAAAAATGTATGGTCTCATAATTTAATGATTTTGATGCCATTTGGAAGGTAAAACTCCGACTAAGAAAACCCAAAAAAATCTGTGCTAAAAATTAATTGGTATGTGTGCAAAAGCGGCTCAAAGTTGAAACTTTTTCACAAAAAAATGTAAATACATATTTTCTGTTTTTTAGTCCATTGAGAAGAAAAAATTGCAAAAATACATGGTTACCCAGAAGTTGCTACTTCAATATAGATTTATAAATGATTTGGCCATTTTCGCTTTTAATTTTTTCTCAAAATTTGCAAAGCTGGGGCTTTTATTTAACTTTTAATTTAAAATATTTTTTCTAAATTAAAAATCTGAAAATTGGAAAAAATTAGAGGAAAAGATCTGAAAAGTATGTGAAAGTACACGTATGTTCCAGGATTTTTTTTTTAATTTTAAGAAGCATTTTTTCTTTGTCGGATAAAGTAATTTCATCCTCGAATATCTTCTCAGAAAATAATTCAATTTTAAAAGTGGTTCGAACACCTATTTTTCGATGTATGCAATTAGCATGAAATATTGACTATTATTATCATTTTTATTGCACAAAAACGTCCTGATACAATTTCTGTTATTCTTTGCAGTTATTAATGTTGACGATACCATTTAAATGTAAAATCTGAAAAATCTAGCCAACACACTTGGTGCTATATCTAAAAAAAAATTACGAAAATTACAAATTCAAGTCGGGCATTGTCTGCTGAAAGAAAATCCATAAAAAATGTTCTAATTGTTCTAATTGGGTAGGGTATTTAGTAGTCAGTATGCACCGAATAAAATTTGTCATTGTTGATATGACTCGCATTAGTCAATTTTTCGTTGGACAATTGCAATTTGATCATTTGGATAAAACCAGTAATGACTTTCATAAGGTTTCAAGTACTCTGTATTGCACATGGTTAAGTATCGATAAAGATTTATTACACGTCTAAAGATTTATGATTTACACATTGATCAGTGCATGGTGCAGCCCTTTCTACATTCACTATTACAATAACAACAAATAATGATTACGTCCGAATGCCTAAGGTTATACAGAAAGAGATTTATATGCAATTCTCACGTATCTTACTACGTGTAAGTAATAAAAAAAAAACTAAAAACTCATTTATGCTACGCTGTGCATACCCCGCGGAGGGATAAACATTTTTGTAACGCCTGAATTGAAGTCGCAAATGCACAAATATACGAGTAAAGCTCTGTCAATATTTGCAGACATAAAGTGAATCACCACTCATGTTCGTCGTACAGTCCTTTTAATCAGAATCGACAGCAAATAACAAAGCAAATTGAACATGGCGCGAAATAATTCTGACGCGATAAGGAAGTGTTTCAATCGCATAATTTTGAAAATAGAATTGACCAGCTTTCGGCAAAACAACGACACCGACGACAACGACGTGGTCAGATTAGTGAGCGGTGCACGTTTTTGGTCAGATTACGGCCGGCAAGCGAATACGCCGGCGCTTCCTCAAACAAGGAAACACATTGTTGTCTCTGCACACAAAAGGTGTGCGAACACACATTCATAACTATTCTTTTTCTTGTTTTGTTTGTACATGATTTGTTTTTATATTGGGTCTGAAGCAGTGCACTGTGGTTTCGGAAGTATTTTTCAAGCCTAAATTATTTCGTGCCAAGTCGTGTTCTTTCACAAAGTCCATATCGCACACCCACTACAAAAGTGACACAACTCAAAATTTTTAATTTTTCAGGAAACGCAAAAAACTGTTTTTGAGCTAAATAAACATTTTTTTTCAATAACGTATTGACCGTTTAGTAGAAAATCCTTACAGATTATGCTTTAGGATAATATACAAAAATTTTTTTTATTTTACACTAGAAAATCCAAAATTTTGAGTTGTGACTGTTTTGATGATATTTTAATTCAATTATTGCGAAATTATTTTAAGTTATGTCACTTTTGCTGAATATAATAATTATAAAAGAGAGTTGAAAAGTTGAAAGAAAAATTTTGAAAATTCGAAATAAATTTTTGTATTTGAAAATATATAATAAAATTGTCAGACTTTGCTTAAAATTAACTTTAACAAAAATTCATTTCGGCAAAAGTGTCACAATTTGAGTTAGGACTCTTTTGCATTGAGCTACAGCAATCAAATAGCATCAAACATCTGACATGAAGAGAGACCTAACTGTATTTTGGCAACAGTTAACAACAACAAAATATACTGAGCTTTTGCTTATTGGTAGATTGATACATTGTGTACAGTATTAACACATAAACCCGAAAATTAAAAATTTTGAGTTGTGTCACTTTTGTAGTGGGTGTGCGATATAATGCTTGGATCACTTCTTAGAGGTTGAATTGGCTTGGAAACGGGGTGTGGACTTTGGAACAATGTAAGTCTCCTCGTGCATTCTTGCTTCAGTCTTAAAGTTCAAACCACTTTAAACTCCAATTTGAGACTCAAATCTTTTCTTATTTCTGATATATTTTTTTCAACCTGGTATTGGATCTAATATGAAAACTACTTCCTACGAAGCACTAAGCAAGTGTGAAAATTATTGATCCAAAATGAAATGAATTAATGAAATCCTGTGCGCGCCACTGCTCATCTCGGACTCTTCGTTGTCCTAACATTGTCTTTTTGGCCATCATGCCAATAGTTTTGGACGGCTGCGACTTTTACTGCAGCTAGTGAGAAGAAGCATTGTTAATCGTAAATCAAAAAAAATATTTGAAATATTTTAAACTTCATTTTAACTTTAAAGTTCATTTCGCATCTCGACATTCACATTAGCACAACACCAAAGCCTGTAAGCAAACTTAGTGTTTTCGTTCCAAAGTATTTTTTAAATTTTGTCCCAAATATTTGAGACTTCAAGCTATGGTAGATTGTATACAGTTTCTTGAAGTGTTATCGAGAGATAAGCATATCATTTCGATGAAAGAAGAAATGAAGCGCTCGCAACGCAGATATGACGACGAAGAATGGGAAAGAATGAGCTCAATTGTGTGGAGTACAATTGGTGGTGTTATTGATTGACAAATGGGCGCGCGACGAACCGAGTAGCGAAGCATAAGTCCATGATTTCCGTGACAGTGTGTATGGCTTTTGGATTTTATTGTCTTAATTGATAAACACGTTTCGGGTCGCAGCTTTGCTTGTTTTCACACTCAATATACATTTGTACTTTTATTGTACACATGTATCAACACATTCGTGTGTGTGTGTGTGTGTCTTTATTGCAGCCGGTCGCCGGCCAGTCCATGCGCAGTTCAATAAATGCCGCGCACCGCCGAGTGACACCTTAACTGATCCTTTGCTTTTCTTCTGCTCGCTGCACTCGTTACAGGGCGCTGCACATGAAAGAACATCCCGACTACAAGTACCGGCCGCGTCGCAAGCCCAAGACGCTCAACAAGTCGCCGGTGCCGGGCGCGTCGAACGGTTGCAGCAAGGAATCGGCGCCGGCGCATCTGAGTGCCGCAGCGGCCGCGGCAATGGCAGCGGCGACGCACCACCACGCCGGCAATCCGCACCACGCGCACCAGCAGCCTTCGCCCACGCACCAGTTCGTCGCGGCGGCCAAGTACAGCTTCGGCTCGCCGCTGGAACTGACCCTAAATATGACGCCGCGCGTGCCCAACGCCTTCCCTGCGCTCAGCCACTACCCGCTGGACCCGACCATCGCCCTGGACCTGCACGCGCGCCTGCAGGCCATGTACGCCAACAGCGTGTACCATCCGTGGCGCTACTTCGGCTGCACGCCGCTCATCAGTCCCGAGACGCCGCCGTCGCCGCCTAGCAGTAACGGCACCGGCAGCATCTCCTCCTACGGCTGCAGCATCAAGTCGGCCAAGTCGTCGCCGACTCTCTCGCTGCCAGCGGCCACCCAGGCGCCGCCCAACATCATTTGACCAACTCCGCTGCGGTACGGGGCCGCTGCGGCCAGCGCTGCAGTGGCCGTGGCCGCAGAGCCAGCGGTGTAGCATTGCGCTTCTAGAGTAGAATTCTAAATGTTTCTAAAAATTTTTCAATTTCGAGTTTAAGTTCATTTCTGTTGTTTGACCAAGTTTAATGATTTCTCATAAAATCTCTACCGGAAACGGGGGAAAGAGCAGCAGATTCAACTATGCTTAAAATTGCGACACAACTTATTTTTAAATGTCTTCTGTTACTAAATACTTATCTGTATGTATATACTAAGTTCAAGCAATAAATCGGTTGCGCACTCGACCAGTTTAGTTGGCTGGTCGATTTGCGGGTTAAATTGAAAATATTCTGTGTTTTTTTTTGGTTGCTGTTTCGGAACGGGTGCCGAAGATGTGGAATGCAGGTACGCTGTTTCAAAACTTTCAATTATTTAAAAAATCAAACAAATTGAAAGTAGTGTAAAAATTTATATTTTTTATTCACAGAAAATTACACATTTTTAAGCTCTCAGATCAATAAAACATCTCAACGTAATATTTTACAAGATACAAATACGTATTTCAATTTTTTTTTATACATAATTAATTATAATAATAATAATTTATTATTTTCTTTTTATAATAATAATTATTTTATATAAAATTAACCAAAGCCATACATCGGGGATCTTTAAACCAACATAAACAAAAGCTAACTTTTAAAATGCTGAGTCTTGCAGTTTAAAAAATTTGGGACTTTTCTCCAGACAAGTTCACAGGGACAATTTTCAACTATTTTGTGGAAATCGATTTGAGTTGCAGTACCGTCAGTAGATACTTAAATTTAGAGTCCCATGAAATTTTGACATTTTTAAGTTTCAGCACTATCAGAGTTTGCTCGTTTCTAGAGTTTGAATTACTAGTATAGTTAAGCTTGGAACATCTGATCTGGTATAGTATGCGACATAAAACCAAACGAAGGTGGACAGGTTACGGTGGCAGCTCAAAAGCGACGACTTAGAGGATTCGGAATTAGGATGCCAACGTATGATATGTTCCTATGAAACTACTTGTATACCTTCGGGCAGGAGTGAAGTCAGAAAAATATTTTTTTGGGGGGGTTCAAAATTGGAATTTTTAATATTCAGAAAAACCGTTCAAAAAACAAAAATGCCTTTTAATTTGTAGTTAGTTTTAGTCAACCCTAATATTTAGAGGGGCTTCAACCCCCTAATCACCCCCACCCCCTGAATCCGCCACTGCCTTCGGGGAATTGAAAAGAAATAATAACGATTCTTTACTGACGCTGAGCTCCAATCAATCGGTCTTTGACGGCATAGTATAGTACAGTAGAAAATCTTTAATAATAAATATTTTTGTTTTAATTATAATATAAATGGAATTATCTAAATACAAATCAAAGCAAAAATAATACAATTTATAAAATGCCAATTTATTCAAACTTAGGATAGATTGGCATTTTTGAATGGGATATGAGTTGGGTATACCTTTGTCCTAAAAAATATATTCTTAAACTTAAGATGTTACACAATGATGACGTGAAATCTAGGAAAAGAATTGTTTAACAGAGCTTCTGCAAATGACAGCAGAAGAATTTAAATGGAAAACTAGAAAATATCTCCTCTTATCTAATCTGCAAAGTTGGTAAGTCCACGCGGAAGATATTAAACAAACATTTATAGCTATTATACAATATTCTATTATATTCCGGGGACCCTAAGCTATGTGTTTAGATTGAAGAATTTTAAAGTCGTTGTGCTTTTCCAATCTAATCGAAGCAGAACTGTATAAGGCTGTATATAAAAGATATACATATGTTCAGTGACGCACACAGGACTTGAAACTGAATTTTGCACCAGCAATTTTTGTATTTGGGGGCCTGAACCCCCAAACGCTGCCCTTTTGTGTGCGCCACTGTATACGTTACCATAGACCAAACCAACAGATGTTAAAAAAGTGTTTTCTAAAAGCCCAACAACACCATCAAATTAATGTTAAATTTAAGTTAATAAGTATATTTATTTATGATAATATTGCACCAAAAATTTTAACAAAATATCAATGCATATAATGTAGTCACAAGTTAAATGTCAATGTGCCTTCTCAGAATTTAAATTTCGCTGCTTACGTACTCTTTGACTTTTCCGCGTACACTTTTATTATTGCGCACATATTTCCCTCTTACCAAACGGACTGATAAATTTCCAACGTCACCCCCAGCTACTCGGTACGCCTGATTAATTACAACACTTGTAACCACGAAAACACTGAAAACAACACGAAATCAAGCGGAACCCCGCGCCCAGACGAAAAAGAATACGGTAACTGTCAAACAGTGTTGCCAACCGCGTGCAGATAACAAATTAAGAAGCTGCGCACAGACAGACGGACAGCCAGCCGCAGCGGCAAAAAAATGGAAAATCACAACGCTGCTTGTTGATGTGTTGATTATTAGGTTAAGTTGCAACAGTGGACGGGGGACGGTGGCAGCGTCGTAAACGGTCGCGACAGCGAACGGCAAATGGGGGATGAATGCGGTGCATAAGCAATTTTTCATAGCATAAGCACAGGCGTTTATGCGTGCCAAATTGAATTTAAACGCCCACTTGTGTGCGCAGTCAACTGTGGGATTATGAAATGTGCGTACGAGCGTCTCGATTTGCGAGCTCGGGGCTTATACAAACGAATTTGAATGTGAGTGTTTATGTGTGTGTGTGTGTGTGGCAGTGGGACTCGATGGAATGAATAGCAGAAGGGTGACAAATCCCAAAAGGAAATGCTTAAATACACAAACAAAGGCGTTTATTGGAAACGAAGAGAAATGATAGAGTGCAATCGAAGTGTTGTTGCATAGTTTTCGAAAAGCGAATCTGTGGCTGGAAGGGGGGAATGCCATTGTAATCTGAATAAGTCTCCTTATAATGCACTATTGTTGACGGATTAACAGTCGCACGTACTGCATATGAGGAATAGTAAAGAGAGAGGAGAATTATTAAGAGGTAGAATTATGTAATTTGCTTTCGATGTTTGCTGAAAAGTGGGTTTGTGGCGAAATGTGTTGCATATGAATTAGTTTGTCAATAATTTAAGTCAGATTAAGTGCTTAAGGTCTTCGGATTAAACTTGTGGATGAGGCTTGCACGCTTGATTAATTGGTAAGTTGGCTAACCTAACCCAGCCTTCAATAACTTTGGCTTTGCAACCTCAAAAGGCTTTTGGCTTTTTTATTTTCGCACCTGTTTTATCATTTGTAATCAGTCTTCTTAAAAATTTATTTTATTTTATATTATTTTATTTTATTTTATTTTAGTTATTTTTATTTTTATTTTTATTTAATTTTAATTAAATTAAATTTATTTTATTTTATTTTATTTTATGTTATTTTATTTTATTTTATTTTATTTTATTTTATTTTATTTTATTTTATTTTATTTTAATTTATTTTAATTTATTTAATTTTTTTATTTTATTTTATTTTATTTTATTTTATTTTATTTTATTTTATTTTATTTTATTTTATTTTATTTTATTTTATTTTATTTTATTTTATTTTATTTTATTTTATTTTATTTTATTTTATTTTATTTTATTTTATTTTATTTTATTTTATTTTATTTTATTTTATTTTATTTTAGCAAATTTATACATTGGAATTCTATTCAGCTAGTTGGGCTTCGTTTTATTACCAAGCATCCGCATTTATTTTATTGTATCTATTTGAGTTAATAGATATCAAAGTAGATGCTAAAAATACAAAAATACGAAAAGTTGTTTAACATGTCAAAACAACAGAAAAATCACTTGGGTCACTAGTGTGGGTATTGACAAGCTTTGGAAAGGCATAGGTAAAAATAATTATTTTCATATGCATACCTGTGGAATTTTGACAAAAGCACTTAAGTCGACTTAAGTCAAATTTCCGTTTTTTTTAATCATAAAGAAACAATTTAAAGACGCTTCTATTGGTGTAATCGGTTTATTTCTATGACATTTAGTTACAGAGATGCCGGCCTCGATAGTCAAGCGGGTAGCGCGCTGGCTTCTCATACCAAAGGCTCCAGGTTCGATTCCTGGCTCGGGCTGGTGAACAACTCATCTACTTCTATCGCTATCCACATAGGGAAATGAGAATTACAAGAATCGCACAAGTGCGCTCTTGGCAGGCAATGGCAAAACCTCCAAGTGTGAACGAAAAACTGCCAATCGCCGTTCGGATTCGGCGTTAAACTGTAGGTCCCCTCCCCCCCTTTCCCCATCCGCTTGAAATGTGTGCTGTAACATATGTTGGCAAAACAGTGTTGCATACACAGTTCAAAAACGGGTGAAATATGTGGTATCACAATGGGCCTTTCAGGCCTCCGAGTGTGTCTCTTATAGAGACCTAACCTTAAACTTAAAACTTTTCAGATTTCTGTCTCTAAAAATACTGACATGTCGTTTCTCGGAGAGAGCTTTCTGAACCAATCAAAAACAAGTCAGCGCTACACGAAATTATTCGCAAATAAATGGAGTTATCGAGTATCAAAGTAAACACTGGCAGGATTATAAAAACACTTTCAACAACACAGTATTAAACAATTAAGTTTCCCACACTAGAGACACAATATCATCCATGAGGAACGCCTTAAGGATGCTTTGTTTTTGCACGTTCCATTGTGTCAACTAATTTCACTGCCGTCGTGCCACTTGTGCCTCCGCCCATCGAGCACAATAAGCCGATATAAAAAAAACCAAAATTAAATTCATGATCTTCTTTATTTTCCCAGCACGCCGCTCCACACAAGCGCACAATAAAAAGTAACAAAATAGACAAAAGTGTGGCCACACGCCGTCTCACCCACTTGGCGAGCCACACAAAGGCTACAATACGCACACCAGCCATGTCAGCTGCGGCGCATAAAAAGCCATTGTACCAGCAGCCACAGTCTACAGTCGGCAGCGGCGGAGTCTTCTGCTGATAAGGAGAAAACAGTCGTCGTCCCTTACCAGCAGGTCTCACGCCTGCAAGTATGCTACCGCACACCCTCGCATAGCGTCCGTTTCACTATTGATATTTGCGGTGGCACTGGCGCGAGTGGTGATAGTGCCACAAGGTCATTTTCACTTGCGCCCAGCCCTCTTCACTTGGCGGCAAGCAATCGTAAATATTTTCATTTCACCACCACAGCCACGCGTCCGTTCGCCCGCCCGCACACAATTCGCATTTAACCTCAAACAAACTTTAATCATTGTCGACTGGTGCGACGCTAAGAAAATATTTGCACAATGAAGATGTCAACGGTTTCACTGTTTCTGCTCTGCGCTACATTGAAAACAAAAGGGGAGTGCGACGATTGCCAGTCGCCGTTTGTCGTTTGCGCCTCGCCATTGTCGAATCTTGATAAAGTCGTAAGTTGGTTATTATGTTTTTTTGCTGTCTTTTTTTTTTGTGTGCGAACGCTTAAATGCACAAATTTAGAGGAAAACATTGAGGTCCTTGGCTGCCAAAGGTAAGTTAGAAACTCTAAAAAGACGCGCACTACAGTTCAAAATTTATTTGTGCTGGAATACGGGACTGTCAGCCACGGATCTGTTGGTTTCAAACGTGGTATATACCTCTAAGTAAGTATGTACTTATTGTATTTTTCAGAAAAGTTGTAATACAAAATTTCCTTTTATGATTCAGAGCAACATTGTTTTGGTAATCTATATCTTTAGCGACTTTACTATGTTTAAAATACCCATTTGATATAAACAATACTTATAAAAAAATATGTATTATTATAAAAAGGTGTACAATTAATAACCTAGAGAACAATAGGGATGGATTAATGATAACATTTAAGGAATGGAAGAATAACGAATTCTTTTAGTTATCTAATAAATGTTTTAAAACACCAAATCTCATTCAAATTTCAATTTAAACTTTATTATAGGAACTAAGTCAGACTACCAAAAATTTGCCAAAAACACTCGCATTCTCACTGATCTCTAATTTAACTCGTAAACGGATCTCCATCTGGCATCACTAAGGACCCAACAAAGGTCTATGTGTGGCTACGTCAGACTGCATAAGGAGGACATATGAGCACAACTATCCCGAATATTCTCTATTAATAAAAATCTGCGTTTTTTTCTTGTGTGACAAATATAGTCTATGAAATAAATTTCTTACAGGCTAAGCTATCAATCAGTGAAATGGTATTTTTGTTTGCTTTAAGTGAAAATCTTTATAAACCGATGAACCGTGTCCGTTGATATGCGCGCTCAATATCAGCTGAAACCAACGCCTGTTATCCTGACGGAGAATTGATTGAAGCAGGTCGGCTATTGGGCCCTTCTTCATCCCACTATGTTAGCTATCCAAATTTTTGTCGTAATTACTATTGAAATTACTGAAAAATAGATAAACATTAAGCAAAACTATGAACTAAGAGGCATTCAAAATAATTAGACCTAAATGTTTGGATCTATAAAAGCATATAACAAGCAAATCGTAGCGACATATCATCTGATTGTGAACATTGAAGTAAATTCGACTCAAAAATTGAAAATTTAAAAATTGATACTTTAATAATGTATAAACAAAAATTACCAAAGGAGATAACTTATTTTCTATATAAAAACACCTTAACTTTTTTGTATTCCTTTCACTCTTTTTTCATTAAACTTTGACCGTCAGTAATTTCCTCGAATCTCATCTGATTTGTACAATCTGTACATCACTGGAAACGCTAAGGCCTTTCCTTTTTCCTTCTGGGCGATGGAACGCTTGTTTTAGCCGAATGATTAGTTTACGAGATTTGTGAATAGCTGAAAAAAGAGGAGAAAATATTTTTTTGACGATTTTTTGACAACGTTTTATGAAAAAATTGTTGGATTTTCATATACTTTTCAAATAACTACTTTTATTGTAGGTGCATGCGATCAGTCCACTTTTTGTCGAGTAATGTAATCCAGCCCGAAACATTCTGATAGGTCCCAACTTATACGTTTTCTTATAATATCAACACGAAATCGATTTTCCACTTCATTAAAAGCCACTTAGCACGGTTCAGTAAACTTCTATGCCATTATTATTGAGATTATCATTTGAAACATCTTCATTTCATCCGCCCTCAACTGTAGGTTTAAGAGTCAACAATGTGTAAGTATTTGCAGCTTAAAATTGCTAAAATCATCCAATTGTCGTGTGACAATGTTTGCATTGCAAAAATCTCACAAAACCGATACATTTTTCTTTAACAATGCAAGTTCACACTATTCCATTGATTTCGTGAAGTAATAAAAATCTAAAATATTGAATTCTATAAATATTGTGACAAACAGTCAAAAGCCATTAATCCTAACAAAATTGGGTCTGAACCATCCATTAGCTGCTTGTGGCTTTCCAATTGCGTTACTTCTGTCTTCCCCCACCGCGAAAAGCTCCCAATTCCGAAGACTTCAATGCTAATATTAGATTTGGCCGGCGACTGTGACTGTTGCTTTGACTGTGGCTGTCACTGTCACTGTCACTGTCGCTCTAGCCCTCGTCCTATTATTGTTGTTGTTGTTGGCGTCCGCGTCCGCCACTTGTTTTGCTCATTTGTAACTAAATTTCTTTGGTATTTTGCTCGCAATGCTCGCTTGTCCCGTTTTGCTGCCACCGCCGTCAGTTTTTTGGGCGAAAATTGTTGCCCATTTATTTTGTTCGTTTTCGTTTGCTATTTTCCTTCGCACACTCACATCCGCTCCGATAAAAAGAGAAATAAATATTTGTTGTTTTTCTTATTTTTTTTTCTTTTGCCGAAATGTTTTTTCTTGTTTACGATTTTGTGTGTTTTATTGGATTTTGTGGGCGCGCTGCAGCACGAGACGGTGGCTGGCCGCGGTGCGAAAACGTGCGTCAGCAGTTGTTGTGGAAGAAAGTTGATTTCTGACACCTCGGGAAACGTTGAAATGTAGTTAGTTGGCAGCTTAAAGAGAGAAAACTGCTGTTCGAAACGAAAAATTTAACTTCGATTTAAACTGTGAATTTCATTTACTTTTTACTTGTTTGATTTGTGAAGTTTGCGTTTTTTTGCTTTGCGTGTGAAATTCTTTTGGTTGCTTTCAACTCGCAAAGGATTGAATTTAATTTACAAAAGGATATTACTAGCAGTTAATCAATTGCAGTGTCAACGGCGGAAATTCGCAGTAAATTTTATGAATTTTGCAAATATGTTGTGGACATACGAAACAACTCTACTCGTGTTGGACTGAAGTAGCCAGAATGGGATTTATGGAGTTTAGTTTGCACATAACGAATAATATAAATTATGTATGGACTGTTCGGACTGACTCAGAAAATATAAATTACTTAAAATTCCTGCAGGGATATTTAGAATATTTTTTATTTTTTTTTTATTGAAAAATTTTGTTTTGTTACAGTCGTTTTCCAATGCATTAATCCATATTTTGTAAGCAAAATACAATGAAGTTAGTGAAATTAGTGCAAATTAACGATTCTTAACCCAAACCGATTAATGTTTCAGTTTGGCTAATAAAAGTCAAATTCTATCGAAAATACGTGAAAATACATTTGAGCAAAATTCTTAACCCTTTCACTATTTTGTTGCCATATGGCAACAAGCTACTTTGTCGACGTCTGAACTTCTATGGTTCCAAGATAAAAAATTGTTGTTGGAATAGTTTGAAGTTTTGGGAATAATACGAAATTATTATACTGAATATTGAACGCTGGAGAAGAAAAAAGTATATAGTACGATTTTTTAATGTTATATCTTCAAAGATAGAAAGAAAGAAGAAGCATAACAAATTTTCAATTCAGATACTTTTTTAAGTAATTTTAAATTAAATTTTAACTGAAGTAAATAAGAACTATTTGGTTTTTAATTATCCGTAAACAATTTTATCAAAAGAGAAGTATTGAATTTCTTATATCCTTAATTAATAAAGTTAGAACGACGAAATTCAAGGATGTAGTAGTGTACATCTTAGTCCTTAAGATATATTAGAAATTTCCAAGGATATTCATGGATAAAGTTTTAAAAGGACATTTTCAACACCTTTTCGTCCTTTTGCACAAAAACATTAAATTTTCTAAGATTCTAAGGATTTTGCTCTTTCATTTGATACCCATATTGTTATTCTATAATGCGCTAAATTTTTAAAATAATTCCTTGAAATAAAGATGTCCTTGAAATTTCAAAGTCCTTTAAAAAAATCCTGACGTCAGAGTGAAAAACTAAAAACACAGTTTTACTACATTTTGTCCCTAGTTTCGTGAGTTTATAGATTTTTTCATGTGTTTTGAAATTTTTTTATTTTTGTCGCACGGTGTAATCAAAAAGAAATCTAAAGCGATAAATTTCAACTTTCCCCAGTAGAAACCTGTAGTCAAAGGGTTAAAAAGAGAAATGAATGAGAATTTAACGCAATATGTTTTTGGTTTACATGGTAGAAAAATGGTTTGAGAGGATGGTGATGAGTTTTAAGACATGAGTTGAACAGTTGGACATTGGTTTGAAAACAACCAATGTAAAAAAATATGGGTTTCGATTTTGAATTAATTAAAGGTTTTGTAAATTCAAAGTAAATTCAAGTAAAAAAGTCAGATTCAATGGGTCATTAAAGCGTAATCGCACTATATTTCAGTTATAAAAGTTAAAGAATCTCAAGACCCCAGAAACTGTCTTTTTCACGAATTTGTTGAACAAGCGTTAACCAGCTAACAAGAAAAATTGTTGTCTAGTCCAGACTTCAGCTTCACCTTCTTCGTTCTTTTTATTTTTCTTCTTAATGATTAGTGCTTCTTAATTTAACCTGTGTCGGTGTTTAAATTTCATTTCAATAATCGCATGTAATAAATTTCAAACTAAAATTTTAAGCATATGTTATCACTTTACCGCCCTCAACGGAGTATCCTTGAAGCCAGGGAAAAAATGCCTTAATCGGTAGGAAAATAAAATGCACACATAAAAAGAGGCGGACGATGGGTGAAAGGCAAAGCAAAAAAAAATACTTAAAAATTAGGGCGAGCTCAGCTCAACGCTGTCGGTATGCAAACGTGAACATGTGTGACACTCTCGAAGGGACTGGCGCCTCCGCAACGCACTCTGCTCGCATCCAGGAACGCTTTCCGTCTTTGTGCACAAGACAAACGAATAAAGTCGAGGAAGAAAAACGCATTAAATCGTATTCTGTCAAGTTCCACACACTCTGAATAATTTCTTCATTTGCGGTCGTGGCGCTTGAGCCAGCGCCAGCTTGGGAAAATGCTCGGCCACACATTGCAAAAGAGCTGAGCTCACCCAAATCTGTCTGGTTGTGGGGGGGGCGAGGTGGTGTTCGAGTAATCGGTAAGCTGCGCCGGCGAAATGGAAATGATACACGCGCTGACAACGCGGAGCGAATCGCTCAGCTCCGAGCCGTGCGGCTGCTAATTTCGTGTGCGGCAGCGTGCAGCGGATGGATATGTGCGCCCGGGTGCGTAGCAGATGGGGTGAGCGTGTCGCTGACTTCCTTCGTCAGGCGACAAACGGATTTTGCGGGCTCGATAAGAGTGCAAAAGAAGAAAACACGAATTAAGCTTTATGTCAATTTATTTTAACACACTCGCCGCAATTCTTTTTCAAGGAATTGGGAGTGAAAATGCGTTGAAAAAGTGTTTCTTTGTTGTAACAAAAGCGAAAAAAGAAGAAATTCAAGAAAAAAATACAGGAATTTGTGTATTGCAGAAATTTGTTTGAAGTCTTTACAAAAAAACGGGCTTTTTCATTGATTTAAATGTCATATATTTGTGCATTCTCATACAGTCTGTGCAAAAGGTATGCGGAAAATATCATTGGAACGATTTGTGGCCTAAGAAAAAAATACTCAACACTTTGTCTTTTTGTGAAGTTTTGAGTCGACTCTGAAAGATCTACGGTGGCTCAAGTGAAAACGGAACAAGCCGCTCAACAAATCATAGGTTTATTGTGTTTTATATTTATATATTTATTTTATGAATCTGCGAAGTCTACCGAAGAATTCTCAGGAGTTTGCAGCATACAAATTTGTTAAGTTGGCATATCCAATTATCAGGTTATCAACTCCTTATTTATTACAACTTAAACTATAACACCGTGCGACAAAAAACAATCGATACACACGAAACAATCGATATACTCGCGAAACTAGAAGCCAATATAGTAAAACGACTAAAGGATGTAGTAGTGTACATATTAGTCCCTAAGATATATTTGTTTCAAAGAAAAAAATATGGAAATTTCCAAGGATGTTCAAGAATAAAGTTTTAAAAGGACATTTTCAATACCTCTTGGTCCTTTTGCACCAAAACATTACATTTTCTAAGATTCTAAAGATTTTTCTCTTTCATTTGATACCCATATTGTTATTGCTACAATGCGCTAAATTTTTGAAATAATTCCTTGAAATTTCAAATTCTTTTACAAAAAAATCCTGATGCCAGAAAGAAAAACTAAAGACGCAGTTTTACTACATTTGGCCCCTAGTATGAGTGACTATATAGATTTTTTGTGTGTTTTGAAATTTTTTGATTTTTGCCGATTCACACATTTCACGTCACAAAGTTGAACCATTCTGTATAATTTTCGGACCAACTGTATATTTCTGTTGGTACATTGTATTTGTAAAAATCCGCGAGTTCTCATATCAATACGCGCAATTAATTAAATCCAACTTATTGTCCATAGCGGCCACTGGCGGCCGCCGCGCTGCATGGCTGCCGCACACAAAGCAGCAATTAAGTGGATAAAAATTGCTGCGCGAATAATTGCTGAGGCTGCAATTCGTTCGCACAAAGCACACAAGGAGTAATTAATGCGCACGCAAATGCGCACATTGAATGCATAAAAATTCGTCGCCATTCAGCACTCCGCTGCCATTCGTCCTGGCGTTCATACTGCAGTGGCTTTTTGTTGTCTCGCCCACACCAACGCGCAGTGAACGCACCAGCAGCGCCGTAATAGTGGGCGTTTTTAACTTTGTTTGTGACGGTTTTTTGTGCCGCGGCAAAAGGCGAAATTGCAACACAATTGCTCGATGCAACTTTTGTGCTAACGATGCATTCTTTGTGCTCGGCGTATTTTTCGCATTTTTCGGACTCGTGTTGCTGGCGTCACGTGAGTGTGATGACAGGCGAAGGGATAATGCAATTTAAGTGCGATTTCTGCCGCTGTGTAATAAAGTGGACATAATTGCGGGCAACAGTGCAACAATGTGAGTCAGACACAAAGTTGAACTAAGTGTTCAAAAGGCATTTCTTGGTAAAAAAAATTCACACAGCTTTGTAGTTTAGACTTGGAATATGAGGCACGTTTTCTTAATAGAAGGAGGCTCAATTGCCAAAAGGGTTAAGAATCATGCAACAATTTCTTCTTTTTTGCTTAAAATTTTAATTTTCTTCAGCTCAGAGGGTGGCGGTTTCTAAACTCTGAAGAAGTAAACAAAGTAAAAATATGTTCAGTTTCAGTTTTTAATTTCAGAAGCACACATTTAAAAAAATGATTGGTATTTCGGTTTAGGATCGACTGGACAGATGGACAAAACCATAAATAATTCCATTCAATTACAAAAGATTAAAAAATAATAATTTATTTAGTTAGTTAGTTATTGGTTTAATATTTTTCTTATATTAAACTAAATATAAATGCATTTTAAATTTTTTTTTGAATTTTTGAAATACAACATTTAGCCTTTTTAAGATATTTTTTGTTTTTTTGCTTGTTCACTCCTCACTGGAGCATAGGGCCTCAACAAGACAGATATATTTCGCCATAATTGCCAAATTTCATTCTATGTACCTATGCAAACCATTTTCGGTAAATTTGTATACCAGTAATGTGTAAGAAATTAGTATATGTTACCAGGGGCGTAACCAGAACTTAGTTATGGGCGAGGACTTAACAATTTAGTATTACGTGCTTTCTAAAGAAATTTGCACTTTTCAATGAGACATTTTGTGGTGACGTCACCTATCTGCAGTGGCGGATTCATGGGGGTTGAAACCCACCCACCCCCCAAATATTAGGTTCGACTTTAAAACTACACACAAATTAAAAGGCATTTTATAAATATTAAAGAATTACTTTTTGAAACCCCTTCCCCCCGAAATATTTTTCTGAATCCGCCCCTGCTTATCTGTGATTTAGTGCATTGGAAACGTTTGTTTGTGTCATCGGTACCAAAGAGAGCAGCGAACGAAGAGCAAATATTAAGTTTTGTTTTAAAATTGGTAAAACTTTACCCGAAGCTTTTCAATTGATGAAATGACCAAAGCAAATTAAGCGATTTAAAAAAGTCACGTCAACTAATACCCGCCATCACCGCAGATTTCGTCAAAACTTTACATGACTTCATTAAATATCACCCAAATTCTTAATTGAAATTCTTGAAAGTGGACTTAAGCATCTCAATAACATCAATTTATCCCATTTGAACTGAACATTTGGATATCGAAAACCCTATCTCATCGATAGACACTTGTGACTGATTTTCACCAAAAGTCGCATTTTAACATCCAATCACTCCTCGTTTTCGCTTGATGCGGCACCGTGTGACTTTTATCTTTTTGAAAAAAAATGCATTTTCCAATGAAAAGGAAGCGTTTTGAGGAAGAAGAAGATCCAAAACACTCATTAGACATTCTTTAGGATCATGCAAATTGCTGTATCGAATCTAAAGTTGAATAAGGAGTGCGTCATTAAAAATTGTGACATGTTATTTTGCTCATAAATTTGTTAATACCAATTCAAATCAAACTTTCTTTTGTCCTGGAAACTCTGTCATTGAATACTTTATGCCCATTTAGAGCATTGATTGAGTATTTAATGATAAAATGGATTCAGAGAAATGGATAAAATGACTTCTTCCCAGAAAATTAACCAAAGAACAATTCGAAGCCCTCATGAGGGTATTCCAGAAAAAGTTAGAAGCTTTACCCTTGAAAATTTACTATAATTTTTTTTAATATATTCTAAAATCTACATAAAAGACATGTGAAACAAACCCAAACTTTTCAAAAATTGGACTAGTGGTTGCTGAGATGTCACAATTTTTAATGCCGTACTCCTTATTTAAAAAAAAAAAACAAATCGGTTTTGCCAAGAAAGATGGTGATATATATATCCGTGGAATTTTGACAAAAGCGCTTAAGTCGACTTAAGTCAAATTTCAAATTTTTTTAATCATAAAGAAACAATTTAAAGACGCTTCTTTTGGTGTAATCGGTTTGTTTCTATGACATTTAGTTACAGAGATATGACGTGTATAATTTCAACTTTTCTCGAGTTTTGTATGAGATTTGGTCTGCACCTATCAGTTTTTTCGCTCTCCTGAACATTTTGAAAATTAGACTTAGGTTGTTTTGTCAAAATGCCACAGATATGTATATTTTTTATTGTTTGAAGGTTTAAAGACCTTTCTGCTAGTTTGGCAACGTACATAGTGATTAAAAATGTTGATTAATGATAGGCCATGGGGGTTTTGACACCCAACCTTCCCGCTTTGTCTGGTACGTTCAAACGCTGAACGTTGACTTAAAAATTGTATTGGCCGTGTGATTCATGATACTTGATTTGAATCAAATGATGAAAACGCTTCGAACAGACTTTGGAACGTATTCCGAGGTTCTTATTCGGCACAGCGGAGCTCAATTTTTTCAAGTCTTCCACCGCTTAGACCAAAATTATTGCAATTCTTAAAGATAACATTGCTTCTAAGATTCTGGATTATATTACTTCTAAGTAGAAGATTTTAGTACCAATTTTGATTAAGTATGAAATAAACACTTAAACGCATTTTCAGTTTTGGCTTAATTCTGGCGTTCAAGTTAATTTCAGAGCTTTGATGTATTCAGAGACCCATAGTAGAATTTTATGGCGAATAATTTCGTGATACATTTTGTCTTTAAAAAGTCCTGTTTTACAGGACATTTTTGGCGTTTTAGAAAAACAGGGTCAAATTGACCCATACAAATAGGAGCTACAGGGTTAAAATGCTACACAAAAATGCTCTTCGTATAATTTTACACCAAATTTCTGACCTAAAATGTGAGGTTACATGGTTTTCGTATGCCGATTCACCATAAGAATGAGCAAAAAGGGGAAAACTTTGACCCCCCTAAAAAAATATAGACGTTAACTTTCAAAACGCCGATACACGCATATTTTTTTTTGCCCCCTCTACCAGATTCCGTTGTCAGAACCTTGTTATTTAAAAAAAATTTGATTTTGTTGTGCAGTGTAATTGAAAATAAAACATATTGAGCTCAAAATTTTAATTGCCTAGTTTTGAAAATGAATAATTCGAGAGTTTTCAACTCTTCCATCGTTTGGAGGATGTGCGATTTGGTGGCAGTCATCATTTGACGGCCGCCTTCTCCATTTGGTACTCGCACACATTCGCCGATTCCTCACAAACTGTCAAATTTGCAAACAATCGCAATGCTGCCTGAAAAAATAGAGGCGAATGCATCCACGTACCAAACGCTTCCTGCGCATTCACTCGCCCACCCACTCCCACACCCCCGCACGCACGCAAATTGCAGTCTGACGGCGCACACACGGCTGCCGTTCTTTGGCATTTGGCAGCGTGCGTTGACGCTCGTTAGCAATTTGTATTCAAAAAATGCAAGCGCAGAAAAACGGGAGTGGAAAGTGCGCAGCGTTTGTGTTTTGCAATTTTCAATTTTCCATTTTCGATTTGCATTTGAATTTGAATAGAAAAATTGCACTCACTCGCTGCGGGCGGGCGGGCGGCTGTGTGCGGGCGCTTTTCTTGTTCCCGAAAATTATTTGCAACGTCAAATCACAATCGCCAATCACCGCCACAACATCACAGCGCCCATTCACACACACGCGCGCACAATGTCGTCCAACAATTGCAATTTCGAATTTTTCAAACGTTTTTATGTTTTAAATTTTTTCGCTTGGTCGCTGTTGTGATATTTTTTTGTTTGTTCGATCGTTGCAGTTGCCAAACAATGGCCAAATGTCATTTGGCCAGTTCGTGCTGTCAGTTGGAGTTTGACACTTGCATACTGATGAGTTGGCAGCTTAACGCTGACCCGCTGGTTGTTTGCTTGGTCACCTTTATTGTCTGCTAAACTGGTCTGAAACTGGTCGGTCGAAGGGTTGGGCCGCAGGAATTAGAGGTTGATGAGCGTTTAAACGGGCACTCAAAAATCATAAAATGGTATTAATATTTCAGTATTATTTGTAACTCGTAGAGCATTCTTATTACAATGAATTATCATCAGAACGTCAGAACCAATTTAATCTGAAGTTCACGCCTTAAGTTTTAACCAAACTACAATTTAAACTACAATATAACAATTGTGCCAATGACGGCGAGAAAACATTTCCAAGAAGATTTTGCCAAAATGTCCCAAAATAATTTAAATAAAAAAAAACGGAGGGGTACTTTTCGTTCCACCTATATACTTTTGTTCCCGTATATAGTTACTAGGTGTATCCCGCGGCTTCGCCCAGGTCGATTTCGTAATTTTGTTTTTAACAGTGTCTGAAAAGTCACATAAAGATATCAAACAATTGAAAATTAATGCAAAATATATACAATCTAAAGATATATTTATACATAAATAGATAACAGTTTCGGTGAAGGTGAATTGAATTGTGAATTTTTTAATCCATGCCGAGTTTAAAAAATTTAATTTTTGGTTCATTTCTAAACCAACAGTAAGATGTTATGGAAATTTCAAAAAGATTGGATGGTAACAGGCGGGTTTGATTAATTTATAATTTAAATACATATAGGCAGATTTTAGCTACTGCAATGAATATGTCAGGTAAGCGTGACATTATACTCGTGTTCTGAGTATAATCTCCGCCTTAAGTGGGAGTTACCATCTTATAAACCCTATCCAGTGTTCCCGTCAGATTTGAGACTTATTTGTTTGGGTTGGGGGAAAATTTTGTGATGAATATTTTAAGGGGCAAATTTAAGGGGGAAAACCTTTACAAAAATTTTTAATTTAAGCTTTTTAACATGTCTGTGGCCAACCAGGTTGCATTTTTGTTACATCAACACCTTTTTAAATATATTGGCTAGTGGGTCTTTTTTAACCCTTTCGACCACGAATTTTACCCTGTGTCTCGATATTAGTTTTTGGTATTTAAATCATGAAACATTTGCCTCAGAAATGTGCACGCGACATTGGAAGTCGCCACGCCTCTTTGTTACAGTTCTAGAGCTAGTTTACTTTTGAACAATTTTAGCTTAAAACGGGTTAAATAAATTTTGTATCAATAGTTTTTAAATACACAATAATTGTTTAATATTTATGGAAAAATACAAAATTATCACTTTTTGATTTTATTTAACTATTATTAAAGAAACAGTGTTTTGATCCAACGCACCCAATTCGTAGACTTCAATTAGAACACAAACTTTCCCTGATATCGCTGCAAATTATTGGAAATTATTTTGGGTATAAGAGTAACATTTTTGTAATTTGTTTTGAATTCACTTCCAAAAATATTAATTTGTTGTTGCCTACTTAAATTTAACACATAAATCAATCGTAGCTTTCGCTATATGATGACAAATAGGTGAAGTTGCTCTCAGGCAACTTTGGGGTCGAAAGGGTTAATTTCATTTACCGAATAGAATGAGCGATTTTCATGAAATATTCGTTTTTTAGGGGGAAATGGATCTAATTTTAGGGAAATTTGCTTGAAATCCATCTGGCAGGCTCAGTGTTGCCAGTTGTTCTTTGCAATGACTCGCTGAATCGTTTGATATCCATATCGACTTACAAATATATACCATAACTAATTTCTATCATTAAAGCGAGCGGAACAGGAAGGCGTATCAAGTGGGCGTGGCAAATTTGTATAGCATGAGTTTACCTCAATGCAGCACAAAATCATTTGATATCAATACTGATTTACATACATATATATACTGTAGCTTCGTTTTGTGAGTTTAGTGGGCGTGGCCCATACTATAGTCTATACATACTTATAACACGAAGAATCGTTTGAAATCCATATTCGTTTACAAAAGTGTACCATAGCTCAGTTTTGTTATTATAATGGGCGTAAGAGGTGGGAGTGACCAATTTCATCTAAATCAATTAGTGGTTTTGGCTCAAAAAAACAACGCCACCTTGGTTTTTATTAGTGTCCGACCGAATATTCGGTTTCGGCCCAAATAAGTGGTTTCGGTTTCAGTTTCGGCCAAAAAATGCCGCACAACCGAAGCCGAAACTTTGTAGAATATTTTTTAAATTTTATTGTGTAGCGAGTGAACAGGTACTTAGTTGGGCAGCCGAGCAGATATATAGTGAAAGGAGGAGTAATTTAGATGCCACCAATGTAAATAAATTTCTTTTGAATGTAAGCGAGTAAGGTACGAAAAGGTGATTTTTTTATGATTATGTTTTTAAGAAATGAATGAATTGTTTTTATAATTAAGTATTTATTTATTTATGTTATGTTTGTTTGATCTTTATTTACTTAAAGTTAAATTCGTTTGTGAAAAAAAACCTTCAGATGGTGATTTTTTTCAACTAGGAAGTTTCGGTTTCGGCCGAATATTAAAAAAAAACCTAAATTCGATTTCGGTTTCGGCCCAAAAAAGTAGTTTCGGTCGGACACTAGTTTTTATGTAATAGTACGAACAGATAGGCTTTGCTTCGTTCTACTTACGACCCAAAATTGCGAGCAGTGCCTCAAGTCTTTCCAAGCTTGAGGCGCTTACTTTATGCCTTTAATCTGAAAATGAAATCTCTTTTAAATCGCACCAAGCTGCAGCCGCCCCTGTTAATGACTCAACACAATACGCCAACAATAAGCGCCCGTGACCAAGTTTATCCTGAAATGAAATGAAATGAACTTTTAACTTTTGGTTTGTACAACTTCGTACAGATTACAAAATACACGAAATGCTTGACTTTCATTTTTTCATTCGCTTTCGCTCAATTTGCATATTTTCTTATATTTTTTAATCCACCTAATTGTGTTGCCAGCACAGTGGCAAATCGGGCGAGCACAAGAAAGAAGGCCCCCCGCCCCCGCGTGGCCACACAAATGCCACAATTAACGACAGCGCGAAAACTTGCCAACATTTTCATTTTTTGGCTTTTGGCGCTGAACAACAGCCAAATTGAATGAAAGCAGCGCTGAAGCGGCAATAAAAAAAAGTGACAATAAAAATTAATAAGCGCGAACTTTTACCCACTGCACTGCAGCCAATAGCACAGCGACAAATCTACAAAAATGAAGCACTTCACTTCATTCAAATTGAGGTTAGGGCAAAAGTCGGGGGTGGGTGTTCCCCGTCCCCCTAATCATTTAACCGCAAATTAAGCGAGCGCCGCGAATTAGCGTCGATTGTGCTATCATTTAATGAATCCAACTTGCAAATCCGAAAAGCCCGACCACTCGACTTGTGAGCACTGCGAAGCATTTAAAAACAAAAAGAGATATTAAATAAAAGGCAAAATTGAAATGATTTCTCTGCTCTGCTGGCTGCAACGCATCACAAAAGAATTTGTCTGTTTCATTGAAGGGAAACGGTGATTATCGAAGCAGTGCGACACAAAGAAGGCGTCACCCACTTTAAGCCAATTAAGTGCGTCAGACGTTCACCAACACTCTGCAACACACTCCCATTCCGCCGGTGCAACGACGTTTGCCTGCATTTGGTCTTCTTCTTCTTCACTTCGGGCCTCACCTCACATCGTCGCATCGAACGCCCCTTTTGCTGTGTTTAGGTTGTGCGCGCGCTAGTGTCGCTCACTCGCTGTCTGCCGCATTTGCTATTCGGCGTCTAAAATGTGCGCCCGTTATTTTGGCATTTGCCGCGCTTATCTGTCAAGAAACACACGTCATATCTTACGGTTTTAATAACTGACATTCGCGCGCGCGCGCGCCTCCCCCTAGCAGTCGCAACAAAAACAACACACTCCGAACACACACAACAACGTCATTTTAACGCCAAAAACATAAAAGTTTCAAACTCCCCTTTCGTCGTCGCTTTTCACACACACACACACACACACCTACTCGTATATATATGTGTATATGTATATATGTTCAATGCTTTACAATATTTGTCTCCTTCTCGAGCCTTTTCCTCCTTGTTCTCACTTCTCACAAAAAGCCGAACCAAGCAGCGTAGAGCAGCTTAGACAATTGTATCCAAAATGTTTGCATTTGTTTTTGCATTCACACTGCCCTCCATTGGCGCTAGGCCGGCGCGCGCAGCGCCCTTTTCCCGTATTTTAGCGCTTATTTCCTTAAATAGTAGTACTTTTCTTGGCGTTCACACCCATACAAACACACTTTTTATACACACACACACACACACACATACACATATGGCTTCGTGCTGCGGCAAGTCAGTGTCAAATCTCAGCGCTGGGTTGGGGCCGCAAGTGGCTGTGTTATGATTATTGTTTCTTGTGTGTTTGCGCCGGCAGATTGTGTTGTGTGTGTGTGCGTCTGTGTGTGTGTGCGGTTTTATGTCTGCCATTGTATTGCAGCATAAAAGGCACATTTAATTTTACTATTATGCCATTTATGTTGGCGCTGTTGTTGCCACCTTCTGGTGTCGACGCGGCGTCTGTGGCGACTGTGATCTGACTCTGAACGTCAAGTTTTGTCTGTTTGTCGGCCTGTTTATTTGTCTGTCATCAAGAAATTTGTTTCTTTTTCGCTTCCTTTCTTTGATAGTGTGAATGTGTGTGTGAATGTTATGCGCCTATGCATGTGTACCCGGCCATGCACAGTTAGCCATAAGTACGTCGTATTCTTTTTATGTGGGCACTTGTTCACTTCTGCACATTTGGCGATGAGTTTGAAGTTGTAACGGAAAATGGAGGCATTTTGAATGTTGTAGCATTCTGGCAAACAACGACACTTAAAAAACCGCGATATCAATAATTCTGCATATATTGGCCTGAACCTTAAAGACATTTCTCGGTAATTTGGTGTTAAACTATTTCAAGTTTGGCTACAAATTTAGATTTGATTTAAAGTTAATTGATACCTACTTGTTTTGACTTAGAACACTTGTTCTTCCAACAACTCTTCTTTGAACTCCTTCGAACATAATGAATCGTGCGACTGTGTCTTCAAATTTAAAATGCTTATACGCACAGAAGAGTTACAAATTAAATACGAGTACAAGTAAAACTAGTTTCTCCCATCTTAACTATTTCGAACTAACTCTTATTTTAGAACATTTATTAGTCATTATATAAAGGAATTAAAAATTGAAAGAGAACATTTTATTTGTAAAAATCAAGGCAGCTTGTTAATTGTTTTTACTCTTTGTTTATGTCGGATGAGGCATGGTTCATCCAACCATGTTTTGAAGAGAACTCGCGAGTTTTATAATGCAATGAATTCCGGTTTAAGCTTTTTTGTAGTGTCCAACCGAAACAACTTTGTTTGGCCAAAACCGAAAGCGAATTTCGGTTTTCTTAATATTCGGCCGAAACCGAAACTTTCTAGTTGAAATAAAAATCACCACATCAAGCATCAAAATTACAATTTTTCAACAAACAAATCTTACACAACATAAATAAATACTTATTGATAAAAACAATTCATTAAAAACGCCCTTCATTAAATTAAATAATTTAATATTTTATTCTAAAAAAATAAGTTTATTTACATTGGTGGCATCTAAATTCTCCTATTCGTCCTTTCAATATATATCTACTCAAGCTGTTCACTCGGTTCACAATAAAATGTAAAAAATATTCTAGATTCGATATTCGGCCGTTCGGGCATTTTTTGGCCGAAACTGAAACCAAAACCACTTTTTTAGGCCGAGCCGAATATTCGGTCGGACACTACTTTTTGTATTAATTTTTACGAATATAAAAAGGTTCAGGCACTTCAAACATGACGTAAGGCAACAGTGTCTCAAATTGAACCATTGAACCATTTTTTTTTAAGGGTTTACACTTTTATTTTCAATTTATTTCCAATTGTCTGTTTTAAGTAGTCAAGAAAAAAGTAAAAAGAGGTTGTAAGAAAGGAGTAATTCTTTTAGGAAAATGTGTGTTCTTTTCAAAACGTGAATTTCTCAAGGGATATTCAAACGTTATAAATATCCGAAAAATCAAATCCGTGTACATATCATTTGTGAATAGAACTCGCAATAATCAAAATAAGACATAAATTGTAAGGGGAAGAGCAGAAGAAGGAGCGCAAAATAGGGGAGAAAAGTGTTTGTTCATTCCAGCAAAAAATGGTCACCTCAGTCACATGCGTACATATCTACATAAAGGAGCTCTGGGAAACTTGCAGTTCTTATTTTATTCTGCGATTACGACTAACGTAAAAAGAACAGCGAATAGTGCAAAAGGCGCCATTGCGGAAATCTTCCAAAGCATCGCCGCAACTCGGACAGAACAAAGAGACGACAAAGCCAAATAGCAACAACATCACCAGTGAAAGTTGTGGAAATGCCCGAACATCGACGGATACATCAGTCAGTGGCGGCAGGCGGTGCACAGAATAGTGCCGGCAAACTCAATGCAAATACAACAACAAATATGCCATGGGCGGTGGGCAGCCAATCTCAATGAATGCCAGCATTCTGTGCGAGACAATAACGAAATGGCAAACAGCAGCGGAAAAGCAAAATGGCGCACAACGGTGCGGGTGCGATTGTCGGTGGAGCCGAGCGGAAGTGTGAAACTTTGATACGACGCGCAATATTCCGTCTCTTTTCGTTGTCATCAGCGCCGCCACCTGCACTTCTTTTCCTGTCCACGGAGTGTTTTAGATACGTGTGTATGTACGAAAGTGTGAAGAGTAGTTGAAATGTGTTTGGAACGTAGCAAGACTACACAATGGATGGAATGGCTGGACGGAAACCCAGCGACATTCTGGCATTGCTATCGAAATAGTTGAGAATGTGTGCGTTAAAACTTCTTCAAAGGGGGGGAAGGTGCATTTTCTCAGTAGCCGCTTTCCGTTACTTGCTTGCAGCGTTAACCGAAAAGCGCATTTTTTTCGCCGTCTCAATCTCTGTCTCAATCACTGACGCGAGCTGGTCCGTTTGCGAGTGGGCGAACGGCGTAGAGGTGTTGCAGTGTTCATCCCCCGTGCCAGTGTTGCTGTTTATTGTGAGTTCGTCTCCGTCTTAATGTGCGCCATTGTGTCAAGATAAAGAAACGGAAATTAGCACGATAGCAGGAAGTCGAACGTAGAAAGGCGAGCGACAAAACGGAGCGCACGTACCAACCGCCGCAACAGCAACGGCAACAACAACAACCGTAATAATAACAGCCATGAAAATACCGTAGAAAAACGAGAATAACCGAAGTAAATGCGAAATAAAAACATTGGCGAAACCGAAGCAACTGACATCTTCATAATGAAACGGAAATGAAACACAATACGAGGTGGCGACTGGAACGGATGCACCCGTGGGGAAATGTCACTGCCTCCCATTCACGAACACTATTCTCGTATATAGATGCGGTGTTTATTGTTGAGCAGGTACCTTTTTGAATATTTATGTACCCAATCAGGTTTGTAGATAGCGACGCGAGGTGTATTCGGAAGTAGAAATATAACTTTTTATGATTTATATGATTTAACGATTTTAAGATGAACAGGAACACTGACTGGAAGAATACCCCTGGTGTAATATGAAGCAGAATGCTCTCACGGTTTCTAGGGTATTCAAGGATAAAAATTTAATTGAGGTCCTTCATATCCTTTTTCATAAAATTTTTCCACAAAGGATATTGTGTCATTGACCTCATGTCATTAGCTTTCATTTGACGTAAAAATTATTTCTTTCTGACATTTGAGTCAAGAGATATGATGTTTTAAAAGTTACAGTAAGGGGCATTAAGCCGCCATCTTTAAACTGCAGTTAAAAAAAACTCGAACATTCCGGGAAAAATCCCTTGGCGCTTTTTCATCTACTGAGGTCCTCTATCGAATGAGATGGGTTTGACCTTGTCCCTTTTTTTTAGTGTTGCACTGTGTAATTACCGAATTATTTCAAGTTATGCCACTTTTTTTGAATTTAATAATTATAAATGACAGTTAAAAAGTTGAAAGAAAAATTTTGGAAATTCATAATTAATTTTAATAATTAAAAATCAATACAAAAATTCTCAAAATGTTGCTTAAAATTAACTTTAACAAACATTTATTTCGTCAAAAGTGACACAATTTGAGTTAGGACTCTTTTGCATTGAGCTGCAGCGATCAAATAGTATCAAACTTCTGACATGAAGAGAGACCTAACTGTATTTTTGTAACAGTTAACAACAACAAAATATACTGAGCTTTTGCTGATTGGTAGATGTATGCATTGTGCACAATATTAACACTCAAACCCGAAAATGAAAAATTTTGAGTTGTGTCACTTTTGTAGTGCGTGTGCGATATGCCATTTCTGCCAAAAACGGATCAGCCCCCAAGGTATATCATTCTGCAGAGCCTAAGAAAAATATGTATGACACCTATTGAAAAATGAATGGAGTCCGAGCCATAGTAGCCACTCATTCTGAGGTTTCTCATGAGTGAAGGACTATAGGAGATTTGTTAACCTTCCAGAAGGGACACGAAACTACTAAAGCTACTCATTTTTTATTTACAGATCTCTACTTCTCTACTTCGGACTTAATAGCTCATTATTTTAGTGATCATTTTATTAATGTGAAGATTTACAATCAGAGACCTAAAATAATTATTATCTATATTTTTGGGAATAAGAAAATGAATAAATGAAAATTTAAGGAATTTCTAAAAATATTGTTTTATAATAGTTATTCCCAATAAGAAATTTTTTACGTCGCCTATAACTATTATTATGTAATTAATATTTTTGACTTGCATAATAACTCTTATAAGTAATAAGTAATAAGTATTTTTCGTTGTCGATAATTTTTATTTTGGGATTTTTGTTTTTTACATTGCTTCATAACTGCTTCTGCAGTTAATTTGCGTTGGTCGATTTAAAACAATTAAAAATTAATTCATATCCCAAATGTAGTAATTCAACGTAACAAATATTTTCTTTCAAATAATAGTTATCGGTAACGTAAATAAAAAAAGTCATAAATAAAAGTTATGAGGCAACGTAAACAAAAACAAATCCCAAAATAATAATTATCGAGAATGAAAAAAATATTTATTTCTCATAACAGTTATTATGCAACGTAAAAATTAATTGTCGCAAATAATAATTATAATCAACAAATAAAATTTATGTTGCATTGTAATAGTTACATTGCAATTAATTTCTTAAAAAACTTATAATAGTTAAGTCCCTGTTGTCGGCCTCGATAGTCAAGCGGGTAGCGCGCTGGCTTCTCATACCAAAGGCTCCAGGTTCGATTCCTGGCTCGGGCTGGTGAACAACTCATCTACTTCTATCGCTATCCACATGAAGGGAATGAGAATTGCAAGAATCGCACAAGTGCGCTCTTGGCAGGCAATGGCAAAAACCTCCAAGTGTGAACGAAAAACTGCCAATCGCCGTTCGGATTCGGCGTTAAACTGTAGGTCCCCTCCCCCCCCTTTCCCCATCCGCTTGAAATGTGTGCTGTAACATATGTTGGCAAAACAGTGTTGCATACACAGTTCAAAAACGGGTGAAATATGTGGTATCACAATGGGCCTTTCAGGCCTCCGAGTGTGTCTCTCATAGAGGCAGCCACCGCAACCTAACCTAACCAACCTAAGTCCCTGTTTACAATTGATCCTGACAAGAAAGGCCGAGTATGTGTCTCTTTAGGTTTTTTTAGAAGGACCATCCCGACCATCTTGAGACTGAATTTTCTTCCTACGACCTTGTCTACTATCAACTTCAGACTCCTACTAAATAAATCTTTACAACAACAACAAAAACTATCGTAGTCTCAAAGTATCTCGTAGTTATAGTAATAGTTATAGCTAATTATGTACTTAGTTATAGTAGAAAACGGATTAATATAAATCGATATTGTTATACCTGAAACTTTAAAATTTAGAAGTGAATCGCGTCCAAAGCTTTATTTTGCTTTTCAGAATTTGAGTTCGCTGCCACGACAGTTGCGCGCAACCATTAAAACCGATTAACTGCATAAATTATAAATTATGCGGCAAATCCAAATTTTATTACCAACGCGAACAGCGCTCACAGCCGCATTGACGCCGACGACTCTCACTAACAATGCCAAACAAATAAAGTCATTACGGCGCCAAATCCCGCTCACACACACACACTCGCATTCTAATGTACACAAAGGGGCAAATTGTAACCACAACACGAGGATCGGCAATCGAAGTGGTGCCGAGGGCGGGAGCGTGAACGAAAAAGTGCAAATTGAAGCGAATCGCGAACAATACCCGCGAAAATTATTGACAATTGCTTATTTTCAATTTGAATTCAAATCTAATGCAATTGCCGCACTCGCACTCGTACACACACACACACATACACACAAAACACGCACATGCACCGGAACGCATTTTTATGAATTGCTTGAAGCGCGGCGATTGTGAGCCAACAGCCAACAGCCAGCGGGTTTCGCGTGTTTATGCTGGTGACCCATTGTCCAAGTGAACGCTCGTCATTATCAGCAGCGACGCCCATCCAACCACCAGCGGCACCAACCGCTCTGATAACAACAGCGAGCCAAAGCGGCCCGGGGCAGCGTGTGCGGTGACATTTCGAATGGCATTCATACAAATTGTAGAGGCGAGTCTTTTCAGTTTTCTTCATTGTCCTTGAAGTGCGGGGCCGGGCATTGAGCGTTGAGCATGTCCTTTTTTGTTGCGTTTGTGTGAGTGTTTGTGTGTGCGAGTGAGGACGAGGGTTGAGCGAGCGCACATTCGACTGCATTTTCATGCTCGCCGCCCCACACAAACGCCCAACGGTAATAAAATAATTGCAGCGCACGTGTCAAAAATATTCAAAAAGGATTAACCGCGTTCGCAAGTGTGGTTGTTGTTGTTGTTGATATTGTTGACACATGCACGCGTTGTACTCGCTGCGCACTTTGGCCACGGCTGCTGTTTTCTTTTGCTTTTTTTAGTGTTGCTTCCTTGTGGCTTTTATGCACTTCTCCTTTCCCTACTGACGCCGACAGACGAGCGCTGAAATTGTTTTGATTTTGTGCAAATTTAGTGGCGCATTGTTTGCACGAGCTGGTCGCCAATAGCTGGTTCGAGAAATGGCATGTGGACTGCTGAACACGTAATGCGATTTTATGCTGTTTTATTGTCAACAAGCGCGTCAAGCAGGGATGCCAACTTTTGAGTGTTTGACAACTGGACAGATGTTTTAAAACCGTTTATAGGTGGGCAGAGGCGTGTTTTGAAATTATATATATTTTTTTCCGTAGATCGAGCATTGTATCAAAAATTATACATTTGGTTTTTTGTTTTATTATAACTTTTTTCGGGATATAATTAATTTAACCATTCTTTGTGACTTTGTTGTGTTGGGATTATGCTTGTTTAAAACCATCTTTTACACTTTTTTAAGAAAGAGGTCTTGAAAAAATTTAAAAGTTTACAATTCTCCCCTTTGTGTAATAATTTTCTCCTTTAGGATAGGATTCCTTAATTTTTTTGAAGCTCGATCTACGGTTAAAAATTTTATTAAAACACAAAAATCACACACACCGTGCGACAAAAATCAAAAAATTTCAAAACACACAAAAAATCTATATACTTGCGAAACTAGAAGCCAAATGTAGTAAAACTGTGTTTTCAGTTTTCCCCTCTGACGTCAGGATTTTTTTTATAAGGACTTTGAAATTTCAAGGACATGTTTATTTATTTGTATTTTAAAAATTGAGCGCATTGTAGAATAACAATATGGGTATCAACTGAAAGAGGAAAATTCCCAGAATCTTACAAAATGTAATGTTTTGGTGCAAAAGGACGAAGAGGTTTTGAAAATGTCCTTTGAAAAGTTGATTCTTGAATATCTTTGGAAATTTCCAAAAGTTTAAAAAAAATTTATATATCTTAAGGACTGTCAGCAGGTTTCCCGAGATCTAGACAACACGTGTTTTTCTTATGAAGGTTTTATTCCAAGTGATCAAAGTGGTATGACATTCTATACATGTGACAATGATCTAATTTGTTGTAATGTACTGGAAAATTGTACATAAGCTAGAGTAAGCGATTGGGTTGCAGAGTTGCGTTTTCTGTCTACAAGGACTAATATGTACACTACCACATCCTTGAATTTGGTCCCTCTATCTTTATTAGTTTAAGGTATAAAAAATTTAACTATAAAAATTATAATATAACGCTATAAAACAAAAGATATATTACACCTTACGACAAACATAAAATATTTGACCAGATACTTCCGAACAAAACTTCCGAAAACCAAACTGTCCGGGCAAAAACCGGACAGTTGGTAACCCTGGCTCTAAGTCGCAAGCGCAAGGCATCCTTCATTTTTTGTTATTACTTAATAAATTGTTTTTTTGTTTACTTTGGTGAGCCAAATAAACGGCAAATAAAGCGAGTGTGTTCTCGAAGATGGTGTGGGAATAGTACACAGTTGGGAGGTAATCCGAAATTTCTGTTTGTGGAGGACGGTTCTGATTAGCCCGCAATTAGTAATAGATGGAAGTGAGCTGTGTGGGTTGAGCTATGAAAAACAGTTTAATTTCTTTACTAAAATGTATTTTGTTGCCTTCAAAATAGATCTCAGCAATGGAAGGCAATGCCAACTTGTGACCCAATTCTCCACACTTTCTATGAAGGCATTTTCAACGAATTTTCTTGTAGGGTTTCAATCGACTTCAAACAAAATTCATTGAAATGAAGATTGTGCTTTCCGGGGGAATATAAATTTGAAGCCGCACCGCTTACGTCATTAACCCTTTCGACCCCAAAGTTGCCTGAGAGCAACTTCACGTATTTGTTATCTTAAAGCAAAAGCTACGATTGATTTATGGGTCAAATTTAAGTAGGCACCAACAAATTAATATTTTCAGAAGTGAATTCAAAACAAATTACAAAAATGTTACTCTTATACCCAAAATAATTTCCAATAATTTGCAGCGATATCAGGGAAAGTTTGTGTTCTAATTGAAGTCTACGAATTGCGTGCGTTGGATCAAAACACTGTTTCTTTAATAATGGTTAAATAAAATCAAAAAATGATAATTTTGTATTTTTCCACAAATATTAAACAATTATTGTGTATTTGAAAACTATTGATACAAAATTTATTTAACCCGTTTTAAGCTAAAATTGTTCAAAAGTAAACTAGCTCTAGAACTGTAACAAAGAGGCGTGGCCACTTCAAATGACGTGTGCACACTTCTTAGGCAAATGTTGCATGATTTAAATACCAAAAAGTAATATCCAGACACAGGAAAAAATTCGGGGTCGAAAGGGTTAATAACACGGTGCAACACTGAAAATACACCTGGCAAATTACATAGTGTAGGCTGTTTATATGGTCGAATAATGCATAAAAATATTTTTGTTATATTTTTTTACCCTCCAAATTTTATTTATTTACAAAAAACCGTTTTTACAAACTTTCCGCCGTAATCTATGAATATCTCAGTCATTTTTTTTTAACGATTTTCAATATGTAATATGTTTTGGAAAGAGCATTGTCAGACCTTTCGAATGATGTATGTCAATTCATTGTTTAAACAAATGAGTTGTAAGTTTTTATCGCATAAACCTTGAAAAAGTTATTTTTTTCTAATTTTTTTTAACTTTAACCAGTTTTTATTGCATAATGAAACAAAAAAATTAATAAAGTTAGGTAATATTCTGAAAGATGATTTGTTTACGAACAAATTGGTGTATAGCTTTATTGAATTGGACCAAAACTGCGGAATCGACGCTATTTTTTCGTAACTAGAAAATAAAGCCTTGAATATGTATTCATTTGAGAACCATACTATTTGACTTTAATGCTTTACTTGGCAAAATTACAATATTCTTTAAATATTGAGAATTAATCGTGAAGTGTAAAATATTAAAAGTCAAGGAGAACCAGATTCGTAACTTAAACCATTTTCGAGCTACAGTTAATCAAAAACTGAAAACCGTCAAATGACCGCTCCCGGTACTTCTAGAGCTAGCAGTGCCTTTTTATGTTCTTCATGCGAAAGTCATGAGAAATTGAATCAGGTAGAAAGAAGAGCATGGCAAAACAAGAAGTGACGACTACGTTGCCATCGTGAATGAATTTTTACAAGCCTACGGAGACATGGGATGCAGAATGTCCATCAAAATTCACTTCTTGCATTCACATTTGGACTTCTTTCCGGAGAACCTCGGGAAATTCAGTGATGAACAAGGCGAAAGGTTTCATCAAGAAATGGCGTCAATTGAACAGCGTTTTCACGGAAAAAACAAAATACATATGTTAGCAGATTACTGCTGATCGCTCAAACGCGAGACGAGCGATTCTTCTCTGAAATGACGAAGGTTGGCTAAACATTTTTAATAAAAGTTTTACATGTGAGAAAAAAATACAATAAAATCATATACAAAACAGACTGATTGTTGTTTCTATTCTAAATCAGAACAACTTTATCCCAATTTTTTAAATTTAAATAAAAATTTAAGACGAATTCATTGTACACACTGCAATACACATGATAGGCCATATTTTCTAGTTACGAAAAAATAGCGTAGATTCCGCAGTTTTGGTCCAATTCAATAAAGCTATACACCAATTTGTTCGTAAACAAATCTTCTTTCAGAATATTCCCTAACTTTATTAATTTTTTTGTTTTATTATGCAATAAAAACTGGTAAAAGTTAAAAAAATTGAGAAAAAAATAACTTTTTCAAGGTTTATGCGATAAAAACTTACAACTCATTTGTTTAAACAATGAATTGACATACATCATTCGAAAGGTCTGACAATGCTCTTTCCAAAACATATTACATATTGAAAATCGTAAAAAAAATGACTGAGATATTCATAGATTACCGCGGAAACAAAAAATATAACAAAAATATTTTTATGCATTATTCGGCCACATAAACAGCCTACAGTATGTTACTTGTGAGTTGTATTTCATTTTTGTTTTTTTGTAGCACAGTGTAATTGTTTCCTATGCTGAAAATGTTGATTGAAATTTTGAGAGAGCAACATGGTGAGACCAAATTAAATAGATATCTATTCACTTTTTGTAATTTAATAATTTTTTCATATTTTTAGTTTCTTTGATAATTTCAGTCAATTTACTTTTCAATCTGCAATCCACACTCTTGAATTCTGCCAAGTACCCAAATCCATTAACTAAGCTCTGCCCACAACTGCACACACATTCATCTACCAGAAATTGAATGCAACAACACTCTCGGCCAGCTTCGACATGCATTTAATTTGCCACGATGTCGGTTTCCCACTATTTAATTTCATTTCACATATTGCAATTTGCCGCTTAATGCATTCTCCCCTCGTCCCTTTAAACACCCTTTAGTACACACGCTCGCCTCGTACAAACAGTGCTTTTAGATGTGATAGGTTAAAAATGCATTTCCCTCCGCGCCACCGCATTGGCAAATTGTAAATTGCACATTTTTGCAATTTCCAAACTAATGATGCAAAAAATACGCAATTTTATTGCCTGATTGCAGATTTTAGTGCTCGGCTTTGCCGTTGCAATTTTGCAATTACAGTCGATGTAGTGTGGCATCGGCCGTCATAAATATATATGATGGATATTCCACAAGTGTGAGGTCTACATACATATGTCTGCATATAGGGACAAAAAAAAATAGAATCACCCGTTGTACTAATGGTCCATACTTTACACACATATGACATATGTAGTTTTGAAAAGAGGTGATTTATATTTTGGATTTATTGTTTGTTTCAAGTACAACAAGTAACAATGAAAATAATGTAAAAAAACAATTCATTTATATTTTTAGAAACTCATTAGAAAAAGAAACCGTTTATTTCGACTGAGAAAAAATACAGAATCATTTAACAAAGATTTAAAATAATTCTTCTGAACGAATAAAACCGACTTATTAACTATTTGGTTATTATGGTTAAACCTTTATTTTGTAATACGGCAGCACATCTTTTGGACTTATTAAAGTACGGCTTACACTTTTTTGTATAGAATACCAAGCGTCATTGACTTTTTGTATTTACGTATTTTTTGGTTTAGTTGATCCAAGCTTCTCTTGTAACTTTCAGTAGATTTTCTATCAGATAAGCCCGGTGACTGCCATGGAAAGGTCACCCGAAGTATGTTTCGGGTCATTATCCTGTTGACATAGCCAAATTAAAGCATTTTGTACATAGGGAAGTATGACTTCGTTAGCCTTAGAACCGTGAGTTGGGCACTCAGTGCCCATATTCATTTTTTATGTTAAATTTCGGGGATTTGGGAAGTCCAATTTGTTTTTTATAATAAAAAAGTTATGTCATTTTATAAGATAAGTACGCTATACGTGACTTGGGGCACTCAGTGCCCATTACATTTCCTCATATCTTTTGTATGGATATGGTGATTTGCTAACGGTTTTTGTTGGTTATTGTGGATTTCTAATCAGTTTCACGCAAAAATTTCAAGTTAAGAGTTCATTTTTAGTAGTGATAATAAAATATTTTGGAAATGAGTGAGGAATTGGCGGTTTATTTGGCTAGGCTATGCCGTGAAATGACCGAAGAAGAAGAGGAAAAAGATCCAAATTATTTCAATGCTCATGAAAGCGATGTGATGATGGTGGAAATGAACCTACTTTTGATGGCGACCACCAGCTGATACCCAGTGACCAGTCTGACTTCGGAGAAGATAATGCTCAGACCATTCCAGATCCACGTTCCGAAGAATATGACAACGAGAAAGCTGCAGTAAACATGGATCCTGACAAAACAGGCCTGTTTTTTTCAATTTCGGTTACTCAGGCCAATCGTGGAGAAAAATATTTTGGTCAAGAAAGGAACGATCAAACTGTATGGTGGATATTGGATATCAACTGCCCATGCCAGCGAAGAAGTGAATCCTGTAACAAAAATGCACTAGTTTTACATGACTATAATGAGCATAAAGGTGGTGTCGATACTTTTGACAAAAGGCTACGTGGATTCACTTCAACAAAACAACAGCAGCCTGTGACCATTGCCTTACTCCTATACTAGATAAGGGCATGTGAAAAGGTTCTTTTTCGCAAAATATTATGCCGATGGTGATACGCTCCAACAATGGCAACATCAAATCAAAACGCATCAAAAAGACAGCAAATAATTTGACCCAGTTGGGCGGTTCAAAGCCAAAACTTTATATGTCTTTTATATTTTTCACTTAAAAAACCTTTGTTTCTTACAATAAATACTTATTTCAATAAATTATTTGCATAAATAAGCGAAATATTGGTCTTTTTATAAAAAAATCATAAGCTTAAATTTCCATACAAAATACATTACTGGGCACTGAGTGCCCAAGTCACGAGATTCAATTGTATAGCCAAGTCATGGTTCTAAGGTTAAGCATTTTGGTATAGAGGTGTTTGTCCATATTTTCTTTTATTCAAAATATGAGTCTGACGACCCCAAATTATTTATTTCATCTACCATGTTCATGTGTGCCAGTCAAGAAGAAGAAGATCTACCATGCTCAAACGTTTTTGTCGTGTATTGGATGTTACTTGTTGGGATTTTCGGACACCGGACCTAAACTTCTTCATCATTTCCTACCGTGATAATCTTACTCTTGTTTTCAGGACTACTTCAGTTACTGTGCGAATAGGCGAATTGAATTGAATTTAATGCGGTTTCTCCATGCCCTTTTGTCAACATTGGTACTTTCCTCGACAATCTATCATAAAGGGTCTTCATCACAGACGGCGCCTTATTGTCCTTGAAGATATTTGCACACCTACTTCTTGCTGTATGGCTGTAGCGGACTTGAAAGAATCACGCTTTGGTAGCATTTCCACATACTTCCATATTTATCGTCAAGTGCCATTTTCCTGGATCTGGCACTTTTCCGCATTCGTTTCGAAGCGCTTAAGGGGGGAGATCAGTTACATTTTTTGGTGAGTTGAAATTTTTTTTTTTGGGAATCAGTTAGTTCAATGCCTTGAAAACATCGTCCTAAGAGGATTTTTCAAAATTCGAACGCGTTCTCTCATAATGGGAGAACAAAGCAAGCGCTCCGCCTACCGCTCGGGCGAGCGCTCGAACTTCAACCGCGTCTCCTGAAAAGTTGCACTTTTTGAAATGGCAACCCTCGTAACTCGGAAAGTTTATGTCCGATTGACTTGAAATTTGGCACACACCTTTATGTACTCTTTTTACGTAATCTGTTCTAAAGCGAATTGTCAAGCTCGCAAAAAACCCCGCATTATGGCGATGTTTATTTTTTTGCATATTTTGTTAAGGGGATTCATAGCTCTATCTATTCTTAACAGAACGTACTTTGATTTTTTGATTTCAGATAAAAATTGCGGACTCTACGTTGGTTGCCAATAAAAATGAGGGGTAACTTTGTAAGTCGGACATTTTGTGGCGCATCGGAGAAAAAAAATTTTTTTTTTGTAAATTCAATTACTAACTCTTAAATAAAAAAAGTTTGGAAAGATTCGAACATTTAAAAAAATTTTAATCAAATGATCAAGTAAAAATAAAAATGTCACCAATTGGAATTGAATTTATGAATTGTATGAAGTTGCCAAATAGGACATGCCACACTTTTTATATCTATGAATCTACTGATAACTGCAAAACTGTTTCCCAATGCCAGTTTTTGTATATAGACATGGTAAGATATATTGTGGGCACCCGGCTTCTGGATAAAATAAAAACAGTAGTCAAAAATAAAAATTGTTTCAGTGCAGTCTCTATGATTCTATTTTTTTGTCCATAACTGTACAACAATTACATAAATACAATTACAATAATTGCGTTGTCGAGTTGAGTTGGTTTGGTGGTTATAATTAAATTTCATTTGTTTCAACTTGTAAATTTTTGAGGAAAATTTATTTATTCAAAATATAAGCACGTAGTTTACATATTGTTGGGCACGTGACATGATCTCTTCCTTCCTCGTAGTTTACCAACAAGGTTGTAACTTTAGCGTCCATATGGACAAGCGAAATCGCTGAATTTTGACTCGCTGAACTAAGAATGGAAAAATTATGATGTAAAAAAATGTATGTAGGTGTTTTGAAGAAATTTTCATATAAGGGGTATTCTCGATGTCTTGAAACCTTGCAAAACTTGCAGAAACTGATATTTGCAACCCTGAAAAGTGCCGGACTTCGAGAACACCCAAAAATTCAAATATTGTAAAAAATGCCGCGAACAGTCGAAAATTCAAAAAATTTTTGATTTGAAAGTGCTTTTGTAGTCAGCTGATGCATGGTTGTACTTTTACACAAAACATGGGTTTCGGTGTTGCAAATATTGCAGAAGTTGCAGATATGTTTTTGACTGTATTTTGTTGTTGTATCATTGTAAGGATTGCAAAAGTCCGCATAATCTGCAACTTCTGCAATGCAACCCCTATTAATTTTTCAAAAACGGTTTTAGAACAATAATATTGTAGTTTTAGTTTGGCGTTCATCTATTCCAGAAGTCCAATAGAGCCCTAATGAAAAGAAGATTGAGGAATGCGCCCCCACGAAACCTCTTGGAACTAGACAACAAAATTCAAGAGGTTTGAGACTCTATTACACCGAAAGAGTGTCAGAAACTTATTTCCTCAATGCAGAGCCGATGCCAGGTTGTAATCGCAGCAAAGGGAGATGTAACCCGATATTCATTTTTCTTTCATTTGCCAGCGTACGAATTTGTAGTGGCCACGTTATGCAAGCTTGAGAGTCGATAGGCGATTCTGTGCGTTTAAACCTTCTAGAAAGTTTGCCGAACCGAATTTTCGAGCTTATCCAAAACAAAGGAGGACCTACTCAGTACTGACACACAACTAAAATTTGTTTTCTTTAATACGTCATTATTGTAAAATATAAAATATAATGTTCAAAATGCGTCTATAGTTATGCATCAGCCAAAAACTATATTTTTAATCGCAGTGTTCAACAAAAATTTTTGTTTTAATTTGCACAAGAACCTAAAATTAATAACTATGAAAGCTTTTTCACCCTGCATCATTTGATTTTTTTTAAATCTGCAGTGTATATGGTATATTGAAGCAATCGTCTTTTGAGTTTTTGCTAGGTTTGTGAAAAGGATTTAACGAAATAGAACCGTTTTTGTTTTATTAAATAAAACTTTCTGTGCACCTCATCAATTCGAACACATAAAAATCAAAAATTTACCATATAAGTAATTTGTTTGCTTGGTTAAAATTACATTTTTGCCTCAGATCGTGTAAGTTAACACTACTTAAATACAAAATACAATATTTAAATCACTACATTTTGGCAAATCTGTTATACAACCTTAAATCATTAAAAGGATAGGAGCTGATAAACATGATGTTTGTTTTTCAGGGAAATGCAAAACTTGAGCATTTTCTAGAGTTCCGGATAAACGAGTTATTGAAAATCCGTGAAATTCTTTATATTAGAGTAAACGTCATACTGTGAGGAAAAGTTAAAACTCTTGCGAAACTATTTTGTTTTGCAATAAGGAATATTATTTGCAAACACTTCTATATACATACACACATATAACTCTTTATCTCGACTGACTGACTAACTGATTAATCATAAAAGGATACATTTGAGAAAACGGGATGTTTTGAAGTTCTGGGTCCAAAAGGCAAAAGGTTAAGTTTTTGTAAGAAGAAACGTGACCTAATAGACCTGTGGCGCCGACAGTACGCAACCCTATTTCCTTACTTTATTTCGAATTCTCACATTGTTTAGAAATATTTACTTTTCGATTATTGTTATGAATCAAATTTCTAAAGGAAATTCTCACAATGTAAATAAGTTTCAACGTTCTCAACGCTCAAATAGTGTATTTCATCAAAAAATTCAAAATAAGCAAACGGAACGCAAATTTTTCGCCTCTGGAAATCGAATGTCTTCTTTCACTTCTGAAAAAAAAATAAACAAGTGTTCGAGTGCAAGAAGACAAACCGCGTGAGTGCCGAGGAAAACTAATAGAAAGAAATTGAGGACGATTTCGATTCAAAATTTGTTGATAAGTTCCGGTGCGCGAAAACATTACGTACGAAGTATAAGAATCTAAAAAAAAGCAAAAAAGAACAGCCAAAAGCTGATCAAACCCAAAAATAAATGAACTGTCAGAAGCTGTTGACAGTTTAAACTTAGTTTAACCGTGCAGGGTTGGGCGTTTAAACTGAGTTTAAACTCTGTTCAAGTTTGACTGAAAAATTGGATTTTGCGTTTAAGCTGAGTTTAAACTAGAAACTGAGTTAAACTCGCACAACATTTGAAATAAAATATAATAAGATGCGTGTTTTAAAACTTTGTATGGAGAAATAAAATTTAATGAGCCTACTGACCTAAAACTTGGTAAAAGCACTTCAAAAGAAAGCACTAATTAGAAAAGTATTTTGAATTTTTTCACAAAATCTAACGCGGTCAACAATCGGTGAAGATAAACTTAATACGTGGGCTGCCTTTTTTATTTTTCCAATAGGGATAGTCTTGTATGTTTTCGAAAAATCTGAGATTGCCATTGAAAAGTTTGTAATTTTTTACCATAAACGAGCTTAGAACATTTTGATGTTCAAGCGCTATTTGTATTGTTTACATTGACTTGAAAAATGCATCTCGGTCAAAAAATGGATCGAGCAATAATTTTTTACGATTTCTGAAGTGAATCATCTCAACAACAATGCTTCGATTGCCTTTATTCTGCATTTGGTGATGAAGCACCAACCATAAAATGGTCGCCTGTTTCTTCGGCAAAACTGGTCATGTGGCTACTGTGTTATTAGAGGAACATAGAACGGTCAATTCTGAGTGGTACACAACAATTTGTTTTACAGAAGTGTTCAATAAAATACGGAAAAACAACCGCCGACGCCGAATCATTCTTTATCAGGACAATGCGCGCTCTCACACATCGGTTCAAACAACCGCTTATTTGATCGACCAAAGCATCGATTTAATGGGTCATCTCCCACACAGCTCCGACATAGCACCCGCACATAAAAAAAATGCGTGGTCAACGATTTTCATCGCCAGAAGTTTCTGCTGAAGCATTAAAAAACCATGTTTTGTTGGTGTCTCAATCGGAGTGGAAAAGGTGCTTCGATAATTGGTTTGAGCGCATTCAAAAGTGTATAAATTTTCATGGTGAATACTTTGAAAAGTGTAAGCGATAATTTATAACGAGTACATACAATTGTATATGTATAAGCAACCCACATCTGAACTAGTACATAAGCATCTTCCAATGTTATATACTCTTGAATTGTAATTTTTTCTCTCACTCAATAAACGGACATCGAAGAGTTAACAAAGGTTATGGGCCCAGTGTTCGTTGGTCCACGTTGCGAAAAAATTTAAAGTTATATAAAATTGTGAAAACGCTTGATCGATATGGCGAACTCGGTGCTGCAGATCGAAAAATTGAATGGCGAAAATTATGGAATATGGTGCATTCAGATGCGGAGTTTGCTCATCACTCTGGATTACTGGTGTGTAATAGAGGAGGCAGATTCTACGCAGAAGACGGCAGCGGAAGCGAGTGCGTGGAAAATATTGGACAGCAAAGCGTTGGCAACTATAACGTTGAGTGTAAAACCTTCGGAATTGAATAACATTAAAGGATGCGTTACTGCGAAGGAAGCGTGGAGTAAATTCAACCCTAAAGCCTTTTGGAGCTTTATTAAGTCAAAAAAAGCAGTTTCGGATATTCCATCTTCCGTGTTCTTTAAGAAGAAATCCGCAAAAACTAAGGAAGATGCCGCAAATATTTTTGCTGAATTCTTCAGCTCGAATTTTGTTTCTGATTTGGGAATTGATGTGACTGACTGTCACTTCTCAGACTCACCCATCTCTTTTGGCTCTTTGATCCTAACTGCCGAAGACATTGAAACGGGCATCGCCAATCTTAGTTTCTCGACTCAAACGGATGCTGATGGCCTTTCTGCTGTACTACTGAAGAAATGTTCCTCTCTTATAAACCCGCTATTAACAATATTTAACAAATCTCTATCGTCAGGCGTTTTCATTGATGATTGGAAGAAAGCGTCGATTACTCCTATATTCAAGAGTGGTAACAAGAACGATGTCTCAAACTATCGGCCGATTTCGAAACTGACCTCAGTTTCTAAACTTTTCGAATGCATTGTCAAAGAAAAGTTAAGTTTTTGTGTCAAGAGCATGATCTCTCCATTCCAGCATGGTTTCGTCAAAGGCAGATCGACTACATCTAATCTTACAGTATTCACAGAAGATTGCCTTTCCGCCTTACAGAATGGCAACCAAGTAGACACAGTCTATACGGACTTCGCTAAAGCCTTTGACAGAGTTTCTCACAGAATTTTGGTCTCGAAATTAACCAGCATGGGCTTTCATTCAACATTTCTCGAATGGTTGAAGTCATACCTATCCAATAGGCATTGTTCCGTCGTTCTTGACAACATCTCGTCGCGGCCCTTTGTTGCCACTTCTGGTGTCCCCCAAGGGAGCATTCTTGGTCCTTTGTTGTTTGTCTTATTTATTAACGACATTGGATCTTGTTTTTCGTCTGCTAAATTCCTGCTATACGCTGACGATCTTAAAATTTATGCTGTTATTCACAATCTGTCGGACTCTGCTGCCTTACAATCGGACCTCGACAATGTTCAGTCTTGGTGCAATGATAATAATCTTTTTTTAAATGTTAGCAAATGCTTTCATGTAACTTTTACTAGGAAAAGAGATCCCCTTCAAGTATCGTATTCCATCTCTGGCTCCGTGCTACAATCGGTTAATGAAATTAAAGACCTAGGTGTTTTCTTCGACACAAAACTAAGTTTTGCAAATCATATCAGTTTTATTGTTTCTAAATCTTATGCCATGTGGGGTTTCGTTCGTCGGAATAGTACTGTCTTTTCGGATCCGTATACAATCAAATTACTTTACACAACCTTTGTCAGGTCTAGATTGGAATATGCCGCGCTAATATGGAGACCATATCACGCATCTTCCATAAACCGAATTGAACGGATACAGAAAGTATTCATTCGGTTCGCTTTGCGTTCGCTGAACTTCAGTGATCCCATACCATCCTACAGCTCTCGTTGCCTTCTAATTAACTTAAAGTCACTACATGCTAGGCGTTCTCTTCTTGCATGCTCCTTTGTAGTCAGCATTGTATGTGGTGCTATTGATTGCCTGGATCTTTTAGCAAGAATCGCATTTAATGTCCCTAAACGGAGTCTGCGGAGGGTGGATACCTTCCATTTAGATGTCCCCAGGACGAATTATGCAAGAAATGCACCTCTATATAGGGCCTTCTCGGAATTAAACAATGTTACCGATTTGGATCTGTCACTTCCGAAGGGTTTGCTGTTGAATAGTTTAAGTAACTTATAGTTTGTAATAATTATTATATCCTATAGTCAGTAAGGACATTTGTTCATTGGCTAAATAAATAAATAAATAAATTAAGAAGTATATATCACGCTGAAGGGCCTGCGAGGAAAGTGAATTTATTCAAGCAACTAGTCCGATTTGAATTTGACTTGAATAAAAAATTCTCGGAGCAAATAAATCAATTTTCAAGCATTGCGGACAGCCTAAAAGAAATTGACGTGACAGTGCCGGACGATCTGCTTTGTATTTTGTTGTTGTGCAGCTTACCATCAGAGATGGAGAACTTTGTTGTTGCTATTGAGAGCAGAGATAACTTGCCGAGGCTAGACTGCGTGAAAGCGAAAATTCTGGAGGAGGAGCAACGACGAGGTGAAAAAGCTAATGCAGGTGGTGAACATGTGCTTGCAGCGAAAACGCAGTGGAAGCGTGGTGGACAACCAACAGGTGACGGTAGTGGCAAAAGTAAGAAAAATTTCAAGTGCTATGCGTGCGGGCAAAGAGGTCACTTTCGTGCTCAATGCAAAAATGTGCAAAGCAAAGAAGCAGCAGCATTGAGTGCGACGGGCGAGTCAGTTTTTGACCGTGGTGACAACGATTGCGTTTGGATACTCGATAGTGGAGCATCGTCCCACATGTGTCGTGGAAGGCGTTTCTTTTCGTCGTTGAGAGCGCATACTCAGAGAGTTTTGCTTGCTTCAGGGCAAAGTGTGTTGGCCCGCGGCATAGGTGAAGTTGCACTGAGATCTTCTCATATGGATATTATACTGTCGAATGTATTGTATGTGCCTGAATTGAGTTCGAATTTCCTCTCAGTCAGTAAGATTTTGAGCAAAGGCAATTTCGTAAACTTTTCGCATAACAAAGCACATGTCGCAGATCCACGAAAGGTTACAATTTTTGAAGCCGAGTTGAACGGTGGAATATTTTTGGTGAAGCTGGAAGCGACGGCAGCGGAAGCGAAAACCGAATACATAAGTGCTGTAAATGAGAGGACAAATTCGGAGAGTGAACTGTGGCATAGAAGGTTTGGACACCTAAATGCACGGGATTTACAAGCGCTACCAGGTTATGTTCGTGGCATAAAGGTGACCGTACCAAAATATTTTTCTTGCTTTACATGTGCAGAATGCAAAATTTGTACGAAGCCATTTGCAAGTTATAGAAATGTGTTCCCAAGCAGACCATTGGAGATCGTGCATACGGATTTATGCGGACCGATGCGTGTACCATCAGAAGGCGGATCGTTGTACTTCATCACATTTATAGATGACTTCTCGCGGTACATGACGGTATCGTTTTTGCGTAGCAAGTCGGAGGCGTTCGAGGCTTTTATGAAGTACAAAGCGTATGCGGAAACGAAGACTGGGTGTACTCTAAAATGTTTGCGGAGCGATAATGGCCGTGAGTACTTGAGTTCTAATTTTATTAAGTATTTACAATCTCACGGCATAATGCATCAAACAACTGTGAGCTATACACCGCAGCAAAACGGCATAGCAGAGAGAGCGAATAGAACGCTGGTGGAGATGGCACGCTGCATGCTTAACGATTCTTCATTACCCCACAGCTTATGGTCGGAAGCTGTCAACACTGCTGCACATTTAAGAAATCGATGTCCAACCAAAGTTATCAAAGGGAAAACACCATATCAAGTTTGGGTGGGAAGAAAGCCCGTGGTGTCATATTTAAAAGTTTTTGGTTGCGATGTAGTTGCATTAGAGAAACGGCCCGGTAAATCGAAGTTTGCTCCTAAAGGTGAGAAATTGATTTTTGTGGGATACGCAGAACAAAGTAAAGCGTATCGTCTGTATGACAAGCAAGGAAGAAAAATTGTACTGGCAAGAGATGTTTTATTCTTTGAAGACTCATTTTCATATCATATGCAACCCCCACAACCAAATACTGCTCATATTGAAACTGATTGCTTCGTTCCGTCTTTTTATGAACAAGTAGATCATGGCAAGTCAAAGAGCGCTGCTGTTGAAACCATTGAGGCTAGCGTTCCTAGCGAAGCTCGCGACGCACATAGTGAAGCAGAAATATGCAGTGAAGGTGACAACGGTAACAACAACGATGACATTACTTCTTCGGATGAAGAGCGCGAAGCGGGTCAGAAAAAGAAGAGAGGTAGACCGAGATTGGAGCGTACAGGTAAACCTGGAAGGCCACGGAAAGTGTTTGCTGCTGAGCGTACAGTGGAAACTTTAAATGAGGTACGTCAGGTGTGCAACGACCCTAAATCGGTGAAGGAAGCAATGAACAGCGCAGAATGGTCGAAATGGAAAGATGCAATGCAGTCGGAGTTTAATGTACTGAAGAAAAGTTGTGCTTGGGAACTAGTAGACAGACCGATGAAGAAAAATGTTATAGGATGTAAATGGGTATTTACGACTAAGCGATTGCCAGATGGAAAGGTTGAGAAACACAAAGCTCGATTGGTAGCACAGGGGTGTATGCAAAGCTACAACGTAGATTATTTTGACACATTTGCTCCTGTGGTAAAACACTCTACCATACGTTTAATTTTGGCAATAGCTGTTCAACACAAATTGTTGGTTAAACATATCGATATAGTAGCTGCATTTTTAAATGGAAGGCTAGAAGAAGAAGTGTACATGCGACAGCCGGAAATGTTTGTTGATAGAAATAACCCACAGAAAGTTTGTCGGTTGAAGAAAAGTTTGTATGGGCTGAAACAGGCAGGTCGTGACTGGAACAAGAAAATTTCTGAGATTTTGGAAAAAATTGGTTTTCGGAAATGTGCGACCGATAATTGCGTTTATGTCATGTTAACGAAGAATGAGCTAAACTTGATTGCCTTATACGTCGATGACATGATACTTGCCTGTTCCACGGAAACAAAAATGAATTACATTTTACAAAACCTCACACAAGACGTTGACGCCACTGATCGTGGTCCGATCTCGTATTACTTGGGTATGGAAGTCGAGAGGAATGGTCCGCGAGGAAACATCAGTTTACATCAACATCGCTACACTATCGAATTGCTGCGAGAATGGGGAATGCTGAAGTGCAAACCTGCACAGACGCCGTACGCGAGTGGTACAATTTTGGAAAAGTGCACAAATGCAGACTGTAGCAGCATGGTCAATGAGAAACAATATCAGTCGCTTATCGGAGCGCTGATGCATCTTGCAGTTGTGTCCAGACCGGACATAGCTCACGTTATTTCGAAGTTGTCACAATTTAACTCACATCCACACCAAGAGCATTTTGTGGCAGCGAAACATGTACTTCGATATTTGAAAAATACACCAAAAGGTATTTTGTCCTTTGAAGCTGGTAATAAAGAGTTTGTTTGTTACACAGATGCGGACTGGGCGTCGGATGCGATGGACCGCAAGTCATATAGCGGCTACGTTTTATTCTTTGGTGGTGGACCAGTAGCTTGGGAGTCCAAGAAGCAGACGTCGGTATCGCTGAGCTCTACTGAAGCGGAGTATGTGGCGATGTGCCAAGGGAGTAAGGAGCTGTCATTTTTACGAAGCTTGCTGCATGAGATCGGGCTGACAGAATACACGAACTGTGCGACCACCCTTCGATGCGATAACCAAGGCGCGCAGTTTCTTGCTAAAAATCCAACATCCCACAAACGGAGTAAGCATATTGACATTAAATACCATTATATTCGGGACAGATGCGATGCTAGGGAAATCGATATTGAATATATTCCAACCACAGAAAATGTAGCAGACTTATTCACAAAATGTTTAACTAGAGATAAGCATCAAAAATGTTGTGAAATGTTAAGAATTCGATTCTCTTGAAAAATCTCTTTGTAACACTTGTCAGATTTGGGTTGAGTCGGAGTATGTAAGCGATAATTTATAACGAGTACATACAATTGTATATGTATAAGCAACCCACATCTGAACTAGTACATAAGCATCTTCCAATGTTATATACTCTTGAATTGTAATTTTTTCTCTCACTCAATAAACGGACATCGAAGAGTTAACAAAAAGCAATACAACCATTTTTGATGATAACAAAATGCATTTTCATCCTTTTTAAAAAAAATATAAAAGGCAACCCTCGTGTATTGCGCCTTTGCAAGAAGAATTAATTCAACGCATATTTCTCATTGTTCGAAAATCACCATCTGACGGGGTAAAAGATTTGCTAGGAGTTTATCTGAAGAAACATAATTTAATATTAAATACCAAATATCTTAAAGTGAGTAAAGACAATTTCAATAAAATCATAAAATGCATGTGTGCTAAGCCACCATCCCTAGCTAGTTGGGAGATTTAGATTAGTTTAGATTAGTATATATATGGAACTTTTACCCACTTATTTATATACGATAGAATGTATGGAAATCTATCAGAAAATCTGTCCGACCAATTTTCATCAAATTCGGATCAACTGTCTATGTTTTCCCATCTTTTGTATGGCGGACGAACACTTGTGCTTAGACTTAATTTTTGGCCAAAGGCGATTATTGCATTGGCAAGCGACGAATATTTAATTTCTACGCGGCACTGAACAAATTTGCTTCACACAGTGAAGCTATGCAACTATTTGTTGTTCAGTTCGTAGGCAAACGCAGGAGGCCATACATTTTTTAAACGAAGTTGTACGCTTTGAAATCTGCCTAAGTGTCGAGTAGGCTTCTTGTATTTGTATCCATATGCGCAAAATATTCTCGTGTTTTGAAATTTGGAATTGGCGAAAAAAATGCCGAGTTCATTCTGTTTGTGTAAGACAGCACATGGCAACGAAGTGCCCATGTTTTCCGTACCAATGGATGAGGAGTGGAGGAAGAAATGGACAGGTGTGTGCGGAGTAAAGTTCACGACTTCTTCGAAAGTGTGCGCGCTCCATTTCAATTCAACGGAATTGTGCTTAAACGAAGGCGACTGCATCCAGATGTAGTTCTTTCAAACAAGTTGCCACATCCCTCAGCAGCAACCACGTAAATATTAAAAAGTATAAGAATATATATGTATATGTATGTATGTAAAAGTTTATATATTATTCAGACCTCAAGACAATGTTATCTGCACAAAAGTCACGACGACGCGTGAAAGGAGATTTATATCATTTGATGTCTGGACATTGCGAGCCAGATTAATCCACAAATGTAATGTCGTCCTTAATGCAAGAACTTCACCAAACCTCGACAATTGGCGTGATTGGAAAAAAGCGCTGGATGCGCACATCAAGCCTGGCATGACAGCTCCAAGTCATCCGGCTAGTAAGTAATGGTCAAGCTGAAATATTTGTAAAAACATTTACATAATCTATAGTCTAAGCAATGCTTCAGATAACTTAAACACAATTTTAGATAACTGCTGTTGGATTACCGATGCACTCAACATTGCGCAACCGGTGAATCACATGCAAAGCTTTTGAGAGGGAGGAATAAAAGAAAATATAAATTTTTCGAAAATAAATTATCAAATATTAAGAACCATAAAGAAAAGAGCGATTTGAAAGAGAACAAGAGGTGTGAACGTTTTTTGTCCGCGATTACTTCAATCCAAATAAGACAACTGGCAACAAGTTACAGTTGCAAATCGAATTGATGATCCAGGATATAATCCTTGCATTTAATGTCACAACAACAAAGGTATTAAAAGGCATAATTGATGTTTCACAGACAATACGATTGAAGACCATAACATGGACTTGGCAACTACGTGAGTATCATAAAAAAATTAAGCTAATCGAAAACTGAATGTGGAAATATGTTAATTAACTAAAACGTGTTAATTATAAAGAATAGTATGTAGGACTAAAAATAATGATAAATAAATGTAATTTTAGATTTATATTTCATATGTTTTCCAATGTATACCTAACTTAATGCTGTATACCAATCTTAAGTGAAGAATTGTAGAGTAGACTATGCATGCAGTTGTATATACAGTGAGTAATATTAACATTCGGTTTTTTGTTTCGTGATACTTCAAATTATATCCAACAACATCAGCCACAAATAAAAAATTTCAGTTGGATTTGAAAATTGTATTATTTGATGTTTATGTTAAAGGAAAATATACTGTAGAATATAAACTTGTAAATTCATATTCGTGAGCAATCCATGAGAAAAATCCCGTCTCATGGCATACTTAAATAATAAAACACTTGTTTACCTACATTCGTAGCACACCGGGACAGTAGTCGTCATCGATTGTAGTTGTTCGAGAGGTAGACTTTTGAGCGGCCGTGCCGGTATGTTTCGTGCAAACACGTACAATTTTGAAAACATTTTTATTTTAATTTAAAAAAAAAAACAAAGAACACAATGGTTAACAGTAAGAAACAAGATAAATTATATATATTCGTGTACATATTAATATTCGGGTTTTTAAGGTAATATTATACCAGTGTTGCCTGATATTTGAAATGACTTTCTCCTAAGTCTTAATACTGAAATTTCCTCCTAAAAGTAAAAAAAATCTCCTAAAATGTTTTTTTAATTTGCGTCATTTTAAAGGAATTAAACTTCTCATAAAAAAATGAAATTTATGCATAAATTTTTTTTAATGTAGGCTTTTTTATTCATATTCGGCTTAACAACAAGAACCTAACAAAAAAAAACATATATCAAATGAATTAAATAAAAAGGGCCATTTTCGGGAGGTTTTCATTGTGAAGGCAATGAATAAGAACGAGATAGAACGAGCTTACATTTTGTAAGCTTACCAATTTTTAACACAATAGAGTGCTTTGACTATAAAATAGTTGCCAAAACATGTTTAGTTGCCAGTATTCCCAATGCATCATACTTTGTTATCCAAAAGTCTGCCAAAAATCCACTAAGGATTCGAAAACAATTGCAAACAATTTACAAATTGCAATTTAGGTATTTCTAATGATTTTTGCTTGTTTCTAACGTGTTTTTGAATATATAAACAACAATGTAAATAACAATTAAATAACAAAAAAATAAATAACATTTATGGTGTTCACAGTTGAGCGGTATCTAGCATGTTAAGTTTCCCACCTGGCAATTTTCCCGAACTTTCCCATATGGTATCTCAATTGTTTTTGTTTTGTATGAAAACGGACGATTTCTTTATTTGATGTTCAACGTTTGTTTGCCATTTGAGCGAGGCATTTTTATTTAGAAAATTCCGAAATCCACAATTGTTTGAAATATATACAATGAGGAAAGTTGCCCGAAATAATTTTTCCCATAAACTGTGAATACCATAAATATGTATTCTCACGTAACAGCTTTAAACATCTTTTTGTTTGCAAACCATTTCTGATTTAATTGTTTATGTTTTAATAATTTATTTAAATACTTAATTCTAAAATGAATTCTGCACTTGTAAAACAATTTTTTGGTTTCATTAGAAAGTAAAATATCACAACTTTGTTCAATTAAATTTTGGGATAGATTTTTAACACATAAAATTGCATTATTGTTACAGCCTGATTCTGTATATTCTTGACAAATTTTGTATCAAGGTATTTTGTCAAGATTTTTATCAAGCAAAAGCTTTTTTGGTTTGCTGATGCAACATTGATGAAGTAAAAATCTCATTTAATTCAACATAAGGTGAATATGCGATAGTTGTCAAATTGTCAAAAATTAAGACAAATAAAAAAATTGAAAAAAGTAGTTTTGAAATTATTTTGAAATTTGTATTAAAAATTTTTACAATTTTGTGAGACAGATGATTGGCTCATAGGCAAATTACAGTTTTTACCAACGCATTTTTGGTAGGATCCATGTCCAAAAAAATGCAATGCCGCCAGAACGTGTATGGGCAAAGATAGCCCAATTATTCGATGCCACAAGGATGGAGTTAGTCGGAAATTTTTCATGAATTCTTCTTCGCGTAACGAAGGCAAATTATTTGCTTTCTTCTGCTTCTGATTTCTTCCCTTCTATCCTCCTCCTTCCTTCTCTTCTATCCTCCTCCGTTAAAAGTGTAAACATGCAGAATTTTTCCATTTTCAATAGACAAAATTTCAATTTGTATGCTGTTGTCAATAGCATTCACACTTTTGACAATTTATCAAGAATAGAGCTTTTATTTTTAGGAATAGAATACCAATTCTTGACAAACAGTAAAAATTTGACAAATAGTCAATACGGTGAATTTACCAAGTGTACAGAATTAGGCTGTTAATTTTTATGAATATATTTTCTAACTGTAAAATTTTGTTAAGAAATGAACGAGCTGGTTTTATTCAGAAAGATCCTCCTTTCTGGTCTATCCATGTGAAATTATTTTCGGAAGATATGTGATCACTTAAGGCAGGTTCTCACCTTGTGGATCCGAAAAAGTGCATTTTTTTTAGGAATTTTTTTTGAGAAAACGGTTAAGGATACAACGCTGAAAATTGTTTCTGGATATGAACACACATTTATTTAGAGAATACAATTTTTAAAATTGAATGAATCAAAAAAAGGGGGGGGGGCGTCTATCAGTGGCGGCATGTCGGCGAGGAGGTGTCCCGCTACCGGAAATGATTCCGTCAAAACCCGTGATCGGAAACTCAAAAATCGAACACATTCTTAATGTGTACCGTATTATCTATTGAATGAACTTAGATCATGAAAAAAAAATCTAAATTAAAAAAGTTGAGGTTTTGAAAAAAAATTACGATTTTCGCATTTTTTTGTTCACTAATTATTTTTTTAAATAAACAATTTTCAATATTTTTGGCTGATCGTAGTTCGTTTATTAGAAAAAACCCTAAGGAACATTTAGAAAAAATTTGGTGACGATTGGTTCATTCCAGCGCTTTCAATCACTTCCGTAAGGTCCGAAAATGTGGTTCTGAGAACAACGCGTTTAAAGTTTAAAGCGCGCTTGGCCGGTGCTCTATGTAACGGCCTGTAACTTTTGTAATTTTTCAGATTTTGATCTGAAATTTCTGGAGCACATTTTTGAAACATATATCTACACGATAAGGCAAAAAAAAATTGTTTTATTTTCCACAAGGTGAGAACCTGCCTTAACTTTAATTTTCGTATTTTATAGCCGGCAATGTATTCTAAACCATCTTCATGCAAATCATTTATAGTACTTACTTTGAATTTTGTCATCTTTTATATCATCACAAATTTCAAAGTCACTTATATCCAAACTATTATCCAAATTTTTATTTTCTAAATTTTTGTTGCTAAAGATGTTTCCTAAATCGTTCGAATCATCCACATTATTTAATTTATCATCGTTAATTGCCAAATTCAGAAAATCGGTTGTTTCCTGTTGTACATTTAAGGTGGAACTTAGTAAAACTGTATTTCTAGCTGAAAATCCAAAAATCCGTTAAAAATAAAAGCTTAGCAGAATAACAAATGTGAAAAATTACCAAATAAATATTTTCGTAGATGGTATTTAAAATTAACTGGGCTGGTATGGCCATTCAAACCACCAACTTGTCTCATTGCCCCAAAAAAGTGTTCTAAAATATTCTGGTTCAATCTTTGGGTCAAAATATATTCACACTTGACTTTTGATTTTAAGTACATAATCGAATACTAAAATTAAAGATGTATTTGTTATTGTAATTCCTTTTTGAAATGGCGCCAAATGTGATTTTTTAACTATAATCGGCTTCGACATTATTTCGGTCATTTTCTGTAACGCAGAAATTCGTTCGTCAGTACCACCGAATGGTTTTCTAAAAGGTGCATCTTTCACTGAAGTTAATTTTGAATTTAAAACATCAAACCAATTGCTAACCAATTCAATAAAGTCCGCACATTCACAAGCATTGTAAAGCTCTTTTCCACCAGCAAAGCATCGCCTTATAGCGCTTATCGTTGTATTAGAAAAACATGCGCGGCTAATTTTACTTTTTGCCAAATTACTTGTTTAACGTTCAAATGTTTTTCCGATAATCTGTATGTTATAGAAACGTCAGAGCCATTGCACTGTTATAATTTAGCTGTCGTATAAAACAAACAACGAATCATTTCCATTTGGAATAAACTTGCGACAAGCTTATATTTCGTTCAAACTGACGATTTAAACGTGTTTAATGTGCTTAATATGGCGTTCAAACTGACTCATTTAAACTAGTTTAAGTGAAAAGAGCTTTTTGTTGTGTTCAACAACCGTCCACACTGCTCAATGCGGTTTATACTACGTTTACATTGAGCCCAAATGCGTAGTTTGAGATGAGTCATTTCAAAGTGTTTACATTGCCTCATTCGCATTGCATTTGCATTTTGTTTGGCAGCTAATGTCAAATGCTCGATGCTCATGTCCTCTTGCAGCAGCACATAGATCAGCGCTTCTCCGGCTACTGACTAAGGAATTTGTTGTTTTTTTGCTGCCTCTATGTTCTACACATTGTAATATTTGAATACAAATATACCACATACCTTGCATGCTAAGCATATTCTACATATTTGAAGCAGACGAAAATTTCCATTTTGATCATTTTCGTTTGTTTTGATTTTGAACTGTCAAAAAGAACAAAAGCTTTTGAAAGAGCTTTCATTTTGTGATGCGTTCGATAAAATTGGTCATGTTTTATCGCATTTGCTTCGTCGTTTTGTTGAAATGAGTCATTTCTTCGATTTGAATTTGTATGGGGAAATGCGTGATTTGGCTTCGCATTTGAGAATTTTTGCCCAAATCACGCATTTAGGCTAAATGTAAACGTAGTAATAATTTGACAAACAGCTGTTTACAAAAGAAAAATCAAAATTTTGTGCATTTTGCTGCGAAAATGAATCGAGCGCGAAATATCGTCCTAATCATGGTTCAACTACAAGGTTGTAGCAAGCCACCGGCTGATCGTTTATCGCTTTTGTCAAAATCGTCGGTGTCAGCAGTGGTGCGGTGTTGCCGCATCGGTTGAAATGAAAACAACTGACTGAAAACAACTGACCTGAGCACTTTTCCCGTTTTTTCACTCAAATACAGCACTGTCTGGCAACAATCACTTTTGTCTGTTTTCAGTTTCTCCCTCTTTCATCGGAAAATATCAGCTGATTTTGACAGTAGCGATAAACAATCCTACCAACAAAATACATGTGGTTTTTGGTGTTGGTGTTGGTCCATGGTCCTAATTATCGGTCTGATAAAAAACATTTTCAACTTTGTTGAAATGTTAGACAGTTTTTACTCGGATGCAGTCAGAAGGCGAAGAAAGGACCGATATCGGTGTATGCAGCGCATAAAAATTGCTAGACAGAAGCACCAACTGCATTATTCATAGGTTTTGGAAACAAGTTAGTTTACAATAATTACATAATGTCCTGCTTAGTACATAATATTACATGTTTCAAAAAGGAAAGAGCCGGCGACTTTTGGAAGTCGCTTGCTTGACGCGGCAAGCGACTTCCATGACAGAACGACAAAGAAAGAAAGAAAATGTTTGCGTGGACAGGCAGAGCTTCACCAGACTATGCTCAGAACTACGTATTTTGGAGAAGCAGGAAACCAACTGCAGACAAAGCATCCCTTGCTTCAAGTACCAGTTGTAATAATTGGAGATTCTGCATTTCGACTTTCAAACAGGTAATATTTATTTATTATTTCACGTTTACATATGTATGTTGCAAACAACTAAGTAATTCCTTTTTAGACTCATGAAACCTTTTCCCTTTTCTCTCGAAGCCAATGAAGAGCTTCGAAACTATAATTATATGCTGTCAAAAAGTCGAGGGGGTGGTTGAAAATGCCTTTGGATATTTAAAAGCCAGATTCCGAAGGATTGGAAAAGGCATTGACAACCACATGAAAAATGTGAATCTTGTTGTTAAAGCATGCTGCGTGTTGCACAATTTTTACAATCACAACAATGATAATATATTTGAAAAAAAAACAAGGTGTAAGGATGTAACTTGCAGACTTCAAACTTATCAAGTTGGAGAAGGAATAAACAGCGATTATACAAAAATATTTGAATGAGCTTAATGACTTGAAAAGTTCTTTTGTAAATTTGTTGATGTTTCTTAAAAACATTACACTCTGTCCAAAAAATTTACAAAGGAAGTTTTTAAATCTTTAAATTCGTTCAAATATTCTTTCATCAACGCGGTTTTTTCTTTTTCCAACTTGATAAGTTTTTTGTCTGCCCGTTTCATTCTTTCACCTTGTTCTTTAATTTCCATTTCAATTTGGTCAAACTTTTTGAGAATTTTTTTTTTAATTAAGATTTTTTATTTGTAGCAAGTTCTCCCTGCGATGGAGATGGTGCAGCGCTCGATGGAGATGGTGCAGCGCCCGATGGACGTGCAGCGCTTGATGGACGTGCAGCGGTTGACGGAGGAGAAGCGCACCGTAGAGTTGTCACAGAAGGCGACGGGTCTGTGGGCAAGTAAATTGCTGCAGAAAACGATTCTTCTGCGGGCAAAGAAGGTGGCGAGTATGCTGTAATTGCAAAAAATTAATAAGAATAATAAAATAAAGCATATTTTAACTTACAACAAATGCTTTGTACCGACCCAGTACTTCGTGTACCTGGTCGAAAAGCTCCCAGTCAGATCGTCCCCCACCAGATGGCCCGATTTTGTCCTTCTCCTTCCTGCAAGAATATGAATATCAGAAAAGCACACACCAACAAATATTTATCTTCCATACCAGGGCCGTAGACAGGATTTTTTTTCGGGGTGGGGGTTACTTGGGCTCAATGTAAACGAAGCCATGCATGGTGTGATTAGTAACTAGTTTAGAATATTATAAATTAAAACAATGTTCTAACATTTCGGGGGGGTCAGAACCCCCTAACCCCCCCCCCTAGCTACGGCCCTGTTCCATACTTATATTTGGTGGTCAGATTGTGTATTATGTTTTTTAACTACGCAGCCGTATTTTCCAAGTTGGCAAAAACACGTTAAACACGTTTAAGTCATCAGTATGAACGCACGTATTAAACCATTTAACAAGTTTTGAAACGAGTTTAACGCAGGGTTGCATCCGAAAGCTTTCTATGAAAAAGCTTTTTTACCAACGAAACACAGCTATTGATGTATAGAACACGTCCCTTAAAATTCAACTGTCAATTTGTCAAAACAAAACCAAACAAAAATTTAAAATTTTGAAATGAATGAAAATAATCGTTTTGCTTGCACTGCTTTCATTCTATTCATTGCCTTTTTATGGCATCTGAATACACGGCGTCTAATATTTGGACGAAGTTGAATATTTTACCGTGAATTGTGAAATATGCACCAATATTTTGCAATAAGCAAACGGCTGTCAAATTGAATTTCATTGAGCAGTCTGGACGGTTGTGTTCAACAAAAAGCTCTTTTCTAGTTTAAGTGAGTCAGTTCCCAACGGGAAATCGAGCGCTCAAAGAGCCCTTTGGGAGCGCTCCTTAGTCAGCAGTGAGCGCTCCCCCGTTACTTATGCCCTTCCTTGTATTTTAACATTGCATATCATTGGAGCGAAGCGCTCCCTTCGAAGCACTCGGTGAGCACTCCATCCATAAGGAACGATAAGCGCTCTCCTTGTGCTCCGGTTAAAGCGCTCGATAAGCGCTTCATACACAAGAAGCAATGAGCGCTCCTTTTGATGTTTTCTTTTTTTATTTAAAAACAAAAAAGTGAAAAATTTGCAATGTTCAATTTCTTTTCGTTTTATTGAAATTTTTTAAGAAAAGTGTGTGTTAACAACTTGATGTATTTTGTATTTACGAAGGAAAATGATGCATTTATTAAAATATTAGTTAAGAGATATTAGATTATTACAGATTAGTTAAGATTTAGTAAGTAAATACTCGATGTAATAAACATAAAACTTAGATAAAAGTAATTTCAGTTTCGCTGGTTGATATATTTGGTGCCGGATCCGTTGCGTTGTTTTTTGACTTGTATGTTTTTCTGTAAAATCGGTTTTTGCAAGTCCGGAAGCTTCTTCTCCTTGGCGACTCACAATCGCTATACCCAAACATTTCTTTTTTTACCGAATCTATGCATAAAAACATTTCTTTTTTTTAATTTTTATGTTGTATGTTTACATATCAAAAATTTATTTACTGAATAGTGTGTATTTTTTCAATGGGGTTTTCTTTTGATTCCCGTCCCAATTTAGCAGTAAAAGTAACTCTTCATTAAAAAATCGGTTTATCCATGCCCCAACCTCAGATGTACTTCCTGACACCTGGTAAGCTCATTTTCAACTTACTTTTTCCTTCATCCCTTTCTGCTGATGCAAACACAATTTTTTTATATATTTTTGTTTCCGTTTCAGGTTTTTTTTTGTTAATATTCAACAATTGAAAGCATAATTTTTTTGAATTTTGAAACTTTGCTTAGCATACTGAACTTTGTTTTTTTTCAAGTGCTCACACTGTGTTCTTAGGAAAGCAGCTCCTTTTGTTTCCCGTTGGGAAGCTTGTGAAATGTTTGAAAATCGGAATTGACTGACGTTCTTATGTGTCTCTTCATACGTTTGTAGATTTCTCAATTTGATATTAACCCTTTTACGCCAATACCAAACCCTGAAGTAAAATTTTCATAAATTCATGTTTATTTGCTTAATAATTTTGCATGTTAACATATCGAAGGAAAACAAATTTTGGAAAATAAATAGTGTCCTTGTATGAGGACAATGGGCTCATTGGATATGAAATTTTTCAAAGCAAGTTCTCTCAAGACAAATTGTTTTATTTCACTTTTTGCACTGCCAACGCGCTTTAGAATGGCAAATAACACCGATCCTATTGCTGAATTTTTTGGGGAAAATGGCCAACTCCATCTAGGAGCAAGTTTGGCACGTTAGAGGATGAGGGGCGTGTTTTGCAGCATGCTGAATGCCGTAAGTAATATCTTGCTATGGCACGACGAAAATTTAACTGATCCAACGACTCCTTTCCATTAGCCAATACATGGAGACGGCAGGTATTTGCAAGAGCAACGTCTACCATATATATATGGAAATAGTACCCACCACCACTTCTATCTCCTGTAGGAATCGCTTTGCGCAAATGTGTCTTTTTTTGCGATTACTGGGGCCACTATTTGTAGCAATGCTTCAAAATTTGTGGATGACATTAAAAAAAAATTGGCATACGCCGCTGCATCACTATTTTATAATTCACCACGTAGCTCCCGATAAACACCCGCACTCTTTTTAATTCTTCAAATAAACTGCGACTGCAGCTGTTGCTTGCTTCTGGCGCGCACTCATTTTTCCGAATTTCGTTCGCAAGAATACAATTTTGCTCTACAGCTCTAGCCGAGAAAAAAAATTGTCCTAGTGTATACGTCGAATAGAGTTCATCGTTGTATAGAGTTTATCAAACTCTACGTAGAGTCAAATCTCTAGTAGAGATCCTCTATAGTGTAAACACATTTGATAGACGAGAGTTCGAGAGTAGATAGAGCTCTACCGAAATTTCTCTACAGTGTACACGCAGCTTAACACTTTCTATTTAAAATTCTAAAACGAATTCTTAAACTAAAATTTCTAATTTGTTTTCATTTTAACTGCAAGCTGATTGGTTGAATTTTAAATTCGTTAAGGCGTCGTCAAAACAACAAAGGTTCATAATAAAATCAATCAATCAAATTTACTAGAAATTTAATAGACCCCACTGTTACATTACCACATGCAACGTGTCTTCGGAGTAGTCTGAAATTTCTTTAATTTTTTACTAGGCAAAACTTTTGTATTCTTCGGTTGCTTGTGGCATACAAACATTTACGCCCACGAAAGCAGCTCAGAGGTGCGTACGAGTATAATGCGCACAAAAGTATGCCAAAGAAACGGTAGACAATAGAGAACTAATCTCACTTCCGTCACGGGCATTCAACGCACCTTTGGCGCAAAAGTCCGTTTTCCATCATCGCACAGCAATCGTGACGCACACAGATTCGACAAAGTCCTGTACACGTGTGTGCCACCTCCACCCACCACCTCTCACTGCCTTTCCGACCCTTTGTGCTTTTCAATAAAGCCAACACTGTCGAAGCGGCACAAAGGGCTATTTAGTTCGCGATCAATGCAATTCGCCGCCAAAGAATGGCAAATACACAAAACTCTTAAAAGTATGCGACTTTTTTATTCACACAATTGTCAAAGCGTGCCAAATGCCCACCACACACACACACATACAGACAAACAGCCACACTTGAAAGGGAAAGATACCACGAATGCGACGAAGCCTTGGAATGGATGAATAAGAAGTAGAGGCAGAAAAGCCAAATTGATTTGTGCAGACGTGTGAAAAATATTTTCTCTTTCGTTTTGGTCTCGCAAACAAATCGCAACAAAAGTACAATACGAATGCGTACGTGGCAACGTAGGACATACGACAACGACGCGTCGTCTAAGGACGGAAGAGCAACGCAGCAAAGAAACGGGTGCGGAACACAGAGGACGGGACACAAATCAAAACACAATCAACGTGAAAGACTTGCGGCGAATTTAAATACGTGGAACGGCTGAGCAAAAGGAAAAAATCACACGCCCACACAAATATCGGAAACGAAAGGCATTGAAGCGGCCAGCTGAAGAGTGAAGAAGGAGCTGACGAGAAAGCACGGCCGGTAGAAATGTGCACACACACACACACACCAACACACACAACACGTACAAGCATGCGTGGTGGGGGCGGGAAGGCGGCAATATTACGCTATCAAGTTGAGCAGAAAACATCTCATTTCAATACGAAAATGTTGCAATAACAAGCAACAAATGCGAATGAATGAATGAACAAACAAATGTTTGAGAAAAAAGTAGTGGATTTGTTACGAGAAGAATTCCGTTATTTTTGCACTGCGCGTTTTTATCATTTGAGAAAAAAAATGTTGCTTTTCTTCTTTTGTTGAAACTTGAAAGCCTCGAAGTCCTCTGTGACAAGTCTCAATCTGACTCTGATAGAAGAGGAAAGGATAGTTGGGGAGTGAGTGAGTGTGTGTGTGTGTGTGGAGGTGTAAGAGTAAGTGTGTGGGTGTGCCCACGTTTACATGTATCAATGCTGGCAAAGAAAGAAACTGATACGGAAAAAAAATGTTAAAATTAGTGACGTTACTACAAAATATGTGTTTGTGACAGCAGACAATTTCTTTTACTGCAATGATACGAAAAGCGTACAATAGCAAATTACGATTGGAAAGCTCTATTCAATATCTATAACTATAAGGGTAAAAACCTTTGTGGATCTCAGATCCCTAGTCCGAAAATTGAACAAATTTACTATACATAAGTTTCTTTACAATAAGAAAGATATTGATTTGAGTTATAAAAAATACACTCCTATAAATATTTTTTCAAAGACCTGCAGACAATTTTCCCAAAGAATCTCATATCTTCCCGAACCAAGCAGAATAAGTAAAGAATGAGCTTTAGATATTCGACACACTCTATTTCAATTTAAGTCAGTTTTATTGCACCAACTGCACAGTGTGCTTATTTTCCGGGAGGAAAAAATCAGTAGCGCGGCAAAATGGTGCAAATTTTAATCTCATTTGCTATTAAAGAAGTTGTAAAGATCAGTTTAGAAAAATAATTATACATAAAAATGTATTATGTAACAACAAAAATCAAAACAATAGTAAATAAGCTAGTAGACCTTTTGATATTATTTTATTTTAATATTATTCACTTTCACTGGTCTTGCTTGTTTCATCTTCTGAGGAAGCAGTAGAACTTGATTGAGCTGATAGTAACTCCATCACGGCTGGAGAAAGATTTTTCTTACGCTTACATGGCAGTTTTCTTAAACTAGATATAACGGGATCCGAAGTTACAAAAAGCATTTGGAACAAGCCCATATTTGTGTGACATTTTTCTTGTATTTTGTCCCCGAAAGTATTTTATGTCCTAATGACGGGCTTCTTGGACTTCCTCCGTGAGTTGACCGATGGGCAAGAAACAACTGCTAATAATTTTGTGTCCATGACATAGAACTTTCAGGACAGTTAGTGGCATATAATACCACGGATAATATTGAATAGAAATATTATATGTTTCCTTAAGGCAGGTTCTCACCTTGTGGAAAAAAAAACAACAATTTTTTTTGCCTTATCGTGTAGATATATGTTTCAAAAATGTACTCCAGAAATTTCAGATCAAAATCTGAAAAATTACAAAAGTTACAGGCCGTTACATAGAGCAGTGTAGAGCACCGGCCAAGCGCGCTTTAAACTTTAAACGCGTTTTTCTCAGAACCACATTTTCGGACCTTACGGAAGTGATTGAAGGCGCTGGAATGAACCAATCGTCACCAAATGTTTTCCAAATGTTCCTTAGGGTTTTTTCTAATGAATGAACCACCGATCAGCCAAAAATATTGAAAATTGTTTATTTAAAAAAATTATAAGTGAACAAAAAAATGCGAAAATCTTAATTTTTTTTTCAAAACCTCATAACTTTTGTAATTTTGATTTTTTTTTCATGATCGTGGTTCATTCAATAGATAATACGGTACACATTAAGAATGTGTTCGATTTTTGTGTTTCCGATCACGGGTTTTGACGGAATCACTTCCGGTAGCGGGACACCTCCTCGCCGACATGCCGCCACTGATGGACGCCCCCTCCCCCCCTTTTTTTGATTCATTCAATTTGAAAAATTGTATTCTCTAAATAAATGTGTGTTCATATCCAGAAACAATTTTCAGCGTTGTATCTTTAACCGTTTTCTCAAAAAAAATTCCTAAAAAAAGTGCACTTTTTCGGATCCACAAGGTGAGAACCTGCCTTAAATACATTTCAAAAGCATAAACGTCAATTGCACGCCACACGAAATTGCTTGGAGAATAACTGAAAAATTTTGAATCAGATTTAAATTAACATAAATTAAATTATACTATGCTTTTTCTGGATCTTTAAAAATGTCCTGGCAGTGTTCCCATCATTAGTATTGGCAGTATCTTGGGTGGGATAGTCAACAAAAAGACCCATTCTCGCTCGAAATGCCTTTTGCAGCTCCTTTTTTCTTAACTGCATTCTGTGTTTCTCTTTTATATCCAAACGGTATGAAATATGCACCACACATTCAAAAAATCGTATTAATGCATGGAAAGGAGACATTCTTAATTGTAGACATTTTCGTTTATGGTTTTTCTTGCCAATTTTTACGGATCGTTCATTTCTTTATTTGATATGACTTATATGAAGACATAGTTGCACAAATTTTTCCGTCAACCATAGTGAAAAGCAATGTGTGGTAAATTTTAATAAAATATTTTTTAACTTGGACTGTGGTTGGATCAAGGTCATTAATTTGAGATTTGATAATTTCGACCTCTCCTTTTATGACTTCATCGGTTGTGAATACAAATTTAATAATTCTACAAAATCGTGTCGATGAAGGGCTTGGATTTTCTTATAGTACTGTACCATCTTTAGTACAACCACAGAACAAACAATATACAGAATGCGCATCTGGTGTAAAGAAAATTTTCTTCGCGGGTTCCAGCGGTACGACCCGTTTGTGGATGCGGGGGGAAGCAGTAAAGGGGATGAGAACGCACAGAGCGCGAGAGCGTGAGCTGAGAAGCTGCGACCGCGCACCACACACTGTGGTTGTTGTTGTTGGGCAACAAAGCGATGTGCCGCTTGCATGTGTGCTCGCTCTCCGCTTGCTTTTTGACAAACAAGAACAAGAAGTGGAGAGGCAGTTTCATAGAAAAATTGATTGAGCGATCGTCAAGGCACATAAGGTGGTAGCACTACGAGAAAAACCAAAATTCAATGGATTTTATAAGTTCTTTTGGTCTGCTTGTAAAATAGAAGTTGTAAAAAGTACAAATGGCTACAATGAAATATATGTGTTAAATATTGAAACAACCAAGACGCATTAAGAAAGTAATAATAAGTGGAAAACTATTGCTACAATGTTGTGCTAATTATCAAAGAATGCTGCAACTACCTATTGAATTTGCCTTGGCGATTGCTTTGCCAAATCAACCACTTTCAATGTGCACGAGTAAAGCCAAGCTGGCTTGCTGCGCAAGCCAGCCGCAACAACATTGCGTGTTGTTGTCGAAATGAGAATAAAGCCCAAAAAAATCGAATCTATGCGTATACAATACATCAATTCGCGCTTACTCTCTCGGTTCCCTTTACATTTTCCTCACCTTTGTTGCTTCCCGCCCGCGTCTGAAATGAAATCGCAAAATTATTTCAGATGCGCCTTCTGTATACTGTTTATTCTGTGGTACAACACACTTTCATCGGTACTAAACAAATGCTAAGGAATTGTTTGCATTTTAGCATAAAGCGATGATATTTTCGGTGCTCTCTATTCCATCGATGGCTCATTTTATGGCTCATGGTACTCGCTTTGCTTCTGAGCAGCTTTCAAAATTCGGAACAGCAATTTTTAAATAAATATGTTATGTTAATATGTATATAAATATGTTTTATTTTACAACAAATTAAAGCAATTGATTGATTAAAACTAAAACTACATACCTGATCCCATGTTTTCACTGTATGACAAAAAATGTAAACAATCTGGCATACAACCAAACTCGTACTAGATTACGCTTCGATATAACTAAGTTAAAAATAAAAAAAAATATTCAATACTTTTTGTGATATTTTTTTGAAGTTTTCTGTGCCTATTGCCTTATTTCAACAGGACATTCCATTTTCTTTTCTTCTTTTTGAAATTCGAAAAAAAAATTTACGTTGGCTAATTCGGGTTAAGAAAAGGTAAAGTTGGAAGACCCTGTGTACCTTTGTGCACAACACCATGGTCATAAAATCAACCTTTATAGACAGTATTGATGTATTGACAGTTGATCCATGGTGTTTTTTCATTAAAAAATTTTATTTCAAAATTTGACTTTTGTCCTCCAGGATTTAAAACATAGCACACTGTGAACTCGATTAAGTCAAAATATGTACATCCGGGTGTTGTAGGTAAAGTTAAACACTTCTTCTCCTTCCACCAACTTGAAGCTATTTAATAAAATCCTCATATTCTATGGCATATTTGAAGTCTATCTTATAGATCTACCATGTCTCATCTTCCATGCCCATTAGACTGGAATTAGTGGACGATTTTTCGATTTCGATGCTCCGCAACCTCTCATTTTATGCGGTTTGGTGAAAAAATGCATGAGCAAACAAATTTTGGAGCTAGGGTGGGGCTAAATGGCGTCGCATCGAGGTCAAAATTCACAAAAAAAGCTGGGAAATTCGACAAATTGCTCCACAGCTGGTCAGAAATTGCTCTTAGAGGGTTAAAATCTATGACCGACCCCTCTAGTTTACCTCACTGAATATTTCTTTCAAACATACTTATCCCCTATCTCCAACCCTTAATGGGGCTCCCATGCAAAATGGTCGTTTTTATAAAATGGGCTCCCATTGCTCCCAGGCTCTCACCAGATGTATCAAATGTATGACCGACACCCATTTATTTTCTCTTTCGAATGTTTCTTCCAAACATACCTACCCACTAACTCCAAGTCTTAAGGGCGCTGCCGTACAAAATTGGCCATTTTCTATGCCATTGGCTCCGCACTTGTAGATGACTGCCAGGAGGAGGCACATCGCTCTACCTGGGGTTCTTATAAAAAGTCGAAGTCAATTAAACAAGAAATAATTAAATAAGTATTGTTTCAAAAAAGTCTGACGGAGTTAAAAAAGTGTTAAGAATAACATGACTTCAAATTTGCGTACAAAATCGTTGGGCCGTACTAGTACCTTATATTTTTAAACATACAGTGGTGTCTGGATATAGTGAACACCCGATATAGTGAACACCCAAATTTTGATATGGAGCCTCTAAATATTGAAGAAAAATTTGAAAGCAATTTTAAGCAAAAAACAAAGAGTGTATTTTGAGCAAATAAAACGAGTTTTTGAACAAAAATGTTCACCTTGGTATAGTGAACAACCTCGATACTGTGAACAGGCCTTGCAATAATTAGTTCACTATTTCCAGACACGCCTGTAATTGTTTTATTAAAAATATGGAAGTTCCACTATATGGAAAGTTTAAAGCAACGTTTTCCGCTGAAGGACCAATAGTCAACCGCGCCGCGTCAGTTTTCAGTTTCACTTTTTCGCTAATTTAACATAAAACTCAACAAGAACTTCTTCAGCGTAAACGCTTCCACGTTTATCGTTGCGGTTAGATCTTAATTTGCAAAGTTTTCATTGAGAAATAGAAAAATAGTCGACAGCAAAACCAAATTAAAAACAAAAATCGCGAAACATCAACAACAACAACAATCTACGCTGAAAAACTGATAATAAACTTTGTGCTTGGTAAATAGACTCTCAACAGCAACAACACGGCCACTTATGCATAGCGAATTTTGCGCTAATTTTCACGCTGAATCGCACAACACACCAAACCGGAAAACTTTACAACAGCAACAGCGATGTGGCAACAACAAACACTATCGTAGCCATGATGAAGTTAATTTCTACGCGCCCAAAACTATGCAATGCAAATTCCAAACTCCAAACTGCAGCTTACACCGGGTGGGTTGTGGGGCCAACGGCGAAGGCGGAAATCGCTCAACTGATGATGAAGTGGCAACTGCGACGGCAATTCCGTTTAGCGATAAATTGTGAGCGCGCTTCCGACGCGGCTTTTCAAATTTTTCTTTCGCTTTCTTTCACAAACTTAACTGTTTGCCTTTTTGGCGAGTGTAATCACAAAAGTTTTCGGTTGGAAAATGTTCTTTCTGCATCCAGTTTCTGTCTACTTGTTTGCCGCACAATAAACTGACAATTAGCCCCGCAAGTGCGCCAAATTCAAAAAAGTGCACTTTTTGCCTTTTCCACCGAAAGGCCACTTGAAACTTTCGACGCGCAAAGAGACTTTCGTTATTGCAGCTTGCAAGCAATCTGAGGTTAAGTGAGCGCGGAATTTTCCGTTAGTGATCTCTCAAGTTTTGGTTAGGCATGCAAGCGTTAAATGCGTAAGCGTTGGTTGTGATGGTATCGGCTTAATTATCTCGTCTTCATTATCTGCGAGTGTAATTAAAACTATTGTAAAAAATATTGAAAGAAACGTGTAGCGATAAGGCCGAAACAAAAGTGTGGCAGGCAGGAAACAAATTTGCCACTGAGGAAATTCGTCTGTGAACTTTAATGCGAGAAGTTCACCGAAGCGATAAGACACAAATTCACAAATTGTAGTACACTCAATCATAGTGAAAGAAGTGCCAAAAATTAAATTAGCATAAACATTCATATAAGCAAAGTAGGTGTGCGCCGAACTTCATTGCGGCCCGTTTAGCAATCAAAAATGACAAAGACCCCAATTGGCCGTTGTAATTATTTTGTTTTATTTCAACGTATCGATGCATTAACGTTAACCCATAGCATGTGACGCAGCGCATTGCGTTGATAAGGGAAATTAATTTAATGGTTTATTTGAGAATCGCTTACGTGGGGCCGAAAGCAGCACAAACAGCTGATAAATGACTTGGAACGGTTCAAAGAACAGAAAAGATGTCAACAATCTCGTAACTCGCGCTAAAATCAATTTTGAATATGCACATTAAAAAAAAGAGTCAAAAATATATCTGAGGCGACTTGGTCACATGTAATAGCAAAGTCAACTTGTATTCTTATCAAGATCGGTTAGCACAAATTTCAAGTCCATGCTGGGTATAAAAGCCTCTTGAACGGGTAACTGAATTCGCAGTTCCCCTTTGTGGCACAGTCAAGCACACAGGACAGCTCCACCGCAAAATATTCATCATGCACAAGTTTGTGATATTGCTAGTCTGCACGGCCGGCATTGTGTCCGCCGGAGTGCTGGACATACAGAGGCGTCAGGACAGCATCCTCAATGAAGGAATCGGTAAGTACTCTCATACGACATTCACATTCTGTAGCTCACAACTGAAACACATTTGCTTGGAACATTTCAGGCAGCCAACAGCTGTCGCAGTTAACGCGACAGGAGTTGCTGCAGCAAAAGTTCATACTCGATGTACTGCAGCACGTCCAAGAGCCGCTTGTGAATGAGCAGCTACTGGCGTTGGCACACAATCTTGTTGTGGATCAGCAGCAGTATACGCAGGTAACTATCACACTCGCTCCTCAAGTCAACCTTATTGCAGCTGATCAACGCTTCACCCCACATTTCAGGGCATCGACGATGAGATGTTGCACGTCATTGAGCTGGACCGCAATCAAAGCTTGTTGGGCCGTCACGAAGTGTTCACCATTGCCAACGAGGAGCATCTGCGCCAGATGATCGGCCTCTACCGTCTCCTGGTGCGCTCCCGCAACTGGGACACCTTCCAGCGTAATATCTGCCACGCCCGCATGCACGTCAACGGCGTCCTGCTGGTTAACTCCTTGTTGCTGGCGATACGGGATCGCGACGACACACAGCGTCTTGTTGTGCCCGCACTCTATGAAATTCTTCCCGAACTGTACCAGAACGAGGATGTGATCAAGAGAGCCCAAAGCATTGACATGAACTCGCTCGCCAACACCGACTCAGGGACTGCGTCTCAACGACCGGGAATACTTGACATGATCGACGAGAACAAACGTCAAAGGATGATGAAAAACATTGTTCGAACTGAGGACATCCAAGGTGGTCACTCGAGCCTTCTGGATAGAGCTAAACTGTGGATGCCATGGCGTCAGATGCATGTGGAGATTAAAGCTCGTAAATTGGCCGGTGAACCGGTGACTCGCATTTCCATTCGTTCCGATGATCGCATTGTGTTGCCTGTGGAACAGCGCCTAATGGGTGATGGCCTTATGTCGATTCTCACTGAAGATGTGGGCCTGAAGTCATTCTTACACGAACTTATTAACGACTTGTGTCTGAAGACCGAAACCGAACAGTGGACGCAGGTTGATGGAAGACGTATGCTTGTTGGCGATCAACTGTTGGGACGTGTTGAATTGGAACGTAATGTTGGTGTGAAGTTCGAGAGGGAAGGAATGGATACGAATACAAACGAGGGACAGCGAACAGTAGGAGTTGGCGATCAACAGTTGGGGCGTTTTGAATTGGATCGTAATGTTGGTTCAAAGTTAGACAGGGAAGGAATGGATACGAATATAAACAAGGGACAGCGAACAGTAGGAGCGTTGGACGTCGACACTGACAACGACCGCATGATTCATATTGGACGCCGTCGTACGATCGACATTGATGACACGCGTTCGGAACACATCCTTCAGAATGATAACATCATGGACGGACGCCACGTATTGAGCCGCAACGAAAATATTGACGAACAGCTAAAACGTCAGATGGAACAACAGCAAACAACAAGAGGTATAATCGACAATAAACAAGAACAAAGAGGTCTACATCGCATGATGAACATCGACTCAACTAATAACGAACACAATATCGGTTTGGGCAGTGGGCGCATTGGTAAAGTCAACCAACTTCCTACCACCACCATCGACGATGCACGTCTACTGCGTATAAACCGTAGGCGTCTCACCTCCGTGAGTGACGACCAGGACATCCCTATGGATGACACACGCAACCAATTCCTGAACATCATTCAAGGTGGCAGAGTTCATGATGGACGTCGTGTGGTTGAGCAAGAAATGGGAATGATGCTTGTCGGCGATGACACCATTGGTCGGCGTGAAATGGACGGACGCACGGATACCATCACCCAAAAGAATTTGCGAAATCGACTGAGCAACGCTCAAACCGTTCGAGGTAGTTGGCAAAGACAACAAAACATCAACGATGAAGGTCGTTGGGATACAAGCTTCCTTCGGAGTAACGAAATGTTGGGACGCGGTCAGCAGCAACAACAAACACGTCAGGGCAACGACCTCCCAACTGTATCCATTAATGAGCAACGCCTATTACACATCGGCCGTCGTCATCGCCAACAACAGGAGCAACAGGACACGCAAGGACATCGTTGGATACATGACCAAGTAATCGGAAGCAATCGTCATCGTAATATTGAAAGAGATAATGGCAGCATAGAGCGCGAGGGTGCATTGAATATCCAGGATGGTCGTCGCACCCGCATTCTCCAACGCGATGACGACATTGATACACAACGCCAAAAATTGAATGTCGACGACATGGATATGGATGAAGAAATGCAAACCCAACGCCGTCGCATGTGGCAGGGAGTTCAGCGTGGTATGGAAAACATTGGCGTTATGCGTAGTCGTGGCCTGGATCTCAACGAAAGAGAACAGTTGTCCGATCAGAGGCGTATGGATAATAAAGCGGATGAGAGACGTCGCACTGTCACTGATGATGTAGTTAATCGGCGTATGTTAGTGAACGATGACGATGATCAAATCGAGGATCGCACAGGAATGTGGCGTCGCCGGTCACCACGTAGCCTTTTAGACATGGACAACCAGGATCACAACATCGGGCAGCAGCGTGCTGGCGAACTGCTCCTACACAACATCCAACAACTGGTGGCGCGCATGAACATGGAACTCATTTCCCTTGGCCTGACTGACGTGATGCAAGAAAGCGTCGTTAGCCAACGTATAAACAATCCACATCTGATTGGCGCCGCTGGCGAACGTGAAGCTCTCCGTCTCAATGAAATGCACTTGGACACTCAACGAAATCGCATGCTTCTCAATCGTATCAACGAAATTGAACGCCGTCTACAATCAGTAATTGATCAAGAGGTGCGTCGCACGATTGAAACGGGAGGCACTCAGGGTGTCCGTCAGAGAGACCAGATCGACGTCGATCGAGTTATTGGGGAAGTGCTAATGGGCAAACGTGTGGAGGGTGTCAGCATGCTGAACATTCTTCGTGAGGTTATCCTCCAGTCCCAGGACATACAAAATGCGCAGTCTTTGGAGCAACTTGGAGTCAACCTCCGCGACCCTGTTCTGTGGCATTTACTCCGTCGCATTGTGCAGCTGGTAGATCTACAGCGTCAGCAACAGTTGGGAGGCTATGAACAAGAAGATCTCCAATTGAACGGCGTCACCATCAATGATGTTGTGGTCGACCGACTCCAAACCCATGTGGACAGCACCGATGCGGACCTCATCAATTTGCTCGACTCGCGCATGAGCCTCGGCTTTGTTCGCAATCAAATGCAGCGAATGCTGGTAGCACGGCAACAGCGACTCAATCACAAATCATTCACCATCAATGTGGACGTGAACTCCGATCGCAACCAACGTGTGGTTGTGCGCACTCTACTCGGTCCAAAAGTCGACGCCATGGGCCGTGAGGTACAACTCGACGAACAGCGCCAGAATTTCATGCTGCTCGATGCCACCATCGTGGACTTGCAGAGGGGACACAACCTCATCAAGCGCAAGTCTCGCGATATTGAATGGACCACAGGCGATGCCACTCCCCTCACTGAACTATATCAGCGAGTCATGTTGGCCATCGACGGTGATTTGGAAATGACGTTGAATCGGGTGCAGGGCCAGAATTGCCGCTTTCCTCACCGCCTGCTGCTACCGCGTGGACGCGTCGCCGGTCTGCCCATGCAGATGCTGGTAATCGTGAGCTCAATCCAGGACACCGATCGCATGGTGCAACTTCAGCAGCAGCAACTGCTGCTCGACAACACCAACTGCGGCATCGGAATGGGAAGCGTGCACCTGGATCGCAAGCCACTCGGATTCCCATTGGATCGCCAAATCGACGACGTTCAGCAGTTGTTGGCCCTACCGAATGTTCATCTGGCCAATGTGCAGATCTACCACGACGACAAAAATTAATTATTTAGCATTATTTGTGATTTGAATTCAAAAAAGAGATGAATTGTTAAGGTTTGTGAATTGTTACGAGTTGTGATTTTCAATAAAAGTTTATAAGTTTAGCAGCGCATAATCATAGAAATGCATTTCTTGCTTGGAAAGAATGGGACGATGTTCTAGAATAGACTTTTTATCGTATGTACGTTTCAGGCTACCGTAGCTTGCAGGCTACCGTAATAAAATAGACTGAGTTTTTGCTGATTGGTAGATTTATGCTTGTGCACAGTATTAACACATAAACCCGAAAATGAAAAATTTTGAGTTGTGTCACTTTTGTAGTGCGTGTGCGATATGTAGTCAATAACTAAATAACGAGCAAATTTTAATTCGACTTGCAATGCACCATATTTCGAATCTGTTGGTTTTCAGTGTGCACAGCCCTTGGTCCAGCCATAATCATTACATTACCGAAAAATGTTCATTTTTTAAGAATTTTCATGTGTTGAAAGCTGCAAGAGTTTTTAACTAAACACAGCGGAACTACACACACAACATAGTGAAACTAAACAGAGCAAACATTTAGGACAATGTTTGCAAAGCAAATGTTTTGAAACGTACGACCAAAAACAATATTTCAGAACCAGGTTCAAAAGCAATATTAACAATTTTAGTTTGTAATTAAACTTACGCTTCATTACAGGTTTTTGCTTTCCGAAAGCTTCAAAACATCGCATAATGAAAAACAATCTTTTCACCAGCCAACCAACCAATAGTCCATCAATTCTCAATCAGTGCCCACGCTATTAACATCCTTAAACTCGATTAAGTCGGCAAGTATTTGGTTGGGCGCTACAACAACTACATGCGGTCTGCACACGAAAAACAATATTCCGACGCCACAAAATACCCCACGATATTGTTCCAAATAATGGAAACCGCCTCAAACGATGCGCCAGCAGAGTGTCTCGGATGCTCTGCCCGCAAATAATGGCTTTTCGGGGAAATGCCATTATTGCCGTTGTCGTAATTGCTGTTGTTGTTGTTGTTGCTACCTGGTCATGTTAGACATTATACATATTGTGTCCTTTGAATATTTAGTATATATGTATATCCGTCTGTCTATGTACTTAAGCCGTCGGAGCTGTCAATTCGAAACTTAATTGGCCGTAAAAAATTCAAAATGAAAATGTAATCACACTTTTCCGTGCGTACCACTACATTCAACTCTGGCAGGGTTGCCACATTTGTGGTTTATTTATTTAAATTTTAGATAGACTGACACCTCAGAAAAGGAAGTGCATTGGATTTAACAACGCAGCAACACAATTTTTTGCGAATACAACAAAAACAACCTTTTTCGTCGGTTCTTACCTTAGGAGGAAATGACAAATATGTACTTAAGATTTCGCAATAAACGCACAAGACGTTTTGTTAGTAGGCTGTATTGGCAGTTATGCATATAAAAATGTGTAATTATGATTTGTAATTTTTTTATTCCCTATTTTGCAGTTAAATTGTACAGAGCGAACGAGAAAGAAACAATTTCGCGCAAGTGACAATCTGTCCTCTTCGACCCAGACACATTTTAGTATCATGGCACCCACTCACTCGTACTTTATAGGCATCTAAGCAATGTATCAGTGGAGAAGCCTAAGCTACCTTAGGTTACGTTATAACGAATGTTCATCCTGCGTCTCAACTCGTCCAACAGTTTTAATCAATCGGAACCATATTTTTCCACAGCGAACTAATGCAATCACTTTGAAAAGCATAGCAGATTTCACATCCGAACGAATTGAAGGTCATTTCGAAGGGCATAAATATTTTACACGATCCAAAAAAATCTTCAGGTTTATTTTGGGCATTTGGCAATCATGCCCTGCATCCGTTAACAGTATCCAGCGAAGACGGCAACCGTATGTGGTAGCGCAGACATTTTGCTGCAGGGCCTTATAAGTATGTATCTTCCGTGTGTACAAGAGTGTGTATGTACATATTTCCATTCTTGTCTTCTTTAAGCAGAAGCACAGTGAAGCAGTTGTCGTTGTACTCATAATAGAAATTGTGGGCGCCTGTGTGGGATCCACGTTGAATAGATAGTGTCTTGGAAAGCTAACTGGCACGATACACTCCTTTCCATTGGATGGTGTCATGCAGCCTTCGGTATATCTATACGAAGTACTTGTGTTTGCAACAAAAACGATTACAATATCGACAGCAGCATAAACATTATTTTCAAGAGTTTGGCAAGGTAATGAGTTTTTGTCTGGTGATGAAGAATATCGCATTTGCGAACGTCGCACTGTAAACTCTTAGTATTGTTGTTGCTGTTTAAATTGATGACAAAGCTACGGTAGCCTGACACGTACATACGATAAAAAGTCTATTCTAGAACATCGCCCTATTCTTTCCAAGCAAAAAATGAATGTTTATGATTTTGCGCTGCTAAACTTACATATAAACTTTTATTGAAAATCACAACTCGTAACAATTCACAACCTTAACAATTCATCTCTTTTTTGAATTCAAATCACAAATAATGCTAAATAATTAATTTTTGTCGTCGTGGTAGATCTGCACATTGGCCAGATGAACATTCGGTAGGGCCAACATCTGTTGAACGTCGTCGATTTGGCGATCCAATGGGAATCCGAGTGGCTTGCGATCCAGGTGTACGCTTCCCATTCCGATACCACAGTTGTTATTGTCGAGCAGCAGTTGTTCCTGCTGAAGCTTCACCAGATGATCGGTGTCCTGGATTGGGCTGACGATTACTAGCATCTGCATTGGCAGACCAGCGACGCGTCCACGCGGCAGCAGCAGGCGGTGAGGGAAGCGGCAATTCTGGCCCTGCACCCGATTCAACGTCATGTCCAAATCACCGTCGATGGCCAACATGACTCGCTGATATAGTTCAGTGAGGGGAGTGGCATCGGCTGTGGTCCATTCAATATCTTGAGACTTGCGCTTGATGACGTTGTGTCCCCTCTGCAAGTCCACGATGGTGACATCGAGCAGCATGAAATTCTGGCGCTGTTCGTCGAGTTGTACCTCACGGCCCATGGCGTCGACTTTTGGACCGAGTAGAGTGCGCACAACCACACGTTGGTTGCGATCGGAGTTCACGTCCACATTGATGGTGAATGATTTGTGATTGAGTCGCTGCTGCCGTGCTACCAGCATTCCTTGCATTTGATTGCGAACCAAGCCGAGGCTCATACGCGAGTCGAGCAAATTGATGAGGTCCGCATCGGTGCTGTCCACATGGGTTTGGAGTCGGTCGACCACAACATCATTGATGGTGACGCCATTCAATTGGAGATCTTCTTGTTTATAGCTGCCCAACTGTTGCTGACGCTGCAGATCCACCAGCTGCACAATGCGACGAAGTAAATGCCACAGAACAGGGTCGCGGAGGTTGACTCCAAGTTGCTCCAAAGACTGCGCATTTTGTATGTCCTGGGACTGGAGGATAACCTCACGAAGAATGTTCAGCATGCTGACACCCTCCACACGTTTGCCCATCAGCACTTCTCCAATAACTCGATCGACGTCGATCTGGTCTCTCTGACGGACACCCTGAGTGCCTCCCGTTCCAATCGTGCGACGCACCTCTTGATCGATTACTGATTGTAGACGGTGTTCAATTTCGTTGATACGATTGAGAAGCATGCGATTTCGTTGAGTGTCCAAGCGCATTTCATTGAGACGGAGAGCTTCACGTTCGCTAGCGACGCCAATTAGACGAGGGTTGTTTATGCGTTGGCTAACGACGCTTTCTTGCATCACGTCAGTCAGGCCAAGGGAAATGAGTTCCATGTTCATGCGCGCCACCAGTTGTTGGATGTTGTGTAGGAGCAGTTCGCCAGCACGCTGCTGCACGATGTTGTGATCCTGGTTGTCCATGTCTAAAAGGCTACGTGGTGACCGGCGACGCCACATTCCTGTGCGATCCTCGATTTGATCATCGTCATCGTTCACTAACATGCGCCGATTAACTACATCATCAGTGACAGTGCGACGTCTCTCATCCGCTTTGTTATCCATACGCCTCTGATTGGACAACTGTTCTCTTTCGTTGAGATCCAGGCCACGACTACGCATAACGCCAATGTTTTCCATACCACGCTGAACTCCCTGCCACATGCGACGGCGTTGGGTTTGCATTTCTTCATCCATATCCATGTCGTCGTCGTTCAATTTTCGGCGTTGTGTATCAATGTCGTCATCGCGTTGGAGAATTCGGGTGCGACGACCATCCTGGATATTCAATGCACCCTCGCGCTCTATGCTGCCATTATCTCTTTCAATATTACGATGACGATTGCTTTCGATTACTTGGTCTTGAATCCAACGATGTCCTTGCGTGTCCTGTTGTTGGCGATGACGACGGCCGATGCGCAATAGGCGTTGTTCATCAATGGATACAGTTGGGAGGTCGTTGCCCTGACGTGTTTGTTGTTGCTTCTGGCCGCGTTCCATCATTTCGTTACTACGAAGGAAGCTTGTATCCCAACGACCTTCGTCGTTGATGTTTTGTTGTCTTTGCCAAGTACCTCGAATAGTTTGAGCGTTGCTCATTCGATTTCGCAAATTCTTTTGGGCGATGGTATCCGTGCGTCCGTCCATTTCACGCCGACCAATGGTGTCATCGCCGACAAGCAGCAGTCCCATTTCTTGCTCAACCACACGACGTCCATCATGAACTCTGCCACCGTGAATGATGTTCAGGAATTGGTTGCGTGTGTCATCCATATGGATATCCTGGTCGTCACTTACGGAGTTGAGACGCCTACGGTTTATACGCAGTAGACGTGCATCGTCGATGGTGGTGGTAGGAAGTTGGTTGACTTTACCAATGCGCCCACTGCCCAAACCGATATTGTGTTCGTTATTAGTTGAGTCGATGTTCATCATGCGATGTAGACCTCTTTGTTCTTGTTTATTGTCGATTCTACCTCTTGTTATTTGCTTTTGTTCCTTCTGACGTTTTAGCTGTTCGTCAATATTTTCGTTGCGGCTCAATACGTGGCGTCCGTCCATGATGTTATCATTCTGAAGGATGTGTTTCGAACGCGTGTCATCATTGTCGATCGTACGACGGCGTCCAATATGAATCATGCGGTCGTTGCCAGTGTCGACGTCCAACGCTCCTACTGTTCGCTGTCCCTTGTTTATATTCGTATCCATTCCTTCCCTCTCTAACTTTGAACCAACAGTACGCTCCAATTCAACACGCCCCAACTGTTGATCGCCAACTCCTACTGTTCGCTGTCCCTCGTTTATATTCGTATCCATTCCTTCCTTCTCTAACTTCACACCAACATTACGTTCCAATTCAACACGTCCCAACCGTTGATCGCCAACAAGCATACGTCTTCCATCAACCTGCGTCCACTGTTCGGTTTCGGTCTTCAGACACAAGTCGTTAATAAGTTCATGTAAGAATGACTTCAGGCCCACATCTTCAGTTAGAATCGACATAGGGCCATCACCCATTAGGCGCTGTTCCACAGGCAACACAATGCGACCATCGGAACGAATGGACGTGCGAGTCACCGGTTCGCCGGCCAATTTACGAGCTTTCATCTCCACATGCATCTGACGCCATGGCAGCCACAGTTTAGTTCTGTCCAGGAGGCTCAAGTGACCACCTTGGATATCCTCAGTTCGAACAATGTTTTTCATCATCCTTTGACGGCTGTTCTCGTCGATCATGTCAAGTATTCCCGGGCGTTGAGACGCAGTACCTGCGTTGGTGTTGATGAGCGAGTTCATGTCAATGCTTTGGGCTCTCTTGATCACATCCTCGTTCTGGTACAGTTCGGGAAGAATTTCATAGAGTGCGGGCACAACAAGACGCTGTGTGTCGTCGCGATCCCGTATCGCCAGCAACAAGGAATTTACCAGCAGGACGCCGTTGACGTGCATGCGGGCGTGGCAGATATTACGCTGGAAGGTGTCCCAGTTGCGGGAGCGCACCAGTAGACGGTAGAGGCCGATCATCTGGCGCAGATGCTCCTCGTTGGCAATGGTGAACACTTCGTGACGGCCCAACAAGCTTTGATTGCGGTCCAGCTCAATGACGTGCAACATCTCGTCGTCGATGCCCTGAAATGTGGGGTGAAGCGTTGATCAGCTGCAATAAGGTTGACTTGAGGAGCGAGTGTGATAGTTACCTGCGTATACTGCTGCTGGTCCACAACAAGATTGTGTGCCAACGCCAGTAGCTGCTCATTCACAAGTGGCTCTTGGACGTGCTGTAGTACGTCGAGTATGAACTTTTGCTGCAGCAACTCCTGTCGCGTTAACTGCGACAGCTGTTGGCTGCCTGAAATGTTCCAAGCAAATGTGATTCAGTTGTGAGCTACAGAATGTGAATGTCGTATGAGAGTACTTACCGATTCCTTCATTGAGGATGCTGTCCTGACGCCTCTGTATGTCCAGCACTCCGGCGGACACAATGCCGGCAGTGCAGACCAGCAATATCACAAACTTGTGCATGATGAATACTTTGCGGTGGAGCTGTTCGTTGCGTGCCTGACTGTGGCACAAAGGGGAACTGCGAATTCTGTGTCCAACTTGGCGACCTTTTATAGCTCGTTTTGCTATCGCCTGTCGTTACATGGCGTCGTTATCTCAGAAACTCATTGCTGGCTTTGACCAAAACCATTGGCGTGTGTGTTCACTCTAGAACCTTTGCAAATATTTGCAACATGATTGTTGTATTATGCAAGTTCCATCAACCTCCCAGTGATTTTTGTGCCTAGGTAAACACCGTTTATCAGTGCTTTGGAGTGTTGGCTCAACAACAACCACCATGTTCGATCTATAATCGGACAATTAATTTAATGAACATGCGGAATCGCGTTATCTGCCGGTCAGAGATCAAACACTTTCAGTAAAAGATTTACATTCGAGCAAAAATATTTGCATCAGTCGGTTTATTGACATTCCCGAATTTAGATATATCATCATCAGACACACATACATACATATCTATATATGGGCGATAATTTTGATTCGTGTGCGAGGAATTTAGAAATAATATTAGTTGTCTTAACAGTTCGTTTTTCAGTAAACGAGCACAAAAATATGAATAAACAGCACTAAACTTATTGGAAAGCTGCTTTTATCAGACGGAAAGGATCCTACGGACGTACTGTTGACATGAGCTAAGATCCAACTGCGGTAGTGCCAAACGTCGGTGAATTCGTCCTCCAGAGTAATCGTGACGCTTAGTAAAACACTGTAGGATGTAATGCCCGTAGCAGTGTCGTTGCAGAAAATCGGACCGCCCGAGTCCGAGCTGCCAACCCCCTTGTCGATGTCCTGCGTGCAAATCACGTGCTCCATGTTGCCTCTGTGGTACACACAGCGCGCCAATTTCACCTTCGCGTAGAGCGCATCATTCACCAGCGGTCCGTACTGTTCGCCGGGCACGGGGTAGGTGAGTATTCAAGCATGAAAAGGCGTTCGACAGTGAACAGCCGGCTGGATGTGGCGACAACTTACATTGAAAATCCGCCCCCAGCCGATGACTACACATTCACTTCCGAATGGCGGAGGTTGCGTCGCCATGGGCGCGACCGCGGCAGTAATGTTGTCCACTTTGATGTCGGTTTTCAGATGCAGAAGTGCTATGTCGTCAGCATAGTCGGTGCGTGTAAAGTTCTCATGCACCACCACCTTCGAGACTTGCAGAATCTGCGTGCTGCTTGCTCGACGAAGGCGCTGCGGTGTGCTGGCGACCACAGCCACCTCCGACGGTTCAAGCACCGACTTTCTGCGGCAGGAACGCGTACTTGTAGTGTAAATGTGGGCAGAGAATCGTGTGGCTGCAACTTACGAGTGCACGAAGCAGTGGGCCGCTGTCAGTATGACCCTGGTCGATATTATGACGCCGGAGCAGAAGTGGCTGTCCCCGAAATAGCTCGACAGCTTCGATCTCCTAACAGACACGAGATATTTGGTCAAGTTGGGATGCATGGGGCGGTATCCGCCGCGAATGAGAAACGTCGCATTTCTGGAATGAAAAGCCGCCTCGCTCCCTTCCTCAGCGACCGTCGAAACGTCGAGTCCCAAGAATACACAAATTATTAAAATAAAATTGAAAAATAATGAAGCCATATTTACGAGAATAAAAGTTGTAGATGTCACTTATAGCTTTTTGTTTATATTTTGATTGATTTTTGATTTTTATTTTAACAGAATCAATCACTACAAAAGAAACTCGGCCAAAAGTAAAAATCGCTAAGATTTGTCTTATGTGCGACGAATTTATTTTTAATATAATTTTTGTGCTCAGATGAAAAAAAAAGCGTTACATTCTTTAAGATAAAAGCGATCGATCAAAAACTTTTTATTCTTCAGTAAAAAACAAAACTTGGATTAGATTAGATTAGATTAGATTAGATTAGATTAGATTAGATTCGATTATATTAGATTACATTACATTAGATTACATTACATTACATTACATTACATTACATTAGATTAGATTAGATTAGATTAGATTAGATTAGATTAAATTACATTAGATTAGATTAGATTAGATTAGATTAGATTAGATTAGATTAGATTAGATTAGATTAGATTAGATTAGATTACATTAGATTAGATTAGATTAGATTAGATAAGATTAGATTAGATTAGATTAGATTAGATTGGATTAGATTAGATTAGATTAGATTAGATTAGATTAGATTAAATAAGATTCGATTAGATTAGTTTAGTTAGATCAGTTATTTTGTGCTTTTTTTCGGTCAAATATATCAAGCAATTTGAATTTTTTCGAAGGCCGTTTGACCGACTAAAAACTTTTGATACCATTTTTTTCGTCCCAGCAGACCGCACATTCTGAACTTAAGACTTGTGGCACAAAATAACTTTTATTTGTGCCGGGAACTTTGCTTCTCCTATGTATATTTGTCTGATAAAGAATTTGGTCGACTTTTGCGTCATATACAGTCTTCCTAAACCGTTGTACCAGCTGCGATTCAGTGGTTAGTAAGTTGGATTCTTAATGTACAAGTCGTTGATTCGAATCCAAAACCGAGCAAAGGGTGTTGCTAGATTAGGAGATTTCTTCTCAGATTTGGAATAATTTAGGCTTTTTAGGTCGAATTTAATGGAAAATAGAGAGAATAGAGGATTTTTGGGAAATTTTTGAAAACCGTAGTGACAACAATTGAATCGAAATCGGAAATTATGAAACTGCTTGTAAATGGAGAAGTTGGAGAATGGAATTGAGAAATATTTAAAAGCTAAATAGTTAACTTCATCAAAGTGTCTGCTTACAATGACAATAATTCTGTGGTCCAAAGCAATGACCGCTTAAGTCGACTTAAGAAGAAATTGAGTTATGGATGCCACTTTTATCAAATATGCGCCTAAAACTTTCAAACGAGATTGCTCGAAACAGCAATTTTCAATCTAGGCGGTTATTGCTTTTGACCACTTAATTATATAAAAGGTTTGAAGAAAATTTTTTAGATTTAAGAATTTGTAATTTCAGGTATCTGGCAACACTGTGGCCAACAACATTTTAAAAACACTGTTCTTCCTCTTCCCTGATTATCACAACCATTCGAATTAATCACATGGTCGGACATTACAACCCAACTTTACGTTGTGTTCCATCAAATAATATAAAAAGGCATCAATACTTACTTTATACTCATTGATTCAATCAAACGATTTATAAACTCATTTTACTAACATTCCCCTCCAAATGAATACAAAACAATTTGCAAATTATCTATATTCCAAAAAAATTTTATTGATTCTGATTAAATGTTTAACATAAAAAGTAAATTTTAAAAAGTCAACTTTTGTTCGTCAATGCATAAAGTGTCCTGTGCTGGCTGCTCTCTTTAGTATTTACGACGCTCCTCGTGCTGAATCTGGATGTTCTGCAACAGTATGTTCGGCACGTACATTTGACGCTCATCAGCGATTTGCCTGTCCAACGGGAAGCCCAAAGGCAGATAATCCAGGTTCACACTAGCAACGCCCAGGCCGTAAATGCTCCTTGCATTCACTGGCAACTGCTGCAGCTCGCGATCTTCCTGCCCAATCGGAGTGGCAACAATCAACAGCTGCACCGGTAAACCGCCTTCGACAGCAGCGCCGCGTGGTAGCAGCAAACGTTGCGGAAGTTGGTAGGCGGAGCTGCTTGTTGGTTCCGACGCCTGCCCGGTCACAACGGCGCGATAGATTTGGCTCAGGGTCGACACATCGGGAGCGGCAGTGGTGATGTCGCGGGAATTGCGCAGAATAATGTTCTGACCCGCCTTCATGTTCTGCACAAATGCGTCGAGCAATACGTAGTTCTGGCGATTCTGTGCCAGCGACATCTGCTGGCCGTTTTCGTCGATTTGGGGACCAATCAGTGTTCGCACCACAACGGGCTGATCGATTTGCGACTTAATACTGTACGCAATGGTGAAGGGCTCGTGATTCAAGCGTTCCTGGCGTGCCACCACCTTTTGGCCCAAGCTCTGCAAATTGTTAATGCGCGACTGCAGCAGCTGCTGATCGTTCAGATTGATGAGGTCCGCATCGACATACTCGCTGTAGGTGACAAAGCGATCCTCAACGACTTCGGCACGCTCAACCTGGACGCCGGCTGCCAGCAGCTGTTGCTGCTTGTAGGGCTGCACCTCTTGGCGGTAGTCGTCGATCAGTTGCACCAGCTGAATAATCACTTCCTGCGTCAGCGGATCACGCAAGTTGCCGCCCAACATGGACAATGGTATGATTGCGCCTTCTTGGCCCACCAAGTCGACTGTGAGGCGTTGAATATCTGACTGCAGTGCTTGGAAATTGCGCTGGCCAATCTGTTGCTGACCGATGCGTCCATTCAGAATGTCGGCAATGACATTCAGAACTACGTCGCTGTTGCGCGGAATTCGATTTACTTCCAGGACGTACTCGATGACTGTTTGGAGCTGCTGCAGCACATTCTGAACCAGCTGCTGTTGTTTGGGTTGCAGTGCTTGCTGTTGTTGTTGTTGCAACTTTTGCTGCTGCTGCTGTCCCTGTGCTTGGTATTTTTGTTGCTGCTGACCTCGTCGTTGTTGCCTGTATTGCTGTCGCTGCTGCTGCTGCTGTTGACCGTATTGTTGTTGTTGCACCTGCTGTTGTTGCCGCTGTCCTTCGTAACTTAAAGCAATGCGTTCGAATTTAATACGCGCCACCAACTGCTGCAAACTCTGCAAGAGTATTTCACCGCGGCGTTCGCTCTTCAGTTCCTGGATGGCGAAAATGTTGCTGGCATACGATTTGCTTCCGCTTTGACCACCAGCACGTTCGCTCTGTTCGCGGATGTTGATTATGTTGATGTTGTCGGCACCGCGTTGACGCTGTTGGTCCGGCTGGTAAATGGAGTCTGTAACTCTGCCTTGCTCATACAAAGGCGAATAATCCTCCTGCTGACGTTTTTGACCGATTCCACGGTATCCGCCAATCTCTTCATTCAGTCTCCGTTCATTGCTGGCATATTCGCTGTCGCCGAGTCTACGACGACTCACGCGCAACTGGCGATTGACATTCACATCGACGGTTGGATATTGGTTCGCACCTTGATTCTGACTTTGGACTTCAGCTTGATCTCGCTGGCCGCCTTGCTGACTATATCCCCTAATTCTTTGTTGAATGCGGCCGATACCCTGACCCTGAGAACTGTTGTCTTCATAGATTTGCTCAATTCCTTCAACGTTGCGGTCTTGTGCTCCAAACAGACTGCTTTGGCGTTCCTGTTGTGAACGTCCTCCTTGTACTTCCTCGCTCGAGTAATAATCTCCCTCGCGCTGTCTCCTACCCTGCACATCATAAGTGCTACCAATCTGTGCGTACACTCCCCCAACCCTTCCTTGACTGCCTCTACCAACAACGTAAGTATCGTCCGAATCTTCGTAAATCGAGCTGCGTCGTCCCAGTGAGTCACGCTGTGTCTGCATTCCCTGTCGCCGGCCTGCGCTTCCTATTCCTTTGGCACTCTGTCCACGTTGTTCATCTTCGGCCACTGTTTGCATCAGCTGATCGGTTATGATGTTATTCCACAGAACATTCAAGCCGACATCGTTGGTAAGTTTGGCTTCTTCGGCAACGGGCAGCACTATTACCGCCTCTGGTTCGCTAATCACATTTCTGCCGTCCGCTACCACAGAGCCACCCACACGTCCACCAAAAGCAGCGTTGATCCCACGCATGCGATACTCCTGAAACGGACGGAACAAGCCAAGTTTTCCCATGAACACAGCTGGTCCTTGTCCGCTCGGTCCCCTGCGCTGCAAGCGCAAAATATCGAAGAAGCTGGGCCTTACGTTGGGCGTCTGCGACACCAAACTGTTCCAGTCGGCATTTTGCGCCGATATCAACACATCATTGTCGTAGTACAACTGCGGCAGAATCTCGTATTTGGCGGGTATGACCAGATCCTGCGTGTCGGCGCGATCGCGCACAGCCAGTGACAGTGCGTTGACGAACATGACCGGATTTACGTATAGGCGCGCAAAGCAGACGTTGCGCTGGAAAGTGGGAAAGTCGCGAGCGAGCACCAGGAATCGCTGCAGTCCGATCAGCTGACGCACCTGCTCAATGTCCACACCATTGTAGACGTCATTGCGGCCCAAAATCTCTTGATTGCGTGCCTGATCCAGAAACTCCAGCAGCGCCTCGTCGTTCGGCTGAAGAGTTAAGATGAAAGTTTCTATAGTTTTCCATTATGATTTAGTTGACCGTCGTGCTGGTGTTACCTGAGTGTACATGGCGGGATTGTCTATGAGGATTTTGCCCATTTCGATGAGTTGACTGTTGACCAGAGGCCTCTGCACCTGCAACAACACATCGAGTAGAAAACGCTGTCGCTGATAAACGTTTGCGCCAGCGGCAGAGCCATAGCCTGGAAAAATTAGATATGCGACATCAGTATTGACGATTCAAATGTTGGTCCTTAGCTCAATTCCAATCGAATTTAGGTTGAACTTCTTGTATGCAAATTACCATTCAAATCGATCGAATATTCAAATGGACTTTTCAGGTTGCAAGGAAAAGTCTCCCTTTGTTCGAGGGTTATTTTCTAGTGCAGAAATTTTGAAAATAAATATTCGCCATCCATTACTCACCCAATTGTGCATCCGATCCATAACGCACACTGTCCAAAAACTGCAGCTTACGCTCCAGACCCAAACGCCCCGCTGCTGTCCAGCAAACCAGACAACCGAACAAGATTACAAACTTATACATTGTGGTGTAGACACTTCCCTTTCGAGCTCCGCCGTCGAATGCTGAGTTTGTTCTGAGTAATTCCTTCAAAAATCCAGCTTATATACTCAGATCGTAGCCACTGCACTCGGCATTATCACTTGCGCGAAATTTACATCATTGCAACAACAACAATAAAGAAATGGCAAAATGCATCAAATCGAGCGGACTCTCTTTTGGCTGCCCTGCATGATAGAAATGCTTCAATGCCTGACCTTTTCGGCTCATGTCTGATAGGCTTTATCGTCTACAAAAAAAATCGTTACCTTCCAATTCGCCGGCATTATCACCCGCAGACACATTTGCCTGGAGTTGTCAAGCACGTGCAAGTTCAATGCGATCGTCGGCCTCCGTACGAGTGCATTTGTCACACCGGAATCGCGAGTTATTTTTATCCCGACAATTTGCACTTTGTGGCCCCTGCTTTTTAAAAGTATACATTTTTTTACTATATAGTATTGTACAATTTGGCCTACATTATATTGATTACATATATATATTGTTTTGTTGTCTTGTTTTGTGTTTATATTTAATACTTTTCAGTTGCAATTTTTGTTAGAATCCCTACGAACAATTTCTCGATATAAATATTTAGCGACAAATTCTCGAAATCATCTCGATAATGCTTGCATTTTTTAACTTGAAGATTTTGAGTACCAGAAAAATTACGCTGTCGAAGTGATATCGAAATTTTCAAAATTTTCGACATCGTTACGATATCTCGGATAAGATAATTTCAATATCACGACGATATCGAGATTTTCGAAAATCTCGACATAGTTACGATAGTGTAATTTTTCTCGTTCTCGATATCATTTTAGACACTTTAGCAATACTCGAAAACGAGAAAAATTCTCGCTTTGGCGACACCGTTTCTGTATCTTTTGGTTTGCTGGGAATAATAAAAAGATATATAAATTTATATGCCTTATACGCATTATATGCCTTATTCGATTCGAAATATGAAAACACTCGAAATGGAGATGAAGAGGCCATACGCTTAGAAAACTCCACCCGAAATAGTTTCATGATGGACCTCAATTGGAACCCTCAAAGGGAATTCGCGGACGACTGGAAAACTCTTGAAAGTGAAGAAAACACTTGCCAGCATCACGTGGCACATGTTGAAAAGAACGGCTACAAATCCAGTCCAATGAAAATCTGGATTTCGAGTGCTTTCTGGAATAACGTGGGAGTTGAAAAGGCTCATAGTTTTAGCAAAAAGAGTTGAAGCTGCTCATATTAACGAATCTGAACATTTCTGTGGACTTTTCTCCAAAACGATTGGAATTGTGCCGAAGAAGCAACAATCAGTCAAGGATCAATCCGTGAAGAGTCTTACATGACTAATTTAATCAACGTCTTTCTAGGATATTTTAACCCTAACACACCCTTTTAGGTCAAACTAAGAATTCTAATGAATATTTATCTGAAGACTTTATGTTCAACAAAAGTTAAATATGGATCTAGTTTAAGTAGGAAATGTAGGTTCTGTACGGAGCTTAAGGAAACCTCTCTCCTGACTAGATCCCTCCGATAAACTTTCCTCTTTCCTTTATAAATCTATGGCAGACATTAGTTGGACAGAGGTTCTATAAATGAGGTAATATGAACTATCAACAGATCACAAGAGTCGCAACCTTTTATAAATCTAATATATTCTATATTTCCTTAAGAAAGCATACTTCAAGAATCTCGTTGACATCTCGAACGTAGACATTAGTAGCTAACTATGTATAATTATAGCTTTTGGATGGTTTAGAATTTCAAGTAGGATTAGGTCCTGAGGCATTACAATTGGCAAAACTGGCGTATGTGTGCTTTCACATTTTGTCACGTTCCTGGAAAGTGACACAAAAATCATATCTAAAACTTAAAATCTCTTTTGCACCTATTCCACTGTCGGTTTCAGTTTTCTTTTATGTGAAAGGCGAAAGCGACCGAATTAGACCAGCTGATTTTATTTTTTTCTTATTTAAATAAGGTCTGCATTGTCAAAATGTTTACTATGCAGTTGCTTACAATTTGAAAATTCGCAATTTATTTCAAAATAAACAAAGTTCATTAATGAACTTGAAAACAATATACAGTCGTGTCTGGATATAGTGAACTAATTATTGCAGGGCCTGTTCACAGTATTGAGGTTGTTCACTATATCAAGGTTAACATTTTTGTTCAAAACCTCGGTTTATTTTCTCAATATAGACTTTTTGTTTTTTGCTTGAAATTGCTTTCAAAATTTTGTTCAATATTTAGAGGCTCCATGTCAAAATTTGAGTGTTCACTATATCGAGGTGTTCACTATATAGGGTGTTCACTATACCCAGACACGACTATATGTAACTGTGGCTTAAAAACAAAACAAGGGCTTTTGTCAATAAAAAACAAAGTCAAATTGGAATTGATACAAATATTTTTAATGTGCAAAATACATTCTAATTTTGTTGTTGTTGTGTTGGATACAAACAAATCAGAATCTCACAATTTTCAGCACTTATATATGACATCAGCTTAGATTTTGCCAACGGATGCTACATGACTCTCAATAGGCAACTGTGGAGCAACGACTACTCTAAAACCGACGAAACTGACTTCCAACAAGACCCTTTTTCGAGAAACTTCAAGATTACAGACCAAGTTGTTTCTTCAGTGTGTCACCCGTGACAATGCCACCCTGCCACCTAACACTCAATCAGCAACCCTTTTTCGCCGGCGTACCCACGCCGCCGACATTTTTGTAAAACAACGCAGAACATAACGAGACAGCGGCGCGTGCGTGCGGACGTTTTTAAAAATAAAATACATGTTTGTGAAAATTAGTCAATAAAAAAGGCGTTTTATGACAAGTGATTATACTCAATCGAAAATGATAGTCGAAGGTGGTCGAAAATCGTTGAAATGCTTTACTCTGAAAGAAGTTTGTATCAAGGTAGCAGAAAATACTTCGCGTCATCAGCTTCAGTTGAGTTGCTAATGTTAAAGCAAATCGACTAGTTTACTTGGAGTTTGAACAATTTCAAATTAATTTCAAATCTCAGCTGCATTGCCCCGTTACATTCGTTTGCTTGTAATTGCACAGCGCCATTTCGCATTTGACTCGATTACGACAGCCATCATTTTCAATTACAGCTGCAACGCAATAATCTTTCCACTGTAATGCCACCTTCCAATCTAATTTGCGCACAGTTAATTCAACAACGGTCGACCATGCGCCAGCGTCAGCGTCAGCGCCAATGTGCGACAGCAGCAGAATGAAAAAGATCCAATGGCCACCGGCGATTTTATTGTGTTATGCATGCAACAATGAATTGTTGTTTCTCGTGGTAAAAAGCTGACCGGAGCGGAACAACAGCGGCCGCCGCAACCACAATAAATCCGTTACAATAGTTGGCAGCGACCGAGAGAAGCCGTAAAAAAGACGACTGGTGCGGTGCTCAGCGCGCGATGCGCACCAACGAGAGGCCTTGAGGTCATAAAATGGCGCACACTGCTACAAACGCCGCCCACCAGCTGGCACAGCGCAAAGCAAACGCAGCGGCGGCGGCAATATTGGAAACGCTGCGAAAAAAAAATAAAACAATGCGAACGGCAGTTGGAAGCGTTTGGAAGAAAAGGTGGCAACGCAAATCGACAAATCTCCAAAGGCGTCGTTAAAATCAACGGAGCACATTTAATTGAAATGCAATTGAGTCGGCAATGCCGCAGGAATGGAATTGCGAGAGTCACATTGCTGAGAAGTATGCCGACGAATGTCGCTAATATGTAAATACTACAAAACTACAAACTATAACGAAAATCTAATAAATTCAAATAATTCCATGTCATCAATTATTACTTACCATATGCGACTGCTTAGTGCCTAAAGTAAATGATTGTTGAAAATTTGCTGGTTGAAGTATTCAATTTATTGAATTGAGTTTTTTTAGGTGAGTTTTTGAGTTTTTTTAGGTGTCCATGGTTAGGTTAAGTTAGATGAGGTGATGTAAGGCAAGGGAGGATGTGTGCAGCGGAGGTCCAAAAGATCCACTGTGAATCCCCTCTTGTTATACTCGTTCCGTGACGTAGTGATGAAGGCGAGTAGATCCAAAATTTCGTAGCGCCATCAAGGTCCAATAGAAATCTTGATCCCAGCGGCAGGAGTCATTACTGTAGTAATTGTCCATACCTCGTGTTATTTTGAAGTTTTTAACCGCACTATTTGAATATTTTTGAACTGTTTGAAAAGCTCGGACCTACAGTTTTTGGCGAAATGATCACGAATTACGAGTGCAGTATGGAATGGTGCATTATCGTGGTGTAAAAACCAAGAATTGTCTTCCACAATTGCGGCCTTTTTAGGCGGATAGCGTTAAGTAAGCTGACTGACGAAACAAACATAGGAAACAATACGAGAGCGCACGTCAAGCTCAGCTAGCTACTCAGTTAACTAGAAAGTCAGTCAGGTAGTCAGCTAAATTTCTCAAACAGTGAACAGTTTTTGAGCTCAAGCATTGTATGTGTTAAGAAAATGTGCGCAAATAAAAAAGAAAAACTGATAATTGCCGTCCATGATGGAGTCCCTATTTGGGATGCCAAAAATAAGGACCCTCTGAATAGGTTCTTGATGGACAAATACTGGAAGGAAGTTGGGGAAATCGCAAGCACAGGACAGAACCGGCTGGCGCGCTCTTTTGGATTCGGCCAAGACCGATAAACGGTTGTAGCGTCAGCTAAACAAACAAACAAGCTCTTTTATTTCTTTATATAAATGATGGAACTCGTCATAACTTAATCAGTAGTATTTAGTGGATGTACTGAATATTGTCTTCTTCCAATGTTTGCCAATAGCCACCAACTAGTATTACCAAGTAGTCGCTTTCAGAACTATCTTGATTCATTTTTAAAGTTTTATATAGCTTGATGCTTTTACAAAATTTCTTGACAAACAAATAATAACGTACTCCGTTATGTGCACCTGACCTCGAGCAGAACCTGATAGTCAGCTTACTGGTCAGCTTATTAGTCAGCTTGTTAGTCACCTTGACCTGCTCACCATGTTTCTACCCTATGAAAGGCCCAAAAAATCTGTGCAAAAGCGGCTCAAAGTTGAAACTTTTTTCTGTTTTTTCGTCTATTGAGCAAAAAATATTTTAAAAATTGTAAAAATACCGTCGATACACAGAAGTTGCTAAAACTTTCAATATGGATTGAGAAATGATGTGACCATTTTTGCTTTTAATGTTTTCTCAAATTTGTAAAGCAAATTTCACTCTTAATTTAAAATATTTTTCTAAATTAAAAATCTGAAAGTTGGCAAAACTTTGAGGACAATATCTAAAAAGTATGTGAGAATTTGTTCCTGGATTTTTTTTTATTTTAAGAAGCATTCTTTTTTTGTCGGATAATGCAATAATCAGTTCAGTTGCAGCGTGCGCTATATCTCTTAAGCTCCTCTGTGCATTTGAAAACTCTGAATTAGTTTCCTCTGCATGAAGCTATTTTTATGAAGGCATTTTTAAAAGAATAAAAGTAGTAATTCGTATAGTTAGTAAAAGGTTTTGTGAAAGATTGAACTCACCTACGATTGGAAACGTATCTTTATTCTAAAGTCCCATATTACTATAGTACAATAGTAAAGTACTCCAATATGGAAGTACGCCAATAATGCATAGCGAAATAAACCAAGTGAGCCAAGTAGAGACAGCACTCTTATTTTCACAACCTTTATTGTCAAATTATTATTGTTTTTTAACGTCGTTTCTACCATTTCTACCAAACTACTTGAAATAATTGTACCTGAAGAAAGCTTCAAAAATTTATGTTATGTATACATGAAGATATTACTTTATGTACTCGTGTAACTTCCAGCACAGAGTACCATAACACAAAAAAGTCACCTTTTATATGTTGTTATATACTTTTCTCACTATGATTTTTTCAAGTATACAGCGCAAATGTTCAGAATTTGAATTCAAATTTGTCACTACTTGGATCACTTGGGTTATTTTACTATGGTCTTCTTCTATTTTGGAAAACTCGTTGGCCAATGAAATAATCGTTCCGTCGTCGTCGTTTTTATTTTGAAATTCAAATTCGTACACCTTAAGAAAATTAATGTTTAACATTTGGCTTCATATTTTTGCTAGGAACGCCTCATTCGGTTGTCGCCACACGTAAGGTTTGCCGTCACATCCAAATATGTTAAACTTACTTCCAGTCAGTAAACATAACTCGCTTCCAGAACAAAAAACCCTTCAAAAGATGCGTTTTGGAAAATTCCAGACGTATCCTTTTGTTTCGCTTGCTTATTAGTGGTTTCACTCGAACTCTTCTACCGTTCAAATTAGCCCGGTGGAGCACGTTTCTGATTGTCTGAGAGCACGCCTCCTGTTTTCCTAGTTCACTTTCAGCGATTGCAGCTAATTTTGGCGCACTTAAGAACGGATTTGTTATACTTTTTCGTACCAGGTATCGCTCATCGGCCGATGTAAAAATTTTATTATGTGCCGATTTTTGTTTACTTTGCACACTTTTATAGCTTTTAAATCGTTTAAAAATGTACTGGACGGAGGAGTGACTTCTATTTACTATTTTAGCAATTTTCCGCAAGGACTTTCCATATTTAGAGTGCTTTATAATCAGTATCAGCGCAGTATTTCTAGCAAAGAAGACTGAAAACTAGTTTTGCTTGAAGAATAGGAAAAAAAATTGAGCCAAACTATCCTGAAAAGCTGAAGAAAAGTATGCCAAATAGACTTGAAATAATAATCAAGAATGCATACTAAGTATTAATTAGTAAGTTTAATTAAACACGAACCGAAAAATTTAAATGTACGAGTTTGGCTTTGACACTGAATACGTTCCTGTTTTTGTTTTTCCTTAAATAATGTTATTAAAAATTAAGTTATTACAGTTATATTTTTTGTTCCTGAAAGCAAATAAAATGTACTATCTAAAACATAATTCAAACTCTCCATAAGTTATTTAAAAGAAAAAATGGCAGGCAAAGAAGTAATTTCTTTAACCCTTCGCTGCATGATTTAATTTCCGTGAAGAAAAAACATTTTTGTTATATAATTCTTATTGCTTGTTAAGTTCTGATGGTAAAAATGAAATTTTGTTGAATTCCTGTATCTATGAAAGAAGTTCTGCGGACATTTTCCGTATTCTGGTTAGAACGCTACCGCCGAAATGAAAGTCGGGTTAATCTATTTGTTAGTGTTGGCTACTACGGGGAGTCGATCTGAGGTCAGGCGTCACTGTATACTCGTAATTCAATGCACTAAACAACTGAGCGACGGCGATCGCCAAGTAACCATCGCCATCAATAACCAAAATTATTTCACCGAATCGAAACACTTGCTGCTTTTTCGATTCTGTTGAACATACTTTCAATATTATTCGCAAAATTCCGTTAGTAATCAAATGTTTTAACATAAAAGACACAACTGAAGAATAAATAACTGTAAAAGGGTGAATAGAATAGTCTACAGATCAATGAAAAGTTAACATTGCATATATGCAATGCCATGCAGCGAAGGGTTAAGGTGTACGAGTTTGGCTTTGACCGTTTTGAACATTTTTGTTCTGTGTAAAATTAGAATTTTTTCAAAGTATTTGCATAATTTAATTACTATTCGGTTATTTTGGTATCAGAACAGATTTTTTTTACCATATATTACGATAATTGGCTACATATAGAGCTAACAATTCTTGAAGGTGGAATGTGGACTCATGACATCAGCACGAGGATGTCTTTCGTTCATGATGCAATTACCTTCCGTATATTTAATTAGGCCTATCTATTTCTATTTGAAACATCCATTGACATAAAACGACGTGGAAATGTGAAAACATACATAATCGACGCCCAACACTTTCGGTTCAGTTGAAAAATTATGCCAGTATAACAATATTGTATTTATTTGTAATATACATTTGTGTCATTTAAAGTCCTTTGTTCAAAAATAGTTTTACAAACAAAACCAAAATTCTAAAATAACAAACCTCGTCACTGTAAACCGAAATCGAATAAAAAATATTGAACCCTGTGTAAAACACCCGACGATTGCATTGCAGGCAAATTCATCAAATTCGTCCGAGGCCAACTACGCCAACGTTGCACGCTTCGCGACAAAGTCACGTGCACCTGAGCGTTCCTTGTTCGTAAACCGTGCATAACTGCAAGTATATAAAAAACAATGCAAACAATTCAGCCAACCATGCAACAGTTGTTGGTAGAGAGCAACTTACGTCTTTTGGTACTTTGCAACATCGGCGGCAGTTAACGATGGGCGCGTGGTGTTGAAGGCCTCAATCAGATGTGCCTGTCGCACCACAATCTTGGCTGGCAGTTTCTGTAAGATTTGCAAGAATCATGGCAATGACATTAAGGCGGAGCGCGCTGTACTAAAGCTCAGATGCATAACTAATTACCATGACAATTAACATAAGAACGCACGCACACACGCAGACAGCCGAAAACACACTGGCCCGCATCCATACCGAACGCAGACAGGCGGAAAACCGAGCAGACAAATTGCTATCCGGCCTGTGCCCTTTGTGCGTTGTCAAAAGCGAGAAAATATGAGCAACGGTCGGTGGTAGCGCTTTCAAACTTTTAATAGTTTGTTATCGAATTACCACACACACGCACATAAATACACACATGCATGCATAGACGGACAATGCCTGAACAATACGTAAGGAGCGTGTGGAATTAAGGAACCCAGTAGGAAATGTCTTAACACATTCGAAATTCGACCCATTCCACCCTGAGTGAACACAGTTTGTACAAACTGAAAAGGTCTCTAAAGATACCAAATATCGAACTCTTATCAAAATTTGCGCGTTCAAACGATTTTATAAATTAATACAAAAAGAAAGAGGGACACTGAATGACTTATTTGAGAAGCCCCTCCTGCTTCACTCCCAAGGTGTTGTCTTTAGGTCGTGTGAGATGCAAGGAACCCCTCGTCTCGGCACTAATTAACACTTATAAACCTTCAGCAAGTGAATTACATCAATTGACACTACACAGAATTAGTGTGTTTGTCTTACAGTGTTTCTTTCATGTGCTAACATATAATAATTCGCATTGTGTCTGCAATTCTCTCTGATTTAATTATCGTTATTAAATTATGCCTTTTATTCGCAATGGTTTTGGTAAATTTCTGAGTATTTCGATACTTTTTAACAACTCAAACATTTTACATACAAACTGTTCTTAATTAAGTACAAATTAAATTATTTCGTTATTGCTAATAATATACTTAGGATTATTCAATTAGTCCGTTGTATGTCAAGTCTTCAGCATTGTCTTTTTATGCTTTTCAATTTGTTTTGCACTCCTTGTTTTACTTATGAATATCATAGTTACATATGCACGCGCACAACACGTGCTCGAGAATAAGGAAATTATAATCTCATTTTTACGTGTAGTTCAGTTAAATGTTAAGCCTTACTATGCCCTTACACTTCGTACAATTTTAAATGCTAATTAAATTTGTAGGTATATTGGTAACGTAGCGGTGAAGTCTCTTGAAATGTTTCCGGCTCCGAATCGTCGTCACCCGACGAAGGCGGTGTCTCCAGCATGGGTATCGACAGATCCAAATACTCCTCGTTGCTGCTGTTGTTCGCCAGCTGCAGAATCTTGTCCAAGTTCTCGACGATTTCCACGAATGTCGGCCGCACATTGGAGTCAAAGTGCCAGCACTGGCGCATCAGCATGTAAATATTCAGCGAACAGCGTGGCGGCTTCTCCATTCGCTGCCCTGTTATCAGATAGCTGTACAGCTCCTCGGCGGACATGATGTTCGGATAGGGCTGTTCGCCGTACGTCATAATCTCCCAGAGCAGAACGCCGAACGACCACACATCTGATTGGGAGTCGTAGAATTTCTCTTGCAAAGACTCGGGCGCCATCCACTTAATGGGCAGACGTCCGTTGGTGTTCTTGCGGTAGTAATCGGTGTCCTGTATATCGCGCGCCAACCCGAAATCTGCGATTTTCATAACGTAATCGTCGCTTACGAGCACATTACGCGCTGCCAAGTCGCGGTGAATGCACTGAAATATCGAAGAAGTAGGAATAAATGCCGAGAGAGTAGACTTACAAATAATGCGCTGGCAGATTCGTATAAGGAAGACCTTTTTAACAGAACTTTTGAATTCCTGAAAAACTATTTTTTGCCAATTGAAATCTTTGGACTTTAACTTTTTGTATCTTTTCACGGAAGTCGAGACCACTAAACAAACCATCAAGGTCTCCCTAAAGTCAGCGATCCAAAACTAGCAAAATTTCACATGTCGCACAAGTGTAAGCTCTAAAATATTGTTTGATCAAATCTGCCCGCAATAATTTTTACATGTGCATCTCTTTCGCATACTCACCCGCCGCGAAGCCAGATACTCCATGCCGCGTGCAATTTGAAATGCGAACGATATCAGATTTTTCTCCGTCAGCTGTGGTTTTTCCTCTAAGCAGCTACTATTTCGCTGCAGCGTCGGGCTGCCCACGAAGAGCGGCCTGTTCTTCTTTAGGAAGTCCTTCAGATTGCCGTGCGGCGCAAACTCCACAATCACCCACAGCGGACCGCTCTGGCTGCAGCAGCCCAGCAGATTAATAATGTTGATGTGCTTGCCCATTATTTTCATCACCTCCATTTCGCGCACCAAGCTCGCCATGTCCGCATCCGTGTGCTCCTCCTTCACCATCTTCACCGCCACAATACTGGACGTGTTGTTGGCGGTGCGCGGCAGCCCGCACGCCTCCGCCATGACCACGCGCCCGAAAGCGCCTTCGCCCAGCGTCGAGCCCAACGTTAGCTGCGTACGCGGTATTTCCCAGTTCGAGTCCAACGGAAATTCGTACTCGTTGAATGCCTGCGACGGATCTATGCTGGACGCCTGGAAGGTGGTGCGCTGCTTCTCGATCTTTATTACCGGCATTTGCAGATCGCACGAGTTGCCTTCCGACGACGGCGGCTTGTAGATGATGACCTTCTTGGTCCACTGATGCACCGTTTCGATGCGGTGCTTCAGCAGCTTCTCGTGCTTCAATTTGCGCAGAACGTAAATTATGAAGATCGACCCGAAGAGAAACAGCAGCACAATGACAATGGCGGCCACTGTCATCCAGATGGGGTGGGTGCGCCACAGCATATACACTTCGCGAGTGGGCAGTTTGTCGACGACGCGCAGGTAGGCGCTCGCCATCGACTCGCCCAACATGTTGGCGGCCACGCACGTGTACCAGCCCTCGTCGTCGTGCGTCACATTGTGCAAGCGCAATATGTGCGGCTTGTCGGGATCGCCCGGCAGCTTAACATAGTCCTTCGGCGAGGCTTGAGGAGTATTCACCACTAAACGCTCCAAGTTGGCTATACTTTCGTTCTTGTAAATGTATTTCACCCAGAAGATGTGCGGCTCCAGATCGGATACCACGCGGCACTCGAAGTACGTGCTGCAGTTCACCAGCACTGTCTGATTCTGGGGAAATTTGTCGCTGTGGATGGGGCGCGAACGCAAGCGGTCCTTGATCATCAACTTGACAGTGTGATCGATGCAGCCGAGCTTGTTGCATACGTTGCACTTGTAGTCGCCCGAGTCCTCTGCAATGACGTCGTCCATTTGCATGGACCACTTCTTGTAGACGACTTTGCCTATGTGGCGCATTATTTCGGTGCCGTTGCGCGTCCACGTTATGTTAGGTATCGGATTGCCAATGGCGGGGCACAATAGTTGAATGGAACTGCCAGCTGGCTTGTGTATGGTCTTGACCAGTTTGTCTACTCGTTTGAACTTGGGCAGGCTCTCCTCGTCTCCGTCGGTGGTATCGATGGGTTCCCTATTTTCGCCATCGGATTCGGTGTCCGCGTCAAAGTCAATGGTTGTGTTCGACTTCAGCGCCAATTTCCCATACTTTGGCTTAGCGGATGCCGAAATTACGGTGTCCAAATCCACAGTTTGATTGGCAGTCGTGTCGAGTCCAAAGTTGTCTTCTAACTCCACTCGCGCAATCGGGTCTCTCGACGCGGACACCAGCTTTTTGGTTTCGGTAGTTGAGCTCTTCAGTTCAGTTTTAATACTTTTCAAAGATGGTGTAGGCGATATGGCCTGTTTGGTCCATGCTGTCGCCTTGGGCTCAGCAACCAGTAGGTAAGCACTGGCCAGGGCCTGGCCAGCGCTATTTATTGCTACGCACGTGTACCAGCCAGCATCTTCGGGACGAACGCGTTCAATGCGCAGTAGCTGTGGTCTGTCCTCACTGGTCTCCAGTTCCACGATGTAGGGATTATTTGTGATACTCAGCGGAAGCTCAATGGCCGTCAGTGGTCCGTTGGTTGCCTGACTGCGCTTGTACTTGAACCAGAGAATCTGTGCTGGTGTTTGCGGCGCCACATGGCACTCGAACTGTGCGCTTCCGTTGGCTGCAATCGTCTGGTTAGCGGGCGTGCTGTCAACAATTAGTGGCTTGTTCAACTGCGACAAGCCGGACACGGTCAAGTTGGTGTCGTGTGTAATGCAGCCGAATTTATTGCAAATCTTGCACGTGTAGAGCCCACTGTCGAACAGCGTAAGACGTTCGATTAGCAGGGTCCATTTCTTCACTCGAAACCGTGCACTCGAAAGATCCAGGTTGGCATTGTTGTGTAGCCACGTGATAATGGGCAGCGGATTGCCGAGTGCGGGACAGCTCAGTTGCACGAAGCCTCCAAGCGGCCGCTGCACGGAGCCGATTAGTTTGTGACTCTGCATGAATAGTGGCAGACCCGAGTTCGGCAAATGTACTATCTTCAAAGCGGTCGAGTTGCCTGCCGGTACACCGGTGCCGACTTCCTCTTCCACTGATTGGCCCGAATCGCCATCGGCTGGTTCGATTCGCAGACGCGCCTCGGCTTCGTCTTCTACTTTACTGAAGTCCGCAATATCGCCCTCCTCAGTCACTTCACTGCCGCTGTCTTGGATTTTCAACGTTAGGTTCGCCATGCCGGACCCATGCGTCTGACAGCTGTAGACACCCGCGTCCTGCGGCTGCACAGCTTTCAGTATTAGCAGCCGATTGGCGCTCAATCGCTCATTGTCCTTGTACCAGCCAAGCAGGCCGCTATTGCTAAGCAGACACAACAGGTGCACCTCGACGCCTCTGGCAACGGTGCGCTCCTTGCGCATCTCTCTTGGACCCACCATGATCGCCAGCGAGTCCGCATCGTCCTTTAAACCGGAAGGCGTGCTTATCGCGTATCCGGGCCGCATGCACGCGCCCATCACAAAGCACAGCTGCAGAAGCCAGCACAGCCGCGCCTGCGTACCCACTCTGGTTTTGGCCATTTCATGCAACACACAATGCGGTAGGTGGCCTCATGCACCTGTACGCGACCGCGACAATAAAACAATGATGTGCAGTTCCGATTTGCACTCGATGCAGCGCTCTCGCTCGGACACGTTCGCACTATCGTGTGGCCGTCTCTCTTGCTCTGCAGCGCGCCCTGGCTCGGCTCTTTGGCTCTTTTGCACGCAAACGGCGTCGCGAAATTAACAATTAAAATTCATATTGAAAAATTTTATGTATTCTTTAGTTTTTAACCGATGACACTCTTTGTACATTTTCGCTACTGCACGACCGACCGACTGCTTGTTGTAGTTGGCGGTGGCGGCTCGCCACTGCCACTGTCACCGGCACTGGTCACTGGTTGGCTTGGTGCGCGCTTTATCACTGCCACTGCCACTGATTTATTTACGGAAGAGGAGGGACGCAAATGAGTAAAAAGAAAAATTGAAAAATAAAAAACTATGTGCATTGGTTTTATAATGAGTTTTGTGTTGTGGCTTTGCTTGCACGAGTACTTTTTATTATTCACTCCGGCTCAGTCTTAGCTGAGCTTAGCCTGGCAGATGCGCTGCGCGACGCTTCAGCTAAGCGTAACTCTGCCCGGCTCAGCTCGACGCGGCTCTGTTTGGCGCGATTCGACTTGGGTCTTATGCCATTTGGGTACACTTGACGAAAAAATTAAGCAACAGCACACAACGTTCATTAGTTTCTTACTCCCCGCAAATTGTAATTGTCCGCGAGCGAGCGCGCGCGCGCTTGCGCACCTTTCGAATGAACGCGCATTTTCTATTTAAATGGCTTGAACCGCCATTGCTTGGCTGGCCGTTCCGCCGATTTTTGCCGCTGTATCATTTGGCTTATTGGCCAACGTTGGAACGTTGTTGACCAACACACAACGGCGTACTCGCACTTCCATCTGCACACTTTGAAATTTCAATTTTATTCAATTTCCTCTTTTAATTGCCTTATCGCCTTTTACGCGCCACGGCAACACGCACGCACTGCCCATACCGCCCGTTGGCAGCCGCTGCCAAACGAATTTTCCAATCTCGCATAGTGAGGAATTCGTTGATTGGCTCGTTTTGGCGACACGTACCTCATTCGCTTCCAGTTGGTTTTTCCTAATGAATTCTTGCCTGCAAGACTATTCGATTCAGTTATCGGAATGCCAAGTTTTTGGAATTGTCTAATGGTAGCGGTTGCGCGAAGCGGACTCGCGCACTGGGTGTGTTTGACTTTTCACTCTCTAAGAAGCACAGTCATCGAATCTAACTCCCGAAGACAAATAAAACGTTTAATTTCATTTCATTTGATTGTGTATTACTTTTCCCCTCCCTTTTTGGCCATTACACCGTTCTTCGAACTGCCCTTTTCAGGCCTTTCGCCGTTGTAATTGTCGCAAATTTAAATTTGGTTTTATTTCGGCGCTTCATGGCTTTGCAAATTAAGTTAGTAGACATTGGACATGTTCACCACCAAATCAGCATGCAAATCGAGAGCTGAACTTGTTTCTTTAACTTTGCTGTTGTTTCTAAACTTTGTCGCTTGACAATACGCACCTCCCCTTTAGGCAAACTAACCGCACATTAGTGGAGTTCTACATATCGATGGGTAACACCTCACGGCAATCAATACGGGAGTTTTCATTTTGTACTTTTTTCAGTTTGTCATTATTAATTTTTTACTTTTGTTAGTTGTGCCGTTAAGTTGTGAGCACTTCCGATGGATTTGCGGCATATAGAAGCCAACACTTTGGAATCTTCATCTTCAAGAGTAACGAGACATGGATCTTGTGCCTTAAACAGGGAACATATTTGTTCATTTCTGTGCACATCTTTGCAGTTCTTTTTTTACATCTTCATGATAGGGTACAAAAAAAACCCAAATCACCGATAAGTGTCATAATAAAAGGAACTGGTTGGTGTGCGTCTATTATCGAGGGAGAGGAACTGAAGATAAACTAATCACACAAGAAGTGCTCAAATCTTGAGAGAACGAATAGCTAATGGTTTTGATATTTTACAGTCAGATTAAATTTGAAAAACTGGCAACGAAAAAACTTTATTTAAAGCTATACAGATTTAATCTGCGCCAGGTGCCAAATCAGGTCGGTTTTCCTTCATCTTTAAGCTTCAATTTGGGTTTATAAAAAATGATTAAAAGTTTTCAAAATACAAACAACTTTATGAAGTTTGCAAATACAGTGACTGATTGCTATAAGTTTATGCGGTTTTAAGATTTTTATATTGAACAGCTTTTAACCCATTGCTGCCGGGTACCAGTTCCGCCCATACGATTTTGATAAAATTTCATACACGACCTAGAAGTGACCCAAAATGATCAGAAACAGCTTTATTTCAGCTTTATATCTCTGCACGTTGCTGAGATATTCATTAGGTATATTCTACGCATTACGCAGCAATGGTAGCTTTTTCCATACTTTGTGAAGTGATCAGCTAAACCGTGAACGAAAGTTGTATTTTTTACAGGTAAGTTAGGAGGCAGATTTTTGTGAAGTTCTAAGGCCACAACGTTTCGCCACATTTTCCACCTCCGAAAAATTCACAATTTTTTGAGTCTGGTAACTCTAGCTAGATGGCGAAATTTTAGGGTGACCTTCACTAGGTTAAGGTAGTTCCATCTTTACCCTAACTATCCCTATCAATGGTTTTGAGAGATCTCAAATATAGACTTTTTTGTGATTTTTTTTTTTAAATCAATTTTCATGGGTAAAATTTTACCCATTAGGCAGCAATGGGTTAATAGCGCCGCATAGTTTCAATGATCATTCTTATTCTTCACAGAGTAGTTGGCAACCGCGGAAAAACGACGAAACTTGGGGGCTAGCAGCTTCAATATTCTTTGACTTTTTTCAGCTTCAGTCAAGTATTGATATATATTTAATTTCCAAAGTGAAATGAAATTTTGTAAACAGAACTTTCATAATTACAGATAACGAGAATGACACTGGACTGGAACCCACAAGGGCGTAGAAGTCGCCGTCGAGCAAAAAATACCTGGAGAAGGTTGACCCTACGGAAACTAGCCGCTGTCAATACCACATGGGACGGCGCCAAAACAACAGCCCAGAATCGTGTAAGATAGAAAAGTCTTGTGGAGGCCCTAAGCTTCAGAGAGGAGTGAACAAGGAACTCTGTTTGAAACATGTTTTTGAAACATGCGTGCATTTTTTTCTTTTACGTGATTCGAGTTATTAGAATGAAAGGCATGCACACTGAAATGCCGATATCATCAGCCGAATCGGGATACTGATATCAAACAAAGAACTGGCCCGTTAATAAATATTGACATCCGCGTCTGCAGTGGTTAAAATATTCGTGTTATTCCGTCTGACACTATTAACTTCAATAATCGCATGTCAAAATTAGTTTTAAGTCCTCTCATCATGTCCCAATGGATTGGAAGTAGATCACCTAACTAAATGTTTTTACAGAGTTTTGGATCAGAAATTGCTATTTATTGCAAAAAAAAAACACCGATAAAAGATGTGGCCATGGAACAGGGTATAAATAAATCGGCATGAATAACAATGACTGAAACGCTCAATTTCTCTAAATGTTTTTCCCAGTTTCAAATTACTTTTTAAATCACGGCCCTTAGGCCCTTATTTTTTTAAGGAAAAAGTATGAAAAGTGATGAAAACGACTATGGTACATTTTTTCTATTATTTCTATGAGAATGGGAACCACGCCCATTAATTTGGCTGTGTATTAATTGATGTTTCCGCTTTCGTTTTACTCCTAACTTGTTAATTGATTTACGAAAAATGTGCATATGAAATTCCATATTTTCCAACTTCGAGGTCCCATTGCCGCGGATTTTTAAAACGTATAAAAATAAATTACATTAGAAAAGAAGCCGTGAGGTGTTGTCAATGACACTAAGTGAAAATCACGACAATCGGTTTAATAGTTTAGAAATTACAATCCCAAACGTGAAAAAAGTCAGGGAAAATCCGAAAAAGTGACACGTCAATTTTTTGCGAAAACGGAAACTAAGTTTTAAAAACTAATCCCTAATTACCCTAGAACTGATCTCAAACCCATAAAAGCCGACCAAAAGTCGAAATTTGTTGCCCTGTGTTATGCAGAACTGAGCTTTCCTACATTTTGTAGCAACTAAATTCACTCATGTACGAGTATTTGAACATTATTGTATTTTTCACATTTCAAGTCCTATAAACTGATGAAACGTATGTGTACAAAATAACTACAAATTTATTATCATTAGTTTTCTCAGAGACGATAAGTTTTTGCGCAAATTGTTCCAATAAATCACAAGCTTTCAAAATTGTATTTTAATCTCCAGAAATGTGAGGTTAGCTCGCCGATTTAATATTGAGATGACATCATTTTGCGATGTAGACGCCAGTAACTTATTTTTCGCATGATTTACGGCACAATAATTATGTTTTCCTTTTTTATACACAATTTGTCGCCATCGAAATGGGTTTGTGTCCGTTTTAATTTCAAACCAATAAAACGTTCTCATTTTTGAGCGAAACACAATGCACAAAGAGTCACGTATTGTGTAAAATTTTAATACACACTTATCACTACACTTTTTATTGACAATTTAACGACAAAAAGTCGTAAAAAGTCATCGTTTAGGAGAATTTGTGGTTGGCAAAAATTTTTTACTTCCGAAATGTTAACTAACAAAGCAAAAAATCCGTTCGCAGCTGCGCAGAATATGAAAAGCGCCAGCAGAGCCGTTGCACTTTGCGTTTCCGTTCGGCGGACGGGCTGTGTTCTACCCCAGCACCAGTAAAAAAGTACACATTAAATTTATTTCACTCTCTGAGAAGTACCGATTCGACCGTTCGACTGTGGCACGGATTGGGATGTGTCTGTAACGAGTGTTTGAGCGCAACTGAATAGAGTTCCACACCGATCGACGCAAACTTTGATTTTCGAATAAAACCCACCATAACCATAAAAAAAACAAAAAAAAAACCAAGCAAAAAGAAAGAAATGTACACAACAACAACAATAATAACAATGTATAGTAAGAAGCACTTGTCACTTGTCAGCACAACGCAGCACCAACAACAACAATAACACCAACCATTATTGGCTGTCACCACTACCACCGCCATCGACGACCACAGCCGGCAGCGGCGCGTACGTCACCGAAGAGCGCGCGATCCTTCAGATATCCGCACCGGTACGCACGCTTATAGGTGAGGCATTCATGTATGCACAACACAAAGGTCCGTATGTGCGTGTGTGTGTGTTGAAGCATAACATTATTAATGGCAAATATGTTCAACAGTGCACTTTCTGTTGTTTTCTTTTGCATGTATTGTATTGTATTAAATTGTTCAATCTTAGAATATTATCTTTAATTTTCTGCTTGATGCACCGAAGCTCACTTAGTAGTTTCTACTCAAATTCTTAGTAATTCCATTCTTCACGCTGAAGACTAATGTTGACGATGTATAAAAATGCACAGAATTTTTTCTTTACTTTCTAGCTACAAGCTCAAATGATCTACTAAAACTATTAGAAGCGATGCTTCAATTTCTTAAATACAAGACGTTCTTCATCCCACTACACCGAAAACAAAACAACGTTGTGAACATAAACAAGAAACACTTTTTTAATACAAATATTCGAATTGTAGTTCAGCGCCTTAGTGCTACGCAATAGACAAGATTTCATCTAAGCTGTCAGCCACTTTCAGACAGCTTAACCCTTTCGCTACAGGTTTTTACTGGGGAAAGTTAAAATGTAAAATTTTACGTCTTAGGCTTCTATGTGGTTATATTAGCAACATTCCATAAAAAAATGTTTTATTTTTATACTCGGACCCTGTATTTTAGAGTGTTTTTCTATGAGAGAAACCACATCGTTGTGGCTGTAATAATTACTTAAACATAAAAATTTTTACGCATAACGAAAATTTGAATATTTCTTCATTTACTTTAGCCAAAATAAGAAGTAAAGAAGTAACTAAATTGAAAGAAAACGTCAAATTAAAAAATTATCTAAAGTTTTCTGCTTCTTCTTCCCTTGTTATGTCAAGATATACCATTAAAAAAACGTGTATGCTTCCCTTCTTTAAACTTGAATATTCAGTTTTTTAATTTCGTATTTTTCCTAAAACTTCAAACTATTCTAAGGACCAACAAAAAAATGTATTCTTGCAATCATAGAGGATGCAGACTTCCACAAAGGACCATGTTCCAAATGGCAACAAAATAGCGAAAGGGTTAACATAAGGGTCTTCATAAAAATCAATTAAGAGGTGAACCAGAATAAATTTAGAATTTTTAAGGACACATTAAAAAAAGGAATCGTCTGATTTTACTAAAATAAACTGCAGTTTATTACTTACATTTCTTAAACTCTAATTCAAAAAAAAATTGTATAAAAGATAATAAGCGGTTGTACATTTTTTTAATATTTTTCTTAACGTTTTTAGTTAGAGACTGGACAGTTCGTTCGGTGCCTACTGCAAAGACTTGCTTCCATTGATTTCGGTACTGTACATCAATTTTTGCAAAATTTTTTATTTTTCTTAGGGGTTTCTCCATTATAGCCCAATATCTTTCAATAGGCCAAAGTTCCGGGCAGTTGGGAGGATTTGCCTCTTTTGGACACAATGGACCGTGACACAATTTTCTTCATACCAATCCATAGTTGACCTGGAGTAGTGGTTTGTCGCTAGGTCTCTCCAAAACAAAACTGTTCTTTTGTGCTGTTCAAGAAATGGTATAAGGCGTTTTTGCAGGCATTCTTCTATATAAATTCTAGAGTTAATTATTCCTGTCGTAATGAACACCTTGCTCCGTAAACTACAGGTGCAAATAGCTTACCTGGCTTACATGAAGCGTTTTGGAAATTTGGTGTACTTCACTTCGAAGTCTTTTCTATGTGTTCCATCCTTATTCTTTGTAGTGAAATAGGCATTCCCAGGCAACTGTGCTAACAATCCTTTTTAGCACTTTTGGGTTACTTGAACCCTTGTTTTTACTGATCTTTCGGTTCTGTAGATGGAGTTTCCCGCATTGTAGTTGTTTATAACATTATAAACCGTCGCTACGTTCGCTTTGCTTTCTCTTGCAATACTTAGTCTAGACTTCATTTTATCAATCAAGAAAATATCCAGTATTAATTTGCGGCAGCGTTCTTGTGGGCTGGACATGTTGAATAAAGTAGATCCAAGATGCAATTGACTAATATAGCTCCTAAGGCTCCTAACTCTTGACATTTTCGTATGCTGGATGCGTAAAAGCAGCCGCCGTAGCTCAGCTGGCTAGTGCGTTGGGCCGCGAGTCAAGACTCCGCGAGTTCAATACTCCGTTGCGTTAACACATGAAAAACCACAATTTTTCTTTCGGCGGCTGTCCTTTCAGCAGGAAATGGCAAACCTGTGAGAGTAAAATTGCCTATGAAAAAGCTCCCAACTCGTCGTTCGGAATTGGCATAAGACTGTAGGTCCTTTTCAACCTTATGAAAACATTCGCAACAACACGGTTGGTTGCGGGTAGTTAGGCCTTAGTCTCGTAATCGGGCTGTCGTGCGTCAAGAAGAAGAAGAAGGATGCGTAAAAATTCTAACATTTTTCTTGTTTTTCTGGTTCATTAACAGAAATCTTCTGTGCAATACAAATTATAAATCTGACATTGCTAAATCACGTTCGTAAATGGTTTACAATTTAACGGACCTATCCGCTATGGCTACGACTTTTACTTGCAGTACAGTTTTAACCACTGAAAAATGTCATAAATATCTAGATCTCAAATTTTTACGAGAAAGCCAATAAATGTTAAATTCACATAAAACCATAATTCATACCAAAATAATAAAACTCGATTATAAAATTGCAATTAAACATTACTAATCGAATATTTTTTCATGTAAAAAAGTAAAAAGCGAAGAAAGTCTTTTCTGGAAACCGCAAGTTCGTTTTTCCGAGTGTAATTCCGTATTAATATTGTACATTCGTATTTCAGCCCAAATATGGGTCCATGTTGAGCGCGTGTTGCAATTGTTTTTACATTTTCTAAACTCTCAGCTCCTAGCTGCTTCCTTTTCAATTACTTGTTCTAGCTTTACTTTACTATTTTGTTATGCCATTGTCTTTATTTGATTACTGTATGCGAGTTTTCTTGTTCAATATTCTCTGGGCAGAGCGACTCGTACTGCTTATTAAGTGGATATGTTCGCTGTGTTTGTTCTCTTTTAGTTCGCTTTTGTCTTAATCCGTGCGAATGTTGCTGGCTGTCCTCACCTTATCTATTGGTTTTTTCTTTTCATTTTTTCGGATGTCAATTTATGCACAGGTTGCACACAATCACACACACCCGCACTACTGGCAACGGCAAATGACGGTGACGTATGGTGGAGGCGGACCGCAACTTCGACTTCAACTGCTGTTGTCGGTGATTTCTTTATTGGCTGCTTCGTGCGGCAACCTTCTTGGTGCTTAATGCTTGGTGACATTACATTGTTCTTGGCTCGCTGTCCACTCTTGTTTGTTGTTGCTATTGCTTGTTTCTATCGCTTGAGTAGGTACAATTGCTGCGCAGTGAATGGGCCCTGTGCCGTGTGTGCGAGCGATTATGGAATAACAATTTGGAAATATCCGTTACGTGACTTATATTTTCACTGACGTGAGTACTGCTATTACCAGCGGCTTTTAGTTTGGCCTTTGCCCCATCTTCCCTCATGCTACTGTGCAACGTTCACTACTCGAATCTGTGTTGCGATCTTTACGATACATAATAACCTGCGCAAGTTTCAACTACTCGATACGCGCGCAAATCTCTATAGTCTTTCACCCGCATATCTTGAAATTTCCGTGAATAAACTAATATCCTGCTTACGAATTTGCTTCTTTATGCTTTTTCTTTATGCTCTGCTCGTGCATTTGTTAGGCCGGAAAAAATCTCAATACTTGTCAACAAATTTTCCCATTTTAAGAACTAACAGATACCTATCACAATGTAAGGTGCTTATCTTTAAATTTCCTCTCACGTATCATCTTTTCCGAAATGTCTAAAAAGATACCAAGTATGCATGTGCGTGTGAATGTATGTACACGGTTTCACTATTCAACTCAATCAGTTTGTTGTATGTGTCTTTTATTTGCCTTTGGTTTTGCTTCTTGGTCAATGTTGCTGCCACTCTTACGACAGTTTCATTTATTAACTTGGCGTTGTTCTTGTAATAATTTCGGTTTTAACATGCCAAGCACACACTTCTCAAGCACTCTTCGTATTTTTGGATCACTGTATCTATACTTCAAATACACGCTTCTATATTAAGGATTCCAACCGAAGGATATCCATAATGGATTTATTATTTGTATTGTAACAAGTGTTTCCGTTACAGGTTCACTCGTGAATTACAACTTCCGATAGGTGAACATGTGAAAGTTTGGGATATGTGGATTTTGTTCAAATAGGGTAGTCCATATAGCGTTTGGACTACGCTTTATTTCGAGAATGGCAGTCCAAATGTCATTCAATTTGTGTTCGTAATTTAGTTAAAAGTTTGACATTTACGAAATGGGACGCTATACGCTTCAACAAAATTGGGAAATATTGAGAACTTACTTCCAAAGTAGAGAGTCTTCAACCCAAACTGTAAGAAATTATAAAAAAAAAATTCAAAAAAAGATTGGCCTTCAACTCACTTTGTGGATCAAGTTGTGAAGCGAGCTAGTGAAACTGAATAGTTAACCAAACAACCCGTTCCTGTTCTCAAGCAGTGCGCACAGCCGAAAGCATTGCTTTTGTAGCCGAAAATTTGCGTGAACATCCATCAACATCAACTCGCCATCGCTCTCAGGAATTGAACATTTCTCGCACTTCTTTGATGAGAATTTTACATAGAGATCTCGGTATGAAGATTACAAAATTTAATTAGTCCAAGAACTGAAGGCTCATGACCTTCCGGCACGTAAAAATCGAACTTTTGGGCACCGTTTTCGAAAATCGAATAATCAGTCGAAATGCTGAAGTGAATTGGCCGCCTCGGAGCTGCGATTTAAGTCCGTTGGACCTTTTTTTGTGGGGAGCAGTAAAGGACAAGTGTTACGCTAACCCTCCAGAGACGATTGAAGCTTTGTCATATGAACGATATCGTTTTTCATTCTTAAATAACAAAGTCCAAGCTTTGTAATAAAACCGGAATTTTCAAAAAATATTCATTCGGTTTTTTTTAATAACCGATTCAAATTCCAAATCTTAAATGGTCCACCCTGTATATAGAAATTTTTTCATAAATAGAAATACATATTTGTTTCCATTTTGGTTTATAAAATGTACTCCACTTTTATAGCGAAAATAAGTAATTGTAAAAATAACTACATTACTAGTTATAAGGTCAGAGTTAAGAAACTAATTTTATCACAGGCAACGCATTTCACACATACGCACAAACACTCTTTCAATTTGTTCTTAAAGCATTCAACTTACCTCATGACCATACTCTGCCAGTGCCTGCTTAACGGCCGTCATATTGGCCGTCGTCAGTATACTCTGTATATCGGCGCCGGTGTAGTTCTGTGTACGCGTTGCAAAGTAATCGAAATCTACCGATTCTTCCAGATTCAGCGTAGCCGAGAGTGCTTCAAAAATGCGCACTCTGGCCGTCGCATCAGGCAATGCGCACTCAACCAGACGATCAATTCGACCCGAACGCAGTAACGCAGGATCCAGCAGCTCTGGTCGTGATGTTGCTGCAATGACCGTCACACCCTGCAGTCCCTCAACGCCATCCAATTCAGTGAGCAACTGATTCACCACACGATCGGTGACGCCAGTCGAATCATGCCCACGTTTTGGTGCCAAACTGTCGAATTCATCAAAGAAGAGTACGCAGGGTCTAGCACTACGTGCGCTGAAAAGCAATATTAAATAGTATAAACCAACTAGTTGAATAATTAGTTAGAAAATTTACCGATTGAATAAATTCCTGACGTTTTCCTCACTTTGGCCAATGTATTTCGCCAGAAGCTCCGGTCCCTTAACCGATATAGTACGCAAGTTCCACGAAGTAGCAATTTTCGATACAAGAAACGTTTTGCCTGTACCGGGTGGACCATACAAGAGTACACCAGCTTGATTGCGTAATGGCGAGTCATTGAATATGGTGGGATACTGAAGCAAACAGTCGTATTGACGAAATTATATGCTTTTTGTATAATCACTTTTCCTTACTTTGGAAGGCCACATTAGCACTTCTTCCAGCACTGACACAACTGGCTCCAGACCAGGCACTTCTTCGACAGTCAGTTCCTCAGCGTTGTCGTCTTCATTTACTCTCTGATGGTTTTGAATACCCTGCAGACAATAGGAATTCGTATTGGCCAATGATTCGATTAGATGTTCATTGGTTAATATTGGATGCGTTTTACCTGGAAAAGTGTGTCAATTTAATAATACAATGATAAAGACTTCGAATGGCAATAGTTAAGTACTTGTTCTGTAAGCATAGAAAATGGCACGCTCCACAAACTGCACCAAGTCGCCCTTATTGTAACCCTCTGTAAGGTTCGCGAACTTAGCCAAGTCCAACTTTTCTGACTCAATGTGATTGCACAACTCGCTCAATATCACTTCGCGTCCCTCACGCTCGAGACTGGGCAGTTTTGTAATGGTTTGAAATAGATGTCGTCCACGCGGAGAGTACAGTCGTTTGTTCAAGGATTGCAGCTCATTTACTGTGGCTATCACAACAATGGGATTGCTGCTGGTGTACTGCACAATTAGTTGGTGAACAGTGTCAGCAATGCGATTGTAGTATTCACCGTCTTGGTTGGGCTGATCACCGGCAGCGTGTGCCAGAACATCGAGATTTTCCAAAACCACAATGGACGGCGCATTCTGCAGGCTCGTGGTGAATATAGAGCGTAAATCTTTTTGTATTGATTCAGCCTGCCGGAAAATTATCATATGTCTTAAATCAATTCAAAGAGACTTCAATTCAGAGATATACCTTTCGTCCTTTGCTGCGAGAACAGTAGAAAATATCAAAGAAACAATAGTACGGCTTTCTAATCAATTCGTCCAAAACACGCTCCACTAGTACCGTTTTGCCAGTTCCGGAAGCACCTGTGAATATTCATACATTGTATTAGATGAGTGGAAAAATTTCTGTTTCTGTTGCCGAAACACCACAAACCTGCTATTAGTATGTTGCCTTGTCGCAGCACAGCATTTTTCTCATCCAAGCACAAATTGTTCTTTAATTCTTCTATTAGCTGCGTCACGACACCATCAAACTCTGGCAGCTTTATTAAGTCCTTCACACTTAGTGGAGACTCCACGTTCGCCTGTACATCTACCACATCATCTACCTTGCGCACTAAGTCTGCTGCATAGATTTTGCACTCTTTCAGAAATTGTGAGTCGACAACGCAGTATCGGAAGTGATCTGGCAAAATGCCAACCGTCACAATTAAGTTCTCCTCCAGCCGCACAACTTCCTCTTGATTTAGCAACATGGGCGCAAAGTTCGTCTTTTCGATGACGTACCGCTTAAAGGCATTCTCGATAATTTTATAGTGTGTTTTCTTGTGCGCAAACAGCTCAATCTTCTCCACAAAGTTGATCACCATGGCCTTGGGCTTCAACACAACTTTCTCCAGTTCTTTCAGATTCAGCTTCTTCATAAGATTCACATTAACCTGAATACTGGCGTGTATTGTGCGTGGCATTTCGTCGTCGGCCAGCACACGCACCTTCACATAGTACTCCTGCTCCTCGGGAGTGCGCAAGCAGTAGATGCTGTCCAGCTCCATGAACTCAGGCCAATTCGATTTGCTCAAGAAAACATCGCATATTTGAGCCTTTTCCTGCCACTCCGCACTAATAACACGAAATTCGAAGGTGTGTGTATTTTCACGTCGCAAGTCTTTCTTCAGGCGTTCCATTTTGTCCTGTCGACTGACTTTTGCCAGCGACTCTGAGCGTGTCAGCTTCTTCATGGTGCTGCTCGAGGTGGATCGGGTCAAAGGCGACTTGGCAATAGGAGCCTCATCGACATCATCGCCCATCTGCGCAATGGTTTTGCTGCGAGATAACTTTTCTTTTTTGCCATTTGAATCATTCATATCTGAAATGATGTCATTGGTGCCATTGGCTATGCCCTTATAGAGATTGGGAGCAACCACGAATTCCGTGTTGTGATCTATGCGACCATAGTTGACATTAGGTTTCATGCGGTCTGCGTACAGAGATGTTTAAAAATAAGAATCTTTAGAAATACAAGTTGCAAACATCTTACCCACTGTAAGAGCCACTTGCATGGACTTGTTTATCCATACTACAAGAATTTGCATTGAGTTGACAATGCGCGTTTGATCCAGAATGCTGCCAGAGATTCTCTCGCTACTCAGTTCCTGGAAGACGAAAAGGTTTATTACTTTGGTAATGAGTCAGAGTGAATGAAATTAGGTCAAACGCCTTAGAATATAGTAACAAATATACATAGATTCCAACAGATGGTGTCTTGATGGGTCTAAAAAGTGGAGAGTTTAAATTGAATATTTATTTGCTAAAACTTATAAAAGAAGTGTTAGCCCATTTGTATTAGTCCTTCAAGGTTTTGTACAAACAAAAAATTATTTTCTTAGAACTTTTTGTTTACTAGACGATTTCGGTTAGTTTAAACATTTTTGTATATTTTTCGAATATAATTAAAATTATCTCATTTATGACAAAATTTTACACATTAACTGAACAAGCTATTTTTAAATATTTTTGCTTGCTTTTGTGACCAATCGGTGTGTTTAAGTGTATATGCCATTCGCGCCATAATTCAATAATAATTTCAATCTAAAAATTGCGTTTTATGAGCACTTGACGTAATAATTTTAAGGAAACGCAAACAAAAATAAACGGAAAAATAAAGAATACATTAAATTATGATCGATTTGCTTGAAAACAAACAGAAAACAGCCGTCAAAGTGCGGACATGTGCTTCAAATCATTTCAACATTTGTAATTACGTATAACAAATTATTCAGAGCAAATAATCAGCATGCAAAACTGCGTTGTAAATGCTCAAAATTAAAATTTAATAAATGAACAGAAACTAAACTTATGAAAATGCGAAAATTTCATTCATAAATGCAGCTGGCAGCAGTATTGCCGCACAAATTCGGTGGGCGAGTGCAAATGCTGATGTGTTTTGTTGTGGCTATAAATAGCTTTTACTCACTATGATTTCCCAGTCCTTGGCCGAGACCGGTGTAACGTAAACATTTTTCAATGTTAGCACATCGCCAATCAGGGAGCATTTCACCAAATCGTTCTCATTGAGACCTGCACAGCGTGAGACGATGAGAGAGACAATTCAGGTGGTTACAAGGCAAATATTAAAAATAATTTTTGCCGGCAATTTCAATAATCGAGTAAGAGAGCAGTCAACAGACAGAAATCGCAGCCAAACAATGTCTTCAAATCTACCCAAAACATCTGATTTTTTTACATATTTGAAATTAAAATTGTTCAGTTAGTATTTACATTTTTTACAAAATACGTAAATACTATCAAAGACATTTTTCGCCAAAAATGTGGCATTCTGAATTTTAGGCGTTCACATACATGAAAGCGCAAATAAAAATAAAAATATTAGGTATAGAATCGAGCAGTATGTGCAGCAATAAATTAGATCAAAAAGGCGTGGCATGCGGCGTTGCCTCACTGCCTGCCTCAGCATCCATATACATGCATAGATACATAACTATGTGGCATTTCAGACACTTTCTGATTTGCATTTTGGCAACTATCGGTTGGCGCTTGGCATTGTGTAAAAACGCTACAACCGTTCGCTCATGTGCGTTGGGCCACACTTGCATTGATGAGGCTGTTTGCTGGCCTCCCCCGTCATCGCCATCGACAACGCCACAAAACATTATCTAAAACGTGCGTTTAGGTGTCTGTTGCTCACTCGATTCCCTCGATTTAGTTTTTTCTCAGTCAAAGCAACAATTTACCGATTTCCTTCGCCACCCTGGCATTGATCCCAATTTCGGTGTCTTTAACTGCACCCGCGTGCGGTGCCCACGATGCGTAATGTACGTGTCCGCTGTACTGCAAGCTCAGGCAGCCCTTGTCCTAGTCAAGCAGCAACAGTCAGCAAAGTGCACCACCACAGGTGCAAAGTCCATTCAAATCCGAGTGCGTCCCAAAGCATTGTGAGATTGGGGAATATACCAAATAAACAATACATTATTAGCTATTTATATATTTACACAACTAATAACAACAGTTGTAATTAAGAGAAGCTAATCTTATCTGGAATCTACAAGGTTTCAAACATTCGAATCATCGAGCATCACTCACATAGGTTGACACTACGCCAAAGTAATTTTCAGGCAGCAGCAGGAAGTTGCTCTTGGTTGGACGAAAGACCACTTTGAAGGTGCGCTTGAACATCTTGTGCGCTATTCACTTTATATTCTGCTCTGAATTTCAAATCGAATGCTTCAACCACACTTTCCGCGCGTTCGATCCGTCCGTCCTTCTATTGTGAGAGCTTCTGATCTGCAGCTAAATATTTGCTTCGTTTTGTCTCATCACACAAATTCGTCTGCCTGATTTGTTATTTAATTTCATTCGAAATATTTTTAATAGAAATCAAACGCTGCAAAACGCGAAATACACATTCACAACCAACCGATCCAACTTTTTCTAGCCACTGGCCGCAATTGAACTTTTGCACTGGGAAGAATTTCATAGACTTGCACAAATAGTGCTGCCAGATGGCGAAATTATTGCAACATCCCGTTTTGACGAGATGCATATACTGGTTAAGATATTTAGTCCAAGCGTTATGTACGAAACTTATAAAAAAGAGATGTTAAATATTAACAAAAAAAAAACAAGCAATGTTATGTGTTATTTTTTGCAACTTCCAATTAACTTGGCTTATTGGTTATTGCTTGCTTGCTTGCGAAGGAAACGGTACGAAGCATGATACAATTATAATAGAAGGAAAGAAAGGAAGGGAAGGTGAAGAGTCAAGTACTAAACTAAATAAATGTTCCTGGCTTTTAATGTAAATATAATTATATTAAATTTAACATTTAGTTTTTATTTAATAATTCTTGGGTAAATTGTATATTATATGCTTGTCAACTTTAAACAGATATTTCTTTAGTGATTTTACGAAAAGTGATTTGACGAAAATAAATATAATAAAAAAATAAATTGTTTCTGAATTAATAAGTGGTAATGCCTGTGATGCAGCCGCCGTGGCTCAGTTGGTTAGTGCGCGGTCCAACGAGTCGCATGCAGAGCGACGCAAGATCGAATACTGCATGTAGTAACACCTAAAAAAAAATAACGGGAAACTCGTTTTCTCTTTCGGTGGCTGTCCTCTCAGCTGGAAATGGCAAACCTCTGAGAGTAAAAATTGCCTATGAAAAAGCTCCCAACCTGCCGTTCGGAACCGACATAAAACTGTAGGTCCCTTCCACCCGCGTACAAAATTCACACGCACAACACGGGTGGCTGCGGGAAGCTAGGCCTTAGTCTCGCGTAAGTGGGCTGTCGTGCCAATCAATTAATTAAATTAATTAATGCCTGATAAGTATTTTATTGAAATGGAACCAAGTTGCTCTGTATTTCTCGGATTACAACTTAATTCGTTTATAAAAATATGGCATCACTCTAGCAAAACGTCAAGAAAACAGCTGCCTCAAAGGGCAGCTAGTTCGTTTGTTGTGCTACGTCTTTTTATCAATTTTGTTTACACTATAAAGCCGTGTTGTGGTAGGGTCGATTCCAAACTTTTTCGATATTGTTGGACAAATTATTTGAAGAAAAAGAAAATTCCAGTTTCGATATATTTCAGCATATTTTAATGCATTACGTGAAAGCATGTCATGTTTGCATACAGTTTAAATTCGGTTCGATAGGAATAAGACAAGCGACGAGTGTAAACAGCTGTGAAGGACGGTGGAACGGAAGAACATCAACCAATATGGTTGAGTACTAAAATTCGTGAAAGCCACATACAGTGCTGCCAAATTTTATTTTCTCAAATCGGCGTTAATCGTTTAAAAACTCGTAATTTTTAGTCGTTTTACTTTTGCAGTAGATTTATTCGTCTTTAAAAATGTATTAAACAAACAGTATTAAAAAGGTAATTAACAAACGTTAATCAGACACATACAAAAGCAAACGAAAATTTCATTTAAAAAATTTGCATTTTGATTATTTCCGTTGATTGCGATATAAAACTGTCAGAAACAGCAAACAGCTTTTGGAAGCGCCTTCATTTTGAGATGCGTTCGATAAGATTGGCCATGTTTTATAGCATTTGCTTTATCGTTTTATTGAAATGAGTGATTTCGTAGATTTGAATTTGTATAGGGAAAGCGTTATATGGCTTCGCACTTCAGATATTTTGCCCAAATCACTCATTTGGGCTTAGTGTATACCTAATTTGAATATGTTCAAAATATTTAGTTATATGTAGTTGAATTTATTTTGTTGACTAAATTAACTTGCGGTTGAATGTTGTAGCAGCAAAATGTGACAAAATGTACTTGAATTAATTTTGTTGATCAAATGTATTGAGGGTTCAATGTTATAGCAGGAAAATGTTACTAAGACTATTACTAATAAGACTATCAGTTGCTAGACCGTTGCTCCACATTGGTTGATGAGTTGGGAAAACACATAAGCTGTAATATGAATAGTCTTAATTTCGGAAAAGCGCGCAATAAATCAGCTTTTTTAAACTTTTCCAAATAACTTTGGCTAAAATTAAATCAGTTTCTTCAAAATACTTGTAAACTTCAAGATCTGTAGTTCCCAAAATTCATAATGAGTTCGGTGAGGAACATTTTGATCAACTCAATGTGGAGACTGCCGCAAAAATTCATAGATTTAGTTTTCTAATATTTGTTGCGAAACCATGAAACTTGTTTTTTTGAAAATAAGAATTAAAATTCAAACTTTTTTAATATGGTCACAAAACTCAATACAATTTTGTGTAAAACTGATTATGTTAAAAGTATGAATATTTGAATTGCAAACGTTTTCTTTTGCATAAGTTTCCAGCCGAAAGCGGTTTCACATAAAATTTCAACGCTTGTGTATTTCTTTGTTTATATTACATGTCGTTTTTGAAGTTTACAATTTTTTTATGTATTCTGAATATTAAATTATCTAAAATCGTTTAAAACGCCCATTCCTTATTCGGGTAAAAAGTCGACCAAATTACGACGCCATCGTTTATCTGGCAGCATTGGCCAGATACGATAGGCGGCTATGCGCCACAATGCTACTGGCCGTGAGATGGCGCTGAAGACGATCAAATTGCGTCCTGTAACCGAAAGAAATTTTCTATAATGAATTTTTCGTATGGATTTCTCAAAGGAAATGTTGCCAAGGCACAGCAAAGTAAAAAATATTGCAACATCAAGCAATTCTGTTGGTAAATTGTGGAAAAACCGAGTTGTCATTTCAGTATTTTCAAGGCATAAAAAGAATAATTTTTTTATTCTTGACTGAAATAAAAATTAATAACTGATACGAACCATTGATACAATAAGCAATTGTTTTTTTTTATAATTATTTCACAAGTTCGTGTAATGTGGTATAAGTCGAGGATTACTTTCAATACTAAATATGACAGCAAATGAAGAAATTTGCAAAGGGAACGCTGAAAAATGTTGCATGTACTTTTGAAAATAAAAATAAAAAGCTAAAATAACTTCAGCTTTAAATTTTAAGCAGTTTGTTACATGGACTCTGCTATTTAACATTTTTATATGAAAGCAAACATAAATTTTAGTCTCATGGATGTAGATACAAAAATTACCTCGATCAGTTGACAAATAGTAACGACCGATACTTGATTTTAAGCATGGAAAGTGCCAAGCTTTCGTCAAGTACTGCAATGGGTGAACCCTGCATCCTATAAATATTTTCCTACATAACTCGTATTAATTACATTAAGCAGCTCAACAATTCTCCTCGTGTTAGGACTTTATTGAAATTAAAAATACACGAAATTCAGTTTACTTCATATAATGCCATGAACATGATTGGTTTTATATATTTTAATGTATTTCAGTTCTTGAAGGTTTTTAATGTGAAACAAATTTTTAATGCATACAAATTCTTATGGAAACAATTTTCTTGAATATTCTTCATACAATTTTTAAGACTGCTAGAAGCTTACTTTCTGGCAACATAATTTTAAGATATTTAATTCAGTTGGTTTGGTTTTTCCTTAAAGGTTTCTCCATTAATACTCAAATTTTTTTGTTTGGATGTAATTTCAGACAATAATAGGTAGTCAGTGTATTTAAAAAAAATTATGTGGTGATGGCTTAGCGCAGTGGCATCAAAATATATGTTTGCTTCAATCTCGATAGCGACAGAAATTTTCTATTTGAGGTTTTTTTAAATAGATTCCTGAAGTTTCAGTTTCTTCAATCGGCGCGTTGAGGGCGTTTTCCAAGGACCTGGAGATAAAGAAACGTTAAAGATTTGACAATAAGAAAAATTCGTTTGAGCTCTTTAAATACATATCAATAAACCAAGGTTAGGAGAAATTAGGACTTTGTCATGAAGGCTAATGTACTAATCCTCTGATGGAAGAATGCCACTTGGCCTTTGTAACCATTTGAAGATGACTATCTGTTAGATAAATGGCAAAATGTTTGTCACCCAAAAAGTGTACGTGAAAAAAGACGTCCCGGCTCTCGTTTCAGTCTGTCGATCGTCAGGTTTCTAAATACAGCTCAGTTTGGTTTTGGACGGTCCTCGGATCATGCGACGTGTGCTGGTTTTTGAGGAGCTTTCTATTCATAACACTTTATTTAAAATCTCCCTCCCATTTGAAGTCATAAAGGTCAGCCCTTTGCCTCGTTAGATGTACTCACCACGATTATTTGAGCCAATTCTACCCTAAATATCTTGATGGGCATTGGCATTAGCTTCGATGATGTGAGATACGACTCTCTGTGCAGCCTCTGAAGCCAGGAGCTGCACTGCCACAGGCAGTGGAGGTGTTTCGTGATCATGAGCCGTGTAACTTGCCAGGGCTCAGGTTGCCAAAGAATTTATGCCCACAACTACCGCAACATTGACTTTAGAACTAGAGAAAAGAAAAGTGTTAAAATTGTTCTTCACAAATGTGCAGGTTTTTAATTCCCCTTACCTTCCGAGTGTGCTGGCCGTTGCCATTAGGATTAAGTCTGCAAAGTGGGTTATTCGCCAGATTGTTTGAGCTCATGCTACCCTAAATATCTTTATGGGCATTGGCATCAGTGGGATACGACTTTCTGTGCAGCCTCTGAAGTCAGGAGCTGCACTGCTACGGGCAGCGGAGCTGTTTTGTGGTCATGTGCCGTGTAAGTTGCCAGGGCTCAGGTTGCCAAAGAATTTATGCCCACAACTACTGCGACATTGACTTTAAAACTAGAGAAAAGAAAAGTGTTAAGATTGTTCTTCACAAATATGCAGGTTTTTAATTCCCCTTACCTTCCAAATTTGCTGGCTGTTGCCATTAGGATTAAGTCTTCAAACTGAGTGATTCGCCAGATTGTTTGAGCCCATGCTACCCTAAATATGTTGATGGGCATTGGCATCAGCTTCGATGAAGTGCGATACGACTCTCTGTGCAGCCTCTGAAGCCAGGAGCTGCACTGCCACTAGTAGTGGAGGTGTTTCGTGGTCATGTGCCGTGTAACTTGCCTGGGCTCAGGTTGCCAAAGAATTTTTGGCCACAACTACCGCGACATTGACTTTAGAACTAGAGAAAAGAAAAGTGTTAAAATTGTTCTTCACAAATGTGCAGGTTTTTAATTCCCCTTACCTTCGGAGTGTGCTGGCCGTTACCATTAGGATTAAGTCTGCAAACTGGGTGATTCGCCAGAGTTCTTGGCTGATTGAGCCAGGCGAAGTAGTAAGACTATCAAACAGCGACGAAGTGGTGTCCGTTAATTTCGATTGCCTTCGCTATTATCGGTAATGGCAATCATCAATGTCCTCTTGCTCAGACAAAGGGGACTCGGTAACATTTGCAGTCTTCATGTCTAATTGACCAGAGGAGCTTCCGACACCTTCGGAGGACAAGACAAACTATATACACAGGGTTGTCGTCCTTAAGCTGGGCAGTCGTTTCGTAAGAATGTGCAGTTTTTGCGTCACCTTGTTTGCAACTCTTGTGCATCTTTAGAAAGATTGAATCGAAGTCGTAATGCCAAGCGAAGAAGTAGGGCTACAAAAACAGCGTCAAGGTTGTGTAGGTGACGTTTAGTAGCGTCAATGCCCTCTTGCTCAAACAAAGAGGAACCGGTTTCGTCTTAAACTCGTAGGCCTTATTAAGACCAAAGAAGTCGCCTGAATCAATTCAGGCGACCAAGTAGGGCTGCTGGGCAGCGATGGAGTTGTGTCGGTTAATTTGAATCGCCCTCACCATCATCGGTGTTGGCAGCCAAAGTGGCGTAAGTGTCCTCCTCCTGTTCTGCTAAAGGAGACTCGGCGTCGCCTTCAGCCTCCACGTCGTATTCACAAACCAAACCTTCTTCAGATTCAGGGGATATGACGTTTTCTGCCTCATCAGGGACGTCTTCCTCGAGCTGGACAGTATCTTCCTCAAGGGGTGGAGATTCTGCTTCAGGGTCCTGCATTGTAGCTTGATTATCACTCTTGTGCGACTTGAGCGAGATCGAATCGAATCCGTAATTTATCACTCCCTTATTGGCGTTGAGTGGGGCTAGTGATTCTTCATTTAGAATGATAAGCGCTTCTCGAAGGTCACCCTCGGGCTCACTAACATCCGCGACCTTCCAATCGTGAGTGGGAAGATCCTTGTTGCTGAGCTGCAGGAGGTCCAGAATCTCGTCCGGAGACGACGGCTCAGCGGGTATCCAAGTTTTGAAACGGGGGCGATTGGGAATTTTGTCCTTGGGCACAGCAGTCAGTTTAGCGCCTGGCCACACTTCCCCTAGACTATCGATCGCCTGTTTATATAACTCAGCAGAGCGATCGTCTGCGCAGCTGATCAATTTCACTTGATTTCGGTACCAACCAGCATCGCGGCAAACCGGTGGAGGGCCAGGGTTAGCAGCGACAATCTCCCTGTAGACGGAGAGAAGCGCCACCTGTACCAGTTTCCAGTTTGCTGGGGTTATGATGCCGTCGGTGTGACTGCTGTCGATGACAGCCAAGGTTAGATCATCTTCGGTATCCTTACTGAGATAGCGCCGATGAGGTTCCGGCTTGACCGTCGCCGCCAGTCTAGGTCTTTTGGTTTCCTGAGCAAAGGACTCCCAACGCTGACGTTTTATGGTTGGTGGAGGTGGAACGGGGCGGGCGTCGACGTTTTGCTGGGCCCACAAAAGCGTTTCTTTTTCCTTTTCAGTCAGCATGTTAGGGTCCAAGGAACCGAGCTTGCTTAATATTTTGAAGGCTGATCTCCTCGTTCGGTAGGCTCGAGTGGAAGGGTTGACATGTGATCGTGTTCCAGGAGCAGCGGAGGTGCTGGGACCCGTACTAGCGGACCTCGTCTTAGTTGTCGGAGCATGGGTTGACCAAGTCGAGCCTGGAGGGTCTATCGGCGCCGGCGCGCGACTAGGACGAGTGGTTGGGTGTGGGTTTGCGCGACTTCTAGATGTTGTGGTGTATGAGGCCGAAACTCTCGTACTCACCGTTGGTCTGGCATCAGGTGCGCCAGCCGGAAGAGGTGGCGCCCGATTGGTCGGCACCCGGTAAACCAATCTTTTCGTTTCCCTTTCTGGGTTGGCTGAGGTTGTGCTGTGTTTTTTTGGATAATTGTTCATGTGAATTGGGTCCCCACTTAGGGCCGCTATCCCGGTCCGAATGCGTAGTCACCTTGAAATGGTCCCATGGTTATCTATGCTGACGCAGGGAGGCCATGCGAGGGTTGACACACACCTTTATAGGGTAGTGTGTTCAGAGCCAGACCAGTGTAAATTGGAAGTCTGTCTTAACCAAACCTACGCCATCAACTTAATGACGACGGACCGGGAACGTACCCTAAGGCCTGCCAGGGTTTTAACGGGACGGAGATGGTCTGTGACCTTAAACCGGAGCCGTTCGCACAAGGTTTCACCCCGGTGGTACTAGGTCCGGAAGCCACAGCCACCAGCCCAAAAGCAATCATATACAAATCAATTGTTGGAGAATAGTCAGTGGACAGAAAAAGAGTCGTGCCAAGTGGTAGGCGGAGCGCAATCTCAGGGATATGCGTCCGGTACCGAGGGGGTATAGATCATTTAGCGTTACCCAGGATGCACCACGAGGAGGCGATCTATTTTGCATCCCAAACTACATTGCTAACCTATCAATACTGCGTTTTTAACTACGAATACGCATTAAAGTACTTTTCTTTCATGGGTTGAAGTCCTTTAGAAACTTGGCTAAGTGGTAGGGAATTTAAATGTACAACATAAAATTGCAACATAATAAGGAAATCAACTAAACCACTTCTCTCCAGATAAATAAATTCAGTCCGGAGTTTTATGAATATTTTAATCGTCTTTATTTTGCTTACAGAACGACTACATACGCCTTGGATTAGCTGTTAGAGATAAATGCCTTAGAATAGTTATTCATATATTTAACAAATACTGGCAATAAAATTATACATTTCAACTACGCAAATCATTGTTGTGTATATACGAATGTTGGACGAGATGTGCACATTTCTGAAATGATTGGTTGTTCACAATTCGAACGCTGGCGTTTTACAAAATCAAATACCACAACACATGTTCATACATACATATAAAATAGATTGGCTTGTATGCAAATAAAATGGCACGTCATCAAAAGATATGTCTACCGATTTCTATAATATCAAAATAAAAAATATCTCTCATTGAAATGAAAGCGACTTGTCTGCTTCCCGGAGCCGGAGTCTTGGAATCAATTGAAGAGTTATACACATTTCGTCGCTTTTTCTGTAAATTTAAATACTAAATCTAAGTTATTGCAATAAGCTCTTTTAATAAATTCAATTCAAATGCAGCAACTGGCCTTTGGCGCAAACCTTCTCGGTTCAATACATAATACATTTCTTACTTTCAGTAATGCTTTAAAATGGCTTTCAGAGTATTTATACTGTTTTTCTAATAAAAAATACATTATATCAAATATTTTCGCTACATAAAATAAAGCGTATTTACAACTGATGGCGACTTTTGCGGGTTATCACAAAGTCGTGAAAAATACAATTTCAAATTAGGGTTTCAGAACAGTCCCAGTATTGTTGGGCTGGTCGCAGGGGCTTCCTCAGACGGACACTCGCTGTGTGGCTCCGCAGTTCAAAATATTCTGACGGAGATTTCTCTTCTTGTCTCTAGCACAAGAGCACAAAAACAAATTCGTATTCGTGTGAGAACCGACAGCAATATACGATAAAAATATAAATTTTGCTTTGGTATGTATATAGGTTTTATGTTGACTTTTACTTGAAATATTATAGTGTATGAGTCGACCGAAATGAATAACTTAAATTAACTTAATAAACATAATAAACTTAACTTAATAAACCCGCATAGCCTGGGACAGCCCAGCTGACGTGATATTGTGTTAAATCGTTTATTAATAATCTCTACTGTTAATCTAATTCATTGGACCTGAATATAGTTTTTATAAAGTTTTATAAAATTGGATTAATTGCAGATCGCATATAGCTTGTAAAAGTCAATAGTTATACGAAAGGGTTAGTTGGATATAGATCTCATCGAAGAGATTGCTCGTAAAATTGTATATATTTAGATTTAGCGTTGTGTTAGTGCTGCGATTACATTTAGAAAATGTTAATTTTTACCAAGTGTATATTCACTTTTCAAGCCTGCATTGGTACAAAAAATTAGCAGTCCTTGAAAAAAAACACGTTTAAAATCGTTCAGTACATTGTGGTCTGCTGCTTGCTTGTTTTTGTTTTGTATGTATATAAAATTTCTGTAAAAAATTTTAAAAAGCTTGCAAACCCTTTCACTTTCTGCAAAACTCAAGCTGAAAGTTGCTCAAGGCTAAGCACTTCATAAACTGTATTTTCTTCAACTAAAAAGTAAAAACATATGAAAAATATATTAAAAAAACACAAACTCAAAGTCACAAATCAATAAAATTGTTGTATATAATTTGTAATATTTATTAAACAATTTGTATATTATTTAAAAATATTCTCATAGAAATAATAATAACTTAAACTAAACAAATACAGATACAAAACATATGTGCTAAAATGTTGCTTTTTAATTGGAAACATGCACACAGACACACATGCATATTCCTATGCACATCCATACATACACATGTATATATTTATGCCAATGCATCATATGTAGTGCATAATGTGCGCTCGCATTAAACATAATGACTTAACTAATTATATTCAGATTGGAAGATTCTATACAAACTTCAAAGCAATTAAAAACAATTAATGGTATTTTTGATTTTTTGTTGTTGTAATATTACGACAATTATATACAAAGACAGTAGATACAAAAATAAGTTAACAATTGAAATATCAAATACACAGAACAAACAGTTTTGTAGACATAAAGAATTGAAATAAAGATCGGTTAAAAAGAAGAGATTCAAGAACATAGCTTTCTAGTTTCGAGTAAACGAGTAAATAAGAAATTTACAAAAATTATTTCAATTTAAAATTAAAATGTACTAAACTCCTCACAATTTCCAGAACTCAAGCGCAATCAATAATATTTATTGCGCTTCGATCTTCACTTTAAATTTCCGTTGTTGACCTTTTTAACTTCTACAATTAAATTCAATAGGAATGTACATGAACATTTTGTGCTTTACGCATGTTTACATAAATTTTCTTCATTTTTTTCGAGTTCGATTGCATTCAAATATAAAATTTTAAAAATTTTAATTTCTATGGCAATTTGTGTATAGTAAAAAAGTTGAGTGTATAAATATTTATGTATAAAAGATTCGCATAGCAGTATGGAGATTTGTTTTTGTGTTCGTTCGAGTTGCTTGGTGCGTTATCGGCGCTGATAGCTTCAATCCAAACGCTCACACATCCAATTCTTCCAGGGTGCGTGATAGCCGATTGTTGTCGATGCGCCGGCGCTGGCTGCGCCGCACTGCATCGGCGCGCCGGTAGGGTTCGCTCTTCAGGCCCAACAATATGTCCTCCAGCGCACCGTTGTACACTTCGTCCTGGTGCAGCAGCTTCTTCTCGCGCACTGAATTCGTCTTGCTCTTCAGCTCGTTGATGACAGCTTCCTGTAAGGAAAACCCGCAGGCGGGCAACTGTAGTTTAACACGGACCGCATTTATGGACGCAGACGTGCGTGCGAGCCAGCCAGTTTGCAAGTGACAAGAGAGCGGGACAAGCAAAAGCGGGCGAGCGGATGAGAGGGTAGCGTGAAAAGGGATAACATTTCGTTAATATGAAATACCGGCACCATTTGTTAAATAAATCGAAAAATTATAATTAACTAAATAAAAATACCTGCACAAACTTAATAATTATGATACAAAATACAATAAAATAGAAATCATATTAGACCTGATGTTAGTTTGAATTACTAAAATGGAAATAAAAGCTAAATAAACATTTTTATGAAATTGTATTTCATTAAAGTATACAATGGCTTATTGCTTTAGCCAATTGTAACTTAATTTCCAAATGTAATTCTTATGTAATATAAGTTTGAGTACTTTTTGCTAAAGTCTGACAAAATTAACAGGGTTGGAAATTTTCTGTTAATACTTTTACTCACATTCATAGCAGTTATAGACATAGGAAATAGTAACACTGTGCGACAGATCATCGTTTAGCATAACTTTAAACAAGTTTTGGTTGTGGGGTTCATTAGAGTTTTTTATGATATATATTTTCGCAAAGTTTTGCCCCCAGAATAGAAAACAAAATTAGAGACTTCGCTCGGACAAAGCTTAACTTATCAACATTTAAAATTTAAATAAATTATAAATCAATAATGATCAGCAGAAAACAAAACACGTAGTGCAGCAGGTATTCATGATGATGTTCGATGCGCTCACACAAATCGGATACTTTTTTAGCACTGTTTAATAGTTGGCGGTATGAAGAATCCTTTTATAGAAACTTAAGTTTCCTTTTTTGTTTTTCACCGTTGCACAGTGTTACTAATTGTAAGTAAAAGTAATGTTGCATGACTCTGGAAATGTTTAGCTTATATTTAGCTTCAGTTAAGGCAAGAAAGTACAACTTAGAAGGGGAAAAATTAATAATGAACTGAAGACAAAACACAAATCGATGAGGCTTTATTGATTTTTTAGATTATAAGCAACGACGACGCTAATCTTAAGATGAGCTTAAAATGTGATAAGTATTTTTCATATTTTGAAAAAATTCATCATAGTGGATCATATTTTAAAAGACAAACCACAAATCAATGAGGCCATGTGGCTTTATTCATTTTTTAGATTATAAGCAACGAAGACGCTAATCTTAAGATGAGCTTAAGATGTGATAGAAGTATTTTGCTCGATTTGATCATATTTTTCAATGTGTAAATATTAAGATTTGCTCCGATCTTGAAGTTGTGGTAATGGTTGCAGGTATTTTGAAAAAAAAGTGACAAACATTTAAATTGTATTTTTCAATTCCTCAACTCAACTCATATCCAGCTCACATTAGGCAACTTTAGCAATGAATACTGGCAGAGTCAGTGACATTTAAGTGAAAGTGAAGAGCAAATGCTCTTAGTTGCATGAGCGCTTGATGATATTTTCATTGTACGAAGGTCAAGCAACTATGTCCCATAAAACTACTACATTATAAATATTAGACACCCTCACCGCTTATGGCAACTAATCGTTAGTGGTTAGAAAAATTAACTAGAAACTGTTCTCGAATAACAAGTCGGGTTAGGCATTGAGACAAAAAAGGAGAGTTAGCCAAACAAGAAGGTGTAACAGTAACAGTAACACAAACGACACTATTAACAGTGACACAACTGAACACATAGAAAATAAGAGGACAGCCACAATAATCTGCAATACTAATTGTATAAACAGCGTCTGCAGCTAACACGGAACATAAAATACAATAGACAGGAAAACTTCAAATATTCATTTCGTTTCATTTCAATGATCCACTTACATTTCGTTAATTTACAGAGCGTTTGTGCGCAAAACACGCTCAAGTCTTAATCGCTATCGTTATCCTCGCTTAAGGGGATGGGTGGTGGTAGTGGTGGTGGTGAAGATGATAAGGCACTTTACAAATATTGCGTTTTCGTGATTCGTAACTTCATTTGTCGTTTTTCGAATTTGGTCTTTGGTAACATGGGTGTGATTCGTGTATGTAGTACGTGCGTATGAGTGAGCATGTGTGCCCGTGTGTTAGTGTGAAACTTAAGCATTTCGATAAGGCGGCACGTGGCGGGCATTGCAGTTTCAAAAATCAATTTAGCAATTTCTTACAGTTCTAAAACGAGTATCCGTTCGCGTTCCGATCTTTGCACTTAATTAACACCAACACCGTTTTGCGACAAATATACCAAACGAACGACATAAAATAACCAAACACCATGAGCTACAATTTGCACAAATTTCCACACGCCACACAACATTTACGACAATCGAGATCCCATAACTTTCGACTTTTCGTTTATCAAATTCTTTGCGTTTGTTACTTTCTAGTATTTTTCTAAATGACTGTTTTTGTTTGCTTTTATTTGCTTTGGTCTAGGCAGAATTAATAAGCGCTTTGTGTAGTAAACTGCTTTCCATAGTCACGCAACCCAGTTTCTGTGTATGGAAATATGAAGAAAAAATCCAATAACAGCAACAACGCAATTTTCCAACAAATTAAAAAGTACCGAACATTATGCAAATGGAAATTTTGTCTGCCTTTTGCAAATAACAATTAAGCCTTAAGTGTAGCAAGTTGAGGGGAATCATTTGCGGTTTTGTGTAGGAAGGGGACTGTGCGCTCACCTGTTGCTTCTTCTGGTTGACTTTGTTGCGCAGTAGCACTTGTTCGCTTTCCTTTTTGGTGGCAGCCTGTGCAGCGGCCTGTTCCAGACGTCGCCGCTGTTCGTTTTCCTGATCGTGAATCTGTCGTAGATAATCAACAATACAATGCGAGACTCCAAAAGCTTTGCCTCCGCTTTTCTCACCTTGAATGCGCGCGTAAAACGCACAATTAACGCGAAAAATGCTGCAGCATCGGCATTGCGCGAAGATTCGCCAAAGTATTCCACACACTCCTTGAACGCATCCTGTGCGTTCTTTAGCTCCATTTTGGTTTTCTTTAACTTATCCTCGGAATTATTCAGGAAATCGCGCAATATGTGCGTCTGTGCACCCTTCACGCGCTGTTCGGCTTCCTTCTTCACCAGTTCCATGCCCTTCTCCAGGTCGTGTACATCGGTCACTATGTTTTCCAGCGACACCTGCGCCGCCTTGTCCGTGCAATACAGTTCTGTATCGAAGGTCAACAGATCAGGGAATTTCTGACGTATCGTCGCGACAATGTAGTGCAACAAGGAGCTGCGCTTATCGGTAGATTTCGTGTCGATCAGAGTATCCAACGATTGCAATTTGAAGCCATAGGCCGGGCCCCGTTTGCTGCTGTTCAAATAATTGCCAAAGGCCAAAACAATCTCCAAGACTGCTTTGAACTTGAGCGATTTTTTGAGCGAATTCGAGGCGCTGGTGATGGCTTGAATTTGCTGCATAAACAATTGAAATATAATTAATTTTTCTCAATGGTTCATGGTACATGTTTGCACATACTGGACTGATTAGGTGCAGGCAATCGAAAAAGTTGCCCATATAATTCATGATCGACAGTTTCGATGAGATGCGCTCCACCTTTGACAATTGCAACATGAATTTGTCCTCTTCGGTGAGCAGATTCTGATCCTTGCGCTCGGCTATGTACTCTTTGTAGGTTTTCACCTCCACATCGGTGGGCACCATTTTCTGCAGCAGCTCGACATTTTCCAGCGACAGTTTTTTGAGATCTAAACTGTGTATGGCCGCAATAACTTCATCGATGGGCATGTCCAGTTTGCGACGAGATATTGCTGTGGAACAAGAAATTAATGATTAATGGTGATGCATTTATAAATTTGAAACTTTAACTCGTTTGGCACTAACACAACCAATATTACATACTAACCAATATTTCGTAATCTCGTGTGCTCCAGCAGCGACACATTGTCTGGCTTCTTAAAGCGTTTGCTGGGATACGAGTGCAGTCCGTCCACCTCCGTACTGCTGCCACTCGACAGTGGGCCACCAATGCCGATCTTGAAACGCTCTTCAAACTCGTTAAAGTCAATGTGCTTGAAGATTTTCTCGTCGTCCAGCTCATTGAAAATTGTGCCGCGCACCTGTAGCAACAAGCAAAACAGTTTATAGAATCCGAAACACAATGCCGCACATAACACAACACAACACAACACAACACACCTGATTCGGCTTGAGCGCAATCCAATTCAGCGTGGGCAGCTTATATTTGGTTGGCACCTTGCGCTTTATTGTCATGGCACCGTCTGGTGCGGGCATGAAGCCGGCCACCGGCGGCGGCGGCGGCTGGAATGAGGAGAGCATGGGCGGGCCGTTTGGATGTGGTGGCGATCGCGCCGAAAGGCCGCCGTTAGTGTTTGGCGAGCCCGTGTGCATGCCGCCATTGCTGAGCGGGCAGACACCGGGCATGAGTGGTGGCGGCGGTGGCGCTGGCGGTGCGGGCGGCGGTGGCGGGGGAGGCGCTGCTGACGGTGACATGGCAGACGGCAGCGGCGGTGGCGGTGGTGGCAGAGGTGGCGAAACGCATTTGTCTGGCGAAAACGCCGAACCGCCATTCACCAGCGTGCCATCGCCATGCGAAATGGAACGCGGCAGGGAACGGGTGAGTGTTTGCAGCTCCAGGTTCTTGCTCTGCAGCAGCGATTCGCGCTTCTTAAGCTCCTGCTCGTTCTGCTTCAGTATGCGCCGCAGCGTTGTGACCTCCTCGTCAAATTTGAGCTTCGTCGCCAGCAGTTCTTCGCGGTCCGCTTTCAGATGCGCCAGCTCTGTCTCCAACTCGGCCAGCTTGTACATCAGCTCCGAATTGCGATCCACCTCACGCTCCACTTGATCCTCCAGCTCCTGTACGCGCTCCAAAGCGGCAGTTTTGGTCTCAGAGTCCTCCATCAGTGCCGCCACGTCGAACACATTGTCCAGATACGCAGAAATTTGCACCTTTAGCTCCTCCGACTCGGTCAGCCGCAGCTTCTCCAGATATTTGTCCAGCCCGAGTGCCGTGAATTCATATTGCAAATGAACCCGGTAGTTCATATCCTCCACAGAATGCACCACAATGTTCATGAACTGCATGCAAGCCACCATGAAATCAATGTTGAAGGCCTCGAAGTTCATGAAATACTCCATGAGCGTCTGGAAGCGACGCTTCTCCTGGCACACGTCCTTGAAGTTGTCGAAGGACGACAGTATGATTTCATGGCCGCCTTTCACGAGGCAAATGGCCGCCAGCAGCTCCAGCACCAGTGCCTTGGTGCGCAGCGACTTGTGTATTAGGCTGAGCGCGATGCAATTGATGGCCTCCCGGTGCTGAATCACCATGTTGAAGCCGTACTTGTTGTTCATGATGGCGCGCAGGCACATGATGCACACGTGAATGTCGTCCGTCGAGGCGCCCATATTCAGCTTGGCAATGTGTCGGGAGCGACGCCTGATGCTCGGACTGTCGAGCACCTCGGCCAGTGAGGGACGCATAAAGCCGTTGGATGGGTTGATGTGGCCGATTTGCGGATAGAATGGCCGCGTCGTGTCCGAAATTGTGCTACCACCTAACACTATCGAAGTGTTGTTCACGCCACTGGAACCGCCGATCCCTTCGCCAATGGACGCGCCCGCATTGCCCACGCCCGTCAGGCCATTCGACAAATTGAGGCGCTCGTCGGAGTCGCTGAGCGCCTCTTCGACACGCTGCTCGTGTCGCATCATTTGGAGACGAAAACTCAGGTAGTCGACCAGTGCGTCGAGTCCCTGATTCGTCTCGTCGAGGAATTCTTTCACCCACTCAATGTGGTTGGTGCGAAGAGAAATCTCCAGATCGCGCAACACCTGCGTCGATGTGGACTCACCGACAATTTTCCGTTTCTGACAAAGAAAGTAGAGGAACAATAGCTGTAAGTGTACGAAATCGGTCGCGGGCCGGTGGGTGGGGACATTGGAGTTGTGTTTTTCGGTTCAAGTGTATGGAATATGGTTGGGACACGGGTGTGCAGGGGACGGGAATGTGGGAGTGAAATGTACGGCACACGTGTACAACAACAAAAAAGTAGCAAATTACAAGAACAAATAGTGGATAGTGGTGGTGGTGAGTAGTAGAGATTGAAGTAGAGTTAGAGTAAGAAGAGGGCAGCATGAAACGAAAAAAAAGAAGGAAATAGAATACAAAACAAAACAAGAGAGCGGTGTAAGTGTGAGTGTGGTGAGTAGAGAAAATGAAAACTGCATTAATTTTCAGTATATATACGAGAAATTTCATTTCTACTCGACAATTACTATATAGCATAAGTACAAACAGTAGGTAAGTTGGCTAAGGAGTATTTAGGGTTGAGTTTGGAATATTACGTTGGGCGATGGCTTAAAGTTTTAAGCTTACACCCGGAAAGAACTTTGAATTTGCTTTCATGGACGAAGAAAGCGAAAACAAAAAAAGCCAAAAAATTCAAAAACCACATTACAAAACATATAAAAATGATATGAAAAAATTGATTTGTAATGGCTGCTAGGAAATTGTTGTCAAGAAATAAATATATTTTATTTATATTAGATATCTGGCACTAAGATATGAAAACTTCCTATCCAAAACTAAAATAGGGTATGGTCTGATTTTATTTAGGACTGTAAATTTTTATTGAAAAAGTACCCAAAACGAGCTAGTTTGTGCAAAGTATCCGTACACAAACAGAGCTATTGTTGCTGTGAAACTTATTAAAATTAAGGTCACAAAAGCAAAAAGTTAGCTATTATTATGTTTCGATCCCGGAATCGGATCTTGTCAATCTCGAGATTGAAATTTCGGGATTGAAATTGTCCGGGAATTTTCCGTGATTTCGGGATCCCGGTATTGCATTCCCTATTAGCGAGATTGATTGATTGAGATTACGGATTCTGACTCAAACATTGAGGTTATTTTTATTTTTTTAATAGGGGTACCGGTTAAATCATGCGGTTTTCTAACAGATGGTGTAACTTGATTTTGTGAACAGTGATTCACCTTTCCAAAAATGTGTTGGAAAGCTATTGTCATATAGTTTCAGAATCAGTATGTGTCATTTAGCTGAAGCGTAAACAACAATACTTTTTTTTACTCTGAAAATGTCGAATTTTGTGCCGAATAAAGTGTTTTTGCGGGGAGTACTTCTTCATTACTTCAATATGAAGAAAAAGGCTGCCGAAAGTCATCGAATTTTGGTGGAAGTGTATGGTGTGCATGCTCTACCTGAGCGTACGTGCCAGTGGTTTGCACGGTTTAAAAGTGGCAATTTTGACTTGGAGGACGATGAACGGCCCGGACAGCCAAAAAAGTTTGAAGATCACGAATTGGAGACATTGCTCGACCAAGACCCATCCCAAACGCAAGAAGAACTTGCAAAATCACTTGGCGTCGCTCAACAAACCATTTCCGATCGTCTAAAAGCAATGGGAATGATCCGGAAGGTAGGCCATTGGGTGCCGTATGAATTGAAGCCAAGAGACGTCGAACGCCGAACAACTGCTTCAACGGCAGAAAAGAAATTTGCATCGAATTGTCACTGGCGATGAAAAGTGGGTCCATTACGATAATCCAAACCGTCGAGCACAACGGCCGGAATATGAAACGCTCAAATGGGATGTCCTACCCCACCCGCCGTATAGTCCAGACCTTGCGCCATCCGATTACTATCTCTTCCGATCAATGCAACATGGCCTGGCTGACCAGCACTTCTCCAATTATGAAGAACTCACAAATTGAATCGATTCGTGGATAGCGGAAAAACCGGCCGAATTTTTCAGAAAGGGTATTCGTGAATTGCCAGAAAAATGGGAATAAGTTATAGCTAGTGATGGACAATACTTTGAATATTAAATTTGTAACATTTTTTCACAAAAAAACCCCAAAAAAACCGCATGAATTAACCGGTACCCCTTAAATTACCTATTCCGGTCCTATTAAATTTGGACATTTTGTGGTTACATGATTTGATTAGAGACCAGTTAAGTTTTAAGAAAAGTATCTAGAAGAGTAGCGAGAAGGGCAGCTCTCCTCAACTGGAAAATTTTATTTGACTGCAAATAACACCGATCAAGAACTCGTTTTGACATCGGTTATAGGGTAATTAAAAATCTCTTAAAAATTTCTTGACGTCGCAATTAGGCAGATATAATCGGAAAATATATAATTGCTGCCTGTTGTAACCTTAAGACTTATTTCAATTCAATTTCATTTACACGCACTTCAAAGCATCTTCACCGAAAGACGTCTCTTCCACTTGAAACTGAAGAAACTGAGAAATTACAGGTAAATAGCAAATACAGTTTCGGTGCATTGTCTACTGTTAAAAGTTCCCAAAAGCCATTACAAATTTTAAAAGATAATAAAAGATTGAAAGAAAATTGCAAATTACAAAACATAGTATTTAAAACCATAAATTAAAAAACATGATATCCACCGTGGCAAATTAAAAAAATATCAAAATACTCTTTCAACCAACTGCAACTACGATTTTACCTACAACTGACAAAAAAGCATAACTCAAAAGTTCTAATATGAATAAATGACTGAACACTTACCCGATGACTACGCGACGCTTTCGGATCCAAATAGGTGCGCAACTTATTCAGATAGTGGGAGGGCGGATCCTTCGCTTGCACCATTTCCTGCAAGTAACAAAAACAAAACATAAATTAGTAATTAATGGCGACAATTAAATTTGCATTATTTATTAGAGTTTTATTGCTTTCATTTGATTGTCGCTGATCGCGCGGCGCTCAGACCTTTTCGGTGTCGTTCCCATCTGCAGCAACGCGACAATTTCAAAGCTCGGGTTGACCGTATTTATGGAGAAGCTTTTCATGATTATTGTAAAAAGGAATTGTTTATGAATCATTCATCACAGCTTTACACGCGCCAACAACACAATGCGACAATGCCGCATTGCATGGAACGGCTTTACGCTGACGATGTGCGGTCAATTTTATGAATTTATCAATAATGGGAAAACAAAGTATTTATAAAATACAAAAATAGCAGCGCCTTGATTCATTGAGTTTCACACAGACTTGTGCAGTAAATAAATCAGGGAACCTTGGCGCGCGATAGCAGGCAATTGCAATGTAGTAACAAGGTATGTGTGCAAGTACGATTGCACATATGTATGAACATGTCTCACCCATAAGTAGTTCAAGTTCAGAAACCTTGTGGAATTAAGAAAATAATTTCAATCACGCCTCGAAATATGAACAAGCGACGATTTGCGTCGGTCTCGACCGAATTATCTATACTCTAGCACTATGGCCGCGCCCCTTTTGATTGCCTACTCCGCATTGTTTCCTACTTTCTGGGGTAAAAACTGATTAAAACTTTGTTTATATGGATTAATCAACAAACGGTCAAGGTACACATGTCAGAATCACTTTTAGTTGAACCACCATTTTTGATAGAAACTCAAGTTTTTCAGTTCTTAGTTGAATACAAATTCATAACAGTTTGACTGAAATTTTATTTGAAATTTTCGCCAGCAACAAACAATGAGTTTTATAGAAAAAACAATGCATAAAATAATTAATTAAATTTTTTACGAGTCTGTGGTTCCGGGTAATGAACAACTTATGTTGCTGCGGTAATATCGATAATTATGTGTACAGAAATGTGTTTCTCGTTTGCGCAAATTTATAGCTATTTAGTTACAGTTGGTTACTCAGAGCCTAGTTCGGTTAGTACTTTCATACTGTGATGATAATCATGTATCGCTTTAATCGATTATAAATACTAAGATTTTATGTTGTTTCCTCATCAAATAGGATTTTGAATTTCCGTTCCATAAACATTCCAAAGCAACATGACCGCAACAAACAAAGAGAAATCCCCGTTAATGTTGCACAGAAACTAGCAGGAAGCGCAGTTTAATTTATCTGCAAACTTTAGACAGACGGATGGATGCAGTGGCGATAGTACACATTGTGACTAAGTTATCACAAAGCGCAACCGCCTTGTGGACAACTGAAAAATGCGAACTTACAAAGCAATGCAACGATTATTCACAGCTGGCAATTTCCAGTACAAGGGAACAGACTCATTTAACTTGGGCACAAAAGCTGGAGATAAGCAATTTCGAAGCTTAGCAGTGATGCACTCACTCACTCGATGCGACAATTTTTTAGGACGCAAAGAAAGTAAAGTTGAGCAACACTGAACACAAAAATGATCATATGATAGATATGTCTGGTCCGTACACGGTTGATTAATTGATCAGAAAATATATATTTTTTAATTTATAATGGCAACAAATTAACTGACGGACAATATATCAAATTCAACAATAATAAACTAATAATTAAAAAATATTAATAAAAATCTTGTATGTGTGTTCGAGGGCAACGCTTGAAGAAATACAATCAATAAAAACACCTCTAAAGTAAAAAAAAAATCACATGTTAAAAATACATACAGCAAATACAAATAGTATTTGAGGAAAATAAAAGTAAAACTTGTATTGCTTTGATTGCAGCCAGCAACGAAAATCGAGACTAAAACAAAAGATACCGAAATGAAATGAAAAACATGCAACACCACAAAAACAAATTGCAGCACAAACAATAACACACTTATTGGTAACAGACACAGCGCCAAGTTGTGCCAATACCTCAGACTCACATGTGGTAAGACATAGACAAAATCTTCCCCTCTAGTTGCCCCTTCTATCCAATTTTGCTGCTCGCAGCTAAGCAGTGTTAAGCCAATTACTGAAGGCAAAAAGCGTAAACACGCTTACCAATGCCAACACTAAATAACAGAAAAAGCAACAACTAAACAAAATAATAACAACAACAACAAATTGTAATACAAACAACAGCAAAAACAGTAACAAACCAACACACACAACAATAAAAACAACACCAAAAACATCAGCCGGCAACTGTCAAATGGTGACTTCATTATCCGCGTACAAAGCAACTGTGACAGAGTGCCAGACGGTGAAGGAAAACTTGTTGTTTTCCAATAAGACATTAGTCAAGTTATTAACGGTAGCTGGTCGCCTATAACATGTCTGTATTTGTTGTATAATAAAACTAGAGTTGGTCGGGTAAACGATTCCTTCCGTGTTTGCATTGCTTTTATAGAGACAATTATTACACAAACAAGGTTGCAATTTTTATGGAGTCGTAAGTACGAGTACCTACTGGCAGTAGGAAATATCGGATTTTAAAGTTTTGACTTGAATGTAAAAAATAAGACACCAGTGTTCGATTAGTCGGCATCAAACCTCTATTTTGTAATCGATGTTGTTCTGAAAACTACATAATTCAAAAGAGAATATTTTCTCCAAAGCTTTTGTCGTTTGATTTACATATTTTAAATTTATACATGAAATTAAATTGTAAATTTGCAGGACTCTCTTCGTGCTTTCTTGTTTATAAAAACACTATATTTCTTTAACCCTTTCAACCCCAAAGTTGCCTGAGAGCAACTTCTCCTATTTGTCATTTTATAGCTAAAGCTAATGATTTAACCCTTTCCGGACTACTGGGATAATACGTCCCAGCAAGTTTTTAATGCCCCTCAAAACATTTATTCAAATCTTACGACCCATGCAAAATATTTTTTCGATTTCGGTGTTCCCTCATTAAAGGATTATTTCAAAATTTGTGAGCATCCAATATAATTTTCTAACCCCAACATTCATAGCATGAGAATATTTCTACTGAGAGTATTTTCGATTTCAAAATTAAACTCCGTCCCGAAAGGGTTAAATTAATTAGGCACCAACTATTACCAATTATTTTTAGAAGTGAATTCAAAACAAATTGCAAGGATGTTACTGTTATCTCCTAAATAATTTTCAATAGTTTGCAGCGATACCAGGGAAAGTTTGTTTTCTAACTGAAATCTACGAATTGGGCGCGTTTGATCAAATCCCTGTTTCTGTTTCCTGTTTCTTTAATAATGGTTAAATAAAATCAAAAAGTGATAATTTTGTATTTTTCCATAAATATAAAATAATTTTTCTGTAAAAAATATTTACACAAAAAGTATTTAACCCGTTTTAAACAAACATTGCTCAAAAGTAAACTAGCTCTAGAATTCCAACAAAGAGGCGTGGTGACATACATATATTTACATTTTATCTTTATCCTTGATTCTGATTAATGTCCTGCATGAATATATTTATTTCGGCGACTATACGACTGTACATACTGTACGGGTACTTGGTATTCGAAGAATGTGTACAACGAAACGAATAAAAACGAAAACCAGCGAGCGTCGCGTCTCGATTCTATTCATATTCGGTGAGAAGCGAATACTGCAGTGCTCGTATTCGGTAATCGAGAACTTTGCGAAGTATTCGAAGATCAACAGTTTCATCGAATATTTTTATGCGCAGTATGTTACTTTTCCATGTGTATAGCAAGTAGCATAACAAATAAATAAATATATATATCCAACATAAATATTTCTAAATTATCTTAGGAATAATAAAACGAGTATATTCGAATATTCAAGCAGTTTGTATTATTATTCGAATGCTTTTGTCCTCGTTTTCCCCACTTCGAGCGAATATGAATAAATAGTGTACGTCTACTCGTTTCTGTTCGGAGCTTATCGTACTCGAAGAGAGCTGTACTCGTATTCATTCGGAGTGGTCCGCAGAGATGAAGTAAAGTATTCTATTAAAAAGCATTTGAATGTTTTCGAATAGCAAAAATGCATACTCGTGCAGGACTCTGATTCTGATGCATGATTGGACTCGTATTTCACGTTTTTTTTTACGCATGTGGTATCTCAGTGAAAAGTGTATATTGCCAGTCACGATACGATAAAAAACTTTAAAAAATTTTTCTGCCGTTGGAACAGCAGTTTAGAAGTGAACACTGTTCGATTCCTTGCACAATTTATCTTCTACATCAGAGGTGTAATTTTGAAGTGTATCTAAATGTTGAATCCCTTAATTTTGTTTCCGACATAATATCATTTGAAGACCTTTAAAAAGTAGTAATTGTAAAACATCGCTAAATACAATAAAATCTCCTGGAATACAACTTAGTTTTCCACTGGTTGTTCCCCATTTTAAAAGCAAAGTGGTTGGTGTCGTTCACAATGAATATTTTAACCGAATAAAAAAGGTTGCAGGTTCGAATCCTATGCTGTCACTGAAATTATATAAATTTGTTTAATTCGAAGAATTCCTAAAGCAAATAACAGCAAACTCACAATGAAATTTTCTTATTTTTCCTAATTAACTTTTCCTTTTAATGTGTGGTTAGCAAAATTAGGTGCTGATCGCAAACTGACTTTTAAAAAAATACATAGAAAAGATAATAGCTTCGTTAAGACATGAACACATCACAGTAGCACTGAAAACACCTTAAAAAGATCTCGATGACCTTTCTACTAACGACTCTGAGGCCAACAATATACAAATGTCACTGGTGAAAGCACAAACATGTTGTAAAAGCGAGATACTTAAAACTAATAACAGAAGTTCACACTTAACTCTCACTCCAAGTGTCAGAGGAAAGAAAGTTAAGTGCAAAAGCGAAAATTTTGGATTAATGAAAAATATTCGATATTTTGAATATTCACTAAAACCCATCACAGAAGTTGAGTCAATTGTAATGAGCACAAAACCTCATTAGAAACAAAAACCTTGTTGTAACTTCAGTTCACCATAATTTTTCTAAAAATACGCAACGCTCAAGCTGAGCTTAAAAAAAAAAAACAACAGGTCGTAAAGTACCAGCTTTAAATTATGGCGTTCAGCTGCACCTAACAACAGTAATGACAACAGTCGGCCAGAATAGCGTTGCAGCCAATAATTAAGCCGAATCGACAGTGGGCACTGACTGACAATGGTTCGCCATCGATGGCATTTGTACGCTCTTGCAGCGTCTGGTCAATTACAGTCGGCAATGGCAGGATAGCTGAAACAACAGTAACAACATTTGCGCCAATCACCAACAACAACAATAAAGACAAACAATGCTGACTGTTTTATAGTTTTGGTAGCATTGCGTAACGATTTGGGTTGAAATGCAATTATGACCCAGTCAACAACAACAACAACCACAAATGGATTGTACAATTTTTGATGTTTTGTTGCTTTGTGGCACAATTGAAGCGATTTGAGCTTTCGCTTTGTGGCATCAGTACTGGCGTGTCTGCCATTTGCTATTGAGCCAATTAGATATGTGGAGCGACAAAACGGAAATATTTGGTGTATGAATTTTGAATTGAGCCCACAAATTGAGTGTGAATAAAATGGATCGTTAACCCCTGCATTGCAGCTAAATAATTGTTATTTTGCAAACAACACAGAATTGACAGCGGTCGCCCGCATTCCACTAAACCATACTTAAAGCTAAACAAAATACAATTTTCACACTTAGACCGACTTACTGAACAATCGAATTAATAACTGTTCACTGTGAGTGTGTATGGGATGCAATTACATTGTTTTGAGACAGAAGGCATTTTAACAATACCAATATTTACATGTGTCACCGTTGTTACACGCACATACACACACATACACGCGCCAGCAATGACAATTGTTTCACACCAGCCAGCCAGCCAGACAGTCGTACAATATTTGACAAACGCTGCGCCCTGCAGCCCAACAACAATCAAAAACAGTAACAACACCAGCGACGACGACGACGACAACGACGACATGCCGCAAAATATGTCAACAATAATGTTAGCAATGTGCCGACTGTGCTGAGGTGAGGAATTGTGCAGCATGCGAACAGTTTTTGTTGTTGCTATTTGTGTCGCATGCACGTCGAGTGTGCAGCGCGTCTGAGTAGCAGCACAAGTGGACACACATTCCAAGCACACTTGCTGCACAGATAGCGAAAGAATTTCGTCTGCCACAAAAAACTATGCTGACACAACACAGTCGGCAGCCGTGCAAGAATAGACGAATTGCTGCTGCGCGTCAATAAACACTGTCAAGACACTGTTTCAATTCTCATAATATTTGTAATAATTTCTTGCCTGAAAAAAACTTAAAGTGGGCTCATTACTTTGTCATTAGTGCCGTGTCGTGCGCCAGCAAGTTTTCCTAATTATCACCGACATTAATGACAATCGTCGGCGGAAATTTCGAAATATTCCGCACTTTTGTTTAAAATGTTGTTATTAACAACATTGTTGTTTTTTCTGTAATGAGCTAAACTTCAATGTCGTGTATACGTTATGTAAGTCCATACAACATATTGAGTACATTTTAAGTACTATGGTCACTTGCAGGCTGAATTATGTATCTCGCTTCGTTGGGTTTGCGCTCCATAAATAATGAAATCGTATGTAAGAAAAAAATAAAAATTATGCATAAATACTAAATATGGTTTCTGAGAAAACGTATGAATCTTTATTTCTAAAGTACTTTAGTCAGTAATATACAAAAATTTTACAAAATAGTTCATTCATGCATACAGCTGCGATAAATAAAGCAGTGCATAGCCATGTATGAAATTAATGGAAATATTTTAGTAAAACAAGAGCATTTTTTTGTATCAACTATCAAATATTGTTACTTTTGGAATATATAAACTTAACACGCCACCACTTGTGTCAATCAAATATCGGTTCTTAATAAATTTGTCACAGTTCGAATAGAGTTTTGATTACGTGCGGTCAAAATAAAAGCAGCATCTAGCTTCTTCATCGTAAAACTTTTTTAATACGTTTTTTTATCAGGTGTACAACTTTGCTTCCGCCGTTTTTTTTTCCAAAATTAAAAGCTTTATTGCGAAAAAGTGCTTACAGATGTATTATTCAAAGTATTGTCCGTCGCTAGCGACAACTTTCTCCCATCTTTCCGGCAATTTTCGGATCCCGGCTCGAAAAAAGGAGTCCTCTTTTGACGCTATCCATGAAGCAATCCATTTTTCCAATTCTTCGAAGGATTGAAAATGTTGATCTGCCAGGCCGTGTGCCATCGAACGGAATAGGTGGAAGTCAGAAGGGGCGACATCTGGGGAATACGGCGGGTGGGGCAAGACTTCCCATTTCAGCGTTTCCAGGTACTTTTTTACCACTTTTGCGACGTGAGGCCGAGCATTGTCGTGTTGGAGGATGACTCACCATTTTCACTCACCACGAAATCACCATTTTTAAAACGTTGAAACCACTCCCGACACGTTCTTTCACTCAGAGCAGCATCACCGTAAGTTTCCGAGAGCATTCGATGCGCTTCAGCTGCATTTTTTTTCGAATTGTAACAGAAAAGTAAAACTTCCCGCAAATGGCGAGAATTGGGCACATAAACGGACATTTTCGAGCGTGAATAATACGAAAACAAGAACAACTGTCACTGAAACGGCGATGACAATTCGTTAGGCACTGTCCACACTCACTTTAAAGGCATTACCATCTATGTATTTCAACCAGCCTCAGCCGGTACAGCCACCTAAACGGCGGAAGCAAAGTTGTACACCTGATATATCAAAATATGATTTCACAAAAGTAAGATACATATTTATTTTATCAAATTTCAATTTCAGTCATAAAGTGGTATTTTTGTGCCGTTGAAAGCAATGTACGACAGGGAAGCGCCAAATGATGAAAAATTTACTTTCAGAAGGTAGAACCTACTATACAATGAAATACATAGGCTGCCTTTCATATTTTTTCAATAGGCATGCTCTAGTAAGTTTGTGAAAAAATCTGACCATGCTATTGAAAAGTTTGTAATTTTCTACAATAAACGTGCTTAGAACATTTTGATGTTCAAGCGCTATTTGTGTTGTTTACACTGACTTGAAAAATTCATCTCGGTCAAAAAATGGATTTAACTCGTGAACATTTTCGAGCAATGATTTTTTACGATTTCCGAAGTGAATTATCTCAACAACAGTGCTTCGATCGCCTTTAGTCGGCATTTGGTGATGAAGCACCAACCTTCCAGACAATTTATAACTGGTTTAACGAATCCAAGCGTAGTCGCCGTTCGCTCCAGGACGAATTACGTGAAGGTCGTCCGAAATCGGTCATTGTGCCAGAAACCATCGATGCTGTGCGTGAACTCATAATGAAAGATTGTCATGTGACATACCGTGAGATTGAGGCATCCTTGGACGTTAATTCCACGGCCGTGCATTCGATATTGCATGAACATTAAGCTGTCAGAAAGATTTGTTCTTGTTGGATCCCGCTTAATTTAGTAATCGCTCAAAAAAAGTCTCGTGTCGATTGGTGCAAACAAATGATGGAAAAATTCGATCGCGGTACTTTGAAATACGTTTATAAGATCGTGAATCGTGATCGTGAAGGTAACGACTCATGGATATATGCGTACGAGCCGGAAACAAAACAGCAATCGACCGTTTGGGTCTTCCAAGACGAGCCTAATCCAACAAAAGTTGTTCGGGTATGCAGCACATCAAAGCAAGTGGTCGCCTGTTTCTTCGGCAAAACTGGTCAGGTGGCCGGTACTGTGCCGTTAGAGCAACGTAGAACGGACAATTCTGAGTGGTACACAATAATTTGTTGGACAGAAATGTTCAATGAAATACGGAAAAACAACCGCCGACACCGCATCATTCTTCACCAGGAAAATGCAAGCTCTCACACATTGGCTCAAACAACCGCCCATGTGATCGACCAAAGTATTTATTTAGTGGGTCATTCGCCATAAAGCCCTGACCTGGCAACCATTGACTTCTTTTAATTCCCGCACATCAAAACAAAAAAATTGCGTGGTCAACGATTTTTATCGCCAAACCATGCTGCTGTAGCATTCAAAACCATGTTTTGGAGGTGTCTCAATCGGATTGGCAAAAGTGTATAAATCTTCAAGGCGAATACCTTGAAAAGCAATAAAACCATTTTTGATGAAAACAAAATACATTTTCATCCTTATTGAAAAACTATAAAAGGCAACCCTCGTATAAAGTATTTTTGGATGTTCAGCAAAAATGATTTCAAATGTTGCAGTTTTGAGTTGCCTTTTCAACGTTAGTTAATCCGACTACGTCTCTGAAGCCAACGCAATGCTGAGCAGTTTATTGCGCTCGAACTTTAGATACATGTTGATTTGTATTTATTTAAAAAAGTAATTAAACATTGAATTGAAAAGAAAATCATGCTTCCTGGGGCCAGCAACATTTTGCGCTATTTATGCAATAGTAGAAAACAGAGCATGTCAACTAACAACCACAACAACTCAGATGCACTCACTGCAACTTTTTCGAATGCAAGAGATGCGTGTGGGAAGTTGTAGATCTACTCTAACTACAGCTATACATGCATACATAAGTTTTTAACAATTTTTCTCTTACTTGCCTCTCTGAGTTTGTACCACTTTTTGTTGCAATCATATTTGTTGCACCAATTTTTTTTTGTTTTGTATTTAACTAAATTTGAAATCAAACAGGAAACAAATACCTGCATACAGGTATACAAATATGTATATTGAGGATAACAACGAAAAGTCAAGGCAGCAAAACGTTGACAATTTTTCTCAACTAGCAAATCCTTTTTTTGCATTCTCCAAGCTTTCCGTAACCCTGCCCACAGCAGTCCAGCAGTGGTACGTCAGCTATCTGTGGGCATGCAGAGTGTCTGGCGTTGGTAGTATCTTAACACATCTTCCCCAACACCAACTGCCACAGTGTCAGTGCAATCTGGCATTTGCATTTTGTCACCGATCAACATGTGGCAGCGTGCGCATGCGCAAGCGCGCACCTTTGCATGCAAGCAGCACCGGACCGCACTGCACTCGCCGCTCCGCATTTACCGCTACTGTTGGTGGTGCTGCACTTTGGGCTGCTTAGACGGCATCGTGGCGTCATCCACTGGCGTCGAGGCAGTGCGCCGCGCATACATAATTCCGCAATTTATGAGACAAGCACAAAAAGCCACAGGAAAAAAGCAGAAGAACTGCCACAAGAACACGGCCGGGTGGGGGGGTAGGCAGCCAGCCAGGCTTACGAAGTCGGAAACCAGCTGCGCTCCGTCAGCGCTCTTGATGTGCCTACGTCCACATCCACGGCGTCTGTCTGCCGCAGCTATTGGCCTTCTGGTAGGTAATATTTTTTCTCTTCAGTTTTTCGCTGCGCTATTGAGCTTTTTCTTCGATTTTTTCGTACTGTGTGTGCGTGTGTACGTTTGCATTTTTGCTACGTTGTCGCAATGCGCCGCGATTTTGTGTTGTCGATAGGGAAACTTGTTCCGCGCCGCTTGTCGACTCGACCGGCGGGGCTCAAACGAACTAGCGGCACCGCGTCCGATTGAGCTTCTGAGCACTTTTAGCCTTGTGGCTGACAACTGTTTACGCCATGCCATGATTATTGGCCGATAAAAACGTAGTTCAGAGCACTGTGTTGACCCATTTCACAAAAACAAAAATTGCGCCTGCACATCACTCACACGCAACTGCCGACTCGTACACAACGTGCCAGTAACTTTTCTTAGTTTTGGATGCAAGGGGGAAATGTGAAAACACTTGGGCTGTAAAAATTTTAGTGGATTTGTGGATTTGCAATAACGCCGACAACATGAAAGAGAAACAATTTATATCACAATGGAAAACATATAATATGGTATGAAGGAGGATATTTAACACATTTTAAGCGGGTAGCCTAGTATATGAAACTATGCTGCGTAGCGGGCATTACTTGCAAAACAAGCAAAAATTGCGCGATCCAAAATAAATAAAACTTGAAATTTATGAAACTAAAATAATTATATGAAATAATACTTTCAGTTTTATATGAAAACCAATCCGGTAAAAATACCGTCTCCCGCTTTTAAAGTGCCTACATTCAAAAGGTAAAAATACCCGCCCCGCTTATAAGCAGCAGTTTTCACAACGGGTAATTTTACCCGGCCCGCTTTTAATGTGTTAATAAAAGAATAAATAACGAAACAAATTTGGGATCAAATTAGAAAAGGAGCTAATTCAGAGATTGACACAATATGATGAGCGATGGAAAGTGGTTCAACAGCCACGGGATATGCCAGGATTTTTAATGTTTGATTACTTGTTTGTAACTAACTTACGAAGAGGTTATATCATCCTCTTTCGAGAATATAAACAGAGACAGACTTAGGTCTTAATTTCATCCAAGACTATGATCTACTTTTTATTTCGATTATTGAATTTCAAAGCCAATGCAATGCCTTGTTGGCGTTTTCTAACGCGGAATTCCCAAGGCTTTCCTCTACGGTTAATTGATATGAGTTTGTTGAGATCAATTGTTGATTATTGTAGTGTTGTATGGGACCCGGTTTATGCGTGAAATATTAATAGAATTGAGATCATTCAAAGAAGGTATGCGAAGTTTGCCATCGGTAGATTGAAATGAGATTCTTGTCCCAGCTATAACTGTTGATGGGCTCTCCTTGGCTCGCAGTCGTAGAAAATACTTTCTTGCTTTGTTCGTTAGGGATATTTTGACAAGCCATATGGATATTTTGCCCTTATTGCACCGTGCGACAAAAATTTAAAAAAAATTTTCACACCGAAAAAAATCCATATGAGCGTGAAACTATAGACCAAACATAGTAAAACTGCGTACTCAGTTCTTTATTTTTACATCCTTTGTCCTTTTAAAAGGACTTCAAAATTTTGAAGGGGATACAAAATTATTATTGATTTTGTATCTATTTGTAAAAAAAGGATATGAAAAAGGTCCTTCGAAAATTTTAATCCTTTATATCCTTGAAAATTTATATAGAATTTTCTTGAAAAGTATGTTACAACTGAAAAAAATCTCCTTGATCAGGTGTCAAAATTTCGATGTCGTTTTTGTTGTAGAAACAATTATGGCCGCGATTTTGTTAACCCTTTTGACCCCGAATTCTACCCTATGTCTCGATATTACTTTCTGGTATTTAAATCATTAAACACTTGGATACCTAAGAAGTGTGCACATTTGAAGTCGCCACGCCTCTTTGTTGAGGTTCTAGAGCTAGTTTACTTTTAAACAATTTTAGCTTAAAACGGGTTAAATAAATTTTGTATCAATATTTTTCAATTACAGAAAAATTATGTAATATTTATGGAAAAATACAAAATTATCACTTTTTGATTTTATTTAACCATTATTAAAGAAACTGGGTTTTGATCAGACGCGCCCAATTCGTAGACTTTAATTAGAACACAAATTTTCCCTGGTATCGCTGCAAATTATTGAACAATTTTTTGGGAATAACAGTAGAATTTTTGTAATTTGCTTTGAATTCACTTCTAAAAAATTTATTTGTTGGTACCTACTGAAATTAAACCCATAAATCAATCGTAGCTTTTGCTATAAGATGACAAATAGGTGAAGTTGCTCTCAGGCAACTTCGGGGTCGAAAAGGTTAATAATGCTTGCATTGTCTTTAATTCTAGTTCTGATGTAGTCGACCTTAGTAAGAGTAGAGTTGCATTTAAACGAAGGCTGTTTGCTTTGCTGCAGTCAATTTAAGTTTATTTATTATAAGTTCTATTTTTTCTAGATTTCATTTTTTCCCCTTTTTTGCTTTGTACATAAAACACTTCTGTAATCAATTTAATAGAATAACTCGATAGAAATTATAAAGTAGATAAATAATTTCAGAGAACTTTACTAAACGTTCTAAATCAATGCTCTTGGTTTTTGCTGTCCTCATGGTACCAATCTAAATATCGCAGTGGCTGCAAAAACAGTTAAACAGTTGGTGTGTTGTGGTGTTGGTGTGGTTGAGAGTTAGTGTGACATTCATTGGGCACTTAGGACCAGCACCGAAACTTTATATAGGTGACATACCTATGCAGCTCTTACATGAAACCAACGAAAAAGATGGCTGCCAAGTAATCTAAAAAATCGCTCTATCATTCAAAACAGTTATTAACAAATGTCCAGATATATATATATATGATATATCGATTGTTATTATTGAACAAGAAAAAAGGAAATTTATCGATAAACATTCTTATTACTAGATGGACTTTTGTATGCCGCTATAAAAATTTTGGTTGAAACCGATATTAACTATGAAAAAAGACAGCTATGAATTTTTAACATTCAGAAGGGGTCACCGGTATAAAAAGGTATGTATAGTATGTATGTTTGAGAATCGATTTAGAAATGTATGTTCTTTCTTCTGTTGTTGAAATGAAATTGACCGAAAAAATTTATTGGGCTTCAACTTAAAACTCAATAAAAAATAGATGTAATCCACCCACTGAGAGCAGAATTTCCTACTGACGGTGTTTTAAAATATACCTATAAAATTTTTGTATACTCGCAAAGATTATAATATTTATAGTTATGGGACATTAAATGGGTATGGCGTTTATTCAATCAATAAGAGTTAATTAATAAATCTGATTATGACCAATTTCAACATTAAAAATAAACAAATTTGAATATGGACAGACAAAAGGGCGAAAAAAATTGACAAAAATACTCTTATTGGAGCTAATATTTTTCAAAACACAAACAAAAATTTGGTCAGATGAAACAGATTTTGAAATAGGAAGAATGCGGAACAACTCTCAGTAATTAGTCGTTGCCAATGTGACGCTATCTACCTAATTTTTTTGTATTATTATTATAATTATTAATGCTTTGGCTCATATATTTTTAATCGCAAATCACAATTAGGGGCTGAATTATTATGATTAGCTTAATGGAAGTCTGCTTTGTTTGCAATTAGTTGAGCCAGTCTTTGAATCAAAGCGTTCTGATTGAAGATCCAACAGACAAGTAGTAATTCCAATAAATACTTCATATCGACGACGCTACGCGTAGCATTGATCATTCCATGCGGCTATAGCAGTCACTACACAGCCAAGGACAGCACTCAGTGTTGCAACTCACAGTGCGGCATTTGCGAATTACTCGCACGCATAACTGATTACTTATTGGGCGCCTAAACACTTCAACAACAGCAATCATGCAAAATAAATTGCAAAATCGCAAAAGTGCCATATTTTCTATTTTATTTTCCTCCCAGATCTGGGCAATAATGTTGCCATTTTATGTGACGACCCAACGCCAAACGCATATTAAGCGCACGGCGCGGCCACGCTGTCGCGGTTGGCGTGTGTGGGCTGACGCTGATGAGGTGCGCTCTCTGTGCGCGTCGCGTGCGCAGTAAGTTGGCCATAAAACGTGGTATTCTTACGCGCAAATATCAAAAGTCATTGTGCCGACTGCAGCCGACTGGTACCGCGTTGCTAAACAGCGACAGTTTGTAGGCCTTTGAAGGAGATCGACAATTGCAATTGAGGCCAAACAAAACATGTCGGCATTTTCGACACTTCGTAAAGTGTTTTAGAAAAACATTTACGCTGCATTCGCGATCACGCCTGAAATTCCAGTGATTCAGCTTCATTCAAAGATTACTTGAATGGTTTGCGCTTTGTTCATTGCTTTCAGAAGTCAAATAAATTGAACTCATCGCCGAGATCAGCAGCGCTGCGCTGCGACAAGTTGTAAGGGCAGCCAGTGCGAACGTGTGCCTCGAGCTAGAATACGTATAATTTTTTTGAGATAGGTTCGAGTTCTATTTGTAATTGACAAAAAAATTGAATTGAGTATTGAAATATTGAAAATTAAAAGCATTAAAAACATTTGACTCCACTGAATGAATACCTGAACTTGGAATAAATGATTTTAACACATAACATCACAAACTTTTGTCACTTTTTTAATCTAAATAGAAAAATCGAATTCAGAAACCCCTTCCATCGCATTGCACAGTTTCAACCTTCGACACGGTGCTGCGTACATGACCGAAATTCGTAATGGCCTGCAAACAAAGCTCTGGCAACAACACAATTCCCCTTAGGAGTCTGCCGCCTTTGTAGTTGAAGTAATGAATTGCGGCGCATTAGCCGAAGGCGCGCTCATTTATTGTCATTTCTGTTGGGGGTAATTTAAAAACATTGTCAAGCATCACTGATTTCATGGTAGCGGATTCTTTTGCCAAAACTGGTTTAATTGTTGTGCGTTCTGCATTGTTGTGTTTCGGTGGCAGTGTTGCGAGAAGTACTTTCGAATTTCGATTTTTACTTGTGACATGATGATTGGTTGGCTCCAACAAGACCTCGTCCTTTGAAATATGTATATTTCCTATACATTCTGATATCCGGAACATATTGACGATGGTGTTTTTGAAGCACCATGTTGCATATTTTAAGGCGCTCAAGCACTTTCTATAGTCAATTTTAAACAAATGTGTAACAATGTGTAACAATTTGAAAAACTAGTAAATTTTAACTGAAATACTAACAAATTAGCAATTGTTGTTCAAGGTATACAGGTTAGGTTAGGTTAGCTGGCTGACCATAGACCCTATTGGGTCCTTAGCGATACCAGTTAGAGCTCCTTAGTGTTGCGGATCGTCATAGAAGTTATCGGTGAGAATGTGGGTGTTCCTAGCGAAATTCAGCAGCGATTTAATGTCGTGCTTGGGGACCTCTCCCAACTCAGAGAAGAATGGGGCCCCGAAGTAGGTAAAGCGTAGTCTTGAGATGGCCGAGCAGGAGCAAAGTATGTGCTCCAGGGTTTCCTTGGCACCATTTTCTTTGTATTTCCTGCATTCATCCGACTCAGTGAAAGGTATACAGAAAAGGTAAGAAGAATGCCAATAAAGAAATCTAATCGTTTCCGTAAGAATGTTTTATAATGTGGTGGTTTCGTTGTCGTCGTCATTGCGTTCCTGGTATTCGCCGTCTAAAGCTTCAAATAAATCTCTGCTATACATCCAGTGGACCATTAGGCAACTTGATCAAAATGTTAAATGTTCCGTGATTAAAAAACCTATGTCCATTTTGAATGATCATTAGATTGTTTATTGTATTTAATTGTTTCTTGCCAATCGGTCTTACCATGGATGCATTTTCTTATTTTCATTGTCAAAGGGGTTTCAAGGCAATAAAAGCCCACAAATGGTAAGAACACCAGTGTTTATGACTTATATTCCAAATCGAAATGATAACGAACTGTGTATTGTCTCCAAAAACATACTTTCTAAAACAAAAACACACTTACAACTTAACAAACTAAACAATTCAACGACATAAATTATTTTATCCTAAACTTTTGTCTGTCTAAAAACGGCTTCAACTGCCCGATATTTTAATAATAATTCCCTAATATTTGTCTAAATACATAAACTCTGTTTCAAACAAAGTTTTGTTTAAATTACTAAAAACAAACCGAGTTCAGTGAGTCAACATCGCAGCGTATAAAGGTTTTTAAATCAAAACTAGTATTTGTAACATTTTTGCTTTTTACAAAATAATCATTGCACAACACTGTTTGGCAATTTCCATCATGTATCTACCGCATACTGATATGGTGTATAACAGTAAAAATGTATGTAAATGATGCGCTTTTATGTGTATTTTATGGTCTTTATGGCAAAATTCCAATGACCACCGCGCATTCCATGAAGCGTTAAATTACCAATACAGAAAGTGTAACATTCAGCCAAATTTGTTGTTGTTGTCTAAGGTTGGGCTTGAGTTGTGCCAAATATTTTCAGACAAAATGTTGAAAATTGTTGACTCAATTCCGGCAGCGGATTGAGTTGTCGCATATTTAACTTCATGCTTATTAAATATTAACATTTATAATATTGAGAAACTTGGATGAAATAGAAAATTGTTTGCAAATATATTTAAGACAAATTTAACTTCGAAGTGGAGCATTTAAAACCAAAGAGGTGCTTTTCATTATCTTTTCATTGTTCAAAACAGTTATAATTAAAGCACAATCTGAAGATTGATAAATAACCCGAAAGTGCCGGGATTCTTTCTCTTTTGAATTGAAAAATTACATTTCTTGAGTGCATGTTTAGTGTCACCGAGGCGCAATCGAGTTAAGATCCTTTAATTTGAACTCGAGGTGTTAAAACGTCAAAACGCTCTTGATAAACGAATCACGTTCGGTAAATGCTTCCACTTTTGCACACTTACTCGCAGTTTATTTTTATAAAGCGACTGGGTACGTGAAAAATTAATTCAATTAAGCAATTAAACTGTAAAATGCGCCATGCGGCAACAGCGGACCAAAGTTCCATTATAAGTACACTGGGAGAAAAAAATGCCGAAATTTGCATTCCGTGACCGACAAATTGTTCACAATTATTGAAAATTTCAAGCAACTGCATTTAGTGCAAAAAATATTCAAAAATATTTATAAATAACTCAATAAAATTCTCGATTGGGATATTTTTGGCTGTCAAAACGGTTCCAAATATTTAAAAAACTGGAGATAATGTTTACATCTTTAACGCTTTAAAGTTTTTGTTATAACAAATCTTCAGTGTAGTGCAAGATTTGGTCAAATAACTTTTTTAATATCTCGGGAACGTTTCGGAGCAATGTGACTTGAAATATATATAATTTTCATTTGAAGAAACAGTGTTTCATTATCTCGGCAGCTGTCCAATCTTCGCACGTACTACTACAACATAACACTGAAAAAAGCTTTTTTCGAATATCCTTAAGTGCAAAAGTTCTCTCTAACCGATCCAATCTTTTACCATTCGGCTATGGTTTTGTGATATCAAATGACGGTAAGGCACTCTTTGGTTGATTTACAATTTTAACTAACTGTACACCATTGGTTTCGATGCTATGGGACTTCGATAAAGCTTAGGTTTTTCTCTTTTTCCTCCCATTATAACATTTAAACGTTTTGTCTTCTGGCTTCTCAAAGTATCCTTGGCTTCTTTAAAAATCTGTCAAATCAAACTATATGTAAACACAAAAATATATACAAAAGTAATAGATAAGTCTGTAAAACGTGCTCTAAATAAGGATATTGAGCTCCAAGCATATTATCAAAAATTTATGAAACGGAAAGTTTAAAATAAATTACACTTATGTATTGTACAAAAACTTTTACAACTGTAACAAAGCCTTTGCGCGAGTGCTTCCCGGGGATGGGTGGCACGTCGGTTGCTTCTATTAATGTTGTGTTGCACCTATAACGCAGCTGATTATGGCGATAATACGTCGACAATGGCCGGCAGTGACTAGGACAGCAGTGTTCGAGCTGTAGTCGGTGATAGTGTCGACGACGAGCACGGGTGACTAATTTTTAGCGCCAATTATGCGCCATGGCCCACCGGGGCTTGAGCGGGGCTTTATTTGATTTTATTATCGCCGCAACGATGCATTACGCCATTGGTAATTGCATTTTTATCAAAACAGCGTGCCAAAACACACAAACGACCGGACAGCACACACACACGCGCACACGAATGTGTAATTTACACCACACCAACCGTAGAGTCGGACAGCCACACTTGCAGTTCCAGTGAAAAGTCGCTGTTGCACTTTTGCGCACATGGAGCTTCGGTGCGGCGGGCAGAGACGCGGACGGCCGCTTTGCGCAAATGTGGCTATGATTTGTTCACGTTCTGTTGAGTACGTGATGCAATCGTGCAAAATTATAGAAATTGTATATTTATTTATGGACGGGTGCAGTGGCAGTGCGGCACAACGTGCAATGGCGGAGGAAAGCCAGGTAGCCGTCAGCGTGGTCTCGAGTATGGATCGAATCGGCGTTGTGCTGCGTTGAATGCAATTTTTGAATTAATTCAAAGAGTAAAATGGCGCACAAGTGAGATAAGTACGAGTTGCTTAAGTGAATTTGAGTGAAATTGAAATTGACCAGCTGAATGTGTAAATTGTGATGTTGCAATGAGTGAAGAAGCTTCGGCCGGTGTGGGTCAGTGCTGGCCCATGACGACGTCGATCATAAACAAGCAACATAACGGTAATGACCTCGTTCCGCGGAGTTTCCGATAACGGGGTTTTCAACAAGTTCCGATTAGTATGCAGCAGTGGCGGATTCAGGGGGGTGTTTTGGGGGTTGAAACCCCCGAAATATTTGGATCGCCTATAAAACAACATACAAATTAAAAGACATTTTACAATTATTAAAGAATTACTTTTTGAAACCCCCCTCCGAAATATTTTTCTGAATCCGCGCCTGGTATGCAGTGGAATATTTCAGAAAGTAATTGTTGTAGTGCCCGATAATTTTTGAAGTAGCTGAATTCAGGTTTTAATTTAATGTTAATTACGTATTGGAGTACTTGAAGTAATTTTCAAAACAGTTTAAATAAACTGCTTAAACTGTAGCACGTTAGGCCGTCTCAGTGGCGCACATAAGATTTCATCGGGCGGGGGGTGTGTACAACATCATTTTGTACTGGCAAGTTTTGTGTTTGGGGTTTTGAACCCCTCCCGCCTATGTGAACCACTAGCCCAACTATTTATATACCGCTAGAGTTCGGTCGTACGAGGAAAGCAACTCGAAGACTCGGTTCGGTTTCAAAGTCTCTTTAGTAATCCTAAAGCAATAAACTAGATCTTTGCGGTTCGTGGTGCGTCCCATCTTTTTGTCTATGTATTCTAACTTCGAGACCTTGATGCAATGCGATTTTTTCTTTTAAAACTGCAAAAATTTGTAATTCTTTACAAAATCTCACTCACCTGATCACAAATGATATCCCATTTCTTTTCGTCATCGTAATTTTTTAATAGTTTCGCTTTATCCGGTGGCAGATCCATGGAAGCCTATAAAACAAAACAATAAAAATGCATATTTAGTGACAGAAAATATTATGATGACAATATTATTAACATTACACAGTGCAACAAAATCCAAAAAAATTTCGAGGGACAAGGTCAAACATGACTCATTCGATAGAGGGCCCCAGTAGATAGAAAAATACCAAGAGATTTTTTCCGGGATTTTCGATTTTTTTTAAATGCAGTTTAAAGATTGCGGCTTAGTGCCCCAACTTTTAAAACATCATATCTTTGGACTTAAATGTCAGAAAGGAAAAATGTTAACATCAAATGAAAGCTAATGATACGAAGACGAAGAAACCATATCCTTTTTTGAAAAATTTTATGAAAAAAGATATAAAGGACATCAACTAAATTTTTACCGTGAGAGCTAAGTTTATATAAGTGACTTCTGGTAAGCCGCCGCAGCCGCCGTAGCTCAGCTGGCGTGTGCGTTGGGCCGCGAGTCAAATGCGACGCTCCAACCCAGGTTCAAGACTCCGTTGCGTTAACCCCGAAAAAAAGAGAAACAACAATTTTTCTTTCGGCGGCTGTCCTCTCAGTAGGAAATGGCACACCTCTGAGAGTAAAATTGCCTATGAAAAAGCTTCCAACTCGCCGTTCCGAATCGGCATAAAACTGTAGGTCCCTTCCAACCTTCTAAAAACATTCGCACGCACAACACGGATTGTTGCGGGTAGCTAGGCCTTAGTCTCGTAATCGGGCTGTCGTGCCAGTCAAGAAGAAGAAGAAGACTTCTGGTAAAAAACCATTCAAAGATCTATACTGCATATTCATTTTCATGATGATGGCATGATCTGTATCTGAGATCATTAATTTATATATGTAAAATCGGATATTAGATATTTTACATAACATTTTCAATATCTTAATTCAAAAATCCAGTTCAAAACTGCGCACCATTCTCGATCATTCCTACTGGCAAAAAAAAATATTTCCCATTACGAATTATGTCTTATCCACTTGTAATACTTGGGATTTTATATCAACTAGATTTTCATACAAAGGAATACCGGAATGAAGATATTTATTATTCATGAATAAAAATTCTGTGACAAATTGCCAACTATTTATATTTGATTTTATGTTACAATTGCCTTGAGACAATTTTGTATTTTTCCTACTTGGCTCTGGGACTTTTTAAAGAATGTCAAACACCATTTACCACAATTATAGTCGATTTCTGTGTTCTGTTTTCCTTTCTATGCACATTTCATAAGACATTTCCATTTCCAAGTCGTTTTGCATGCGCTGCGTATGTGGCACACCTCAAAAACCTGAAGTTGGTTAGATTCCATACAAATAAATGTCTACCTTAATGCGCAGACCACATATACAACAATAACAAATAACAATAACAAATCACGCAAAGAGATACAATCGATACCACTGAGCTAAGGACCGTTGGGTGAGCCTTCACCAACGGGCAGAACCACTTCAAGACTAATAGGTGAACAAAGCAACGGCGAAATATTTGTAAAGTAATGATATCATCGAATAGAATTGTTGCTGTCCCGGGTCCATGATTTATGATAGAATGGGGTTTGGTTTATTTTTAATATCTTGTTCTTGGTTTGTGTGGTGTCTGAGCTAATTTTTCATTGTTAAATAAGCGAATCGTTGGGGATTTGAGCATTCGAGCGCAGAAGATCGGCATGAAAAGACGCTGCGCACCAAATGCACAATGCGCTTTGCAACAGCCGACAAGTCAGCACTGTCGCGAGTTCATTCACTATTTATTTCAATTTTCCGCTGCCGACACAATCTTCTTCTAATTTCATCTCTCACCCTTCGTCAGCGGGCTGCTAGCGCGACTTCGCAACCGTCTTGTCTGGCGCTGTGGCATTCAATTGAATAATTCACATAACCGACGGGCTTTTAAGATATTTTATATCGAATGCGCTCGCTTAAAACCGATATAAGCGACCGTAAACTGAGCGTGTTCACGTAAAGATGCTTTCAAAGCAAATATTTTCAATATGTTTTTTTTAATGCAAATTCAAAGTGAGTTCATTGTATTGATATGTAAGCATACTAAATGTGATAAAGTTATGAGTGGTGAACGAAGTTAAAATGAGCGCATCTCTATTCAATGTTTTGTTGCGTATTTCATGCAATAACCTCGAATATTTATGTATTGAAAGTATTCAATGGGTTTAAAAATTACGTTGCGCTGGAAGTTGACTGGCTGTCGGTTCATAAGCTGTCTGTCTGTCGCCATTAGCACTTTTCCCAGCCATTTTCCGCATTTGAATTTTTGGTTTATTCATACAGACATTGTACAACATTGAAAAAATATTGACAGGAGGATGCCGTCCGCCAGGGCTGTTTGATTTTCTGATTATGCAAAAGTTCTAAACGTGACACACACGACTGCTGCCCGTCCGCCAGCGTGTCACTGCGTCGCTGCACAAACACTTCACCTTTACCACGAACGGCCGACTCGTGTTCTGCGCCACTTCGATGTTTTCATTTTATAACTTTTATCCATTTATGCTTTCGACATTTCGCTTTCCGCACATTCTGCCTGCCAACTGCCGCGCACTGCCGAGCCTCTTCCTCTACGATAATTGTAATTGCAAATATTGTCATTCGTAATAAACAAACGTCTGTTAATGTCAGCTGCCATATTAAGTTTCCGCTGTCGGCGAGCGCGCTACTTCGGGCACACGGCTGCGCACGTCGCAAGTTTTGCCGCTCAAAAGCCGCTGGAGTTGTGCGCAGAGAACTGACGGTTTATTTGCGGATCTTACTGCGGGCCCGGTTCGAAAGCAACAGCGTGTTGTGTTATTCGATATTGAGGAAGTTTTGCTTTATTTAGACTCAAGCAATGCTGCTTTTAGAAGTATTACGAACATTATGAAATTTTAATATGGCCATAAACTATCGAATTGTATTTGTATTTGTAATATTTTACATCGAATTACAGTTATGAAAGAAAAACCTTGGACGAACGAAAGTGCGACAGAAAAGGTTTGCTTTAAATAAAACCCCCTGAGAATAATTGTACTATATGGCAACTTAACCCTCGGGCTCTCAAAGATTTATTTTAAAGAACAATTTGTGGTGTCTTATGAAAATATATTGGATAATGTGTGAATTGGTAGAATCCAATCCATTCCATTGGGTAAAAGACTAAACACTGAGGTTTGGACAAACCAGTATTACAAATTTTCAAAGTGCGAATTATGAAATATTTTAGGATTAGAACGACGAATAACCTTTATAAAGAATTAAGAGAAATTAAGATCGAGTTTCTCGCAACCAATCGGGTTACATATTTTTATAGCCAACTATTTTTCTATTATCTAGCTTGAGGTGGGACTTGAGCCCACGACCTTTTTTGCTTGACAAGAAACAAATCAGCTCAATAATTTCGAAATTTTATTGAGATTTGTCCGTCGAGTTAAAAGTTATTCTAAAGCAAAGATGACTGCAATTTCGGAAAAATATGTTACATTTTGCAATTTTACTACGACAAAGGGAAGAACGCGACTCAGACTGTTTATGGTGAAGATACTGGTTTGTTCGCTTTCGATCTAGAAATTTGGAAGTAAAAGATGGTTCTCGCTCTGGTCGACCCATCACCGAAAAAGTCTGTGAAATTATGGCTAAGGTTCAAGAAAACCGTCATGTAAGCAGTCATGACATCGCTAAGGAACTGAAGATCGATCACAAAACCGTTTTGAACCACTTGCACAAAGTTGGTTTCAAAAAGAAACTGGATGTTTGGGTGCCTCATGGATTAAGTAATAAACATGTCCGAGTTTCTATTTGCGAGTCACTCTTAAAATCGAGCCATTTTTGAAACGTGTGGTAACAGGTGATGAAAAGTGGATTACATACGATAATGTTGTTCGAAAAAGGTCTTGGTGCAAAAAGAATGAAGCTCCAAAAACGGAGTCAAAACCAGGATTGACGACAAGGAAGGTTATGCTGTGCGGGACTTGGTGGGACTACAAGGGTATAATCCATTACGAGCTACTACCGCCTGGCCAAACGATTGATTCCAACCTCTTCAGTTCATGCAACTTAGTTTCAGTTCATGCTTTTTAGTATCCACACTAGTTCAGGACTTTGAAAATAATGTTTTTACTGCAAATATTAAAGACATGCGTAGGAATGCTTTGGAATGATGTGTATAAAAGTTAGTTTATAGAACGTATACCAGGAATGTAAACTTTCCCACAACCCATGTTCTGTTTACATATAGACGTATATCAAAGTATTATTTGTTTGTAATAGAAATAAAGCTGATAACAGAGGAACTGGAGCCAATCAGCCCAAATGTTCCGTTCCCCTTATGTGAATTGCAGTGATTTAATCCGATAAATTCGGCTCGGCGTAACGTTCATCTATTTCATGAACGCTTACTTTTCTGTTATTACTAATCTTTAAAAAGTGAATCTTTACGCAGCACAACTTTCGAAATGAGGTCAATTCTTCAATATCCATCGAGTGTATGGCTTTGTGCAACTTCCACTTTTTCTTATCAGCTGCCGTAATGCAATGGCAATTGCCATATCTACCCGCACATAGAATTGTGACAAGCAGCACACATAATGTCAACAACATACAAATGCATTGCGAAAGCAATAACTTCATAATGTTAATCGATGCGTTGCTGTCATTTTCATTTTCAAAGCTGCGTTATAAATACATACATACATATGTACATACTTGTGTGTGCATATTAGGGATCGCAATTTTTGGCCATTTTGCGATCCCGGGATTTTCGGGATTGAAAAGTCAAATCCCGGGATCCCGGGATTTAATCCCGGGATTCAAATAACAAATTTTTTAAATAAAACAATTTTACCAAATTGCATAAATACTTGTTTATAATATATTTACCATAAAAATGGACACAGTTTAATCACATTTGGGGTAGTTTTAAGATTTTTTATCTTGAATTTAATCACATTTATGGAATTCACAGTTTGCGGGAAAATTTATTTCGGGCAATTTTCCCTAAAAATAAACGATCTAACTGTGAGCACCCCATTGTATATCTTTCAAACAATTGTGGAAAATTTTTCAAAATAAAAATGCCTCGCTCAAATGGCAAACAAACGTTGAACATCAAATAAAGAAATCGTCCCGATAGTAGCATAAAGTACTCAAAAAAATTCGCTCCGTAGATTGTGTCAACAAATTAATTTGACTTTGTTTTTTGCCTCTTTCAATAAACATGCTCGGCAGTGCGGCAAATTTTGAAACTACCGGTATCTATGTTCTTCATACAAAACAAACGAAATTGAGATACCATATGGGAAAATTCGGGAAAATTGCCAAGTGGGAAATTTAACATGCTAGATACCGCTGAACTGTGAACACCATAATTGTAAGGCGGAAAGGGAGGCAGTCGGTGTTGAGTCGTCGAAGTGGTTGGTTGTGCGCGGCACATCACCAAAATCCAGTTGTCATTTACAATCAGTTGTCAATTACATTCAAAATTGTCAGTTTAAATTTAAATCAAATAAATAAACATAGTCATCCTTGACAACATTTTGTTTAACTCAAAAGTTTTTAATTTGACATTTAACTTCAGTTTGATAACATTTTGTTGTATCCAAAAATGACACTTAAACATAACTTATTGCTTTGCATCAAATGTATCATAAAGTACATATATACGCATATTTGATAAAAAAAAATAAAATAGTTAATTTGTTAGTACTTTTAGTTTTACTTTGATTATTTCGATAAAAAAGTTAAGCGTTGTGATTAATTAAAAACTGAGATCTTAAAAATACTAAGGCATTAAATGTTTTGCCCTCTAATCTAGAGCGAAATTTATTGCAAATAAACCCTGCTGAGAGAAAACATCTTTCAGATTCAACACTTGCTGGTTGAATGCTTAGTAAATAATTATAAGCCTTTTGCAAAAGACGCCCTCTATCCCCTCCCTCCTCCTTCAGATAAGGAATCGGGTTTTTGTGCTTTTAAATTTATTTCATTTGAACTTTGAAGCATCTTTTGCAATCCCGAAAATCCCGGGATTAAAAGATTTGAATCCCGGGATTTTCGGGACTGGAAAAAGTCCGGGATCCCGGGATCCCGGGATTGCGATGCCTAGTGCATATGTATCTAGACAACTCGTGCAAGGCGCTCCTTACGCATTTATTGACTGCTGGTGGCGCTTGCAACGTCGTTTTGTTCGCTGACTCATGCGCTTTCCGGCAAATTCGTGCTTATCCAATAGTGCTGCATATGATGTATACATACATACATACATATAATTATACCTACATGTATGTATGCGTTGAATTCTATGAAGCGTTCTCAATACCGAAAAGAGCACTTGCTGCTCATTATTGTTGTCGTCTTTATTACATCAACAAAAGGAAAAAGCTTTTAGCATCTTGGCGCGTTTTGCTGTTGTCATCCCACTTATTGTTTTTGTTGTTTGTACTGTTTATAAACAAATGTTTACAAGCACATTTTGTGACTTCGAAGCTGTTTTCCGTAATTTTTGCTTTCCATTTGATTTATTTTCATTTGATATGTCTTCTTCAAATGCTCATTTCATTTTGTTTGTGGTTCTCATTTACGTTTTATTATAGTAAATATTCATGTGGCTGCTTTCGGCCAAAATCTGCACTTGTGGGTTACTGCTTTATGGCTTTCAAATGTGGCGGAAGCATCCACTTGGCTGGCGTTTGCGTTGCTCATGCACTCTTTCTGGAAAAACCCCATTAAATGTTCATGTGCACTCGTTGATTTATAGCTAATGGTTTTTATATTTTATTTTCATGAAAATCGATTCGCAATAGTTTGAGCGCTTTATAGAAATTGAAAATTAGAAATGCCGATTGAGAGTATCTTTTAATAGTGAAATGCATAGAGAATTGTTGGTACGAATATGTGCAGAGTATCGAACTTTGCGAAGAAATCATATTTTTTAGTTGTAATCGAAGAGCTTTTTTCTAATATGAAACATTTTTTAATGATGTTGAGCGAACATATGATGATATTTCAAATAAAATACGACTTCAAATTGTTAAAATCTTTCTATTTTTGACCAAAAAGACAGTCTTGGGACTGTTGGCAGCAACAGCTCGTTTTATATTCTGCTTCCGACTATCAGATTGGGGTTGGCAATACCCAGATGGTCATCAGCGGCATAAAAAAAATCCTATGTGAAGCAGAGATTTAGAAATGTGTATTCCACACAATTACGATTTTGTTGTTACTGTAATTGAAATAATTTGTGCATGGATGAGGAAACGGATTGACCCATTTTTTAATGAAGTTGCTAATGTCTTAGTCAAGTCGTTTGTGTGAATAGTGAAGCTGAAGTGAAAAAAGTCGATAGACTCTTCAAGCAGGAGTTGATAGACGACGGTGAAGAGGAAATCGATGACCCCATTGGATTGACAGGGCTGCTCCAACTTGGTCTCCAGACAAGTGTTGAAGCACTTAAAGTAAGAAAAAAAGGTACGTGGCGTTATAGTGCTTACAGATGACTCAAAATTACTACTCTTTCTTGTTAATATGAATTTAATTGTGCATTACGAAAGGTTAGTTGTGCAATTAATTTCACTCTTTTTCTTCAAGTGCGAACCGAAGGTTGAGCTTACGATGAAATAATCAAAACACCAACGTCATTTGCATTCAATTTTCATACGCAACATCAACAATAACGTCAGTTGTCTACTGCTCAGAGGGCAATTTTAGAAATTGCTGCTCCGTTAAACCACATAAACACTTCGAAGCAGCCACTGTAAAATTTCATTTTCATTTTTCATGAGGTTCCATTATTATAACGTAACGCACAGAAATAAGAAAACACACTTTGTTATTGTCATTTTCATAAATTGCAGCAGACGATGGCGGCACTGGCGACAACTTTTGTAAAAACGTTAGTTGCAGCTTCAGCTGTTCCGCTGTGTTGGCGTACAACTGCAGATAATTCCGTCCACGCTCACACACACACACACACACACGTAAATGCAAACAATGGCCCATATACACACACATACATAAGTGTTGAAAGAAGTAGGTGCAAGCACGCTTCACACTCGGCCAACAAGACCAGAAAACTCGTGCAACAACGGTGCAATTGGACAGAAAGAGCAATAACCAAAACAAAAAGTGGCCAACTATCCACACAGCGTTCGAGCAATTGTGCGCTGTCGAAGCGAACTGACGGCGGGAGGAGGCGGCAAACTTTTCCTTACACTTAATTAAGTTGTCATTGCATGAGGTTGTGTAACTTGAGTAAGGTTGGGTAAGATTGTCACATATGAGCGCATTACGAGCGCCACAAGGTGTTGCTTGCTCGGATGCGGCTCATGAAGTGGCCGCTTGCCGCTTTCTTGTTCCTCTTTGTTTTGTCAATGAAACGGCGCTTGTTTCTGCTTATCGAAATTCTCAACTGCAAACACCCATAAAAATACCGCACAAGAAACAGACCAGCTACCAACGAGTTGCAGCTGCACTTTTCTTTCTTCTCGACACTGCGGACAAACCACGTGAGCGCAATTTTCGCTACTGATGCCAATAATTGAACAAATTATTTCAAATTCCCAGCAGCAGCACTATTTCAGCGACTCTCGTTAGCAGTTATTTCTGGTTCTTCCAGGTTCAGCTGCATTACTGGGAGATGACGGTGCATTCCTTCGATATGGCGCATCGCTGTTTATGCCATGGAATGTGGATAGCAGTGTGGCGGCATTGCACTTAAGTTTAGTCTTTAGATTTTTACAAATAAAAATATACAGAAATCAATGAGAATTAATTTTGTTTTTATGTAGACGTACACCGACTACTTGGTGCCGGTGGCAGGATATTTGCCACAGCGACACAGAGATGTCTGCTCTAATTGGACACTCAGAGATAATAAAATTATTGATTGAAATGATTCAGGAAATGCTTCTGCTAATTAAAAGAAAATTACAGAAAACCGCAATATAAGAATGTAAAGTCAAATAAGAATTAATACAGCATAGGCCATGAAAAGGATTATACGAAAAGAAATTTGTAAAATTAAAGCTTTCCAATCAAAAGTAATTTTAAGACAATTTGTTATTTAAACGAAGAAATATTTAAAATTAAAATTACAAGTATTACAACCGATTGAGTTGTATTCCTTTCTAAGAATAAAACTCGCTGAAGAACAAATGGATGAAGTTGCATTTTGAAGCGTAGTTTTCTTAAATTTACAAATTTGTCTCTATTTTTCAAAGAAAACATAATAAAATTGCAGTAAATAAAAATATTTCTAGAAAAAAATATTTAAAATCAAAAAAACTTGTTCTTCAGATAATAAATAAAACAACAATTTGTTTGTTTCCATGGTTTGCAGAAATGACTACGATGGGATTTACCTTCGCGCCTTGAAGGAAGAAAACACAAGCAAACAATTTGCATTCCATGCTGACAGTTCAACTAACTACGACTGACGCAGCGTTAATTCAGTGCAGGTACTAGTTAAAAGTTTTCAATAAATTTCCCATAGTTTAAAACAGAAAAATAAACCACCCAAAATATAAATAAATAAAAAGCGAAATAAAATATGAATATGAATACACAACACATGAAATTGAGGTTAAGGTAATTTGCAAGTTGTAACTATGAAATAAAAAACACTGAAAGGGAGACAAAGTAAACAAAGAAATTATATTAAATTGTTAAATAAACGCTGTTGCATGTTGTGAATGTTGGCAATTTGACAGGCGAGGTGGCGATTGCGTTGCGCGGAGGTTGAACCAGCCAAATGACGAGTTAACTTAGGTTATGTAATAACTGGACACTTCAATGTTGTTAGCAGCGAAAGACAATTTTGTGACTTTGAGTTGACCAGTCGTCTGGCCAGCGTCTGCTACTTTTATTGTTGACCTACCTTAATTGACGACTTTCGAGTTAGAAAAGCATACGTCAAAACTGCATATATACTGTCAAAATTCTATGCAGAGGAATATAGTCTATTAAGTTTTTCCTTATTTGAACACTGGAATTGAATTTGGAGTACAATTTTGGCAGTAATCCTCGTGCGCGATATGAGAATTCGCGTTGGATAGGTTTGATTAGAGTGCCAGCCTTCTTAGGAAAACTCACATAAGCACAAAGAAGATAGGACGGCGCGATAGCACTGTGAATCAGGCATTGAATTTGATCATTCATGTCAAAATCATGTCTGCTCTTTTCTTGCTCCACCTCTGCCTTGATCGTGTAAGAAAAATATTTAATCACTGAGCACTTTTATGATGGAGTGAAACAAATTGATCGAAACAATTGATCCACTCTGACGTTTGGAGAAGCCATTATGCATTCGTTAGGTGCTGATGAAGGGACTTGATTGCTGTCTGCCTGTCTAAAGAGAATTTGACCTTTATACCATTTTTTACCACACGAAAATATTTGTTTAAAAATCGACTTAGTGATCAACTGATTTAGAAAATAAGTAATAAACCAGCCAAAGTTTCAATAAATTTTGGGGGCACAACAATGGTCCAAAGACCACTCTGTTCTGTATTCTCTTTTTTGAGTGTTATGAAACTGTTCAGTATTTTACTTTTAAAGCAATAAAGCACACCAACCCGCCTCGGCATACTCTGTGCGCAATAAAGTTTCGCCGAAAACGGCGCCCAATCCTCTGCGGTTACTGAATTAAATCCGAACGTGCTCAGCGTGCGTTCAATTTCAAATGTGACCAGTTGTGACTCACACCGTGATCCCCCGTTCGCTCGGCGTTTCTCGCACCGCTGCCTCTGCCATTCCACAACACTACTCCTTCAGTAACACAATAGAATAAATGATTTTATTTAAATTATTTAATTTATTTCTATGTCACTCTTTCATGCAACCCATGCAAATGGGCATGTCCGGTCAGTTTAACAGCGTTTTAACAGGTTTTATTCATATGTCGAAGACTTTTTGTGCGTTTTTGCATGTTCTGCCGCCGCACTCCAGATATATAAATTATTATTTAAATTCATTTTATGTGTATGTGACTGTGGTTACTTGCACACAAACACAACACAACAACAACAAAAGGCAAAGCCAATAACAGTCACTGCCACACAACTTACCATAAGCTGCCAATTGTGGTCGTTGGGGACGTTGTGTCGAAGCGGATAAAAACACAAGCAAAAGAAAAAAAACAAAAAACAGAACAATACACACAATAACAATATCTGAAATTCGAAATAACAACAACAAAGCTGAAAGAGTGCGTCGCCCACCCGTAACGATTCAAAATCGGCGCACTAATTCTTTGTTATGTTTTGGGTTTCTGACTTTTTAGCCGAACACGCGAAGTTTTTTTCCATTTTAAAATGCTGCTAAAATGGCGGAAATACTTTTTTTCATGTTTCACAGACAGAAATTTATAGTAATTTCAGTGCGAATTAGTCATGGGGGTAATAGCAAAAAAATTATATTGATAATAGTAATAAAATATTTTGCTTGTAGCTGCCTGGAAATCCATTGCACCGAACGTTTAGTACGCTGCGTACTGAGTACTGAGTTACCATTAAGACACATACTACAAGTATAATAGCAACAAAACTAACGAATCATTGAGTTCATTGCCTTTGTGCTTTTTTGTGTTTTATCTTTCGAAATTTAATTAAGTCTTTGATAGAAGAAGATTTGATGCAATTCGTTACTTTTGGATCGAAGGCAGTTTTTGCAACATTATAGAATCAGCATATTGCATATTTCGAGAGCATTTCTGTTACCATGACGTATTTTTTCAACGTATAGTAGTCCAATGACGACATTTAGTTAAAATACCCAAAACTTTAAATGTTATGTGAGAATGCCATTTAAATCTTAGATTATTATTTTCTATAAAAGACCCGAACCTTTCCCTTTACTCCTTCCATCATGTGTTGCACAGTTGATTCTGCGATCTTTTCAGCGGACTCCTTCCACTTTCTTTTGAACTGATTTTAATTTTTTACCACATTTTTTGTTTTTTTAACCCGGCATTGGTGTGGTGGGCTATACCATACCCCAGAGGTTGTATTTTTGTAATTAATACGGATATCAGTTTTATTTGGACGATATTTGGAGCGATAGTTTCTAGCTGTTATAACAGTCCAACCATATACATTTGCTATCCAAAAACGACTTAAGTGTAACCAGATTTCAGTCACATCCCGCTAAAGTTCATTGGGGTATGACATACCCCACCACACCAATAACGTAACTTTTTGTGTAAATGATTTTGAATTGAAATTGATATTTTCGATGGTCTAGTAGTCATAAATTTATTATAAATTCACCGTACGGAAAAATAAGAGATACCAACTGCCCAACTGCTACGTGTAAGAAAAGCTCCCAGTTCAGTATTCGCATTTCGTCGCCGTAGAAAACGAATGTCGTATGTTCCATTGAATTTAATAGCACATACGACAATCGTTTTCATCGTATCATATGTTCCAAAAAATGTCATTATTTTTCTACATCATCATGATTCTGTAAATCCTTAAGATAAGGCGAAGCTATACCAACACGTCGTCAGTACAGCACACGCTGTTCGGTTTGTCCGAGAGCAATAACCTTGTACGACTTGCGAAAAATGCGCTAATTTTGAGACCCTGTAATTCTCTACTCTTTTAGTCTAGCTACCAAAAATTTAATGTCAAATGACTATATGTATTTCGTTTTTAAAACAGATTATGTTTTTTCGAAAATTATTTAAAGACATTTTTTTAAATCCCATTATATGAAGTCAATTTATAAATATCAATACTTTTCGTTTATTTTTGTTATATTTGGTATTTTTTTTTACAAATTGCTTGCACATGAAGTGTTTTTGTATTTTCTTACGTAAAAATAAATGAAGAATAATACATAAGTGCTATCTTTTATATTTGTGTTGTTACGTGAGGTTGCTGCTATATAAAGTTGTGGGGTATGTCATACCCCACCACACAAATAACGTAATTTTGTTCCACCACACCAACGCCGGGTTAAGGTTCTGGACAATTTGGTGGGTTTCATTTATTGGGTACAATATTGACATTATTGTCATTATACCAGATTAAGGCTGCTCTGGAATAGTGCGATGTGGCTAAATCTGGCCAAAAAAAACTAGAAACATTGTGGCTTCATAAAAGCGGCAGAAAACGTCTCTTCAAGCATTCCTTGATGTAAATTTCTTGGTTGATTGAGCCTGTTGTAACAAAAATTTCGCTTCTTCTTCCATAGGTACAAATTGCCTGCCATAGAAGCCACTTTTTTTTGGGAATTTGGACATTTTTTGTGTTTTAAATTTGTTAGAAAGAGCTCCTTTAGCTGCGGCAACGTAAAACTACTGCCCGGACAATTGTTGGAAGTCGCCTTTCACGTATGTTTCATCGTCCACGACGCAGCCACTAAAATTTTGTAAGGAACTGCTCATACAACTCTCTAGCTCGCTTTTTGGTCTAATTTTCCTTGTCATCGCTTCTATCCGGAACTTTCTGCACTTTATATGAAATGAGTTGAGCAGTATTTTTAATTTTTGGACGGAACTTTTTGATACTCCCACTACGGATGGTGCATCACTGACGGATGCATTCGAGTTTTTCTTAAAACACGCCTTCACGGCATTGGCAAAATTTTCGTTGGCAGTACCAGCCCTTTGTCCAGAACCTGAAGCCCTCTCAACAGAGAGCTGTTCCTTAAACTTTTTAACAAACCTTTTCACCGTTGCAACACCGACACTCACATGTTTTGATACCTTGGGTCCATTTTTGATTACTTGGGTCCATGTAGGATTTTCATTCAAAGTGTGCAAAATTTTTTTCACTACTGAATTTCTGAAACTAAATGCAATTAGCTTTTGTGAAGTTTAAGCTTTTTGAAAAACAAAGCCTACTGTTGAGGTGTGCTCCCAAAAAATTAAGAAAATCAAAGAAGAGGGGTGGGGTTTTTAGTGGACACTCCTTACAACAGCATTAACCGTAGATCGAGCTTTGTATCAAAAATGATACATTGGTTTTTTGTTTTATTATAACTTTTTTTCAAGATATAATTAATTGAACCATTCTTGTGACTTTTTTGTGTTGGGATTATGCTTGTTTAAAACCATCTTTCACACTTTTTTAAGAAAGAGGTCTTGAGAAAATTGAAAAGTTTATAATTGTCTCCTTTGTATACATGGATAGGATTCCTTAATTTTTGTGAAGCTCGATCTACGGTTTAAGCTTTTTATATGCGAGTTAGTAGACTAACCTCTGTACAAATAAATCCAATCTCCAATCCATTAAAACATAGTTCGTACAGTATGGATATCATGGTTGAACATCTGATTTACAATGCAATCAAAATACAAACCTCAAATTGGGTCACTCTGTACTCTATTGTTTTTTTTTTTTTTTGTGATAAAAAAACACCAACAATAATAACTATTACAAATTGATCGCGGTTTGAATCGTAAAGTAAGCAATTGATAATAAATTGCAGTGTTAGCCATGGAAATGTAGATCGTTTTAAACAGTCCACATCTGTTATACATGTAAATGTGCATAATTATAAAGATATAAGATTAAACACGAGCCAGCACGACAAAGGCTCCACAAAGGAAGTTTAAATCTGTTAAAAAAAAGCTGAAAGCTGTTTTCATTTTGTTAGTTGAGAGTTGATATACAAACTAACGTTTTTCCAACATGTGATTATGAAACAACCACTAAGCATGGAATAAGTATTGTTGAATAAATAGTATAAATATTTCTAGAACAGTCTTGAAGAAAGCATTTTACATTACTGTCAATAATAACGGTATTGTTTGCCTGATCATTGACATTTTGGTGAAAAATAATTTTCGGAATATATTCTTATTGATCCTGTGCATCAACTGAACGCATACAGATATAAAAAATAGCAGGCTTGAACTATACAATTTTAAACTGAAATTTGCAAACAAAGTTGAAGGCAAACCATACAGCCTTTTTACATACGGTTTATTCATGCGGCAGTTGACCTCATCTGCAATCTGTACTTATCGACAAATACACATGCATATACCGCGCTCATCACATGATCAGCTGGTACGATTCCCCTACCACAGCAAAACAACAAAGAACCTTATTATGTTTAGATACAAACATACATTCATACATACATACATTTACATGTACAACGACAATAGTTGGCAATTTTGATGTTTATTTTTATTTTTTATCAAAAGCTGTAGCTCTTTCGTCGGCATTAATGGATTTATCAGAAACAGGAAAAGGGTGCGTGAGCAAAGTTCAACGATACACAGCGGGTTCTAGATGATTTTGCAGTTTCATTCATGTGCGTTTTGTTAAATTTCGCATAAATGATTAGTGGTGCGGCATGCAACGCATTGTCTGGCTCTGAGCATTAAAACTGTTTTCAAAACTTTACCGCACTCATTTCGAGCACTTAACTTTGAAGAACCCCTTTCCGCAACGCACACATACTTTACCACGAGAATTCTCTGTTTGCATTGCTTTGAAAGTCGAGACAATATTTGTGGTTGCAAGCGAATGTCAATAGTGAATAGACAAACTGTCTGGAGAAAGTGTGCGGTGTATTTGATTTATGAGATTCAATTGTGGTTTACCCGAACATGAGCAGAAAATACATAGTTTTCAGTTTTGTGGTTTCTTCGACGGAAAGCTAGTTCGGATCATTTTCGATTGATGGGTGTATTTGAGCTGGCAATAACGAATATAGTTAACTGAAAGAGAGTCAAATCGTCGCCTGAGAAAACGAATGTCGTATGTTCCATAGAATTTAATAGCACATACGAGAATCGTTTTCTCAGGCGACGAAATGTGTCACAGCAGTAACAGTTATTTGATGAACACATAGGAGCACAATGCGCTGTGAAAACGTTGGTGCTCTGTTGGCTTTAACAAGGTACCATACGACGATTATCTTTGTTTCATATACTTTAGACAGTAACTTTCTGTCAAATTTCATGATTTACAATTGCGAATAGACAACTTTTAGGTTAGTGCATAGAAGAAGAAGAAGAAGTGTTCAGGAGGAAGGTACTTTGCAAAATCTTCCTATTCGTATTCCGACGACTTTTGAATACGACGAATCAACAACAAAGCAGATACTACTAAAATTAAACAAGTCAAAACCCTGTAAAGAGTTGTTATTGCCACCCAAGTGAGTAAGAATCAGTTTCTAGTAGCAACTGACACCTTTGACGACATGCTTACTAAAAGTTTTTGTTGGAAACCGAATCATGCAGTCCGACTGTTAGTTCTCAGCTAATGCGGCGCACCATTATGAACTCCTAACATGATGAAAAACTGCATTAAATTGCAATTAAAACGTCATTAACATCGAAATGGCAAATCAAGCAGAACACGGAATACTCCCAGGAACATAAAACTATTTCAGACAAGTAGAGTGTGTACGATTACACGTCTCTGAAAGGTTGTATTCTTCGCACAAACACATTGCCGCCGACATTGAGGTTATGTACGATCGCAATCCGGAAATAACAACATGGCGAATACGGAAAAGTTGGCAGAGTTCAAAGGCATGCAAATCGAACTTCTCACTAAAGTGTCAGATGCCAATTTTCCTCCATTCGCTCTGGACATGCCAGCGCACATAACAACAAATTTCCGTGGAACGTACACACAGTCAGCTGTGTGAGTGAAGACTATCGGCGCACGAGCAGATAAAAATAAACAGCACGAAACCAAAGGAAAAGCCCAGACCAAAAACACACATGTGGCCAAACGATGCGCGCAAAAAGTGCGTACAGAAGGGCCAAGTATGTTGCATGTGCGTCTATCCTCTGCAGTGCTGCAGAAATTCCCATCATTAGCCGAGGCTGAATAGACGAGTCTGTAGCAGAAGGAAGCGCGCAGCAAGCCACAGTGCGGGCAGTGTCGAATGGCTAACGTTTCATGGCGTAGAGAACGCCTCAAAAGACATTAGTGAGTAGACATGCACCCACTGTGGTTGTTTTTGTTGCTATTGTTGTCGGTGGTAGTGACCGGAATGCAATGACCTATGCCAAGCTGACTCCGCCACCGTCGCCTGCTCTTTTAAGGGTTCGCATAAAGTCGATAAAATATGAGACGACAGGCGGTTCGTGGCCGGCTTTTTTGCGTTTAAAATTACCTAACAGCCATTGAAGAGTAAGTGGGACAAGACTGAGCCAGTACTTGTTGATGACAACGAAAAATGTCATTACCAGTGGGGAAATTGTATTTGTTTTGTAGAAAATTACAACAAAAATTTGACATCATAGTGGAAACACTTTGTTCAAGCGTTGACAATTTAGAGTTTTGTTTTGAAATGAAAGGATCATTGACCACAATTCCAGCGCAGAAATGGTTCCAATTTATTAAAACACAGAGTCAGAACCGTTTAAAATAAACTAATCCTGTATATAGTACATTGAGTTAAAAGGAGAATTGTTTACGAACATCTTCAAATACTTTTTCAAATCTAACCTCACCTTTCTGTGAGGTGACATAACTTTCCAAGCCAAGGAGGGGGAGCTTTTACTTAACCCTTTCGCTATTTTGACCGCTACTTTATGAACGTCTGAACCCTCTATGGCTTCAAGAAACAAATTGTTTGTTGGTCCTTGGAATAGTTTAAAGTTTTAGGAATAATACAAAATTAATGAACTGAATATTTAGGTTCAAGAAAGATAAGTATACACGTTTTTGTAACGTTATATCTTTACATAGTAATATCTTTACATAGCATTCAAAAAGTTTTTCTTCGCTTCACCCTGCGCTCTCTTCGTTTCGTGGATCCCTTCCCTTCCTATAGTGCGCGGCTTAAGCTCATTAACTTAAAGTCCCTCCAAAGTAGGAGAAGTATTCTATCACTTTCTTTCGTGTTCGACATAATTAATGGAACTGTGAACTGTCCTACTCTTTTAGGCAAGATATCTTTCAATTCGCCATTAAGATTCCTGTGGAGCCCTGTGCCGTTTTATGTTAGCTTTGTGAGGACGACTTACGCGCAGAATGCTCCACTTTCCAGAGCTTTGGTCGAGCTCAATGGACTGTCTGTGTCCTTGGACCTCGATTTTGCGCTTCCCAAATCAAAATTTTTAGAATGTCTTAACCTTGCCATTAACTAGTTTAGCGCCTTAGTTTTTAAGGAAATTGTTATAGTCTGTAAGAATTGTTATTCATAGACTGAATTTAATAAATAAATAAAAAATTAAGAAAGAAGAAGCAGAAAGAAATTACAGAAGTTTTTAATTTGACTTTTTGCTTTAATTCAGATTCATTTTTTTTAATAATTGTAGCTCAAGTAGATGAAGAAATATTTTAAGTTATGCGTAAACAATTTTGAGTTAAGGTTTGAACTTCTAATTTGAGGACCAACGCAATAACAATAATGAATGACACTTAAATTGTTAAATGTGTGAAGCACTCACACCCAACCAGAAGCACGTCCAATCGTTCCCAATTTCAAGATTGATCGAACTCGCACTTGAACTAGTTGTTTACAATGATCTAAAACTGGACATGCTTCGCAAAAAAAAAAGAAGCAAATACTTTAAATGATGCGCTCAGTGCTTGATTCAAATTTCCTACAATTACAATTTCGATTCCTAATCGGAATACTTAGCCGTCAAATAGGCTTTTCATAAACGATTTGAAACGAAATGCACCGATTCCCAATCGTCATTTTTCATTCATGAGAACCTATGGGCGACGGGTACCAGGAACTGTGAAGACTAAAGTTGATTAGCGCACAACGCTGATGTGCACGCACTCGAATGATTCTGCGCGCTTGAAGAAGACAACTGCGCTGAGACCGAGCGGCGACTGGATACCGACACTAAGGCAGACGAGAACAATGCGCATGCATGACGCTGGAGTGCCAGGTACAGGAACACAATCAACGAACACAAACTCCTGAAGGATAACGCGCCATTTACGAGAATGCTGGCTAAATAGGCGAGTGAGTTTTTTGTTCTTTTGATAGCAACTACAGTTGTCAGAACGAAAAGCCGTCTTTGTTATTGCTGCAAAAAAAAAGGTAATGCCGCGCGAAATGGATGACTGCAGAACTCTAACAGCACATCGGAGCGGGAAACGAAAGACACCAAACATAGATGAGAAGCAAGATAGATGGTCTAATACTTTCAGTCAACTAAGCATTCACTCTGTTCCTGTCCGTCCTGACTCGCTGTCTGTCCGTCAATGGGGCTGGCTGCCTTCAGTTGCTTTTGTTGCAATGGTGTCTTTGGCTTTGTTGCTTTACTGCTTTCTCGCATGTTGCAACGCATATTCATTTTTTTCCTTCCAATTTGTAAAACTTTTTTATTTGTTTGGTTTTAGTGCTGCCCGATTTTCTTTTCGTTTTTCACTGCTGCTCAAGTGGCACATGTAACATGGAGTTTTGCAGTTTCTGCTACACTTGTTCCCTCATTGTCCTCGTTGTTTTTACTCGCCAAAGGACTTGACTTTTTTCTCGTGCCGCTGATGTGAATGTCCTTTTTATGGCACACGTAAATGGACGACTTTTAACGTAAGACGTGAACGAAAATTTCCAGCAAAAATTTATCGGGAATAAAACACACGGCAAAAGTGAATGAGAGAAAATCGGTTTAAGAGCTAAAAACGAAAAGTGAACAAAATCGATGTTCCTTATTGTTATTGTTAGTTGTCTGCAAATTTCTCACGAGTTATGTTCTACTAGAAGAAATTGACAAAGCAATGCAGAAAAGAAAACAAATGTGACGCTGGACAGGTCACGTATTCACAAATCTTTAGTTTTCCGCACGAATGCTGGAAAGAAATTAAAAATGGTGTTTTAATGAGGCGAGCAATAAAAGGCGTTAATACATCATAGGCAAATTCACCGCCTCTGCAAAAGTTTTCACTCCCTCTTACATTTTCATAACTATCGACAGACAAACATTTGCAATTACTAAATTACCATCAATCATTATACACAAAAACAATCGGACAATGCCAATGCAGCCAACTGACTCACCAGCCAGCCAGCCAGTCAATCAAACAACCCGACGAATGCCCGATTATGCTGGGGCCGTGAACAAAGGGCCAGGAAAGACTGAAAGCAATTATCGGGAATAAAGACTAAATTATCATACGAAGTGGAGCCCAAAGAGAAAACACTGACTGGCCATGCACTGCTGCCGAAGTACAAATGTTATGGTTATTTTTAGATTTCCTGCATACTGACAACAACAACAACAACAACAGGCAGAGGAATGAACACCAACGCATATGATTTACGCTCCACAAGAGCGATTAAGGGATTGATGGATGGTTTTGCAATTTTTTTATTCCATTTCTAATGCTGCACACAATGTGCGTAATTGCGGCGGAACAGAAGCACAACACAATCATTTTATTATTCATTTCTAATTTATGTCACTTAATTTTCATTTCCGTTCCAATTGAAAACTTAATTTCATCTCGAACGGAACTGAATAACAAAGGCGCAGATCCAAACTTTACAGTGCGGAATGGAGTAGAAATTTAAAATGGGGGAACGCACTTGATATCGGCAGTTGTGTCTAGGGGGGGATGGGTTACTGCAAATGCTTTCCGCCACAGAAATAAAGCTACAAACGCTTAAGTAAGGAGTGTCCACGATAAAACTAATACCTAAAAAAATCTGTTTATTTTTGGAAGTATTCACGCAGAATCGAAATTGGTATGAAGATGCCTCTAATTGTTAGTAATAGGATACAATGCAAAAAAAGCAAACTGATTATTCTCTATAAAAGGCTCGGGCCGAACCTTTCCCTTTACTCCTTCCATCATGTCTTGCACAGTTGATTTTCCGATCTTTTCAGCGGACTCCTTCCACTTTCTTTTGAACTGATTTTCATTGTTGACCACATTTTTTTGTTTTTTTAAGGTTCCGCTTTACTATTACCCAATACCTTTCAATGGGACGTAATTCTGGACAATTTGGTGGGTTGCAATATTGACATTATTGTCATTTTACCAGTTCAAGGCTGCTCTGGAATAGTGGGATGTGGCTAAATCTGGCCAAAACAAAGTGGAAACATTGTGGCTTCTTAAAAGTTGCAGAAACCGTTTCTTCAAGCATTCCTTGATGTAAGTTTCTTGGTTAATTGAGCTTGTTGTAACAAAAATTTCGCTTCTTCTTCCACAGGTACAAATTGCCTGCCATACCAGGAACTTTTTTGGGAAATTGGACATTTTTTGTTTTAAATTTTTTTAGAAACAGCTCCTTTAGCTGTGGCCACGTAAAACTGCTGCCCGGGCAATTGTTGGAAGTCGCCTTTAATGTATGTTTCATCGTCCATGATTCAAATTTTGTAAGGTCCTGCTCATACAACTTTCTAGCTCGCTTTTTGGTCTCATTTTCCTTGTCATCGCTTCTATCCGGAACTTTCTGCAGTCTATATGCTTTGAGTTGAGCATTATTTTCTGGGCTTTGGACAAACCTTTTTGATACTTCCACTACGGATGCTGTATCACTGACGGATGCATTCGGGTTTTTCTTAAAATGCGCCTTCACTGCATTGGCAAAATTTTCGTTGGCAGGACCAGCCTTTCTCCCAGAACCTGAAGCCCTCTCAACAGAGAGGTGTTCCTTGAAATTTTGACAACCCTTTTCACCGTTGCAACACCGACACCCACATGTTTTGATACCCCTTATTTGGGTCCATGTAGGATTTTCATTCAAAGTGTGCACAATTTTTTTTCACTACTGAATTTCATTCGCTGCCATTTCGCTCGAGAGTTAAAAAATTAAAAAAAATCAAAAAAGAGGGATCAGTTTTTCGTGGACAGTTCTTATATGAGATCTTGAGTAGTGTGGCAATGACATTTGGAGCTATTCAATAGAGCTCAATAGCTCCAGACTATGTAGAGGACATTTGTTTTGATCATTAGACATAAACCAAACACTCCGAAACATTGACATACAATTAGGTAAAAAAAAACAGTAGTTTAAGATTCCAACATTTGTAACCAATTGGAACTTCTTCTGAGAAATGAACGTCTCTGCTACGTAACTTTGCCAATTGGCACCAAGCTATCACCAGTGGTTCCTCACTTTTCAAAGTTCATTGTTTGAACATTTTTCAAATTAAACAAACGTATACATGGGACTGTTAATAAAGATTTGTTATGTCAAAAACGCGAAGGCTTATTGCAATAAAAACCGGTAGTAAGGAACACGTTGCAACACCCAAGAGCCCAATCTCACTTAACGTCGGTTGATGAGTTGTTAACACGCAACCTCTGCGCCAACAACAATTTTTTTTATAGTGATGAAATAATACACCATTCTCTCGTATTTCAATGCATTCAAATAACCGTCGCTATAAACGTCGCTTACCTGAATGCAAGTACATAGTTGGAAAGAGTAGAGGGCATCATTGTGCATCACATGAGTGAGACGATGTTACGAATCATTATCATTAAACATAATTACTATAAAGCCATTTAAGTGCCAACTTTCACTTGATGGCACCATACAATATCTGACACTCCACAATGCGATGTGTCAATGAATGACATCGATTTGGCAGAAAGCGCTTATATGCTGAATAAAATGACAGCTGCTCGACAGTTGTCATTGGATATGAACAAATGATTTGTTGAAGGTATTTCGCGGTAATAATGCGGCAATGGCCACGACAACTAAGAGTGTTAATAACTTCCCGCGAATGGTGTCAATGGTGCACAACGTGGACATCTCTAATGGTCTTTCTGACCCTCAACTCCACTTCCAATATTTTAATAGTTTTGCTCTACATATCCACTTGTTTCTCTCACAATCAGTGCGGCGATGACGACTTATTCATTCTTATTAGCTTAGTGAGCATCAATGTTTTTATTTTTCGGACCTGCCATGCGTCATCTCAGTCTTTTCCACATCAAAATGTTTATCGAGTTTGTTTTTACATACACACACACACACACACACACGCACATTTGTGCATACGAATACAAGCGCATTGTTCTGGTATTTGTTTTGATGTGTGGCCAGCGCACATGTGCCACTGCTTTGCAACGTTGTTTGTTTGGCAGTTCATTTAAAATTGTTTCATTGTTGTATTTATTTGTTGCGCTCTCAAGAGCAAAATGAAGGCACTGTTGTACATGCAGTAGCGCTTGAACAAATCAGCGCACGGTATTTGCAGTTTGAATCCATGAAGCTTTACACATTTCGGGATGATGACGTAAGGCGGGTTGAATTGTGGTGGCTGGTGGAATTCTTACGGGGCCTTCGTACAACTGCTTGAAAGCTAACGAGAGAATTTAATCAACAGTTTTAAACACAGTTCTGGTTTTACACTTGCACATTATTTTCACATTCTTTCATGAACACTACGTGATTTGATCCATACGAAAAAGTATTATAAATTGTGAATATTCTAGAGAAGTAGTAATCAACTATTTGTAAGACGGTTCAATAAGTACAAAACTGTATTGGATGATATTCATACCAGCTGAATTGTTTTAATTTAAGACACATCAACAAGGCTGAAGTTGCCAATGTCCAGGTTGAGTATACAATCGATTCAAAATGAGACTTACCTGGAATAAAAAGAGAAATAAAATATGAATATATTTTAATTTAATACTTTCAATATAAATTAATATACATGTAAGAACGTTTTAAAAATAATTAGCTGTTGTGAACTACCTGCGTTTTCTAAATATGATCAAAACCGTACAAAAACCGCCAGATTTTTTAGCATATTAATCTTGACGCCTTACTTCTGACTAGTTCTTATTTAAAATAATGAGAAAATTCTCACTCACTAATATCATGTTAAACTAACTCCCTTAAACTAGTTTAAATGAAAAGAACTTTTTGTTGAACACGACCGTCCACACTGCTTAATGAGGTTTAGTTTGACATCTGGTCGTTTACAACCACAGCTGTGACCATGCAGCCGTGTTTTCGCGCTGGCTGGCCATTCTTTAAAAAACGTGGCTAATTCGTTTCTGGTCGGGTAAATGAGCAGTGTGATCTCCCCACACCTAAATAAGACCATTGTCGCTTAGGAGAAACCACTTAAGTAGTTTTTTCATAAATTTTAGTATATTTCCAACAAAAACATAGTTTTGGTTTAGCAAAATGACAACTGAATTTTAAGGCATGTGTTTCATATATGAATAGATGTGTTTTATTGGAAAAAAGCTTTCGGATACAACTCTGTTCCAATTGCGTGTGACTTATATGGCGTTCAAACTGACAGTGAAACAGTGAAAAGAGCTTTTTGTTGAACACAACCGTCCAGACTGCTCAATGAGGTTTAATTTGACAGCTGTTTGTTTACAAACAACAAATAAATATTTTTGTGAACTGATGTGCTGGGAGCATAATTCATTATTATTTTATTTGTTATTCATTATCATAGTGAAATAAATAAAGTGAACCAGATACTGACAACTCTCTTGATTCGGCAGGCTTATTTTATGTCACTATGAAAAAATTTGTCAAATACTTAACGCTTTTTGTTCAAAAAATATTTTCCTTTTTTTCCAAGAGGCATAACATCTGTAGCATAGTAAAATAAAAATCACTGAAATGCCGAAGGAATCGTGCACGCTATGTAGAACTGCTCATGGGGGCACGATCCCATGTATTCAGTACCTTAAATGTGCAGCAAAAAAGAAAGTGGGAAAGTATTTGTAATACTGAGTTCGGCACACATGCGTTCGAGAACAGCAAAATCAAACGGGTTAATTCAAAACGAATTGACGTGAAACAAATATTCAAAGCAATTGACATTTTTTAAGCATGCCTCTCCCTAACTGGTTCACTTTATTTATTTCATTATGTTCATTATCAAAGGCGATGAATGGAATGAAAACAGTGCGAGCAAAAAATTATTTTCATTCATTTCAAATTTTCAAAATTTTCATTTTTTGTTCGGTTTTGTTTTGATGACAGCTGAATTTCAAGGGATGCGTTTCATACATGAATAGCTGTGTTTCGTTGGTAAAAGACCTTTTTCATAGAAAGCTTTCGGATACAACCCTGCGCTAAACTCGTTTTAAAGTTGTTAAATGGTTTAACACGTTTAATTTCCAACAACAACATGTGAATAAACAGGTTTTAAAACTGTTTTTGTTCATTTAACTCGTTTAAGCTCATTAATCCTTTCAATACGACTTTTGGCCAGTGAAGATATTTCTGTATAATTGAACTAAATGTGCTGTAAATAAGTTAAATAACATGTTTACATAATTTCAGATTTTTTTTTATGCACAAAGAGCACGCTTACACTCTGAACGTATACCAAGTATGAATTAGTTAGGTTATGCTAACCAAAACACGTGTTGTGAAGTACTGACTACAGACTACTGTTTAGACTGTCAGTAATTTTTGAACATTATCTGGGGCTTATATATCCCCGCAGTATTGAAAGGGTTAACTAGGATTAAGTCGTCAGTTTGATCATGATATAAACCTCCCAGTTAATTTGGTCGACTTATTAAAGATTATGTTTATTTACAAAAAATATTACAATTGATAAAGACGTCATTTCGAGTTTCTTCTTCTTACTATAGTGTTTAAAGCTCGACAGTTTATTTCACACGCAATTACATTCAATTAAATTTAACCTTCAAAGCAAGTTCAAGTGAATGTACATTTTGTATTTTTAACTTTTTATATTTTTCCTTTTTTTGTCTACCTTAATTATACACAATTTCGCACTGTTTATTTTTGCGTGAATGAAAATTGAATCAAAAAACATTGCGAAAATACGTGAGAATAAAAAGAAGACAACACGAGTAAAAATATCCGCTACATCGTTGTTTTGTTATGGGTAGACTTGCTGAACAGAATTCTCAAAAGAATTCCTACTACTTCTGCTTAGTTTTTGCGTTGTTAGCAAAACTTGGCAAACACAAAGGAAATGCCGATAACATTTTATGCGAGACATTTAAAACGTCCGCAGAATTTTATATCAAATTCGAGTTCAATAAACTCAAGTGTCGATTCGATCGCCATGTGTCGCCAGTACCCACATCAATTTAATTGTCCAGTAAAAAATACAAATTGTTGTTAAAACACAAACCAAAAGGTGTGCATTCATACTGGTACATTTTATGACTATTCTCCAAAAGCTGACCGAGTAGCTTACCGTCACACAAGAGTACAATGAAGAGGGCGGTAGGATGAATAATTTTCATTTTCTAATGTACTCAATGGGTATAAATGTCGGTTTTGGCATATTACTCGGCTGGCATCACGATTATCCACTTAAGAAAATGTGTGTTGTGTTTGAATTCAAATTACACAATTAACAGCTCTCAATAGTGCTTATTTAAAATGTCGTAAACAGGTAGGTAGGCAAAGAGGCAAGTCAAGTGGTAATAAATTGAGATAATTATTGCACGACGGAGGTATTTACAATCATCTGCCAACTTTCATATTGTGGAATTGAAGAAAAGCTTTGCGAAGTAGCTTTAATACCTTAATCAAAAATAGTTCAATCTATATACATATGTGAATGACTAATCTTTATACATATAATTGTTTGTTCTCTGAAGGAACAAACATTCTATTTGAACTGTAGGCTCATTTTTTACTTAGTGAAATCACTTCAAATGAGAGATAATGAAATATAAAAATATATTTCCGCTTAGAGAGGAAATATAATTTATTATGCCTTATTGACCTGAAATTTGGTACTCTACTATAATTTAGAAATAATTCAACAAATGGTGTTGTTTCCGAAAATCAACATCAGGCATCTTTTTTGAAAATCAAAAGATTATTTTAAGGAATTTTATATTTACAAAGCCGCGGGACAACTGCTAATACTAATATTTCTATATAAACCTAAGATTCAGAAATACAGTCATGTCTGGGTATAGTAAACACCCTATATAGTGAAAACCTCGATATAGTGAACACCCAGATTTTTACATGAAGTACTCTAAATAGTGAACAATCATAAACCTCTAAATAGTGAACGAAATTCTGAAAGCAATTTCAAGCAAAAAGCAACAGAAAACACAAGAAGGAATCAAAAATGACGGAGGGTATTCCCCTAATTCGTTTTTGTTTTATTGTTGATTGTTACAAAATCAACAGATTCTTGACATTAGTGGTTATGTTTTTTGTCGAGAGCAAACCGATTGTGGTTGAAAGCAGGGTTTTTTTATTTTACGTTTAAATGATCTTTTGAATTTATATACACACATTGTATTTTGAGCAAATAAAACGAGTTTTTGAACAAAAATTCGAACCTTGATATAGTGAACAACCTCAGTACTGTGAACAGGCCTTGCAATAATTAGTTCACTATATCCAGACATCACTGTATTAAACTCTTTACCGTGCCAGGCCTTCATTTATCGTTGCCAGTAGCGCTTGAGGTTTAAGATTCTACTGAAGTCTCATTACAAAATTGTCTAGAACGTTTTGGAAAATCAACTAAGGGCGATGTTATCCTGCCGGTCAAATGATCGTCGGTCACTTTTTACGCTCTCGTTTTAATTTCTCTACTCCGTGCCGAAAGCCTGTTAACACTTCGTTCAATAATGTGTGTGACTGACACATAGATGGCGGCACTAATACTAAATCAATATTTTTTTCGAAATTGTAAACCTTTTTAGGCTTACTGTCAAAATTATATGTCAATCCGACCATTAGTTTACAAGTTACAGTGCTTTAAGTGACACTACTTTTGAGTTTTCAAAAAAAATGAATTCAAAGCAATTCCGTGTGCTGATTTATCATTGTTTTTTAATGAAAAAAAATACTGTTCAATGCCAGGAATGGCTTGAAAAACATTATTCGGACTCTGCTCCATCAAAAAGAACCATTTGTTATTGGTATGCCGAATTCAAATGTGGTCGTACAGACACCGATGACATTCCATCTACTGGACGGAAAACGTTGAAAAAACACTGAAAATCATTATGTCCGACCGTAAAGTGAAAGTGGGGGAGATTGCTGACATTCTAAAGATATCAGCAGGCAGTGTACACACCATAATACACGAACATTTGGTTATGAAAAAGGTATTTTCGAAATGGGTGCCGCGTTTGCTCACACCGGAGCAAAAACAACAACGAATCGATGATTCAAAGAGCTGTTTGGACATGTTTACGCGCAACAAGTCGGAGTTTTTGCGTCGGTACATCGCAATGGATGAAACATGGATCCACCATTTCACTCCAGAGTCAAATCGGCAGTCTGCTGAGTGGCATGCAACCGGTGAAAGCCGCCCAAAGCGTCCAAAGGCACAAACATCGGCTGACAAGGTTATGGCGTCAGTATTTTGGGATGTGCACGGAATAATATTCATTGACTATCTTGAGAAAGGGAAAACAATCAATAGCGACTATTATATTGCGTTGTTGGAACGTTTGAAAGAAGAAATCGCGATTAAGCGGCCCCATATGAAGAAGAAAAAAGTGTTGTTTCACCAAGACAATGCACCGTGTCACAAGTCGATGAAAACGATGGCAAAAATGCATGAATTGGGCTTCGAATTGCTTCCTCATCCCCCGTATTCTCCAGATCTGGCCCCCAGCGACTACTGGCTCTTCGCAAACCTCAAAAAGATGCTCCGTGGTAAGAGATTTGGCTCAAATGATGAAGTAATCGCCGAAACTAACGCCTATTTTGAAGGCAAAGAAAAATCGTTCTACAAAGGCGGTATCGAAAGATTGGAAAAGCGTTGGAATGATTGTATCTCCCTAAAAGGGGACTATGTTGATGAATAAAAACGAATTTTGGCAAAAAAATGTGTTTTAATTAGTTAGTCACACATATTATTGAACAAAGTGTTATGCTGACGGTCATTTAATCGCCGGTCACCACTACTATTTTCGCTTATTTTTACTACTTTTTCAGCACTTTTTATTGGGACTTTACTTTTTCACATAAATTTTCAATTAAATTTAAAATTCTTTTTCGCGCTTGCATTGGTCTGAATAGTACACATTTCTAAAGGGATTCCTGCTCCTGGAACAGTGTTATCAGCGCCTCAGTAGTTGATTGGGCCGAAATTTCTGGCATTCTCAGCTCATAATTTATACATGAAAAGAATATAATATGTGTGTGAAAGTATCACCATATTTATTTACCATTTAAATTTTAATTTTTCTTTTTTCTTTTTCACCCAAAGCACAAATATAAACACACGCAAGTGATGACGGTTGCTACCAACCATTTTCTTGCTCATTCCATACACATTTTCAGCAAAAGGGAACAAATTTGTTCCCAAAACACAACTATTGTGAATAATATCAGGACGCAACACTGATTTGATCGTTTGATTTGGCATCGAAGGCCTCATCATCCGGTGATCGGTGCGGTCAAATTTTATCCGTTCGCTCGCTCTCCCAATTTTCTCTTTTACATTGAAACAACAAAAATTTTATCCGTGATCGGTGCCCGTGACCGGCAGCATAAAATCGGCCTAAGCGATTTAGATTAATTTTCGGTTTTTTCCGGAAACAAAAATGTTGCATAAGATCACTTTGAATTCACTGCAAAGTCGCCCACACCTCCAATGGATATAAATGAAACACAAACATTACCCAAGCATGACCTCAAGGAGTTAATTGCATTGGCAGCTGATTGCAAGAATCTGCAAGTTGTGTTTGTATTTAAATACGTTAACTTAGGTACATAGTTACATGTTTGACTTCATGATAAGACTGACAACTTTGTAGCCTAACATCATCTCAGTACAAATGAAAGGTCTCGCCATGCAAAAGATAAATAATTTCAAAAAAATATTATTTAACATTTGTAGTTTTCTGCTTGCAATATTCAATATTGATTATGAATACATATGTATGTACATTTGGCAAGAGCGTTTCCTTAAGTTCGTGAGCATTTCTATCATAATCATATCAAAACTAACCATGCCATGCTTTTGCTATTTTCTTTAGTCAGACAAGCGTTTAGAAATTAATTTGAAATCAAATGCGGAATATGTCCGATGCTCATTTCATATTCAGATCGATCGCCTGACCGCCCAACACTTTGTAAAACTTTCTCTGGTAATTCGTGCATGTTATTCATAAAATATCGTTTATCGTCATTTCATTTCTGTTGGTTCGTCTGAGCACTCTTGCCCGCCTGCCTGGCTTTTGCTTCATAGCGGCGGCACTGCTTCTCGCCTCATGTCTGCATGCTGCATGGCTGGGTGAACGCTGCCTCCGATTGCGCCCAATAGGCATCCTCCGCGAGCATCTGTTATTTTATTAGAGGGCGCACCACCATTAACGACAACAACAACGCACACTCATACATATACAAAAACATATCAAAAGCACCAAACAATCAAAATTGTGTTCTCTGCAACAAAATTCAAAATCCACAGACACAAACGCAGCGGCGGCAGCTCTGGCTGCGACTGCGTGGCGTTGAACTTGACAATCGCAGCATGGCCCTGCACCGCCCGCCGGTCTGCGCGTGCTCGCTCGCTCGGCGTCCGTCATTCATCGATTGTGGCTCGGAGCGGTTGCACACCTCCTCGCAAGTTTTGTGGCAGTCATCCTCAACAACAAGAACAACGCCTCTCCGTCTTATGCAGTGCGGCAGCAGATACCGCTTGTTTACCTCTCAGCGTATGCAGCTTTATTCACTTTTCGTTCCGTTCTTACTTGTCTCTTGTGCATGTATTTCAGTTGTTTGTTGTTGTTGGTGTTGTTATTGTCTTTGGTGTGCAACGCGCCGATGTTGTTGCAGTTTATTTTTGAATTTTTATGTTGTTTTTATTATTTTATTACATTCCGACAGCGACAGCGCGGTTGGTGGAGCCGCTGCAGCCGCAGCTCCCCGTGTGTGTACGCTTTATGGCGCCCTTGCCCTTGCCGCAGACATTGCCGCTGCTGTTGTTGCTATATTGTCGTTGCTGCAACATGAGCAACTGACTGACTGACTGTCACTGAGACAGGCAGGCGTGTGTGCATTTGTTTGGCTTTTGAGACGTGACTGTCATCCTTTATCAGCGCTGTATGATTTCAAATAGTCCCACAGGCAAACGCCGACAGCCGACGATGACGGCGAAGACGATCTCTCAAGTCGAGGCCACTTAGACTGCAGCTAAACCTCACGACGACCGAGTATGACACCTTCAAGCACAACAAATCGCTTGTCAGACTGTGCTTAAATTTATAGCTAGTAGAGCTGACATTGTTTGAGGAAAGCAAACTTTCATGATAAATCATTGATATCTGGAAAGTATAAATTGTATACTATAAAGCTGTAAATACAAAACTATTTTGAATCTTCCCCTTCTGTGACTGAGAAATTCACAATTTAAATATTTGTCGTAAGACAGTTCAAGTTTCCAGTATCAATGGAACCATATAGATGGAAGTTGCTGTATCCTGTCGCCTAGGTAAATTTACAGGATATTAACCCTTTCGCTACAGTTTTTACTGGGCAAAGTTAAAATTTTAAATTTTAGGCTTTAAGCTTCTATGTGGTTTTATTAGCAACATTCCATAAGAAATTTTTTAATTTGTATACTCGGACCCTGTATTTTAGAGTGTTTTTCTATGAGAGCAACCACTTCGTTGTGGCTGTAATAATTACTTAAACATAAAACTTTGTACGCATAACGAAAATTTTAATATTTCATTTATTGCAGCCAAAATTAAAAAAAAGTTATGTAAATTGAAAGAAAACGTTAAATTGAAAAGTTTTTTAATTTTTCTGCTTCTTATTTCTTTACTATGTCAAGATATACCATTAAAAAACGTGTATACTTCTCTTCTTTAAACTTTAATATTCAGTTTGTTAATTTCGTATTTTTCCTAAAACTTCAAACTATTCTAAGGACTAACAAAAAATATATTCTTGAAACCACAGTGGGTTCAGACGTCCACAAAGTAGCAATGTGCCATATGGCAACAAAATAGCGAAAGGGTTAACGCAACCAACATTAGCACAATTCACACATGAAATGTGCCGTTTTATTGAAATTATTTTTGAGACATTTTTTTGCTGCTGATGTTGTTATGTTAGCAAACTAACGCTGCCCTATCTTTAGACTGTTATGGTTAATTCCCATCGAGTGATCCAGGATCGCTGAGTACAGGCATGAGTACACAAAGTGGACCAACGAAAATCATAACAATTTTTCTGTCAACCATGGAACTGTCGTTTGTAGGGAATTTGCATTTCATTCGCAGAATAATGACCTATGAAATTAGTAGAGACCCTAACAGTCATTCTGTTATTTCAAGCTGAGGTGTCCGATGTCGCATTAGTAAAAAAATTAACATTTTCAGAAAAAAGCAATTTTAAACTAACTAAATAAATCCTAGTTAGTCCTGCATAGTCTTAAACTATTCTAAATAAATCCTAACCCTTTTTACTCCTTCGGACCCCAACTTTACCATGGAAGTGACGCTGGTTCTTATGTTATTAGAAAACCAGCATGGTTCTCTATTGCCCCAACAAATAAATTTGTTTTGCTAAGAAATTGACTTTTCACTTGCTTGCATCATTTTATCACAAGAAAGGCCACTCACCACAATTTTTGTTTTGAAAAAGGGAGCTTTCAATTAAGATTGCAAAATCTCAAGTCGCATTGCTACATAGAAACCCGAATTTGAAATGTCATTAAAAATCCATCAAGTGTAATTACTCAAACTACGAAAGTTTCATCCTCTGTCGGCTTGTGGTGTAAATTTACATTTACGAGCGTTAAGTGCCAAAAAGTGCAAAAAGCACTTTACCAACGAACAACGAAAAGTGTGGTTATAACTCGCTTTGCCATTCTCATCCATAGAGGATGCGTCAACACTTCAGTCTTGGGAAGGAAGACCAGGAACAGGCGCAACATTCGGTGCAGCCGCAATTTGAAGTGGTTCCTGCGGCTGCGGTTACGGCTACGACCGCTGCGGCTATCACTAGGCAGGGTAATTAATATTGGCACTAAAGCAAACAGCAGTGGAGGGAGAGTGGTGTGCGAGTGTGTGAATTTTGTGTGTGTATAAATATTTGACTGCATGGCAAGTGCGCGGGGTAAGATGCAATTGTGGTATTGTCGTAGAGCCCACTCAATGGTGTAATGGAGGCACTTGGTTGAAGTTGGTGGTTGTGGTGCTGTTCGTTAAACACTGCAATTTAATACTCAGTCGCGCACACTGCGGCGGCTGTTAGTACTCGAGAAATGTATGATGGGCACAGATATTGAGATACTCCGATACCATCGACACCACAAACAAATGAAGAGCAAATCCCGCAATATATATAAATATGTACAGCATATCGGGCAGCAAATTGCCCTCTTCAGCAAGTGTGGTGCCGAAGCTTCCACGTCTCTGCATCGTATTCGTTTGCTTTTTTGTTTGTGCTGCTTTATTTTGGATCTCCTTTTCCGCTAGTCCCCCTCTCTCATTCAGCATTTCTGCTTTCGTTTTTCACGCGCTTTTGCTTTTGGCATTTCCAACTTTTTGTTCGTTCACTCTTTGTGCTGCTTCCCCCATTTTTGGATTTTGTTTATTTCAACGAGGAGTTTGTATCAGTGATGCATACTACACAGTACGTTCCATTGCCTCGGTTGTTGTTCTTGTTATTTGTGAGTTCCTGGAATTTGTTATGAGCGCATCAGCGCCATAAACGCGACTTTGTCTGGCCAAATGTGCAGAAAATCGATTAACAATTGCGCTGAACCAAATAATTTCCATGGCAGGGTTGTGTCTTTACACAGTTTAATGGTTCGCAAATTCACAACAGAGGCAAAGCGAATTGATCAAAATAGAAAATAAAACAAAAAACAGTCAGACAGACAGGTCTTTAACGATAGCTTTGTACTCTGCAAGGGAATCATTTTTTACTACATACTTTTAATTTCGTTTTCATGTTCAGAACAAAATTAAAAAAACAAGTAACTATTATGCAAGTCTAGAATCGGTTAAAATGGGGGTGGCTATCAACAACAAACAAACAATTTCATATCTCATTTTCCAACTGTATCATAGGACGTTCTGGGTATTAGTCAACGGACGAATTATTAATGGAGTTCACTCTTCGTAGCATTGCAATTTTTGCAGAGCAAACAAAATTTCAATTGGATATTTAAAATGCTTTCCAAGTTATCGTGTGCGCAAATCGACAGACGCAGGAACATCACCAAATGAACTTAGCTGTTCATCATATGATGACGGCTCTATATTCATAAATACCTGTCTCAACTGGTCACCCCAGTACAGTGAGGAGGCAACAAATAAGAAGGGGCTGCTACGACTACGTAAAATATACTTAGTAACGTTGACATTTCTTCCACTTACAAGTTATGACCCAGTCAACTTACCACATAAACTTGACTTTTATCAATTATAAAAATGTTCCTCCTCCAGTCAATTAGTCCAACCAAGTTTCACACACACTCAGTCGCATTACACATTTGCGCCCATTTTCCCGCACCAACCCCAACTAGCGAACCCACAAACAAAATATCAGCTGTGCACACAAACCTCATCAATTTCCCGTTTAGTCAACGATGGGTGTGGGCCTGCATGTGCATGTCGCATGGGTGTGTGTGCAAACGCACATAGAAAGGGCAGCCGAATGCCGCTGGCATGTCTCGCTGTTCGAAAGAGAGCCACGAGAGCGACTATACCATAGATGGCATGGCAACTTCGCATGCTACTAAAAACAAAAACAACAACCAACCAAAAATCAATTTACTAAACATATTTCAGTTCCACATCCACATTCCCAGCGCTAAGCCGCCTAAACCATAAGCATTGGCCCCCCTCTCAAAAGAAAGTTACGACTTGTGTGCAGAGACAGATAAATGTGTACATAAATATGTACATATGTGAGGTCGTAGGGAAATATTTTGGGGCCTGTTCGACATGCACTTTCATGGAATTATCTTTAATTTAAACAACAAAAGTGGAGCGGAACTTTTATATGACTGCATATGAATTTCTTGATGTGCATTATGAAATGGCTTGAATTTTTTCTTAATGTATGGTAATTGGGTTAAGTTTAATCTGGGTACAGTTATACAAATAATTATACACGAAGCCTTGGCTCAATCAACTTAAAAATAAAGAATTTTATGTTTGTAAGTTTGAATATTTTGAAGGAAACAAAATTCACTACAGATTTTATCAATTTCCAAAAACAAAGACGTAACAACAGACATTAATAAAAACATGAAAGTAACAGATTATGAAAAACATTATTTACATTATTGTTGTTCGTTTAAAAGGAAGATTGAAAACAGTCGTTTAAAAGTTTAAATTGTTTGCTTTTACATGGGCAAATTTCCATATCGGACACGCACAACAAAAGTGACACAACTCAAAATTTTTCATTTTCGGGTTTATGTGTTAATACTGTTCACAATGCATCAATCTACCAATCAGCAAAAGCTCAGTATATTTTGTTGTTGTTAACTGATGCAAAAATACAGTTAGGTCTCTCTTCATGTCAGAAGTTTGATGCTATTTGATTGCTGCAGCTCAAAACAAAAGAGTCCTAACTCAAATTGTGTCACTTTTGACGAAATAAATTTTGGTTAAAGTTTTTTTTAAGTAAAATTCTGACAATTTTTGTATATATTTTTAACTTTTTAAATTAATTATGAATTCTTCAAAATTTTTCTTTCAACTTTTTAACTGTCATTTATAATTATTAAATTCAGAAAAAGTTGCATAACTTGAAATAGTTCCGTAATTATTGAATTAAAATATCATCAACACAGTCACAACTCAAAATTTTTGATTTTTAGTGTAAAATAAAAAAAAAATTCTTGGAACTTATCAAAATGCATAATCTGTAAGGATTTTCTACTGAACGGTCTATTCGTTATTAAAAAAAATGTTTATTTAGCTCAAAAACAGTTTTTTGCGTTTCCTGAAAAGTCACAAATTTTGAGTTCTGTCACTATTGTTGTGCGAGTGCGATATGTTAATTCTGTGGTCAAAAGCAATAACCGCTTAAGTCGACTTAAGCAGAAATTGAGTTATGGATGCCACCACGTTCCCTTGACTGTGCTCTACGTTTGTGTAAAATCGGGGAGTTTGTAACTTTAAAATAAAAGAAGTTATTAATAAAAACCTATTCGCATTCCCATAACGAACACACTACGCGCTAAAACTTTAAAGCGAGATTGCTCGAAACAGTAATTTTCGACTTAGGCGGTTATTGCTTTTGACCACAGAATTATTAGTTGCCAGCCTCGATAGTTCAGCGGGTAGCGCGCTGGCTTCTTATACCGAGGCCCTAGGTTCGAGTCCTAGCTGGAGCTGGTGAAAAACTCGTCTACTTCTATCACTATCCACATGAAGCATATGAGAATTACAAGAATCGCACAAGCTCGTTGTAGGCAATGGCGAACCTCTAAGTGTGGAAGGAAAATTGCCAAAAAAAACATCCGTTCGGATTCGGCGTTAAACTGTCCCTCCCTTCTCCAATCCGTTTAAAATGTGTGATGTAATACATGTTGAAAAACAGTTCAAACGGGTACAATTTAGGATATCACAATGGGCCCATATGGAGGCCTAACTGTGTCTCATACAGAGGCAGCCACTACAACCTACCTACCTACCTACCTACCTCATTATAAGTTGTAGAACGACACACAACACAAGACTCAGAGCCAAATCAAGTAAACAAAATTAAGTTCGAATTGTGTCTCCTCTTCAGTCACTGGGGTGGCAGAGAATAATGAATTTAGTTTAGACCTTGTAACGTCGAAGAACGAAGAAAACACATCGAATTGTTAGAATCGTCAGTTTAATGAACTTAGCATTCCATCGGTAACATTATGAAAACTAAGGGTGAAACCGGAACGTAAGTTTTCTTATTTCACTGGTCAAGTTGGGATTCATACCACGGTAGCCATCACTAAGAGTCCACAAAAAAATTGCTGACTAAATAATCAACTTTATTTACTCCTTAAAAACTTGAAAACAATCATTTCGTGAAGAACAAGAAAGGAGAGCAAGTCAACAACAAAAGCAGACTTTGCAATCTGCAAAGGAGAACGACGACGACGACAGAGCAGTGAAATGTGTTTTACATCATAGTGAGCAATAACAAACTGCAAAAAAGATTGCAACAAAATCAGCAAAACAGTCAATTGCAGTGTGGACAGCAAGGAAAATAAAACACATGTAAAAAAATAACAAAAAAGATAATAAAAGGAATTGTGTATGAGTAAAGTTGAGTACAAGACAGGACCGAAAACCATGCGCACAGCACAAAACCGCATTTTCAGCAGCCGGCAATACTGCCGACCCAAGCGACCATGCGGTGCTTGTAGCTGGGAACAGGCGCGCAAATGCTGCATATTTTTGCTGGTGGTGACGGCAGTGGTGATGGCGATGTCGCTGGAGGAACAGAACAACTGAGTCCCGGATGCTACCCGGGCAAACAGAGAGCACCGAGAGCGCAATCACGAGAGCAGCGAAAACTTGCTGCTAACGACTGCCGGTTGCGGAAATTACGATGACGATGAAAATGCCGCGGAGCGCAGAAATTGCGGCCTGTGTTGCTGCTGCATAGAACAACCATGAGTCACGCGGCTACATACAATACCAAACAAATCTTCTTGTAATTTTTTGTCGGTCGTTGGTGAGAAATTCCATGCCGAAGCCAAAACGCATTCCACTTTTAGGTTGAACGAAAACACAACCAATAACTACAAATTGAGGCGGTGAGGTATATTTTTGTTTTGAGAAAAGTATTTTTTTTTAAATCCCATAAATTAGTTTAACGACGACGCATGTTTACACTTTGTTACATGAATTTTTCATTAATTCAAATATTTATTTCTATTTGTATATATTAGTTAAACGCAATTATAATGCCCAATCGATTTTTCCAGTTATTGTTGCAAAAGTTAACTAGACGACTATGCTGAATGATGTATTTGACAATTCTATGACGCCTTTTACAAAAGGGCATAGCAAATGTTTGTGTGAACATATTTCTAGGGTTACAAAAATGAAAATTCCAGACAAAGATTGAAAAATACAAATTTCAAACAAAGATCTCTCTCTTCTTGAACCCTAAATCGGAGTCAAAATCTTTGCACACCTCATGACAGCGTCCGCAATCATTGGGTTCAATGTGCCGTACGTACGCCAAAATAAGGCACCAATAAAACAACCTGCCCACACCACAGAAAGACCTGTTTTCGTTACCGAGAATCACAAAGAGCACGTCCACAGCTTGTAGTATATGACCTACTTAACTGTAAATACAACACCCACTCGCTGTTGCATTTGTTTATCGTTATTTGTAAGCACCAGTCGTTAGCTCCATCAGTGACTACCATGGCACAGCTTCCACAAATTTTGAAGATTGCCCTCACGCATCGAATTTCACATGATGTCACCGCCGCTTCGAGCCACTCGTACTTCATCCATAGACAAAGGCCAAAACAAGAAGCACCCAATTCCGTATGCAGTCAAGTGATATTTGCTAGAAAGCTTCAGTTTGCAGCCCCTCTGCTCCGTTTAAGAACCATGCTTGCTATGCCATGCCATGCCATGCCATGCCATATCATGCCATGCCAAGCCATAAGTGCGAGCTTACGTCGCATGCCGCATTGGTGTTTGGCATCGTGCTTATTTTGGACATACATACGAACAGCGCTCGCCAGGCATTAAAAATTCAATTGTCTATTCTAAAACTGGATTTTATATCTTCCGCGAGCATCAGCCCAGCGCATCAGCAGCGCAACACCAGCACCAACGGCCGCTGCAGCGCTGCATTCAATGGATACGCTAACGTGAGCATCGTTGCCACCGCCAGCAACAACAACACCACACGGCAATCATAACAACCACAATGGACGGTGCAACATAGTTTGAAATTTGTTTGGATTTTATTGGAAAGAAAAGCAACGGTGAAGCAAACGAAGAAATACAAAATAGAAAAACGTGTTGCGGTTTTTGGGTTTTCTTCTCTGTGCCGGCAGAGTGTGTGTGTGTAAGTATGTAGTCGGTAGTGTCGGTATGCAGTGAAACTGGTTCCATTGACAGGTAATATGAGTAAATCTCGGCTGTTGTGTTGTGCGAGATTGCGGCTAACTTACAAATTAAATAGCGGCTAATTTTCCATGATTGAAAGCACTCAACCAAATGATGAGATAGTTTTTGATTAGTTTTAAGTTTGCTCGTTTTAGGTTCTATTTGTGGTATTTTTGATTCTACATGTTGTAAAGAAAACATTGGGAAAACTCAACATAATGACGAATTAATTGAAGAAGCAAAAATGGGCGATCTGGAAAATTTTGAATAGTTATAGTTATCTCTAGGGGCTACGCTTGATAGATTGTTCGAACACAAACAAGATTTGGAGGTTGGAGGCAACGAAGGAGATAGAATAATGTAGCTGTCTCATCGTTTTACTCACTTTCTCAGCATGATGTAGTCGAGTCCTCCCTCGCTTCCGAATGGCACCTTAAAAGCTGCTCTGGGTCTGTTACAATTTGTAATCAAATTTCAGCTATCGTGATGATGAAATGTTTGATTTTCGGCCGTGCAGAAGTGTTTTTCTCCCACACTTTTTTCTTTAAAAACATCCTTGAAACCCTTTAAAGTTACACGTTTTGCTGTAACTCAACTTTGATATTATTTTCAGTGTTTCTTCTTGTCATCAAGTTAAAGTTACTTTACAATACACATTGCAGTCAGTGGAGACTCATGAGGCAGAGTCAATTGTGTATTGGCGCTCTTAACTGCGCGAAATGAAAATTAATTCAAATACAATAAACCCGTCAGCGAGACAGTACAAATTAATGCGACCTCAACATTTCAATGGCTTTACCAATTTAAACCTAATTGAATTTAATGCAAAAAATTTATATTAAAAAGAAATACAATGAATGGCAGACGGCACACCCAAGGCACGAGACATGAGTCAGGGAATTATACATGCATGCGTACATGTATACAGACTTTGCATAGTCAGAAGGCAGGAATACAATTTTACATTCGATTCACCGCTTTGTAGTACACTTGAGATGCAATCAAGATGAAACTAGTGAAGGCATGAAATAATGCATATCGATTAGTCAATTAATCGATGCATATTTGAGGAAACTTTAGGGAAGGAATTTTACTTGAAAAGACCAACCCAAACTAAGTTGGCTCTGTAAGAGACACACTCGGTGGTCTATTGTGAGACCCATTGTAAACCAAATATTTCACCAGTTTTTGAAATGCGTATCCAACACTGCCTTTTCAAACAAATGTTACAATACATGTTTCAAGCGGATGTAATTCTCATCTGCTTCCTTTGGATAGCGATGGATGTAGGTGAGTTTTTCACCAGTCGGAGCTAGGACTCGAACCAAGGGCCTCGGTATGAAAAGCCATTGCGCTACCCGCTGAACTGTAAACGAATTGGATTGTAAACCAATTAATTTCATCTCTCACACTTCGGGCCAACCACTCGATTACACCAAAATAGCAAACCCACTACAGATCATGTTTGCTCATCTTTTTCAGGTTTACTCATCTTTTTCTCCAAAATGTTGACACACTTCACAATAAAAGCAGACAAGTGATAAAAAGTAAACAACTAGAAAACCTTGAAGGTAAATCAAGTCTAGTCAATGCATTGTCGTCTGCCGTCGGGATTAACACTCATTGGTTTGTGTGCATGTTTGACGTTCTCGAAGTTATTTTTACAAAATAAATGCGCATATTTTTATTAACAGTTCAGTCTAAATTCTGAGATACAAGAAAATGCAACTCGAGATTAAAAAAATTGTTACATATAGAAATTAATAACGGACGACTACCAGAGTAAATGTGAATTATAGCAAATGCAGTCATTACACGCTGCAAATAAATCGACGGTGCCACAATGGATTTGACACAAAGTTCATTGAAGAAGCGAGACAAAAAATAAAAATACTAATGTAAATCACAAAGATTTATCTGAAGTTTGCACTCCGGTACGAGCACTGCATAAGACCCCAGCTAGTTCCTAAAGCTAACAACTGCAATATACTTTGATAAAGCGCATTTTCCACATTAAAATACTAAAGCATTCCAACTGTTCTTAAAATTCAAATACTTTGCCGTTCCGGAAATGGTTCATTCTTATCACTTGCACTTTTGTTGTTGTTGTTTCAAATAAATTAACACTTGACCGCAGCTTTGCTGGTGATGATGTCAGCGTTTGTTTTTAATAGATTGACAAATGCCGACGTTGATTTTGATTTATTCAAATTGAATGTAAACTCTGTACGCTTGACTCAGTTCCACAAGTGTGTAAACACTTTAATCCGTTTTAAAATTTAGCAAGCAAGAAACAAAAATATCAGTGTCAATTAAGTGCTGGCATGCTTCGTGTGAAGTACAAATATTAGCTGATAGAATAAATATTTGCAATTTGATAAAATTTGAGTGTAATTTATAAATAAAAGGCAGTGAAATTGGCGGCGAGCTGGCTGCTGATTCACGGCAATGATCGCCTAATGACTACTTAAAAAAACCAGACAATAAACACAACGAAAAGCGCATTATGGTCTGACACAGATCTAAATTTCGTTGTAATGCAGACTTGCAATAGATCAAAAGTCTATGGCGGCAAATTTTGGTGGTATCTTTGAAAACTTATTTTATTTGTGGGAATTGTATTTCTCGACTATTTCGGTTGCATGCGCATCAAAAAAATGACTAAATCGAGAAAAAAAATCGATTTATTCGAGTCTCGATAAGTTTCTACAGTGTAATCTGTAGTCGGAAGTCAACTCCCGATGGTACGAATAGAGTGAACATCAACATTTTTACATTGAGTACTCTATACAGTAAAGAATTCTGAATCTCTTTAGAGTGAACACAATTTAAAATAAATTACTCCAAAATTTAAAACTGTAACGATAAATTCAATCCCAAAAAGGGGAATCACCGAGGTAGAAAATCAGGTGTATACTCGCATTACACTTTTTATTGTAGACCGCATCTGCGTGGTTTTGTTTGACGGATCTTTAAAAGAAGAGTGCAAGGTTGAGTTAATGTTACTGTTTTGGCGAAACAATAAGAAAAAACAAGAAAGCATTTTCGTTACTGCCAACCACAATTTTGGACTGTTGAAGAGAAAAACTCTTAAAAGAGGCGAATATACGCGTATGGAAAAGGCATTAAGCAGTTGCCAGTCCTTGAAACTGGTGTCGGCATACCTTGAGAAGCTGAACGAACTTGGCCGTTACAATCAGGTATGGGTCCTCTGGGTTCCGGGTCACGCCGGTATTGATGGGAATGAGCAGGCCGACAAACTTGCAAGAGGGGGACATCTACCTTCGTCGGGCCGGAACCCTTCTGGGGTCTAGGCAAAGGAGCACTATCTATCCTTTCCAGGAAAGACGAGATATCCATCCGGAATCAATACTGGGAAAATCAACCAGACCTTGAACATTCCAAGATGGATATTACAACAAGGAAAGGTTCGAGGAATGTATGAGTCTCTCAAAGAATAATCTAAGGATTATCACAGATATATTGACAGGGCATTGTAGACTGAACTATCATCTAAGCAAACTAGGTATCAGAGTGAACGAACTCTGTAGGTTCTGTTTGCAGGACAATGAAACTGCAATACACATACTAGGCATATGCCCTGCAGTAATTCACAAACGGAAAAAGCATCTGGGTGATTTTATTATACCAGGTTCGGACTGGGTTTCCAGAGGCTTAGGAAATATACTAAAATTCCTCTTGGATACTGGACTCACGGACGAACTGTGAAGTCTAAGAAAAGGGCACAATAGATCTTCTAAAATAATGCTATGGAATTCGTTTGTTAAAAGTGTGCCGAGACTCAAAAAATACATGGGTGACACCAGAAATTTTTTAAGAATGGTTCTATAAGTGTTTTGTTCCACAGGTAAAATACATACTTGTAAGTACATAATGGTGAACAGAAAAACTCAATCTGGATATAGTGAACAATCTGGATTCTATGAACTGGCCTTGCATTAATTAGTTCACTCCACCCAGATTACACTACATATCGAAAATCATCTTAATCTCTCCTACAATTACTTCCATACAAAAATGACTGATTGAAAAACTTTTCGTACCAAACGTATTGAAGAAGTTTTGAGGAGGGGGTAAGGTGGCAATTTCGTAACTGCCTAGTGGCAGGCAGGGTCTGGCTGCAATAAATATTAGTATACATTGTACCAGTGGCGGATTTAGGGGGTGGTTTTGAGGGGTTAAAACCCTCTCGAAATATTAGGGTCGACTTTAAAACTACATACAAATTAAAAGGCGAATATATAAACAATTACTTTTTGAAAGCCCTCCCCCAAATATTTTTTCTGAATCCGCCCCTGCATTGTACTGATTATGGTTCGGTCCAGTATTTTTACAATTCTCTAGTTTTCTCATGGCAGTCATTGTTGTACGAGAGTTGAAGTTTGCATCTGTTCCAAACTTAAGCAATACATATACGGTTATAATACATACTGAAGCCTCGATAAAGAATTTTCTTAATAAAATCTGTGCTTTGATTCACAAACAAGTTTTCCAAATTATGTCCTAAAAAGAAAGATATCGAAAGCACTCATACGAAAGTCCAAAATTTAATTAAAGTATATTTCCAATCTTTTAACAGCTATGCAAATTTATTCAAAGATGAAATTTACGACCTATTGTTACGGTTTTATTGTTAAATATTGCGACAAGAGTGTGAACTTACACTATCAGTAGGAACTATTTTTTAAGAGCACTTTTGCTAGTTTAAAAGCGAGATTACGAACAAATTTAATCTCAATGCATTCAAAAATTTTCAAAATATTCAAAAGTCAAAAGAATTGCTGAAAATGGAACACGCCCGCTTTGGAATTCCCCCTTATCGAATTATGACATCTGAATAGCATTGTCTGTTGCAGTAGAGGGCAACAGCCTAATCTGGCAGCTGTGCACACTGTCACGCACTTAAAGCGATCAAGAGCTGCCAGCAACAGCAACACAACTCAAAACAATAACACATTTCAACATTTGAAAGAAACACGAAGTGAATGCATACACATTTCTTCATTCGCATCAGCAAAGCCGGGCGATCTTTTGTAAATTTCAGCCGAATATACATGAATGAAAATTGAAAATCGAAAGGATCGCAGACCACAGACCCGCAACACTTACATGTTTATCTTTTGTAGGATAAAAGACAAAATTTCTCTTTGTATTAAAAAGATTTTCTTACGAAATAACAGAATTGGAGAATTACTTAATTGGAAAGTGGAGAGTTTTATAGTTCCAAAGGCAGTGTGTGTCGTTTCCGTTATCGCACGCCCGACTGCAAACGCTCAGTTCAATATGTCAAGTGATCAAGCAAATTGTCAATCGCTGGACAAGCTCGCCTTGTGCGCCATTTAACAGCGACTGAAGAGTGGCGTGGACTGGAATATCTGTACGTGTGTGTGCGTCACATTTCACTATAGAAAACACTCGAGAAATTGTGCTAAACTGGGGAAATAGGAAGTTGTGTTGGGAACAGACGAGTCGCGTATGATGTGCACAAGAGGGCAAAGTCCACCAAAACTTTGGAGCGCAGCCAATTTGGGTGCTGAAAAAGTGCAAAGCGCATAAAGCGCCGCACAGAATTCCAATTCCATATGCAGCGGCATGCACTCCCGTCGCCGCCAAATACAAAAACACTAAAATACCAACAAAACATACATAAAAATACACAACGGCAACGCGTACTTTCTGCTCTCCCGAGTGTAGGGTCGGCAGTCGGCGGCTGCCGCGGGCACTGTAGCTTTTTTATAGCCGCACTGGCGCTCAGTAGAGTGAAGCGCCGCTGCACTCGTGCGGTGCCATCGACGCCTGAGCTGCAAGACAGGAGTACTTATTTTTAGCAGTTACTTAAAATTGGTTGTTGCTGCTTCTCAAAAATGTCCACTTATAATTAAAATTAATTTTCGTAAAAGCAACAACAACAAACACTGATAAAATTAAGGAATAATGTAAATGAACCAATGAGTACCACACGCTGTAACGAGGCATCATTAAACACACAACAACACCAACAGTACGTAATGTTCAAGCACGAGCAATAAAACGAACTACACACACACACTCGCGCATCCTGACGACGACAGCCTGCATGCATCCTTGGCGTACAGGAGTGCACACTCAGGTAGGGCGAAACGCTCAAAACTCTGCTGCTTCAAGCGCTACATGAATGTTGCGGAGTAGTGGCGCCTGCTATTCATTTCCACCCAACCACGACTGCAAGGGGCGCGAGAATAATTTTCGTCCAATTTGAGTTTTGTCTTTTTTCGAATTTCGTTACTGTTTCGGGCTCGTCTTTACTGTTGCAATTCACAAGCGAAATCAGCAAAATAAAACAAAACAAAGCATATAAATGTGTGCGTTTGAATGTGTCTGTCCAAAACAGGACAAACAGGCAGATAGACTGACAGACGGGCGAACGACCCGACAACAGACGCACACAAGTTCACAGGATGCCATAACACGAGACAGGTAGACGTACATAGATGACCGCAGTCGACGAAAGTGAGGAAAGAGGTGGCGACTTTAAATTACTAAAGAAAGTAGCAGGCATCGAAAAACCGCAGAAAGGACAAGCAGCGCGCGATTTTATTGTCTGGAAAAGTGGCGGCACAATTGTCTCAAATAGTGGTATTTCTCGAAATCGAAATCTTAAAAAATTACCAGAATTGCAGACGTCATAACATGCCCCACTTGAAAATCCGAGTAGTTGTTCACAGAAAACCCATGCAAAATTTAAGGGACCTAGAGTTTTTCATTACTAAATATTACTACATATGCATATCTTGCGGAAAGGGTAACTGCAAAGGAATAATTATGTTTCCTATATTTGGTTGCGTCAGCATTCGATACTCGAAGCGGGTAGACTCGCGGGTGCACCAAGTATTCTGAATTTTGTGTAGTGAAATTCTAATTACTTCCTTTTCGAGTCGGTAATTGAAAGCTAGGATTATATTCTTTCGTTTTGACATATATTTAAAAATTAATTTAATTAGTTGGTTTTTTTTTCATAATTCTAAAACTCACCAAAACTTTGGCGAATCGCCGATCCAGCTCGTCCGCGGTGGGCATCGGCTGTTGGCTGCGACTGCGCACACTCGGCTGGCGCACATGATGATACTGCGAACTGGTGCCGATGTCGTAGTGCAGATCCTGCTTCTGCAGGAAGCCGCCGCTGGCGGTGGAAATGCCGTTCTTGTGATGAAGTGTCGTCACACCGACGCTGCCATCCTCCGCCAGCACGTCGTTGGTGAAGACGTGGCGGGAGCTGACCGCGCCCATGATGGATGCTAAGCGGCCGCCGCCACCTGGTCCTGGCCCAGATACGGAACCGCCACCACTGCCGTCGCCGCTGCTATCCGCCGATAGAGCAGTGGCGCCGCCACCGCCAAGCGCTGCGCTCAGAGAAGACACAACCGCCCCCCAGACTGTCGTCTGGACAGTGCGGCAGAGTGCACGAGTCTTTTCGGGGCAACTTGATAGTTGCTCTTTCAGTTCGTTGAACAGATCCAAAATTTACCGTTACCGCTGGGCGCGAGTGGAACGATAAAATGGGGGCTGCTACGCGGCGGCTGCTGCTGCTTCTTGCTGCTGTTGTTGTTGCACGGAGCCGGTATGCGCGTATGGGCGTAGGGGTGAGCGATTTCAGCGTCCGGATGCCAGGCTGCAAACATTTGTCGTCAAATTGTCAAATTCGAATTGTGACAGGGGATGCGGGAGTAGAGGGAATGCTTTGTTGGTTGGTTGTTTCGCAAAATTTTTGGGGGATGTTTTTCTTTTCGACAATTGTACTTTATTATTTGTTTTATTTTATTTTTACATAATTTTGGCATTTAATTATTTTTATATTGTTGGCGTTTTTGCATTTTTTATATAATTCCCAATTAAGATGAAAACAATTTTACATCTTTCCGACTTTTACACCAATTTTTGTTTTTCTTATTTTTTTTTCAAATTTCTCTAAATTTGTTGGAACACCAAATTCAATTTTATTTCTTATTTGAAATTTAATACACAACTCAAAAATTTTACGATTTTCTCAAGACACTAAACAAAAAGTATAAAATAATAAACAAATTGAAAAGCAGGTTTCGGGGGAATGCATTTGGAAAAGAGGAGGTGGGTATTGTTTTATTGGGCTTTTTTCTAGTGTATCTGTTATCTACTTGTGGAATTTTTATACCACATATGCTACAGGAACCTTCATGGTAGATAGACTAGAATTTATTTGTTTCTAAGTTTCAGTCGTGTCAACTTCTCTACTCGCTGTGGACTCTAGATGCTACTTATACCCAATTTTGTTTTATTCTATTTTAATTCGTTTTAAGGGATAATCACAGACTCCCAAAATACAGCCGGTGAAAATAGCAGCGTTGCCAGACAACAAACAACTTCTGACGCAAAAATTACTTTGCTCATCATAAGATATTCAAACATATTTATACTAATTTAGAAACTTTTTTAAAAGTAATTTCAAATCAATTTATTACACACGGAATATTATAACTTTTCAAACATTGTAAAAAGTCAATCTTGTTGGCAACTTTGAGAAAACCGACATATGACAATACATAAAACATCAATCTGGCAGCACTTTGCGCTGATATGAAAAATCCTAGACAGGAAGAAATTGAGGTGTAGGGCTGCCGTCTGCCCTTCCTTATTAGACAATTACCGAATCTGCTCAACTGGCCAGCTTAACACACTGCACACGCAAACACCAATTAATTGAATATACTTCAAATTTTCTGCAAACTATTTCGTTTTCACTCAAAACCACACTGATTTCACTCGTTTTTCGTATACGTCACGGAGGCCGGTTAGAAAAATGCATTCGGGGACTCGGAAACGAAAGAGCGATTGCACTTTTCGGTGTAGTGCGTCGGAAACCGAAGTGCGCTAAAAAGTGCCTTTTCTACTCCCGCTTTCAAGTATTGCCAGAAATAAATTAACTTCACCACTGCACGAACGAACACAGACTGAGTTGAATTGCAGTGCAAGCATTTCAGCCAAATGTCAAATACATTGAGGCTGTGGTGAATTCAGTCATGAATAGTTCTCAATAAGCATTGCCAGTTGGAATTCGCGAATGACAAAGTTCTCAGTGTAAATTTTACTACTGTGACCTAAACCAATATAATTCAAGTTGACTTACATTGACTTCAATCGCATTTGTTGGCGTATATGAATTTATTTTTTTTACGAAATTAAGTGCATTGACAACAGAGAGTAAAGTGAGCGCAAATGTCTCATAAATATGCAAAGGTTTCTCTAAGGCGAATGTTTTAGTTGGTCTAAAAGTGAACCCATTTATCTGTGTCTGGATAATTCAGGTAGTTTAAAATTGCACTCACAGAAAGCTAATATGTACTCACCACTCAATAATACAATTTTCTAAAGAGGATGTTGCACAAGAGGATGTTGCACTGAAGTGCCAGTGGGTGTCTGTACATTTGAGTTTAGTAAAAATTGTGTGTAATGAGTTGGAATGCAACTACCATATCCAGACCCAGTAGTGAACTAAATATTGCAAGGCCTGTTGACAGTATTGAGGTTGTTCACTATATCAAGGTCAAAATTTTTGTTTAAAAATTTGTTTTATTTGTTCAGAAACTTTTAAATACACCAAAAAATGCCCACTTTAAACCACAATCGTTCAAGGAAAAGCTGATTTTGTAGCAATCAAGATCAAAAATACAAATTAGGGGAATACCCTCTTTCATTTTTTATTCCTTCTTGTGTTTTTTTGCTTTTTACTTGAAATTGCTGTAACGTTACGACTGTAAAACCAAAATGAAGTGAATAAATAAAGCAATTACTTTAATTATTAGTATTGTAATTACCGTTTTATTCGTTACCATTCAAATTGTATTTTGCTTTCTGTTATTTTCTATTTAATTCGAATTCCCTCATAAATTTTCCAAATCATGCATTTTTACTTGAGATTTCTATGTTTTTAGCGATTTCTTTTTGAGGTGGCACTTTATATTAAAAAATGTTAGGGTGTAGTGTACGTATTTATGAAAAATTCAAATGAGGTGTTCCCCCATATATTGTTTGTATATTCCTTTGAGCATTGAATGTTATTTAATATTAAATACGTAATATTAAATACTAAAATGCAATTTATTATTATTATTAAAATATAAAGTGCCACTATCTTAAAAGTTTTAGGGTGTAGATTTTAAAAACTGTGGGCAATCAAATGTAAAATACGTATTTACGAAAAATTCAAATGAGGTGGTCCCCTATATATTGTTTGCATATTCCTCAAAGGATTAAATGTTATTTAATATTAAAATATTAAATACGTAATATTAAATGACATTTAATCTTTTGAATTTGTGGATTATGGTTAAAAAATTTTTTTTTTCAAATACACCTATTTCTGTTTTTACACGGTAGATTGGTTGCAAGTTCCATTGCAGTTCTGTGTAAAAACAGACATTGATCGTATGTGAAAATATGTGATTGGTTTCTTATCTCAAAAACCTATTAAAATTAGTGAAAAACAAGGATTTTTTAAGAACAAGTATTTATGTTATGTTATATTTCTTACTGTGGCTTCGTTCAAACCGAACATTTTGCCAAGAAATGTTGAGCCTTCTTCATTTCGAAGGCGATCTAAAACTTCAATTTTGTTTTCGTATTTGTAGTTTTCAACATTTTCTTTTAGGGATACATAAAATATTAAAAAAAATATATAAATAACTGAATGAATATAAAATATTTTTCGGCTTACCTTTTATTTTAATGTGTTAAAATTAAAATAAATATAACGTCGGAAATATAAATTCGGAAACACGAATTTGCCTATTAAAAATTTCTTTACCAAACACATTGATAGTTCACAAAATATTTACACATTTCAATTGCTCTGACAAGTAAATTTGCTTGTATCCACAAAAAGAGAATTTCCCTAAATTTGTGATATGAACATACATATTTCGCCAAATTTAAATTTGACAAAAACAATTTAAGTCCAAAACATTTTAAATCGTGCTAAACGGAATAAAATCGTGTACAAAAATTTAAAATTTTTGTTTTCAAACTGTGTTAAATCAAAATCGTGTAAAAAAAGAAAGTGTATAAACAGAAATAGGTGTATACCCAAATGAAATGCAGTTGCATCCCTTCCAAACTCGATTGTGAATGCCTGTCTCACCATTGCGACCTAGCAGGGATGTGGTGAGAACATTCGATTGCTGTGGCAAAAGCAATGGTCTTTCAGCACGAATATTCGTAGAATATGAAACAGACTAATACTTCGACCTCTCTCTCATTGCACGATTGTCCGTGCGAGACAAATTGACGAGTTGTTTACCTCTGTCCCTTTGCGGCACTCGTTCTTTGATAGCAACCGAATTGGGCCGATATTTTCGCGGAATCTTAAATTAAGCGAGTGGAAAGGCGAATTTCTTGGAAATGTCTCGCAACTACTCTTCTCCGTACGCAAAGCCGGGCATGCAGTATCCATCACAGTCGGAGGATTATCTGTCGCTGGAAATTGGCGGCCCAGGCAAATCTTCGACACCCGCACGGCCGTACAACAACAATAGCAATAACAGCGGCTCAAGCGGCGGAAACTATTATCAAAACAAACAACGCGGACGAGGTGACACATACAATCGCCTATACAGTGGCTTCTCGGGCAGGAAGAACAGAAATGACTTCAACGCGCGCTCCTACCAGCAGCCGCAACAGGGCCAGGGGCAATGGCAACAGCAGCCGCAACAGTCAAACAGTGGCAGGTGGAATAATGCGCGGCGCGGCGCTGGACAGCAAAGACAGCAGCACAATGTAAGTTGGGCAATAAAACAGACTGAACAGGCTTCTAAATTATATTTTTTCGTATCTATTCAGAAGCAGGCATTCAATCGCACAAAGGACACACGGGCTTTCGTACATCCGTCCATGCTGGAAGACCCCTGGAGGGAGCTGATGGCACGTCACAATGCTATCAAACGTAGTCAGTTGATTTTGCAAACGCCCGAGAAAGAGGCGATCGCGGAGGAAGCGACGAATGACAGTGATACGGATACCGAGACACTATGTCCCGAATGAGAAAAGTCCACCGGGAACAACTTGAATATTATGAATGAACGTCCGATTGCTAATATTTAGCATAGCTTTGTAAATGCAACATTTTATGAACCGATAGCTCAGTGTACAACAATCATGATGTAAAATAGAATTCGTCTTGAAGTGTAATATTTGGTAATAAATTTTAGCTGTTTTAAACAAAATTATAAAATTTCTTAACTTTAACAGTTATTCTTGATCTGTTTGTAGATGATTTACGTAGAGTAGGGCAAAAGCACTTAAATCTAAGTCGGTTTAATCATCAAGAGTTCGAAGGTTTCCGCGACTCATAGAGTTTACTACTAGTAAACTCATAGAGTTTACATATAGTTTATTGCTAACTTATCTCACATTGACGATTCATCATCAACCAACTGTTGATTCCTCCTGCCATAGCCCCACAATCCTAGTCAGTGGATTTAATGCTGATCAGTTTCTGTTGCACGTTCTGCTGCTCTGAAAATCTTGTTTGGTCTATCCGCCGGATTTGGTTTGTCTTCTAGTTCACTCTCTCAGGCATTGGCCTTTTATAATAGATTTCTATAAACTGGTAGTCAATGAATATGAAATGTTGAGATTTTAAAGCGAATTTCTTCCCATCGATAACTTCATAAAGATACCTCTGCTGAGGGCAGATTTTTCAAAGTAGAAGCGCATTGTTTTTGGTTAGACATGTATCGGTAAAATTATTAAATAAACTTATTGAATTTAATCCTGAGTGGTCACCTCGCGGATATGTATTCAATATGAAAGAGAATTAACGCAGTTTTGGAATTACAAACTTCGAAGTTGTGATCTACTCACTTTATCCCGAGACACTTCAAACTTGTTCGCATTTCCAAAAGAAATTTATTTAGTTTAACTCTAAAATTACCAATACCCTTTTGGATCACTCGCGAAAGAAACCAGGAATAGTAACAATAGTGTCCAATATTCATTGTAAAACAGAAAATACGATTTTTCATGAAACAAAACATTTTAATGAAAAAATAAGTAGAAAATTCTTCCAATTTTTCATTATGTTCAACAAGTGGTGGTGCTTTTCTTTCTCTAAGCGGTATATATATAAAATTATAATCTAATATTAACATACAACGCACTACAAATGCTATTCGCGTACAAAATGTTTTAAGAGCTAGTTTTGTTATACACAAAAAAAATCATGTTAAATAGCGAAAGTGAAGAAATTATACCGAGAGGAACGAAATTTTGCTGTTGTTTGATGTGTGTACAAAAATTGGTTTGCGCGGTCTTTTGAAATTTTTCGTTTTTCACAAATTTGAAATTGCAAGGCGCTTTGACAGTGCGCTTTCGTGCGTAGGTATACAAAGTAGCTGTTGCTGGAAGGAAGTAGAGTGCAGCTTTTGCAATATGTTTTCTGTTTCATTCTATGTAGAGGCTTTTGTCGCAGTAGACCAGTAGTCTTGCGGAAGTACCAGGCGCAACTACCGCCAAAATTACTAAAACTCGATTCGCAGAGCACTGGCGCGATTGGGCGTCGCCGCTACTGTTTGCCTTGTCTGTGCTGGTGTTTCTGTATGTACTTTTCCCAGTCGCCGCTCAGCCGATTGTAGATGCTCATGGCAGCGCGTGCGTCCTCGACCGAGTTGTGTTCGCCCGTTTGTATCTCCTGGCCCAGTATGGCCTGGGTAAGGCGCTTCAGACTAGGCGTACGCCCGTTGGACACAAGACGACAAAGTGGTTTATAGCGTGACGTGTCGCGGATGTTCTTGAACGGATGCTTGATGTGCAGCACAGCCAGGTCGTTGCGTATGGCGTGGCCGACCAGTATTTTACCTGCAATGCAGCATAGACTCAATCAGTTCGAAGCGTTTTACGGTTTTGGCACATACCCTGAAGCAGCTCGATCACCTGATCCTGCACCTCGTTGAATTCGTCGCCTTTCTCTATATCGTGTGGCCGTATGCCGGACACGCTGGTGCGGTAGTCGGTGACGGTGTCACGCGGCTTTACGAACTTGTCCAACAACACGTCGCCCTGCTTGTTAACGATGGACACGCGCGCCAACATGTCGTCCTGCCCATTGTAGCCCACGCCCACCATCTCACAGTCGATGGCCACATACTTGTTGCGCTGTGCTGCCTTGCGCTTCTGACGCACGCGCGCCGACTTGCTCTGCGGTCGGTTGTTTTCGGCGTTGGGGTGCTGCGCAGGCGGGGGCGTGACAGACTCACGCTGCTGCTCCAGAGAGTTGCGGCGCGAGTTCCAGTTCGAGCCGGCTTGCTTGCGGTTCACGTTCGTCGCTTTACTGCTGGGGCTGAGTGGCATGATGGATTGCATCTGCACCTGCAGCTGTTCCATCGAAGTGTGCAGGGGTCGCTTCTCGAGCACTACAGCCGGTTTTAAGGAGCCGCCATCGCCGCCGCCACCGCGCACTACGTCCTTCTGGTTAAAGTTGTGATTATCCACTTTGTCCGCTTTCCTTGTAGCGTACTTTTTTTTCTTGTTATTCGTGGGTGCACTGTTTTGTTGTTGCTGCGGGTGAGAATGGGACATGGCTGGCTCCGCTACACACACTTCTCTATGCTTCTCCTGTCTTATATTTCGATTGGAAATTTTGTATTACTTGTATGCACTTTTGCAATTTATTAACCATTCACTTTTTTTGTATATTTTTCAATTTTTTACTATTTTTTTTACAAAAATTAAAAAACTAATTAAAATTGAAAGTCGTGCTGGATACTTGACGTTTTGCTTTGGCCAACTTTCTCACACTATCCGTCTCACTCGGGCGCACTTGGGCAGTAACATTGAGAGCTGTTCAGCTGTTCAGTGAATGCCACAATTGTGAATAGCAACTGTGCGGAGTATTCACATTAGTGTAAAGAGGAACAGCAATATCTGCTAACGAATCAAGTCTGTACAAAGCTCGATTGACGTACGGGCATGACATTTTTTAAATAAATTCTTGTAAGTCCTGATTCAAAATCCTGTAAAATCCTTTAAAAACTGGGTTAAATAACTTGAGTTCTAAATTGTATTGTGAATGGTGATAATTTTTAAATGGTCAATTGTGAATGAAGTTTAATAGCACTGTTTGATAAACATTGCGTCTCAACCAGTAAATTTTGCAATGACAATAAATTAATTGCAAAGACATGATTTCGGAAACCAAACTCATAGAAAAAGTGAAAGTACATCAGATACTCTACAACTCCAACTACAAAGGAAAGTGCAATAGAACTGAGAACGAGAGAACAAAAGAGTTATGGACGCGAATTGCCCAAGAGTGCGGCTTCAAAAATGGTAAATAGTAGTAAATTAAAAGATCATATAAAGTAACTCGTCCAACTTCCATAGGCACAGAAGCCCAGAAGATATGGGAGCAATTAAAATCGAATTACTTGGAGTACCTGCGACGTGGAGGCGACTTTCCGTATGCCACCAAAATGCAATTTGTGCAAATGTGGCTGCTAAAGTCAATGAAGTAAGCATTTCTACTAAATACCTATAAACACTTTTTTATGCAAACGCATTGCGTGTTCAGTGATCAGCCAGATGGACAATCAGACTCCGAATTTGACGAAGCAGAGTTGGAGTGTATTTTGAATTCAGACGACACAGAGTTCGGGCCCGAGAAATCGCCGGTCGATAAGCCATGCCGCATTAAATTGGAAGGGCGCATCAACCATTCGCAGGGTTCAAGTACATATGCGGAAGAGTTGGCTGATATGCGGAAGCAGGAGAGTAGTAAAGTCAGTAAGGTGAACACTGACAACGCGCCCAACAACTTTAGCAATCTGTCGTCTTTGGAGTTGATTTTCCTCGGCTATGCAAAAGAGTTACAAAAAATGCCACTTCCACTGCAATTGCAAACGAAGCGAAAAATTGCGGACATCATGGACGAGGCCGCAATGCAGCTTTATACAGAGAAATAAAGCGAAATAGAATTTTTGCTCTGTGTGAAAAACAGACATTTTACATTTTATTCTTAAATATTTAATGTAGTGTCTCATAATTAAACATACACTATGGAGCAAAAGTGAACACTTAAAAATCGAGTTTTGACACTAAGTAAAATAACTTGCATAATACACGTTGTTTAAATAAATGTTTATTTTCTTAAAACAGTTCATATTTGATAAAAAAGATGGCATTGAAAAATAATAACTAAAACATCAACTTCATTGGTACAAAATTCCTTAAGATTCATATAGATAAGTGTTCGGTTTTGCACTCTTTACTTTATTTGTGAATAAAGGGGTACAAATCTTTAGTTAATATTTGCTGAAGCCTCCTTTGCTCTTAAGGACTTCTTTAACTCGCTTTGGCATACTTTCAAGCAGATTTTGGCAAGTTTCGATTGGTATATCGGCCCATATTTGCTGTACTCGATCCCAAAGGTCCATTATACTATTTGGAGGGGTTTCGTAGTTTCCCAGGCGTCGTTTGACAATAGACCACACATTTTCTATTGGATTGAGGTCTGGCCTTTGGGCTGGCCAGGTCATTATGCTGAATGTTTGCGTTTTGAGCCATTTTTTTACATCTTTGGATGTGTGTTTCGGATCATTATCCTGTTGAAACACAATATTCTGTTCTCTAAAATCCATCTGGCCCATTGCAACTGGCAGATTTTCATAGAGCATATTCAAATAAACTTCTTTAGTCATTATGCCTTTGATTAAAATTAGTGGACCAACCCCAAACTGCGAGAAACATCCCCAAACCATCAGAGATCCACCACCGTGTTTTACTGTCTCAATTACTTGGTGCTGCTGAGTTGCTCTGCCGGTATTAGACCAAAAGTAATAGATACCATCTAAATTAATACGGTTAATTTTGCACTCGTCTGACCACAAAACACGTTTTCAGTCATTCACGGTCCAATGCTGGTAATACAATGCAAACGCCATTCGTGCCTTTTTATTTTTCGCTGATAGCTTGGGCTTTTTTGGCTTTTTAGCAGGAATACATCCAACACTCTTGAGTGCACGTCGCACGGTCCATATACTGGCATCTTTGTTTATCGTTTAGGCTGCTTGTTTTGGTGTTTTTACCTTTCCCGACATTAGAGACCGCGCCATTTGCCTAGCATCCGCAGAGTTCAGGATTCTTGGACGTCCATTTTTGTTACTTTTGTTGAGCACACACCTATTTTTTTTTAATTTTCATACATAGCCTTGTGATATTTTTGATTCTTTTGCTATTTCACGTGTAGACTTGTCCATTCGGAGCTGTCTTTCAACTTCCGCCACAATTTTTGCATTGCACTTCCTCATTTCACGGTAGATAAAATAGAATCAAGATAATTGCAAAACTACTGCACCAAATTGATATGAATGTTTACTTGTAATTGCTTTAACACGAATTGAGCACAACTAGAGAAAATAACGGTACATTCATCAAGCCTACTGCTTTAAATTTTTCAATTTTGGAACAGTGCAAAACTGAACACTGATCTATTTAAATCTAAATGAATTTTTTAGCAATGAAGTTGATATTTTAGTTGTTTTTTTATATGCTATCTTTTTTATCTAATATGAACGGTTTTAAGAAAAAAAATTTTTTTTAGAAATAATGTTTATTATGCAAGTTATTTTACCTAGTGTCAAAACTTGATTTTTAAGTGTTCACTTTTGCTCCTTAGTGTAATTATAAACATGTCTGGAAAATTAAAGGTATGTTTAAGTTTGTCTAAGTCTAAATATAATAAGTAGATTGTCTTGCTAGTTTTTGTTCTTTGTTTCATCTATGTATGTAAAAATTAAGGAATTTAATTATAAATTGTAATATGTAACATATCACAGTGAAGTAAGTTTATATTCGTCAGTTTGTAACAAGATACTACCCTGTGTAATAACTTCCTAAGTAAGATGGTTTCAAGAATGTCAGTAGAAATAGTGAGTGCGTTAAGTTACTTACGCAACAGTTTCGATGTTTTCTAAAACTTCAAACACTGTTGTTTAAAGATAACAAAGGTTTTTTATATAAAGACACAAGTATGTCAAATTGTTGTTGCTATTAGTTTGCTTTAGTTGTATTTCTTTAGTAGCATTTCTTGTAGGTAAGTGTCATATCGATAAGAACTGTATCGAAAAGAAAGTGCACACTTTGTAACGTAATTTTCTCGCAGGATATAATTTTTTAAAATTTCTAAAAATGCCGTTAAATAGAGTAGACCTTGAAATACTGATTTCATACAAATTGCGTTTCATATTTTTATATTACGACAATGACGCGTATCGAATTAGACGTCCTCAAAAAATTTGTGTACAGTTGGTGCACTGAAACAGGTGTTTCGTATAGAAAATCAGCCAAACAACATCGTGTGCATAAACTCCGTTGAAAAGATGATTCCGAAAAGATCATACCGAAAAGGGTCCTAAAGACTTAAGAATGGAAGAAAATCCGAAGCATTCGATTGACAAAAACAAGCGCATTTCTATTAGCGATTTAGCTAAACGGACTAGAACGAGTGTGACGATGGTGCAAAGAGTGAAGCAGAGGAATAACTCAAAAACATATAAAAAACAAAAAATACCAAAAAAAAACCAAAATCATAAAGTGGTTGGCAAAACGCAATGCAGATAACTATACACTCGTCTCTCCAAAGAAAAAGTTTCGTGCATCATTATGGATGACGAGGCATATGTAAAAATGAACTCAAATCACTGCCTCACACTAAACGCAAAGGTGATCTTCAGGAATTCAAAGAAAATTGGAGAAAAATAACAAAAACCATAACGCAAGCATCTGTAAAAATTCGAATGAAGAGGGTCAAACGAAAAACTATGTATACATTTATTTGAAAAAGAAATTTGTTATTAAAACAAAAATTTGTAATCCTTTTGTGTTAGTGACTTTTGGGACTAAGGTCAACGCTCAACGGACAATTCTTTTGAGAACATCGTCATAGAACTGTAGTGTGGTGAAAGCAAATATTTTTTTGAATTACTGGTGTTTTCCCCAATAAAAAGTTGTTTTTCACAGTACCTATAATTTGTGGTTCAATTCATCATCCAGTCCAATAATTTGAGAACACTCGAAGCTCGAATTGGATAAAAATTGCAACTACGTTCTCATTGTTTTGTTGTATTTTTATTGTTATAATAATAATAGTCTGTTTTACACATATGCATTAATATTTACGTTTATAGTTATGTATGTATGTATGTCTGCAATTAGTTTATTGTTACAATATTTACTATTTATTACATAGTCATTCATTTACATGTACTCACATACATTATGGTGTTATTTTTGTTTGTTGTAAGACTTCTTGCCGCTCGATGCGTTAACATAAAACTTTATATTTTGTTAGTAAAAATTATTATGTATATGTTTAATAAACTTAAGTAACATTTGTCTTGTACAGCTTTGCGATAAGTTTTCGTTTCATTTTACGAAACAGAAACTGAAAATAATGTGTTATATAAGAGTTGAACAAAGAAGGAATGAAATGCATAATTATTGAATTGATTAACGAGGCGTTGACAGCTGTAGACAAGTCGGGGAAAGTTCAATCAACCGCCTTTGTTCTCGCGACTCTTTGCCATGTTTCGTCTAAGCGGCGCTGATGTCAAAATTAAATTTGTTTGAGCTATTGGAAGGTCAATGAAAACTGAAAATTTAAACATTTTTTTTAGTTTGCTTAACATACATAAAATCAAATCAAATAGATGTAACCTTGTACTGAATGGGCTGATAGTTTGTTGCAGATATAATAAGTTGTTGTGTGTCGTGTGTTTGTTGGCGCCCATTAGTGGCTACGCATGACCCTTTCGCGATTTCGATTACTAGTTATTTAGATGTTTGTTAAATTATTTGTAATTTTATTTTACACTTAGTATTGTTTTGTTTTTTATTGAATATTTACTAAATGTTGTTTTGTTTTGTTTGACAATTTCCCTTAAAGTGTCGCTGGTTTATGCTGGTTTAGCAGCAAGTTAAATTCTTAGTGTTCATAAAATGTCGCTCTCGAACGCCTCAATAAATGTGTATGTATGTATATAACACTATCTGGTTACTCGCCTAACTTTGTTTGAGCTCTCAACATATTCCCATTTAGTATTTAGCTTTGATTTAATAGGATTTTGTTTGCTTTGCACTTAAACTGAGGTACTTCAGCAAATTTTTTTCAAATATTTTTGTGGTTTCAGTTTGATTCTTCTACAGTTGCGTTGTTTTTATTGTTTCTATTTTATTTGGTGGATTTAGTTACTGCTGCCGCATTATCGTCTCCAATTCACGTTCAAGCAATCATACATTATATTTTGTATTCAGTTTGTGTTTAGAGTTTAAAAACCGCAGTTAATGAACGATTTAAAAATTTGTTGGTTTTTTATGTATGCACATACAATTTGTTCGTAATTTCATTTAATTTTAATTTAGTGGTTTTCCTGCTTTTAACAACATCGAAACACACAAATACAGCAGTTTAAGCGTATTGTTCACTTACATTTAATTCATTTCCTAATCTTGTCGTTCGTTTCTTGTTTCTTTGTGTTTCCTTTGAAACCGTGGAATACAATGTTATGGAATAAGTATTACTTGAGATAGAAACATTTATAAATGTTGTTATTTGTTTGTGGCAGCACGTTTGTGCTAGTTTAGTTGAAGATTCCGATATAGTAAATTGTAAAGTTTCAGCATGGAAATATTTGTAAACCGCACAGATTTATATTTTCTCTTGTCACCAATCGATTTAAAAGTATAATTAGTATCCACAAGGGTTTAAGCTTCTATCTTTGCACGTCTTGATTCGATCTCTTCTTCGTCTCTGGAAGTTTTCATACTGAAAAAATTCGTCTTCTCTTTTCCCAAAGTCGTTTTCCTAACCTACCATCGCGTATGACCGCAGCACCTTGCACCATTAGTGCAATGGTTGGCTTATTGAAATAAAAATTATTTATTTCTATCTCGATTCTTTGCTAAAACGCATATCTACATATTTCCTAACTTTTCAAAAATATGAGTTTATAGGATTTCTAAAAGTCGTTTGTTGTCGAAAATGGAATGGAATTAGTTCCTTTAAGTAGTTTCTTTGAGCAAACACTAGAAAAAATCGTATTTGTTGCTTTTATTTAGCAAGAAGTTATTGTAATAAGAAAAATGTTCTATATTTTTTGTATGTAAATAATTCAAATGTTGGTCATGAGTTTTAAATGCTTAAATCTGTATGTATGTATGTATATTTTTGTAAGTAATTTGAAAATTATTTTATTTGTGCTTTGTGAGATTTAAAATTCTTAAAAATTGTATGTAAGTTTGCACAAAGTTAAAACGCAGGTATTTAAAATTTTTTTTTCCAAAACTACATAGTTGTAAAAATGGTTTATATAAAATATTCTGGCGTAAACAGTGTTTATGTAACTATAATTTGTTGTTGTTGTTGCATTATGTTAGTTTAGAAAAAGAAAAAATATAAAATGTCCAAATAGGAACCATGTATAGTTTTCATTTGACTATGTTCGTATTATTAGTATTTGTAATGTTTCACTGCACTCTGGAATCGAGAAAAAACTAAACTTGAATAGAAAATCCAAAACTAAAGTCTCATAACACAACGACGGACCAAGTCAGAGCAGTGAACGTGGAATTTACAGAGCTTGTAGGGTTCTCGAAACACTCGTTGCATCGTTTATATATACAGGAAAACTTTCAAAGGTGGTTGTTTGCTTCAACCCACGTTTTTACTGCATCTTTGTGTGAATGACGTTTCACTAACCGCTGAACAGGTTAGGCAATGTCAAAGTCGTTCTCCAGTTGGACTCAATAACAGAAAAAAATTTCATCTTTTAGTTGTACAAAAATTATCTGATAAGCAAGAATTCATACCCATTGCATTCCGATTAGACTATCTCACGTGTTATTCAAGTTAGGAACCTTTATGGACCATAATATTTTGGGTTGGAATATCCCGTTTTATGGAAAGTTATTGTACAGTGTTGCCACATCAAAATTTCAAACTGTAGTAAATCGGCTCTAACAAGTGAAGTAAATATTAGGACAGTGTAGCAGAAATTTTAACAATAACAAAAAGCAACAAATTAAGGGGGCGGATTGTATTTGCATTTTTTAAATTTTTCTTACACAAATAATTTATAAAATGTTTTTATAAAAATAACATTTTACAAAAATTGTACTCACAGTCGTGTCTGAATATAGTGAACTTGTTATTGCAAGGCCTGTTCACAGTATTGAGGTTGTTCACTATATCAAGGTTAACTTTTTTATTCAAAAACTCGTTCTATTTGCTCAAAATACACTTTTTGTTTTTTTGCTCAAAATTTTTTTTAATATTTAGAGGCTTCATATCCAAATTTGGGTGTTCACTATATCGGGTGTTCACTATATCGGGTGTTCACTATACCCAAACACGACTGTATTTAGTTCTGAGTTGAGTGAGGTTAAGTTTTGCCGAATGTAGTATTCACTGAGCGGCACATAATTGTGCCCTCATTGAACTATGGCTCGAAAATGTTTATGATACAACTGGAAAAATTTTGATTCGTTTGTATTTTGCCCTGAAATGCTACCGAGTAAACAAAATTATTTTAAAAAATCGTGGTTCACAATGATTGGCAACAAATTGTAGTAGATTTGAACGATGTGTAGTAGAAACGATTTTCGAAAAATTGGAGTAGATCTACTCTGACTAGTAAAGTGACAACACTGATGCATTATGTTTCTCTGGTTACTATTGAATAAGGCAAATTTAGTACAGGAATGACTAAAAATGCTTAAATGCTAATAGACAATGTTATAAATTTGAGTTTACCTTTTGCAATCTTTACGAACACTTTGCTATGGTGGCGAAAAGAATTTTGTGTTATTAAAAAAACATGGTTCTGTTATGAAAAAACACAAACAGCTCCGCGAGAAGAATCGATTAACATCATCGAGCGTGCTTTAGGGATTTTCGAATGAATTTATAAGATTAAAGTTTTCTTTGAACTGAACTCTAGAGTGCATTCCGGTACCTGGTAAAAACTTTTATTTATTTAGCACCTAAGTTGAACAATGACTTCTTCGCTTCTAGGTCTAACTGGACGGCTAATGTGAAATAATAACGAGAAGGTTATATTTTGTCGGAGTAAAAGTGACAAATATTGGCTCTCAGACCACAGAACTATAGTTCTATCGCTGTTATACTTAAATTTTTCCCTAATCTGCCAATATTATGAACAAATCCGCAGAGATCCCAGATAACTAGAGACATAAAGTTTACGTTGTCTTGGTTATGAGTGCCAAAACCACAAACTTGATTCTACAGAACGTGGGGCAAATTAATTCAAAATGGTCTACCCTATTATAATTCATTCCATAAGATTGACAGAGAGTTCAGTTCTTTATTTTCAACATTTCAATATGCTTGACAAACGTAGAATCTTATCGTCAGGCTAGAGATCCAAATATCGACTGATTCCTATTTTATTGAACTATTCGATTAATGTCAACGAGTTAGTCCCACTCGATTAATTCCACCACAGATCTTACGATGTAACAACGGAGGATGTGGTTTAAAAGCGGCGCTTAACTCTTTCGACCCCAAAGTTGCCTGAGAGCAACTTCACCTATTTGTCATCTTATAGCGAAAGCTACGATTGATTTATGGGTTTAATTTAAATAGGCACCAACAAATTAATATTTTTAGAAGTGAATTCTAAACAAATTACAAAAATATTACTGTTATACCCCAAATAATTTCCAATAATTTGCAGCGATATCAGGGAAAGTTTGTGTTCTAATTGAAGTCTACGACTTGGGCGGGTTTGATCAAAACCCTGTTTCTTTAATAATGGTTAAATAAAATCAATAAGTGATAATTTTGTATTTTTCCATAAATATGATATAATTTTTCTGTAATTAAAAATATTGATACAAAATTTATTTATCCCGTTTTAAGCTGAAATTGTTCAAAAGTAAACTACTTCTAGAACTCTAACAAAGAGGTGTGGTGACTTCAAATATCGTGTACACACTTCTTAGGCAAATTTTTCATGATTTAAATACCAACAAGTAATATCGAGACACAGGGTAAAATTCGAAGTCGAAAGGGTTACGCCACTCTAAGCCAACCAAGCATGCAAACTCTCCTCTTACCTCTTTCAAGTAATTTCGTGTTCATACTCAAAACGGTCACCTTTAAATACATACAAACAATATTTTTGGAAAATCACTCTTCCCCACATCACTCGAGATTCAATCAGCACTTCGAATTGGCGTTGCCAGCCGAACACACCGCAAATTTATTCCTCAATGCCACTCAAGTGGGAGAATGGCTCAAGCAATCAACGTTCAATGTTCAACTACAACAAAAACATCACATAATGGTAGCGACAATTTGTCAAACATAAACGGACTGCGTCTGCGCCGTGAAAAGGGCGTCCAAAGGGTGTTGTGAGCACTTCTCGCTGTTCTGCTTTCGTCGACAAGTACTCGGTGCCTTTTGCATGAATTCTCCCTGTCGTCCTGTGTTGCTCGATGATGGATGGCAAATTATGAAAAATTATGAATAAATTAAAAGAAATGCCATACATACGTTTGACTTGAGAAACGGCATGAATGGACGCCTCAAGCTGGCGCACACAAAGGTGCTTTCTAATTGAAATGTCACATGGCAATTTGACAGCAGCAACAAATGTCAGTGTGTAAAATGCGTCAAATGACACTCGACCGGGTACGCAGCAGCGAAATGTTTTGTTCATTTTGGTGCGTTTCACGTTTTTTGTCGGCATGTCGCAAACGAAGTGAAATTTTGAGTAAATCTTTACGAAGATGTCAGAGCCGAATCAATTTGACTAAAATGCCATTTACAGACTTTGGCAGAGTTGTTGCAGCAGTCGGGACTGGCAATGTTGGTTTGATTTTACTTGAAGAACGTTTTCCTATAATGTGTGAATGGTAGTTTTTGAAATTTTGATCTTCAATTCAATTTGTTTGAACTTCAATTTGTTTGTTCGAATGTTTGATTTTGTACATTTTGATTTGCTGTCAGATTCCAGCGCAGTTAGTTGTCATATTAATCCGAAAAATAATTTAACGAATTTCACAAATTACAAAAATTGATAAATCACAACATGGTTAAGTATTTAGTAATTTCAACAATTTGTGCCTAAATAAACTAAAATCATATAATACCTATTGTTAATTATTTAAATATTTTTGAAGTTAGACAGTTTAAGTTTAAATAAAATAAATGTAAATCATATTTAGTTTGTGTTGTGTTTTTAATGGGCAGTAAAAAGTAAAAAGTTTTTCATAACTGCTCAATTCTTTTTGCCACATTCTAACTAATTTATTAAATTTTAATGCAATAAACGTTAGCTACATTGCAGAGAGCTGCAGAAAGTAGTTGTCGCTGCAATCGCACCGTAGTTCAGAGCGTAAAAGGTAACTACAAAAAATTGTAGTGAGATCAAATCTCATTTTTTCACACATATTGTATTAAATATTTTCAAGTTCATATGTGTTGGTTCGGTTGGTTTGGTTTATTGATAAATTCATTGTTTTGTATAAATTTGCAGACAGTTAGACGGGTAGTTAAGCAGCGTTTTGCTATCTAGAAGACACACACATATACAGCGAATATTCGTATTTAAGTACACACATACATATGCACTGTAACTCGTACATTATACATTTATGGCAGAATGGAAAATATGCAATTATCGTTTAGTTAGTTAAGTTGTGTGTATAATTGTGATTTACATAGGTTTATGTATGAATGATGTTTAGTGATTCCATTCGCAGCAGAGCTCTTCACATAGCGTTACATATGCTCACTTGTGTGTAAATATATATTATATGTATGTGTGGCTGTGTGGTTTACACACACACATATGTTGTATATTTTCTAACATTATGTACGTATTTACTGTATAATAAATATATTTTTACATGTATAATTATAAAGTCTGTTGCAAGTTTAGCGTATATAATGCCACATAGCAGTCGGTTTGCGTGCATTATTGATCATGTCGTGCCAGTGCTGACAACCTGTGCCGTTCTCTTGTGGGCCCAGACCACAGCTACCTGCCTCGGCTGCATCGCCCCCAGCACCCACCACGTAGATCTGAAATGAACCAATACAAATGATCAGAATGTGGTCAACTGGATGAGGTTATATGTATTGTTACGAAAATGACTTCTCCAAGTTCGTTTCTGGATTGTGATTGAAAATAAAACTACTTCAATTACTCAGCGCAAACATAGTCAGAAGCCAACGAAACCAAGAAAATCCAGAAACGAACTTAGAGAAGTCATTTTCGTAATAGTATATATGGTACGATTGTTTGTTTGCGCTTTCACGTCAGTCATCGTGCTTAAAACGGCTATGAATCGAAATTTTTAGGGTGAAAAAATAAATTGACCAAGATTGCCTAAACTACTCTAATAGTTTAATTTCACTTTGTTAATTCATAGTCTATGCGCATCCCCTAAAATTCTTAATAGATTCTTAAAGGTTAATTACTCTAAAAAAAGTGATATTTAAATTTTTGCTAATTTGATTATAGTGGATTTAAATAAATATAAATTACACAGGACAACAAAATCGCCCTTTTTTTCTGTTGCATGGAGTTTTTCTACTGTTTTTAATCAACTTGGGTGCGCTGATTTCGAATCTACCTTCAGATTTTTTGTAGCAGCTCTAGTTAGTGAGATACAGGTGTCACTTTTTCAGATGTTCCTCTACTTTTTCCATATTTTTTATCGTAATTTCTAAACCAAAAAACCGATTGGCATGATTTTCACCTTATCGCATTAAGAACACCACTTCTTCTTTTCAATGCAATTTCTTTTTATAAGTGTTGAAATTCCGCGGTAATTGGACCTCAAAGTCCAAAAATCTGGAATTTTAAGGCGTTTTCTTTGATGGTCAAAAACATACACATTTTTTATAAATCAATGAACGAGTTAGGTATATAATGAGAGCCGACACATCAAGTAATCAGCCAAATTATTTGGCGGAATACACATTCGCATCGAAATAATAGCAAAAATGTACCATAGTCATTTTCATCACTTTTCATACTATTTCCATTTATAGTCTGAAATACAAGCAAAACACAAAAAAATGTTGAATAGCTCGAAACAAAAAAAAAAAATTAAAAACTTTGCATATTACGATATAAAAATCATGTCGATAGGATTATTGGTTGGGAAATTACAGTCGAAAATGTGAAAAAAATCGGGGTAAATTCGAAAAAGTGACACGCCCATTTTTTGCGAAAACTAGAGCTGTTACATAAAAACGGAATATAGTTTTGAAATCAGCGTGAAAAAGCTACTCAGAATCATGTAAAAACCTTGATGCAACATACATGCTGTTGTCCAGTGTTATTAAAGAACATGTGAAACATGTTTTAATTATCCTTTAATTTTCCCCAGAAGTGTACTTGTAGCACATCAGCGACTAATAACACCCCTTCAAAATTAAATTAATTTCAACTCGCACAGCAAATCGATTTCTCTCATAGATGCTGCAATGTTTCACAGTTTTCCCTTCAACTCCATTTGACCAGAATTTATCGATTCTGCGGCCAACTGTGAACGTATGCGTAAACCATACCACTTCCATTAGTTGCAAATGGTGCAAATGCCAAGTGATGTGGCGTGCTGCCGCTGTCTTATTCGCCACCGAATGAGAAACGCTCGTCGCACAATAATATTGTGCAACAGCAGGGGCCGCACTTGCCGCACGGTGGTGGCATGCCGCTGCTGCTTGCTGTCAGCTGAGCCCAGGATAGGAGGGACACAAGTGGCTGGTGTGCGGGAAACCAGCGTTGCTCGTTGCTGTTTAAGGTTAAAGGTCAACTGCACTCACTTTCAGGCACTCGCACACATTTCCACTTCAGCTCCTCCAGTTCAACTGCGGGCAATTCACCTTCAACTCACCTCACCTTACCGCATGAGGCAACGGTTCACCGCGACATCCCACCTGTTGGAATTGGCAAGTTTTCACACATTTATTATTGTTTACAGCACAACATCTCCCCCAGGGTCAGCAAAGTCGCAGACGCTGGTTGCCTCCAGCTCCCCAACTAATGGCGCTTCAATCTTGGAAGAGTGGGCTGTGTGGGCAGTGTGGGCAGTGTGTGCAGGTGCAGTAATCCACTCGTAATAAATTGTTCTGCTATGTCAAATAAGTCTGCAATAGCACCGGCACAACAGCATCTTTAACGACAACTGCAACTACAGCGGGAGGGCAACGGCGACAGAAGTATGGAAAATCGACATTTATTAATTGTCGTTGTCAGTGGCACTGCGCTGGCCGGCTGTGGTTGGGATAAGTCCTGTCTGAGTCTCGGCCGACTGGATTGCCGTCATTGCATGACGGAAATGTTTTTATGTTTCCGTCGATAGTGCTGACACCTCTAGTAAGTTTTTAGTGCACGTCGCACACAGAACGGCAAAAACACCCTCACGGTGGGAGAAGGAAAAATGCTGTCTAAGTAATTGGTCAAAACTTTAGCGCTGCGCTATGAAAAAATTCGTTTTAATGGTGATAAATCAGGGGTGCTTAGGAAGGTGGGGCACACTGAGAGTTATCGTAGCTTGAAGGTTCATGGACTGAGACGGCGGAAGGACTATGACATGTTGTGGTATTGGCACGGACCAAGTTTTCGTTGATTTATCGCCGATTACTTTTTAGTAGAAAACTTAAGATTACTTATTTCGAATGGTAATTTGTTTTAAGCAAACTTGACAGCTGGTGAAAGACAGAGCAAAGAATCCTTTGAAATGAACTAGGATGAATACAAAGTAAGCAAAATTAGTTTTCACTACCAGCAACCCTCATAGAATGCCTTTATACTTGTTCGTATGCGAATTCTTTAGTGCCCTACTTAACAAGAAAAGTTATAGCATCCTAACTTATGAGTTCTCAACTATTTTCTGGGCCAAGAATAAAAATTTGGCCAAGCAATAGGATGATATCCTGAACAACGTCAAACTTAAAGGTTAATATGTTAGTTTATGCTTCTCCTGAACAAAGAGCTTTTGAATCTCCACATAGTATTTGACTCAATAGTTGAACCAACCTAAGCAGTGGCGTCCCCAGGGGGGGGGGGGGATTAGGGGGATGGATCCCCTCCCTTGGTCGAAGAATTCATTTATGCAATTTGATATAAAGATATGGAATTGTGAAAAATTTTTACTATTTGCTTTATCTCTTCTGTAATCAGACACTTAAAACCTAATAATTGACCCTCCCATGATCTGGCCAGACCATGATGTGAGCAAGAGGATAGTCAAGGATTGTTGTTAATGATATAAAAAAAATCAGAAAGTATAAAGAAATAATTTTTTTAGCTTGCCTACATTATTTTTACGTAAAACGGTGAAAATACATATACTAGAATAATTAAGTAAATAGCGAGTTTCAACTTCAATGAATTAATTTTGAAATAAAAAAAACGACAGTAAAGCAAGAAAATAAAAAAAAATTTATTAATGTAAAATTCGTTACTTATGGATCTACTTCAACTGCTTGACCAATGCAATTATTTCAACGATGTAATGCAGTATCATGACTAAACCACATTGAGATTTTACATTCAACACATACAAATCGCGTTTTGATATATCTATTTCTGGATTCCCGCACTGTCAATAATTCTGAACTGCTTTGCCAAAAAAATATGAAATGAAATGAAAAATATGCAAAACATGCTCAACATGTTATTGTTCATGCTGAACTGGCCGGATGTCTTTCTCCTTGTCGCCTTCGGTGTCGCTATCTTCACATTGAACTATCTAAACGACCATTTTTCTATCAGTATCAGAAGCTTGGTTTTTTAGGGCCAAATGAAAGCGTGAAACTGGCAACACCGTTATTATTACCTCTAGCAGCAAATTATTTAATATCTTAAATTCGTTGCTCTAAAGCATTAGTTTCCGCTATTGCTTAGACAGTTTTTTTAGAGAAATTTTCTTCTCTGATTTAGCTCCAGCGTCGAAGTTCAAAGGCAATGTCCACCTGATCCTCAAAATAGCATTCCCTTCCTTTCATCTCTGCCACAGAAAACACTCAATCGAATTGATAAAAAACCAGACTCTACAAGACCACAAATGCTTCCTTCACTTCAGGATTGTAATTGAATTGACACCAAAACACGGATATAACCATGAATACAATGGATAAGTATTAATTTTGAATATGTTCCAATATTATTTTCCAAGAAAAATTCTAATTTATTAACCCAAAGAAAATAAAAGCCAAGGCGAATGAAAAACACTTGGACCAGGTACATTTTGCGTCAGCTAATTTATGTCACTATTAACGGGATGGCAGGAAAAATGCTTCAAATCGGGTCAGATGGAAAAGCCTAGTTGAAAATATATAAGGGAGAGGGCTGGGGTGTGAACCGGGTTTTGTTTTTTGGCTCTAACTTTTTACAGAATAAAGATATCGAAAAATCGAAGATACCGTTGGAAAGGTAAATATAAAGCGCAAATTTGTTATGAAGACAGATTACCGTTTTGATTAACATGTAACTCTCTACGTCCAATTTTCTAAGGACGTGATTTTTCGCTTTTCCAAAAAAGTGGCTGGGTTGTGAACCATCTGGCAAATCGCAATTAAAGTCGGAAAATACGAAGAAAACACCCATAATTTTGAAATAAGTTGAAAATTTATTTAATCAGGAAGGCTCAAGAGGCAAAAAAAGGTTATAATGACGCCAATTAGGCCAAAAAATCGCAATGAATGCAAGTGCTCAATAATTGTTTTTTTTCATCCTAATCGGTGTCGCAATGTTTGCATATGAAATATGAACGCGTTCTCGCATTGGCCCACTTCAAGTGAACTCACCGGAATCGAGTGAAATAACATAAAATTACTTTATTTTAATATATCCGTCCATAGTTGACAGTGTTAGAACAAATTTAGTACGAAAAACAGGTGGTTCATAACCCAGCCACTTCAGTGGTTCACAGCCCAACCACGATGCCATTTTGGAAACTTTAAAATAAACGACACTTCCAATTATAATTCGACATAAACAAATATTGCATCGTAAAATAGAATCAAAACACTAAATAAACATGTATTACACTGACCTTTTTGTAATAAGCTCAGTCACTTGGATAGCACTTTGAAAAAAAGCAAACAAGTTTTCGCAGTCGATTTTCAAACACGATGTCTTTCAAACTCGATTGCTGCCACAAGCAATACGTGTTTTTACTTCGGTGTAACCACAAAAGCAGAGTCATATCATAAGACAAACTTGACAGTTGAAAGATTGGCGATATGTCAATTAGGGAAAGAAAAAACGGCAATGGTTCACACCCCAGCCTGGTTCACAACCCAGCCCTCTCCCTTATAAAATAAAAATATATTTATAAACAATTCTGACAATAATTACGTCGAAAATAAAAAAAAACTGAAAATAACTGGCAATTTTGTATGAAAATGCACCATGGTCTGACCAAGCCATGGTTTTGGGTTTTGTGCTTAGAAAGGATCAGTTAAGGATATCATGAAATATGAGCTCGATAGCTTAATTACAATATTACTAAAATGCATCCAAAATTCAATATGATCTGGCCCGAACCGGATGCCCGCAGAAGTGTTAAGAATAAATTATTAAAAAAATCAGCATTGCATTTGTTCTCGCAGAATAGTTGTATTTTTAGTGTTCCCAAAAGTATCGACTATTTAGCAAAGTAGTAGTCAAACGCAGGCTTCATGCCAACCCTGCATGATCTGTTGAAATTTGGAAAAAAATGCACTTACATTTTTTTGGTGAGTTGTGTGTAAACATGGAAACATGGTCACCTATATCATAATTAAATTTCAGAACGTCATACATTTTGTAAATGTTGGATTTCTTTTACATAGCTGGTGTGTTATGCTTTTTAAAATACGTCTTTTGAGTTTTTCGTAATTCTTTTAGAAAGTTTTTTCAATATGTAATAACTTAAAACAAAGTTGAATTTTTTAGTTGGGATTTTATGACTTTAAAATACATGTCACTAAAATTTTTTGTTTTAAGAAGTTTATGCTATATGTATACATATATGTATGTATGCACAATTTTATTCAACATACATTAAAAATAATACGCAAAGACGAAAGTATAAAAATGGCGTTAAACTGCATTTTTTGCATATCCCCCCCCTTCCCGAAATCCTGGGGACGCCACTGAACCTAAGCAATACTAAATACTCGTGTAGGGAATAATTTACGCTCGAGAGCTATCGAGCTTTCATTACGAAATGGTCAATGAAAAGGGAAATGGGTTACGAGCTTCCTCTATGATCGCTCTATTCGTGTTGTAATAGACGGTAAAGCCTCGGAAAACATACCCTTAGCGCGGGAGTGCCGCAGGGATCGGTCCTTTCTCCAACCATTTTCCTTATCTTCATCAACAACCTATTGTCGTTGACGAAGAATCCCATCTACTCGTTTGCGGATGACAGCACCATTTGTCTTTCATACTCCTTCACAAAGCGCCCCCAACTTTGTGGAGATTAACTCATTTAATCACTTAATAGCGACCTACGGGTCAAGCGAACAGGGTCGATTTTAATCCTCGTACGACCCAATGTTGCCTGTTATCTCACAAACGAGTATCCCCACATTCCTGGTTATGGATAGTATAGGTATTACGGAATCGCCAGCTCTTGATGTTCTGGGCATGTCCATTAAGAACGATCTTCGTTGGAACGATCATATTTTTGGGGTGTCGAAAGAAGCAGCCAAGTGCCTTGGCTTCCTAAAGCGGTGCAAAAAATATTTCACTCCGTTTGACATCCGCATTATCTATACCACCTATATCCGACCAAAATGGAGTTTAACTCGCACCTATGGGCAGGGGCTTCAAAAACCCATTTGGAGCTCCTAGATCGGGTGCAAAACCATGCGATCAAACTTATAGGGGACAGTAGGGCATTCAGCTCTATTGACTCCTTAGAACATCGTCGAAACGTGGCATGTGTGGTGTTATTTTACCGATACTTTTTGGCCCGGGTATTCCCCCAGGCAACCCGTTTGAACACTGGCGCCCATGCATTCCACGTTGAAACGATGTTCCAGCGCACTACGCACTACAGTGAAAGTTCGTTTCTGGCCCATACAGTGCGGTTGTGGAATGGTCTCCCTGCGGATATTTTCCCCAGCACTTATGATCTCGATGGGTTCAAGTCAAGAGTCCAGAACCACTTCTCTCAAAACCCTATCTCCCAACCTTTGTATTCTTCCCGAACCAACGCAATGCTTTGCATTGGTGGGGGGGGAGGGTCATGCCCTGCGTGTTTGTTCGAGTCAAAACAAAAAGAAGCCTCTTAAAAGTAAATAGTTCCGGATGAATTATTTCCTAGCGCGTCATTTGGAATCGGCAAACAGCTCCTTCCAATCGTATACAAATTTACAGTCGGATGACGTCATTAAGAATCGAGTACATCAGTACTTTTGAAATCGATGCTTTTTTATGAAGAACTTTGTGTGCATTTACTACCCAAGTCTAGTAAGAAACCAGTCTGATTTTCTTGCAACCTGGATTTTTTACAACTATATTCGATATTTTTCTTTCAGTTAGGCACATACATTCGCTTTCATTATTGGCATTATGTCAAGCACTCACCTCGATGGCTGCATTATGTAGGTACGAGGACTGTAAATTGAATGTGAACGCCTCATTCCAAATTGGATTGGCAGGATCGTCAGATTTGCTAATGCTGGTTTTCTTCTTTTTGATGCGTTTACCATTCTGAATCAGGTAAATCTGTAAGCAAATGCCGAAAAGCTGTACAAAATATGTCCATTTGGATCGGTTCCCGGGCATGCATACCTTCACATAGGGCTCCTGTGCGATATCCAAGTTTCGTGCTTTCATAATGACAATAGTGAGGCGTTCAGCTTGCGGTAAATAGTTGAGCGAACACAGTAATTCGGGGCGTTTCTCTTGTGGTTTCTTGATGCGCAGCAAATCGCCCCAAATCTAAGTAGAAGTAAGAGAATGTGTGGATTTTGTTTATAGCAGTTATGATTGTCCGTGAAAAGTTCTTGTGAAATACCTCGACGGATTTCGAGATGTCGAGATCGTCCACCGAAATGCGCACTTCGCCAATTATGTCATTGTGTGAGTAGCGATCGTAGTCGAGTACCTGCAATATCAACTCCTTGCCCTGCAGCTGGTCGCGAGACACGGGAAACTTGAAGTGCTGATCAAAGTAGGGATTCGACTCGCCGCGATGGATGTGCGTTTGACGCTTGCGATTGTCCACCTCCGGTTCCAACATGAGGCGCACATAGGGGTCACGAAAACCGCCCTCCTCGATGGGACACAGATTGTGTGCTGTGCGTTCAACACGTTAAATGGGGTATGTCAACTTCAGAATGAATATTAATTAATGGTCTGCACCCTACCTTCGATCAAATGTACCGTTAAATCGAATAAGTGGTAGTCGTATTTGACGCGCAAATGCAAGCGTCCGAGGGCCGGACTGGAATCGGGCGCAGTTAGATATACCGGGCCGTCCTGCACGCGATACAAATCGGGTTGCAAAGCACCAAGTGGTGAAGCCGGTCCTATGGTGGGGTCGATGCCGGGCTGTGTACGCGGCGGTATCAGCAGTGGCGACAGGCAGCGGCCCACCTTGGACGAGCTGACGCTCATGCTCGAGGCCGAGCCGCCAGCCAATGAAGCGAGGCTACTCTGTGAGGGACTCGGAGCGCGCAGGTCGCTGATGTCAGTCGAGGCGGGGCTGCCGCAGCGTGCATCGAGCGATATGGTGCGCATAGGGCTGGGAGATCGTGCCAGCTGTGGGTATACAGAGATTTGAAGGGACTGAGAGCATTGAATTGCGAGAGGAGCTTACGTGGTGTGGGAATCCGGGTTCGGTGGGTAGCGAACTGCGGCCATCCGGTCCAAATGTGCGTATTTGTGGCGAAGAGCCGCGATGACCCTGCGATTATGACATAGAGTGTGAGACATGAGAAAATTTTTCAACTATATTGCATCATATTTACTACCGAGTGCCGCGACGGTGCGCTGTCCACACTGCTCTGACTGGAAATGGATGGCGTGCGCTGCAGGCGCGGCGGAAACGAACGACTCTGGTGATGTAAATGCAAAGGGCTGTGCAGTATATCGGCGGGGCCGCGCAGAACATCCGCATTCACGGTGTGCGCCGAGCCCAGCGTTGAGGGCGGCTGTATAGGCTGAGTCTCCTTGGTGACGTTGACCTCCTGCACACACAGAAACGGGGAGGATAACCACAAATTAGTGATGCAAAACAGTTTTGTGCGCAACAAAATAAGGGGCAATAAACCTCTGAATCCGTGGGCAAATCACAACTATCGCTGACACTGCCCGCCCCGCTGCCGATGCCGCTCGTGGTCGAGGTGACCGACGAGGCGGACGGGGGCGGCGTCATTGGCGGCGGAGGCGGTGTTGTGGACGAACTTGTGGCATGATCCTCCGAATTGCGATCGAGTGTCACGCGACGAACGGCGCCGACACGCTCCTTGGCCATGCGCGACCAGGACTCGATACGTTTGTGCGCGAGCCAGCAAGCGGCTGGGCCGAGACCACTCATTTTTCGTGGATTTTATGATTGTTTTGTTGGCGCCGGCGTGGAGTTGAGTTTAGTGTAATGGAGTGTTTGTGGCGCGAGACACTTTGGAATTGATTCACAATTGGGCGGCTTATCGTAGAAGTTAACGGTGTTTGATTTATTTACACAATTTTCTTAATGAAGTCACTTTAGTGCTGTTTCAATCGCTTCATGATAAAGTTTGACTTGTGTGATTTACACTAAATTAATATAAGTGAAGTCAAAATGTGGATAAGTAAAAAGCGCACAAAAATGCCCTTGGAACATATCCTCTTTGACTTCAGACATATAGGTCTTTGTCCTATATACGCCGAGGTCAAAGCTCCGAATTTCATGCATAATAATCGCCTGAAAAATTCTGTGTTTCATGCTCGCACTCAAGCGTCCCAACGCCGCTTTACGGCTTAAGGCAACATGCGGAAGTGCATTAACAGTCACATTTCGGTTAATTCCCTGCCCCTCCGTTGCCCACACCAAGTTCCCATGCGGCCCTGCTGCGCCGACTCTGGTGCGGTTTGTCGTCACTACGCACTCGGTGCACGGAGCCAAGTGGACATTAATTAGGCTCATTCCGGTGCAGTGGGCGCAAAGCGCGCGTATGAAGGCCCCTGAGTATGCCTTGCGGTCCCGCAAGGACCATCGGCAGTGTGCCCATAGTCATTTCCGTCATAGGATTAGCGGCAAATGACAGTGGGCGTTGCATGTGGGCTGGGCTGGCCGTGCACTCGAGTGCAGCAGTTCGTGCGTATGCGTCGTCCATGGCGGCAGGTAAATGGCCAGGATATGCGCTGGCGTCATTTGAGTGGATTAATTAGCCGAATGAATGCGAGCGCATGGCATCGACGATAATAATTAGAACGACTATTCGCCCAGCTCACAGCGAGTATGCATTTTCGAATGGTAGGTATTTATGTCCATGCGAATTTAGGGGACAGCAGCGTTGGCTGTGGCTGGCGTTGGTAATTAAAGTGAACAGTTTTGTTTTACCCGTCATGAAACAAACAGTTGCAAGAGAAAATTGGGATGTTTAAACCTTGAGGAAACGCATTAGCGAATGGAAAAAATCAGCGCGGACTGATAATTGAGACCATCGGCAATGATTAACGCATTGCAAATTAGGGTCAGATCAACATTTTCATGGTGCCTCTGGCACATGGCTTTTCATATGACGCCTCTCGATAACGAGAAAACTGCAATCGACTGCTTGCGCTCCCTTTTTATAACTTAAGTAAATAAAATAACCAATTTTCCCAATCTCCATTTAGTCGACTGGTCTCTAACCTGACGCACCTAATCGCATTAACTGTTTGAGTCCAAAATCTGCCAGATCTATGTGTATAAATGACACTAGAAAGACCGCAAATTTTCCATACCTACAAAGACTTCATATTATATCCGCTGGTATCTCAGCTGTAGTAGCTCAGCTAGCTAGTGCGTTGGGCCGCAAGGTCAAGACTCCGCGAGTTAACACCAAAAAAAAGAAGAAAAACAACAATTTTTCTTTCAGCGGCTGTCCTCTCAGCAGCAAATGGCAAACATCTGAGAGTAAAATTGCCTATGAAAAAGCTCCCAACTCGCCGTTTGGAATCGGCATAAAATTGTAGGTCCCTTCCAACCCTGTACGAATTCGCACGCACAGTACGGATGGTTGCGGGTAGCTAGACCTTAGTCTCGTAATCGGGCTGTCGTGCCAGTCAAGAAGAAGAACAAGAAGAAGATATCTCAAAAAGTACGCATGTACATAGAACTGCACACCAAAATTAAATTGTTTTAAAATAACAAGGTTCTGGCAACGGATTCTGGTAGAGGGGCCAAAACAAACACTTAAACATATTTTCAGTTTTGGCTTAACTCTGGCTTTCAAGTTAATTTCTGAGCTTTGGTGTATTCAGAGACCTATAGTAGAATTTTATGCCGAATATTTTCGTGGTACATTTTGTCCTTAAAAAGCCCTGTTTTACAGGACATTTTTAGCATTTTAGAAAAAAAGTGTCAAATTGACCCATACAAATAGGAACTACAGGGTTAAAATGCTCCACAAAAGTGTTCTTCGCAGTATTTTACATCAAATTGCTGAACACATCACATACCTAAAATGTGAGATTACATGGTTTTCGTATGCCGATTCACCATAAGAATGTGTAATAAGGGAAAACTTTGACCCCCTTAAAAAAAATTCAGACGTAAACTTTCAAAACGCCGATACATGTATGTTTTTTTTTGGCCCCCTCTACCAGAATCCGTTGTCAGAACCTTGTTATTTTTTTTTTGTATTGTACAGTGTCATCAAAGCAAAAGTTGACTGAAATACTAAAGAAAATGCAGATATTGAAAAATGCAAAATCGTAAAAACCGTCTTGTTAGTGCTAACAAGATAACTTTATGCCAAGTTAAGGACAAACTTCCTACAACCATGAGACTTAATAAATGGAAGGGATCATCTGTTTTATGCGCATTGCAAACAGTGGGATTGGCTTATGATCAGAGATTTGACAATACTACTACTGGGGTAGTTGCTTAAACAAACCTGTGTTTTACTTGTGAACTTGTGAAATTTCACCAAGAACAGCAACGTTCATTCCTCTCTTCTTACTCCTCTTACAAAGAGTCGATGTACAGCAGTGCCCAGCCTGTTGACCAGGATTTAATTTTTGGGGAGGAGGAGTTGTTTTGCGTACAACTTTGAGCTCAATTTCCCTTCCAATTCTGCTGTTGGCCAATAATGCGGTGGTGATTCCGACTATCATCTTTTAAAAGCATAAATTCGTTGGCTCTGGTTGATTGTATGAACGTGTTGTCTGTCTAAGTCCTATCTTTTTTCTCTTTTTAAGTATTCTTAGTTGTTGTTTAAATGTCAAGAGTGATATTTCCACGTTTTCAATGTCATTAGTGCATTGACACAATGCGATTTGTTTCAGGTTATGTCAAATAAAACTTCAATCCGAGAGCGCATCTTTAAGCCGTAACTAAAATATTCTGGCAATAATTCGCCGCTAACTCAAGCTTTCAGAATCACTATAGTAAAATAGCAATTTCGATATAATTTCGACGCATTCCCCTCTATACAATGCAACACATAAGTACTCGTCTAAACGAGATGCATTTTTGAGTGCCTGTTGATGCCGTAATAAAATAAATCGCCACCATGTCTAAGGTAACCCTCGACTCGAGCACTGTGCAATGTGCGCAGCGTGAACACACACACACAGACGGCACCAAACGGCAATGAATGAGAATGACAATTTGCAATGAATACCGAACAAACACACATGCGATTATCCGTGAAGAGAGCACTTCGTTTGGGCTAAATCGGAATTTAACACCAAATTAAAATAGTTACACGTTTATCAAAGTAATAAATTACATGCAGCACACAACACTCGGCGTCCGAACGGGACAGAGGGGCCGGCAAGCAGGGAAACATGGCGTTCCAATAGGAAGCTGACACTTCTGACCGAAATCAATAAAACTAAAATCCTTTTAAAGGATGATACATGTGACATATTGTCAACTCGACGGGATGCTGACATACATCGAACCGGTACACACATACACACACACACACACACACGCACACTAACTGAAATGTGTACACACACCATTAGGCGGCTGGGTTTTTTTTATTTTTATGTGTTGCTTGTTGTTTTTGGTATTTAGGGTTTTCTGTCGCTGTGAAAAGGTGTCATTTACAGAAGATAGCTCAAACAACAACAACAACGACAATAACCACACCAACATCATGAACGATAGAGGACAACAAACAACACACAAACTTGTGTATTATGCATTATTATCCTTGACTAATTTGAGGGTTGGTCCTCGGGGTTCGATCGGCTGCGTCCTGATTTTCCTTTCATTAGTTCCACGTGCTTTCCGTTTCGTTTGCTTCCCGCTGCAATTTTGATTTCATTTAATTTATTTAATACCGGCGAGTGTTGTTAGCGGTAAAGTGCGTTGCAATTGTTGTTGTTGTTTAATTTTCAAATTGAATTCGAGTGCGAAATTCATAAGCCAACCGTTAGGGCTACGAGCGGCCGTGTTCGTGGGGTGACGGTGTACTCGTATGAAACGGCAACGGGAACGTTGAGTGGTGGTTGTGTAATGGGTGTGGCCGTGAATTATCGAGTATTTATTTGTAAAATTATATACAAAGTTGTTGTTCGTTTCGTGAGAAATGTAATGGTAGTTGTTGCAGCTTTGTAATTGTTGTTTTAGTTGTTGAAAGTTACGTGCGAAAAGTTTTCTTGAATGTTTTTAGAAAATTTTATATAAAACGCAGGCTCATATTTTTTGCTACCAAATCAGTACAAATGGTTTTCGAGTTTAAAAGTATTGGATTATAAAGTATAGAAAACAGAACTGCTCAGTTGAAATTTGACAGCACTTCAGAAAGCAGATTTTTTTCATACGGTCAGTTATTGCTTCGGTGTGCTAATTTTCTCAATACTGTTCTCAGTTATAGTTAAGATTCATGTGTATAGCTTCACAAATATAGTCAAAAGAGAAAAACGACTTTTGGCAACGGAAATGAACCTTGGACAAACACCTGCAAAATCGAAGCAAAACTTAATGGCGCATAGGAAGATTGTTGCAAGTTGGAAGATCGATAATATAAAAAGTTTGAGAAAGTATCAAAGCGAATGTCACGGTTAAGCGAAAAGCTAGATGTGGCACAAAATTGAGTAGGAACAATAAACAATTTGAGAAAGATGTGTTGAGGGCTTACAAGAGAGATCCAAACTTTTCTGAGAGTGTTGTTGCCGCTGAAAATAAAATATCAGTATCAACTGCCCACAGAACCAAAAGGGGAGAACACGCGAGAGAGAGAATGTTCTAAGTGCAGAAAGTTTCGAATAGAGATGGTTGAAACTTGCACAGTAACTTTTCCAAAAAATTGATTGCAGTGTCATGGATGGCGAAACAAATTGTTTTTTTAATTATTTTAATCAGATACCTTAATAAGAGTTTTATATTGGAATGGAGCACAAAAATTGTATCCAAAGCGGAAAAAAACATAAAAACATGAAAATATGGAGTTAAGTTAAGTTTGGAAGAATGTGAATGGTTTAAAAAGTTAAGATTTCACTTCTCAAGGGGCAGTTATTGTGACAATATTATGTAAAAAATGCGTAGAGAAAGGAAGTCTGCCTTTTATTATGAACTATGATTGCTTTATACGTTATGACCTGACTTGGCAATAACTACAATTGGAACCAACCGCCTAATTTCACGCAACATATTTGGTCAACTTTGTGCCGAAGGAGGGTAACTCTTCGAATTGCTCGGGGAATCGACTATTCGAACGATAACACAAGGCAACAAATTTCGACTTTTGGTCGGCCTTTCTGGGTTTGACATCAGTTCTTAGGTAATTAGGGAGCGCTGATTTTGAATCCGCGCTGATTTTGAATTTAGTTTCCGTTTTCGCAAAAAATGGGCGTGTCACTTTTTCGGATTATGCCTGACTTTTTTCACGTTTTCAATTGTAATTTCTAAACCAATAAAGTGGTGGACCTGATTTTCATTTTTTTTCCGTTTACAACACTTCACAGCTTCTTTTCCAATGCAATTTATTTGTATAAGTTTTACAATTTCGCGGTAGTTGGACCTCAAAGTCGGAAAATGTAGAATTTCAAGGCGTTTTCTTTGATGTTGAAAAACATGCACCTTTTTCGTAAATCAACTAACAAGTTAGAGGTTAAATGAAAACGGAAACGTTAAGTAATACAACACAGCCAAATTATTTGGTGTGGTTCCCATTCTCATCGAAATAATAGCAAAAACGTACCATCGTCATTTTCATCACTTATCATACTTTTTCCTTAAGAAATTAGGTGCCTCAAAATATACAAAATTTTTAATTTTGTTTTGTTTTGAGCAACTCAAACATTTTTTGTTTTTTGCTTGTATTCCAGACTGTAAATGAAACATATAAAAGAGCATATTTTGAGGCCCTTATATAAATATAAATACTAAATATAAATACTAAATAAATAAATAAAATAATAAAAATGAAATAATTTAAATAAATTAAATTTCAATAAAATATTCACATTTATTTAATATTTTTTGGCACTTCATGTCTGCCAGATTTCAGCTGAAACAGTTCATATAATAAAAGATGGTTACTTTGTTAAACCACCTAACTACTTCACGTAAGCGTATTGTCAAGTAGACGCTTTCGTTTTAGACGTGGTATATGAGGGTAAGAACAAGGTCGAAATTGAGCTAAGAAGCAGTAGCAGCTGTCAAAATGGCTACTAAAAAATCACCTTTTGGAATCAACTCACATTATTTCGGCTCAAGAAGGTCAAATGGACGCACTCGTCTATACATAAATTTAGGTACATTCAACACTAAGAAGAATTTCTAATCATAGAGGTTCATCCACAGGACGACAAACGATGCGATAGGCATACAAATGGGGATGAAAGACTTCTGCCCAGATGTCGTTAAAATCAACGCTAACCGTTAAGTAGGCGTTTTCAAAACTCTCAAAAAACCGTAGATATCAGAAGTACATACTTTGTAGTTGAATAGAGTTTTAAGGTTAAAAAAATGCGACTGATCTGAGAAGACGCAATACTTAAATTTTCCTTGTTCAAGCATAATTTCCGTCATTGCATTCTGGTAGTTGAGGCGAAAGAGAATTCTAAATTGCATCACAAAAAACAAAACTTTGACTAATTATACACGGTATACGAAATCCCACTAAAACCCGTCAAGAACTTACTCGAAGCAGCTTGGAGTCGATATTGAAGTCTCTCTGAATAGCGCATAGTTCGTCTCACCTGGATGCTTTTAAAACTGATTGTACAATATCCCAAAAATCACTCGAATCTGCAACAGACGTTCCAAAAGGAATGAATAACTCGAATCTGTGATTTCTAGGAACGTGTTGGGAAAAACAAAAATTTCTTCCATGAAAAGGCATCAGTAGAAAAAAATAGTATTTTATTGAAAAGCAGCACTTCAGACCAAGAACTTTGTGAGTGTTTGGTCAAAAGTGAGTTTTTACTTAAAATGCGAAATGTGAGCTGACTGACTGAGACCACTGGAAAATCCTTTAAGTTACACCATACCACATACGCACAATAGTGCGTATGTGTTGTATCCTTGAACGAGTGCTTTACCAGGAAATATTATTCTATGGCATTCGAGCTCAACGCAACCGCTGCTGCCATTGACTGCCAAACAAATGGGCGAAATACACGCAAAAATGTAAACATGGCCATAAAATGGGCTCCACGTTGACGGTATTATTTTATATATATTCTGTATAAATGTTTGTGTGTGTGTGTTTACATATTAATATATGTATATGTATAATGTATATGCATGTGTTTGTAGATATCTGTCTGTCTGGCTTTCCCTACGTTTCGTTTAATTGCAGAAAACCATAGATTATAGATACACACACACACACACACACACACACAGACAGACAGACTGACATGTGTATATATGATTATAGGAACCTATATGTTTACTATTTGTCCATAAGTATGTCTTCATCTTTTCAATATTCTTCTAAATTTGTATAAGAAAAACATAGAATTTGTTTGTGTTTTTGAAGTTCGACTAAACGAATACATAACTGTTAAATTTTCAAATGATTTGGGAATTGGTAATTTTTAACAGCTGTCATTTGTGCAAAATGTTTGGCACATTTTATTTGATTTAGCATTGTCAAAGGATGCCGAATTTGGGTATTGAGTGGAAAATTCTTCTGGCTCAGTGATGCATGAAATTTTGCCTATAATTCGATTACTGCGAAGAAGTGTGAGCCGGCGCGTAAGGTGACAATGTAGAAGTTAAATATTATTACAACTACGAGGTGGGCATTTATTTCAGTTTAAGTATTTCGTAGTTTTCACAGAACTTATCCATAAATATGCAATGTATGTATGTAAATATAAAAAATATGACTTTGTCAAAACATTGGACTTTATTCTTCTTTCGAGTTGTTCTAACCGTCAGCGACATAGCAAGGTTTATTTTATTTTCGCAGAACTTTCATCGTCCATATGGCAGACATTTCCAAGCCAGCGCAGCCGCTGGATTTTAATTCGCTGCATCGCACAGTGCTTCGACTCTATACAAAATTGGGGCAAAATTAGAAGAAGTACGTGTAATTAGCTGAAACTTTGCACTCCAAATCATTTTGGGATGCTGACTTCAAAAATTGTATTTGTTAAAAAAATATATATATATAAATGTATATAGTTAAAAAGTTCGAATATATATGGTTATATATTATTTTATAATCACCGAGCTGGAGCTACTTCATCAACACTTAAAAGGGGGGAAAGGAGGTGATGAATCTTATATGGACGGAGGTTGTGTATTGGTCAGATTTTTTGAAAAGTGTGTATATAAAAGGCCTTTAAAGGATGGAATGAGGGCAGTGAAGTTGCTTAACCCATTGCTGCCTAATGGGTAAAATTTTACCTATGAAAACTGACTTTTTAAAAAAATCACAGAAAAGTTCGTGGAAGAGATATCTCAAAATCATTGATAGGGATGGTTGGGGTAAAGATGGAACTACCTTAGTCTAGTAGACGTCACTCTAGCTAGAGTTAACGCCATCTAGCTAGAGTTACCAGACTCTAAAAATTGTGAATTTTCCGGAGGTGGAAAAAGTGGTGAAACGTAGTGGCCCTAGAACTTCACAAAAATCTGCCTCTTAACTCACCTGTAAACAATACTTCTTTTGTTCACGTGTGTAACTGATCACTTTAAAAAGTATGGAAAAAAGCTGCCATTGCTCCTTAATGGGTACAAAATACCCAATGAATATCTCAGCATAGATAGAAAGCTGAAATTTTGTTTCTGATAATTTTGGGTCAATTCCAGGTCGTGTATGAAATTTTATCAAAATCGTATGGGCGGAACAGGTACCCGGCAGCAATGGGTTAAAGGAAATACATTTTTTATTTCATATGCTTAGAGCTTAACATGGAGATGACACAGCCATGAAGATGCAATGCAGCTCAATTTATAACGGCGAGACTACTATAAAAATTATTCTTCAAAATTAGACATTCCTCTTTTTTATCACATTTCAGCAAACAAATTCCATAATAATAAAAAAATTTGATAATATGGCTCATAATGGGTTAAATAGGGGTGCCAAACCTATTTTTATAAAAGGCATTCATAATTCGTGACATTTTCTACAATTAAAAAAAAAATGCACCTAAATTTAATTTTTCCCCTTCATAAATTTTTGTAAGAATATATCCGACTTTGACAAGCTATATCTCTTTATCTCGACAATTTTTCAATAAAGTATTTCGGATCCAGCTTAGTTAAAAAATTATCTTTAACATGATACTACTTTCGTTAAAATCTGCAACAATTTCTTTTCTTATTTTTGTCCACTCTCGAAGCACTGTGCATCGTTCCTGTTCCTGCACTTCGTTTCTTGTGTATAAAAAGGCATCTCCCTTTCTTTCTCTCCTCGCGGTATTTTTTCCGTACGACTCGCATAGCAGCAGTTGCACAAAAATAACTCATACTTAAAACCACTTCAGATGATAACCCAAATTTCTATTAAAAAGTAAGTGAGAAAGTGAGTTTTTTGTAGTAACTCAAAGTTTTTTTAGAGTGTAATTAAATTTTTTCAAAAGTTTCTGAACTCGCTATATTTGCATTGTGTAAACATTGGATGATATGAATAACATATGGTTATCGCAACCATATAAAACATTTCCTTAGCTTGCAAACGAACGTAATCCCTTAATACTCTCACGGCCCCGCAGATTTAAACTTGCATCTCTGCACAGAGTTGAGGGGATTTGCTGTGACTTTGACTTATTTGAATTTTCCATTATGACACAGTAGTCTGATTTGTCGATTTAAGCTGATTTTCATCTCTTTTCACACTTTATGAGTACGCAATTCAGCCGGAGAATGGAAGCAATTATGACAACAGATTTTGCGCTCACTTCCGCCGATGAACACAAGTCGCATATGCTCGCTCATCGGCCGTAAACCACACCGGCGCGATGACACAAACCTGTTGTTGTTGACAACATTCGCCAGCGCTATCGTCGCTCTGCATGCGGAAACTAAGCTGCTCTCTGCTCTAACCATTCAAATGGCAACAGTCGCAACAGCAACAGGAACAATCGAGCAACAATAGCAACCGTAATTGTAGTATCTGGAGATAATAATAGAAATAACAACGGCCACAACAATTGTCACAGGCGGCATAAGTTGGAGCGGAAGAAAACAAACATGGCCGAGCCAGAGTGTGGCAGAATGCGAGAATGGCTGTCAGCTGTGCTGCGCAGTGTTTGCATGTGTGGGCGCTAGTGTCCTGACATGCACACACACACACACATAAAAGTGGCCGTGTGTGTGCGTGTAACGAGGCTATAATCCTATTACACTAATGACAACAAAGTAGACGTAAAAATGCAACAAACTTCTCATTTTTGCTGCTTTCTTTTTCGATTTCTTGTTTGCTTTTGTCGTAATTTTGTCTGTCTCTTTTTGTCTACGGCGATAACGCGGTCTTAGGACACGCTGGGGTGCTTTCATATTGCATAGTGTGCGCATATTTGTATTATCCGCCTAGTATGAAATATGCGTCGGCTAACGTTTTAATAATGTCTCATGCGAGTGTTAGCAGGTGTTAGTCATCTCATGTCAAATGCGATTTAGTAAAACATTTTTATGCATATTTAAAAAAGGGCGACACTTTTGCCAACCAATCGTAATTTTGACTTTTGAAGCTGGCCGCAGTATCGACTGGAAAATACTAGTCACTTCAACAGGCGCACGCAAGGAGGGTTTGGAGGTTAAAATCTCCGAAATACCTTTTTGATGCGAAAATGTTGGTGGCTGTGCCATTTCAAATGGTATTGGGCTCAATAGCATTTGGGTTCTGTATACAGAACCGCCTCGCCCACTTTTCGAATTAAACCAAATTTTGTTTAAGAATTTTGAAACACTTTTCAACTGGTCTTGAACTCCCCGGAGTTTTTGATAATGATTCGATTACTTATTATGTACTTCATTTTGTATCAACTCATATCTAATTTGGTTTTAATAGGACTCGAAAGTTCACAAACAAGTTTTTGAGATTTTACAAAAGATAATTATTTGTTCCGTCAAAGTGAACTCTTTGACCCCTTTGATACCGTTTCCATTCGAGGTTTCAGACAGGGCGATCCTTTGTCCTGCGACCTCTTCAACTTCACCATGGAGAGTGTTCTGCCCAAGGCCGGTATACATCGTAATGGCACAATTTTCAACAAAAGTGTCCAGTTCCTTGCCTACGCTGATGACATTGATGTCATTGGACGTAACAAGCGAGATGTCACCGCTGCCTTTGCGGCTATCGAAAGAGAATCTGCCAAAATGGGTCTGGTGGTAAATGAGGGCAAGACGAAGCATATGCTGTCTACATGCAGGGACTCGCAGCGGCTAGGGTCTCACGTCGAGGCCGACAGGTATACTTTTGAAGTTGTCAAGGAATTCGTCTACCTTGGCACCGCCATCAACAGCAGCAATGATGTCAGCCTGGAGATAAAGCGAAGGATAACTCTTGCCAACAGGTGCTACTACGGTCTCGGTAGGCAATTGAGAAGTAGAGACCTCTCTCGGCCGACAAAACTTGCACTCTATAGGACGCTTATCTTGCCCGTGCTCCTCTATGGCGCTGAAGCATGGACAATGACACGAATCGACATAGCGGCCCTTGGCTGTTCGAGAGGAAGGTACTTCGCAAAATCTTCGGCCCTGTACGTGCTGGTGACGACTATCGTACACGAACCAATAACGAGCTGTATGAGCTGTATAAGGACATGGATGTAGCGCAGCAAATTAACATCCAGCGGCTACGCTGGCTCGGTCATGTTTGCCGTATAAAGCAGAAAGCAGAGGCGCCTGAAGAGAAGTTTTGCGGCGGGCCGTAACCCGATAACGGATTGTTATGGCCAGTTAAGGAGGTTGCCTGGGGGGTTTTGCAATCAGGCTCTGCGTGCAACTCAACCTCAAGCGTGCGTACAGAGGGCAGGACATCGTCATCTGCTCCGACAGCCAAGCAGCCATCAAAGCACTAATCTCATATGAGATAACCTCAGGATTAGTGCTGGAATGCATTGAGGCATTGAATGCACTGGGCAAATGCAACTAGGTGAAGGATCCTTTGGGTTCCAGAACACAGAGGTATCGAAGGAAACGAAGAAGCGGACAGCCTCGCTAGAACCGCGGCAGCCACGCCCCCCCCCCCTAGGACCTGAACCCTTTATTGGGCTGGGCAAAAGCGCCTTAACGGAGTCACTAAGACTTGAGGAAAGGGCCAGGAACACAAAACACTGGACTAGCGCCTCCGGTCTCAGGCAATCGAAAATCTTCATCAAAGATTACAACCCCAAATGGAGTGAAGAATGCCTCAAACTAAGGAGAAACCAGCTTAGACAGGTCACAGGTCTTCTAACTGGGCATTGCAGATTGAGGAAACACATGCATACAATCGGGATAGAACAGGTAAGCGTCTGTAGACCCTGCGAAACAGCAGCGGAGACTCCTGAACACATCATAATGCACTTTAATGCGGCTTGTCGCAGCAGGTTGCATTACCTGGGCCAGTTTTGGCTTGCAGAAGAGGACGTCAAACACCTAGTCCCCGCGAGTTACTAAGTTTCATTAGAGCGGTAGGTCTAGGGGATGTACTCTAACATTTGTAAGGGACACAATAGATCAATCCTGGTCTCAGTGCAGTTTACCCTAATCAATTCTATTCTATTCTAAGGGGGTCGTCTACGTATAAAGTTTCAAAAAATGTTTTTTTTTACATAATTTTCATTTGGAAGACGTGAGGAATGTTATTTTCAAAGGATTTGGGTAAACTCTTCACGGTTATTGAGCTGAAACGCACGCTCGCTCAGGGTGTTTCCGCGCGCTCCCTGTGAACTTTAAACGCGTTTTCCCGAAAGTCGTATATTTCTAATTACTTGCACGATTTTAAGAAAATTCGATTCGATTTCTTTTTTTACTTGCTCAGAAAACATGTCGCTATGGTTAGATACGAGCTTTTGACAAAATATTGTTGTTTTTTTTTATTACAACAGGCAATAAACATTTGAAAAAAAGGGAAAAATAACTTTTCTTTCAAAAATGTCCACCATTTCGAGAGATTTTTGAAATTTACAAAAAGCTCGTGTCTAGGCATAGCTGATGTAATATCAATTATAGATTAGTTTCATTTTTTGTTGTAGGTTACGTGGTTGGGCCAAAATCTTGTAGGAAAAGTGATATCAAAATTCTGATGAGGGCACGTTCAAGGTCATCCTGCACTCGAATATGTAGAGATATAATTTTTATGATTTTGCCTCTTGAAGGATTACGATTAAATGAACAAAAAACAAAAAAAGTGAGTGAATATATTTTTTCGTTCCTTCGTAATAAATTTTGAAAAACAGACTCGAAAATCAGGCCGCTACGTTGACGACCCCCTTAAGTAAGTAAGTAATTATTTGTTCTTGCTTGTCATACATAAGAAAAGCATTAATTTAGTTCCTTGAAATAATTAAATAGTAAACAATTTCCAGGATTTATGTAGAGTATGTAAATCGGTGTGATTGATACATTTTTTCTTTCTTATGATCTCGCTCAACGTAAAGAAGGCAACGCCCCAGTTTGATTTAACTCATCTTTATGTATTGCAGGAGTCGAAGCAGAGAGTTGATTCGCCAAAAATATTTCAGTCTCTTTGAGAGTTCTTTGAATGGTACTCTTAATACGGAAGTGTTATCGATATTGCTCAATTCTACTGTGACCGAATAAGTACAACAAAAGTTGCGGTCGATTTCCTAAAGCTTGAATTATAATACAGAATTTATTTTTAGTAAAGATTCACAAACTCCAAACTGAAATTTACAAAAGTTATAAGTCTCGTATAAGCCCACATGTACATAATTATGTACATGGGCGCAATGCGTACATACATTGCTGCTGTCTCGTTCCCTCTTGCCGTTGAGTTTATGTGAGTTGTGCAGTTTTTAATCTGCAATGCCTTGAAATGTTACTGGAAAATTAATTAGTTTCATTTTTGAAATGAAATAAGTAGATTAAGACAGGAACTCTATACTAACCACAAACAAATACAACAACAAATACACGCACTGCTTTGTGTAGTGAAAATTCATGATGTTTCTTCCCTTCGCAAACTAACCATTTGTCTGTCCGAGCGGCCGGATATTGGGACGTGGGTGCGTGTGGCCGATGTAAAACATTTTAATTTCCGTTGTGGCCAACTGACCGGCTGTCGGAGGCGCCGCACTGTCGCGCTTTGGTTGCTCATTTGCCTAACCTTTCAATTTCTCGTAGTTTTCTTTGATTTTTCCACTTTCCATTTACTTTCGGCTTTCTTCCGCTTTTCCTTCCTGTATGTGCACGTATTCCGAGCAATTATTTAAATAAGATTACAGCGACTTAGGCTTGAAGTGAAATAAAAGGAACCCAAGCAGCGGCGTGCGGAGGCTCGTAAAGAGCGATCGGAGCTGGGGCGAGCAGTGAAAAGGCCACGCAGAGCGGAACAGTTTAGAGCCGAAGTTAAGCTGACAATTGTGTTTGCTTGTCTTTTCCATTGTTGCGCCTAGACCGGGTGCCGATTTAACTTTGCTCCGTCATTGTTGTTGCTCAGTGATATAAATTGTGCTGAGCGAGAATATATAGATTGGTTTATGGCAATTGAGATGATTGCGTAGTGAATGCAAACGTTGAATGAACAGCGAAATCCAATTCGCTCAGCAATCACACAGTCTTTTAAATTGTAAACAGTTACGTAAGCACATTTAATGAAATTTGTAGACAAGATGTCGTTGCTATTTTCCTTAGTTTGTACAAAATTCGCAACTTTCCTGCTATACAAACAGAATCCCCACTGCTGCAGCTCCTCTCATGATAATTTCCTTTGATTGATCTTAAACTGTCCCACACACAATCTCAAAGTCTAAACAATTTTACATCCGGTTTGTTGCAATTCGCAATTCACCTACGACATTGCAAAATATGCACTGTGGGTTTTCTCCGAACACCTGACCTCTGCACTCTCGAATTTATTCACACTTGGCGAGCGGTGTGATTGCGTTCGCCCACATAATTTGCCACTTTAATCCATTTAAAACCATTCTCGGCGCACTGAAGGCAACGCACCGACTTATTGAATAGTGCAAGTGGCTAATAAAAATCCAACAACAACAAAAACAACAACTTTCACGCCAAACACATCAAATGGAGCACTTCAAGTAGGAGATCCACAGTGCTACTTCGGGTGGCAGGTGGCTGGCGCCTCGGTGCCAACGCACACTTGCATACACCACACTCATACTGACACACTCTCAACCACATCCATATTGCATACATACAGAGTTACTCATTTTGAAGTGTCGAAAGCACAACTTTTTACTTGACAAAAGTAAAAAAGAGAAAAATATGTTAGGGTCATAATCCAGTTGGTATATCCATGATATCCTATAACACTGATCAACAGAAAAATGGCTTTCCTATGCTCTTTTATGTGTTCCATTTACAGTCTGGAATACAAGCAAAAAACAAAATAAATTTTGAATTGCTCAAAACAAAACAAAATTAAAAACTTTGAATATTTTAAGGCACCTAAATAATTTTTTAAGGAAAAAAGTATGAAAATTGTTGAAAATTACGATGCCACATTTTTGCTATTATTTCGATGAGAATGGGAACCACGTCAAATAATTTGGCTGTGTTGTACTATTTGATATTTCCGCTTTCATTTAACACCTAAATCATTAATAGATTTAAGAAATGTGCAAGTTTTTGAACATCCACGGAAAAGCCTTGAAATTCCATATTTTCCGACGTTGAGGTCCAATTACCGCGGAATTTTAAAACTTGTAAAAATAAATTACATTGGAAAAGAAGCCATGAGGTGTTGTCAATGCCACAAAGAGAAAACCATGTCAACTGGTTCGTTGATTTAGAAATTACAATCGAAAACGTGAAAAAAGTCAGGGAAAATACGAAAAAGTGACACGCCCATTTTTGGCGAAAACGGAAACTAAGTTTTAAAAACGGTTTGCGGATTCGAAATCAGCAGTACCTAATTACCCTAGAACTGATGTCAAACCCAGAAAAGCCAACCAAAAGTCGAAATTTGTTGCCCTGTGTAATTAAAAAAATTTTAAGTTTAATTTTTCTACTTTGCGCCTCGGAGCGGTTGCAAAACTTCCAATGCGTTTGACTAGAACTTTTTGAATTTACCACACATCCACAATTACATTTCTATAGAAGTCTAAAGCCGTTCTTTATTTAATGACATCTTTTTATGAATAGTTTATTTCATGATTTCTTTCCTGACAGGCGTAGTACATTATACTTTTTTAATTATTTTATATTTTATGAGAAAACCGTACTCCCGAAAAATAATTTACGCATTACGGGATAATTATGTTATATTTCATACAAAATTACAAGGTCCAAGCAACGTTTTCATTTGATCGAGTAATCGGAATTACAAGTGCGTTTCTTTAAAAGTTACTTTTAAAACGATAAAATGGATAACCCTATATAAAAGTAGCAGTAGTAGTAGACTGCAGCTCTCTCGATGACGTCTTTGGAGACAGATTCAACTCGCCAGCACTCGACACGCTGCTGTAGCGTTCACTCTTCACTGCAAGGCAACAGGAAACAAGCGCTGCGGCGTTTGCCCACCAACCCCTGCTTGCCTGAGGTGACGTTGGTCGGTGCAGTTTGGGCGTGTGGGCTGGTTGCAGTAATAGCGGTAACCGTAATTGCTGTTGGCGGTATTGTTGCAACATATTCTATGGTTAAACTTTGCCGTGTTTTCGCTGTTGCCTGCAGCATTTGCCATTTAGCCGGCACATGGGTTTTTACCTTAAATGATTTTAGGGAGCTGACTGCAATTTTTGCAGTTGTTGCAGTGAAATGGTTTTCATTGTTATTATTTTTATAGCTCTTTTTACATATATCTGCGCTGCTAGTGCCGGCGAATATGTAACAGCTTCGAACAGCGTTGGTTGTAGAATCAATTTAGCCAATTCTGTCTGTGCGTTCGTCATCAAATGGCTGGTACTCGCGACAAGTTTCATGGGAGTTGAACTATTAGAATTAATTTCGGTATGAAAAATAATAAATTTAAAAAAGACATGCGCGGCTCTCTTTGAAACAGTATTGGGATTTATGTGTAAACGAAAAGCAATAAATTAGGAACAATTAAATATTGTAACGATAAGACAGTCTGTCGCTGTGCAAAGCAACCCTGCCGCTACGTGCCGTGCTATAATCCAATCTGGCAACGACGGCCGCGATGGTAAATTCTAGTCCAATCTGGCAACGACAGCCGCAATAATAACTTTTAGTCCAACCTGGCAATGATGGAAACTTTTAGTCCACTCCGGAATGTGCGGGAACGATCCGCGCGATGGCCTGGCAGGTATAAAAGGCAGCCGGATGCGGCGCAGCAGTCAGTCTGGTTTTGACAAGTGAAGTTGCCACACGGAGTGATTAAGCAAATATTTAAGTGTACGAACAGTAAAGTGTAAACTGTGAATAATAAAGTGACTGTTGGTTTATTTTATTGTCTGCGTTTAAGAAACTGACTGTGTTTTATTTTCAAATTACACAATCCAGAGATACGTAACAGCCCACTAGACTTAGTATTCGTAACAATATCAACAGATATAGTCTGTTTATTCAAGGATATTAATTCATATTGTGAATACATATTAAAAACTACATACTACTAGTAGTATGTGCCTCCTTATGCTTCACGTTTATTTTTCCCTTTCAGATAGAACACGTGTCAATATATCAGGCAAAAAGGTTTAAGCTGACTGATGTAATGGATCGCCTTATTGACCGTCAGGTGTCTACAAGGTCGATGCTTATAGCAATGCTCAAGAGCTGAACTGATCTCTAGACAAATAGAAACACTTGAGAAGGAATTTAGCAAAAGAGCATTTTGATGTGAGTTAGAGGTTATGTTGGGATAGAACACCATGAGATGAACTAAGAGGGGGTTGGAAATGCACCTCTGTGGATACTAATCATTGAATGTATTTACCCTGCTAAGTCCCTTTAAAAGTTTTTTAAAAACGTTTTTATTTTAAAACCAACCTCGCTGTCTGGTCGACATTTTCAATACCCTAAAAATGGATTCAATGTGGTAATTTATGTGCCTCAAAGAGTTTAGCAAGGTGGGGCTGTGCTCGTACACAAGCTTTTTACTAATTGGCCCATTTGGACCCATACTAAGCTTCACGCTTATTTAGTTTTTAGTTATAAAATTCAATATTTTTATTGCCATTTGACATTTTTAACTATTTGCACACATTCTGAACAACTATTTTGCTGATTGTGGGTCCACAATATGCACGAAGCACGCTACCTTTGTTGTTTTTTTGTGAAGTATTTGAACATAGAAAACAGCGACAACTAACCCACTTCGATGGAAGAACTTCACATTGAAAAGAGTTGGGATAGGGTCATATTCCTAATAAAATTCAATGCTATTTCTTAGTTTGAATATGCATATTTGTAACGCAGTATTACAAATCAGATTAAATGTTAAAAAAATTTTATATTATGTATCCAAATGGACCCAAAGGACCAATTAAGTTCACTTGAAACCAGGAAGTCTGTCATTCCATGGCTTTCATTTTTGATAAAGTCAATGGAAACATGGATTACCCCTCTCCTTGGCCAAAATAGCTTTCAATATGCCAACTCGCTCCTCAGCCATGTTTCCCCTTTTCCTCTTAAGTTCTCTATAACGCGTAATGGTAGTAACGCTTCTATTCCTCGAGTCTTAGCCGAGCTAAACGCTCTGTCGACCTCTTCAATGTTTGATCTATCTGTACCTAAACCCTTGTTAATTTCTTTTATTTACTTCCATTTTCTCGTTTAAGTTAAAGCTTAAGTCCATGTTACTAATAAGTCTGTAAGAATTGTTCAAAGACTAAATTTAAATAAATAGAGTAGAATATTAAATTAGTCGGGTTAAACAATTTCACGGTTAAAGGTTTGGTCGACAATTGGATTATCTTGAAAGGTGGTTACAAAATGAGGCCAATCACTTTTGGACACACCTAGCAGAGGACCTAAAAGACACCTTCTTCGTGATGACCGACTCCTGCCGGACTTAACACTAGAAAGATCAACAATTTTCAATACCTTCAAAGTCTACCTATCTAATACGCTGATATCTCGAAAAGTACTCATCGGATTTGGCAAATTTTTCAGAAAATAAGTTCAAATTTTTCCACAGTGAAAAAATAAAAGCAAAAGTTGACAGAAACACCAAAAAAAAATATAGATATTTAAGAATAAAAAACTGTCAAAACGACCGCAGTGGTCTTTCTAGTGTTAAATATATTGAAGAATCCTTGAAAAAATAAGATCTACTGCACTCCATGTTTCTTTTGGTCTTATGGCTCAATGGCTTTTGGCCTTTAAAATTTCGCGTATCTTTCTTACATCAACTTTTTTCGTAAACTTAAGTCAATCCTGAAAAACAAAAAGCGAATTTAATACCAAATTCTATCAGCCAAGAAATAAATTTTGCTTTCAACCCTTTTGGGCAGATAACGACCATATCCTTCAGAGTTAATTAATTGCCTTTCAAGTTCATTAATCGGAAGAGTGGCGACGCAAGAAGCTGATGTGTCAATAAAGAAGAAGAAATTATTTACTTTGTGTTTGTTAATTCTTTCATTCGTTACAAGTACTTGAAGAAATATAAAATGGTTTTTACTTTAATGTTTCTGAAATGATGAATTCAAAGAAGACATATGAATACTTATGAGTTAGCTAACTGCTTATATTTTTGTTTGTCCATAATTCAGTTTTGCGTGCTTTACAAACACGATTACATAAACTCAGAACTAGCTTTCTACCTTCAAGTTGTCTTTCCGTGCACTTGAGTGCAGTTGAACTGAATTCTATCATATTCAGTGCTGTCTCCTCGAAACGAGCTGAACAAAATGCGAGTAGCAAAGGTAAAGCTTTTATTTGATTAAGCCCCACACATGTATGCAGCTCAAAAGCCCTACAAGTCTGCACACATGCGCATAAATATGTATACACAATATTTCTTAAATTGTGTGTGTCAAACGAAAGCAATGCGAATAGCCTGTTGCCTTAATTTGGTTTTAACATGGACTCTTAGCCAAAAATCATATACGAGTACATGCACGCATATGCAAATCAAACAGGCACACGAGTACATAGGTGGTCAGTTGTGAATGTGTGTACGATACTAATGAAAGGATAAAGGACAGAAAGGTATGATATGAGAACCCTTAGTACATGAATGGAAGATGGTGTACATATTAGTCCTTAAGATATATTTTGTTTCAAAAAACTATTTGAAATTTGCAAGGATATTCAAGGATAAAGTTTTGAAAGGACATTTTCAACACCTTTTCGTCCTTTTGCATCAAAACCTTAAATTTTCTGAGATTCTAAGGATTTTTCTCTTTTATTTGATACCCATATTGTTATTCTACAATGTGCTCAATTTTTCAAATAATTCTTTGAAATAAACATGTCCTTGAAATTTCAAAGTCATTTGAAAACTAGAAACGCAGTTTTCCTACATTTGGAACCTGGTTTCGCGAGTATATCGATTTTTTGTGTGTAAAATTTGTTATCGCACGGTGTAATAAGAGATAAACAAGCAACACTGTCGCATCTGAGGTAACAAAAACCTCAGAAATTTAGCGCAAAAATTTTTTCGAGTATGTCGTTTAAAAATAGAAGATAAATGAAAGCCGTCTTACATTATTTATTTATACTTTACTCATTTTTCGAGCAAATCAAATCGAGTTTTAAGAAGTGAGAACAATGAACTTTGTCGACTGGCGTTAAAAGGGTTTTATTTTAAGCATATGTGGTAAGTATATAACATACTTTATGTATGTATAACATGTCTGCATAAAATATGTATAAATGATGAGTTGTTTCTTCCAAGAATTATACTCCAACTATGTTTAAGCAAAACTTCATCATTATTTTAGTAAATTTTCACTCACACTTGTCGCAAGTTCGTAGTTACTAAATAAATACTTCGCAAATAGGTCCGCAACTGTTTGCCAAACTGTACCGCTACATTTGGTCATTTCGTTTTAAGCCCAACGATTGTCGATGGTTGATTCGCTGTTTCATAACTGGTTGGTGTGCACAATTCACAAGCAGCAAAAGCCAAAAATACAATTCGTGGTAAATAAAAGCCCTTCTTCACGAAAGGGTAGAACCGACGCACTGGCTGCCGCAAAGCGAAAAGGTTGGAAGTAAATAAAAGATGTTCGCTTCATTATTTTAGGGACATGTCAAATATTGTTGCGGCCGGTGGTGTAGAAACACTTTGGCACTCCCGGGCACAGTTATTCTTATGTACGTAGTTGTATATGTTTGTATGAGTAAATATACCCGTGCAACAGTGTAGTTGCACATGTGGCAGTGTGTGCCTTTTGTCTTTTATTTTCATTTAATTTAACTTTGTTAATTTGCTGAATATGCCAAAAGCATTGTGTTTTGTTGTTGCTGTTGCTGCTGCAGATTTGTGGTCATAATGATTTTCTACAACTGAGGTTCAAAATTAAATTTTCCCGAAACACAGAAATGAACTTTTCCCAAGTTAAGTTCTACTTGACGCCATATCTATGCATATGTTAAGTGAACTGGGGTTTAATTACGAGAAGCGAGGCGAGAGGACAAACTTTATGAAGTGACTTTCTGCACAATTACCGGGAAGTTTAGTTCAACGACGTATGCGCGCCACAACACATTACCGTAGGCAGTTTAGTTGTATTCTTTCTATTTGTTACGCTACACTGAGTGTACTAAGGCATGATACAATTAACACATTATAAGCGGGTAGCCTAGTATATGAAACTATGCTGCGTAGCGGGCATTACTTGCAAAACAAGCAAAAATTGCGCGATCCAAAATAAATAAAACTTGAAATTTATGAAACTAAAATAATTATATGAAATAATACTTTCAGTTTTATATGAAAACCAATCCGGTAAAAATACCGTCTCCCGCTTTTAAAGTGCCTACATTCAAAAGGTAAAAATACCCGCCCCGCTTATAAGCAGCAGTTTTCACAACGGGTAATTTTACCCGGCCCGCTTTTAATGTGTTAACAAGGTAGACTAAGTGCGAAGAGCAATGAAAATTTGGTGTAGGAGAAATGACAGTTGTCGTGAAATCTTCTCATTGAACAGGATGGCTTGCTGCAGTTTAAATTTAGGAACAAAAAGTAGATCGCCAGGGTGTCACAAGTATCAAAAAGTTCAGTTTTAAAACCAGTTCAGTTTTTTATATTTGAAATATATGTTTCAATAAATAGAACATCGGTCAAAACATTTGTCCTTTTGGCTGCAAAACAATACTCCGAACTGCTACTTGCAAAGTGCTACCATGCTTTTTGGGAGTTCTTGTTAGTAAACTAGTAGTAGTAATCATATTTATTTTGTTATCTCTAAGTCATATGCCAAGAGAAGGAAAGACCTCCGACGAATGGTCGGGTTAATCACAGGACACAATCCATGGGGGCGACATATGGCCAACATGGGCATCAGCGAAGATCCAACTTGCGTGTCTTGACTGGAGGAGGTAGATAGTACAGAGCACTTTCTCTGTACATGTCCGGCCTTCTCTAGAACGAGATTGCGCACGCTGGGTTCAGATGTTATGAGAATGGACGAAGTTCATTCTCTCGCCCTGTGTGATCTCCTCAGATTCATTAAAGAGTCCGGGAAATTTGTACAGGAGAATCCACCCCCCTTCCACCCACTTTCTCTTTTGCTTTTCCCATTCCCATTTCCTCTATCAACCTTTTCCCTGAGCCTTAAGTACAATGGGCTATAGAGCCTGAGTGCTTGGGGTAATGACCTCCCTTAGGTTATTTCCTCGGCTCCCCTTCACATCCATCCAAGTCATATGCCATGCTTGCTTTTGTGAGGCGCCATAGTTCGGATTTCACCGACCCGTATACGCCAAAGCTTTTGTATACGGCACTACTTCGTTCCAAGCTTGAATATGCGTCCTTAATCAGGTCTCCATATTTTGCGAGCCATGGTATTAGAATTGAGAGGATCCAAAAAGTATTCCTTCGCTTTGCATTGCGTAACCTATGCTTTACTGATCCCATGCCCAGCTACGAATCGCGATGCCTAATGATTAACTTAAATTCTTTGCAAAGTAGGAGAACAATCCTGTCTTTGTCTTTCATCTTTGTTGTATTGCGTGGTGTGGTTGACGTCCCACTCTCCTCGAGAGGATTTTTCTGTATATTCCGGCTAGATCTCTTCGTTGCTCAGAGCTCTTCCATGTAGGAGTTTTTCCAGAGCCTTAACTGAGCTCAATAGAATCTCCAAAATCGTCCATCACACTCAAACGGACCAACCGATTTCCATGAGTTTTTTTTGTGGGATTCGTCTTGAGTCCATTCAGTTAAAAAGAAAATTGAAAAAATTTAGTTGCGAAAAGAAAATTCCGGAATATCTATTGGAAAAGATATGGAAAATCCCTGCCATATTTGACCACGAAACACTTGAGAACGGCTGGGCCGATTTGGCTTCGTTTGGTTGTATTCTTAGTTGTCAGAGCAAGTTTGGTATCAAAGAAAATTCTAGGAAAATGGGGCGTGGCACTTTTTGATCAACCCAAATTTTCAGACGTTAACTTTGGAACCCTTAATTAAATTCACTATGAACTTACTACATATTTAGTCATGTTCTCAGACAGAGGGAATGAGGCAAGTATTGGACGAGGGGGCGTGGCACCACCCATACAAGCAATATTTTTATAATAAAGTATCTGCGAAATTGTAAGGTGCACAACACTGGAATTTAGTATATATAAGGGGCGTGGCACATTTTTGTGACTCAAATATTCCGCTGAACAATAAGTCGCACAGCAGTGAAACTAAGGACGAACCTACCGTTCCTACCAAAGTTAAAGTTAGAAGGACGAAATTCAAGGGTATAGTAGCGTACATATTAGTCCTTAATTTCAAAAAATATTATTGGAAATTTGCAAGGATATTCAAGGATAAAGTTTTAAAAGGACATTTTCAATACCTCTTCGTCCATATGCACTAAAACATTAAATTTTCGAAGATTCTAAGGATTTTTATCTTTCATTTCATACCCATATCGTTATTCTACAATGCGCTCAATTTTTCAAATAAATTACTTAATTATTAATTTTCAATTTTTGAAAAAAACATGTCCTTGAAATTTCAAAGTCCTTTAAACAAGTCCTGACGTCATAGAGAAAAACTAAAAACGCATTTTTACTACATTTGGCCCTTAGTTTCGCGAGTATATCGATTTTCTCATGTGTTTTGAAATTTTTGGATTTTTGTCGCACGGTGTTATAGACTTAAACTTGGTCATACTTTTCACTTGACGAGTACAGTCGTGTTGGGGTATAGTGAACCCCCTATATAGTGAACACCTCGATATAGTGAACACCCAAATTTTGCATCGAACCTCTAAATATGGAACAAAATTTTCAATCAAAAAACAAAAAATGTTTTTTGAGCAAATAAAACGAGTTTTCGAACAAGAATGTTAACCTTGCAACCTCATTATTGTGAACAGGCCTTGCAATAATTAGTTGACTATATCCAGACACCACTGCATATAAATTTTTGTGTGTGTAAAATTGGTTGTCGCACGGTGTTTTCAAAAGAAAAAACAAATGTTTTGCGAAACAAAGATCGCCGGATCAGCTAGTATTCTATATAACTTTTTTCTGATCACGTGAAAATTTGCTATACAGTATGAGTGGGTCAATTGTGAAATTGTAAACGAACAAACATTTTTGTGGTTAATTGAAGTTTTCTTTGAAAGCAATTTGCTTCAGTGTACTTCTTTTGGTAGCAACTTGCAGTTTATTCATAGATTGAATTTCTCTATAATGCCGCGAACATTTTTAATTTTCTTTGTTCTGTCAGAAAGCAGCTAATTTCTGGCATTCACATAGACGGCAGCGGCATTGCTCTTTGATTTGAAAGCGTCATTCGAGCACAAAAGCATAATGACAATATTTGCGGTTTGGATCAAAACAGTTCTCCAATTCAGAGCGAAGACAAATGGCCGATAGAAATATTGCCGAATCGAATAAAAGACGCATTTCAATGCATGGCCTGGCAGACACTAACACAGAGAAACGAAAAACTGCGAAAATCACTGTGCGAATTCGCAACAGCAACAAACAAACATAATCAGGCATGTTCTGTCGGGCGTTTTTTTCTTAAGAATGCGCCAGAAGTTGGCGCAAAGGATACGCGCGCAACAATGGGCCAGTGATGCGATTTAACCCTTTCAATTTTCGTTGTGCCTGCGGGCCACATGCATCGATTTGCCGATCTGTCAGCTCGTTGTTTGTCTATTTGTCAGTCTGGCTGGTTGCAGTTGCTTTGAGAAATTGCAATGTCAATCGGTGCTCGTACAGCAGCCGAAGCATGTGAGCCGATTTGATTGTTATCCTTTAAGGGGCATTATCCTTTAATTTATCTCTCGTCGCTGTTTTCTGTGTCATCCAATGGACACAAATGTGCAGCGTATGTACATATGCATGTGTGAGTGCAAGCAAGTGCGGGCACTGCAGGCATTCGCTGCAAGGCTGCAGCACAATGTACAATGCACTGGGGATGGTTGGCGATGGGGCAAAAGTGTGCAAAGGTCGAGGATTTTCGCAGACCGACTTGTCGACAATTGGAAGAGCCTCTGGGATTGCAAGTGATTGAAATTAAAGGCGAGTGAGAGAGAGTTGATCAAACGTTTCGTACACACACATACAGATAATTGTGCTGACATTTGCCAAATTCCAAATTGCCAGAGGCCGCAACTCTTTGATCGTTGCCGTGTTTCGGGTAAGTGTTGGCCATCTATAATTGCCAAAGCGAATGCTTTGTGAAGTAGATACAGTTTGTTATGTTTTGCAAAATGTTTTTACAGTCATTAGCACAGAGAATAGTAATCGAGTTGAAATCGAAAACATTACATACACAACTATGTATTTTTAGTTCAGACATCAAATCAAGTCAACTCAAGACAAGTCAAGTGGCCCAATGCTCTTTGCTTTCGTCGATATTTGTGATTTGGTGCGAATTGCAAAATAATTCCAGAGGGTCAGACAGTTCGTAAAGTATACTACTTGGCCGTATCGATAACACGAGAGAGTAACAGTAAGGAAACTATTTATTTATTTTAATGGGAATGAACAACTCTTATAAATATAAAGTGAAAAGTATGACCAAGTTTTAGTCATAACAGCGTGCGACAAAAATCCAAAGATATCAAAACACACAAAAAAATCGATATACTCGCGAAACTAGGGGTCAAATGTAGTAAAAATGCGATTTTAGGTTTTCTTTCTGACGTCAGGATTTTTTTTAAAGGAATTTGAAATTTCAAGGACATGTTTATTTCAAGGAATTATTTGAAAAATTGAGCGCATTGAAGAATAACAATATGGGTATCAAATGAAAGAGAAAAATCCTTAGAATCTTAGAAAATATTGAAAATGTCCTTTTAAAACTTTATTCTTGAATATTCTTGCAAATTTCCAATCGTTTTTTTTTTTTAAATATATCTGAAGGATTCAAATGTACACTACTACATCCTTCAAATTCGTCCTTTTAGCTATATAAGTTTAAGATATACAAAATTTAATTGTCCTTGAAATTTCAAAGTCCTTTAAAAAAAATCCTGATGTCAAAGAGAAAAACTAAAAACGCAGTTTTACTACATTTGGCTCCTAGTTTCGCGTGTATATTGATTTTTTCTTGGGTAAAATTTGTTGTCGCACTGTATAATCACAACAAATAAAATTGATCAACCACCGCATTCATCAAATCTGGTTCGTGCAACTTCTTTCTGAGTCTATCCTGGGTACCTGGATTGTGATTTAACTAATAAAACAAATGACTTTCACACGTAAGTTGGGAACAACTTTGAAGGTGACTTAATAAATATCGATAAACGAATGCAAATTGTGCGTTTCACTTAACAACACATAACACAACAACAGCAACACATAATACGAGTTAACGCTCAAGTAACGCTTACCAAAGTGGTTACGTAAAAATGTTGCAAGTATTTTAATTCTTTCTCAGAAAAGATTACGAAAAGTTTTCACTTTAATGCGTTAAAACGCAACGCTGTTTTAACACCCTCAACAACAGCCAAAGCCAAGAAGCAACGTGACATTTCAACTACTTTCAAGATTGCACTAAACTTTTAAGCGAATGTAAAATTGTTGAGCAGTAATTCAATTTGAAAGAAAAACATCGAAATTGCATTGCGAAACTGTGAAAATGCTAATGAAGTCATCCGCCTCCCAAGCAATCAACTCGTGCTCCATGCTGCTTTCGCTTCGCAATTCATCATCTGCGCCATGCTGCCATCAGCTGAGCAACAGCGTCTGTCACTTGATGTATGTGCCACCCATTCCCCCGACCCCGTTGGTTCGATGCGAATCGCATTGACGTCATCGCAGTCTCAAGTTTAAATTGTTGTTTGTGTTTTGTTTGGTCGTTGTTGTTGTTGTTGTTGGCGTTTACCTTGTTCAACTGCTTTCCTTTTTTGGCCCAATCCTCATGTAACTTTTATTCAATTGGTTTTGGAGTATTTGTTGCAGCTGCTGTGCTGCTGGAATAGAATCCAGAGATGGTTTCGCTGTCAATGATGGCATCGATGCTGCCCATCTATGATGGTTTTGTTGAAAATAAGTATTTACGTTAACTGAATTATAATATATATATTTTTTTAAGTTTGAAAGGTAAAATCACAGAGCAGAAACTGCAGTACTTCAGAAAAGTTGTATAGTTTTTAAGAATAATCCTTTGCCAGGTGAGCCTCAGTTCAGTAGCTGTTGTTACGATTGAAAATCATAAACCAACATAGCTAAGGAACAATTATTATTTTTTAAATATATTTTAAACATGTCTATTTTATTGTTAGTTTTGTATATTCTTTCTCAGAAAAAGAGTCGACAGTGAAAATTGGAATCGGCATAAAAACTGTGATCCCTTAACTCTTCAATTTCCAGTGTCACCTGTAGGTGACAGATGCTTAATATTATTTTCCTACCACATAGGCTTTTATTTTTAAATTCTAACACTTGTATAGCAAAGTCAATTAGTAGTACTTGTTTATTTAATTTTCCTAGCAACACTAGCAAAACGTCATTTGTGAAATTTATTCATTTGTTTCACGCGTAATTAAAGCAGTGCGAGTGTGTGTGGTTTCTTTCAATATAAAAATGAGGGTAGTTTAAAAATTTTGTATGTATTTTTTTGTCTTATCCAAACGTATCTAAGCTATTTTATTTAAAAAGAAAATTTTCTTTTTCACTATTTTGGACATGGGAATTGAAGGGTTAAATTCGTGAAATTCGTAAACGAGTTGTTTCATAGATATACTGGCCTTGACGCCTTCTGGGCTTTCAAAGTCTTTGACAAATTGTCGGTTGCAGAAACGAATCAGATTTTTTCTGAATGATTTCGGCGTGCATACAACTTAACCCTTTCGCTACAGGTTTTTACTAGGGAAAGTTAGTTAAGTTATTAAAATTATAACGTTTTATGTTTATATTTGGTTGTATTAGCAACATTCCATAATGGCGTCTGGCGATCGACGATTTATGCAGAAGCTGTGGAGATGAGGATGCAGTAGAATCAGTCGAGCAACTGCTATGCCACTGCCCATCACTACAAGGACGACGGCTCCAGACTCTTGGGGCAAGGTTCTTTGACGGGATCGCGGAAGTAGCAGATGCACAGATAACCGATCTACACAATTTCCTCGCGAAGACCAAATAGTTCCAAAAAGATCCCGTTTGGATCTACAGGGATCCAAGCAGATAAGGGAAGGACACTGGTTTTTTTTCCGATAAATGAAGGGATTCACAATGGACCCAACAGGGTTTTCGAGTGGAAGTGCTTGCCGCACACACTCCTTCCGTAACATAACCTAACCTAACATTCCATAAGACATATTCTAATTTTTATACCCGGACCCTGTATTTTAGAGTGTTTCTCTAGCAACGTTGTGGCTGTAATAATAACTTAAACATAAAACATTTTACGCATAACGAAAATTCGAATATTTCTTCATTTACTTCAGCCAAAGTTAAAAATTTAAAAATGATTTCTTTATTTACTTCAGCGAAAATTAAAAAAAAGTATCTTAATTGAAAGAAAACGTCAAATTAAAAAGTGATCTAAAGTTGTCTGCTTCTTCTTCCTTTACTATGTCAAGATATACCATTGAAAAACGTGTATACTTCTCTTATTTAAACTTTAATATTCAGTTTTTTAATTTCGTAGTTTTCCTATAACTTCAAACTATTCTAAGGACCAATAAAAAAATTTATTCTTGGAACCATAGAGGGTTCAGACATCCACAAAATAGTATGTTGCCATATGGTAACAAAATAGCGAAAGGGTTAAAATAATTGAATATATTATCATATAATTTAATCTACTATTATTGTATTACAACTTTTAGGTTTGGTTTTTCACAATATTGGTTCTTTTTAACATATCATTGTGTTATAGATATTTAATGTCTTCGAATTGCGAAAACATTTCGACAGTAACAAAAACATTTTTTGGATTGAAAGATATTTGAATTCAGATTTTGGTAGACATTTTGAAACATGTTGGTTTTTTTTTGTTTGTGCATCTTTGTGTAAATAATTAATTGCATTAGACAATTTTTAAAATACTTTTAATTTGACACTTTTTTTGTGTATTCTAACAACAATGGATATTTATGAAATTAATAAAATTACAAATTAATTTTGTGGAAAATCCTTTACAAATTTCGCGAGATTGAAGCGCCCACCAGCAATGCTAAATTATCATCAGGATCTTCTTTTTCTTCTTGACTGGCATGACAGCCAGATTACGAGACTAAGGCCGGCGAGTTGGGAGCTTTTTCATAGGCAATTTTTCTCTCAGAGGTTCTCGCCGAAAGAAAAATTGTTTTTCTTTTTTTTCGGTGTTAGCAGCTACGGAGTCTTGAACCTGGGTTCGAACGTCGCATTTGACTCGCGGCCCAACGCACTAGCCAGCTGAGCTACGGCGGCTATCATCAGGATACAGGTATTTATTTCGAGATCGAGTGAATTCAAAGTAAAGAAAAGTGGAATACAATACAGTGAAGCACATATTAAGTACATTCTTTGGTTTGGTGAAAACAAAACGAACGAACAAAAAAACATTCATGTTGTGCGTGAGTTTTTTTTTACACGGTTGATTGTTTTTCAGACTTTCCTGAATATTCAAATGTTTTCAAATTTTCAAATTTAAATTTTAAACAAATTAAAGAAAATTTTTTATTCCAACCATTTTTACTTGTCCTTGTGTTGCTTTATGGTGTTTCGACATAAAGAAAGTAATATCAAAAATATGCCTGTACATTTTATTATTCCCAAAATTATCCCTAATCATTCCCACTTGCTCTCGACATTCCACATTGAGCTTCCTGTTACGTTGCCGCGCACCATCTGGGAATAATATTTAATTTCATTTACCAAAACAAAATTTCCCGAATACATTCGTACACGTCGGCTAAAAGTCATGCACGTATGTATGTATGTATGTGCGTACAAATTGAGGTATGCTCCAGTTGTACACTATTACTTTGCACAAGTGATGGGGACGCAATTTTGGCGAGCTAGAATTTGGCAGACAATTCCCGGCATTCTCGACCGTTCACAACCATTCCCAGCCGCGCGCACACAAGCGCACAATGCAGTGATACCTCCAAGAATGTGTGGCCTCAAGGCCGCTTTACGTGCTACTATGGGCCCCGGCTCATGTTATTTTATTATACCCGCGTCCCTCTTTATTTGATTTCACTTTTTCGGGGTTTTACGAGCCCATTTGTGTGTTGTTTTGCGGTCTTTCAATGTTTCGTTGGTTGCTGCGTAATTCTCCTTTTTCAGCGGATTAATTTTTGCTCCAGGGTGGCCGTGGCAGTGGCAACGCATATGTGGATACTTCATATGTAGCAGACTCCACGTCATCCAGGTTAACCCTCAACTGTGTGCCGATGTGATTGCATGTGTGTGCAGCTATGTTAGTTGTCATTGTTTATGCTGATGGCGTATTGACGTTTGATGAGCAGATTATACACGAATTTGTAGCATCGATGCACGCACACTCGCACAGAGGCAAAAGCAACAATAGCGAATTTCTGTACGGGTATGTTTTTGGCAGCTGAACGGTAACAAGTGTTAGTCGCGTAGTTATTTTTAATGTTTGTCGGTGTGTATTATTAGCCGAGTGTGAGTGAAGTTTATGGGCAATTTCATGGAGTTGAATATCAGTTAAAAATACTAATTTAGAATTTTGGTTACAGATGTGGTTTACGTGCAGTGCTTACTGCTTCTTTTACTGCTTTGACAAAACAAAAAATTGCCAAAACATTTATAGAATATTTAATGCTAAACGTGATTTTTGTTCTACACGAAGTATGAATGAGGTGCAACATTGACTGCTTTAAGCCAACGTCGAATTTAAGACCAAAATGCTTTTGATTAAAGCTAATTTATTCCATTTCAAATATATTCATTTTGGCGGCTACACTACTGTACATACTGTACGGGTACTTGATATTCGAAGAATGTGTGCAACGAAACGAATAGAAACGACCACCAGCGAGCGTCGCTTCTCGTTTCTATTCATATTCGGTGAATAGCGAACACTGCAGTGTTCGTATTCGGTGAGAAGCGAATACTGCAGTGCTCGTATTCGGTAATCGAGAACTTTGCGAAGTATTCGAAGATCAACAGTTTCATAGAATATTTTTATGCGCAGTATGTCACTTTTCCATGTGTATACTTGTGATGTGGTTGAAGTGGCTTATTAGTTAATACGCAAAATGGAAATTATTGAAGAAAGTAGCATAACAAATAGATAAATATTTATATATAACATAAATATTTCTAAATAATCTTAGGAATAATAAAACGTGTATATTCGAATATATGTATTTGAAGCAGTGTGTACTATTATTGTCCTCGTTTTCCCGCTTCTAGCGAATATGAATAAATAGTGTACATCTACTCGTTTATGTTCGGAGTAGAGTCCGACCGATTAATCGGCATCGGCATCGGCTAGTATCGGCCAATAAAATTGGTATCGGCATCGGCTAGTATCGGCATCGGCCAAAAAAAAAAGAATCGGCATCGGCTTCGGCCTTTTTTGGCCGATGCCACATCGGCTTTTTTTGGCCGATGCCACATCGGTTTTTTTTGGTAGATTTTCCTGCTTTTATTTCTTGTTTGTTTTTATTTGCAGCTGAATCGCACTGTCTTTCTTTTTCATATCTCGCTTTGTATATTTATTACATTTTTATTATACGTTACAAACCAGTGTTGCCTGATTAGGGGGTTTCTCCTTAGATTTGTTTGGATTTTATGACAAACACTTAAGGGGACAATATTTTACAGATATTTTTAATCTATTTTTGCTACATCAACACCTTGTTCAGCAATATTGGCTATTGGGTCTTTTGTTAATTCCTTGTGCCAAATAGAATGAGCAATTTTCATGAAATATTTATTTTATGTGTTATAAATTTGGGGGAAATTTTAGTTTAATGTATTTAAATTCTGAATTTTCTTGTAATTTTATTCAGTTTTTAGTTGTTTATTTTCTCGTTTTTGTTTGTTAATTTGTGATGAATGTGATGAAATGTACTATATATGTAAAGTTTTATAAAATAAGCAGTGTTTTTGATTGAATTCATTCGTGTTTTTTTTTCTATGGAATCGGCATCGGCATCGGCATCGGCCGATTTTCGGCCTTTTGACCGATTAATCGGCATCGGCTGAGAATTGGCCGATGCCGATTAATCGGCATCGGCATCGGCCAAAAAATTTGGTATCGGTCGGACTCTAGTTCGGAGCTTACTCGTACTAGAAGAGAGCTGTACTCGTATTCATTCGGACTGGTCCGCAGAGATGAAGTGAAGGGGCCAATTGCCTTCCCAGGATATCCAATGGGATTAGGTGAAGCACAACGTCCAAAGCATTAGTGGGAGTACTCCTCAGGGCCCCATAACTCTGTGGACTACTTTAAGTAAATAAAAAGTGAATGTTCAGTCGCTGATACAGTCAAAAATTCTGTAATCAGCCATTTTGGAAATGTGCACTAGCCACCGCGCAGCTGCGATTTGACTCCGCTAGACCATTTTTTTGTGGGAAACCGTGAAGCATAGATGTTATGTGGACCCTCCAACGTTGATTGACGGCCTGAAAGCCAATATTCAACAAGCCATCGCACAGTGTTTCGTGTAGAACAAGCTAGCTGGACAAAAATATTTTTCAGGATTTTTCGTTTTATATGCGGCTTATTATTTCAGATACATATATTTTTTTAGTTTTATATGGTTTTTTGATAACTATATACATATAGGAATGTATGTACATATACATATATATGCATATATATATTAAGGAATTTAATAGTTCCAGTCTGAGGACTAAACGGAGAAAAATAGATGACCTAAAACATACCAGATATACTGATAAGTTGATTTATGCTGCGTAGATATCTGTACGGTTGTCCACTGGAGAAATTCAGCAAGTGTTATCAAAACTGCGAAAAGTGAAACTCAAGAATCTCTGAATGAAAAAAAATTTGAAACAAAGTGCTAGATGTTTGAGTAGTGAAGAAGCTTTAGTATACTATGTAGATAGCCAATCGACTAGTCATGCATTCAAAAGGACTCGGAAGTGGGGTCCAAACTGGTCATAAGGTATTTCCGGCAAATAATAGTATTACAAAGGCAAAAGCTGCTTGTTATCCAGAGCAAATTGATGTGAATAAAACGCTAAAAGTAAAGTTCAAGCAGTTTTAGATTAAACTTTTTAACATCTAGTCTTAGCACAACAGAAAGTTCTTGTCAGTTTATTACCTACGGACAGTTTTCATAATTCTCTCAGACATTATCATCACTGTTATCGGATGAATCATTTATCAATTAGTCATTACTATGAGTCACAGAACCATGAAAACTAGATACAGCAGGGGTACCAATTGGTTCATTAACACTAGTAGGCATCAACGTCCTCAAGCTGCTTATATAAAGACGGTAGCTAATGTGAAGCAGACATTCAAAACACCTAATCCAAGCCTGCAGTGTGGATAAACCAAAACCCAGATTTTCTCGGTTGGGTACAAGCTCCTGTGTCTCGTCATTCATTATTTTTGGATTTACTTCGAGTAGAAGACATTTCGATCAAAGCATTACAAACTTTCCCAATCATGGTTAGAAGCATATTATGTTGGAAATAAACTTCAAATTCTTCCAGCATGCTCTTTGTACTATAAAGCTTATCTCTTCCAAAACTTTGTTCGTTTCAGAAACAATAAAATCTTTGGAAAAAATAAACTTTATAGGATGACAAAACCTGGTAGAAAACGGTGGAGGATTCTGCCAAACAATATTACCTTCATCATCCCGCAATTGCAAGAGATTTAATGAAAATTCATCAGTGTCACCACTGATAAAATGTGTTCCATTATCTCTTCGTTTCTCGTTTCACTTGAGTGTTCCAACCAAATTTCAAAAAACATAGATTTTGTTATGCTTGTAAACATATCTATAAAAAATAAAATAAAATAGATGTGCAAAAAATTCGCAATGGTTTTTTGTTTCATCTTTTAGTAGGCACTTATGAGAAGAATATATATAAAAATTGCAGAGGTGACATGAGGAGACATCTTAACTTTTCACCTTTGAAGTTAAAAATTTTGGGGAAAAATTGCTTTCCTTCTTAATCATGGCACGTACAACTATTAAATATAGCTTAATTGCTAATACAAGATATTGCAAAAATACTACTCACCCTTAAGCTCAGATTCCCTAATAAAGAAAAATGCCACCGACTTTTGACAGGAACTTATTTATATAAAACACTTCAGACCAACTATGCAAAGGAATTATTAAAATTTTCGGTTATCCGATATATTCGGCGATATTTCTCACTATATAAAAGGTGCCGATGTGTTATTTTCACATAGATCCTAATGTATGAATATTTATATTGACTATATAACAGAAAAATCAAAAAATAAAGATGTCGTTTTTGTCCAGCTAGCTTGTTCTAGACGAAACACTGTGCATCGGTGAGATAGAACCGCACACATTGGAAAATGTAGTGAAAAATTGGGTTGAAAGAATGACGTTCTAAAAAGCCAATAACGGTAGTTACATGAATGAAATAGTATTTCATACATAACGGCATTCTAATAAAAAAACCGTTTGGAAAAAAACCTGTGCGTTCATTATTTTTCAGCCAATTAACCCTTTCAGTCACAATGTCCAATATATTGGACTACAGCCCATACAATTCATACAGAACGGGTTTATTTTCATGACGGAAAGGGTTAAAATCCAAGTTTCTGTTGGGACACCTTAAAAAAATCGGCTGCATAAATACGAAATAAACACTTAAACACACTTTCAGTTTTGGCCTAATTCTGGCGTTAAAGTTAATTTCAGAGCTTTGATGTATTCAGATACCTATAGTAGAATTTTATGGCGAATATTTTTGTGGTCCTTTGTCCTTAAAAAGTCCTGTTTTACAGGACTTTTTTGGCATTTCAGAAAAAAAGGGTAAAATTGACCCATAAAAATAGGAGCCACAGGGTTAAAATGCTCCACAAAAATGTTCCTCGTAGTGTTTTATACCTAATTGCTGAACACATCATATACCTAAAATGTGATGTTACATGGTTTTCGTATGCCGATTCACCATAAGAATGCGCAAAAAGGGGGAAAACTTTGACCCCCCTAAAAAAAATTAAGACGTAAACTTTCAAAACGCTAATACACATATATTTTTGTTTGGTTCCCTCTACCAGAATCCGTTGTCAGAACCTTGTTATTTAAAAAAAAAATTTGATTTTGTTGTGCAGTGTAATTCAATAATCGTAATCAGTAAACGCTACTGTATGCACAACACTGTTTCCATTGAAAATTGTTGACACTATCTGTAATTAATTAACGCTGCATGAAATTTGTCCCGGAACTAATTTGAGGGCAATGCTCCACAGAAATATATCTGTGTATGTGTAAAGTCAGCAGTTTTCCTTATTTGATTGGATGAACTTGCTAAGTGACCGCATTCTCACATACTCAAACACATATTTATGCGCCAACTCATTCCAAAGCGTATTTATATGCTCGAGCGCCAGCAGAATCGACAAGCCAAGCTGATTATCGCCAATTAGAAATGTTGCACACAATTTTGTAAGCATTCCAAGAAGAAGAACGAATTGCCACGTTTATGGGCAGAATATGTTGGCAACATGCACAGCACAAACACACACACATATACATATGTACATACTAGTATACATATTTATACATACTCTAATGTACTGTTGTACTGTAAGTTTCTGCGCGTAGGCCAAAAGAAACAAGTGGCCCTTGCGTGAAAACTACACAACTTTTCTTTGGGGTTTCCATTTCACTGTTTGCGTCTACGAATTCACCGAGCAAGGACTTCCGTTATGGCGCCTTAATATGTACTACAAAATGTGGTTTCCGGAGCTTTAATGTAATAACAAGCTTTTTAAAAAAGAAAACTGCGCAGTATCCCATGCGAGAAGTGAATTGAAATGTTTGAAATGAAATGGAAATGCGAGCTCTTCTTCTCGAAAGTTGCGTGTTATCTTTTTAGAATATAAATATGAACAACGAAATAAGGAGAATTTGTAAAGACGAAGCTACAAATTGACAGCGACATGCACCTATAAATGTACGCAAAAGCAGAACAGAATTGTATACTGGTGTGTGGCGCCCAACAATATGCAACGATTTTACAAATAAATACAAAAATACATTAATTGAATTCCACAGCATCCAATCACTCAACTCTGGTCATTTCTATACGTTTGCATGTACTATGTCCCCGGATGAGCGATGTGTAGCAGCGAGCGCGCCTGAAAGTGTGCCTTGTTTTGCGTTTTACATACAACTTTGCTTAACATTCGCGCACAGTCGCATTGGATTTGTTCTCGTTTGGCTTTTGTGCGAATTCAGCGAAGAAGCGACAATGTTGGTAGTCAGCCAAATAGCAACAACAACAACGCTAATGACAGAAACAAGGCCAGAAATAATGAGCGGGTGCGCCAAGAGGAATGCGAATTCTGAGTATGCACGAAGAATCCTTTGAAGTTAGCGCGACAACGCCATCAACAACAACTGGCGAAGCGTTTGACGAAATATTGTAAAACCAAAATCTGTATTTCATGAATGCGCTGAGCAATTGATGAAGCGTGTGCCGTAGTCGCTGGATCTGTTATTATGTTATGCTTGTATAGCAGCTGTTGTTGTTGTTGTTGGTGTTGCCATCCCGTACATGTCATATCAGCGCCACACATGCAACAGCGTCACTGCGGGGCGAGTTGATGTATGCGAGCGTCTGTGCGCCACACTCACTCATGGACACTTGTAGAGAGGGGACGCGCGGAGACAATTGCTACAGCATCCGACAAGGATATTGTGTCATCCCAAATTATGCTCAGTGCAAGAAAATCAGGACCGTCTGCCGCAGCAACAGCGACAACAACAAGTCATCACTGGCATTCGGGCTTTTTTTTGCACTATGAAGGATCACAGCCATAGCGTCATTGCTCTACGCTGCTTCACTGTGCCCTGCTGTTGCAATTGATTATCACTTTCTATTTTCATTATAACCAATTTAATGTTGTTGTCTTTATACTGCTTTCGATTCATGATTGCGATCTCTTTCAAGAGCCAATTCTTGATATGAATCATGACAAATTTTCGATCCATTTCTGTGCCCATACGCACTCCAATGTCTCTCCAAGATTATTGCCATAATTTTTAAAGTTAACGAGATATTGCAATACATCTCGGACCCATCCAGTGCACGTAACATACGTGTTCGGCTCCTTAGCATTGCGATGCCTCGTTCCGACGAAGCTAAGTTCTGGCAAATCACTGCGCTGAGTGATGGGACTTAATTATGGCAACTGCTGCAGTTGATTGATGCGAAAGTGGGGCACGTGTTCGCAGGCAAAAACGGAAAAACGGAAAAACTCATGAAAATACTAACACTAAATAATACTTAAGTGGAGCAAAGTGATTTTTTCCCCCCAGTCAAAGTTTCATTGTACATGTACGTAAAAAAATTGTAGTCCAACTCACAACTAAAGACATAAGAATTGATTTGAAATCCATTTAAATGAAAATTTTGTAGAAAATTCCCAAGTTGTAAAAACTTCTTGAAGATAGTTTTGAGAAGTAGAAGCAATTTTTAAATTAACTAAATATATTTAATATAGGTTTTAATAAAATATTGTTAAGTAAGACAAACAAAGCAGTGTTCTCAATCTGATTACAAATAAAAATTGTATCCCACCGCATAGTGATTCGACTCCATACAACCGCGAGACATAATTAGAAGAAGTCTGCTTAGTTTAAATTTCCATTTTGCTTTTCTTAAAACGTAGTTTGGCAATGCCTGAGACTTTAATTTGAATTTTTCGTAATTTTTGGTGAGCTATAGCACCAAGTGTGTTGGCTAGATTGTTCAGATTTTACACTTAATCAGTTACGTCAACATTGATAATTGCAAAGAGTAACAGAAATTGTATGAGGATCCTTTAGTTTGCCAATAAAAATAATAATAATAGTTGTATGTTTTGCATTTGTGCATTTTTTTTTGCTGTTTGCATACTTTCAGGTATGAAATTAGATGAATCAACTATATTTTGTTGAAAAATAGGAGTTTAGACCAATTTTCATGGACACTATTTCCTAAAATCGGAAGATATCGGAGAATGTGTTTATATTTTCCAATAAGGAAAGAATACTTCTTAAAATAAAAAAACAAGGAACATACTTTCACACTTACTTTCATAAGTTTTAGATATTTTCCTCTAATTTTTTTAATTTTTGAAAAATATTTTAAACTAAAAGTAAAGCAGATACCTTAGCTTTCAAAATTTGTAGAAAACATTAAAATCGAAAATGCCCACATCAATTCTATATTCAATGTTTTATTAACTTCTTTCTTACTATGAACTTTTACTTACTTTTTTACTTACAGAAAACATGAAACTTACAGAAAAAATCGTCCATACACCTCTGGTAAGCCGAAGCAGGTATGGCGTTCAGCTCTCGCGTCGCGTTTTCTTTTATGACCTCTATGGACTCAAATCTCTTTCCACGAAGCGGTAACTTGAGTCGGGAGAACAGGAAAAAGTCACATGGTGCCATATCTGGAGAATAGGGAGCCTGATCGATGATATTCACACTGTGTTTGTTCAAATAATCGCGAATAATGTGTGACAAAATTTCAAACAAATACGTTGATCAACAAAATTATCCATTGTAAAATGCGACGAAGTACAAAAAGTTGACTGACGCTAACAGCTGCCAAACAATAACTAATGATGCAATCCCGCTCAAAATTTCAGATCAGATGTCAGTTAAGGTCCTACCGACCTAAACAAAATTTTTTTACCTGCATCGCGCAACGGCGGAAAATTTAAAATACACAGTCCCGGTACTTATTGATCATAGGTATGTTCGTGTTATAGATCATAAAATGATATGTATAATGGAAAGTTAATCCTATGCGTTGTTTGACGTTGCGGTTGTTTAGCCCTCTAAATGAAGGGGTTTTATATATAAAAGCACTACTCCAAGTAGATATGTTCAGTGGCCATAGTCGAAACCTCAAACAGATGAAATATGAGCTCACTCACAGAGTACGTTCTTGTTACTGATTACATTGTCTGCAGACATGCCAAGAAAAGATTGCCAAAAGCACACTAAAGATATATTGGGCGCTAAATCTGGCAGACCTTACACCACCGACACTCTTAAAAATTTCTCTGATTAAAAAGAAGACAAAAGAGAATCATGATTGGTTTTTTGACGGATCCCATGCTAAAGTTTGAGGCACATCTCTAATAATGTTATAATAAGTTTCTTCGAAGGTAGTTCTGTGAGTACGGAGATCTTAGTTCCATTTATTCACAATGGGCTTCTAAGGTCTAAATGAAGAAGCCACTTCTACTTGGTGGACATTGCCTGTCAGATATGTTATGAGAAGAATCTTTATTTGGCATGTGGAGTTTCTTGGATACTCCTCTGTATAAGGCTAGAAACCGTTTCCCTGGCAGTGCAGTAATTCGTTCATTGCTTGGCATATTTGTAGCATTTTCCCTAAGCTATTTCTGTATGTGTCCTTCAGACAGTTCACTGATTGATTCGGAGCCTTCCATGCCATTGCTTTCTACGAAGTGGTCGGATTATTCATTGCCTTCGTGACCTGGGATTCAGTTTATTTCTGAAGAATTATAGTTTTCCAACTCTTTTGAAAATTGAATTCAGCCTTCATCATTGAAATTTTTTTAACACATTAGTAGGCGCCAAAAAGTCACCAACAACCAAAGTTCTCCTTACAAGTCATTTACAACGCCAGTTGATTTGCATGCGGCAATGTTGTTGTACCTTAAGGGGGTCGTCTAGTGTGACGGGTCAAAAAAATCGTTTTTGTTTTTTTTTCATAAATCACTTCTAAAACATGTTTAGAAGACGTGTATAAATGGATTTTTGTAAATTCGAAGCCGTTATCAAGTTGCACTTGTAAACCGGAGTAGGTATGCGGAGCGCATACCTCCAACTTTCAACTTAAAAACGCGTTTTTCTCAAAACACGTTTTTTCAAAACTGCTGCCACGATATCTCAAAAACTATTTAACTATTAATGCTCAACTTTTTACACCATCTTGAGTACATGTCCAACTACAAATTAAGCTAAAAGAATTAAGATTGCTTCGTTACTTTTTTTTTTCTTCAATTATATGCACGTGAAAAATAGTCGAAAAACTCATATTTTTTTTATGTTTAGGCAAAAAAATACTTTTTTTTGGAATTCGAACTTTCTTTTAGCTCAATTTGCAGTTTGAAGTCTCAGGAATGAAATGGCGTTTGGTTTTTTGATTTCAGATAATCACAACGCCCAGAATCATGGCAGCAGTGGAGCAACTTTTTTTTTTACGTCTTCCTGTTGAGTGGTGTAACTCCGATACTAATCAATAGATTGGCTTCAAATAATTATAAAACTTTGTCGATATGTACTCAAAGAAGAAATAAAATTCAAAAGTTATTTTACTTGAACGGTTTTTTTAATAATGACTGTCAAAAAAGGCATAAAAATACGGCCTTCACACTAGACGACCCCCTTAAATTAGGCTCTATTCATCTCGTGCCGCTTCCCCACGCCTTCGAAAGAATGGGCCCTCATTTACTTAAATTCATTTTTTATTTTAACGAATACGTAATTGACTTAATAGCAAACAATTTTGTCGCTCACGAAAGTACTTTCGCTGCGGGCCGAAACCTCATCCGTCAATTTGGCGGCAGGAACAGTGGTCGCATTCGCCGACTTCTCGTAGTTTCAATTCGACTGACAATTTCTCCATCAGCAACGCCACAAGGCTTCACATTTCGTGAGTGTCAAAGGGCAGGCAACCGGCCCGAGCACGAACGAAGCCGTTCACCAACACAATCAAAACAAATTATTCACATTCGATGTGCCGACCGCCGCCCACTCACCGCTGGGTCCAATGCCGTTGGCCGGCACGCCGCAAGTGCAAATAATTTTCGGGCATGTCCTGCGCGCAGAAGGACAGCATGTCAATTTCCTACTTTGCTAAACGGTGCACGTGCCCAGCGTGCAAAGTGTCGCGCCAAACCGAAATGCGGACAGACCGAACAGGCCGAACAGCCGGCAGCGAGATTAAGTTCGAGAACGGAAATCGTTCGAAGTGGAGAACGGGAAGTGGGGCGGTCGTTGTGCGCTGCTAGACTCACGAAAGTGGACAACAGATAGAGACCGTCGACGGTTTTCGCATATTTTTGAATTTATTATGCAGCAATTTTGCGGTCGCTGTGGGTGTCTTCTTTCCCTTTCCAACTCCAACTCCGGCTGTCTTCATCTTTCATGCCGTTTTTGTTTTGCAGGATTTCGCACATTTTCAAATTGAATTGATTTCTGTGCAACTAGTTTTCAGCGCTGGCTTACCAAAACTTTGAAGGCGCGTTTTCGCGACCAAAAATGTCGTACATATGTACAAATTGAGGTTATGTTTGTACGCTTGTAAAGATATTTGCTTACTTGTTTGTTTGTTGCTGGAAACTTGATTTTTATCTCTTTGGTTTGCATTTGCTGCAAAATGTTCGGGGCATTGTTGACAGTTCATTATGGTGAAATCTAAAACTGCGACAGCAGTTTTGGAAAATTGATTTTTAACAAAAGCGTGCCGGGAGCGCCACGTAAAGCTCCGATTTCAGATGTACACGAAATGTGTGTGTTTTTCCTTCCTTCTAGGAGCTGGGGACACTATCAATCAAGATTGAACAACAGCTTTGAGCATCTACTGCTGTTACTACTTAGTGACTGCCAAACAAAATCAACATTATTCCTTAACTACGCCCTTCAATGTTTGACTTAAACGCCGAGAACCGGCAGCGGTAGTCAGGCGTTGTTAGGGCAGAACTTTCACTAGAAAGTTAGCAACAAATTAGGAAAATGTACGTTTACCTAAATGAAGTTGGTAAATGGTGACTGCCCTTTGGATTGCTAAGAACAACCAGCCGGTTTCGACCGTTTTATTTATACTATACTTCTATACGGACCATGCCCATTCTTCTGTATTCTTATCCTCTAAATAGTGAATTTAAATTTGAATAGCATGACACTGTAATAAAGTATTTTCCCGGAAAACAAGTCGATGAATATGACTGGAGTGGTGGGTTGTGGAAACATGCCATCGTTTTAGGTTTAATAATACATTTTTTAAGAAAAAATAAGAACAAACCATAACTACATACATGGTCCATCATGGATTAAGAGTACATAACATACCCATTTTTAGTCGAGAACATCCATAAATTATCATAAGATTTAGTTTCATATTTTCTTATTTTATTTGGCAACCCTGCTTAAGAAAAACCGATCATATTGTTACGGTTATCAATAAATAATGCAAGTATAAAATTTTACTTGGATATCTTTGCTCGATCGAGAACTGTTGGGCGTACCAATTGATTGACAGACAAAAAAGCGGGCGGATGGACAAATGGCTAAATCGATTCCTCTCCAGGCTTTTCTACATTGGCCCCCCTGGCCACCCCTTCTTTTCAGCGTTACGAACTCCTCAGACTTTATTTAAGTGCGACGCTTAATAAATTGTTACTTGGGAAATGACCGATTCAATTCAGTTTCGGAATGCTATAATGTTAGGAGTTCTATTTCGTCCCTGTTCCCTGTTCCTATGTCCTTTCAAGGATACACGTATGTAGGCGATTTGTACATAGAAAGCCATCTGACAAATATTGCAGCTGAACATGAAAGTAAATTGATTGCGTTGTTGATTTCTTATTTTTATTAATGCTCATTATTTTTTGTGCACACTTTCTTACCTTGATTGCTTCCAATAATGTTTCATTTGTCATACTTTTAATTCGCCTTTCAGTCGTTTTTTCATGGTCAAAGCTAGATGTAAATTAATATGAGCACTGCCGAAGCAACCACAGCACGTATTCCTGTAAATTTATGTGCACACATACAGTGAGTACCAAAAGAAAGTGTACACTGGCGTTCATAAGAGTTTAAGTTTTGAACAAGTTTTTTGCAATTACGTCCATTAATAAATAGTTATCAGTTAAAGTTAAATAACACTTATTTTAAAATTTATGAACTAAAGGATCTGGGTTGAAAAATCTGGGTTGAATGCAATCAAAATTAATTGTAGCCATAAAACAAAAATTAAACACTAAGTGATTAAATTGATTCAAAAATGTTCACTTCGGTTCATTTTCTGAGAACTGGCCAGTTTTTACTGGAGAAACTTTTGCCAGTAACTTCCATCCAGTAAGTAGAAGAACAAGAAAAACATAGATTGGATGCCATATGATCGACTACTAAGATAAATATTATTTGAAAACATTTGAAGGCAAATGGAACCAGCAAAAAAGTCCCACAATCGTGTTGCTCAGCTTTACATTCTGCAAGAATTTACATAAAATGTATGATGAAAAGCAACTTTCCGTATAGCTCAACGCCTCAAATGGAACTTTAAAATTCGTTGTCTATTTCTTAACCCCTGTTCATGTGTATGGTGAATGTGACTAGTTACACTGCGCAGTGATTCGTTCCATAGACAAAATTCAAAATTTTATATTCTCAGAATTTAACGATTTTGATGTCATTTGAAAGGTTAAACTCCAACTAAGAAAACCCAAAAAAATGTGTGCGACAAAATAATTAGTGCAAGTGCGAGAGCTCCTCAAAGTCGGATCTTTTTTACAAAAAATTTTAAACACATATTTTATATTTTTCAGTCTATTGAGTAAAAAAAATTTTTAAAATACATGGTTACCAAGAAGTTTCTAAAACTTTCAATATATATTAAGAAATGATGTGGCCATTTTTGCTTTTAAAGTTTTTTCAAAATTTGCAAAGCTGAAGCTTCAGTTTTAATTTCAAATATTTTTCAAAATTAAAAATCTGAAAATTAGCAAGAAGCATTCTTTCTTTGTCGGATAATGTACACACATCCTCCGATATCTTCCGATCTCAGAAAATAATTCAATATGAAAAGTGGTCTGAACACCTATTATTCTACAAAATTTATATTTTTCATCCCTAGAAGTATACATTTAGCATGAAAAATTGAAAAATCTTCATAAATACTAAACATATATCTATTATTAGCATTTTTTTGCAAAACTAAGGGGTTCTCATACAATGTTCTGTTACTTTTCGCAATTATCAATGTTGGCGTAGCTGATTAAATGTTAGATCTGAAAAATCTACGCAACACACTTGGTGCTATAGCTTGCAAAAAATGACAAAAATTGCAAATTTAAGTCTCAGGCAATGCCAAACTACAAAAGCTTAAGAAAACTAAAATGGAGATTTCACTTCAGCAGACCATGATTAACTAGTACACCAAGAACGGACCCCTCCTTCTAATTTTGTCCCGCAGTTGTATGGAGTCGAATCACTGTGCACTGGTGAAAACAAGAGTTTAAGGGGTTACGCCACTGTAACCGCTCAAAAAATAGGGTTTTTTGTGATTTTTTTTCCTCGCTTTCAAAAAGTTTGTAGAAGAAGTTATTCACAGGTGTTATTGGACACATATTAGACTTTATTTTGGAATTTTTTGACACAGCTATATCAACATATAGGGGGGCTCCACTGCATCCTCCTAGGCTATGTTTTCCCTGCAGGGCTTCACGGCACGCAGCACTGAAGGTGCAATTTTGAATCTGCGACAAAATAAAAAATTCCTGTTAATCTAGAGGCTTTTTGCTAGAGAAGATCGTGTGGATTTTTAAAAATATTGATTTTTAAAATTTTGGCGGGAGTTTCAAAAAATTTGTTCATTTTTGAGGTAAAAAATGACATGTCTTTTGTTAATTAAAAATCAACAAATCGAGTTATCAAAAATTCCACACGATCTTCTCTAGATAATGTTATTGTTAAGATCCAGTCAAAATTTTAAGTCAAAATATTGAAAATTGTTCGAGTTGTGCCGCGTGCCATTTTGAAAAATCGTGTTTCGAGAAAAACGCGTTCAAAGTTTTGGGAATGGTTTTCTATGGGCATAACTGAAAAATTCGAGATGCAAAAATTGTTTACCATTAGTCGGCAATGCCAGGACCATAGAGCTGGCCTTCAAGGTTCAAAAATGCCTCATTCGCCTCCTTCCTGACTGATTTATTGAGCGAGCGCGCCTCTTTCGCCGCGTCGCTCAAAGCGGAAAAGTTCGCGGAAGCGAGAACGTCGCATACACCCGCTTCGGCATACGCGTGACGCGCTTGGCGGTAACCTCGTATTTCGCATACAATTTTTTTATTTTATGCATAAAACGTTTTGTTTCTTATTCTATAGGGTTCAAACTATTTTTTAAGCCAATAAAAAAAAAATCGATTTTTTTTTAATTTTACAGTAGCGTAACCCCGAGCGCTCCAGGTTCGATTCCTGGCTTGGGCTGGAAAGAACACTCATTTACTTCTATCGCTTTCCACATGAAGGAAATGAGAATTACAAGAATCGCACAAGTGCGCTCTTGGCAGGCAATGGCAAAACCTCCAAGTGTGAAAGAAAAAACTGCCAATCGCCGTTCGGATTCGGCGTTAAACTGTAGGTCCCCTCCCTCCCTTTCCCCCATCCGTTTGAAATGTGTGTTGTATCACATGTTGAAAAAAACAGTGTTGCATACACATTTCAAACAGGTGGAATTTGTGGTATCACAACGGGCCCATAGGCCTAAGTGTGTCTTATACAGAGGCAGCCACTTAACCAACCAACCAACCAACCAACCCCTTAATACTTGCAAATTTTAACAAATTTATATTTTTTTTAATGTTTTTTAATAGTTTCATTTCCTGATTTTAGTTACTGGCAATTTTTTCTAGAAAAGTTCCCAAAGTTCCCAAACAGAGCTAATATTTTTCCAAATTAAATTTTTCGATGTTTTTTTTTAATAAAATAAAATCAGAAGGGTAAAACATTTCGAACTTTTGAACAAAACAAAATGCTATGCTGAGTTTATTAGAAGCACAAAATAATGTAAGGGAGAGAGCTGGGTTTTGTTTTTTGGCTCTAACTTTTCACAGAATAAAGATATCGAAAAATCGAAGATACCGTTGGAAAGGTGAATATATAACGCAACTTTGTTATGAAGGCAGATTACCGTTTTGATTGAAATTTAACTCTCTACGTCCAATTTTCTAAGAACGTGATTTTTCGCTTTTTCAAAAAAGTGGCTGGTGGTTGTGAACCATCTGGAAAATCCCTATTAAAGTCGGAAAATACGAAGAAAACACCCATAATTTTTAAGTACATTGAGAATTTATTTAATCAGGAAGCCTCAAGAGGTGAAAAAAAGTTATAATGACGCCTCTTAGGCCAAAAAATCGCAATGAATGAAACTGCTCAATTTTTTAAATTTTCATCCTAATCTGTGTCGGAATGTTTGCATGTGAAATACGAACGTGTTCTCGTATTGGCTCACTTCAAGTGAACACAACGAAATCGAGTGAAATTATATAAAATGACTTTATTTGTATATATCCGTCCATATTTGACAGTGTTAGAACAAATGTAGTACGAAAAACAGGTGGTTCATAACCCAGCCACCTCAGTGGTTCACAGCCCAACCACGATGCCATTTTGGAAACTTTAAAATAAACGACACTTCCAATCATAATTCGACATAAACAAATATTGCATCGTAAAATAGAATCAAAACACTAAATAAACATGTATTACACAGACTTTTTGCAATAAGCTCAGTCACTAAGATAGCACTTTAAAAAAAAGCCAACAAGTTTTCGCAGTCGATTTTCAAACACGATGTCTTTCAAACTCGATTGCTGCCACAAGCAATACGTGTTTGTACTTCGGTGTAACCACAAAAGCAGAGTCATATCATAAGACAAAATTGACAGTTGAAAGATTGGCGATATGTCAATTAGGGAAAGAAAAAACGGCAATGGTTCACACCCCAGCCTGGTTCACAACCCAGCCCTCTCCCTTACTTTTTATTGATGAAATGTTTTTTCGTATCGTGTCTTATTGAAAATTGATTTCTATGGTTAGAATATAAGTAAAATCTCTTCATGATTAATTTAATTTTTTTTACAGAAAATATTGATCAATTCCATTAATTATTTATTTATTTTTATTATTAAGTGTTATTGGTTTGTTAAATTCTACCAGAAAAAACTCAATGAAATAAAAAGTTGAACTGAATAGATTCTTAAAAAAAATCGGTACGTTGTCTTTTGGTGCTTACTGTAGTTATGTGCGCATACGAGTATCTATCTCGTTTAATGGCCAATAAATAATGGTAAAGAAACGAAATAAACATGAATAAAACTGGAGGAAACGGATTCAGCTGAAGCACAAATAAAGATGGAAAAAGTGGTTGGGACAAATATGTCGCATGCTACAGGACATGGCAAAATTGCAAACACACACGCACATACGTGCACTACAGCGTAGCCATGTACTCGGGAACAATATGTCGCAATTTGTCACAATTAAAATTGAACTGTGTCAGCAGAACGTATGCTGCGCATACATATGTACTTACGAATGTATGTACATTGTGCTCTACGTACATGCAATACGCATGAACATTGATATGTGTATGTATATGCAAATATGCATAACGTTAGACGGCGCAGATAGACAGCTGTGCAAACACATGTTTGGCTGCATTGACGGCGACCAACAAAGACGCGAATACGTAGGCCTGACAACAAGTCAGCTAGTGGGGCATGCGGCCAAACAGAAGTGACAAGGAAGTCAATTGCAACTTGTTGGACAAATATCCGTACGAGCAGACATGCATACGACTGACACACAATACTACCCACTCGTGTGTGGGTGGATTGGTTTGCATGCCAAAGTTACGCGGCAATTGTTGCCATACGCACTGCAACGGGTAGCCACATTCAAATGTGAGCATGGAATGAACTGCATACAGCCAACAATCACACATAGATACATATGTAAATGCCGATCTGTCTGTTTTGCCGTTTGTCTCTGGTGTATTGTTTGTTTTGCTGTGCAAAAAGTGCAATGAAAAGAAGATTTGGCGTTCTTTAAACACACAAGTTTGCAAGCATGCATGCATAGATGTTTGAATGGACCGGTTCAACTACAAGCATCGCTCACATTGTTGTTTTCAAACAATGACAGCTGAGTTAATTTGCAACAGCTGGAAAAGTGTATGGCATACAGGATTGAAGGATTCAGTGATTCAAATTTTCAGAATCCAGATCGGCTCAGTACTTTTCATTCATCAATTTTCATTGTAAGTAGGTATGTTCTTTGTGAACAGTACACAATATATAAAGTTTTTAACATTTATTTTAATTTGCAAATACAATAAAAAAGTTATATGGAAATAGCTGCACTTGAAAACCTGTCCTGTTTGTTCTGATAAATAATAACAGTTTTACTTTTCAACGTAAGATTCTTCTCAAAATTTCTAAGTAAAAAGTTCCGAGTCGTTCCTTGTTTCATAGAAGTCAGGATGAAACCACGTAGCAGAATGTATTTTCCTAGAAGTGGAGCTTGAATTGCTCATAAGGCACCTTACTCTCTTCAGAAGTGCTTTTATGATTAATGACGCCAGAATCGTGTTAAGCCTTAACGTTATTTATTGTTGCATTGTTGACATCTCATAATGGAAACACTTAGCCTGGCACCACGTCTACTAATTTTTTAGGTTATTTTACAAAAACCAACGTTCTACGAGAAATGTGTTTCGTGCGTCTAGAACGACTTATGGTCTCCATAATCGTACCAATCATACCAAACGAAACCAGATATTCATTATTGGATAATACGCGACTCAGCAAACTAAAGTCAAGAGGTAGTAAAGAAAGTATAGTGGCGGTAGGTGACTGTCTAAGCGATTACTGTCATGAATCATTCTTAGCAAATTGGCATTTTCTATACAACAACTTGACGTATTTTACGAAAAGATTTTGATTTTGAAAGCAGGGATCGTAAAAATTATGAGCTAAATATAAAAATCTAAATATAAAAATTTTCAGAATTTTCAGAACTTTTCAGAGTGAGATATAGAGTACACAGATAACATTGGGTGGGTATCTTGGAACACTCGCATTAGTGCATTCATTTCTTTATAAAAAACGTATATAATTCATAGAAGAATTTTGATTTCATGAGCGAAAAGTATTACTCAGAAAATAATTTTCAGAATACAATTTCAAAAATTGAACTTACCACATGAGGCTTATTTTGAGATCAAAGCCAAAAACTCGTACCGTAGTTTTTATTTAGTAAGGAAAAAACAAAACTGCAAAAAATAAATTCTCATTCTGCAATTGAAAAATAAAAATCACCGCATAATTTTTATTTTTCCCCCAAAAAACAAAACTCAACAAATAGTTTTAATTTTCTGGTAGGTAGGTAGGTAGCAGCGACTGCGTGCTCACTGAGCACACTCAAGTAGCACGATGTGTCATTTTGTTGTCGCCTCCTCGACTGGGTCTTCCCTACGTGGAAGAAGATACTGGGCCTTAAAGCCACCCCGCATCGTCCAAATAGCTATGATCAGCTATAGATCAGCTAGAGAGCTAATCAGACTGTTCCCCAAGGAATTTAGTCTTTTGAAAGCTAAGTGAGGGCAACCGCAGAGGAAGTGTTCGAGTGTTTCCCACTTGTTGATTTCCTTGCACCTTCTGCAAAAAGGGTTGTGGGCGATTCCCAATATAGCAGCGTGTAGACCAATTGGCCAGTGACCCGTGATCACGGTCGTTAGTCTAGAAACATTCCTACGAGAATTTAGCAGTAGGTCCTTGGTTCTGTGTAGTCGTAGCGTGGCCAGATCTGTCGAGCCACTCTGCAGCTGGAAAGATTGCTCCACCTACTATCCGCTTTCCTCAGGACATAATCCTTTAACTGTCTAAGCCCTTCAATTAAAGGCGGTGCCACCCTTTCGGACTGTGAGTCCATGGCAGATCCCACCTTGGCCAGCTCGTCAGCTGTCTCGTTTCCGCTGATACCCGCGTGACCGGGCATCCAACAGATGGTAAGATCCAACCGGCCGCTCACCAACCCTAGCAGTTCTTTACAGTCTCTGACTACTTTAGATTTGACTATGGGCTTGGTGAGTGCCTTATGGCTGCTTAGCTGTTTGAAAAGATGTAAACAACCCTTTTTTGGATTTCTTGCTGTAGGATCCTGCAGGCTTCTCTTATTGCAAAGACTTCCGCTTGAAAGAAAAAATATATCTGGTAGGTGAAAGGCTTTTTCTACTACCAAATCCCTGGAGTAAATACCTGCCCCAACACCACAGTCCATCCTTGAACCGTCTGTGTATAGGGAGATTTCTACGTTTGTTAAAGAAGATGCGTGACGCTCCCATTCCCTTCTGGAAAAAAAGAGCGTGGAAAGCCTAACATCAGAGTTGGTAAATTTTTTGGTGTAGTCCGTATCCCCTCTTAGGTCTTAGGTCCATCGGAACCTTCGTGAGGTTGTTGCTGTGTCCGTAAGATCTTTCCGCCCATTGGGATGATTCTCTCAGTCTCAATGCGCTTGAAGCGGCCGTCCGTCTTATAAAAGATTCAATCGGCAGCATATGAAGAAGCGTATTTAAAGCGTCAGAAGGGCAGGACCTCAAGGCCCCCGTAATCCCGACACACGCCGCCCTCTGCACTGCACTAAGTCTATTGACGTTTAATTTTCTGACTTCTAATTAATTTATTTATATTTAACGAAGACCTTGAATAGAATGCGTTGAATCTTCACAGACTTTTTAAAAAAGAATTTTGAAGTTTGTGCCCACAAATTCTTCCATTAAAACCCTCTCGCTAAGGTGGAGAAAAAAAAACAAAATGTTTAAAATATTAAACACGTTTCGCATGACGAGGTGAATGGCTTAAGCCATGTCGCATCTGTTATTTAAGCATTTATGCGCCGATATTTACAAAACATCAGCCCTGACATCATAACGACAAATCACGGTATTGGGCACTCAATTCCATCTATTCCCCTTTCACTCAAAGCTATTACAATTAACGAAAATTCCATCACACGTATACGAAGCGCCACCTAATTGTAGTTAATGTAGACAAATATGCTCATCTGACACTCTCTTGTCGTACATGAACACGAGTGGGTATTCGTGTAACGTATTAGCGCGTACATTGCCAGATGATTAATTTAGACAAAGTATGTTACATACGCTGCCACCGTGGACTCGACGTTCGTGGCGGAATGTTCTTGACATTGCCAAAAGACCAAATTAATTAATTTAATAAAATATGTATAACCACCGCTTGCAGCAACAGACCAGAGAATTGTGCAAACAAAAAGAAAGAAATAATAAATAAAATCCACAGCGCAACAACAACAATCGCGTAACGCTACAAAAACAATGTAAATTTTGCGTAGACACGTCACAGAGGTTGATGGTGTCAAACAAGCCAGGCGCAGTCGTTCTGCCAGACGTTCTCGTGGCAAATCGAAATAACAAAATGCACGACAGGAAAGGAGACAATGAGGAAAAGGCGTTAATTTGATTTAATAATAACAAAAATACTGCAACAACTACAGTGAGTGAGTGGAATGAGATCGGTGACAGGTGAGACGTGAACGCAGCGAGCAGTCGCTGCCAGAGGGTTCCACGAGCCGCGTTGTTATTGGTGACTTAATGGCATCATTCCTCTTATCTTTCTCCGAGGTCCTCCCGCAAGCGGCGCTGCTTGCGTTTTTGTGAAAATGAAATGCGAAAAAATGGAAAATGGGAAGAATGGAGGAAGGCAAATGGCGGTGGTAGGTAAGAGAGAGAGTAAAGGTAAATGAGCAAAATTTCTTAACTGAAATATAGGACACAGTGGAATAAATGTAGAATGTGTCTTTAGTAGAGGTTTTTCATAATATACAAAACAACAATAGAGATTTAAAGAGCCGAATTGGCAATGGGCCGTTTAAACGAGACCAGAGCGCGAGAACAATAAACTCGGTTAGCACAATTGACATTTTTGAAGGCTGATAAAACAAATGAAGGACACTGCCACGGCCTGAAGGGAGACAACAATGCAGTCATTCGTTAGGGAAAAGCATTGACATATTTAAATTGTAAATAGAAAATTTAATAATTTTGATTTTCTTTGAGCTGATTTTTGGAGTAAATTATGATACTAAAAATGATCTCATACTAAAGTAAGTCAAAGGTAGTGTCCGATTGAATATTCGGTTTCGGTTTCTGCCCAAAAAAGTTGTTTCGGTCGGACACTAGTCAAAGGTGACAATTAGTACACCGTGCGACAAAAATCAAAAAACTTCAAAACTTCAAACTTCACTCGAAAAATTTATATACTCGCATGCCTCGTGGCCAAATGTAGTAAAACTGGGTTTTTAGTTTTCTCTCTGACGTCAGGATTTTTTTTAAAAAGACTATGAAATTTCAAGAACAAGTTTATTAAAAAAAAATTTAACTGAGCGCATCTTAAACTAATAAAGTTAGAAGGACGAATTACAAGAATGTAGTAGTGTACATATTAGTCCTTAAGTTATATTATTAAAAAAATTATTCGAAATTTCCAAGGATATTCAAGTATAAAGTTATAAGAAGACATTTTCAATACTTCTTCGTCCTTTTGCACCCAAACATTAAATTTTCTAAGATTCTAAGGATATTCCTCTTTCAGTTAATACTTATTTTGTTATTCTAGCATGCGCTCAATTTTTGAAATAATTACATGAAATAAACAAGTCCTTGAAGTTTCAAAGTCCTTTTAGAAAGAAACATGCTGTCAGCGAGAAAAATTAAAAACCCAGTTTTACTACATTTGGCCCCTAGTTTCGCGAGTATATCAATTTGTTTGTGTGAAAAATTTTTTGTCGCACGGTGTTGTCGATTTCTTGCACACTAAGTTCGGTCAATTATGTCATCAGTCATGTTGGTGTTGTCAATAAGCTGCGTTGGAGCGGCGATTTGACCTCGTTTAACCTTTTTCTTGTGGTTGATGCTATGCGCATAATCCTGAAAGGATCCAGAACTTTAAGGCAAATACGATGATTGTCGGAGCCATTCGAGAGAAAGAGCCACAAACATTCGAAATGGTCATGAAAAATCGGTTCGGGACAATGGGCTACTATCACATTGGGATTAGGTATCACAAGGACTCCAATATATCTTCGTGATATTTAGAGTTGGAAGCTCTGTTATGCTGTTAAAAAAACTTCTCTGCAACTCAAAACTACCATCGGTATTTATTTTAATACAAACAAAGAAACTGTCGTAGGGGTAATTAGCCCATTGAATACGTGTTAAATGATAGAATTTTTCCATCAACAACTGAATGACTTGGTTTTTTTCACTTATGATAGGCAGCTGAAATCTTCTATGAGCATACAGTGCTTTTTCGGAGACCCTGCCAGAGACTCTTCAGGCCCTCCCCCGCATTCAGGAAGCCTCTTAAACATAACTCATTTTGCTATGGTCGACTTAAGTTATTTCGCCTTCTTTCTTCTCCCATTGACTTCCTTTGGTTGTCACCCAGGCCGACGGCTCATTTGTCCTATAAAAAGGTTTTGACTTTAATGGCTTTTAAATAGATTTCGCTGCTCTGTCTTTGCGAATGCGACGCGCACAAACGCGGAGGCGCTTTTACGCAGCGGCTGGCGACACGTTAATAGTATCAGCAAGCAAGCAGCCAGTTTGTTGGCCAGGCGGTCGGTCGGTCGGTCGGTCGGGGGCTTCGTTGTGCGCCTGTCCTTTCGTCAAATCGTCTCGCCATTTAACGTAAATTTGTGCACTGGACTATTGCGTTGCTTTGCGTTGCGTCGTGTTACAATATTTTTGCCATCCTGATGGCCGGCGACGTTTGCTGTTTGATGCCAGTTGTTGTTGTTGCGGTGACAGTGTCTACTGGTTTTTGTTGGCTGTGCGATAATGTGCGGTGGGCTTGTGTGCGTTTCAGCGTCAGCTTCTGGTTTTGACATTTTATAGATTATTTCAATTTAGCTGAAAGCCTGTGCACACGCACACACACACACACTCACAAGAAAATTCATACAGGAAACGCCTTGGAGAGACCTCAATTTGCGAGTAAGAAAATAAATGAACGAACGGGCGAATCGAGAAGACGCAGCCGACTGTGGAGCAAAGTAAATTGTGTACTTTAGAAAAGTGTGTGATTACTCCCTGCTGACACTTAATTTGTTATGCTAGCAGCAGCGGTATCCAACACAACGAGAACAACAAAATAAATATTATACAATAATCACACGAGTGCATTTCATAAAAAAAACCCTACTGCATGCAAAGCAATGCGAAGGCTCAATCACAGTCGGGCGACTATGACTGACTATGTAGGACAGCTCTGCTTGTTTGTGTTTCTTGCAAAATTTGATTAAAACTCTCGAATGATCTTTTATCGCAGTCCGCAACCTTCATTGCATGGACAATTTTACAATCAACCTGACTGATGAAACTTGCTAAATTGAATTGCACAGCGCCTGACGAGCCGAAATTCTTGTATACAAAAAGTTTGCAGTCGAATGGCGTAACTGGCCAGAAGTTGTAAAAAGTTCGTTTAAAAATTATTTTGCCCCAAATTAGCTCCGTATTTAGCTGTTTATGGTTGTTTTTGCCGTTCGAACAAAGCACAAACATAATGGCTGCTGGCCACGCCAACAATTTGCCGGGAGTGTGCGGGGCAAACGCTAACGAGAATGTGTTCTGCTCGGCTCAGTTTGCTGTATCATAAAAGCTTTAGGGGCCTTGCGAGGTATTGCAAGAAAAAAAACAACTTTCACTTTATTGTTTTGCCGAGTGCGCAGCGCAGAAACCACGGACTGGATTTAAGGGAAACCTCACTAAAAGTTTATAAGATGTTTTTTATGAAGATGTAAAATGGACATATGAAAGTTTTAAGCAAGGATATTGCAGCGAATTTTTGCGATATTGCAATGCCAAAAATGTGAAAATGATTAATAGTTAGATTTTCAAGGCATTCTATGGTGCAATGACAATGGTCAGTTTATAGTTTTTGAAAAAATTAAACTGTTTGCCTTGCTGTATTTTTGCGTCAGTATTGATCCCAAGTTAACTGACAAATGTTTTCGATTTTCAATGTTTCGATGTCTAGATTGGATTGGATTAGATCAATTGGTCCATCAAGAAGTTTATTGGCAAATGTTTTCGATTTTCGACGTTTCGATTTTTTTAAGTTCCTTCCCTTTTTTATCAATTGGTCCATCAAGAAGTTTGTTGAAAAATGTTTTAGATTTTTCGATTTTTCTAAGTTCCTTTCCTAGTTTTCTATCAATTGGTCCACCATGTTTTCGATTTTTCCTAGTTCCTTCCCTAATTTTCCATCAATTGGTTCATCAAGAAGTTTAGTGACAAATGTTTTCGATGTTTCTATTTTTCCTGTTTTCGTTTTTTCGATGTTTCGATTTTTCCTAGTTCCTTTCCTAATTTTCTATCAATTGGTCCATCAAGAAGTTTATTGACAAATGTTTTAGATTTTTCGACTTTCGATGTTTCGATTTTTCCTAGTTCCTTCCCTAATTGTCTATCAATTGGTCCATCAAGAAGTTTATTGACAAATGTTTTCGATGTTTCGACTTTTCCAAGTTCCTTCCCTAATTTTCTATCAATTGGTCCATCAAGAAGTTTATTGACAAATGTTTTCGATTTTCGATGTTTTGATTTTTCCAAGTTCCTTCCCTAATTTTCTATCAATTGGTCCATCAACAAGAGTAATTGACAAATGTTTTCGATTTTCGATGTTTCGAGTATTCGATTTTTTCTAGTTCCTTCCCTAATTTCTATCAATTGGTCCATCAAGAAGTTTATTGACAAATGTTTTCGATTTTTTGATGTTTAGATTTTTCCAAGTTCCTTCCCTTTTTTATCAATAGGTCCATCAAGAAGTTTATTGACAAATGTTTTAAATTCTTCGATGTTTCGATTTTTCCAAGTTTCTTTCCCAATTTTCTATCAATTGGTCTATCAAGAACCAATAAGATGCCAAGGCATCTGCAAGGGTAGACTCAAAAAGACTAACTACTGATTGAAAATGATACAAATCATTCTTGTAAAAAATTTTATTTTGTATTTAGTTTTTTTTAAACAAGTTTTCCAACTTGTTTTCTGTTAGTCAAAATAATGTGGATTATTTTATACATGTTTGAAAATATTCTAACGTGCTTAGTGCTAACGGTACTTGTTAGGTGTACCAGGAGTCTCCACCAATTACCCTTAAATATAAGTCTTTTTCCTACAATTCGATGATTCTGGAATAAAAACACTCATGTTCTTGTAGAATTAGAGAAAGTGTTGACAAAAGCTTCAAACATTGCTTGGACAATTCCAATTCCTGTTCCAAATAGCCAGGAAAGCGCCAAAAATTTGGTAAGAACTGGGTTAGCACCACAAAAGAAAAATGCTCATAATTGATATCTGAGTTATGCCCTCACATTCCACCGAGTATTCCCCTGTCTATAGATTAGGAAGAAGCTATAGATTAGAAAGAAAGTCTATTCTAATCACTTGTTTACATATCCGAAGTTGATACTTAATTACCTGTTTAGGCTGGTTTGAGAAAAAGTGAACTGATCCTGTGGCAACACAATGAATTATGAGGATTATATAAGAATTATATATAATAATTGTTGTCTACAATGTTCAACTTTACAGTAAAAATAATCTACTCTTTAAACAAGTTATTAATTTCGTTACGGTATTAGGCAAGTGGGGTTATTATTGAAATTTCAAAATCTATGGAAACACAAATGCGTAAAAGAGATAAACAAAGTTCAAAGCATTATTTTTCAATACCTTGAACATGTTTTCTGAAACTATAATTTAATTACTCACAAATTTTTTTAAGCATTAATAATTAGTTTTATTCACGTACAAATTGAGATGAGTGTTTTGAAAGATATTTGAATGATAAAGATCAAGCAAACAAATTTTTGAATTTGGAGAACCACGACAACGAAGAGGACCTTGTCTTTTCTGGAAATACCGAACAGAAGCAGCGCTGTCGACACTTAACCCATTAAGCCCTGCGAATGAAATAGTTTTTTAAGGTTAAATGAGGTCGGACAATTTAAATTTGGTGAAAAAAATGTTTCCGATTTTTGATTTTCGAGATATTTGGTGTTTGATTAATCGAACACCTAACTAGGAATATATATTCTGGCTATAATATTGGTTTTATGCGTAAAGTGTAAATATGTTTTCAAGAGTTCGATCAATGTTTAACAAAACTGCATAGTTACTTTTTTAATATTATTGTTTTTAATGTTTTTCGATGCTTTTGAAATTATGTAAAAAATTACCTCTAGTTTGGGGAATTCATAAAAGTGACAAGAGTTTTGAGAAATGAATGTATTTATCCCATATTATACAAAATATCCCATATTAAGGGGTTATATAGGTACCTTTTTGTGGCTCAAAAATCGAAAAAAATTTTTATGACTTCTTTTTGAAGTATATACTTTTAACAATTTTTCTGCAAAATTTCATCGAGATCGGGGCACTAGAGCCTAAGATACGGCCGTTCATAGCGCGCAGTTTCCGGAACTCAAGTATTCAACTCAAACTTTAAACGTGATTTTCTCCAAATGATGTTTTTTGAAAAATGCCATCGCGGTGAGCACGATATCCCGCTAACCACTACATCGATCAATTTGAAATTTTGAGGGGTTGTTTGTACATACAATAGCTAATTCGTGAACGAAGGAATTTTTTTTTCGACAAATTCTTCTATTTTTTTTTGCCAAAAAATTCAATTTTTTACCTTAAAAAATCGACATTTTTGGGAAAAATAGCACTGTAACTGTAAAAATTTTTTTTTTGTAAAATCCTTCGTTCACGAACAAGGTAACACTATGTACTAACGTGGTCTTGTTTTTTTTTTTTTTTTAGCTGAGCCGTTACCTCGATTTCATGCTCACCGTCAACCACTGCTAACAAAAGGAGTTCTGCGGCAAGGACTGTAACTTCCCCAATTTTTCGAATTTTCGCTTGAAATTTTATACAAATTCACATAAGGACATGTACTTTTATAAACTTTGTATTGCATTTGAATAAAACTATGGTAACATGCTTAAAAAAAAAATTAAAACTCTGTATTTCCCTACAGAAAAAGATATATAACCCCTTAACTCATATTATCTCATATTACAAATCATACCATCATATCATGCAAAACTTTCGCGTATAAAGTTTAAAAAAGGGCCAAAAAATTTTTGGGAAAATGCTAAAATTTACTGTTCGACTAATCGCACCTTGGGCTGATATGGGTTAAAGTGTTCGAATGGAAAACTTTGTAAGTTCTTATAATTAAGAAAGAAATGGGAAAAGAGAGACTTCATGTATCAGTGTCCTGATTTGCCGTTATAATGGCAATCCCGAAAAACTTGTTGAAGCTGTTCGAAATCGAGATGCGGTCAGCCAAAGTGCTTGAAAGTTGAACTTTAATTTCTGAAATACCAAAATTCAAATGGATTATTTTTTAACCCAGATTTGGCAACTAGTTGTGGTTTCACTCCAGCGCAGTTTTTGCTAGTTTATTCTCTTTCAAAAAGGTTTTTTTCGATGCAAACTCGACAAATGACGTCAAACGTGTTCATCATGAAATTGCAAATTATTTACACATCCACGCACACGCACCCATAAACACGTGCGTGTGTGTGTGTGTGGAAAATGCTGTTTCTTTTACTGCAAATGATAAAATGAATATTTTAGCGCACTCTTGGCATGTTTCGCTTGCGAGCGAGCGCGGTTTTAAAGTGCCAGAGGCGCCGCCAAATCACCGCTGCCCCATAAATTTGCGAAAAATTGTATGCTTTCGGGCGAATAAAATAAAAACTTCAAACGTATCGCGGGTGTAGCATTGAGGGTGCAGCTGTTGCGCGACTGATGTGTGTCGTTGTTTTTACAATCTAATGGAAAATGTCTGCTTTTCGGTGCTTCGAATAAGCTTTTGTTGTGCGGAAAGTACAAAAAATAACTTCAAATATTTTTTGGTTCGAGTGGATTTTGTATGTGTAGTATGTATGTCTTTTCGCTTTCTCTGCGCTGTATGCATAAAACTGTATCGATACATTAAAATTCAATGGCGACATTGCTGTCGGTGTGTGTGCTTTTCGCTTATGATGGCCACCCTACCGGAGATACGGGGACCTGCACGCTGATCAAACCTGTTACTCGACCATTGAGACCCTTTCCAATGCCTGCGCGCACTTTGATTTCATAATACACATTAATTTCGTCGCTTCTGATTACTGGCATTTTCTCACTATTCTCGAAATGTTTTGATTGACAAATTTCGTATTTTGGGTTTGCTTCTCATCGCATTTTTGCTGCCAACTTTTCCATGGACATAACTTTCATTCGAACCAATTTTTCAGTGTCGATATTCACCAAATCTACCTTTCACTTGTACGCATGTAAAATACATAAATACACACACACACACACAAATACGCAAGAGCACACGTAACCGAACGCAGCGCCAAACTGTGGGGGAAGGGTGGGGAAGCGCACCACTGTCGCTGTGTCGCACGTTTTTCACAATTTTCCCTTTAATTATCCGCTTCGAACGATTTCAGCGTTTTAGAGGCACACGTACGACTGACATCCTTTTCGCCAGCACTCCGCCAACAAGTTGCAAAAACCGCGTTCATAGCATTTTCGAAATCGTCCGCCCGACTCCCCGAACTGCCGCAGCGAAAGGTGCGTAGCGCAGAGCTTTACGCAGTGCTGGCATTGAAATCGAACCGAAGTTGTTTTGCGTTCTTTGTGGTGGCAGACAGGAATGGGACGAGCTTTTTCGCAACTTGTTGCCGTTTTTCCACAGACTGTAGGGGAAATTGCGAACAGCTGTTGCGCACTTTCAGGCGCGCAACCAATGGGCACAATTCCAATTGTTGAATAGAATCAGAAAACCAAAATTTATCGCACAAGAAAACATAATGATATGAAACAGTTTACCACAATTAAGTCAAGTTATATAAAAATAAATTAAAAAAAAATAAATAAAATAGTTAAAATTAAAAACTCAAATTTAAGGAAATAAGAAAGGACTAGGACTATAATTTCATCCATTTAAGGTAAACTACAAATTTTTCTACACACTAAAACCTCCAAAAATCAAACCCAAAACCAAAACGGAGAGAGTGAAGGATATGTTAGAGAATCTACATTGACTAAAGTTTACTATTTTCGGAATATAAAATTACATACCTATCTATGTTTGTTTGTTAGTCTTTTATAGACTCGGAAACTGTTTGATCAATGGATCTGAAATTTTGACACAATGGTTGGTATGTTTAGGAGAAGGTTTCTGGATACCTTTTGCTGACAATTCAAATCTATAATATTGAATAACGGCGAAGTTATGTATAACTAAGACAACCTTGAAACTTGGTATAGCTTGGCACGGTTTTGTCTCCCAAAGTTGCTGACAAGTTTAGAACTATAAGTCGCACATCAATGATATGTGGTACGAACTGACCATTGAGTCTCACAAAATTGAAATTCGGCATAGCGCTACAGTAAAACTTTGTAAATATTGAAGGAAGGGCGAGGCACTTTTCAAGCAACCCAAAATCCTAACATCGAATAATAGGTATACGTATCAACATGGGGTCTTGGTAAAAGCTTCAATACGAACAATAATTTTCAATGATTGTTGAGTTTAGAAACGCATATAAGGTATAACTACACTTTTATATTATAACCAAGATTCCGCGAAAGTGTCTAGGGAGTGTTCCAGTTTGAAAAGTTTGAGCTATTCCAGTACAGCATTGAGTAGATTCAAAAATAGCATTATTGTAGCAATTAAAACTGAATTGGGGATCAGAAAACTTTAAGACTTTTATTTGGACTATGATTTTCAGGTAAGAGAGTTTGCAATGGACATGAAAAATCTGTCAAACAGACGCTTTAGTCATTGTGGTGAGAGGTCATACCGATGGGTGGATACCGAGATGGATATACCATCTCAGACTTGCTTCAGAGTGCGTTGAAAGTAGTGGAACTCTGGTGCATCAGATAGAAAATGTCTGTGAATACGGACAAGACAATCATATTTAGTTCCTTTTACACTCAAAAGGAAAATATACCTTAGACGGATTATGATCTTTGGAAAGGAGCAGAACTTCTCGAACGAAGTTAAGTACTTAGGGGTAATCCTGGACAGCAAATTGAACTGGAAAGCTCATGTTGCCCGCAGGTAATGCCCTCGGGAGTGGCAAAATAATCTGTGGGAAAAACTGGGGACTGAGACCAAAATGGCTTCAGAAGTTTTACTTCCTAGGAGTTATGTCGGGGCACAATAGATCTTTTAGGACGCAGTGCAATAATAAGGGTTCTGCCGACGATTACCTATGGGGAGATAGTGTGAAGGCAGAAAACCACGGAAGTAGCAACTGTGTCTAAGCTGGAGAGACTTTAAAGACTAGCGAACACCTGTATAACAGGGAGTCTCAGGATTACTTCAACGACAGCTCTAAATGTTAATTGTATAAGGTATAGTGCCGCTCGAACTAAATGAGCAAAGGGTTAGAACCATCAGCGCACACAGACTGATGCATAGTGTATGGGAAGCGAGATGGAGGCTTATGGATGCCTCTGGATCAGATGCCCCGAGACACCTCTTCACGAAGAACTACAATACGTATATACCGCGCACGGAAGACTGGGCTGTCAATTCAGTCTCACGTGTGACGATATTATCTGGTACACCGATGATTCAAAGACTGATGGCGGAACGGGAGCTGGAGTATTTCATACTAGCTCCCAGATGGCAGTAAGTCTGGGAGACAAGGCCACAGCCTTCCATAAATGAGTGTGTCACAAAATTACTGACTCTCCCTATTTCCTTAAAAAATATTTGTATTATTCTTCCACGCTTTTTAAATAAATAAATAATAGTAGTTGTGCTTGTGATTTTGTAGAAGAATTGAAGTAACGATCACACAGGCCAACAAGATTTTAGAACCAGAAACCAGAGTATACTTTTCCGAAGGTTTTTGGAGCGCTGAACAAGAATCTGGCCTCAGAATTGCTCCATCACGTCAGGTTTTCGAGATATCCTAACCTAAAAGTGCGAAAATTGCGGTTTTTGCCTATATTTGAGGTTATGTAGCATAGCTATTTTTTTGTAAAATAACTGCTGGCATCTTAAAGTACAAGCCTTTCCCTTTCAAATGCGCCTTAGTTTGCTCAAAAGTCATTTTTCGTCTTTGAGATATCCAAAATTGAAGTTTGGAATACACATGAATTTCTCAAGTTTTGTACACCTCCATGTTTAGTAAACACAAGGTATAGAGAGACAGATTCTTGTTCAGCGCACCAAAAACCTTCGGAAAAGTATACTCTGGTTTCTGGTTCTGAAATTTGTTCGAATTTTGTCGGCCTGTGTCATTCAATGGACTAGTTGGATCAATTCATATAAACAATACTTATATTACAACAACACAAATAATAGTAACACTAGCAATAATATTACCACCAATGTCATTAATCACTACAATTAGTACAGTGAAATTCCTCATTACGGACAGTCCTTATAACCGGACAGATTCATTCCTTAAGTTTTCCATACGAATAAATAATAAAAATTAAATAAATATGCAATATTCATAAATGCATACAAAATATAAAAAAATAAACGGCAGAAACACTTTCATACAGTATAAACTAATTTGTTGTACCCCCTTCCCCCTTCTCAATAAGGAGGCATCTCTCATAACTTGACAAAAACACTGCCACGGTGAGTGTCCGGTTATGAGGAATTTCACTCCAGTAGTTTCACTCACCTCAGTGACCTCAGTTATTTATATATATTAAATAATTTAAAAGCACAATCATGCTTTTTACTTAATATTTGTTAGCATAAATAAGTCGATTACATCCCATTGAATCCCACTTTTTGCTAATGTTGTCTTTCAATCTTGACTCTACGTCCCTATACCAAAACCCTTCCTTGTTCTCTTTTTGTTGCTGCTTATTTGTTCAGACATGGCTGAGACTTCGAAAAAGCTTGCTGACAAATGCGTAGGTGTTTGGCAAAAGCTCTCGCACAGCATTCTAAAATACAAAGTACACAAAAGTCATGTCAACAGAAATGGGAATAAATGAAACTTCACCTTGAAAGAGCGAGCAATTCACCCGAAATGTGATGGGCCAAAGTCAGAGTGCTCGACATTGGGAGAATGTTGCTCAGTTATGAGCAGTGTAAGCGAGTACGCATGATTGAGTACGAATTACAGCACACATTCAGACGTAAACATGAAGGCGAACAACCCAACGGCTCGAACAAACCAGCAGCAAGCAAACAAACGGCAAACAGTAGGCAGAGCGTAAGCAAATATGCCGTAAACAATGTTCAAGGGCTACGCGTACATATTTATATAACCAGTCACATATATACTTTTATATACATGAGCAATATATACTGGGGGCATGTAAATATACAATGCAGACGAAGATGGAAAGGCAGTACGGAACGATGAAGCAACAACTAAAACAACCAGACATAATAGCGCGCAATTATGCATCAATTAGTGTGGGCAAACAGCAGCGCTCCAAAGAAACGGCCATGCGGATGAACTCGCATTGAGAGAAATTATCAAAAGAATTTTAATATTTTTGGCAAATATTTTCAGGCGACCACAAATCGAAATTTCAATTCATAAATATGTATATGTATTTCGGTTTTGAGTGCATTGAAAGTAGGTTTTTTTCGTTCTTCCTAACTTTACTTTCAGTTTGCTTGAATCCAAATGCATAGTAAAATAAAAACGCCACTTGTTGTCCAAAGGTTCTCGCCAGTAGTTGGTCATTTTTTTTCTTGTTTAAATGCGCTCATTTTCTTTGGATTTTCTTATATTCCACATTTTTTTCTTCTTCGCTTCTTCTTCTTTTTCTTCTTAATCAATACCACCAAAGTTGTGCTGTCGCAACATAACTGAAGTTGTGTAAATACACAAAATGTTGTTGCTTTTTTTCGCATACAAATATTTTCAGTTCCACATTTCGTGGCACACTTCTAGGCGCAGCGCAGTGATATTTACTCAGTCGCTAGCACGCTTCGTTGTCCCCCGCAAACCAACAAACAAACAAACAAACAAAGAACGCGACGCAACGCAACGCAACAAGTTGCAAGTATCAAAAAAAAAAGAGTGGCCGCCCCGCTAACCGCCAAAGTGTAACATGTCAGGTCGTTCGGAAGCGTCGCTGCTGTTACGTGGCCAAGCAAGGGGAACCGAATGACGGCAAAGCAAAGTATGAGCGCATAAATCAACACGGACTCATGCAACACATCGCACTCGGTGCGCGTCCTTGTTGCCTCAGGGCGAGGCGCAACAACTGACGCGCACGATGACGCTGACGCTGACGCTGGCGACCAAGTTGCAGCTTTAACCTGTTGGCTGTTTGAAGGATGTTATTATCATTGTTGCTCTGTTTCGCCTTGTTGTTGGTGTTGTTGTTGCTATTGCTTGTTGTGCAACTTTCGGGGTGTGTGCAGGCGCTCAAATATTTCTGGATTTATGTGTGTGTGTGTGCTGAAATGGATTTCGGCGTTGGCCGTGACTTGGCGCATTTATTTCTACGCCGTGTATGTATTCGTTTGCTTGTGCAGCTGTGTGTGTGTCTTTGCCTGGCGGTGCCTTTTTCGAGTCCTTCATATTTTCCTTCTTATGAGCATTTAATAAAGTTTTTGTCTGCTTGGAAAATTTCAATCCGAGTCGAGTTCAGTGAGGAGGAAGAACTCTTGCACTGTGATTCACCTCAGCCAGGGCTGCTGAAGTAAAGTTGGAGTGCTTCGCAGAATTTCCAGTTCTAGGCAGCGAATTTTTAAATTTTGTATGTTGTGTCAGAGCCGCATTCAGCGAAGCCAGTCAGCCAGCCAGTCAGTCTGCTCTCGTGCGCGTAGGTTTCAGTAAACAAAGTCCCACACATGGAGGCGCTTTCACTTACTACACCAACGCCGAGCAGGTTAACAACCTCTACGATTTTATTGTACACAGATCACGGCGACAATGATGATTATGATGACAATGACAATGGCAGTGGCAATGGCAATGCCACTGCCAGGCAAATGTATTTGGCATAAAGTATGAATATGTTGACAAGTGGAAACGCAATTTGTCGCCAAACTTTCATCCGCCTCATCCGTTTTTTTCTTTGAAAGTCAATAAACTTTTACTCATGGCTTGATGTATGCCGAAGCAGTGCCCAACTTGTTGTTATTTTGACATAAATGTGTGTTTATGCCAACGCCTAACAATTTGGCAACACAGTTTTGCAATTTATATACGGTTCCCTGCTTGTTGACAGATTTCAATCGTGCGGGCACTACTTGACCAGAGTCAAAAAACTTTGAAGTGTGTAATTGAAAGTTCGATTTGGGTCGAGAAAGGGAATGTCTGCGTACTGTGGGCAGCAGAGCATTAACAAAAACTAGAATATGGCAACCGGGTTTTTAATATTTGGATTTACTTTTCATGAACTATGAGGACAGCCAAAGGTTGGCGAGCTTAAAAAACATAATAAGAATATTGTTACAAGTGACTACTTTTGTACGAGAAATATTCGCTTGAGCATAAAATGTTACTCGTCACGTTTGGTTTGAAATACTGAAGAAACTAAAATGATAGTTTCAGTTGTTCTTCTGGTGTTTAATAAAATTGGAAAATGTCTTTCTATTTCCTTCTTAAAAATGCGGCAAATAACAGCCTGCAAAGCCTTCGAATTTGTATCTTTTTGTACCGATTTTCAAAAGCAAAAGGCAAATCTTTTACTCTTAGAAATTTGCCGTTTTCTGATGAATTTTTACAATTACTTTTTTTGGCTAGTTCGGTTGAGAACAATTAAGTGAGATGAAATTGGGAACGACATCGAGTGCGACAGTGCACTCAGGGAAACTTGGCCATCCACATGATTTTTTAGGAAAGATTAGTTAAGGAAAATAATAATATTTTGTATGGAGCGTGACATAAGTCATGAGTTGTGTTCTTAGTGAGATACTACTAAATACAATACCCAGTACTACAATGCAATACTATTAACAATTGTTATTGAATGTGACTAAACTGTCTAAAAAGAAGAGAAGGTTGGCTTACCTACAAAAACTATATGTTATATTCGCTGATATCTCGAAAAGTACACATCGGATTTGGTTAACTGTAATTGTAGAACCCTAATTGTAGAACACAAGTTGTAGAACCCGATAAAAAAATTAAAGTCATCAAAGTAAAAGTTTATAGAAATACAAAAGAAAATAGAGATATTTAAACATGAAAAACCGTGAAAATTACGGCAATTGCTTTTCCAGTGTTAAGACGATTTTTCATCAAGAATCTTCAGAATGTTAGATTTTTGCAAAATAATAAAATATAAACTTTCAGTGGACTTTCCTAAAAAGAAACAAATAAAACCTCACGAAGCAGACAAATGGCTTTGAACCAACGTTACTGGTCCGCGAATCCAATTTGGCACAAATTTTTCGAGCACATTTAGTTGTATCTGTGCTGTAACTTATATACACCTAAGTCTGTTTTTACACGGTCTTTTTTTACACGGTTTTGATATAACACGGTTTGAAAATTGAATAGTTTTAATTTTTTTACACGATTTTATTCCATTTAGCATGATTTGAAATTTTATGTATTTAAATTTTTTTTGTCAAATTTAATTTTTGCGAAGTATGTTCATATCACAAAAAAGTATTTATGAAAGAAAAAAGTCTGAAACCATCGATAGTATCGATAGTGCTATCGATAGTTTGCGAACACTAGCTTAAAGATTTAAGTGAATTCCCTTTTAGCGCGTACAAGCAATTTTTACTGGTCAAAGCAAATGTGAATAGCACTAATTTAGGGGAATTCCCTTTATGTGCATACAATAAAATTTACTGGTCAGAGCAATTGAAACGTGTTAATATTTTGTGAACTGTCAATGCAATAAGACGTGTTTGGTAAAGAAATTTTAATAGGTTTTAGAGATTAGGAACAAATCACCCATTTTTGTATACGATCAATGTCTTTTTTTACACGGTTTTTTTTTACACGGCTTCTTCTGGAACCAATCTACCGTGTAAAAACAGACTTAGGTGTAATGTTTTCTTAAAGTTTGTGAATTGTTTGTGGACCTTGCAGTCCAACTAATTTGGTAAAATCAAAAAATAACCTTTTTTATGCATTTCTTTGGACTGTAGCATTAACCCTTCGTTGCATGATTTAATTTCCGTGAAGAAAAAACATTTTTGTCATATTATTCTGGTTGCTTGTTAACCCTTTACACGGTACAGTTGCATATCTGCAACCAACGTAAAATTGCCCGTAATTTCGAAAGAAATTATTTAAACGACTCTTTCTTGCGATTTTAGAACTATGCAAGGTTCCTTTTTTTGAAATACTGGCATTAAAAGTGGGAAAAAATAGTTAAATTTTACTTGACAGCACTTATTTGACCGTTTTTGCGAAAAGTTGCACGCATTTATTTTAGTGAAACAAAAGCGATTAAAACTTATTAATAAAAAACACACAAAGACTTTGCGAAAAATGCGGAGTAGGACTATGCTACAACAAACGCATTAATTACTTTAAAAATTTTCATTTAAAACCAAACATATTAAAATAAAAAAACAAGTTTTAATGCTTTTTGTTTTTTTTTTGTTTTTAATATTTTTAAAAAAAAAACCTTACAAAATTAAAATATATTAAAAAATAAAAAAAATACGTGTTTTTGTAAATTTAGGTTTAAATATAAAAACACAACATTTGATGAAAAAATTCGCTGAATTTGAAAAAAAACCGCCATCAATAACCAAAATTATTTCATCAAATCGAAGCACTTGTTGTTTTTTCGATTCTTTTGCACCTGCTTTCAATGTTATTCGCAAAATTCCGTTAGTAATCAAATGTTCTAACAAAACAAATGGTGAATAGAATAGTTTCCAATATATGCAATGCCATGCAGCAAAGGGTTAAGTTATTTGAACCACGTACCATCTGGATGGATATGTCATGTCATGAAACAAAAACTAGTTGATTATGTTTCGATAACAATGTCTACAGACTCCAACTCTAACATTAGCTTCGGTGTCGTTGTGCAGAAAGAGGGGTCGAATGATACCGCCAACATGCAGAGTATGGTAATTCAAGATACAATAGTATTTTAAATACCTGTTATGGATTTGTCTCTCCCCAAAAATCTATAATTTGGAAGCCACAAATGACCCATGGCTAAACTCAACTTTTCAATTAAACAAAAAACCGATCTACTTCAAATTTTTCCAGAGCCCAATTTGCGAACGCACAATGCATTCCATGATCACGAGGCTTTAATTCTTTAGCTTCAGCTGAATTTTATGTGAATGCAAGCAGTCGAAGTGGAAAGAACTATTTGTTGCAAACGGTGTCTAATCTGTACTTCTGGACCTTTAATGACACTTGTGTTTTTGGCCTGGCATCAAGAATAGTGAATGCAGTACGAAATTCAGTAACTTTTACAATTTCAACTGAAAAGCCGAAGTTGCCTTTTTAGTTACAAAATCTCATTTCACAAATCACATCTCGTAAAAACTCTGAATTTACAAGCTTCTTTAGAAATTCTAAATTTAATGAGTAAAGATTAAATGAAGTAAATGCTTTTAACTTATTAACACCATTCATGAGATTCCAAGATTTCTAAATATTCATGAGATTATATACGCCGTGCCTGCTCTCGCGTACGTGCACACACACACATAATTCCATCGATTTTCATATTTCGTTATTCACTTTTAGCCAACCAGATGCCGCTGCCCGCAACACATAATCGCCAGTCGAAATCTTAACGCCACAAATCACCTCGTCGCCAGCGCCAAAACGTCGACTGCAAATGACCGCAAGTCACGTCAAATATTTCCCCAGCAATGCTGCTTTTTATTTTTTCCCATTTGAGGATGTTGTTCCCAGTGGATGTTGTTGTTGCTTGTCATGCCCATACGCCAACGTACGGCAACTTTAAGCTCTAAATCACAGTGTGCTATACATTTTAATTACCTCATAAAAATCACCTTAATTAAGCTCAAAATATTCCAAACATTAAACTTCCTTCTTCCCCTCTGGCTCCTTGATTCTACGCTGCTACAAATTTAATTCCAAGTCATCTTAACTCAGCGCGACGCAACGTATTTAACTCAACTCATTTTCATTTTCCACCAAACACAAACACTTTTCTTTTTACGACACTCTTCCTTCCCGGCTGTCGCCAAGCGACGCCCGCCGCTCAGCACCTCGAGGCATTGCAAAATTGCGCAAAGTGCACGCGGCGGCACAGTGCGGCAAATTAAGCGTCGCTCCCACTGCCGCCAGTCACATTGGGCGCGCTTCAGGTTTCCTTAATGAACTTCTGCCGCCGCTGTCACCACCGTCGCGGCCGAGCGACTAAGACTGTAACTGGCGCCCAACATCTTAGCCAGTTTGCACGGGTTTGCGGAATTTGTGCCGACGGTGTTGGACGCCCTGCTTGTCTGCCAGTCGGGCGATGTGCCGCTTCGGACGAATGTCGAGCGTCCTCTTTGGCTGCATCGTTCGAATGCCTGGTGACTGTCGCCTAATGGTTTCAGGTTGATAACAAGGCCACGACAGACACTCACACACACACACACACACACAGTGCGGGTGTGGGTAGGTGAGTGCGGCGGACAGTGTGAAGGGTGAAATTGCGGTAGGCTTTTAGCAACGGCAACAGTGGTGGCATCCTTTTTGATTTACCCACTGCTGCTTCTTATTCTTCTCTGCGATTTCTTCACCCGCTCGTGGCTGACCCTTTGTTTGTCGGGGCATATGGCTTTGGCGCCAAACTTTCGTTTTGGCCGGTGTTCATGTGTGTGCGGCTGCGGCGGATGTTTGGCCATCAGTGACACCCTTGGAGACGTCGCGCGCCACGACTGTTCGTTCGCCTTTCATTTCCAATGTGATGCGTTGTTGTCACATCTGATGATTAAATAATGCGGAAAAAGGTCAAAGTGTTGCAGTTAAAATGTTAATAACATGTAAATAGTTTGCTTCTGGTATTCTTCCGTGCTCCATGTCATTGGTAATGGGCTGCTTTGTTGTTTTTATTGTTACTTTGCCATTCTCGTGTTTGGTTTTCAGCTCATGGTGCGATAAGCAAATTGCACTCAAGTATATCATTTCAGAGTCTTATTTACATTCAAATTTGCAGCAAAATGTATTCGTGTATTGAATAGATTTTTATTATTTTCAGAATGGGGAAATTAGAATGGAAATCAATGTCGCCTTTGGCCTAAATGTATTTAAAGCAGTTTCAAGTTTATGTGAAGCACTATAAATCACTGCAGTGACATGTGAGTGACATGTAAATTCAAAGTTGAACTAAGGTCAAACTTAACGCTCTAACCACTGTGGATTCATATTACACTTGAATGATTAAATATTTATTTATTTATTATTTTATTTATTTATTTAGTAGGGGAAGGCGGGTGAAGTTGGAAACGTCATTTGTAGTATTGTATGCCATCTATCGTATACATATTCTTGTAGCTCGTGTCGAACAGTCATTACTGAAAAGACATAGAGCTGAACATACGCATTTTACTGTGTTGTTTTAACGAAAATAAAAGAAAGAAAAATTTAATTAATTTTTTGTATTTGTTTTGTGTTGTGAAATAGCATTTTTTCCACGATCCAAATAAGGTAAATAGATGTGAATTTAAGTTTATTCTTTTCTCTTTCGATTAGCATTTTTTTTCCAAATTGTATACAATATCACTTTGACATTCACGCAATCACCTTGAGGAGGGGTGAAGTGGGAAATTTTGCCACAAATGTCATTGGAATATTCTAGTGTTTCTTTGAATGGATTCTTATTATTTGATCATTGTTTTTACTCGAATAAAAAGAATTTTTCACAATTTTTAGTGGCCATGCCTCGAAGATATGTTATGTCAGCTAAACTGAGGTTAAAGTTCCAGATCCAAATGAAGTGCTTGCAGCTGTAAAAGCAATACAAAAATCTACGTTATCGGTTGCTCAAGCCCACAAAATTCCAGAAAGCAATTTGTATCGCTTTTTGAAAAAGATTAATGAAGCATATCCAGATATTTCAAAGGCCTCTAACCAGCAATTATTGCACTGTATTAAACAATGTTCATCACATGGTGGAAAACCCGTATGTTTTATTTATGTTATAAAAAAAGAACATTTCTTATATATTGTTGTTTTCGAGATATTCAGAACAGCCGAAGAAGAATCGTTAGTGAAGTATCTGCTGAGTGCCAGTAAACTTTGTTTTGGTTTGAGTCGAAACGAATTACGTCGTATGGCTCTGGAATTTGCCAAAAAAAATTAAAATTGATTATCCCGAAAGTTGAAATGCAAATGCAATGGCCAGTCGAGACTGGTATCAAGGATTTATGAAGCGACATAAGAATTTGACATTACGATCACCTAAACAAATCAGCGCAAATCGAATGAAAGCATTCAATAAGGCCAATGTGGATTCCTTTTTCGTACATTTAAATAAGCTTTACGTCGATAAATCCTTTGAACCTCATCGGATTTGGAATATGGACGAAACTGGCCTTCCAACCGTTCCGACAAAGGTGATAAAGGTCATTGCGGAAAAAGGAACCAAAAGAGTTGGGCAAATGGCATCTCAAGAACGGGGAACAAATGTAACCATGGCAATAGCCGTGAATGCTATTGGGCATTCGATTCCGCCGTTCTTTTTGTTTCCAAGAAAAAAAGTGCAAACGCATTTCATGGATAATAGTACGCCAGGCTCAGTCAGCTTTGCTAATGGATCCGGATGGATGAAAAAGGACGAATTCATTAAATTTATGAATCATTTCATCAAGCATAGTAATTCGTCAAAAGATTCAAACACATTACTACTGCTTGATAATCATGTGTCTCATCTTTCGGTTGAGGCTATTGACTTGGCCATTGATCATGAAATTACATTATTCACATTTTCACCACATTGCAGCCATCGTTTGCAGCCATTAGACGTTTCTATTTTTTGCCCATTGAAGAAATTTTACGCATCACAAAACAATGCATGAGCAAAGTCTAATGTTGGCAGACAGTTAGACATCCATCATGTTCCAAGTATCGACGAGAAATGCTTGGATCTGGCCGTTACACCACGTAATATTAAATCAGAATTTAACGCTACTGGTATTTTCCCATTTAATCCCGACATTTTCACCGAAGACGATTTCATTCAGGCTGAAATAAGTGGTGAAAATATCGGTGCAACCGAAATGGAAATTAGCACAAATTCAGATGATTGCCACAATATCGTTGTGGTTTTTGATGATGAGCCAGGAGCCGAAGAGGAAGTTTCAACATCTGAATTTGCAAGCACATCGGATATGGCCACAACATCAACGGCATCACTTGATGAAACTTTGCATGAAATCGGGCCAATTCATCGTGTTACGCCAATTAAAAAATCAAATCGCGGGCGCAAGCCAATGGAATCAGCGGTATTGACATCAGCTGAAAAACGCAAAAGTCTAGAAACTTCGGCCCAAAAATCGGCTCAAAAGAAGCGACAAATAATAAATCCAATCAAAAAGACACCACCACCCAAGAAGCGAGACAGGCGAACTTCTTCTTCTTCTGAATCTGATTTAGACTTTTGTATCGTTTGTTTGGGTGAAATGCCAAAAAAGTTGAATCGCAACAATTCCGTGAAATGCATCGAGTGCCATCGCCCCGTTCACTTGAGATATGCCAATATGCAAAATAGTTTCATTTTTATTCATTTTTAATAATTTTTACAAAATTCACACATCACCCCCTTTTTCGTATTTGCCTTTCATTTAATTTAGAGCTGTGTTATGATGAATATTTTTATATTCGAATGATGCCAAAAGATAGATCAAGACACGCTCTTTATAACACTATAGATCATTTTGTAAGAATGAAGTTGAATGAATGTTTCCCACTTCGCCCCCTCTTACCCTAGTAGTCTTTGAACAATTCTTACAGACTAATTAACAAATGGAACTTAAGCTTAAACTTAAACGGGAAAGTGAGAATAAACAAAGGAAATGAACAAGAGTTTAGGTACAGATAGATCAAACATTGAAGAGGTCGACAGCGCGTTTAGCTCGGCTAAGGCTCGAGGAATAGGAGCGTTTCTACCATAACGCGTTCCAGAGAACTCAACAGAAAAAGGGGAAACATGTCTGAGGGAGCGAGATGGCACATTGAAAGCTATTTTTTTCAAGAGAGACGGGCAATCAATATTTTCATTGACTATATCAAAAATGAAAACCATGGAAATGACAGACCTCCTGGTTTCAAGTGATTTTAAGCCAAGTAAACCAAGCCGTAGACATCTAGACCTGTAAGGAGGCTGGGGCTCAGAAAAACTATAAATATTGTTCTCGAGAGCAGTACAACAACGCTGAGAAGAACCGAAGCCGAATTCGGACATGCAAAATCAAAAAATTCGACATAAATCAGCTCATGACTTCGTTTGTTAACGAAATATGTGCGGTTTTTTAACTATTTTGCGAAGACGCTCCTTCAAAAAATCCATTTTTATTTTTGTGGCTTCAATTTTCGACATAAATACATAAATAGTGACTCGAAACATTCGTAATTGTTTTAAATACACATTCACATTCTATTCAGCTCCTAAACGGACCCATGAAGTTGCTCTCAAGCAACTTTGGGGTCGAAAGAGGTAAATGTATATGAATGCTAGTAAAATTTTTTTAGGACGGAGTTCAATACTCCGTTGCGTTAACACCGAAAAAAAAGAAAAACAACAATTTTTCTTTCGGCGGCTGTCCTCTCATCAGGAAATGGCAAACATCTGAGAGTAAATTGTCTATGAAAAAGCTTCCAACTCGCCGTTCGGAATCGGCATAAAACTGTAGGTCCCTTCCAACCTTGTAAAAACGTTCGCACGCACAACACGGTCAGTTGCGGGTCAGTACGTAGTCCAAAAAAAAACAAATCTGTTAATTTCAATTCGCAATAATCACTTCATTCAAACATTGCTCCACATGTGCTCACGTTTATTTGCCAAATGATGATTGCAGTTATGTTTTCTCTTAAAACGATTGCCCAACACCAAATAGTATGCAATAGGTTTAGGATTAGGATAGGATTAATAAAGCAATCATATACAATTATCTGCAGGGAGAGCTGAGCATATTTAAATTTACCGAACAATACACCCGCGTTCGCTTCGGTATTTTTCTACGAGGTCTGTTCAAAAAGTATAACGAATTTTGAATTTCCGCGAGTTACGTATATTGGATTTGGATTTCTTTTATGGCGTTGTCCGTCATTTATGCCGATAAGTTCGGTCATTTCGAATCTTCAATTAATTTTTGACAGCTGTTTTGTTTGGAGGTGTTTTGGCTCGTCTTAGTTTTTTTGCCTATTCTAAAAAAAAGTGTGAAGGTTTTGTTTACACTTTCGAAAAATCGAATTCTTTTTGTTTGTCTTATCTTATTGTTAAACATTTCAAGAATATATTCTCAAAATTTTAAGTCGATCGGAGCAAAACTCTTGAAGTTATGGTCTATAGTTAGTCCCCTGTCCTTTAGTGCAGGGTTACAGCTTATTCTCTTCTATTGCGTTTTTCTCAAAACTACTTTTTCAAAGTCCGTGATCACTGTCATTTAAAAACTACTTAACCGATTCATTTGAAACTTGGTACACATTTTCTACATATAAAATACCTCCCCCCAATGATTAACCCTCAGAGGCCATACGGGTGCAAATCGGGCAGGCCGAAAATGTCGGATAACTCTCTCTGCTAGAATACGCACTTCAGCGCCATCTGTGTTGTACGGGAATTATGTCGATACACTGGCTTAACCATCAAGCAAAAGTTCGACATCATTCGCTCTATAGCTGATTTGCTTAGAACACCGAAAAGTGTTGTAAATCCCAATTTGCCCAATTTCCCAATTTTTCAAGCACCTGTTAAAAATACTTAAAATATGATTTATGAAATGAGTAATTTTTTTATTGTTATTCAAGCATCCGTTGTCATTTTCCCCAAGTTTCATTGATCTATCTTTCTTTGTAAAGAAAGTACAATTTTTTGGCAAAAAAGAAAATGTCAAAAAAGTTTATTTAAAAACTGTCATTTTTTTATGTGTTAAATTACTCCGACGGTTTTTCTGATAGCATATTCGGATTCCCCAAAAAATTTCACCCCAGGAATAATATAGATTCTTATATATTTATCACATATGCCAAAACAAATAAACAATTAAAATCGTGAAAACCAGATTTGCACCCGTATGGTCTTTACGTTACTGGGAAGAGGTATGGCCTCTGAGGGTTAATAAACAATTTTTTTTTTACATTGCCCACAAAATGGCGGAATTTTTCGTGGAAAATAACAGTTTACACTTTAGATGGCCACCAAAAATTTTTAAATGAAAAAAAAATTATCAGAGAACGTTGGGGGGAGGGTTTGAATACTTTGGAATACTTCGACTACATTTTAATGGTTTTTGATTTCTGATAATTTCCGACCGAGATACAGTGATTACCCCAAATTGTATTTTTTCAAAGACGTTCTGGGGCAAGCTCTGTCACCGGCTTGTTTTGTAATATTTCTGCATGAAAAAATTACAGAATATGGTTAAAAGTATGCTTAATAATGAACAAAAGGTCTAAATAAATTTGATCAAACCATACTTGAAAATAAATTCATAAAAAAGTGTTTTGTTTTACGCATCATTTTTAAGGCATCATGAGTTCTCGCCACAGGGAAGACCGGTCAATAAATCGTATTTCCTGCAAGTTATGCGTAACGAAACGCCCGGCTGTGGAAGAGAAAACATTGGCTTTTGTACGACGCAGCCATCGTATTCCCCAGTCCAGGCCCGCTGTGACTTTTTCTTGTTCCCGAAACTGAAGAGGCCGATGAAAGGACGACGCTACGCTAGGATTGAGGAGTTAAGGACGGTATCGAAGAAAGAGCTAAACAAGATCACAAAAAATGATTTTTTGAAGTTCTTCGGGAACTGGAATAAACGTTGGTACAAGTGTATAATATCTGATGGGGATTACCTTGAAGGAGACAAAATAGATAAGAGATTTGAAGGAGACAAAATTATTCATGTTTGAAAAAACATGTGAAAAAAATCCGCTACACAGCAGACCTCATACTTCGTCGAAAATTCCGCAGAAATTCATGTACTCAAGTTGCTTTAGCGGCAGTAAAACTTTAAGCGTGGCCACACGTTGAGCTCGATATCTGCACAAATGAAATGCAGACCAAGTCAAACATAAAAAAACAATGGAAAAGTCATAAAGAATATGACTAATAAATTTCGCATTTGCCGCACATAATAATCGGGCATCCATTATAAATACCATAAAATTTTATGTGATCGCCCTTTCGACGCGCAATTCGTCTTAACCCAAATATGAATCACCTCAGAATACGAACTGAATACGTTAACCAAAAGCTCTTGGGCACATTCGCCGGCAATTTGAAAGTTTCTGGCGCTTCGAAAAGCTGTTCGCTTCGGCAACAGGCTCCAGAGTTGCCAGTGCGTTGTCAACTCTCAAAGCGAAAGCTTTAACCAGCAAAACTGCCATTAAGCTTTTAGCCGCTATAGCTTTGTATACTTTCTTGAAACTCTAACTGCAAACTATACTCTTCTCAAGAAACTGTCAAACAATATCAAATGCGCAAGGAATGATACCCGTGAGACCAATCAGACAAACCAGAGACCACACCAGACCATTTGTCACCAACAATAATCAATAGTCGGCGACACACTGTCTGCCGGAGCAGCAGACCAACAATGCACATTTGCAGACGTTTGTCTGAAGAAAATTTAAAAACGAAAAGCAGCGTTCATGCAGTAGAAAAACGTCAGTAAAGTGCGCACCCGACAGGTATCAGTAAATTTTTCGGCAGAATTTCCAAAGAACTCACTAGTGCGCGCACCTGCAATGCTCGTTCGACCGTCTCGCCAACAGGTAACCCGCTGCTTACTACTCGAGCAATCGCTCGCTGGGCCGCTGCCCAGCTAATGATCTTTTAAATAGCATTGAGCCCATCGGCAATTCCCCAGCGCTCAATTGTCTTTGCTTGGAACCGGCGAGCGAGGCCAGCGAAGCAGTACAGCATCGAGATCTGCCATTGTTTGACTACTTGACCTTCGGCATTATTTTGTTGTTTCTTTGTATTTGCTCCATTCATTGCTTCATTCATTCATTAGAACGTAACGAATACACTTGAATGTGAAGAGGTTCGCATTGGCAGTCGATTTCATTCATTCATGAAGTGCATTGGGTCGCATGGACCTGCTGCTGCGAGAGAAACTGCAAGGACTCGTTGCACATGCGCCACAGGTGGGTGTGAGACACCATCGAGGGGGGCACGTAAGTGTGAGAACAAAACAGAATGTGCGAAATTTTGAACATCTGGCAGCAGTGATTTATTTCTTGGTTGCTATTTCAGATTTCAATATGCACATTGCTGTGCACTACGCCTACAAACCACAACGGCCAAGTGTAGTACGATGTGTTAGTTAGAAGGACCCGGTTCAAGTAACATTTATGCGCCGAATAGACAGACGACGGCAGCGACATCACTGCATCTGTCAAAGTGTAGAATCAGAACAATCGTATTAGAAGGATTATTTTGACTACAGCACGACAACACGAACACCAAACACAGATGCCGCCAAGCTTAGCTTCGAAGGCGACAAAATCAAAGCAATTAACAAAATTAGCAAACGATTTTAAACTTTTCGTTGTTTAACTTCAACACTTCCAAGCAGATACGAACTTGTGAAAACGTATGCGTCACAAAACATATAATTCTTCTGCTGCTGCTGCCAACATCATTATAATCAAGTTGCCAACTACACCGCGACCATTGAAATTTACCCCATCTTGTGGTTGCGTGGCCGTGTCGCTGCCGTCGCACATTGGGAAAAAACAGGCGAAAACGCTCGCAACGCCTGTTTTGAGCTTTAGAATCTATAGTTTTTGAACTAGAGAAGTGAAATTTCGCTATTAACTTCAGAATTCCTCAGAGAATTGTATGGTGTGATTTTTTTTAAATTACACCTACCAGGAGCTGGTACCCTACAGTCGGAAGTTAAGAGTTTTAGAAATATGCATAACCAGAAGAAAAAAAATAAGTCAATATTTTGATAACTGATTCTCGTAGAAGATCAAAAATAAAGTTACACGTGTTTTAGGGTTTTTTTATTTGAGCACTTTTTCGCAGCACTGTGTATGGTATCCGTATGTATGTATAACAAAAGATTTAATTTAATTGTCGGAAATAAAAAAGATAAAGGATTGAATTTTCGCATAACGGTTTCCCATAAGTAGAAGATGATTTATTTTAAAAATGAAAAAAATTCGCCCACGGCCATGCCTACTCTCCATACAGACTTTATTTTTAACAATATTAAAATAGGCTAAAATCTTGTTGTCATGCATTAAAATGTTCTTTAGAGACACTTAGCCCACTTTTATAAAAGTAGGCAAACTCTTTCTTAAAACAAATCTAAGCTATTCATTTACTTTTATAAAGCACTTATAAAGCATATAAAATGTTAACTGACAAGTATAACTTTCCTCACTAAAAGTTAAACTAATGACTTATTAGGTATCTCAAAGGGTTAAAGAGGCATGTCACACCTATTTCCAGACAAAAATATTCCTAAACGGACGGTAAATATTTAAAAGTTCATATTTTGAAAAATATCTTCATATGGCATCCCTGTTAAAGAATGGGCAAACCACGCCCCTTTTAGGCAATATGTTGTTCTTATGATTTCCAAAATGTTTGTACGAAATTTCAGTTTCGTGTCTCAACTTTTTCGAAAGCAATTGTGAATACCTTCCATCAGACAGACAAATTGGAAGACATATTAACAGACGGACATAGATAAATGAATGCGATATATATATACATATCTCAATTCTATACATTTAAATACATATTTATTCCTTTCAACACCAGCCTTGCTGTTTTTCATACGTTACAGTTTTGCTCAGCAATTAAAAATATATCGTTGCTCACCAGAACTGAGTACAAAAAGTGCTTGGGTTGGCATGCAAAAATTGCTCGCATTCATTTTGACGCAGGAGTACGCAGATAAGTTTGGTACCATCATTTAGCTGAATATCCCACCTAATCAGTGTATAAGTATTTCGTGGAATGCTGTGGAAACTCAAAAGGTACAGCCCATAGAAAATCACGATTTTTCACATTTTTTCAAAAAATGAGGCAATGAGGTTTGATATTTTTTTTGTCAAAATAAACATTTTTGAAATAAAATTTTTTGACATATTAATTGCATAAATATTGTAACTCCACATGTGAAAAATTATGGGATTTAGTAAAAAATTTAATCTATATAAATATAGAGTGTACGGGCATTCGAAGACAGCCTTGTTAACGATATTTTGCTAGAAGTGAAAAATAATATAATAAAACGTTCAACTTTGAAAGGCCGTAAAGTCCAGGTCATGGGATCAAGGGATTTAAAAAGTTAATTTTCTATCTGGCTAGAGTATATATGTATATTCCGACAAGTAAAAAAAAAATCAGATTCGCAACTTTTGAATTTGTACCAATGCGAGCATTTTTCCATCAATTCCAAATCTCTATCTTTTGAATTTATACTTTCTGTGATAACAGTTGAAAGCATCCAAAAAGCTTCATGACTTCGGGTCTTCGTTCCACAAATGTTTGTTTTCATATTATTCCGAATATTTTAATCATTAAAAAGTCTCAGATGCATGCAGAAAGCACAAGAGTTCTGAAATAAAGTTAAGTAATTTTTCTATATGTAACGCCGATCTATTCAACACATAAATTCAGGAGACTTGCCACATTTTGTTTTCTTCAACCACATACAAAAATTCTAACTATCTGATCACATTTTATGTGATATGATATAAAATTCGAACAAAACAATATAAAACATCAAAATCGTGTTAAAAAGATTAAAGATTAAAGAGAGTTTGGCCCCTACTCGTAAAATTGCATATTCAAATATGTTACTAACCAAAACTAGGTGACGTACTCAAGTGTATTTACCAGACATTACGAAAAAGAGAAACATTTTGAAAGACATAAACTGTGAAGACAGTGTTACTAATGCAGACACTTGAATTTCGAATATCTCGTTGAAGTGCCCACTCCAGAGAACAGGACCCAGCAGAAAACAATGTTTCCAATGTGAATTGTGTGACAAAGCAACGATACGATCTCTGCCAGCATTCTACAGACACACAATGCAAATTAGAATCTCTACCTGTGTGCCAGGTTGGAAACAAAAAGTCCTTTCATTGCAGTGCGGCAGTGCTTTGCAATCGCTCGAAATGCAATTGAAGAATTGCAGTTGCAGCGGCAGGAGGCCGCTCGAACTTCGCAGTGTTATTGAATGTGACTGCCACAGCAGCAACAACACTCGCTCGCCTTTATGACCACTACACCCCGCCGTGGAGCCGAAATCAAGTATGTAGACAATTCTCAAATTTTCAAATCGTAATTTTCCTCCCTTTTGTGATTTTGTACATTACAATTCTTTGCCAAAACTCCAGTGTCTTTGTGCCGAGCGAATGCAGCACTTGAAGCACGTGAATGCCGCAACTAAAAGGGAAGACGCAAGCGTTGCCAATTCGTTCCAAACAGTCGACCGTGAAGACAATCCACGCATGCGTTGTGATTTTGCACATTTCCTTGCGCTATCGGCAAATCGTAAAATCACTTGTGAACGTACTTTTCTGCGATTCGACGATAAGCATCACGGCGCAATCGATTATCTGCTTAAATGGTAAATTTTGCGTCATTCTCGGCAGAGAGAGTTGCAATTAGTGTTTGTAGTTGTAGTTTATTAATGATGCACCGCCTCAAGTGTCGTGGGAAATACTGGATCCAAAAAAGTGCAAAGTGATTAATGAAATTCGCAATGATTTGACAAAATTTAGGAAACTGAAATATTTTTAAATCGTTTGCCGACAGTTTTGTGGTTACAGAAGTATGAAATGCAAAAATATGACATGTAACGTTGACTGATCTCAAGTATCTATTGATTGCGAATTTTTGCAAGCTTTAAAAAGTTAAAAAGTATGTTTAACACAGTATAACTGATTTGGGTTGCCTTTGCTCTCTCCGTTTTAATCATTATTTGATTGTATATATAGTTGAGTATATATAATGTAAAACAATGAATTGAATCATTTCCCGACTTACACGACTAATAGAAACCGGTTACCAAGCAAATATGTTTTGCAAAATAATCGTACAAATTAATATCTTTAAGTTTAAAATTCACGCATTTCCATCTGAATTTCGATTCAGATAGATTGGATTAGACGAGCAAAAAGAATGGCTTCGCCATGATTTAAGAGAATCAAGAGATGTTACCAAGGATTTTTAAAGCAACTTATCTTGAGTGAGTCGGAGTGAATACAAAAGTATTAAGTCGCTTTCACATGTGAAGCGTAAGCCGGAAGCCATTGTAAAAAGTTCAGAAGGGAGCAAATTGTCCCAGCAAATTGCAAATTAAATATAATAGTTTTTACAAAGAACAAATCAAATTTCTATACCGAGAATTTCAGACCACAACTTAAGAACCTGGTCAGTATGTATTTTTTTACTTATCAATGAAACTTGGTACGAACTTCCCACTTAGCAGCACAATTCGACTAGAAGAAAGTTGTGAGCATTGGACAAGGGGGCGTGGTACCGCTTCCATTTTTATATGCATAGATTGTTTATCCTGACTGACAGACTGACTTATTGATTGATTTATCCTCGCTCAGCCCAAACCGCTGAGGCTATAAACATGAAATATGAACTGTAGGTACATCTTGAAGAATGAAACTCCGCTAAGATTTTTAGAAATTCGGGGTCTAAAGGGGCAAACCATAGAATAGACGTATTGATTTCGAACTTTCTGAAAATACTCTAAATTCTAAATAATTTGACACGTGCTTTAAAATTTTTCGAAAATCAAAATTTAACTGGGCCAACAGTGGGTTAAGGTTTCTAACTGGATGAACGACGGGTTAAAATTATGTATGGAGAAACACATTTTTTGAGCCTTTTGACTTCAAACTTGGTTGAAGTACTAAAAATGTAAAATAACTCGACACGTATTTTTCATTTTTCCGATTATTAAAATCGGGTCACCGACGGCTTTGAAGTTTGTATGGAGAAACTGTGAAAAAACATGAATTATTGGGCCGATTGACTTCAAACTTGATGAAAGTACTCTAAGTGAGAAATAACTTGACACGTGTTTTTCACTTTTTGGAAAACCAAAATCTAACGGGGTCAACGATGGGTTAATAGTTTGTATGAAGAAATAAGATTTATTGGGCCTTTTGACATTAAACTTAGTAAAAGCACTTCAATCGGGAAATAATTAAAACGTGCTTCTCATTTTTTTGAAAATCGAAATCTACCGCGGTAAACCAAGAGTTAAGGATTTGTTTAGAGTAAATGTGAAAACACATAATTTTATGGGCCTTTTGACTTCAAAATATTTGAAAACACTTGAAATCAAAGATAACTAGGCACATGTTGTTTAGGCACGACTGTTTTTTTAAAGAAAAAAGTACTTATAAGTAAGAATTTAATAAAATAGGATTATGTGGGGTTTTAACCATGTCACAATCCCTTGGCTACGTCCCTAATTCTTTTTAATACTCACATCAGCATTCGGAAGCACCAATTTATTTACGCTTAAAATATCTTCACAAATTTGATTCAGTTTTTCCGAAAACTCATTTCGTGCTCTGTGGGTCATAACGAACAACCTCAAATTGTGCTGTAGTAGAGTTGTTTGTTCATTCAAACAAAAAAGTGGACAATTACTAACGCTTGTCAGCTTATGTCATCATCCTTTACGCACATTCTTCGGTGAATCTCTGAAATCGTTTTTCCTTCAACAACAAAACAACGTTTTGCCACTAAAATGTGTGAAATACTAATCTGACAAATTTCCACATCTTCCGCTCATCCGCAGTCGATTTGCGAATTTGTTCATTTTTCGCTTTGACAGGATTAGCATATACCATTCCATTTTCGAACACACACACACACACACATACATATGTATACGAGTGGCTACGAACATTGAAGCGGACCGTACAAAAATAAAAGCGAAATTCAATGGACATTTGCTTTGAAATGAAAATTTGTGAATATTTATAATGCCTTTTGAATTGTCAATAAATAAATGAGCTAAGCTTGTGTATGAATTTTTCCAGTTTCAGTAAAGGGAAGCTTGAAGTCGCAACTACCGATTTTAGTTCAATAGATTAATGTGTGTCTGTCGTTCTCTTATTTGTGTTGCAACTACGTACTCAAAGTACTAATGTACACATTGTGATCTGCTTCCCATTTGTGTAGAAGTATCCTGTCTTCTACCGTGCTCGATCAGTAAGTTAGTAGGTTTCCTAAAAATGTTAATATATTTGAATCTTTAGTAATTCTGACTTCTGCTAAGATTGTCAGACTAAGCCCACTGAGTAAGATCAGAAAGCGTAATCGGAGTTCCTGGAGGATCGATCAAGTGACCAAGGAACTGTCCAATGCCCCACCACGCTGTCCAGAAGGCCTGGAAGAGTAACTATGTGAAGCCATATGGAATAATACCTATTCTCACAGTCTGACTTTCCTTGAAAGTCGTTTCGTTAATACAGTAGTAGGCCACTTTCAGGTACTTTATCGGTTCAAGTGAGCGGAGCAGGTGGTGCATCTACTTTTATTTAGAGATACTTTGATACGTTTTTGGTAACGGATCCCGGAAGATGGGAATTTTAGTGGAATTATGGAATAGGTTAATTTTAAGTTGAAGTATCTTAAAATCTGTCTTCGAAAATCTGGTCAAATAACTTTTGTTTTATATTAATAAATAAATAAAATATTTTCCAGAATATTTTGTAAAGAAAGATACACATTCAAGTCACAAAATCAATAAGAGGTGCCAAATAAAATATTTTCCAGAATATTTTGTAAAGAAAGATACACATTCAAGTCACAAAATCAATAAGAGGTGCCATACACTGTTCGACAGTCTTTCAGGATCAATTAGAGGAAATTTTGTGCAAAAGGATACAAACGCAGTTAGATAACACTGTGCAACAGCTTTTTCTGACCTGGACCTGGCCACCACTGGTCGGTAGTACTGGTATAGAGTAACAAAAGCCTAGCTGGGTTTTGCAAAGTTTGTTGCTGTTGTTTTCAAAGTTACAGCCGCCTAAAGTTTGTATGTGGTAGTGCGTTTTCGAAATCAGTTTTTTTCATTACAAGTCGTAAGATATTCAACAACTTAGCTCAGTTGTCTTATAACAACATCTAATGTTTAGATTGAAAAATTGTAATTGTAATTGAACTTTGGTGTCATAACTATTTGTGCCTCGCTTTTCCTAACTTTTGTTATCGAGCTGCAAAGGCAAAGAAAAACGGAAACTAATTTTGCCAGACGGCCTCCTGGTTGTAAGTCTCCATCGCCAACCTTCGAACTTCGATTTGTCTGAAAGTCAATGTTCCAAAGTCAACGATCCAAATATTTAATCAAGGGCGAACCACTTGCTCGAGGTCTATAATGACCTGAAACTTTACTGAGCCATAGATGAAGAGAATAGATAGTTTCATTCAATTCCAATTTCCAACATTGTTTTACTACAAATCTTGTCTGTCTTTGTCAATGAATTCATAACCTGAACTTAGTTAATATTATTGACACTTTTAATTTGCAACTCTTAACATTAAATATTTATTTTACAAAAAACCAGTTCTATTTAATAACATCAAAACTTTTTCAATTTATTTATATACATATGTACAAAGATATGGCTTCAGGTATTTAATTTTATACACATTTTTTGTACAAGATTTATGCACTCAGTCTGTCTTGGCTCCCTCGCAAAGTTGGTTGCTGCATGGAGTTGGCGACGTGGAGTTGGCGCCACCCAGCTCATCCTTGATGTGTGCACAGCAACAGGGATGGGCCGTTCGTGTGGGCGAAGGTGTTGGGCTGTGCGCCATCTTTTCGCCAGACGATGACGACGGACTCATGCTGCCGGCGGCAATGTTAAAGGTGGGGCTCTCCGAGCCGCCCTTCTTCTGCTTCACGCGTCGGTTCTGGAACCAGATCTTCACCTGTTTCTCAGAGAGGCGCAGCCGATTGGCGATTTCGATGCGACGCAGCCGTGAGAGGTAGGCATTCTGCGAGAACTCGCGCTCCAGCTCGAGCAGTTGAGTGCTGGTGAAGGCAGTGCGAATGCGTTTGCTGGAGTCGGCGTAGTCAGTGATGACGGGTGTGATTTCCAAGTGAGCGCAGTTACCGTTGCCGCCAGACGACATGGACGACGAGGTGTTGCCGCAGCAAACGGCGTCCGCTGTGCTCTTGACTGGCGAACTCACGGGCGAGCTGGATGCGGAATCGTGTTTGCAGCGTTTCACCGACGGCGCCTCATCGTAGCTGCCGTAATCGATGGTGGAAGCGGTCGAGGAGGCTGACGGCGAGGTGCAAAACGCTTCGGCCAGTGGCAGCGAGACGCTGCTGTACGGCATTGCGGTGGCGGGAAATGGTGCCGGTGGTGGCGGCGGCGAGTAGTTGTCGAATGCGATTGATTTGCGTTTGTGAGAGAGCAGCGAGGCATACGGATGGAAGAGGGGCGAATGTGGGGGCGCTGAGTGCTGCTGGTGATGGAACGCTGCGGCGGCTGCTGCAGCTGCGTGTTGTTGTTGCTGCTGCTGTTGTATGCCCAGCGAGAAGAGGTAGCTGCCCACGTAGCTGGCGGGATACGGCAACATCGGAATGCTGGGCAGCATAGCAGCTGCAGCCACGGCCGCTGCCCCGTTCTTGGCTGCACTGCTGCCGGCTAAAGTGGCCGTAGGCGAACCCATGGTGTTCTTTTTCGTCAGAGGAAGATCGCTCAGGAGCGAATCCACTAGAAATGAGCGCGACATTGCAGTTGTTTTCGTTAATTTCGATTTTGACGTTCGCGTTCTGCTTGCTTCAACGACTTGCTGGCTTACGTTCTGTGCACGATCACTGCACACTGGGAACTGTTCGGCTCAGCGGCACATGATCCTGTTTTATATGCTGACCGTGCGTTAAGGGTGGTACCAGCCGAAACTACCCCCGAATGCAGTGGCACGCTTACCCACCATCTTCCTACCACAACGAATTCTCATTTGAGGGTAGTTGACGGCCATTGCATGCTGCCGCCTTGGCTGCAGTCCGCCATTCATTAAGGGTCTATTTGCAGGCCCTCAGTACGGTCGGCTGATAAATTGTAAATAGTTTAGACTGCTGCATCCGTGTGAGTGGGCATTCTTCTGGCAGTTGGCTAATGATTTGAAACTGTTGCCTTTATGCTCCGCCCTTGTGCGCACGTTTTCGTGCACGTTGCCACGGCACAAGGCACAGGAAAATGTGCATGGCTTGTGACTCAGGCAATGAGACTGGTGGTTGTGGTTGTATACAGCATGGTGCATATTGTTTGGATTATCTTTCACAACCGTCTTTGGGTTGTTTCACATCTACATCGATCCACAACGTCCTAGTCATTTTATAAAGATTTCACGCTTCATGCTTTCAATATTAAAATGTAATGTATACCTAAGCTCAGTTTTCATAATCAGCAAGTAATAGAAAGAAAGAAAGCTGAATATTGCTATCGATTCAAAAACGCATACGGCGAATTTTTGAATCGATAGCAATATTCAGCCAAGGTAGCAAAAGCAAGATTTTATTTTTAAGATGTTTTTAAGATATTTTTTAAGATATTTTAAACATATACATTAATTTAGTTCGCCCTTTCGAACCCAAAGTTGCCTGAGAGCAACTTCACTTATTTGTCATCTTATATTGATTTATGGGTTTTCTTTAAGTAGGCACCAACAAAATCATATTTTTCGAAGTGAATTCAAAGTAAATTAAAAAAATTTTACTGTTATCCTCAAAATAATTTGCAATAAATTGCAGCGATATCAGGAAAAGTTTGTGTTCTAATTGAAGTCTACGAATTTGGCGCGTTTGATCAAAACCCTGTTTCTTTAATAATGGTTATATAAAATCAAAAAGTTATAATTTTGTATTTTTCCATAAATATTATATAATTTTTTTGTAACTAAAGTATATTGTTATAAAATTTATTTAACTCGTTTTAAGCTAAAATTGTTCAAAAGTAAACTAGCTATAGAACTCTAACAAAGATGCGTGGCGCCTTCAAATGTCGTGTACACACTTCCTAGGAAAGTGTTTCATGATTATAATATCAAAAAGTAATATTGACGCAGTGTAAAATCCGTCGAAGGGGTTAAGTAGACTTCGTAAAAATTAATAAAGTAAAAAAATTTCATTGAAACATGTAACAATTAAATTTTAGTTTATGATCGCTTTGTCGGCCTCACAAACCAATAGAACAAACCGAAAGATTAGACCTCAAGTAAAGACGTACAAGAGTTTGACACAAACAGTGAAATGGTGTCTTTTCGACTCTCTTGATTGTTGTTATTGTATTGTAATGTTTAGTGAATCTTTTGCGGTAGAAGCTTGCCTGTTTACTAATAATACCGTTTTTATTTAAAACAGAAAGACATTTGCAAAGCACTCAAAGTTGAAACGTGCTAAATCAATAAATTAAATGTTACCAATTACTAAAAAGACCCGTGGATTACATATCAAAACTTGAGGATTAAGTTAATCAAGGTTATCGTTTCAGGAAAAATACATGCCAGGAGAATATTGATTGATAAGTGCTCCGTTGTTCAAAAACTGTTTCAAGTTGTACTGAGTTCTGTTTCAATGCTTTACAAAGCCTAGTTCATTTATGTATATGTTTATTCCTTGAAGAACATCTTATACTACGTTTACATTGAGCCCAAATGCGTAGTTTCAAATGAGTCATTTCAAAGTGTTTACATTGCCTCATTTGCATTTTGTTTGGCAGCCAATTTCAAATGCTCAATGCTCATGTCCTCTTGCCGCAGCTCATAGATCAGATCTTTTCCGACTTCTAACTAAATCATTTGTTGCTTTTTTTGCCGCCTCTATACTCTACACACTGCAATATTTGAATACAAATATATTACACATCTTACTTGCTAAGAACATTCTACATATTTCAAGCAGACGAAAATTTCAATTCGAAATTTCCATTTTGATAAATTTCGTTTGTTGTGATTTTGAATTGTCCAAAAAAGAGGCAAACACTTTTGAAAGCGCTTTCATTTTGTGATGCGTTCGATAAAATTGGTCATGTTTTATTGCATTCGCTTCGTCGTTTTGTTGAAATGAGTCATTTCGTAGATTTGAATTTGTATGGGGAAACGCGTGATTTGGCTTTGCATTTGAGAATTTTTGCCCAAATCACGCATTTGGGCTCAATGTAAACGTAATATTAGTTTAACCGAGCTGCAGCAATGGAAGCATGATTACCAGATTGAAGAGTTCAGGAAGGAAGCTTAAAAAGCTTAGGAAAAGTTATCACCTTATCGGTAGATGCTATAACTTTTGAAAAATGGCGCAAATTTTACGCCACCCTGTATTACCAAAATGATGCAGAGTATGAAATCGATACTCACATTCACGGTTCAACGCAATAACGACTGAGTTTTGTAATTGCAATAAGTAAGAAATGTGATAATTTGAAGAATTTAAGTACTAAGGGTGTGTTACTCTTCAAGTAGAAATTAACTTTCTTGAAAGTAACCAAAATAAATTAATAGTGGCGAAAATACCTACAATTTGGTAATCGAAATATCGGAAACAACAAACGAAGAAGAAGCTCGCATTAGTGAATATGACTGACGAAAGATTGGCGAGAAATTTTTTGAGAAGAAATGACAAACGTTGCAACGCAGCCCTTGCTTTTAGCGCTGCGTTGCGTTTAGTTTGAGATTGTTTTCTTTAATCTGTATTTGCACCGCTTGAAGTTTGCCTATTCGGAAAAACTCCCAATAGACAGAAAAAACGGATGAGTTAGATGAGAACACTCATGACTGTCTTTCGACTTAGTATCTAAAGTGATCTGGAGAGGATTTTATACAAATTTTATATAAGAAGCATCCTAGGATTCACCTCTGGCCCAGAGTACGCTTTAAATAAGTGAACTGATATCGGAAATCGAAGTTCTTTCCATGCTTCCCTTCTCGTTGAAGATAAAGAATATACTTAGCTGCCATCTACCATGGAATGTTCCTTCTTCTCTAAACCGGTTTTTCGAATCATTTTTACCGTTTTACATACAAACCCAAAATTTCATTCATTATCACACAATTTCATTGTCGCCCATTCTTTGCATTCTCCTCAGCACTTCACAACCAACAAAGTCTTTCAATCGGAATTGTGTACTTTTAGTGTAATTTTATTGCACCGTTTTTCATAGATTTTCATTTCGTAACATTTTGTCAAAAATTCTATTGCCATTATTTGTGCGATAATCGACAGTGCAGCATAAAGCAGCCCAAACAACAACAACAATGGTACCATAGAACTCATTCATTCAGTGTTTCGGGCCTCAATAATTTGTTTCATTGACTTTTGTCTGACTTAAAGGATCACTGCTCGATCGATTGGCCCTTGAGTGCCGCTGCTGGCTGTTGGCTGATGCTGAATCACAAAAGCGACGTCGGGAGCCGTAGCGAAGACATTCATCCGTGTCGTCGTCGGCATGTCTACCGCAGTTGACAATTGTCGCAATTCGGTGAAATTCCTTCGAATTCAATGTCAGCCCAGAACTGCATTTAAGGATTACGAATTGTCCTTTTATTTTCACTTTTCTCTTTTCCAATTGCACAGACACGAACACACACAAACGGCGACAAAGGCGGACAGCCCGAAGTGTTAATGGTAAAGTGTGATCGTGTACGAGTGGCGAATGGACACGGCACGGACGAGCTGCCTTTGTACTTCGATAATATTTTATAGTGCGATAAGTGGCTATGAAATGACATGAGCAGTTGCCACTCGGCCGCTACAACACTGGGCCATTTGTTCGCTTCGCCCGCCCGCCAGTTTGGCGTTAATTGTGTAATTTTCGATTCTGCACGGAGGTGGTGCTTCGAGTGCTCCTGCCACTCCAGCCAACTGCCGGACGGTGCCGCTTGTGCCTACTTGTTTTCGGTTTCTGCTTAATTGGCCGAGTCCATGGCCAAGTGGCCGCAGCAACGATTTCTTTGAAATTATTCGCCAAAGATTTTCATTCAATTATTCAACGAGTGTTGCGCCTTTTCTTCGGCGTTCACTCGTACAGCTGCTACTTTTTTGGGCCGTTGTGTTTTCGCACATTGGCGCGTTTGTGCAGTTGGCCCTCTGCCGGTCTCGTGCGCTCGCCGCAACAAAAACGTGCGTTGGAGTGTCCGACTTCGGTTAGCCTTTTGGTCCACTTCATCTTTTCTTCAGCCATTGTTTCCATAAGTAATCTTGTTTTTTTTCACTCACTTCCGCCGTTGTGCCTATTTTCTGCTTAATTGATCCTCTTTTTTGTGGAGGAATGTTTTACAATCGATTACACACTTTCAGGTGATCGCACAATTGATGCCCGTTTAGTGATCTCTCTCCATTGTGCAGCTACTTGAAGAACACGTGTGGCGATTCCTTGAAGCCATTTAGCAGTAAATATGAGTAAAATCGTGAGTATTTATTTAGAAAATAATTTGAATTTATTCTTGTTTTGTTAGGTATAAAATATTTTTCAGGTAAAAGTATGTATAAGTGTATGTATTAGTATTGGTTTATTACGTTTAGGGTCTTTATTAAAAAGTTATAACTTAACATTAGAATACCCAAAGTAGACGAAATGGCTGTATTGAGGTTTCTTATTATTTAAATGCATTGCTTTCTAAAAAAATCTTTGAGACTTTTATTATTATTATTTTTCAACCACATTAATCACAAACATTTTGTAACAGGATATCTTAGGGGCATTCATGAATGGCTGAATTGATCGGACATTAAAGTTAACGAAACCACGCACGGATGACTGATGTTAATATTGGGACTGAGTGATTCCTGAGCCGTAAGAGAATTGATACTCTTATGAATCAGTATCGCGAAATTGCAATATCGACGGACACAATCTCACTAAAGTTCAGTTTTGTTAAAAGATTTAAAACTGAATTTAGTAACAAAAGGAACGGCTCTGAGCGCGCTCAGTCGTTGTGCTGATATCACCCTTATCTGGGTTCCTGGCCATAGGAACATTGAAGGGAATGAGATGGCGTACGAATTGGCGCGCTCAGGGGCCTCGCTTGACGCATCACTGGGTGTCTCGGTTCCGACGCCTTTGGAAGTTGTCAGGAGGAGCTGCTATCTGCACTGTCTCAGTTTTGCCAATTAGAGGTGGCAGTCGCTGACTACCTGTTGTACCTCGCGGGCGATGTGGCCCTCCTACAATGAGCAGAGATCCCGCGAGCTTATTTACAAATCTCGCACGGACGTCGCTAGGCTTACGACGGTCATCACAGGCCACTGGACCATAGGTCTACATGCGGAGAGGCTAAGCATCCCCTTCAATACCCACTGTAGGAGCTGTGGGAATTTAGATGAGAAAGAAACACCACTTCCTCTGTCACTGCCCAGCTTTGGCAAGTGCAAGATTTAAGTCTCTGGGGAAACACTTCCTTACTTGTTCGACCGACTGCTCGACAGTAAGTCTGGGGAATCTTCTTGGATACCTAAATTCTACCAGGTGGATTTAGTTATACTACTAACCAGGATTTTAGTTTTCGGTGAGCATGTGGTATCAAAACGGCGTCTATGCGCTAATTGTGACTTGCAGGGGGACTGTGAGTCAGCCACTTCAACCAACCAACCAATCAACAAAAGGAACTGGGTAGGTATATCGGAAACATATCTGATAGACCAGCATATGATATCCTAATACACAGATGGCTCCTTGGCGGAGGAAGACACCGGGATAGATGTATACGGGCCGAGGATGAGATACTCGGATCTTACAGGAAAGCATACCACTATTTTCCAAGCGGAAATATACGCCATTGACAGGTGTGCTTATTTCAAATCTGACGAGTACATACCAGAACCTAAAGATTGCTATCCTCTCCGATAGCCAGGTGTGCGAAACTGGTTCTGAAGTGCCTTCAGAAGCTGAACGAACTTGACCGTTTCAACCAGGTCTGGGTACTTTGGCAGGGAGGGGAGCTTCCACAACCTTTGTCGGCCCAGAATCTTTTTGTGGTTTGGGAAAAGGAGTTTCTTCTATCCTAACGAGAAAGGACGAGATAACCATAAGGAATTAATCTTCGTCTTCTTCTTCTTGACTGGCACGACAGCCTTAAGGCCTTGCTACCCGCAACCATCCATGTTGTACGTGTGAATTGTTACAAGGTTGGAAGGGACCTACAGTTTAATGCCGATTCCGAACGGCAGTTGGGAGCTTTTTCATAGGCAATTTTACTCTCAGAGGTTTGCTATTTCCTGCTGAGAGGACAGCCGCTGAAAGAATGATTGTTGTTTTTCTTTTTTCGGTGTTAGCAGTAACGGAGTTTTGAACCTAGGCTCAAGCGCCGCATTTGACTCGCGGCCCAACGCACTAGTCAGCTGAGCTACGGCGGCTTCATAAGGTATAAATACTGGGGAAAATCAATAGGAAAAGATTCGAGAAATGTATGACCCTTTCAAAGAATAATCCCGCGAATGCTAACAGGGCATTGAACAAGGATTGAATTATCATCTAGCTTAACTAGGAATCCGTGAAAACGGGAATTACAGGTTCTGCTTGCAGGAAAATGAGACTGCAATACATATACTAGGAGAATGCCCTGTACTCATGCATAAAAGAAAGAAACACCTGGCGGACCATCTTATACCAGGTACAGACTGAGCATCCAGAGGTTTAGGAAGCATACTAAAATTCCTCTTGAATACTGGACTCACTGACAGTCTTTGAAGTCCGAGAAGGGGACACAATAGATCTAAAAGTCGCAGTACATTATCCCCATCAACAATAATAACGAAATCAAATTGAATTGTTAAATAGAGCACATTTACATTATATTCTAAAATTTTGTGAAGCATTGCTAGGTATCATTTTTTAGAAAACAATAAATATCAATATCTGAAAATAAAATATATCCAATATTGTGATTTGAAAAGTTTAGAAATATTACAAATTCAAGTTTCCTGGTTCTCCTGGGTTCTTAATTTAACGCTTTTACGAAGCATCTAGTATCAGACATATCTAAACATTTCAATCGTTCATGATATTTAAAATTCTATTAATTCACATCAACATTTGCACAACAATTGGATTCATGAATGTGCACTAAACAAAGTAAATCAGTCTGCTTAGTAGCCAATTTTACTAACACCGTTTGATTTTACTATCATATAATTTTTTGTTTTACAATTTTTGCAACTTGAGTGACTCAAGCAAAATTTCAAAGTAGAAATGCCGCCTTCAACAAAAACGTTGCCCAGCTGTGCGTCGATGTTTGCAAGGAAGGCAAGGAATTACCTACCAATTATGAATGGAAACAACTGAATAACACAAAGCACTGATTTTATTCTTCAATGAAGTAAAAAACAGCCCAAACACAATTGCACACAATGCCGAACACCGAATCCACACTTGCAATGATCTGCAGTTTGCTTTCATTTTGAAAAATCAAACCGAAATCAAACAATACGCATAGGTCGCACATCAAAAAAGGACACTTTTTCTGTGCAGTCTTATGACTTTGGTATAGAAAGGAATGGTCCTCTCAAAATCATATCAGAAGATGTTTTTTGTAAAGGACAATGTCAACATTTGACCACAAATCGAGCGATTGGCTGCAAGGACGAAAGGTGTGTGTGCATTAATCACACGTTTTGTTGTGGTCAGTTGAGGTTTTCCAATATTTGTTCAATACTCCTACTACACGCAAAAGATCATAAACACTGCATTTACGATCGGTTTATGGTCGCGCAGACAAGTCTTAAGAATGGACACACATTTTGAAGAGGGGAAGGTCGTGTTTGGGATGTCCATAAAGTGTATTTATTTACAACTGAATGATGGCATTTTTATGGAAGTATTTTGAAATTATTCTTGCGTGAGTACATTATGAAAAATCGAAATACTGAGAAAGCTAACGAATTATTGCATTCGCTGCAAGTCAGTTTCTTTATGAATAGTATAGTTTTTTTGTTGCTATCTTATTTGAAGAGGACACAAATTAAATTCTCCGTTCATGTAGTAATTACTTAAAAAATTTAAAGAGGTAAATTGTCAGATCTACAGTTTGTAACACAGCTCTTTTTATTGAGACTTGTTCAGCTACTATAAACCTGATCTCATATGTACAGAAATTGCAAAGGCTTTGATAAACTCTCTCAAAAAATTTTGTATCCTAAGCCGCGACCTCGCATTTCTTGTATATATTAGTTCCTTCTGGTGCAAAAGTTGTTATACTGTTTGATCTTTTAGGTCTTTAATGGCCTAATTTGACATTGACTTCTAGTTTTCGTCATGGAAGTTCTTTTTAATGGTTTTATCTAAAAAACGAAACTGTTAGAAAATCGTTACTTGATTCGCCTGATCTACAATGAGACCTTGACAGAGCAACTGAAATCATTAGGAATCTTTTGAAGAAAATACAATTTAGTTGATGCGACTTCGCCTATTCCAGGTTATATTATAAACACATTCAAAGCGCCCACTCAAGCCAATTTGATTTGTGAATGCATCTTAATAAGTCCAAGTTGACTTATCGAGGGTCATCTATTTAAGTCATTGTCATCTAGAGAGAACCGATCAGGAAAAGATTAAGTGATTTACAGCCACTTTATCTTTTGTGGTAACTGCGACAGATATTTAAATTGCCAAGCCCAGGTTTTGGCAATGACCCGTTAAACTAGCCACGACTGTAGTGATGTGCTGGCCTGTCTAGTTGGAACATAACCCTACAATTTATATGAAAGTTAAGTCTTCTATAACGCGAATCACATAACGCGGAATGTATATGATTAAAAGAACTATGCGAATATTTTTATATATATATGTATATTTCTTGCCGGCTGTTAAATTATGAAAATAGTTGATTTTCTTTGCAAAATGTGAATCACTTTGGTGCAACCAAACCTCATGTGCCCTGCGGCATTATTGCGGTGCACTGCCCTCCACAATATTTTCCTCTTTAACCGCATTACCACATCGTTTCTTCAGGGTGCAGACACACAGCTTTTCCAGCAACCTTTCTTCACATTTCTCACTCTCCAAACGAGATTCCATAGGAAACTACTTGAAAAATAATAAAGTCGTTTATTTATATATGTAAATTTCATTATGTTCACAACACTCCACCATTAGCCTGTGTTCTATGGAAAGTTTTTTAATTGAATTAAAACCAAACAAGTGGACATATTGCCCGCAGAAACCCCTTGAAGGGCGCTCAAAGCTATGAAATTACACTCGTTGAATATGAAAAATGCCCTCACCACAGCAACAAACACTAACACATATCGCAACAAACAAACAAAACGTAAATAAATACTAGTAAATCCCTTTAATATGCAACAATGGCGACTTTATCTCGTCCATAGTTGCAGCAACAACAACGCCAACAGTGCGCACGCTGCTAACAACAATCAGTCAAATGCAAATGTCATTGCCAATTAATGTCAGAGCCGGACGAGAACAACAGCACAATAACAATAACAACGACAATAACAATAACAACAGTGGCAACGGCGCGGCAACTATAATGAAAATAAGCCACAAGTAAATAACAGTTTTTGTTTTGCTTTTCAATTTTCGATACATCCTTTTCTAGTTTCGCTGAAAGGGGTCGCCTAGGCAGCCGCAATCCCTCGATTCAATCGCATTGCCGCATTGCGCAGCGCAGATCTCTGCACAACCCGGGGCGAGTCGTTGGCCGCTGCCTCGTTACGCTTTCATTTGTTCACATTTTATGGCCGATCAGTTCACAATTAAAATAAAATTGCATGCTTCTGTGCGCATCTCTCGATTTGAAATCGTAGTCGTTTGAAGTTTAAATCTTTGGTCTTTGTGTGCAAGGTTGGTCGGTGTTCGTCGAAGAAAAGTTAAAAGTGTCAAATATGCTGCCTGGAATTTGTATGTATGAATGGAGAGGGGAAGAAGAAGAGGAAGAATTTTTGCCTGCAGATTGATAGGGCAAATACCTACTGTACAACTGAAAGACAAACAATCATGAGTCTGTGGACTAAGAAAAGAAAATGCAAATCTTACCGAAATAAGTATGTCGGAGCTTTCTTATTTGAAATACGTTAAATTAATAACAAAAAAGCACAGCAACTGATTGTTGTGTGTAAGAAATTTCAGTTGCAATATTGAAAATATAAACAGCTCTTCACCAGTTCGACGTTAACAATCTAACTACGAATTCTTTGAAGAGTACCGTTAGAAATTGTCTTTTTAACGCAGAGAGCAAAGTTTGGATATGAAGCCACATGTCCCTTGAAACAACAAAAAACCTGTATAATTAAAAAATTATGTAATAATGCAAAAACTATTTATTAACTAATGATAAAATGATAAAATAAAAATGTTTGGCTTATAAAACCAACTGGACAGTGAATAACATTTTCGGTACCAAAAACATGGTTTGTCGTCCATTATTCTGAAGCAAAACATATTCAAATACAGAAACATGTTCAAATACTGTTCAAATACAGAAAGAAGAAATCAATAAAAGATCGCGTAGCAATTATGGCATTCAATCCTGGAATCCCGAAATCACGGAATCCCGCTGTTTTAGCTGATGGGGGCCTGATGCTTCGGAATCTACGGACTTGAAATTTCACTTTATGCTTGGGTGTTAGAGCCGTGTGTGATGATTTGAATTTCTCACTGATACCAGTGCATTTTGCATGGGAATCAGTAAAGAATAAACAGTTTTTTAGGAAGTAATTTTATTATAACTAGATTTTCTTTCTTTTTAATTTTTAAAAACACTACTCGACACGAAAAATGCTCATAAAAATTAAAGTATTTTTTAGACTAATCTTCGGCTGCTGAACACGAAACTGAAAATTTAAAAAATTTTCTTAAGCGTTTTCGGAAATTCTTCGATTTTCTGATTTTCAGTTTCGTGTTCAGCAGCCGAAAATTAGTCTAAAAAATACTTTTGTTTAGTCTAAAACAATTAGTCTAAAAAATACTTTTGTCAGAGGTTTGCCATTTCCTGTTGAGAGGACAGCCGCCGAAAAAAAATTGTTGTTTTTCTTCTTTTTTCGATGTTAACGCAACGGAGTATTGAACTCGCGGAGTCTTGACTCGCGGCTCAACGCACTAGCCTTGAAAAATTGTTCCCTAACCCATGCCTCTAATTTCCACAAACTAAATTTTTACTTACTGTGAGTATTTCGCTTATAAAATATGAATCAATGTAATGGTTTGCTTTTGGTTTGCAATATTTTTATACTAATTTCATACAACTTTTGTTTAAATATCAGGTGTACAACTTTGCTTCCGCCGTTTTCCGATAGGTGGCTGTACCGGCTGAGGCTGGTTGAAATACATAGATGGTAATGCCTTTAAAGTGAGTGTGGACAGTGCCTAACGAATTGTCATCGCCGTTTCAGTGACAGTTGTTCTTGTTTTTGTATTATTCACGCTCGAAAATGTCCGTTTATGTGCCCAATTCTCGCCATTTGCGGGAAGTTTTACTTTTCTGTTACAATTCGAAAAAAAAATGCAGCTGAAGCGCATCGAATGCTCTCAGAAACTTACGGTGATGCTGCTCTGAGTGAAAGAACGTGTCGGGAGTGGTTCCAACGTTTTAAAAATGGTGATTTCGATGTCGAAGACAAACATGGTGGTGGAAGAGAAACACGACAATGCTCGGCCTCACGTCGCAAAAGTGGTCAAAAAGTACCTGAAAACGCTGAAATGGGAAGTCTTGCCCCACCCGCCGTATTCCCCAGATGTCGCCCCTTCTGACTTCCACCTATTCCGTTCGATGGCACACGGCCTGGCAGATCAACATTTTCAATCCTTCGAAGAATTGGAAAAATGGATTGCTTCATGGATAGCGTCAAAAGAGGACTCCTTTTTTCGAGCCGGGATCCGAAAATTGCCGGAAAGATGGGAGAAAGTTGTCGCTAGCGACGGACAATACTTTGAATAATACATCTGTAAGCACTTTTTCGCAATAAAGCTTTTAATTTTGGAAAAAAAACGGCGGAAGCAAAGTTGTACACCTGATAACAACGTATTTTACATAAAATATTGTTTTATTTTAAACAACAGTTTAACAGAATAAGTATGTGTTTATATACAAATTTTTACTACCCCAAAAAATCCCAGGATCTCGGGGCTGCCATTTTTAAGTCCCAAAATGCCGGCGCATTCCAAATGTTTCGCGATTGAACGCCTTAGTAGCAACGCATCGTTTGAATGGATTGTTGGGCGGCTGCGTAGCGGCAGCCATAACCATAGCACTCACACACATATACACACACGCATACATAACAACATTGAGCAGAGATAGATATGCTTCTCATCTCAGAACAACAAATGGTATCTAAATGGCGACTGCTGGATGAATGTTGCAATTGGTTTGTGACAGGGTGGATCGACTTCTCTTCAACTGCTGCATCCATTGTTGTTCCTGTGCCTCGTGCTGTGTCGCCGACATTTCCATACACCCGGCCGCTGCCTCCTTTTGGTTGGTGTTGCCCTCACATGCTGCAAACGCGCTCGGGTGCATCTACACTCTTGTCGCGGCTCGTGGTTGCCGTTGGCCCGTGGTGGCGCGTTTCTTCGCGCTTTGTGCTGTGCCCCCCTCGAATTTGTTGACATATGCTTCAACAGTTGCTGTAGTTGTTAGTTGGTGTGTTGTTGGGTTATTGTAATTGTTTGTTTCCACTGGCAATTGTGTATTTTGGTCTGATGATTGATAAAGTGTTTTCACATTGTTAACTTATTAATGTCGTTTAATTTTCAATAAAAACACTCAACGCGCGCATAATCGACGGCCGACGTTGGGGTGACTGGAAAAGGGTGTTTTCGTGCGCCGTGACTGATTACACTGCATTCTTCGGTGTTTCGTGCAAACATACTTGCGTGTGTATGCTCATAAAAATCAAAGGCATTCAGTCAATTTGAAATGTTTGATTTCGAAGTATTTGCATATCGTATGGATTAGAATGCAAATTCTTAGGCACACATACACAAACACACACACATACAAAGCATATAATGCTAATTTTTAACAATATTTCTATGTTTGACGGATATTTTGTCCAGTTTCAAGGTTGATTTTTATATGAAATTATATTCACTTTAATTTCATACATTTAAAAAACGAGTATAATATGTGGCATCACAATGAACCTAACAATAGACCTCTGAGTGTGTCTTCTACAGAGGCAGCCACCATAACCTAACCCAACTATTTGGCCATTTATCGACCACAAATTTTATTTTCAAATTTTTAATCAACATGAAAGATTAAAGTGAGAGTTTAGTTAGTCTGTGCGCCATCAAACTATCAATTTATGGAATAGAATATAGGAAAGAATTTGAGTAGCCAACTCTATCGAATCTGCGAAACGTCCTCGAAGCGGAATCATTGTAATCATGCTTCCACTGCTGCGCACAACCCGCACAGCCAGCGACACTCACAAATTCCACATAGCACACAACTTGCATCGCATATCAACGAAACAGTTTTTGAGTCACTGGTTAGTGAAAACATCACCCAGTAGCTTTGACTTTAACTTTCCCTAACTACTCAACTTTTACCTTCAATTCTCGAAAATAGGAAATTTCGGTTGATATTGGGTTTCATTGTCCCAATATTACCCAATATTGTCCCAATGTAAATATTTCCCTACTTGAGATACCGGTTGGGAAATATGTTTCAACCATTTTCCATATAAATAATTTCCTTGATTGTGCTTCCTGAGGGAAATATCAAGTTTAGCAATGACGCACACCATATTGGTTACTCTAAATATTTCCCAGTACATCCAAAACCGTTGCAAATTTCAAACTGTAGCAATTTCAGCTCAACAAACTGTGCAATAATGGGTTGTAGAATTTTCACTTTTTAAATTTCAACTTTTGTAATTTAAAGTAGCATAACAAACAAAAAGCAACAACAACCAAACTCCTTATAGACACCTAGGCCAGCAAATGGAGTAACGTAATTGCTGTTAATTACTTATTCCCACTCATTACTTATTGAGAGCCATTATTAAGTCAAATCTGCTTTACTTCTTCAGTTCAGATGGTTCACAACCCAGCCACTTTTTTTGGAATAGCGAAAAATCCCGTCCTTAGAAAATTGGACGTAGAGAGTTAAATTTTAATCAAAACGGTTATTTGTCTTCATAACAAATTTGCGTTTTATATTTACCTTTTCAATCGTATCTTCGATTTTTCGATATTTTTATTCTGTGAAAAGTTAGGGCCAAAAACCAAACCCGGTTCACAACCCAGCCCTCTCCCTTATATATTGTTTTAAAATTTACACATTAGTGTGAAAGCAATTTAACTACTAATGTAGTCTCACGGCATGTTGGCAGTCAAAGATGTTTATTGATGCGCCCATGCCTAACAGAAGGAGCTGCCTGCTGGGCTTAGGAAAGAGTGATTTGAAAACCATCATGGAGCTCATCACAGGGTTTATTCCTTTGAACGAGTACCCAATCCTGGTGAGGCTAAAGGTCGGTATGAAGCTCTCAAGAAAAGCGACCACTGACCACTTCAAAGTTACATTTGGTCGATTGGGTTGTTTGCAGGGCTCAAAGAAAACGCAAGCCACCGGTGATCGCTTCAAGGATGGTGTCTGGTGAATCAGCGCCTGGAGTATCTGACACCAACGGCAAAAAAAATGCATTAACTTCCGTTGTGGATGTCGAGCACGAAGAGAATCTGATTGATCTCTGAGTCGGCGGCTCACGTCCCCTCCCGCACACACACACACACACACATACACACACACACACACACACACACACACTTTCCCTGCGAGCATGCCGGGCCTGCAGAACAGTTTCCGGCGACGCAGCTGACGTTATTGCCGGCAGGCCGCCTATCGAGCTTGTCATCACACGTCAAGCAAACGCTTACTGGGCCAAGCACGGGACGCACCTGGTACGTGAGGACATGGAGGTTGCCTGGTAGCGAAAATGGAGAACATCTTCGAAAGGATCCTGGACGCGGATACTCATTCCGATACTGGCACCTTGGCTCCGGCGGTCGCACGGAGAACTTAACTTTTATTTGACGCAGTTTCTCACTGGCCATGGTTGCTTCCGTGCATATTTGTACAAATTTAAGCACGTCGAGAAGCCAGACTGCAATAAGTGTGATGGCGTGGCGGAAACAGCGCAACACACATTCTTTGAATGCGCAAAGTATCAGGACGAGAGGTCCGACCTTGAAGAGGACATCGGGCACGCGGTGACACCAGGCACAGTTATGGCCTTCATGCTGGCATCTGCCGAGTCGTGGGAGCGCGTGTGCAGATTTATCGCACGCATCTTACTCCTTCAAATTATTGACGTACGGGACAGTTCGCGGACAAACACATAAACTGACTTTCCGTCCGTCCGGTGACCATACATTTTCTATTCGAGATGGGATATAGCTCTCAATCTCAGACATAGCTATACGCTTATATCTTATCCACTCTCCTCGTAAAGTAATACTTTACGGTGGTGCCATGAGGAGGGTTTCACGGACTGTGCACAGGGGTCTTAGCGTGTTGAAGTCTCGCACACGTAAGGCTTTTGATGCTTTCCCCTACTGAAAAAAAACCACACACACAAACACAGCGCAGCGGAACTTCGGACCGCAGAAACAAAAAGAGACAGGAGACCATCAAGACAAACAAAGCGAGAGAGTGGCAAGAACGATGGGACTCTTCAACGAAAGGACGCTGGACGCACACACTCATTCCAGACATCGAGACCTGGCTAAAAAGAAAGCACGGTAAACCAACTTTCACCTAACACAGATTCTCACAGGCCATGGATGTTTAAATCTCCACCGATTCGGGTACTTACTGTGATTATTGCTGTAACGCAACCGCAGATGCGGAACATGTTGTTTTCGATTGTCACCGATACCAACAACAACGAAGCCACTTGGCGGACCAGCTCGGGGCGATGCCAATGCCACAGATACTAATCCACAAGATGTTGGAAACGGAAACGTATTGGACAGCAGTCGACCATTTCGCATCGGAAGTGATGACGTTACAACGGCGATACGAATGGGAGCGACTAACAGATTGAGGTCTATCTGAGACCAAACCTGCCCCGCGACGTAATGCCGGGAGGCGGTCCCGCGGGGATAAAGGACGACGACGGGGAGTTGTTTTTAGCCGGTAAAAATCCGGCTGCTGGGCTGGAGCTCAGTATCTTCCGAAGATTTTCCACCTCCGACAGAAAAAAAAACTCACACAAACACAATCTATCTCTTCATCCTTTACCCACTTTCTTCCCACTCCTAAAATTAATTGTGTTCCCACTTTCCTACTCCCTTTGTTTTAGACTAAGAAATTAGACTTTAGCCTATAAGCAGCGGTGTTACTGCGGTAACGACTGGTGAAGATACTGGTGAATCAGCGCCTGGAGCACCTGACACCAACGGCAAACCAAAGCGTCGATGGTCAAAGTGTAAATGCTAAAGTAAATGCATTAACTGCCGTTGTGGATGTCGAGCATACGGTGTCGACTATAGCCAGCGGTGTTACTGCGGTAACGACTGATGAAGAAATTTTCTTAAAAGAAACGCGTTCGCTTATATGTGTGGCTGGGTTCTATAAAAATTATACAAGTTGCATAATTGCACAAAAGCACTGCCAGATTTGGCCGATGATGACAATCGACGCCACAGTCGATTTATTGCGAAAAATAGCGCTGTTGAGACCGCCGACGAAGAGAATCTAATTGATCTCTGAGTCGGCGGCTCACGTTCCCCCCACACGCACGCACATACGCAACTCACACGCGCCCACACACACATACATCCACACGCACACACTATCTTCTCTCCTCCTTTACCCACTTTCTTCCCACTCCGAAAATGAATTGTGTCCCCATTTTCCTACTCCCTTAGACGTACGTTTAAAATTATAAAGCTAGTCGTTAAGAATTCGCACAAGCGAACACCACGCAAAATAAAACCGCCTCATAACCCCAAAACCGCCGCCGTCGTTTAATTTATTTGCCGAGCCCGCAAACATTGGTCCTTCGATCTAACGCGAACCCGCGCCGCGTACAAAAAAGAAAAAATAATTAAAACTAAAGTGAGACAGTGAACACAAACCTAGTGAAAAAAACAAAAAATTTACACAAAACCAATTTACACAAACCATTACAAAGTGAACGAAGCACAGTGACAGTGCACAGAACGGTGACCCCAGGCCCCCTTAACAAAAAAAACTTTCGAATAAACACTGAATGTGAATCCAGCGCAACACCACATCTCGCGCAACATCCAGCGCAACATCTCGCGAAACATTCGGTGCAACACATTTATTGTGCTGACACGACCCACACTCACTCAACAAAATAAAATTATTTTTTGGGGAAAATTACCTCAAGCCAATTTCGACTTCAAACCCCACGTGATCCTAGAACCGGATGGGTGGCGACAGGGGCTCGAACCCAGCCGTCAATCCTATAACCTGTTCACGGATGGATCCAAGATGACAGAGGGAGTGGGATCTGCAGTTTTCTGTCCGGAACTTGACCTTCAACAGTCTTGCCGGCTCCCGGACTACTGCAGCATCTTCCAAGCAGAGGTACACACTGCCACAAGAGCGGCGCAACTAGCAATGGATCGCACCCCTCCAGACTCTCGGATAAACATCTATATCGACAGCCAAGCAGCCATAAAAGCAGCAGCTGGGGTATTGTCAAACTCGATATGTGTACGGAACTGCAAAACCAAATTGGACGAACTCTGTCGCAACAGAGTAGTCACTATCTATTGGGTACCGGGTCACAAAGGAGTTGAGGGAAACGAGAAGGCTGATGCGCTCGCCAAAGCCGGGGCACGACTGCCTACGGCTAGCGAGCCAGACATCCATCCACCCCTCTCCACGCTCCAGACGGAAATAGAAGAGAATATGATTCGTGAAGCGGTGTCCATGTGGGAGAGATCTACATCTCACAGGACAGCAAAAATCATGCTTCGCGAACATAATATCAACAACACAGAGTTTGTACTATCACTCCGAAGAGATGATTGCAAACTATTAACCGGGATACTCACGGGACACTGTCTTACACCGTCCCACGCTGCCAAACTTGGCTTGGTACCAAGTGATGCATGCACAAGATGTGGTGAAGACAGCGCCAAGGGTACCCTGGAGCATTTGCTGTGCCACTGCCCTGCTCTCTACAGATCACGGGTCAGCTGCCTCGGATCCGCGTCGTTCCCTTCCTTGGAAAGAATCGCGGAACAAAAAAGCGGCGACTTGCTTAGATTTGCCAAAACGTTTTTGAAAAACTACATACAGGTCTGAAGCTCCAGAACCTTTCTGGTATCACTATGGACCAACATGGTCTATGTGAGACCCCCCGTGGGTCAGCCAGCCTAACCTAACCTAACCTCCTCATTGGAATTAATGTCCTTTTTTTTGCCCCAACTAAATATTTGGAAAAATTTTTTTTAACAACATTTATGCGCTCACTCCCCAGCGATAATTTGTAGTTAGAAAAATTGACTTACATACATATATTGTTTGAAAATTTTAAATTTTGTAGTTTGTCATTTCCAGATATTTCTCAATACTTCCTTGTGTACATTTTGGCCCTCATACTCGTAGTGGCAATCTGTACACTTGGAAAAATTTTGTAAAATTTGTTTTGAATTTTTCTGGACCTTTTTTTTCATTTCTTGTGACGTTTTCAATTGGCCCTCAATCCCGCAGTGGCAATTGATACGTTTTCTCGTTTGTGCGTTTTGGCCCTCAAACTCGCAGCGGCAATTTGCACAACTTGAAAAAATTTGAAAACTTTTGTGGAATTTTCGGAAAATTTTGTTCTCAATCTGGTAAGATTGCATAAAACGGTGAATCTACCGTTACATTGAATTCATATTCGTTGCGAATTTATTTGGCAAACATGAGTGCGTTAAGTCTTTTCAAAATTTACAAAGTTTTTGATGCGCACCACTCCGACAGCGGCACTGGACAAAATCTTGGGATTTTATCCAATTGGTCTGACTGCGAAAAGCGTCGCTAAAAAGGCGGCGCTTAGACTTAAGGTAACTGGACAGCTCACTCTACGACATTACGGCCACAGCAGGCTACACGCAGGGGTAGGCGAAAGCTCAGACTACGCCGTACCTCAAGCCAATTTCGACTTCGAACCCCACGTGATCCTAGAACCGGATGGGTGGCGACAGGGGCTCGAACCCAGCCGTCAATCCTATAACCTGTTCACGGATGGATCAAAGATGACAGAGGGAGTGGGATCTGCAGTTTTCTGTCCGGAACTTGACCTTCAACAGTCTTGCCGGCTCCCGGACTACTGCAGCATCTTCCAAGCAGAGGTACACACTGCCACAAGAGCGGCGCAACTAGCAATGGATCGCACCCCTCCAGACTCTCGGATAAACATCTATATCGACAGCCAAGCAGCCATAAAAGCAGCAGCTGGGGTATTGTCAAACTCGATATGTGTACGGAACTGCAAAACCAAATTGGACGAACTCTGTCGCAACAGAGTAGTCACTATCTATTGGGTACCGGGTCACAAAGGAGTTGAGGGAAACGAGAAGGCTGATGCGCTCGCCAAAGCCGGGGCACGACTGCCTACGGTTAGCGAGCCAGACATCCATCCACCCCTCTCCACGCTCAAGACGGAAATAGAAGAGAATATGATTCGTGAAGCGGCGTCCATGTGGGAGAGATCTACATCTCACAGGACAGTAAAAATCATGCTCCGCGAACATAATATCAACAACACAGAGTTTGTACTATCACTCCGAAGAGATGATTGCAAACTATGGACCGGGATACTCACGGGACACTGTCTCACACCGTCCCACGCTGCCAAACTTGGCTTGGTACCAAGTGATGCATGCACAAGATGTGGTGAAGACAGTGCCAAGGGTACCCTGGAGCATTTGCTGTGCCACTGCCCTGCTCTCTACAGATCACGGGTCAGCTGCCTCGGATCCGCGTCGTTCCCTTCCTTGGAAAGAGTCGCGGAACAAAAACGCAGCGACTTACTTAGATTTGGCAAAACGTTTTTGAAAAACTACATACAGGTCTGAAGCTCCAGAACCTTTCTGGTATCACTATGGACCAACATGGTCTATGTGAGACCCCCCCCCGTGGGTCAGCCAGCCTAACCTACCTACCTACCTTGACTCGGAAGAAGAAAAAGTGCCCCAAGCTGCGGTAGAGAAGCTCGTGGAGTGAAGTCTAATTCCCCAAGAAGGGAGTTATAAGTGCGAAAACGGGCACGACCTTAAGTTAGTGGAATCAGCCCATCACATTGATGGTTATGTTTGGAGGTATTGTTTAAATAATTAAAAAAAAACATAATGCATTATTTCTTAACTGATTTTATAATTGTAGATGCCGAGCGAAGATTACGAAGCTGAGAAAGCAAAAGGCAACCAAATGCAATATTGACATCTCGTTTCGAAAAAATACATTTTTCGAGAGGTCGAAGCTGCCTATTATGAAGCTCTTGGCGTTTTCGTACCTATAGCTGCAAAATGTCAGCCAAGATTTCATAATGACTGAGCTGTTTATCGCCCGCCATACCGCAGTCGATTGGAGCAACTTTTGCCGCGAAGTTGCGTATGACGGGGATGGTCGTGCGCAAAAAGAAGATTGGCGGGCCGGGCAAGGAGGTCGAAATCGACGAATCTAAGTTCGGCAAGCGGAAATACCACCGTGGCCACGCTGTGGAGGGCCAGTGGGTATTTGGAGGCGTGGAGCGTGGCAGCAATGCCTGCTTTCTGGTGGCAGTTGAGCGCCGCGACAAAAATACATTCCTCACCATAATCAAGGATTGGATATTGCCGGGCACAACAATAATATCCGATTTTTGGAAGGTAATGATATGAGAGGTTGTTTTCTTGTTGATATATTAAAGCAGATTTTCTACATTTTGGGCATATGATTGCTTGGCGGAGGAGGGCTTTAATCACTTTAAGGTTAATCACTCAATTCATTTTAAAGACCCGGAAAGCCAGCAGCATACTAATGCCATAGAAGGACTGTGGCGTCACGTGAAATGCTCAATGCCGCAGTACCATCGGAGCAAGCGGTACTTCAAAATGTCTATTTAGCAAAGTATATGTTGATGAAGTACTGCAAAGCATCCAATTTGGATATTGTAGAAATGTTTTTTAATATGGCAGGTACTTTATACAACCCTCTTCAGCCATCACTGTCTGAATTTGGTGACGAAGGTTATTTTGAAATTGTTCTGGACCAAGAGTCAAGTTAGAAAAAATTAAAAAAAATACTTAAAAACATAAAACTGTACATTTTTATATTTCATTGTAAAGGGATTCCATGTTTGTGGAATCAAAGTTTTGGGTAATCGCTTAAATTTTCTAAGTTTATGGTTAAGTTTATGTTCTGTGTCGGGTAACTGGTTCATTACACTGATTACTTTTTTCCAATTTACCAAATTCACTAGTCGTTCTTTCACTCTAATTTCCAGTGTTGCCAGATGGATTTCAAGCAATCCTCCTTAAAATGAAGTCCATTTCCCCCCAAATTTATATTTATTAAAATGAATATTTTATAACAGTTGCTCATTCTATTAAAAAAAGACCAGCAATATATCTGAGCAAGGTGTGCATGTAACATATATGCAACCTGGTTGGCCACAGAAATTTTAAAAGCGTAAATTAAAAATATATAAAATATTTCCCCCTTAAAAAATTTATCTTAAATATCCTCCCAATCCAAAAAAATATACCCCAGATCACACAATTTTCCACTAATTTCTGCCATGTTGTTCCGTCGCTTGTCAAAACTGGACTGTCTCCTTCGCCGCAACCGGCGGCCTTTTATACCTGCCAAGCATTGCATCGAATCATTTCTGCCGTACTCCATCCAAGTAACCATGTCAATGCTGACATGTTATATAAAAGTAGGCAATGCTTTTGTGACCGACACATGATGTTTTAATAATATTAACTTTTTACTTTCTGATTACATTGATCAACAGCGAAATGGAAAAGCCATTTGGTTTTGACATCAGTTCTTGGGTAATTAGAGACCGCTGATTTCGAATCCGCTAACAGTTTTGAAAACTTAGTTTCCATTTTCGCAAAAAATGGGCATGTCACTCTTTCGGATTTTTTTTTTTTTTCACGTTTTCAATTGTAATTTCTAAACCAATTGGCTGTCATGATTTGTCACTTTGTGGCATTTACAACACCTCACGGCTTCTTTTTCAATGTAATTTATTTTTACAAGTTTTAAAATTCCCCGGTAATTAGACCACAATGTCGGGAAATATGGAATTTTAAGGCGTTTCCTCTGATGTTGAAAAAAAAGTCACATTTTTCGTAAATCAATTAACGAGTTAGGTGTGAAACGAAAGCGGAAACATCAAGCAATACAATACAGCCAAATTAATTGGTCTGATTCCCATTGTCATCGAAATAATAGCAAAAATGTACCATAGTAATTTTCATCACTTCCCATACTTTTTCCTTAAAAAATTAGGGGCCTAAAAATATCCTCTTTTATATGTTTCATTTACAGCCCTATTCTGGCAACCGAAACAATAGTCACCTCGGTAACAATTGAATACTTGGTAACAATTGTCACTTTTTGGTATTCTGGAGCAAATTCAAAAGCTCAAAAGGTGACAATTGTTTCGAAATTTGTTACCTCCGTAGGAGCAGGTGACAAGCATACAAAAATTATAAAATTCAAATTTCGTATTCAAATGCGCCTTGAGAAACTGAAAAAAAATGCTTCAGCTGCTCCTGCGTCGCGACGTGTCGTGCGCTTAAACTTAGGAACTCTAGAAACTAAAAGAATATATACATACATTGTGAAGAAACTCCAAAAAAAAGACTTGCTTCGCCAGATTTTCTGCATTTGCCTTTTTTTGTTTGTTTATTTTTTTACAGTTTGACAGAAAAAATACAAAAAACAGCTGTTTTGATGGAAAAAAAGCTTTCACCTCGAGTGGTGAATTGTTTGAACTTTCTTCTTGTCACCATTTTTCCAGAATACGAAAACAATCAAATTCAATTCAATTGTTACGGGGGGTAACAATTGTTACGGTAGTGCCAGAATAGGGCTGTTATTGTGTGAAATACAAGCAAAAAACAAAAAAATTTGAATTGCTCGAAACAAAAAAAATTCAAATCTTTGCATATTTTGAGGCCCCCTAATTTTTTAAGGAAAAAGTATGAAAAGTGATGAAAATGACTTTGGTACATTTCTGGTATTATTTTGATGCGAATGTGTGTTCCGCCAAATAATTTCGCTGTGTTGTAATATTTGATGTGTCGACTTTCATTATACGCCTAACTCTTTAATTGATTTACGAAAATTGTGTATGTTTTTGATCATCAAAGAAAACACCTTAAAATTCCATATTTTCCGACTGTGAGGTCCAATTAGCGCGGCATTTCAAAACTTATATAAATAAGTTGCATGGGAAAAGAGACCGTGCGGTGTTGTTAATGCGATACGCTGAAAATCATGTCTATCGGTGTTTTGATTTAGAAATTACAATCAAAAATATGGAAAAAGTAGAGGAAAAACTGAAAAAATGGCACGGTACCTATATCTCAATAACTAGAACTGCTAGAACGAATCTGAGGATAGATTCGAAATCAGCGCACCCATATTAGTAAGAAACAGTAGAAAAACTCCATGCAACAGAAAAAAAGGTTTTTTTTGTTGTGCTGTGTAATAAAAGAAATGAGCGATGCAATTGATTTAGTTACGTTCCATAAAATGTGAGTTTGTTTTTGATATTCACCAGTTGTTTTTCACTAGTCACCCCAGTTTCTTAAGAAACCCTCCTACTTAAAAGAAAGCTGCTCTTTTTATCTTTCTAGCTCGGTTCAAACATTTTCAACTCGAAAACAAGTAAAAGGAATTGTGACAGTGTGTAGTCACTCAGTGAAACCAAGTCCTTAAATCATGCATAGAGCTTCGAATATGCAGTTGTGCCATTTAACCCAAATTTTTTTTTTTTTATGAAATTAACTGACCTACGAACACAGCAAAATAACATCAAAGCATTCCAGCGAAAAGAATATTTTTCCATATTTTGCATATTTGCCATTTTATGCGACGATAAGTCATAATTTAAGCAACGTTTTAATGTCGACTTTCATTGCTTTGCTTTTCTTTGTTTTAATTTTCTGTGTTCTCGCGTTACAGTCGTTGTGCGTATTAACGCGGTCGAGCGCAACAACTGAGCGCCAGAATCCGCTGCAGCGCTTTCAGCGGTTACTGACCAACGTTAAAATCTGCCACAACAACTGCTGACAATATTAATATCGTTGTTGCGATACCATGCGATTTTATGTGGACAGTAGATTGTAAATGTGCTGAATATTTTCTCAAAATTACTAAATCATTGCAGAATTTATGTCGCGCCACTGAATTTCCGTCCGTCAAAGTTGATTTCGTTTGTTTCATGCTTCACTTCGCTGCTCGGTAGCGCCTCAATCGGCAGTTGTGATTGCCCCGAATGCGCCGCATTCCGAACTCGGTAATTTTCCATTTCCGCTCACTTACCTTCAGCTGCAGTTTGCGCATGATGCGCGTCTCCTCCCAACGGTCCAGCTCATCCCACTCCTTGCCACGCCGACGCAACAGGTAGTAGCGGTACATGACGATCGTGACCGCCAGCAGCAGCGCGAGGCCGGTGCCGGTGGCAGCGCCCAAAACCGCGGAGCTCACCATGACCATCGTCTGGTGTGCAGCGCTGCAAATGCGTCTCGCCGACTTGTTGTGCGCTGGTGCGTTGGATTGAGTGATGGACGTCGACAAACTCGCTGCACTCACTGGCCACGACCGCACTTTCCCCTTGCGGCTTGCTGCGGTTTTTGCGGTTTCAGTTTCGGCTGCAGCAACAAGTCGAGCGAAAAGAGAAAGATGGAAAATTTAAAGTGAAATTTAATGCATTTAGGAAAATTTTAACTTTTATGGCATAAAATAAATTCGTATAATTTTATGCCTTCCGGCGCCTTCAGACAGTTTTGGGGACCTTTTTTATTTTCCCTTAGGATGTATTTCCTTTTTTTACGGGTGAAATTTAAGAAAATATTATTTTGCAATCAAGTTCAAGGTTGACGCTAAGACTTTTTGCCTGCGGGTAAAGCTCAAAAGTGTCTTTTAGTGGCAACGAATTGTATGCTTGTGGCATCCTCTTCGTTCGCCATAAAAAAGTACAATAACCTGAAGTATTCCATTCGCACCGGCAACAGGGAAAGCAAAAAGTTGACACCATAATCAAATTAAAAGCTGGCAAGTTTCTGTTCGCTTCTGCGAAATTGTGTGTTGGCTGAAAATTGTTCGCGGAAAACACGCGTGCGTAACGTTCCTGTCGCGCTCGCTTCAGTGGCGGCCACAGGGTACTGAGCGTGTTGTCTAATTAACTCAATAAGGCAGCGGGGAGTTTTGTGAACAGTTGTGGTTGCACCGGCTGCGCCCCTTTTACAATGTGCGAGCTCTAGTTGAATTTTATTTAAGATCTCGGAAAACTCTTAAGTGGATTTGACTGCTTCCAAAACCCTTTTTTTACACAACTCTGATTGTTTACATCAATTTTACTCAACCCGGCCAACAGAATATACAATTTTCTTCAGTGCTCAAATTATATTCTTGTCCTTGAGCACTTGAGTTGAGACTGATTCTTTGTACTGACAGACTGTTTTTGCGCTGTCCGTCCTATCACCACGATTCACTAACGATTTACTTCAATATTTAACTTCGCGCTTGCGATAAGGTCTGCGACGTTCGGAAGCAAAATCTGACAATCAAATAAATGGTAAATTGAATTTCCAATTAACTCGTGCCGCGTCCAACGCATTGAATTGACCGCAGAATGGAAGAGAGGGAAGAGCCAGCTGAGTTATTAAACATCGATGGCTATGGCGTTGGCTAAGCTGAGCAATTTCACTTTCCACAGCATTTGCACTAAATTCAATTCATATCACTTCATTGTTTCCATTTAGTTGCTGCTTACTTGGAACAGGTGCCAAACTGAGACTGTGTCCGAAAGCTGCTTGCTTTCAAATTTTCCATTAAGCAGTATGAATGCAATTGTGTGATTAAAAATTGTCATTAAAATGTGCTGCACCCATTTCTGTGCTGTTTTTTCCGATGCTATAAATACTGCAGAAAACTTTCCATAAAACATTAATATCACAGCATATTTCATTTGCTTTCGAAAAAAGAGCCAACAATTGACGCATGGAACAAAAAAAACAGCACAAAAGAGGCGCGGAAGGCGTGTGAAATGTGAAAGCAACGAGCTTAATTCGAAATGTCAAACTGTTCAAATTACATTAAGCGGCTGCGCGCGACTGTCCACTATTTTCAGCGAATTCATCGGAAACGGCTCACTGCACTTATTGAGCATCGAGCGCCAATCTCCCCGTTGAGTGGAGGTTTGTGCAGTGACATGGAATTTTGCAGTGACGGCAATTCGCCGGCGGTTAGGCCACATCGATTTGGCTTTCCGATAGGCGATTGAGAATTTTTTTTAATGGGTGGCAGCAAATTTTCTGCGAAATTGGATTTAAAGTCATTATTGCCACTTTGACGTTTTAGGAAGAAACAACAGCCTTAAAGTTTGAAAACTTTTGAAACACTTTGGGAGACATTAGAAGTTAAGCTTTTTTTAACTTATTATAAAGTTTATGTGTATCGTTGAATTTCTATTTTTACAAATGTTTTATATTTGATTTATAAACATTTTTTATCTGAGAGACTGACTGGTTCACCATTGCTAAAAATAATAATGTTGCACAGTACTAAATTTTTTTGAAAGTTGACATTCTTCAGAAAGGGTTTTCCAGTTTTGATTTATACTATTTAATGGTTGAAAAAAACTTTAAAAATTATATTCAACTTGTTAAAATTATTAAGAAATAATTAGACAAATACATTGGTTTTTTTTTTAATCAAAATCTAACGGGCTCTAAAGTGAGTTAAGAGTTTGTATAGACAAGTACTAAGTTTAATTTGTCTCGCTTTATTGATTTTATATCTTTTTATTATTTAAAATACCATATTATTATTATTTAAAATACTCTATTTGAGTTTTGTATTTCATTAGAATTGCAGCTTTTTAGCCCTTGTGTCAATACGAAAAATTTCCACCTATTATCAATACGAAGGTACCCGGGTACCTTCATACAGTTTGTATGGGAAAAGTGAAAATAATAGCGCACAAATTTATAAAATCGTTGTTGGCTTCTAAGACGAAGCGTTGTTTATTGATTATTTTAGTTAAAAACATTAAACACATATTAATAGTGCAATAAATTCAGCATTTTCTTATTTTTCGTTGTTACTTACGTTAAACGGAACAGATGGGGCTTTGGCCGGTTGTCCGAGTCTCGTTTTGTTCTTGCTGACACTTACAAAAACGAACATAAGTGTTTCTGTGCTCAGCAAACTGCTTTAAAACCGTTTTTAGTATAAAAATTGTGACAACAAGGGCATATTTTTGCCTATTCTGAATGCTAGGCATCAGAGGCGCATACAGGATTTGATTTTAGGAGGCGTTCTGCATACAACTTTTGACCCCAATACCATTTAAAATCAATGCGTCACCCATAATTTTTGTAGCTAGCAAATATGTGGGGAGTTGGAACCACCAATACCCTCTCACGATGTCCACTGGCACTGCTTTGCCGTGGTGCATAGTTGAAAGAACCACGCAGCTTCATTGCTCTTTGGAAGATACAACTGCAAAGTTTCGGTGCTGTAAAACCGAATATCGATGACTTTAGGGGTAGGAATTTTTTACACGAAAGTGCAATTTTTTGCGAAGTGGTATTCCGCCAGTGTCTCAGAAGCAAAAAGGTTATCCGCAGCAGCATTGCGTACGTAAGGTTAAAAGTTTTGAATACAAATTTGTAAAATTTTACAGTTTTTTGACAACTGCCCCGTTTTTCACAGTAAACATCTCATTTCAAAGGGTAAAACATCTTGGAGTAACACGCATGTGAAGTCGGTGACTTTGATCGGATGTCCTGAATTTAACTTATCTTTGAATACATCTTTGATTTCAACTTTAAAATTTGGTTCACGCGAATATGAACGAGTAATTTCAGGTTGAAACTGTATTGTTTTACTGTATTTTGGATGAAGGTACCCGGGTACCTTCGTATAGAACAAAGGGGTGGTGTTCAAAAATTGGTTCAAAAAGTTATACAGAAAAAGTTGTCTTTCCATATCACTTATCTAATACGTAGACCATTGATTTTTAGGAAGATACTAAATATATCAGGATAGCGTTCCTTGGCCCAAAGTAGGCTATTTTTACTTCAAAAACGCAAAAGGTACCTAGGTATCTTCTAGGCATCGCAATCCCGGGATCCCGGGATCCCGGGATCCCGGACTTTTTCCAGTCCCGAAAATCCCGGGATTCAAATCTTTTAATCCCGGGATTTTCGGGATTGCAAAAGATGCTTCAAAGTTCAAATGAAATAAATTTAAAAGCACAAAAACCCAATTCCTTATCTGACGGAGGAGGGAGGGGATAGAGGGCGTCTTTTGCAAAAGGCTTATAATTATTTACTAAGCATTCAACCAACAAGTATTGAATCTGAAGAATGTTTCTCTTCAGCAGGGTTTATTTGCAATAAATTTCGCTCTAGATTAGAGGGCAAAACATTTAATGCCTTACTATTTTTAAGATCTCAGTTTTTAGTTAATCACAACGCTTAACTTTTTTATCGAAATAATCGAAGTAAAACTAAAAGTATCAGGTGTACAAGTAGAAAACCGCCGTTTTCCACTGGGTGGTGCCACCTTTGGAAATCGGTGAGAGAATTCCGATCAGAAACATCACATAGCAAGCTAAGATATCGGTTAACAACTCCACATCATCTCGCTTGTTTATTCTTATTGTCCATTTTTTGTTGGTGCGTGAAGATGTCGAAATTTGAACCGAATAAGCGTCATTCGCGGGAGATTTTGCTTTTCGCGTTTCATTCTAAAAAATCTGCAGCTGAAGCGCGTCGAATGATTGTAGCAACTTATAGTGAGTCGTGTATCAGTGAAAGAACGTGTCGAGAATGGTTCGTGAAATTCAAAAATGGTGATTATGACGTGAAAGACAAGGATCGGCCGGGTCCCGTGAAAAAGTTTGAAGATGCAGCTTTGGAGACTCTGTTGGATGAATATTCTTGTCAGACGCAACAAGAACTCGCGGATTCTTTGGGTGTGACTCAGCAATCCATTTCCCTTGCTATACGCAATAAAGCCTCAAATTATGAAAAAAAAACGGCGGTTTTCTACTTGTACACCCAATACTAACAAATTAACTATTTTATTTTTTTATCAAATATGCGTATATATGTACTTTATGATACATTTGATGCAAAGCAATAAGTTATGTTTAAGTGTCATTTTTGGATAAAACAAAATGTTATCAAACTGAAGTTAAATGTCAAATGAAAAACTTTTAAGTTAAACAAAATGTTGTCAAGGATCACTATGTTTATTTATTTGATTTAAATTTAAACTGACAATTTTGAATGTAATTGACAACTGATTGTAAACGACAACTGGATTTTGGTGATGTGCCGCGCACAACCAACCACTTCGACGACTCAACACCGACTGCCTCCCTTTCCGCCTTACAATGTGATTAAATTCAAGATAAAAAATCTTAAAACTACCCCAAATGTGATTAAACTGTGTCCATTTTTATGGTAAATATATTATAAACAAGTATTTATGCAATTTGGTAAAATTGTTTTATTTAAAAAATTTGTTATTTGAATCCCGGGATTAAATCCCGGGATCCCGGGATTTGACTTTTCAATCCCGAAAATCCCGGGATCGCAAAATGGCAAAAAATTGCGATCCCTAGTATCTTCGTATTGACAGAAGGGTTAAATAACTTTTCAACCAATAAAGTTAGAGTAATGAAATTTTGACCCGTCATCAAGGAGATTTTGGGTGTTAAACTAAGTAACTTTTCAAGAAAATTTTATATAAATTTTCAAGGATATAAAGGATTAAGATTTTTAAAGGAGTAAACAGTAAAGTTAAAAGTAGTAACAAGTTTAAATTTGTAAATAAAGCGATTGTTGGTTTTTGACTGCGTTTGCGCTGTGTAACTGAAGTGGTTTTATTTTCAAGCACAATCCTAAACGAAGTCAGAGAAGTAATTTTCGTAACAGTATGTTTGGTTGCCATAAAGTAATATGACTTTCACCAAAGTTTCTAGAGCTGTGCTTAGTTGAAAAGTGTTAGGCAACAACAGAGAGGAAACCTTTAAAAAGGTACCAAACAACCATAACGTCAGTAAATTCATATGGCTTTCAGCTTCTAGACTTATGAGGACACAAAATCTAATTCAGTAAATATAAAATTCTCACTGTCCTTCATTGATTAATGAATGATTAATGCCCTATCATCAATGATTAATTTTAATTATTATTACTGAGTAAATAGTAAATTTTATACAAAAATGCTTGTTTTTTGTTGGATTCATTGGTTACCGTTTATTTCTTAAAAAAAAGCTAAAAAACAGTCACTAAGCCAACATTAAGATTTTTAAAGGTGTCAGCACTTATCTGATCGACAGCATATTAAGGAAAAATGGAGAAGAAGAACAACAAGTGACAGATACAAGACGCACCTAATCTTCCTACTCCCAACTTGCAAACACGCACACACTTACATAGATACTTGTCTACTTCGTGTGTTAATTTTGCAGCAAATGGGAAAATGCGAATTTGTATGAGCGTTGTGTCTGGTGAAAGTGCGACGACACTACCAAAAGCAATTATTTCATTTTCTATTTGCGTCGCCTCATTTTATCCAACAGAGATGATAGAACTACGTGGCGTAGATGCTTCGAGTCCCTGTGGAGTTTAAGGAGCAAAAACCATGAGATTGTTGCTCTCTTAGTTTGTTGTTTTTGTTGTGCTCGTGTTGCTTTTAAAAGTGCTCAACCGAAAACTCAGGTATGCGGCATGCCGCAGCACATATCGGATTGCCACTTGAGATGTAAGTAGTGCACGTTGTTTTTTGACAACCCAGACAACAGTTTTGGAAGTAAGTAGAAAGGAACGCACGTGCCCTAAAGTGTGCTGCAGCATAATAAGGGACTCTGTCGGATAGTTTCGCTGGCAGAGAGAAGTAGCAGTGGGAATGTTACATAATTAACTTACGAGTCAACCTGGGACTAAATATAGTTATTAAATAAGCTTATCTAAGCTTTAGATTCAAGTTCATTTAGGAAAGTTGTGTGATGAGGTATATTTTTTATTTAACATATTAAACTACAGGGCTGAACTTTTGCAGATGCTAAGATTAGAATCTTATAACTAGATATTTCTTCTAAACGCCCCGACTTAATTTGAAATATTTTCCCAAATAACATTTTGTAAATATTTTTGATATTATTTAATTTTTTGAAAGGGCTACGACTTACCCTCTAACCAAAAATGAGCTAAAATAAAATCGTATACAGTGTGTTCAGGGTAATACAAGGATTATAACTTTAAAATCTTTGAGAATATTGTAACTTCTTACTGTTACTTACGTTTCTCAAAGTACCGTGTCAAATAAATAATATTGTACTTTGGAAGGGGTTTTAAATGTAACAATAAGTGCCCTGGAACACTCTTGCCGGTTAAAGGGTTAAGAGCCCTTAAGCGAGTCTAAACTTTAAAATTGTTTTGAGTATGGGAAATGACGGACATTATGGATTTAACTTCATTCGATGTGATTATTTTTTTAAATAATGTCATTCAAAAGCCTTCTGCCACTTTGTTCATAGGATCTGATACGACAGGTTTAATTTTGTATTACTCTGTGGCATAAGTCGGGCTGTGTCTCACTAATGGTTCTCTAGTAGGCCAATTGTTGTTGGTTTGTTGCCATAACGACCTAACCCTCTCGCTACAGATTTTTACTGAAGAAAGTTAAAATTTAAAATTTTACGTTACGTTAAGACATTTTTTAATTTTAAACTCGGACCCTGTATTTTAGAGTGTTTTTCTAGGAGAGCAACCATCGTTGTGGCTTTTTACGGTTAATGAAAATTTGAATATTTCTTCATTTACTTCAGCCAAACTTAAAATTAAATTAATGAAAGAAAACGTCAAATTAAAAAGTTATATAAAGTTTTGTGCTTCTGCTTCCTTTACTATGTCAAGATATACCATTAAAAAAAGTGTATATTTCTCTTCTTTAAACTTTAATATTCAGTTTATTGATTTCGTATTTTTCCTAAAACTTCAAACAATTCTAAGGACCAACACGAAAATGTATTCATGAAACCACAGAGGGTTCAGAAGTCCACAAAGTAGCATGTTGCCATATGGCAACAAAATATCAAAAGGGTTGAGCGAATTTTAACGTTCAAATTGAGTTGTGTATAAGAAATGACGAACCTTATGGATTAAAGCTCATTCAATGCGATTATTTTTTGAAATTATGTCATTCAAAAGCCTGGGCGATTATTTGGGCTATAAACATGTCGTGACGCGCGAAGTTGGCAGACAGAACACGTGGTTAAAAATTTCTACGCGTTATTAACCGATGTAGTACTACATGGGCAAAGGTTACTATAACAGAAAAAAACATGAAGAATTCCATCATTGCTGTCTTAAACGTAAGACCAAAAAGTTGTCGCAGTTTAGACGTAGTTTTTGAAAAACCTCACATCATATAATGAAATTTGTTCATATTTATTTATTCGCTTATTTATTTAATAAGCCAATGAACATAATGATCTTGCTGACTAAAGGATAAAAGTAATACATACGAACAACACAACTTCAACTTAAACTATTAACTAACAAATTTAACAGAGTTCCTTTGGAAGGCGATGAATCAAAATCTAATTAGTTCCGCAAGGGCTCTTACTAGAGGCGCATTCTTAGCATAGTTTGACCTAAAAAAGCCGATATGGAAAGTCCCTACGTGCCGTAGGTTACGTACTGGAATATTAAAAAACACTTTACTCAGGAGGGACGGACAATATCTAGACCCGTTTAATAAGTCTACAATGAAGATAGGTTCGCCTAGAGTGAAGGCTCAATAAGTTTATTAGATAGCAACGGGAAATATAGAGAGCAGACATCTGCATGGCTCCATTCACTTTCTCTCCCACAGTGTTGACACTTCTGAGTGCACACTTTCTGAGAGTCATTGCAATATGAATACAGTAATTGATGTAGTCAAAGCAAAAGCTGTGCACAAAAAGAAAGAGTCACAAAGTAGAGAGAGTCATAACACACCATTCTCTTAAGTGAATATTCATTACTCACTTGTTCGTAAGGTAATCAACATTAGTTAGCATCATTTGTATATAGTAACGGTATATTTCGTGTTCATTGTTGGTATTCGTTGACAATTTATTCACTTGATAGAACTTGATAGAAAATCACTTTTTAGTTTCATTTTTAACACACTACTCAATATGAATGATTCAAAGCATTCATTTGATTTCGCTGTATTCACAGCATGAAGTGAATACAGTTCCTGTTTGAGTACACTATAAAATTACTCATATAATTTCTGAATACAGTACAATCTCTCACTCGAGAGCAAATTATTACTCATTCATTCACAATCACAAAAACTAATGTGAGTGAGTGAGTAGGTAATTTAAGAGTGAATGAGTCACAACACGTTTTGAATGCAATCATGCAGACGTCTGATAGATAGATCTGACAAAAGCCGTGATTAACATTTTATACATATGTGGGTCAGAGAATGACGTGCTGTTCCGACGAACGAACCCCAATATGGCATATGATTTGGAAATAATTAAATCGATATGATTTGGAAAAAAAAGTTTTGTATCGAAAAAACACCTAAATCTTTGATTTCGTTGACTGACTGCATCAGTGAACCTTAGAGAGAGTAAAACAGATACAAAGGGTTGTATTTTCTAGAAAAAGTTACGTGGAAACATTTACTAATGTTTAAGAAAAGAGTGATTTCTCGAACACCACGACTGTACTCTATCATCTATCAGCCTGCAGTACCAAGGAGTCAGCTACATTGTTAATAGCAGCATAAATCTTCAAATCATACGCATATAGTAAAAATTTAGCAAACGAAAAGCACGAACCAATGCACAGTGATTCGACTCCATTCAACCGCTGGACAAAATTATAAAAAGTGGTCCGTTCTTCATAAAACTTGGTATACTAGTTAATCATGGTCTGCTGAATTGAAATCTCAATTTTATTGTTCTTAAACTTTTGTAGTTTGGCAATGCCTGAGACTTAAATTTGCCAATTTCGTCATTTTTGGTGAGCTATAGCGAACGAGTGTGGTGGCTAGATTTTTCAGATTTTAAAAGAGTAAAAGAAATTATATGAGGACCCTTTAGTTTTGCAATAAAAACAATAATAATAGACGTATGTTTTGCTTTTGTGCAGTTTTCTCAATTTTTCATGCTGATTGCATACTTTTAGGGATACAAAAATAAATGTTGTCGAAAAATAGATCTTTAGATCACTTTTCAAATAGAATTATTTTCTCAGATCGGAAGATTTTGGAGGCTTTAATTGCATTATCTGGCAAAAAAGAATGCATCTTAAAATAAAAAAGTCCAGGAACATACTTTCACATACTTTTTAGATATTTTCCACTAAGTTTTACCAATTTTCAGATTTTAATTTAGGAAAATATTTTGTATTCATAGTGATGTAAAAGCCTCAGCTTTGCAAATTTTAAGAAAACATTAAAAGCGAAAATGGCCACATCATTTCTTAATCTATATTGAAAGTTTAAGCAACTTCTTGGTAACCATGTAGTTTTACTCTGTGAATCACTGTGCAATGTCATTAATAAATAAAACAAACAGTAGAGGATCTTGACGAACGCCGGAAGTCGCGACAAACGGCTGTGAACACTGTGTGTTGGAAAACCCCTGAAAACCCATGCAATTTAATTTAGATATCAGTGAGAAAATTCATAATTTCATTTATGTACAAACGATTTTTAATTTCAGTCAGGTTCGCTTGGGCCCAGCATCGCCCACTCGAAGTAGTCAAATAAATCAATTTACACCTTAAACTGTCACTCATGCCGCAGCGTCAAATCCCAAAACACGCTTCACACACAACATTCAATATTTTCCATGAATTTAGGCAAAGTGCTCTGCCGATAAGCCAAAGCACTTGAACGGCCATCAATCACAGTAACCATTTAGGGCCAATAATAAAGGTGGTGGAAATTTTCGAAAATGTGGGTAAGCTTTTCAGGTTAATGGATTTTAGTGCGAAATTTGAAATCGCTAGACGCAGCAGCGCCGAGCTTACTAGTTAAATATTAAAGTGCCTTTAAATGTGTGAACATGCAATAAATTGACACTCTATTTTAATGTGCACGACGGCGACCAGTGCAAGGACGGCTTAATCCCACACGTGCGCCATCACACGGCTCGGGCACTCGTGCGCACGGTATCTTTAAATATGCGTGTGTGTGCATGTGTGTGTGTGAAAATATGTGTACGTAAATAGTTGCAGTTATTTGCGGAACGTGAAGGACATATTAATACTCGAGTGTCATTTTTTGCCTTAGCCGCTTTGTTACACGCCGCTGCCATCTGTCTGGGGCGAAAATCAACTCGGGTTTAACGTTCGCACTCGCTGACCCCCTTGGCGCTCCCAATGTCGCCCAGCTCAAGTGTTAAATCGATCGAGTACTTTCCCATTTTTCACAATCCATAGCAGTTTTTCTCGCTTTTTCCTTTCAAGTGAGCGGCAAGAACTCGCCGTCGACGACATGGATAACGACTTGGCAGCGCGATTGAATTACTGAGCTGCTCGCTAACAATGACACGCATCGTTTGGTCCACATTCCTGCGAAGTTATGGCAGATTTTGCTGCTTGATTTGAGTGCTCAACGTCACTTTCGAGTGGTACTCGTTGATATTTGAAATTTGTGCATCTTATTGCTTCCCCCTCTGGCTATCGATTTATACTTATTTCTCTGTTGCCAGTTCAAGAAGATATTTAAAAATGTGAAGTACTTCGACTTTATAAACAGTTTCTTGTATGCTTTCTTAGTAATTTTATGTTTTAAAAGTATCATAAAACTCAATAGCAGTGTTTTGTTTTGTTATTTCTGGACAGAACAAAAAAAATATGAACAAGAAAAAACATACAATTGTAAGAGAACACAAAAAAATCGGTTTTTTAATTTAATTAATTATTTTAATTTTTAATTATTATTTTAATATTTAATTTAATTATTTTAATAAAACCCTATATATTAATTTTCATTGGAGACACTTGAAGCCAACCTTATAATTTATGTCAACATTTGGAGTGTCAAATACTCGGCCTTACAAAACCCTATTTGAACACGTATGGCTTAGTTCCAAATACTGCCATAAAAAACACGGATATCGGATATCCCACCAAACACACAGCAACACCTTCATCGGATGCAATCCACCTTTGGAGACCGGTTCCGCCTTCTCGTGTGCCTGTTTCCATGTTCGTCTTCGTTGGGCATTGTTGTACAGAATCCATTTCTCGTCACTTGTCACAAACCGATCCAGAAAAGGCTCATTTTTGATACGTCGAAGCAAAGAAATGGAAATTACACGGTCCATTTTATTTTTTTTCTTTCAACTGATGCGGCACCCAAGTATCGAGCTTCAAAGTGTACCCAACCTTTTTTAAATGACGAAATGCAGTTGATTTGTTGACGTTCAGTTCTTGAGCAACCTCTTCCGTTGAAATGCGTAAATTGTTCTCGTCAAGGTCGGAAGGCCGTCCAGCGCGAGGTTGGTCTTTGAGGTTAAAATCACCAACTTGACATTTAGCAAACCATTTCTTCACTGTGCGAAGCGCTGGTGCACGGTCCAAATAAACTGCTTGAATAGCTTTCGTTGCGGCGCCAACAGTTTTTCGCTTCCGAAACTCGTATAACATAACATGACAGTAATGTTCGTTGTCGTTATCCATTTTCAATGCGCTTTTCCAACAAGCAAACTCAAAGAAATCAAAATGACTTGACGCTTAATTCAAAGTTTCAAAGTTGACAAATCATCTTTACAAAGAATTACAACAAGTATACATTTTAGTCATGAGTACCAACCGTGAACGATTGAAACGCCACCTATTAAAATCGGGCACGAACTTATGCACTCATCCAATACATAAAATTTCAACTTGTGAAAACATTCTTGTACATGAACCCTGCAAAAGTTAGTTTGATATGGTTAAGTTCCTCTTTCTGCAAAATGTAGAGCAAGTACATTTTCTTCTTTCACCTCGTACATACAGAAACAACTACAATTTCTATGGCTATGTATCCTTTGTACCCAGTCACGGAAGAGTGTTATGACTCTTAGTGGGGCTCCTTTATAGTGAGACAAGTTCTCTAGAACGTCCAACTTAAGAGTCACCAAATTTGGCACCCAACATAGCAGCCTTATCGAGCTAATATATGAGTGTTCTAGTGCTAGAAAAGATGTTCTGCACGTTGCCAAGACTTGGTCTCCTATCTCTTCCGTTGTACCTTTTTGAGGGAGCATATCTGCTCAACAGATTTTCCAATGTGACAATGTGAATGTTGACGCAGCTAACACAAAATAAAAAAAAAGACTTTGTTTCTTCGGTAGAGTAAAATCAATGAAAATGTTAAGGTTCCCGAAGAACCGATCGTTTAAAATCAGTGTCGGATTCAGGGGGGTGTTTTGCGGGTTGAAACCCCCCCCGAAATATTAGGATCGACATTAAAACTACATACAAATTAAAAGAAATTTATGAATATCACAGAATTACTTTTTGAAACCCCCCCGAAATATTTTTCTGAATCCGCCCCTGTTTAAAATCAACATAAAAACTGTGTGTCCGCCCTCCGTTTGTGTAGAAATTCGTACGCACAACACAGATGAGAGCGATAACCTATTCCGTAGTCTCTAATCTGTAATCGCGCAATGGTGCCAAATATAATTTCAAAATAAATACTATACAACCACATATATATGTATATACATTTTCTAACATAAATCTATCACATTGCATATTGATATTCGTCATCATGTATCGCCTGTTGGCGAAAATGCAAATGGCCACTTGGTATTCATTCATATCAGGACTTGTAAAAAAGTCATCGGATTGTGAGCTCGTAAAAGACTCAACTCGATGATTTATTATGTGCAACAATCCAGTAAAAGGTTGTCTTAATTTCCCAACAAAATCCCTTCTGCTTCTCGCTTGTAAATATTTTGCCAGCAGCTGGTGAGGAATACAAGACAATCAAATCAACTGCGTCACCTTGGCTGCACCCGGCACGAGCTGCCAAATTCTTGGTGTAAATTGCATTTATATGTATCCAATTGTCTATATTTGCGTAGAAATGTTTTCATTTTAATTGCGCGAGTGTTGTCTGGGCATTAATTCAGACGTTGAATACAAAAGACATTCTATGTTTAAGGCAGCAATTGGGCAATGAACTTGAACTCAGGCAACAATGGTTTAATGGAATCCATAATTTGAATGGGTGGTTCAACGGCTTTTGGCTTCGCCATATTGTTGTCACGAACGATGAAACTCCAGTAAAATGAGTGTTCAATGTGATAAAGACATGTGACGGTAAATTAGGATCCCATCTAAAACCCGTGTTGTGATCAGCGTCCAAAAATCCTTTAGAAAAGATTTAGTCGAAAGAACTGGAAAAAATGTTGGCTGTTGCCCAGTGTTATTGGTGATAAATTGTGCAAACAAAATTCACAAAAATTATTAGAAAAAATCGGATCGGAGATGCTGGTCATCAAATCGTATAAAGTAAAAAAAAAATTCTGCATTTGTCTATTTGCGTCTAAAAACAATGCGCATAAATCGAATAACAAACTGATTTCGTTTTGTACAAAAGAATCCACAATGACATGACCAGATGTCAAAGTCATATCTTAGTTAATTTTATTAATTTACAATAGTATTATTTCATTTGAAGCTAAGTATGTTGCCCACACACCACATTAAAGCTCAATCGGTTTATTTCGCTGCGACGTCCACAACACTTTCAACTGGTCCCTCCCCCTCTCCAGATTCCTTATCCTCTTCCTCAGATCCGCTTTCCTGCTTGTCTTCTCCGCTTTCCTCCTTGTCTTCTGCGCTTTGCGCAGCGTCGCTTTCAGCTGGCTCCTCTTCTCCTTCTACATCGCCATCATCGGTCTCAGGCTCACTTTCTTCAGGCGCATCTTCGCCCTCAATCTCAAAGTAGTTATTACCATCGATGTAATAATAATCGACATCCCCGTCATCTCCAACATCTTCGGCACTTTCGGCATCTCCGACATCTTCGGCATTTTCGATATTTTCAGCATCTCCAACATTTTCAGCTTCTTCGGAATTCTTGGCATCTACGGCATCGCTGCCATTTTTAGCTTCTTCAGAACTCTTGGCATCTGCGGCTCCTCCGGCATTTTCGGCATCTCCGACTTGTCCAACATCTCCAGCTTCGCTCAAAGCTTCAGCCGCTGGTGCTGCTTGCACCGATATGAAAGTCAAAAAAACGAATAAACCCAAAACAATAATTGCGCGCATTTTGATTGAAATGTGTGCTGGTCTAGTTGCTCGCAACCGGGTCTCAAAACCAAATCCAAAATGAAAACTAACGTTCAATTTTCACTTAAGGGGCTTTTATACCTTTTTGTTGGTGTTCCTAAGTGTGTAGGTTTCTGGTTTTAGCCTCATTTGCCAAAGTAAACCATGTTATATAAATTTGACCTTCTTTCGATTTTCCATTTGTTGTTGTTCGCAATACATAAACGTCAACAAAGCCACAAAATGTGAAATATTCGCCAAACCTTCAATTGCGATTCAGCTGCCTGTGCTACTTCAGCGCCAAATTTCAGATTTCAGAATGTTTAATATTTTTGTTTTTTTGTTGGAACAAGTGTTTTGTAACCTAAAACCAGCTTGTCGCCGTATTTTCTAATGAGATTTTATAAATAAATATGTATACAATTTTGTAGTGAATCGAGTGTAAATGGGTAGGTGTTGTTATAATTATCTCAAAGACTTTTGATGTTGAAATGAGATGTTACTCTATTTTTGATGTAAAAGATACGTCGAAATAAATTAAGAAATTGATTACACTGTGCGTGAAATTTACCCTCAAAAATTCCAACATGGGGGGACCTACTAAACGACTTTTCTATAGGTATACGGAGTTGAGATCCACCAGGCGTTTGGCTGGATTGGCACAAGTTTATGAGAAATCCGACTTTGAATTTGGCTCATTTCTGTCGAGTTCGTCGCTTAAGTCTTCGAACGTGTAAATGCTAATAGGTCCTAAATCGTTCCGAATATCGCCTTACTCTCTTCGGTAAGTTTGTAGATATTTTAACGGCCAACAAATTTGCTTAAGACACCAACACAAAAAAAAATACATTCAAACTGTGTTTTCGACAAAAATGTCCCAAAAACCCAACTTTCGGCGAGGCATAAAAACAGTAAAGCGAACCCTCGTGAAAAAATAAATGAGTATGCTTTTATATAGAGGGTTAGCTCCTGCATCTAACAAACTAAACATTTTGCCTGGATAACGCCCATAAAAGGCGTGGCTCGGCATCAAAGTTCAAAGTTTTTATCAAAAAAACTCAATTAATCTCCAACTGATTTACACGATATGGGTATCAAACGAAAGGTATTTTTCATACCTTTCTTTTGATGTGCAAAATTAGATACGTAAGATGTATCATACTAATAAAAAAGTTTAGGCAAAAAAAAAATTTTTTATAAAATTTTTTTAAAAAAATTTTTTATAAAATTTTTTTTTTTAACGGATTTTTTTCTCGAAAAAAACCATTACTAAGGTACAATAAGTTTGCTACCATATTGTAGCCTGTGAAATTCCCTGGCTGGTGGATCTCAACTCAATATACCTATAGAAAAGTCGCTCAGTAGGTCCCCCCATGTTGGAATTTTGGACTTGCACAGTGTCATTATTTATTTTTAAGATAAACAATATGAGTGCGTCTCCCCTACTTGACACACGCTGTCATATTAAAAGTTTCATTAATTTCGTATTAATGCAGATACAAATTTACAAATACAAATTTTGTTTTATTCTTTTGCTTTCGTGTTGGGAAATTTTAATGTGAAATCTCAATTCGATTGGAAAAACGCAGAATTTTAGAAAGAACCCAAAATAAATTTTTAATAACAACGAATTTACATTGCGTGAACTTTGTGTTGTTGTCATACGACTTTCCTGGTGAACAATTTCAGTTACTAACTTTAACAACGTTTTGGAAAAGTCACATCTACATAAGCACATAAGCAAGAACTTTAAGTGCTTTTGTATTGAACTGAAAGCTAAAATCACATTCGCCCTCTTCATGTCAACTTTAATGATGGGGATCGAAAATGGTTTTCATTGCGTGCTACGCAGTGTCAGACTTAACCATATATTTATGTAGGTTCAAGGACACTTGTCTACTTATGTACTTAGTACGTTCATTATCGACCAGACACCTTGCGGCAAACCATGGAGGAGACCCATGAGAGTCAAATCGATACTCTTTTCATCCACACCACATCTTTTTAGTGTGGTGAAGCGATGAGTAATGAGAATTATAAGATTCTTAACCGATTTTGCATGGGTTGTGTAAGGTATAAAGCAGCTTTTTTCCCAGCTACTCAGTTGTACAATGCGCTGTGTTTAGTGGCTTGGACGCACTTAACACATGTCGCAATCTATTTATTAATACTTCTTGCGATATGTAACAATTTATTCAGGTGCACAAATATACACATTTCATCAGCCGCTTGTCGGAACTTGGCAGTTAACAGAAAAGCAAAATGAACCCACGCTGCTAATGTTTGCGTTCAATCTAATATGAACTGTTGCACCAATGTGCTACGTTCACGTACCCGGAAATTTACGCAACATTTCCAAGCACAAATAAATACTTAATTTGTTGATGGCAGAGCTTACGTTTGGCCAATTACATACATCAACTCGGAGGAATTAAGATAAAATTGTGGAATTTCCCAATATAGTTGATGCTTTACTTGTGTGGTAAGCAATTTTATGGGAAAGAGTGCAACGTGGCGTATGATGAACATCTGGTCCGCCTAATCCATTCACGACGCATTTAACCCTAACTCCCAGAAGTGAGCCTCACAGTCTCACTAATGATTTCAAATGGTAATAAATCCAAAAGGTTTTCGATTCTATTATTTAATGTAATCCTCTAATGGATTGTTGGAATTATATTGCATTTATAAATTCAACAGTTTAGACAGTTTTTGTACTTTTTAAACAAATGTTTTCAGTAGATTGCAAGCGCAGTGATTGTGCAAAACGCCTCTGTCATCTGCCAGTGCCCGGATGCCTTGACTGTCATAATAACCAACGCATTCAACTGCGTAACGTTAAGCTAAAATTAAGCCGATCATGTGGAAACATTCAAGTCAAATAAACTTGCGTCGATTCGAATTAGGTCGAAAGCATTGGTTCTGATAATAGGTATATGTCGTATTTACCTAATGCTGAAATATGCGTCTGACAAAATCATTCATTAGAACAAACTACAGTGGGTGGCCAAGCAATTAGCACGCTTGTGAAAAATTTAAATTTTCATGTTTAAGTGGATGTAAGATGTACTAAAAAAATTTCCAAACCCTTTTTGTTTTCTTGTGTGCTTAACTTGTTTGTCCCACAGTATTTCTAATGGTATTTGTGAGGTTATGTGCCATGGGTGAGCACGATAACGGGACTTTGTTAACAGCAATATTAAATTGAACATTTAAACATTGCAAATCTGTAATAGTGAAGTGTGCATTCGAATTATGAAATCATTATGAGAAAATCGTGAATTTTCGGGAATAAAATAAAAAGAAAAACGATATATTGAAAAATACTCGCATTAAGACTGGGTAATTATTGTTTTAAGTAGTTTTTAACGGTGTATTAAACAAATTTATGTTTTTTAAGGATGATGCAAAAAACTGTACAATTCACTTTAAAAATATCTTCTTATTTGTTCTGAAATAAAAATATAAGTGAAATCAAAAAAATTTTTAAGAGTTTGTTTTAAACATAAAAAGCGTTTGATTGCTTGAAGCGTGCTAATTGCTTGACTACTCACTGTATTTTTCATTCGCTGCATACTCACGGGCGCGTATGCATGCATTGCACTCTGCCGCAAATTGCACGAACTGTGTAGATTGGAAATGTCACAAGCAACGCCGCGGAAGGTACATTGAAGCTGTCGTAGCTTTTGTCACACTTGTGTGCTGGAGGTGTTCGCACATACATGCATATATACATATATTTATGTACGAGTGTGAGTGCGCGATTGTGGCGGCGTGCTGCTTTGCAATTTGTTTAGCGCACCACAGCTGTTGGTGACACTCGCAAATGTTGGCGTGCATTTGCCGCTCAAAGTGAATGGATGTGCGGTCGCAGTGGGAATGCCTGCAACTTTCCACACAAAAACACTCTTACATGAGCGTTTATTTTATTTGCGGTGCAATTGTGGTACTATGAGATTTTCTTTAGTCACGCTTTGTTTGACAGTAGAACATATACATATGTATGTGCATCGGTATGTCATACATATCTATTCATACACGCATACATGCATGCACGTTATGCACCTGGAAATGTATATATGTTCCTATGCACTAAGCTATAAGCGCACACAATAGAATGAATACAAATAGAATAAAACACAAAAATCACTTGAAGGTGACAAATAAAATTGGAATTTTATCCGTGGACCTTTTTCATTTCTTTTTGTCATTTTTATATTTTGTATTATTTTCCAGGCGGGGAACCTTTACTTTGCTATACGGGAACTGTGTAGTTCGAAGCGAAGCATTCCAGACAAAGGAAAACATTTATTTTGTAATTGCCATCTAATTAGCCGAATATCAAATAAAATGTAGATAAGTATGTCATGGCGGCTGCCTCTGTATGAGACACACTTATGCCTTTGTTTGACCCGTTGTGATACCACAAACTTCACCCGTTTGAAAGGTGTATGCAACCCTGTCTTTCAGTTTGACCGACGATATTGCAGTTGCGTGCTTTCGCCCAGAGTCTGTTGACGTTTTACTTTCTTAAGCACACATTAAAACTGTTTTTCAAACTAAATTCATTATATTCTTGTAAAGTGGACATGTTGCAACTTAGAATGAAAGTAAGGAAATGATCATCATCCCTTTTTTTTTAATATTTGATGATATTTTGGCAAAGATTTGATTCGTTGAATTTCTACAGTTTCATACCGATTTCTTTGGCTAGTTGGGAAGTTTTTCAAAGTCATGTTTATTCTTAGATGTTTGGCATTCCTTGCTGTCAGAATAGCCGCCGAGAGAGAAATTGTTTTTTTTTATTTAGGTGCTGGCTTCTACCGGGAATTGAACTTTGGTTTGACTTACTCAATTACACTTTTCGACACGAAAAATGCTCCTAAAAATAAAAGTATTTTTGAGACTAAAAATTTTTTAAGAAGCGTTTTCGAAAAATCTTCGAAAAACACGTCTTTCCCCTCTTTTGTCAGTTAAAAACACATGTCTCGTAAAGCAACCATCCGACTAACACATATGACCCGTCGTTCAGAATTAACTAGCCTTTTCAACGATATATGGATTGTCCAAATCCAATGAAATTTGGGGAAGTACTGACGATGGAAGTTCCAAAAAATTGAATTTTTTACCATTTTCAAAAATTATTGCTTTTCGAATTGTTTTTGTATAGATAAACTAAATGAGTTCCTCTGGTTTTAAGATCTAAGATGAAAGATATATTATTTGAGCAAATATTAAGCTTAACACCAGTTGAATCGAAAGAAAAATGACAAAGTTATAAAGCACTGAGTGAAAACACCAACTTTAATTTTTATTTTTAATTTTTATTTATTTTTTATTTTTTATTTATTTATTTATTTTTTTATATTTATTTTTTATTATTTATTACACCGTGCGAACACATGTTTTTATTTTTCCGAGACCCATCCAAATATTGATATAGACGTGAAACTAGAGGTCGTTTATAGTATCCTGGAATAGTCAGATTTTCATTTACTGACCCAAAAACCTTTTTAAAGGATTTTGAAATTTTAAGGATATACACATTGAGAATATTTTTTTTTAATATTTGCGATTGTGCAGTGATGAAGATATGGGTATCAAATGAAAGAGGAAAGTTGCCCCCTTTTAACTAAATTCTCTATTTTGAACTTAATTTTTAATTTTTCAGGAAACGCAAAAAACTTTTTTTGAACTGAGTAAACATTTTTTTTTAAATAACGTATAGTCCGTTTAGTAGAAAATCCCTACAGATTATGCTTTAGGATAAGTTACAAAGATTTTTTTATTTAACATTAAAAAATCCAAAATTTTGAGTTGTGACGTTTTTGATGATATTTTAATTCAATAATTACGGAATTATTTTAAGTTATGTCACTTTTGCTGAATTTAATAATTATAAATCACAGTTAAAAAGTTGAAAGAAACATTTTGAAAATTCGAAATAAATTTTTTATTTGAAAATATATACTAAAACTGACACAAATTTACTTAAAATTAAGTTCAACAAAAATTTATTTTGTCAAAAGTGTCACAATTTGAATTAGGACTATTTTGCATTGAGCAGCGATCAAATAGCATCAAATTTCTTAACATGAGGAGAGACCTAAGATGAGGGGAGTGTGGTGGTGAGGACTGAATAAGAAAAGTATGTATGCACTGCTACTGTTATTATATGAAATCCACAAAAATAAACTCATAAAAAAATTATACAAGAATTCTCAAAAAAAATATGAAAAATGTTTAAGTTATTAAGTTTTATAAATCAGCTGAGATTTAAACTTTGAAATTGTTTAGCTTTTTGCTGCCAAAAAGTATTACATAGTTAAAAGTTGCTACGCAGAAGTTCGGTCACTTGCGGGCTTGAGCTGCTTATAAAACTCACTCACTTATGATTTATATTTTTAAACAGAATGTTAAAACACAGCGTACCTAATGAAAGTTAAAAAGCCGTTCCCTAAAAAGTGCGTTCGCTGTCAAATAAAAAATCTTATAAGTCATAAAGTCATACAAATTAGTCATAAGTCATACGTTTCACTACATTTCTTTTACGAATATTATGATGACAAAAGGTATTCGAATTAATTTAGATATTACTTTCGCGATATTGATATTTCTTTCTTATTCTTCATTACATTCTTTATTTACATTGTCATCGCTGACTCTCTTTCCAATAACTTTCTATACATTTGACAATAGAAGATATCAATACAACGCAATTAATCTCGCTTGCTTTCCTCTTGGCTAACGATTACGTGGTTAATTCGATTGTATAATTATTTTTACTCACACAAACACAAATGTCCAACAGTTGACGCAACAGTGCTGTGAGACATTTGTGCAAACAAAAAAACAATACAAACATAATGTCAACAAAATTATTGTGTAATCCATTTTAATTTCATTTCAGCACAATTCGATATTTTTTATTCCCAAACTTACGAACATTTTAAAATAAATATTGACTTGTCTTATTTTAATATTGTTTTGGCGTCTGAAAGACATTTTTTGCTGCTTTTGTAACATTGAAAAAGTATGGAAAATCATTAGTCAGTTGAGTTGAATATTGCGAGACAAATATCAATCAAAAGCGTCTAAGATTAAAATTCGATACAAGCTGCCAACTGTTGCGTTTGTTGTTCTAGTCACGAATGGTTCAGCAATTATTATTTAATAACTTTCTTGCTGTGTTTGCTATTTCAATCTTGGCCACAACAAATTAGTTCAAGAACAAATTGAAGTTCCTGCTATGTGCAAATAATTTCCTACATACATACGTACATACTCATATAAATAGTGTTTAAATTGGCTCGTGCACTCATTCGGTGTTTGCTTTGTTCATTCTGTTATTTTTATTCCAAACAAATATTAGTAGATTAGAGTAAATATTTGAATTTTTGCTAATATAACATTCCCATGTTTGTATGAATGTTCGGTGTGAAAAGTAGAACGCTTACCGAAGTTTATGCATTTTGAGTTTTGAGCAGATACAACATTTTTGATACCTTAGAACTTTGCTGAAAGTTTATCCGGCTTTAAAGTATCGCATCAAGTGCCCATAAATTCTTCCTTAAAAAAATCCTCGTCATTCAAACATGTCCAGTCAAAACCCCACACAATGCTTAAAATAATGGGGGCATTTCAAGGATCTTATTAAAAACAGAAAAAATAACAAAGAAATCTGTAACTTGCGTGGGCTCGAGTTATGAATTTTGGGACATTTTACTTTCCGATATGTCACCAATGCACAGTAATTCGTTTCATAAGCAAAATTCAAAAGATTTATAATCTCAGTATTTAACGATTTTGATGTAATTTGAAAGGTAAAACTCCCATTAAGAAAACCCCAAAAAATCTGTTCTAAAAATTATTTTGTGTGTTAAAAACCGGCTCAAAGTTGAGTCTTTTTTTACAAACAAATGTAAACACATATTTTCTGATTTTTAGTCTATTGAGTAAAAAAAAATGTTAAAAATATATGGTTACCCAGAAGTTGCTAAAAGTTTCAATATAGATTAAGAAATTATGTGGCCATTTTTGCTTTTAATGTTTTCTCAAAACTTGCACAGCTGAGGCTCTCACTTAGGTTAGGTTAGGTTAAAATGGCTGTCTTGGCCTGGGTCTTGCCGAGAGGCACACGTAGGCCACGAAATGGATACCACAAGTTGAAAGGTCTGTCTTACTGCAAGTCGAGAAGCCTATTCACGCCATTTCGAAGCGTGGATGAACTCAAGCAAGTCTTTGATTATAGTTAAACTGAGGTCATTCAAGCTGTCGAAGAAAGGAGATCCTAGGGTTCTCCATCTTCGTCTAAATAGAGCCGGACAGTTGCAGAGAAGATGGCTGATAGATTCCTTCTCCTCTTCAATCTATCTTTATCAGATTATATAAACACATATCCTCCGATATCTTTCGATCTCAGAAAATAAATCAATATGGAAAGTGGTCTAAACACCTATTTTCCGACAAAATTTATTTTTTTTCAATTTCAAAATCATAAAATCCTTCTTTAGTTCTGTGAATGTTAAGTTATTATACGTATAAATATTTTCAAGATTTCGACGTTTATTTATTAACAAACGCGATGTTACTAGTTTGGTTTTCAACCAACCATACAAAATTGTTTTTACATTCATTCCTATTTTTCAATACAAAAGTAGTAACACTGTTTGCTTGTTACTTGAAAAGTTTTTTTCTGAATTATTTTTAAGATAATGTAGGTGTTTCTACAAACTACTAATAAAAAAAATTTATATACAGATAAAACTACGTAAGAGCGTTTTAGCTCATCTCTTCTTTTTCACTCTACTTGAAAGCCTCAACAAATTTATTGCCTTGAGTTGGATGCGCCAGTTAATTGAAATTCTGTCACGGAGGGTGAATAGCCGTTGGCTACCGTCTCCTGAAGACACGCTGAACTTTTTATCGATTCATTTGGGTGAGTGCCCTCTGCAACAACAAAGGATAGCATTTACCATAGTCCTCACCAGTGTGTCCCAACACTTACTCTTTACTTACTTTTATTACTTAGAATGTAACTGATGTATATATTACATGTACATGTACATAGTACTGGCTTACAAAAGTAACAATATTATATTACATATTACTTGAAAACCAAAGTAATATATAAGAAACAAGTTCCAGAGTTTTGGAAATATTTTTACTGGTAAAATATTATTGAAAAAGGTGTTTTAGGTATAATACAAGGTGCGCCATCTAAATTTGGTCGATGAAAATATTGAATAACTTTGACAGATTTACACCGATTGACGTCGTCGAACACATTTCGGAAAGGTTATTGCATTACAATTTTAACCATGAATCGATTCACGCCCAAAGAACGCGCGGAAATAGTAACAATGTTCATTAAATGTAATCGTTCAGTTGTTGCAACACAACGTGCGTATCGTCAAAGGCCACTGAGATCGCCCGATTTAACGACACCGGACTTTTTTTTGTAGGGATTTTTAAAAAGCAAAGTGTATGCCAACAAACCAAAGACTTTAGGACAATATTCGAGCCGAAATCACTGCGATATCACCCGAGATGCTGGCAAATGTCATGGAAAATGCCAGAAAAAGAGCTTAATTTTTGTATCCGCAATGAAGGTGGTCATCTGATCGACGTTGTTTTTGGAAACTGAATGGAAAACTTTGTAAAGCTTCAAATTTTATAAAAATAAATAGTTTTTCAAAATCGATTGAGAATTGTTCAAGTTATTCAATATTTCCATCGACCACATTTAGTTGGCGCACCCTGTATATCAGGTGTACAACTTTGCTTCCGCCGTTTTCCGATAGGTGGCTGTACCGGCTGAGGCTGGTTGAAATACATAGATGGTAATGCCTTTAAAGTGAGTGTGGACAGTGCCTAACGAATTGTCATCACCGTTTCAGTGACAGTTGTTCTTGTTTTCGTATTATTCACGCTCGAAAATGTCCGTTTATGTGCCCAATTCTCGCCATTTGCGGGATGTTTAACTTTTCTGTTACAATTCGAAAAAAAATGCAGCTGAAGCGCATCGAATGCTCTCAGAAACTTACGGTGATGCTGCTCTGAGTGAAAGAACGTGTCGGGAGTGGTTTCAACGTTTTAAAAATATCAAGAGCGACATGACAAAGTCATCCTCCAACACGACAATGCTCGGCCTCACGTCGCAAAAGTGGTAAAAAAGTACCTGGAAACGCTGAAATGGGAAGTCTTGCCCCACCCGCCGTATTCCCCAGATGTCGCCCCTTCTGACTTCCACCTATTCCGTTCGATGGCACACGGCCTGGCAGATCAACATTTTCAATCCTTCGAAGAATTGGAAAAATGGATTGCTTCATGGATAGCGTCAAAAGAGGACTACTTTTTTCGAGCCGGGATCCGAAAATTGCCGGAAAGATGGGAGAAAGTTGTCGCTAGCGACGGACAATACTTTGAATAATACATCTGTAAGCACTTTTTCGCATAAAGCTTTTAATTTTGGAAAAAAACGGCGGAAGCAAAGTTGTACACCTGATATTTCTAATGAATATGCCGAATACGGCAAATATATGACCAGCACACAACTTTGTCTGCTTTGATGAAGAAGAAATAATCTTGCTAAATACCTTTTTAATACCATTTTAATTTAATTTTAATACCCTGAATACAGTGGCGGATTCAGGGGGGTGTTTTGGGGGTTGAAACCCCCCGAAATATTTGGATCGCCTATAAAAATACATACAAATCAAAGGCATTTTACAAATATTATAGAATTACTTTTTGAAACCCCCCCGAAAAATTTTTCTGAATCCGCGCCTGCCTGAATACCTCATTTTAAAATTCCCTGCACCCTTATTTACTACTTAGAAACTCTTGTAATATGATTTATTCATTAAAATTCAATAAAAAAATTACTCTCAAAATTTCGATTCTCGAAAAACGCTTCAATTTGTTTAAGTATGAAATTAATATAGTAATAAGTAACTTGAGAAAAAGTAATATAATTACTGATGATTATTACTTGCAGGGAAAGTAATTGCATGCTATACTCGTATATTACATAAATCATATCGCGTAGCTGCCAGTACAATCAACAAAAATGCAACGAGCCTGGCTGCCAAGGGATAATTATAATGAAAGCAATTTGTTTAGTTGTTGTTTCTTTTGTTGTGTGTTTAACACAATTTCTGATATTTTTTCTTGTCACTCAAGTGTTGTCATGAACTGGTTAATGGCTTTAACTGTTGTTATTGCTGCTGAACACACAAATCCATACATATGTATGTATGTACATATTTATGTGTGCACGTACTGGAGAGTTGTGCGAAACCCACTTTCCCATTGACTGATTTCTTTGCTAAATCGCAGCTGTTGCTTGTTTGCAAACTTTCTTTGTATTTTACTAGCAGACTGTTAGTATTATGACTGGTTTTATTGTGTCACATTCAATGATGACAGGAGTCAGTTGAGCGAAAACACATTGTGGTATTGTTGTGTATGTACATTCATTCATTTGTTATCATATTTAACTGTTCATTCTCGCATCAGATAGCAGTTAATCGGCAGATATAGCATTATTTTTTTTTTAGTTTCATTGCCATTACAACAAAAAAAACAGTAGTAGTAGTAAAAAATAAAAGTAGAAATAAAAATGAAAGTAGATAAAAGATAAAAGTAGCCTCTTCTTAGATAAAAACAAATAAATACAACAAAAGTTGTATTTAAATAAGTGCCCCATCAACAAAAGCTTCCAAAAATAGTGTTTTTTTTATTAGTATTTGAATAATCTAGTAACTCTGTAAGTGTTTACTTTAAATCTCAAAAAAGTCGATAAGAACGGAGACAAGAAAACGCGGAATTACTGATGAAAAATGGTTAGAAAATCCATTACCAATGTAGTCAGAAATTGCTATTCACTACCAATTTCAACCTCGTCAACAGTTCTGAGCAGCTACAGCTTACCATTTGTTACCCCCTCTCCCCTTTGTAAATGTATTTGATTTGTCGTCCTAAAATCCCTCTAAACGAAGTGTCATTTCCGTGTCACAACAGTTTATATACATGTTAAATGTAATTCATTGCAAATATTTCTTGATTTGCTGAAATGCCTTTCGAGTGCACCCGTGTTGCTTTTTAAATTGATTCACGAGTTGTGATTGTGTTCCTTGTAATTATTTTGGTTCTTCTTTGTATTACTGCGCATACAGAGTATTGAGATTATCTGTTGCTCTTTTTGCGTTTGTTGTTGGCCCTGATTGCGACACTGACTGTCAGTTGTTGTGAGCATGAGTGTCAATCATGAAAATTACACATGTTTACTTATGTGCTCTTCATCACTGCCACCCATACGGCACGCAATCTCGCTTATCCTTTCGCCTGCCAACACTTTGCCATTTGATTTTCCACTGCTATTCACATTGCGTGTGTGTTAATTTGCTGTTTATATTTTTATACAGAATATTTTCCCAACTTTGGTACTCTAACATGTTGCTATAGGTATGATAAGTATTTGAACTTCCCGACTCGAACACAAGTTTTTGTTTTTTTTTTGTTCCTTGTTCACTCCTCTCGGGATCATAGGGCCTCCACAAGACAGCCTTGTGTTGGTTACATTAATCAGTTGTGTTGTTCTGCAGGGTAGGTGATTGGCCTGCCGCAGGTAGTCCTAAGTGAGACCTAAGTCCACAAATTATTACAATATTATATTTTCATGGTTTGATTGCGCACTCTTGAACAGTGATAAATTGCTGTAAAACCCATTCGTGCTTTTAATTCATTTAAAGTTGAGAACAACACTGCGTATGAGTAACATATGTGCATTAGACTGGATTTAGTATTGTATGGAGATTCTTAATAATGAGTTGTCGATGCTCCGCAACCTCTCATTTTATGCGGTTTAGCGAAAAAGTGCATGATCCAACAATTTTGGGGCTAGGGGTGGGGTTAACTGGCGTCGCATCGAGGTCAAAGTTCACAAAAAGGCTGGGAAATTCGACAAATTGCTTCACAGCTGGTCCAAAGTTGCTCTTAGAGGGTTAAAATATATGACTGACCCCCACTAGTTTTCTCTAATGAACATTTCTTTCAAACATATTTTTACCCTATCTCTAACCATTGATGGGGCTCCCATACAAAATGGTCGTTTTTATAAAATAGACTCCCATTGCTTCCAGATTGCCGCCAGATGTATCAAATGTATGACCCACACCCATTTATTTTCCCTTTCAAATGTTCCTCTCGAACATACTCACCCACTATCTCCAAGTCTTAAGGGGGCTTTCATACGAAACTGGCCATTTTCTATGCCATTGGCTCCCCACTTGCAAATGTAATAGTTAAGTAAGAGAGAAAACATAATATCTCGGAAACTACTGAACCAATTTCAATGATTTATTCAGCGATCACCAACATTCTTGAGTAAAAAATAAACAAAATTAATTAATGTTCAGAAATTCACCACCAGAGGGCGTCCCCCATACGATCGGATTTCTGACGTTGTCAACTTTTGGGTTTCTACAAAGCAAAAAGCAAATGTTTTGTTGAAACTCCATTAATCTCCTCATTAGTGTTAGGTTTGATTAGGTTCAGAGGGCGTGTATGGAAAATCATGGCTATGGGTTGGGACAAGGGTTGGAGATAGGATAAAAATATGTTTGAAAGAAATGTTCAGTAAGCAAAACTAGAGTGGTCGGTCATGGACTTTAACCCTCTAAGAACAACTACTGACCAGCTGTGGAGCAATTTATCAAATTTCCCAGCTTTTTTGGGGAACTTTGACCTCGATGCGACGCCATTTAGCCCCACCCTAGCCCCAAAATTTTTTGGCTCATGCACTTTTTCACCAAACCGCATAAAATGAGAGGTTGCGGAGCATCGAAATCGAAAAATCGTGCACTAAATCCAGTCTATTGTGCATACAGTTGAATCTCAATACAACCACAATTCAGTTGGTATATGAACATCAAATCGATTACCTGGGTTTATAATTTCTCGAAACACAGTTCTGAGCATCAAATCGAATAGCCGATTGTGGCAAACTAGAATTAAACTTTGTTGTATAATCAGTCACTACGTGTCACTTAAAGCTATAAGCGTCCATGCATTTGTCTAGAACGTCACCACGTTGCCAAAAGTTCTTAAAAAAAGCCCCTCTACTGCATACATTAACCTTTCGTTAGACATTTGTAAAAACACGAACACACAATTTAGTCTTTTAGTTCGTAGGTAAAAAACGAGGGCATGTGTTGGACTCACTCAATGAAATATTTATGTAGAAGTAAGTAACTTTTCTAACGGCCCTAAAATGCTATTGACCAATGTTCTCGAATGTCCATTCCAAACCAACAGAACATTTTCTGCGCATTGGATTGAACTTATTTGCATTTATAGGGAGTACATTTTGGTTCTGAATATTTGGGATACACTCTAAAAACTATTTGTTCTTTCTTATAAGTCTTGTATTTTTTATTACCAAGAATGAACCTCACATAGCCTTACTGTGTTTCCTACACTAAACATCAGGGATATAGTAAGATTCATATTGGAATACTCAAGTCGTGTCGTTCCAATGAGTTATCTTTTTATGCATATGTGAGTTTTCATAAAAAAGTGACATTCGAACCTAACGTAAAGATTCCTAAGACCTAACCTAAACTTCAAAGATTTTCAACGGAGAGAAACCTGACGATAACATTGGAACTTATTATGTGTTTAGGCAATAGAAAGCGACTGCTTCTAAATTATTTTTTAGAGTGTTCTACAAACAAGTACATCCACGATAGACATCATCGAACTCCCACTCGCCAGCATCGCGATTCAATTGTCTTTCATTTTGTGCAAGTGGGCCATTGTAAATGAATAAGATGGCTCACCACCACACCCGGTGAGTGACATAAACGGCGAAAATTATAAATAGAATTGCTTTGAATTGCTGATTTAATTGAAAATGCTGCTAACAATGCGGCGAACCTGAAATTGCCACAAGTCTAAAGTTATCGCAGGTAAATGGGGAAAATTAATTGGGCTGAAAGGACATTGATGACATTTGGTTGGTCCGTTTGGATAGTGGCGTATGGGAAGGCGGCCTGAGAACTTTAGGCAAATAGGCAGTTGGGATTTGCTACGGGAATGTATATTTGCAATTTATTTCTTGATCGAAAATTTAATGAGTTTTTCTCTTACTTGTTGGCTTCATTGCCTATGGCCATGAATAAGGAATAATTATTTTTGAAATAGAAAAGAAATCATCAGTAATCATGCAACTTTGCTAGCGCTTCTGAAACAGTTGTTACAATAAATTAAAAAATACTGTTTTTAATTTAAGTAAAACATGTGAATTCAATTAGTGTACAAGCAAACTAGGACTCGAAGAATTTCATCTATTGGAGATTATACAATCTGTTTCTCATAATGATGAATTTTCCTCTAATCCAAGTGTGGTTTTCATGGCTTAACAACTCAAAACGTCAACAATGCAAAATAAATACAGTGCTTTTCACTTATAACGAACCCGTTGAAAACGATTTTCCCCCCTAAAACGAACCAATTTCAAAAGTACGCGTTTTATCTTTTCGCTTATTACGAACCCCTTTTAAAGCGAACTTTCGGTTAAAACGAACCATTTTGCCCGGTCCCTCGAATTTCGCTTTAAGTGAAAAGTTTGTACTTGCAAAAATTTCATAATAACCTTATTTCCTACTTGGAATAAGGTTATCAAATAATCTGGTGGAAAAGATTACAAGCAATTGTTCAATTGTGTCTTACACGGAATCATACCCCTTCAAAATTATACTGCAATAAGCTAAGTCTTATCTCGTTCTCACTATTTCGCATTGGAAATGAAACAATTGCTGTTTGTAATATCTCTCAGAGAAAATTTGATTCTCCAAAGCTCTTTTAGCGAAATTACGGAATATATTTTCTATTGAAATTGCTATTTAATTACTTTAGATCAATCCTGGTCTCAATGCAGTATACCCTTATCAATCATATTCTAATATCCACTAAAGAGCGGCGCAAGCACTATAAAAATGACTTGCAAGCCATCGCTGTGCTTTCAAATATTGCCGATCTTCTTCACTTTCACTACAAAACAAGCACGCAGTGAAGAAAGCTTTTGATATTCATACGAATACTGCACGAAACGACAATAGAACTTCAAGCACCTTGAAGTATAGAGCAACACTGAGGTAGAACAACGTTGAAGTAGAATAACACTGAAGAAGAACAACACTGAAGTAGGACAATACTGCAGTGGAACAACACGGAAGTAAAACAACACTGAAGTAGAACAAGACTGAAGTGAAGCATTGAAGTAGAACATTTTCAAGCATACGGTGTTTTGTTTTGCACGATCGGAGTAGCTGTTTTTGGTACTTTGTATGGAATCTGGGCTGCATTTCAAGAATTTCAACAACATTAATGTAAAAAAACAAACAGGTTTAAAACATGTTTTTCGATATTTATTTAAGTCTGTCTCACTCGGAGTGAAGTCGAAGTTCTGTTTCACTCGGTGTGAAGTAGAAGTTCTGCTCCACTCGGTGTGAAGTAGAAGTTCTACTCCACTCAGTGTACTCGCTGTGATTTACGGTTACTTAACCTCATTATAGCTTTCTGTTTTGATGTTTTGCTTCACAACAGAACACAAGCACTTTCGCTGCTGTAGCTAAAAGGTTTTCGAATAATGCAGTGCTTGTTTTGTTGCAGAAGAGAACTATTGAGCATTTGAATTCGCTGTCAACGCGACACTGAAGTACAGTACTTGACAGTACTGTGCAGTAGTGAAGTGTGCCCAATAGAATCTTTTGTGCAGCTCTTTAATATCCACATTAAGTACTAAAAGTGTGATTGTGCATCGGTGTAATCAGAGCTGGCCTCTTTCAAAATAATACGGAAGATAACGTTGCGGTAAATGAATCAAGTTTCGGACAATGCTAAAAAAGTTTTGGTTTTAAACATTGAAAAGCAAGATGGCATCATAAGTAACCCACATATCGTGCGAATCCTTAAAATTATTAAAACACAATTAAAAAAAAATTATTTCTTGATGTAGACTACCTCTTTGACCTCCAAGAACGTATGATTTAACAATTTCTTTATTGTGAGGCTGTGTTAAGTTATTGGTTCTAGCCAACCACAAACATTCACCAACTTTAACACAACATTGCTTCTAATTTACTTTCAAAAAGCAATTGTAACCATAATTCCCCCATTTCCATAAATCAAGCATTATTTTCATTGTTCATGCGCTTCGGGTTTCTTTTACAAGGAAAAGCAGCCGTCAAAAAGGAAACAGAAATTTCATAAATACTTCAAGTTATGATAACAAAAACGAATAAAAGAAGCGCTAAGCATAATCGACATCCATGAACGTAAAATTGATGGGGCAACAAAAAGAAATCAAAAGACGACACAGAAAGCGTTCCATTAACATGTGTAAAGCATCGATTAACGTGTCTTAGCAATCAACATTATCGTTTTCTCGTTAACAACAGCGATAGCGATAGCAGCGGCCATAACACTGACGCCAAACTTGGCAGCAGCGTCGACAGCATTCGGCACAGCCTCGCTGCTGGCTGCGACTCGCACCCGGGCACCCGGGTAACTCAGCCATCGCGCAGCAATTCCGGCTTCCTTTTGTTGCCGCTGGCTGGCTGGGCGAGCGTCGAGCCGCAACGGCGCATATCAATAAGCGCCGCGTGTGTGCCTGAGTGCGTGTGACGGAGCGCCAATCCCACTTGAGCACATATGGTGCACATTCGGAATAATTTGAGTAGTGTGGCTTCCCTGTCATTTTGCTAGACTTATTTCACGTTTACATTCTTCACGGCTCTGTTCGTTTGTGCTCTTCACAATACATCACTATTGCGTAGGCAATTTCCGTTGGCTTTGTTTATTGGCTTCATTACGCACGACCACTCGCTGTCAATTGCCAACGTCGCCCTCACCCGGCGAGCACATCACCCATCAACACTTCCATGTACGTCCCCAGACACAGAGAATATCCTTTAGCGTAATGCACACAAAGGGCGAATGTTGGCCGGTTTCAGGGCGCATATCTTGCAAACACGACTAAGCCCATCATTGCGGAACGCCTTCACTAAACGCTTAGCATGTGCGCATTCCTTGCAATCTTCCTTTTTCTTTTGCTGCTTCCATTTTCCCTTTACGCTTGTTTACTCTAATTTTTGTTCATTGTATTTGTGTGGGGTTTGCTTGTAATATTGCAGCTTTATTTCAAATGTTTACTAGTACAAGGGCGGTGTTGTTGTTATGTGCATGGCTGCCTGTTAAGAAATGAGCTTAATTTTGTGGGCACTTCACTCAAAACTTAACTGTACCGTTATGCACTATAATCTTGGCTGGCTGACTGAACCACATTGAGTCAACCATTCGAAAAAAGCCCAAAACAAAGTTTGTGTACTGTTGATAATTTTGTTGTTGTGTTTCCGACCTTGGCACTGTGTCGTAATTGGGCTAACTGCACACTGACCTAATTCAGAAAACGGCTGTTTGTTGTTGTGTGCAAATGGCAAATATTTTTAAAGTGCAATAATCCATCTGCGTGTCAGCGTTGGGTTGGTTGGTTGTATGTAGGTACTTATATATTACTAGCAGGGACCGGCGGCTTTGCACGCAAGTTTAAAATTAATGAGCCCAATAAAACCCTTGTTGACCCCGCAGTTAGGTTGTGGTGGCTGCCTCTGTATGAGACACACTTAGGCCTCCATGTGAGCCCATTGTGGTACCACAAATTGTACCCGTTTGAAATGTGTCTACAACACTGTTTTTCTCGACATGTATTACAACACACATTTCAAACGGATGGCAAAAAAAGAGGGAGGGGACCTACAGTTTAATGCCGAATACGAACGGCGGTTTCTGGCAGTTTTCCTTCCCCACTTGGAGGTGTGCCATTGCTTACTAAAAATGCACTTGTGCGGTTCTTGTAATTCTCATCTGCTTCAGTAGACGAGTTTTTCACCAGCCCGAGCTAAAAATCGAACCTAGGGCCTCGGTATAAGAAGCGCGCTACCCAGTGGACTATCGAGACTGGCAAAATTGACCCCGTCAGATTTTAATAAAAAATACTTGTCTAATTATTTCCCATTAGAAATGCTTTCAACTAATTTGAAAGGAAGTCAGGACTATTGACTTAAGTCATGTTTTTCCATACAAACTTTGAACCCATCGTTGACCCGTTAGATTTTGATAAAACAAATCATATCATAAAAAAAACACATCTTTTTCAATTACTTTTAGTTTCAAGTGTTTTTAACAATTTTGAGGCCCATCGGTTCCGTTTTTTTCGTAGTCTTGCCGTATGCGAACCTTAACCCATTCTTTACCCCCTTAAAAGCGGTTTTTTAAAGTGCCGAATAATTTTGATTCGAAGCATTTTCATTAACTTTGAAATCAAAAGGTCTTTTAAATCAAAAGGTATTTTTTTATATAACATCTTAACCCATGTTTTGCCCCTTTTAGCGGAGGATCAATTTCTCAAATGTATCCACAGTTCTAATTTCATGTTTGTAGGTTAAGTGGTTTGGGCTGGACGAATGATAAATCAAACAATCAGCCAGGACATACAATTATAAAGGGTGGCGCAAAAGTTGTTACCCGGCGCAAAAGTTGTCACCCAGTGTTCTTTGGCTTATGCATGAATGAATTAATGATTGCATGAATAAATGAATGAAAGAATGAATGAATGAATAAATTGATGTCAAAGCAAAATTATAGCATCTACCGATAAGATGATGACTTTTGCGCCACCCTGTATGTACATGAATAGATATATGTACTCGTACTGACATACATGTGAGCTATTATGACTGAATATTTATCGAACAAATCAGACAAGGCAACCAGGGTAGATTGATCGTACAACATTTGTACTGTTACCTGTACTGAGGTGCTGGGATAGTTTGCAAGTTTACTGTCGTTAAATCCAAATTGTGAAGAATGGTTGGAAAACGCCCAAGAGGAAAGTGCGGGTTGACTGAGCTCGGAAGGGGGTGTGAAGAGGTGAAGAGCTACATTTCCACGAGGTGTTTCGAGCAGGAATTTGTAATGCACACAAGATGTTCATGCTTCTTTATATACAAATGAACATAATCACCAGGAGAATCGATTAAGAAATGACTGTTCGTCCGTTCGTTGATTTGTCCGGCCATCTGCCAAATTACTTTTAGCACAACAGTCTTTGAACGAGGAAAGAAACTATTAATCGTTAAGGATAATTCCTTTAACCCATTTTGGGCCGTATTACACAAATCATTACTTTTTATTAAATACTCATGTCCATACTAAAATTTTTGATAAATTTTAAAATCTCTGTAAAGCATCTCTAACAATATCCATTAACTTAATGAGATAAGAATTTTTTTATTGAAGAAATATTAAAAAATAGATCAAGTACGGACGTTTGAAGATTTTTAATTGTTATTGTTGTATTGTTATATATACGAGAAGAAAGACGGCATGCTCATTTAAGGGCATTCAACTACATAAACAACTTTAAATTTAACTTAAAAGCAAATGATTGTGGACCCAACCAACACATGTTTTATGATTAGTTTTGTTGTTTTAAAACTCTTTCCAATTTAAACAAATTTGTTTTTTAAGTTAACTAGACTAAGATGACTTAGCCCTTTCGACCCCGAATTTTTCCCTGTGCCTCGATATTAATTTTTGGTATTCAAAGCAAGAAACATTTTCCTAAGAAGTGTGCACAGGACATTTGAAGTCGCCACGCCTCTTCGTTTGAGTTCTAGAGCTAGTTTAATTTTGAACAGTTTTAGCTTAAAACGGGTTAAATAAATTTTGTAGCAATATTTTTCAAGTACAGTAAATTTATTTAATATTCATGGAAAAATACAAAATTATCAATTTTTGATTTTATTTAAGCATTATTAAAGAAACAGGGTTTAGATCAAATGCGCCCAATTCGTAGAGTTCAATTAGAACACAAACTTTCTCTGATATCGCTGCAAATTATTGAAAATTATTTTGGGCATAATAGTAAAATTTTTGTAATTTGCTTTGAAAAATATTAATTTGTTGGTGCCTACTTAAATTAATCCCATAAATCAATCGTAACTTTTGCTATAAGATGACAAATAGGTGAAGTTGCTCTCAGCCAACTTTGGAGTCGAAAGGGTTAAAAGCCATAAGAAGGCTTTTGTGCGAGTATAAAAATTCAACTCTCGTTTTGAGTTTGAAAACTTTATGCTTATTAAATCCGAAAAATGTGTAGATTGTTTATTATTAAATATTGTATTATTTATTCGTGAAGTAAAATACATTTTACAATACAACATTGTAAATGGAAAACATGTTAAGTGGACTGAAAAGAAGAAACAAAGTAAATTAAGACAGACAGTGCGTCAGTATGTTGTTGTTTGTTTTCAACTTGTATTGTGTACTTACATATTTAATTTTTCTTAGTACCACTCAATCTGTACAAACTTTGTTAAAACTGCCACACACAACAAACAACTTTACTTGACGGACCATTGAAATCTATATTTGGCAAGAAAAATGGTAAGATGCGGTGTGTGCAGAACTCGAACAACTTTTTTAAGTGGCTGTAAATATTAATTAAGTTCATGTCATACTCTCCGTGTGTCAGAAAAGACAGTCGCAATAATAAAAACAATACAAACTGCAAAAATATTTAATTTGTTGAAATCAGATACTTTTTATGTAAGCACGTGTAACTAAGTACGTACCAACTCCCCCATCCGTTTGAACTGTGTGTTGTAACAAATGTTGAAAAAACAGTGTTGTATACACATTTCGAACGGTTGGCATGTCTATATATAATAACTATGATTGAAACTCTGGGAAATGAAAACATTTTAAAATAAATACTAACATTATACAATGAAATGGCATCAACTGATAGACATAACGAATTTGAAAATTATAGCTTTCAACAATATCCACTTATGTTAATCAGCTTGATACAAATTCTTGGTACCTTTCGTTACATCGTTTGAAACAAATAGAAGTTGTTGTTATGTATGGTTTAACTTAAAATACCAACAAACTAATTCTTTACCAGCCAACAAAATTTGTAACAGTTCGATGGTTTGACAAATTTGAAATTGAAAACAATTGCTGCAGACTTGATCCGAAGTCATGCAGGTCGTAAGTGCTGAAAATGCTTTGACTTCAGTATTAGAACGGTAAAAAACTGTTTTCGAGCTGAGTAAACATTTTTTTTAAATAATGTATAGAACATTTAATAGCAAATCCCAACAGATTATGCTTAGGATTTGGATAAGTTACAAAGATTTTTTTTATTTTACACTAGAAAATCCAAAATTTTTAGTTGTGACTTTTTTTATGACTTTTTAATTCAATAATTACTGAATTATTTAAAGTTATGTTACTTTTGCTGAATTTAATAATTATAAATGACAGTTAAAACCTTGAAAGACAAATTTTAAAAATTCGAAATAAATTTTTTTATTTGAAAATATATACTAAAATTGTCACACCTTTACTCAAACAAAACTTCAACAAAAATGTATTTTGTCAAAACTGTCACAATTCGACTTAGGACTCTTTTGCTTTGAGCTGCAGCGATCAAATAGCATCAAACTTCTCGACATGAAGAGAGACCCAACCGAAACAACAATAACAACTAACAACAAAATGTACTGAGCTTTTGCTCATTGGTAGATAGATGCATTGTGCACAGTATTAACACATAAACCCGAAAATTCAAAATTGTAAGTTGTGTCACTTTTGAAGTGGGTGTGTGATATTATGATGTGTTAAGTAATTTTTCTCGGAATTTAAGATCTTTTAGATATTTTTGTGACCCAAAATTGTTTGTGACATAAAATCGGATTAACCAATTTTACCCGCGAATGGAATAATCGCTTTTCCGCTTACGCCATAAAAGAGTTCACGTGACATGAATGGATATTATTAATTACTTTTAATGGTACTTAATTAGCTAAAGCATATAAATGCATATTTAATATAAATACACATAAATCACCGTATATGTAAATGTTAAATGTAAATTAAGAAATCCTCTGTGCACCACTGCACACGCCTCATAGCGTGGTTCAACGCTCATAAGTATGCAAATGCAACTCCCATTTCAACACGCCTCACATTTTATATTACTCATTTAAATTTATTGCGGTTTTATAAGTTTATGGCGGCAATGAAATGTCGAACGCACAATGCGATGCAACGCTTATTAAATTGCTGAAAGCTAGTACTGAAAAAAAATTGCATGCGTATCGTAATTACAAGAAAATTATGAGCGAATTTCATTGCATATTTTACAGCCATAAAATGGGGCATACTTACCGGCGAATACGCGCACGCGAACGCCAATACACGTGCCGCAGTCTTGTAAAAACATAGACCCCACTCGACACACAGTCCCAGCGGTGTGTGTGTGAATTAATGTCAGAAGCCAATGAGCCAAAAGGCGACTACATGGGGCGGGTCTGTGATGGGAAATGACGATGCGCAGTGGCGAAGTAAAAACAAATGACACTTGACCGGTTTTAACCTTTCGGCAATATTTATTATTATTAAGTGATGGCAACAACAACAACAACAGCAACAAAAACAGCACCAACTGCACCACCCAAACAAACAATAATCCGCAAAAACACATGTCAAGCAACAACAACAAAGGTACACAGAGCATTGGCAGCGGATCGGCCCCTGTTGTGCCATCAACTATTTTCTGCTGCCATCACACGCGCTCCGCACGGCTCCTGCTCGCAGTCTTTGGCACATCTTCAAAGTATTTTTATTTGCATAAATTTCTATTTTCCGCTTAATCCAATTTTCTTTGATTATTTTGCCTTATTTTCTACTTATTTATCATTACTCTCGCTGTTGCTGTTGTTGTTCGTAATTTGGCTTAATTTGTTTATTTTGTGCGCAGCCTAATAAAGCACAAATTATAAACGCGAAAACAACAACAACAACAACCAAACAAATTGCGCACAAATAGTCAAGCAGCCAACATCAACAATAGCAAACTCAGTCAGACAATCAGTCTTTCAGTTGGTCGGTCAGTCAAGTAGGCCAAATGGTTGAATGGACAGCAAGTCGATCAAATTGTCAATGTTGGCCACCCACTGCGTTTAGTGTGCAGACTGGAGCTTTTGTTGTTGCTGTTGTTGAGGGACGAAAAGTGTTGACGCTGACGAGGACGTGGACAATGTTGATGCTGGTGTTAGTGGCGCCATGCTGCAGCAACTAACTTTGGGTTTGAATTAAGTTTGGGCGGCAAAAACAAAACCAACCAATAACCGCATTACATGGCCAAAGTCAACCAGGAAGTCAATGCCGCAACTATGGGATCAACAACAATAGACAACCAAATTTAAATTGAAACCAAACTGCTGTTGTTGCTTAAGTGAAACGAATTGAGCTTTTACATCATCCGCAACTAGTAGAATCAAAGAACACTTAGGACACTTAAAGTTCTAAATGTAGAAAACCGGGTTTTACTTTTAATTTAGTCGATGCGATTGTGAGTGCAAATCATAATAAAAACATCCAAGTTGAATTTTCTTTGTCATAATTTTTTCCTTGAATAGTCGTTTGCTCTTCAATATACACGTTCTTCTTCTTTCTCTGTCTATTGTATTGGTTTTATAACACTTCTTACTCTCCATACTACACCTCTTCAATTTTAAAAGATATTTGCTAAGATTTAAGATGATTGCTAAGCTTTAGAAATAAATCCTAATAATTGAAATTTTAAAGAAAAAAATCAAGCAGCTGTTTAACCTTTACACTTATATTTACCGCGAAACAGTACTTAACTTAAGTACTTAACCCTTTCACTACAGGTTTTTAGTGAGGATAGTTAAAATTGTAAATTTATCAATTAAGGGTTCTGTGTGGTTATCTCAAAAACATGCATAGTTTTTTTAATTTTTGTTATCGAACCCTGTTTTTTAGAATATTGTCATATGACAGCAACCATATCGTTGTGACTGTAATAACTACACAGTACAACAATTTTAAACTTTTTGTGTGCAACAGAGTAACGACCGTATATTTCTGAAAGAGAACGTTGTACTGATCATTTTTGGCGAACTAAGCAATAGTCCAGCACGTCTGATTTTTTTGTAATTTTCACATAAAGGTTAAAGGGTCCCTATAGACTTTTACACGGAAAGTATAAAAACTTGAAGAGCTAGAGCTTTGATGTCTAAGACAAAGTTGTTTGTATTAAAAGTGTGAATATTTTTTGTGTACACATGAACCCCCTTCCCCCCTTTCTTACCCCCTTTTTCATGTTTTTCGGAAAATGTTTTCATAAAAAGCTTGTATTGAGTAAAATATTTAAAAAAATACCCTATTGTCCTTTGGGAAAATATTCCCCATTAAAAAATAGGAGGGGTCTTCAAACACCAAAACTTTCTCAAACCTTCCCCGCAAAAAATAAAAAGTCTTAAACACGAAACCTTCATTAAATAATCTTTTCATAAATTGCTAATTCTGCTTGAGATGTTGAGAAAAATTTTGAATATTAAAAAAAAAATACGTTTTCCATTGAAACATAGTTCAGGTGGTCGGGAAAAATGATCAGTATGACGTCTTCTTTCAGAAATATACGGTCATCACTCTGTTGCAGAAATGCTGTTGTACAGTGTTATTAAAACATAAAATTTGTTCTGCATAATAAAAAATTGAATGTTTCTTCATTTACTTTTGCTAAATTTATTTATAAAATGTATCTGAATTGAAGTAAAAGGTCAAATTAAAAATTTCTCTAATTTGTTTCCGCTTTTTCTTTCTTTTCTATGCAAAGATATAACATTTAAAAAACGTCTATATGTATTATTTTTAAACTTAAATATTCAGTTTATTAATTTTGTATTATTCCTAAAACTTCAAACTATTCTAAGGACCAACAAAAAAATGTTTTCTTGTAAGCACAGAGCGTTCAGACGTCCACAAAGTAGCATGTTTCCATATGGCAACAAAATTGCGAAAGGGTTAATTGACATCTCCGACAGAGTAGGAAGTTTTCATCATTCAAACTATTTTGTAAAGACCGGAACAATATTCGTTAAGTTTGCTCAAGGTTTGAGGTTTCGATTGGTTCAATCTGTCCAACTTTGGTACACAGAAAGCAACTCTTAAACAAAAGCACACTTAGGCCGATGAGACCCATTGTGATAGTAAAAGATGTTGTCTCATTTTCTAAGATTCAAACCTGTTCAAAAATTATAAGGAATGTCTCAACAGTTGAATTAGTCAGACGACCTTAATCTAATATTCTAACATGGTGGCCAATGTTGCGATTTTCAGTAAAATTACCAACAATAGTCCTATCGAGCCTTTTCTAGCAAACTTCTGTCGGAAGTGATCAAAATTTTGAAGGGGATAAAAAATAAAAAAATATAAAAAATACTTAACTTCGTTAGAATATAACGATATGTATATAAAATGAAAAAGAAAAGGCTCAAGAGTTTAAATTAAATTTATTTTTTATCTATTTACAAAAAAGGATATGAAAATGGTCCTGTTAAAACCCAAAATCTTCTTGATCACGTGTAAGAATGTCATTACTATAACTTGATTGGTTCGAAAGTTTAAAAAAAAAGGCGGAAACTGCAATTCTAATGAAGTACAAAAATTCTAATTTATTTGAGTATCAGTATTTTAAATAATAAAAAGATACAAAATCAATGAAGCGGGAATAATGAAAGCTAATAAAAATTTTATAATAACAATTTAGTAATAATTATTACAGTAGAATACCCAAATGACTGTTTCCGAAATACCTTTGTATCCCAGATAAATTTGTGTGCACCAGGTAAAAAAAACGGGTAGCTTATTGTTACGAATACTAGGTCTAGTGGGCGGTGACGTATCACTGGATTGTGCAATTTGAAAATCAAACAACTTTAACTATCCAAACGCAGTCAACAAGAACCAACAATCACTTTATTTCACACTTTTACACTTCACTGTCTCTACACTTAATTATTTGCTTAATACCTCCGTGTGGCACCTTCACTAGTCAAAATCAGACTGACTCGCTGCGCCGCACCCGGCTGCCTTTTATACCTGTCCGGCCATCGCGCAGATCGTTCTCGTACATTCAGGAGTGGACTAAGGGTTTCCATGATGATCGCGACCATCATTGCCAGGTTGGACTAAAAGTTCCCATCATTGCCAGGTTGGACTAAGAGTTTCCATCATTGCCAGGTTGGCCTAAAAGTTTCCCTTATTATCGCGGCCGTCGTTGCCAGATTGAATTATAGCACGGCGCGTAGCGACAGGGTTGCTTTGCACAGCGACAGACTGTCTTATCATTACATTATTATATACATACAAAGTACATAAATAGAAAGGAGCTACGTCACTAGGACAATGGACTTTTTTATTACATTCTCTCTCAAACACCTTCGGTGTCCGTAAAGGATTATATTAGTTAAAATCAGAAGTGGGTAAATAAAATGTAGAGTGACTTGCAAAGACTTTAATAAAGACCTACCGAACTTTTTAAGTTTTACCAATTTTAAAGATACCAGTTATGGTCGCCATTAAAGTTGCAATTAGAACAAAAGCAATTGCGTTTGTTGTTGTGCAGGAAACTCCCTCAGCAACGAATACATTCACATAGAATGTTGTCAAACCGGAAAATTAAATAAATGAACAAAACTTTTAATTACACTGAGCAACAGCCAAAATTTTTCCGAGTTCTAGTAAACCTTTTCTAAAGGATTTTTGGACGCTGATCACAACTGCGTACTTAGTTTTTTGATTGTTTGAGTGGTTTGTAAGTTATTGGTGGTTTTTGCTAGGAGGTGTTTTGCACGTTTTTTCATCTTTGAATTTTTATTGCATTTGTAATATGTTGAAAAACACGATAATTTTTTTATGACACAATAACGAATCCTCAAGCTATAATTTTGACCATAGTCGATTTCGATTGGTCAAGGGTTAACATGGCTATGGCCCTTAAAAGTTCAATTTTCGCGAATTTTTTATAAAAATTCATTTAAAATCGGTGTTGCAATTTTTAACTAGGATTTAGTGTTCAATGTATAGTGTAAGGTTGTAACTTAAACTTATAGAACAGATTTTTTTTATTGTATGTGCCATTCTCGGCCTATGCTCGTTAGAGTGTAAATGCGACTTCATCTTCTGAACACGTGTTTGTATTGAAATCCCCTAATGCTTTTCGCGTCATTGACGAAAGTAGCTAAAGTATTTTCGCAAGCGTCAATATTTGTCTTTTCAAGGGCATTAACAAAATTTGAATTGGTTCATTACTGTAGGAGCTATTCTAAAAAGAGTTGCATCACACAAGCAAAAATTTCAACCACACACACTTAGCAAACTACTTGCTGTTTTTTCATATTTCACTGCGACATATTTTTAGGGCGCAAAAAATCAAAATCAAAGCTGAAAATTTTATGAATTAAAGCCTTTTGATGAATGTGAGCATTTTCATGCCGCTGCCTAAAAGTGTGCTCCGATATTATAGCTCAAAAGTAAATCCTTGCTTTTGTTGCTGAATTTATCAATGGAGAACTTACATATTTGTACACATACTCTATTACAAACATCGTATTTCAAAAATTCCTTTTTTGGTTGAAAGCCCCAACATTCTTCTTTCACTATATGACCATATATATTTTTTGTAAGAAAAATTCTTTTGTGTATTCGCAATCTTGCAAAGTAACTGAAAATTTGACTTTGCAAATGAATAACTCTTGCAAATTTGCACCGATTTTAATGTTTTAAATTTGAAATACATAGTTAGAGTATTGTTAATCTATGTTAAAAAAATGGCATTTTAGACTTCAGGTTTGTAGGAGCTGCATACGTATAATGGTCAAAAAACATGGAAAACGCCCTCCGAGGAAAACCATCAATATTTCTTAAGCCGCTCAAACAATCAAAAAACTAAGGACGCAGTTGTGATCAGCGTCCAAAAATCCTTTAGAAAAGTATGGTTTGATTTCAGAAAAAAAAAATAATGTCGATTTTGTTGCTCTGTGTTATCAACTCTATGTTTCGGTCTTATATGCTCGACTTGAATGCCAAAGCCGCAGCGGGAGCCGATTGTTCAAAGCGCAAAGCAATGGGCGTAGGCGTGTAGGCGTAGGTGGAAGTGCAGACTCCTTACAAAATGTGCAAGCCTTCATCTCCATCTCTCCATCAGTGATCTATGTTCGCATATAAATATTTACTGCGACGTATCTTTGCTGTCTGTTCTCTATGGCAACGCGTACAGGCGAATATGTTTCCAACATGAGAAGCAGCTATCAAAGTGCTCGGCATCAAAATGAGAATAAAGTGCGGGACAAAGAGACTAGCTTGGAATAATAATGAACAGGGCAGCGGTAAGTGTATTGCGACTTTCCTGCAAATATGTAAGGAGTGTTGCTCAATTGGTGGGTGAGGATAAGATGCAAAAACCTAAGAACTACGCATCAGAATGGAATTCACTCGATTTACATCAGTGAGATCTCATTTAAAAAAAGTGTTTGTGTCTCAAAGCATTGCACTTCTATCGCAATATATAACTTTAGCCGATTTTGAAACGACAAAAATGTAAAATTTAGTACCTTTAAATGGCACAGCTACAGGGAGCACTTTTCCTTACTTCACCACAATAGAAGTGGTCTCTGTCTATCGCCCTCTGTGCAAAGCACCAGGACACCTTCTTCATATTGTTTTAAAGAATCATCTTATTTCCCCTATATTGCCGAGAGAAACATTGAGTTTTCAGAGAAGCTACTCCGCGCTGCACAGTGTCGCGAGTCCATAGTAGCGAGGGACAAAAACAGAAGGAATAGTCATACGACAATACAATTTTGTACGTATGATTTTGTTATAAAGAGAAGTTAATACGCCAAAACTTACTTCAATCGCCTCACGGACACGCCCACCTCCCATACAAACCGAATACTAAGTTGACAGTATCTCGGAAACTATAGAATATATATTGAAGGAATTTGGTACAGCAACTCATATCATTAATATAAAGATATATACAAAAAATGGTCGATCAACCTACAAATACGATTGTAATAAAAAAAGAAAATATTACAAAAACTACAAATATCTGTGCATACTTATGCGATAGATAATAGAAAATAATAATACCTTTTATTAAAAATTATTATTTTCATTAAAAAGTACAATTTGTTAATTTGTACTGCTAGGACAATCGGTTTCCGATGATGAATTATTCAAATTAAACCCTCTACATCTATTTTTGACAAAATTTTAAATAAATTTTTTTTTAAATTGCATTATATCAGAGTTTCAGTTTTCATGTTTTACTTTAATTTTCCTATTAACTGCTATAGTTGGTTCTGACGATATTCAAGTTTTGCTTCTTTTGAAAAGTTGCCTTGATTCGATGGCGAGCCACCCAGTATTACCGAAGCCTTCCATCGAATCTACCCTTTTTATATGTAATTTTTCTAAATCAAGTGGTGTTTGCATATTATTACAAACAAAAATGAATAGTTTAAGCGAAGCGCAGCAGTGGTCGCTATGTTTTCCTGCCAAGCATGCTGCAAAAAGGGATCTATTTTTGACTGCATACGTCACTGAAAATGCTGAATTTCTTAAAAACGTGCAAGTTTGTGCAGCTAAAGAACATGGTTTCTATTAATAAATACTTTCAGCTATATCATACTGTAAAATCTCGAAGTTGTAAGTAGTTTTTTTTTAAAGCTTATCTAAAGTTTGATGACATTGCACTTTTATTCCTACAAATTGACTTTTTTTAAGTAACGGTGCAAGGAAAATGGAAAGCAAAAAAAAGAGGGAAAGCTTCCAAAGAGTTCAAAAAATAGTATATTTATAGAATATATTTACTTAACATAAGGTTCCATGGGAAATTTTTCGACAAAAGTCTTAGAACTTACATTCAACAAATTCCAATAATTTCTACCGAAGTCACCAACCTTCACAAAGCGCAAGTTTGATGGCCTGCCATCGGTATATAAATTGATATTTTTCAAATCCGTTTTCACACTTTTTAATTAAATTGAGGTATTTACTTCAGTACTACAAACTTATTTTTCTACATTTACGACATCAATTTTTTTTTATTTTTGTCCCTACTCGCGACACTGTGCACTGGTTCGTTTGAAGTCACGTTGTAAGAAATTCTCAGTGGCCCGCAATGTTATATGTAAATATTTATTTTATTTATTTATTTATGTATTTATTTATTTATTCATTTAACAACCCAATGAACTTAAAGAATTTACTGACTCACTCGGAGTAAGGGAAATTCAAATTTCGTCCCTTTCACAAAAAGTAGGATTACAAGAACTTGTAGTTCGAATTGAGTACTTGCAACATGACCACAATTTTCTCTGTTGCCAAGTTATAATCAGATATTAATGTATTTAATGAACGAACTTCAGTTGTATTTGGGCGCAAGTGCCTTTCCAATTATCGATACGGTCCCTCACAGCGAAGCAACACACTTTCCTTGTTGCTTGCTGTCACTTCTATAAATAACTATTTATTGTTTCCATAATTTTTCCCCAAAAAATGCAGCTAATGCGTGACTTTATCGGCCGGTACAATCTAATCGGTTACCTCGTCGAACTCACTCAAGCAGCGCAACACGTAAACGCGACGGCCGTGGAGCGGGAACGAGGTCAACGCAGGCGTTATTCCGGCAACATATGGCATGAAGCCGTGCACGGGCCTCGGCGGAGAGCAGCATTAAGCGCCAAATGTAATCAGCATTTTAATTCAGAACAGAGCGAGGGAAAGCGGCAGGCAATACGTGTGGAGGAGCGAATGCGGCTCACCTTGATGCTGTTGCTGTTGGTGATGGTGTTGATGGTAATGGTGACGTTGATTTTGATGTTGATGCCAATGCGGCATTGCAAATGAAATTTATGCAAATTTCAATTTTCCGACTAAGAAAATTTTCGCTGGCATTTGTAAGCTTTTCTATGCCGTCTTTCCTACATTTTCGCAACTTTTTCTAAAAGCAAAAAAAATACTGCGCACTAGACCTCATTTTTGGAGCACGAAGCGTACGAAAAGGCCAACACAGAAAGTAGCAAAAACAAAGGGTAAAATTATGACGCACTAGGAAGGGCAACACTCACACACACGGGCACACTGCGCATAACAACAAGTACACAATTACGCCGAAGCGGCCGCCACGAGCACTTGTTGATTCGCTGAAGAGCGCCGAGAGGGAGTCGTCGATTTTTAGGCGCCACACTTCCGGGCACAACAGCGTGTGCCGTGGAATCGCATAAAGAGGAAATCAACTATAGTTCGTTCGGATTTCATAGCAGACCAACAAATTCTAGTCATGCACATTCGCAGCCAAGCATACGGCGGCATGCAAAAACCACCAACACAAACATATTGAAATTGAAAGAGTGCAAGAAGCAGGAAGTAATGAAATGTAAATTAAAAAAAAAACAATCGCTTTGTGCGGGAAATATTGTTCACACTATCAAAAAAAAAATTTCGATTTTGCGAAAAAATATCAAAAGATGACATTTTCCAAGCATATTTTGAGGCGCGAGACAAAGAACACATCAATCTCGGTGCTTTTAAGCAGTGACATTGATAGATTTCTGTACTTAAGAGTTTTTTACTCCCAAACTTCGACACATTCTCAACAATTGTTCGAATATGGGGTTTTTTGGGTTTCCTAGTCAAAGTCGACAATGAGTTGACACACTCACGCTAAACCGTGCTTTTGTGTTTCGCTCACTGCGGCGACACACACAGTACTTCAAAAGGCCAAAAGGTAACCACCAGGTCAGAGCAGCAACAGTGAGTTGCAAAAGCGAAAGCATGAACCAGTCAGCGGCTGCGGGTAGACGGCGATGGATGGCTTGGATTAAGTGCAAGAAAATTTATGTTTACAGAACGCAGATCGATTGGTAAATATTTATGGATTTTTTTATACCGTGCAGTATGATTGATGAGTATGAAAACAGGAGGTTCATTGTTCAATTGAGGGCATCTGAGGTGAAATAATTTGAAGCTGTGTTGAAACAACATTTTTAGTTCAACAAGTTCCACAATAGCTTTCAAGATATTTTGACAACTACGAAAAGAATCGGGCTAATCCCAATATTAATGTCAAAACCTTAAAATTTTATTGTTTTACTTTAATATTTGAAGCGAATATGATTTTTAGTTATTTCGTCTAACATCTGTTCACAGATGTTCCACCTGCAAATCAAACGAAATAGTTATAAAAGGTAAACTGTACAAAATTTTGTAAATACTCACTGTTTTCCGTCGATCTCCTATTGATATACCATCTCTTGCATATGTATCTTATCTATATACCTACTAGAGTCCTGCACGAGTATGCATTTTTGCTATTCGAAAACATTCAAAAACTTTTGAATAGAATACTTCACTTCATCTCTGCGGACCAGTCCGAATGAATACGAGTACAGCTCCGAACATAAACGAGTAGACGTACACTATTTATTCATATTCTCTAGAAGCGGGAAAACGAGGACAAAAGCATTCGAATAATAGTACACACTGCTTCAAATATATTCGAATATACTCGTTTTATTATTCCTAAGATTATTTAGAAATATTTATGTTATATATAAATATTTATTTATTTGTTATGCTACTTTCTTCAATAATTTCCATTTTGCGTATTAACTAATAAGCCACTTCAACCACATCACAAGTATACACCTATACACATGGAAAAGTGACATACTGCGCATAAAAATATTCGATGAAACTGTTGATCTTCGAATACTTCGCAAAGTTCTCGATTACCGAATACGAGCACGGCAGTATTCGCTTCTCACCGAATACGAGCACTGCAGTGTTCGCTATTCACCGAATATGAATAGAAACGAGAAGCGACGCTCGCTGGTTCTCGTTTCTATTCGTTTCGTTGTACACATTTTTCGAATATCAAGTACCCGTACAGTATGTACAGTAGTGTAGCCGCCAAAATGATGGTAACGCTAGCCAGCTTAGACGGTGCTTGCGTGGCCGGCGGCACCTCACAGTGAACAAACAGTGAACCAATTATTATTTATTATTATTAACACAAAATGACACGTTACACACAAAACCATTAAGACCTCTGCTCATAGTGTTTGTCAAATAGTTTTTAATAGATAAATAGGGGTGGCTGACCCAAGGCTGAGCCCACTTAGGCCATTAAGGCCCATTGTGACACTACAAATAATCGCGCTTGACATCGCTCACTCATTGAACCAGTCTGAGCTTCTCACTAAGTCTAAACGACCGTGAATAGTCGTATCGCTTTTCCAGATTGTCAAAGAAGATTTTACCCAAATAACTCATCCTTGTAGAGAAGTGCATCTTCTTCCTCTTCCTCGTCCATACAACCAACATACGGCGAAAGTCGTTTGAAAACAGCCCTAACCTTTCAGAGCAGGTGCCAATTGATCATGTCCCTTTTTAATGAGAGAGATGCTCTCTAGAGTACCGGAATCATAAGGTTGGTCAAATTTGACGCGCCGAGAATCCTGTGTTGCATCAGCCCCATTTTAAATAAGTTTCTTGTATGAGTATGAAGCTCTCAGGTTAGAAGAAGAACACTGCTCAGTCGTACCCTACCGGGCGAAGTCGTCTGCTGTACAGTTTTCTGGAATGTCCCTGTGCCCCATAGTTTTTAATAAATCTTAAAGAAACTTTCTATTTCTTGGTATAGTTACTGAAAAAATACATAAAACTATGATCAGAAAGTTGACGTTTGAAAATGCAGTGATAACACATTTCTGATCCTTGAAGTATGCTACGTATTTCAAATCAAAGGGGAAACCCCTATTTTGCCAGTATGGTATAGAGAGCGAACCTATCAAACCTATTTTGGATTTGACCCTGACTCCAGATTTCTTATTCTCTTTACTAGATCGAACGGGCTTGGCCGTGTCAATTCTCTCGGAAATCTAAGGTCAACAGAAGACACAGATATGAGTTTATAATACAAGTTTTCAACAAGTCAAAAAATTGCCATGTGGTCAGAGTTCTTATTGGATTTGAAGTGAAAACGTTGACAAATTATACGCACCAAAAAAAATTCAAACACCCGAAAAACTACAACAACACAAATATATCTATGTTTCTTACATACGCAAACTTGCATAGTTATAAAAAAAACATACAAAGCAAACTTGAAAGAAAAACTTGAAGCGAACTCTAAGCTGACGGCATTCATTTGCCTTATCCTTATTTCCTGTTGCACTGTTTGCACTCAAATGGGCACAAGTTTTCGTTTTGCCACTCAACGCTGCGAAGGCTATTTAAAAAATTCATTAGAAATTTCATCAAATTTGTTATAAAAACACAAACGCAGTTACGGCTGATACACATGCAAGTGTAGGTCGGTAGGTATTTAAGCACTCAATTAAATTGTTCCTAGTTTAAACTTCACAAGTTCACAGCATCGTCCAATGTTGTTTTATTTTTAGTAGTGGCTGACGTTGTTAGTATTTGGAATGCTTTGTATGAGATTTCAATTAAAAGAAGAGGAAAACCCAGCAAATATTGAAACAAGTCAACGCGTTGAGCAATAAATGTTGAATATCCTTGCAGCCATTTAGGCTGCCTGCCACCAGCTGCATGCAAAAAAATCGCACTTGCAGTAATTTCCAGAACATCTGCGTTTGCCATATTGTGCTATATTTGCCATGCCAACAACAACGATTTTAAACTGAGCAACTTTGAAGTGTGGACAAGGACGGTTTGCACAAAAAGTTTGGAAAAATTCAACGCAATGTTGCAATGTGGATAGTTTCTGAGTGAAGGATTTAATGAAAAACGGATCAGGTAGACGATAGGAGATGGTTAAATTATTAGCATATAAAAGGGTTGGCAGTACGCAGATAAAGGTTTGGAGGTTTGGTGTTGACAAGTACAGTCTTTCAATGACCCAAAATGTTAGAATTTTCAAGTTACAAAAATTAGGTGCAAAAGTATTGGGATAAAGTGAACTATAGTATGATTATAAAGTAGTCTAAAAACGCTCCCGATTAAGGTTTATATAAAACAGGATTCGCATTCCCAACGTTCGCCATGTTGATGATATAGGCGCTAAATAGAAGCCTAAAATACAAAAACGCGTTGTCGCGTATGTCTGTCATGCGTTGCCATATGGCAACACTGGGCTAATTCCGGTTAACACCGGTTAGTTAGTATTTAGTGAAATTAAAATTGTATTATTTAAGTAACTTTTGTGTTTATGACGGATTGGGAGCTTTTTCATATGCTACCATTTCTTGCTGAAGAAGCCGGCGCGAGCTACACCCTTATTAGTTACCAGTGTATGTACAAAAGAATATAGTATGTGTCTATCAGATGAACTTAATTTTCATACATTTTCTGCTAATATTTTCTTCAGAGAGTTTCAGAAAACCTTTCTTTACATTAAACCAATTCAAAATTTTAATATTTTGTTCATTCATGCAGAATAACTCAGCACAACATCCTTTGAAAAAGCCTTGAGTGCATTGCAGCAATTTCACTGCCGATACTCTCTGCGCACTTATTCTAATCCATAACACTTTACAACACTTTCAGGCATAAATTCTTAATTTCACATTTCGTTGGGGCCAATTAAGTAATTCATTAATATTGCTTTGTGCCGGTGATTGTCCTAGCAATACGGAAGTGTAAGTTGCTTTTTTGCCTTAAGGCGACAGGAGCCCGCAAAGTGCGACAAGCGACCGTAGCAGCGCTGCAGACGCCCTCTCGTAGCCACATCGTGCTAGCATTTTTTTCACAACGCCCACGCACGGACGCAAAACTGATAAATTCTTATTATATCAATACACAGCGAGAGGGAAATATTTTCTTTTATAGACAAGAAGAAGAATGTATTGCAAATATTTTCGTATAAAATAGTTTAAGGAAAAAGTAAAAAAGCGAAAAAATCGACTTAGTTGAAGAAAGTGAAGAAGTGCAAAAGAAATATTTTTAGTTCTAAATATATAAAAAGCTGCAGATTATTATCTTTGATTTTATTTTTTAATATTCTATAGCGCTATGAACATTTGAATTTGTTTTTTTCACTGGTATTTTTGCGGCTTAAAAAAGAAAACGAAAACGACCGCCAAAGAAAACGAAAATTTCTCGCAAGCAAAAAGCAAAAATTCCACCAGCAGCGCGTTTCTTAGATGAAAGCGCAACACTTGCGCTGCGTGAAATAGAAAAGTTCGCACCGTACGAATGGGTTGGGGGAGGGGGGGGGGAGCGGTTCAAGCGAACGCAGCTGAGTTGGCTGAAGTGCGGGTGCTGGAAACTAAAAGAAAATTTAATAAACGAGCGAGGCTGGTGAGAATTTCTGCGCACAACCAGCAGCCGCCCATCAAGTTCTTCACTAAGTTTCTTCCACCTCGACTTAATGTTTTTCAGAATAGTTGAGAAAATATTGAAGAAAATATGAAAAGTAGTTGGTGATTATTTTGTTGTTTGTTTGAGACAAATAAGTAACACTTAATTGGTGGTAATGGCATTGAAGTAAATAGAAACATTTGAAAGCATCGAAACAGTCATTGAGTGATGAATTATTGGACCAAGATTTGGTTCAGAGAGAGTATGGCGATTGAATTCGAAATATATTGATGTGATTGATAAAAACAAACTACAGTCGTGTCTGGATATAGTGAACTATATCCACTACTGTTAAGGTTACTATATCAAGGTTAACGTTTTTGTGTTTGTGAAACTCGTTTTATTTGCTCAAAACACACTTTTTGTTTTTTGATTAAAAATTTTTTCAATTTAGAGGCTCCATATCAAAATTTGGGTGTTCACTATATCGAGGTGTTCACTATATCGGGTGTTCACTATACCCAGACACGACTGTATAACTAAATTATATGTATGTCTCTCCCAGTTTTCAACATATCATTTGTTGTAATTATAACAAACATTATACGATTTTGTATTTAAATTGATTCTACACAAAGAGGTTTGATTCCAGAAAAACTGCTTGTTGCGTGATTGAAAATTTCACTTATTTCCTAAAGGTTTTTATTTACGTGAATACTGAATGAGTTCAAATTTTATATTTAAAGTTTTGAAATCGAAAGAACGTAAATTTCATTTTCGTTTTGGTGCTAATTTTGAGTTGTTTTATCAACAATGTTCTTCAGCGCCACAGTCATCGTAGTTGGTTAAGATGGAAACACAATAGTGGTATTCACACCGAGCTTGTTACTTTCCTAGTTCGGTACTCTGTAGTTTTGTACGTGCCTTTTGTTTTTGTAAAAGAATCGAACGTGTATTTTTTTGTAAAAAAATCTAACAAAAATAAAATACACGTACAAAACTACCGAGTACCGAACTAACAAAAAAGAGCTCGGTGTGAATACCGCTAATGTGTTTTCTTGTTAATTTTTCTTAGAGAAAATGTGTAATATTCAACAAAAGTTGAGCTTTTCTTCAGTAGTAGTGTTCTTATCTTCAAAAGAACGATACAGCTTCAGCCCTAAGAATACTCTATGTAAAACGTAATAAACCGAACAAAAAACGATTGATCTGATAATATCTCGTAATAATTAAAAAATTAGGACATATGTAAGAATTGCATTTAATACAAACGTTTCTCTTTTATTCATCGCATTGATTTATCCAAATCTCGTAGCTCTTTGTTCAGCCAAATCAATTCAAAACGACGCGTGTGTCACGTCTGCGCCTCTAAATGTGCACGCACTGTCAGTAAAAGTAAAGACATGCAGATTTATTATTTATAAACACACATCTATGTACATACTTATGTGCTCATATCTTGTGTGCTTTATCACTAATTGTCACAAATTGTACAGCGTCAATAATTTTTTCTTATTTATAAGGACATTCAATACCACTCGCCTAGTTGACCGACACAAAAGAAAATCAATATTTCCCATTTCATAAGTGCCATTGATTCTTATCGCCGCATTCTGTTGTTGTCTGCCGCATTCTTGCGCGGTTCGTGTGCGCTGTGCTTCGTGGCCGGTGCGGTGCAAGACAATCAGAACTGTGCTTTTGTACAATTTTTCGTGTCCACTGCTTAGACTTATTCAACCATCAAAACACGCCCACCCAACCCACGTGTTCATATATGTCGGTTCACTTGTGTTAGTGGAATAGAACCGCACACGCCGGCCGTCACGTAAACAAATTCAAAATTCCGCAGACGCGCAAAATGCTAACGAACCCCATTAGTGCACGCTGGCAGCCATATCGGCGTAAACGTGCGCGCTGCAGTCTTGCTCGGCCGGCTCAGTGGTGATGTCCGAGTTCAGAGGCAGAGAAATTAGCTGTCGGCCTCTGGCTCAAAATGGACACTTGCTCACATGTTGCATGTTTTTCAAAAACACAAATTTCTTCTTAATGCAAATTTGATCAGAGTTTCTATGACCAAAGTGAAATTCATTTTTGCTGTCACCATTCTCATACACACTCAGAGGCCTATTGTGAGGACTATTGTGATACCACATATTTCACCCGTTTTTTTTTAATGTGTAATTTCGCGATGAAATTTACTGTAAAAATACTCATAAATTATATTTGGTTTTTACTTTGTGTTTGACAATCATTGAAAGCAGACAACTTTTAACTTTCGATAAAAAATAAAAAAATGAATTTCACGAAATTCGAAAGTGAACCATCACCAAAACCAAGCAAAGGATCGATAAATACTATGGGGACTCTGCGCCATCATTTTCAATCGTAAAAAATTGGTTTTCATTGCTTTCGTACCAGCACAAGAAACGCCGAACGTTCAGGTCGCTCAAAAGAGGTTGTCACGCCAGAAATGGTTGATAAAGTCCATGGAATGATATTGTACGAGTGGATAATGAAAATGCGTGAGGTGGCTGAATCTGTAGGCATCTCAACTGAGTGGGTACACCACACTTTGCATGAATATTTGGACATGAAAACGCTATCCGTGCGTTTGCTTACACTCGACCTTAAGCGCAAACGCGTGACCACTTCAAGGGAGTGTTTGGCAATGTTCCAACCGAAATCCGAACGAATTTTGGCGCCGCTTCGTAACTGTGAATGAAACATGGATCCATCACTGCACATCAGAGACCAAGGAACAGTCAAAGCAGTGGAATTCTCCAGGTGAATGTGCACCAAAGAAGGCCAAGGTGGGTCTGTCGGCCCAGATTATGGCTACAGTTTTTTGGGATACGTCCGGTGTCATTCACATCGATTACCCTTAAGAGGGTAAAACGATTACTGGCACATTTTATGCAGGACTGTTGTATCAATTCGACCCCGATTTGAAGCAAAAACGACCGCAAAAAAGTTCTCTTCCACCAGGACAACGTACCAGCGCACACGTGTGTAGTCGTTATAGCAAAAGGCCATCGATTGGGCTACGAACTGCTACCCCATTCAGAATATTGCCCAGATTTAGCGTACTGCGACTATTTTCTGTTCCTAAATCTAAGGACATGGTACGACAATAAGAGATTTGGCTCTCATGCGTCTATTTTGAGCACCTTGGGAAACCCTATTATTTGGAAGATACCAAAAAATAAAAAACATGATAAAACATAAAATAAAAAATAAAAATATGGACTAAATGTATCGAGCTAAAAGAAGACTTTGTGGTGAAATAAAAGTGTTTATACGGAAAAAATTCTTCTATTCAAAAAGTCACTCACTTATCAAACTGTCCTCGTATGTTGACGTTGACAGATATAAAGAGACATGTTTTGGTGTGCTTGGCAATTCTTTGCTATAAAAAAAAATTATGTTACTTGTTAGCTGAGTAGAAATTGCATTTGACAATTAGTTTGCTCTGAATCATTGTCTTAATATTCGTAATTTCTTTAATATTTTCTTAATTCTTGATAAGAATAAGAAAACATTTTCAGCTCGTTTAAGTTCATCATTAAGAATATGTTGAATTGGTTGCTATCCAATATATCTTGACAACAAAACACAAAGAGAAAGCAAACGGCTTTTGTCGCATGATTGACTAGCAGCTCTCGGCGGCTTTGCATAAACTTTTAACAAATCTTTTCCTTGTCTGATGTTGATTTTCAAATACTGAATGAAATACCTTGACTTATTTCTGATATTGAGTACATTCTCCAAGCCTAAAGTCAGTGAGCCCAATAAATCAAATTTTTCTTAGCCCTATGTTAAAAAATTCAATCAAACCTTTTTATCATTTATCAATTATGTACTGAATTTCGATGACGAAGTAAGGATAAGAACAAAAGTTTCCAACAAGTGAAGGACTATGACTGCTAATACAGATATTGTCAATTTAAGGTTAGGGTACTGTGGCTTTTAAAACACAGAAATTGCAAAGGATCTCTTTGGTCCAGTCCAAAAAAAAGGTTCTAGGAGGAGAGCCTGACTCAAGCCATTTTCTGGACTAACTACAGTAGAACTCGAATGTTAATCGATTTTGGATCATCCAGATCCTTACCCTGGTGTCTAGAGCGATCCGACAACTGAGTTTGAGACAATTTGGTCTATACACGATCTCCTTACTTTAGTAGTTCTCAGGTACAATTGGGTGTGAAAGTTGTCTCGCTTAGTTTTAGTTCTTATTGTTTTGTTCCAGTTGTTTAGTTGCTAATCATTTAAGGACTCGATCAAAGATGGTGAAATAGGTAACAAATATTCAGGCAGTAAGGGAAGTACCTGCTTAATGTGTGAGGTGAAGGTTCAGGGAAGTACAGCCGTAAGTTTTTGATCAAAAGATATGTGGTTCTAACATACTTGCCAGATCGCGAGCAACGTTGACTTTTCAGGTTGTGTGTTGTATCAATGTCAATAAACTTTGGGCGTAAAGTATAAACGTAATTTTTGCCAATTACTGCTTTTAATTATTTTTTATTTCGTAGCAAAAGTGCTCTGTTATAAACTCTAAACTTAATACAATAAAATAAAAAAATAAACAAAATATATTAAAAAATAAAAAAAAATATTATTAAATTATCAGGAATTTAACTATTAGGAAAAATCCGACCGTTTTTACTAAACTTTTACTTAAACTTTAAAGTTTAAAAATCTAGTATGATGTTTAAAACATGGTGTTACAAAAAAATATGTGAAATTTTCTTAAAATCCGTGTTCGATGGTCGATTGAAATTCTAATTTGGTTTTTAACAAAAAATATGAATGTGTGTATTATCGCTTGGTGCTTTATAACTTATTCAATTTTTTTAGGATTATGGTAAAATTATGCTCAATCTTTCATCTTGGGTTTAAAAAAACAAATTTTGTATGTATAAAAAAAACCAACTAAAAACTGATAGTTTCTGAAAATATTAAATAGCTTCACTTATTTTCAACTTTCATCGTCAATCGATCCACGAAATCTTGTCTGATTTGGACAATCCGTGCATCGGTGGACAGAATAAGGCATTAGTTCTTGTACGTTGGACCGTTGGAAATTTTTTGATTTTCAGTTTCGTGTTCAGCGGTCCAAAATTAGAATGGAAAGTGCATTTGTTTTTAGTTGCATAAAATTTAACAAATTAAGCAGTAAATATACAAAGAATGTTCCAGCGCACTACGCACTACAGAGAAAGTACATTCCTGGCTCGTACAGCGCGATTGTAGAATGGTCTCCCTGCAGATATTTTCCCCAGCACCTATGATCTTGATGGATTCAAGGCAAGAGTCCATAAATTCTTCACCCAACATCCTTTCTCCCAACCTATATATCCTTCCTGAACCAGCGCAATGCCTCGCATTGATAGGGGTATCCTCTGCGCGTTGGCTCGTTTATAAAAAAAAAAGAAAGGAAAATCATCGTAAATCAGAATTCAACTACATGAAAGCGGTGTTTTTTCCATTGTGCTGTCAGCCAAAATGGATAGACAAGCGGAGAATTTTAAACCTTGTGAAACTTGTCGACAACTTCATCAGTCAACATGTAAAATCGTTAGGATTGACTGGCGCGTGCTTAGGGACTCAAAAACACACTCACACAAACACACACATTTGCACATACTGCAGCAGTGCTGGAATAGGAAACCAGCCATTGGAGCCGAAACTTGTTGACGTTGGGATTTTGTTCAGAATTTAGCACCGATAACGCTCGCTGATAACTTTCTACGCTCACACATAGCTTCGCAGATATCAAATGTAATTTTTTTGGTGGCTCGGTGCGTGTGTGTGTGGGTGTGCTTCGTTGCTGGACGCACTCATACAAACGCAATCAGCCTAAAATCATTTGAGCGCGTCTGCTTTGGAATGTAATGCGCCTGAAAGTGGACATGAATTATGGCGTCGTGTGGGTAGAAAAGTGTTAAAGATACGAGTTACTTTTTATGGGGCCATAAGAGGCCGAGTGTCTGCACATATGGGTCGGACATAATCTCGTTGTAATCTCGCTAACATATTGTGTAAATATGCACAGATTTTAGCGGTAAACTAAGCGAGCACTCACCTCGTGAACGGCGATGACTTTGGAATTTCGGTTGGTTTACAAATGTGTTCAATTCAATTCGACAAAACGTTTCACTTAGCTTTCACTGCTGTTGCACGATTGTTTTCACATGGCATAGTCACACACAATTTGCATACTTTTTTTGTAAAGGTTTATTCTATGCTGCACTTGTTTTTTTTTAATACAACTAACCTTTACAATGGACCACAAGTCTCTTAATCCAATTGCAACCCACACATTTCAAACTCGTTAATGTTGCATGCTTTGACTGGCTTTTTCGTTTACCATTTGTTTTGAATATTCAGCGAAAACCTTGTTATAAAATACATTCATTTATAAAAAACTAAGATTAATTTCTTGTGTGGTAGTTGTAAATATAAAATGTTACTAATTCGACTGAATTGTAATATTTTGCACTTTGATGTATAAAAAAACAGAAACTGTTACAATTGCACCGAGTTGTAGAAAAATGCACTGTCTGCGACGACAACAGGATAAGAAGTGTCGGCGACATAAACACGCACCAGCCAGTCAACAGCGGCAGCGACCATATGGCTGACATAGGCAGCAACAGTCGACTATCAGCAGCCGAACGCCGAAAGCTCTGTGCGTCTCTTTGCAGAAAAGCTTCGTGTCCTTGCAGCGCTTCTTATCAGTGGGCGCGCTCCAGTGGTCACAGTGGAAAGGGGCAGTGGGCCGGCGACCGCCAACCACATGTTGATACATATGTCAGCGAGTCAGCGGGGTGAGGCAGGTTGTTGAATTAACATTAGTAACGGCACTTTGTGCTGCTGTTGCTTTATTAACTTAAAGCCTTGGGCCGTGTCTGTGTCCGTGTCCAAGTCTACAATATGTCGCACTTTTCTACTTAATTCCGGATTCGAGTGTCGCTGTAGTGTGGTGTGGCCTAAGCTTGACATTTATTTATTTATTTATAATTCAGTCAAACAAAAAATAAATTTTAACAGACCATCCCAATCTTCTTGTGGCTGCTGCCATTCGTAATGTTGTTTCTGTGTTTGTGCATTTGCCGTTACAGTTGTTGTTGTTATTGCCAACTGTAGTGTTTACCAACCTGTTGATTGGAGCTGCTGCTAGTTGCCTGCTGCAGCTGCAACTGCAACTGCGACTGCGACTGTTGCATGCAAATTTAATTTACAAAAGCACGCCCCACATTTCCACTCTTGGTGTATGCGTATTTTTGTATTTCTTTCTCAATTTACCTCGTCACATTCCAGCCATTGCGCAGCGGCCTTAAGCCGCTCAAAGTGAAAACCCGTAAGCAGGTGTTGAAGGACCGCGCATTGCTTATAGTTCTGTCGGGCTATGGTGTCCTGTCGGCACGCACCTGCAAGCCGTAATCATGACAAACAGGTGTCAGCGCTGATAAATTGAATTCGCCTGTGGTTCGCCTTTGTTGGCCCACTTTCACTGGCTCCTCTCACTGCTTTCACGGCCGATATTACGCGAGGCAGACATTCAGCGCAGCGCAATAACCGCGTTCACGGGGCAGAGTGGGCAAAAAAGGGAAAGACACAAATTTCTGACACGTTTTGTGAGTTTCTTCTTGTGTTAAGACGCAACTAGTGTATTGCTTTAAGAATTTTCTGCCCCTACTTGAATGTCTTTGATCGATTTTGGTGTATCGCTTGGCCGCCAAAACTTGAACGCTAAATCTGTTGAACATACATGCAAAATCCTCTACGATCCTCGGGTCGTCTATAATTTTTTGAAACAAAAATTTGCCGCATAAATCGCAAAGGATGCTAGTGGAAGCTACAATCAGCGAGGATTTGTTTGCCAGCAGCGTCTTTTTGAATGGCCAGTTCTATGGCGAAATTTAAATATTATAAAAAATATTTTGGACGTGTTTATGGAGGACAAAAATTTAATAAGAAATCTGATTTAATCGCAACCTTTGAAACAGCCTTTTCATCGATTGCGCTCGAGTACTTCAACAGTTTGAATAACACTCAATAAACTTAGTAGTAATGGTAACAAAAAAATGAAACAAAATTTCAAAACAAAGAATTTTCAAGTCGAAAAATCTAATTTGTTTTAATAACCCTACAAGTAAATATTTCATTGCATAGAAAAAGCAAATTACTTAATGGTAATTTTTCAATATTATCAAAAACCAGTTTTTTAAGGAAAAAAAAACAAAACAAGCAAAGGTACCTGATCAAGTGTTGCGCGTGCATACATAAACTGTATTTTATATTTCGATCGATTCCACTTTTGTTTAAAGAACACTTTGTTGGTGGTTTGGCTTTGTTTTTTACGGTGTTATAGCGCAACTGTATTTTAATTCTAAGTTACTGCCGCGACTTTGCACGCAAGTTTCTAGCCAATGGGCCAAATAAATCAAGTGTCTCTTGACCCTTTGTTGACCCCGTTATATTTTTATGCTTTTATAATTTTAAGACCTTTCACCACATTTTAAGGCAATTGGCCTCTTAAATCGTGTTCCCCCATACAAGTCTCGTTAGATTTTGAACACACATCGGTTTATTTAACACTAGCAGAGTCCCGTGGCTTTGCACGCAAGTTTAAAGCCCAAGGGGCTAGTAAATCAAGTTCTTCTTAACCCTTTGTTGATCCTGTAAGATTTTTTCGAAAAAATACCTACGTAATTATTTCTCATTTGAGGTGCTTGCATCACATTTGAAGTCAATTGGTGCCTTAAATCATGTTTTACCATACAAATTTTTAACCCATCGTTGACCCCATCAGAATTTTATTTTCGGATAAATAAAAAAACACGTGCCAAATTATTTCTCACTTAGTCTGAAGTTAGTTTGAATAGAGTCCAACCGATTAATCGGCCTCGGCTAGCATCGGCAAAACAAATTTGATATCGGTCGGACTCTAGTTTGAAGCCATTAGGCCCAATAAGCCATGTGTTTTCACAGTTTCTCCTTATAAACATTTAACCTGTCGATGACGCCGTTAAGTTATGATTTTCGAAAAAATAAAAAAACAAGTACCTAACACATTATTTCTCATTTGAAGTACATTTACCAAGTTTAAAGCCAAAAGGCGTAAAAAATCATGTTTCTTCATACAAACTTTTAACCCTTGAGTCACCCCTTTAAGTTTTGATTTAAAAAAAATTAGAAAAACGTTTCAAAGTATTTCTGATTTCAAGTGTTTTCATCAACTTTGAGGACAATAGGCCCATCGGTTTATGGTTTTTTTTCGTAGTCTTCCCGTATAAGCACCTTAACCCAATGTTGGCCCAGTAAAATTTTGATTTTCGAAAAAATAAAAAATACGTGTCGAATTATTTTGAATAGTTGAAGTCTTTTCAACATTTTTGAAATCAAAAAGCCCATTAAATCGCGTTTCTTCATGCAACACTTCAACCCATGTTTGGCTCTTTCAGACCCCGAATTTTAAAAAATTCCATCTTGGCGGAGGTTCATTTTCTAAGATGTATTTACAGTTTAAATTTCATTTTTGTAACCTCAGCGGTTTGGGCTGGGCGATGATGAGTTAGTCAGTCAGTCAGTTAGGACAAACAACTATATGTATAGAGATTTGGTACATTTTCACGAAGTTGGAAGTCAAAAAACCCACAAATCATGTTTCCCCATACAAATTTCGATTCCCCATACAGATTTCGATTTAAAAAATAAAAAAATCATATCTTTTTATTTTTGATTTCAAGTGTTACCACCAATTTTGAAGTAAATAGTCACATTAAATGTTTTCAGTTCTCTAAACAAACACTTAACATGTCGTTGACCTCAAAAAATTTTGACCACCTTTCACCAAGTTTGAAGTCAAAAGGAAGTCATGAAATGTTGTTTCTCCATACAAACTTTTAACCCTTGGTTAATGTTTTCCATAGTCTAACTGTATCTTCGGCTATGTTTTGCTTCAGGTAGTCAACTTACCCCTTTAATTTATCTGTCACCCTATCTCTTCTTAGTTCAGATGAAACAGATTGATTAACCAATCCTAGATGTATGCTTGGCAAATGCAATGACAATCCTGAAGTCACTTCGACACTAGACGATATTAGTGGTGAAGTGGGCTTGTCTACAGCCCATAGTGTCATTCCACACTTTCCCTGCATTCAAAAAAACAGTACGCACTCTTTTCGATTAACAGAATTTATTAAAATCGAAGTTCATACATTTTAAATTGGTAACATTTTATAGAAAGTTTTATGCATTTATTTAGTTTATTTGGACATTAGAATCTAGTAAGGCACTTAAACTCGGAGAGGTTTTGAGTTTCATATAAAAAAATAAATAAATCCAAAGTGTTTTGTGTAATTTTGTCAGTACTGAAAAATTATTTTGCCCTAATTGTGTTCCACTTTTGCTCAGTTTCTCCATGAAAATGAAAAAAAGTAAATAAAACAAAACAAAACAAGACAAATTTGGTGCAAATTATTGTATCTCACTTTAATGCAATTCATTTGAGCTTTAAAAAATTTCACAATTACAATAAAAAAGAGTTAAATAAACACATCTTACATTAACCATAAAAACAGGCCAATAAAATTTCCAATGCATGCAAGTAATGGCAATTTAGTGGATAAAGTACAAACGAACAAATACTACACTTAAACGTGAACTTGTGATATGACTTAGGAAAGTTGTTGGTTGTAAACGATAAATTAAATATTCAAAGTGGTATTAAATGTTAAAATACTGGGATATGCCACAAAATACGCCAACCGTTGGATATAACACACATTGCTTAAAAAATACACTTACAACTGAATTACAACTACAATTACAAGTTAGAGTTACAACTTAACTTAAACATGAGGGCGCAGCACATGCATGTCATTTCTTCAATTACTACAAAATACAAATATAAATAACCTTAAAGAAACTACACTTAGGGAAGAGGTTTATGACTGTATGGACTATAAACAAATGTTATTGAGCATTTAGTTTGAGTTAATATTGTGGCATTATTGTTGATAGGCTGGCACACAGGGCCAATCAAATATTGGCGCTGTTGCTGCGGTCATGGCCGAAAATCCACCGCCGCCATTGGCACACTCGTTGACTAAAGCAGGCGCCTGTAGCGGAGCCAGCTGTCGTTCCACGGTCCTGTAAGGGCTGGTCGGGTACAGTTGCGCCGTTGCTGATGGGGACCGCTGCGCAGTTGAGCTGTCAGCCACACAGGTCACGATAGGCGGTTGGCAACGTCTGCGCGCGAAGTAAGGAAAAACAAAAAAAAAGTAAAATTATTAAAAAATTGTGTAGAAGCAAACAATTTATAGGTTAGGCAATTTATCAGCACTGGATACTTGTGTAATTGTAATATACATCAAATTCTGTGAATACTTTCAAACTACTACAATTTGTGTGAAAGCAATTGAATGTACAAGTATACTAACATTAACACAAGTATTGAGGTTTCAACCCGAAGCTGCAGGCTACACTTTCTTGATACTTTTCTCAGGTTTATTTAATTTTACTTGCAAATTCACGGTAACCGTTGGCTTCTTATTGTTAGTAACAGAGCTGCATGTTCCGGATTGCATGAATAAAAAGTAATGATGAGTATTTGAAGAAAATATCGTTTGGTACAACAATACATCCAAGTTGTCAAAGAACAAGATTTTAGAATTAATAACATAGAGTTTGTGTAAGAAAAAATATTGGAAAAAATTCGCCTATCAAGTGTCGTGTTCTCATTAAATTATTACCAAAGCTACGCAAATTTGTGCATCCAAAAAGCTATAGCTTTGTCATTACCTAATGAAAACACTATCCCTCCAACAAATTCTGAGTCACGAAGTAGTCGCAATCGTGCAAGTCTGTCCCTCCTATTCGTTTACTTACTTTTGTTGGGTTATGGTGAACACCGACTTGGAAACTATGCGCTTGCCGGTCCGCCATATGCGTCCAATGTACTTCATACGCTGTATGGCAACAATGGCCAAAGCGACAGTCCTATGAAATGTGTAAAATTAGACCTTTTTCTTCATCCAATTCATAGCGTACTCACTTGAATAGTTTTTTCTTGCTGCGTTGCGGCTGCAGCATGTCGTCGCCGTTCCATGCCGTCAGCGCTCGCTGCTCACTCTCCTGGTAGCTCTGCAGCGAAATCTTCAGGTAGCGCTTCTGGTAGACCAGCGCCTTTCGATGCGACTCCACACGCAAATAACGACCCAGTAAGTGATTGCAGCGCTCCTCCAGCTCGGCCACATTGGCAGTGCCGCTCAGTTGTGATTCCAGATCTTCGCATTTCTTCTGCAGTTGTCGCCGCTCCTCCGCCAAAAACTGCACTGTTTCCGCCATCTGACGATTCTCTTGTGTGTTCTCCGCTAGCAGCGCATTGATCTCTTTCATCTTTTGCAGAAACTGTTGTGGCACCGAAGCCTCCGCTGCGTTTGCCGCGTTTGAATGTGCGTTCGCCAATGCTTCGGTCAGTTTCGCTTCGCGCTGTGCTGCACGATCAACATCACAGCGCAACTGCAAGATGGTCTTTTGCAAAGTCTCGCCCTCACACTGCGAGGCCATCAGCTGTGATTTCAGCTCCTGCAATTCGGCCAGCAGCTGTGCACTTTCCTTATGCTGGCGTTCGCGTCGCGTAGAACGTCGTGTTTCGGCCTCTTGCAGCGTCGCCAGCCGCGCCTCTAGACTTTCGATTTCCTGCGTCTGTAGCGTGAGCCGCTCCTGCAGGTGATCGCAATCCTGTTCTGCGTTGTCTTTGTCGCGCGCGATCTTCTCCATTTCGCGCTTCAGCCTTTCGCAGTACTCTACACGATCCTGCAGCTCCATATCGTAGCGCTGGCGTTCACGTTCAGTGCTGCGCTGCAAATCGGCCCAACGTTCTCGCTCGCGCTCATTCTGAGCGGTCAGCATTTTTATTTCGCTGCGCAACCGTTCGGCCACTTCTGAATCAAAGTCGAAACCAGTCGAGCGCGGCGACTTGCGCGGCGAATCCGATGGTGATTTCAGCAACGAATTTCTGCGACTCTCCGCACGTTGCAATGCAGTCAACTGCGTCTGTGCGCGTTCGCAACGCTCCCGCTCCATGTCGAGCTGCTTGTGCAATTCGTCCTCTTGTTCGAGTGCGTTTTCCAGCCGCTTGCGCATTGCCTCAATGATTAGCACATCTTGCTCCTGCAACTCTTGTGAGTGCTGCTTCTCCGTCAGCAGCTCCTTGCGCGTCGCCTCGGCGTGTTCACGTTCCACGGCAATTTGCGCCTTCAGCGCCTCCAACTGATTTAGCAACTCACGCTCGCCAGTGAAATTTTCATCGTCTGTGCCTTGTGCTTCAGTCTTTGCATCTTTCGGCTCTTTGTCGCGTTGCTTGCGATCCAAATTATTTTCCTCCTCACTCTCGATGGCCTTCAGAATGTTCGAGTCCAGCTGCGCCGAATAGTTCAGTTCCTTCTCCACCTGTTGCGCAATTTCGTCAACGGAAAACTGCTTCGAGCTGTTGTCGCTGTTCTGCTGTTGTCGCAGTCGTTCCAACTCAGTCTCCAATGTGGCTATCTGCCGCTGACGAACCTCCACAGTTTCTTCAACTTGCACTAGTTTGGTTGTCAACCCATGCAGGCACTCATCCTTAGCTTTGAGCTCATTATTAAGACGCTCAATTTCTTGCTTGCGCAACTCCGCATCGCGTACTGTCAGCTGGCATCTGTCATGTATTTCGCTAAGCGCCGTTAGCTCCTTACGAAGGCTCTCACGCTCGCTTGTTTCATCCTCGGTTGACTGCAGCAGTGTTTTCTCCAGCTCCTCAATGCGTTTCAAATGTTTTTCCTCGCTCTCCTGAAGGTTTAACACATGTTTCTCCGCCTTAGTTAGGCGTACGTTCTGCTCCTCGTTTTGCCGTGTTAGCTCATCCTGAGCATGCAGCAGTTTTTCAACTTCTGCTGATTTCTCTGCAATTACTTGCTGCAGTTTGGCGTGCTGCTCATTGTGCCTTGTCAGTCCTTTAATTTCTTCCAGTCGGTTCTCTAGTTCATGCTGCAATCCGCCGAGACGTACCTGCGTCGCAACTAAATCTTCCTCCATTGCATGAATTTCATCTTCTTTTTCTTCGATTCTCTTTTTCTTTTCGCTTTCTGAGGCATCCAATTTTTGTCTCAACTCCAACACTTCACGCTCCAGTTTGTGTATTAACGCCCATTCTTCCCCTGACCGCTTATCGACTGGTGTCTGCTCCAAATTGGGTGTTCGCAATTTCGAGTCTTCTGTCAACGCTGAGAAATTAATATGTCGCGGCACAATTGGCGGCGTTGCAGTTGCATCAGATTTGTCGTTCATTTGTAGCACATGCGGATCCTGGAAGTAGTGTGGATGATCAAAGGTGTTGACGGGACGCAATGTCGCAAAGCCGGACAAATCCTCAGTACGCTTCTGTGTCAGATTTGCCACTGCCTCCTTGGACGTTTCCTATACGAACATCGGAGAGATCAATAAATGTTGAATGAATATGAGAAAATATTTCAAACTCACCGCAGTTTGCTGCAGAAAAACGCCATTGCCTACGGCCAGTTGTAGCGGCGTCTCCTGCTGCGCTGCCACCGCTCGGCGCACCACATCTGGCTCATCGAACTCGGTGATGGACACAATATCGCTGAGTGTGCGCGCGCTCAGCTTGGTGCTCACTTCATCTTTGGCACCGGCAATGTCCTTTCCAGCACCAACGCCCACCGAAGAGCCGTGACTCGAATTCAACTCTTGCAATTCCTTCTCTTTCGACTCGAGCTGCTCCTTCAGATGATCGATTTCTTCATTTTTATCGGCCAACATGGTCTCCATGAGATCGGGCAGCGCCAGCTTGGCAATCATTTCATTTTTTATTTTCTCTTTTAGTTTCTGTATTTCAACAGTCTTCTGCTTTAACTCTCCTTCCAAACGCTCGACTATGCTGCGGTCCGGCTGTTGTTCTACAGCGAGCTCCGCTTCCAGCCGATCAATGGCCACCTTGCTCTTCTCCAGCTGTTGTTTCATGGTGGCGATTTGCTTATCGCGTACACACAATGTCTCGCGCAGATTCTGCACCTCGGTTTGCAGATCGTGTATGCGAATGTTGAGGTCGGATGTGCCGGCCCGTTGCAGTTCTTCGGCCCGCTGACGCTGCTCTTCTAGTCGCGACTGGAGCGCGGAAATGCGCTGTGTTTGCTCGCCCATGCGCTCCTGCAGGGAATCGCGCTCATGCTGTAGTTCCTGAAGTGAAACGGAAGCAGAAAAGTAAATACCGTAAAAAAACGATATTGTAACGCAAAAGAACTCGGAGGAAAGTATGCTTTAAATACAAATTTATATACGATTTTAAGTTAGACAGAGGCAAAAGACATATCGTAAACTTACGATGTTACAATACTTCAAAGAAGAAAATAAAAATTAATGTTAAAAAGTTTGCACAATTTTGTGTCACTGTACTGTAGAATTACAAATTGACTACATATGCTTTATGGCCGTTGATGAGCATCAATTGCAACGATGCACATAAACACATTGCACCATCACACCATTGTACCAATGAAATTTGCATTTTAATTGGTTTGATGAGAAGAAGGCACAAGTGATTTAAGTGGTTAATGGAAGTTATCTAAATTGCAACAGCACCAACAACAAAAGTCTGCAAATCGAACAAGAGGAACAGTTCGCTGACCCCAAAACAAGAGATATATTTTTCATATTAATAATGCAACAACAATTGCAATTAAATGTAGAAACAAGATAGTCATCCTTTTATGGAATTACAAGTGGCTCCCAGACAATAACGAACAATTTATTTAAATGAAAATGCCGCGTGAATGTAAAATGTGTCATTTTATACTTATTTCGTCGACAAATCTCTACCCGGAAACATCTTTTGACCCGATAACACCTACAAACAATCTACAAATAAAGTCAAGCGCACATAATCGATCGATCAATGTCGTAACAAACGAGTTTTCAAGATGTGGATCGGGTAAAAATTGCACAATGGATAGTTTTAGATGTTCCGACCATATCGATATAAGTTTGTGCTTAGGTGTCATGTAAGAGGAATAATGACACCTAAGTGGAACCTGTGGAATACATTCCACAGGTTTTTTTTTGATAATTTCTTAAATAAGGTGAAAAATCTGATGGCTCGCGCATCCGATAAACATCGATTCTGACATAAGCAATATTACGTGTTAAACTAAAGTTTGACATAAAAGCCAGCAACACGTAACAGCTGCTCTTCTAACAGCAGTAACAATCGAAGCTGTGAAGTAATTCAGCTGTGCGATAATCCCACTAAGTGGGTGACCAGCCCCCCGCCATGCGACCATGACAACTGTTCACTGTGGAACATCGCACAGGAACATCGTCGAACCGAAAGCATCGCTGGCAATGTCGGTGGTTGCATTTGTGCAATCAGCACCCAGCACTTGCGTGCATAACCACATTACATATAACGGCGAGATGCCACACCGCAGCATAACAGATTAAAGTTCATGCGCCCTCGCCACTCAACGCAAGAGCGCAACGGGCTGCTGCTCTCGCTGATACGATGCGGGTGTTAAGTGGCTGCGACCGGACGCCACCGTCGCCGCAGTCGTCAGCATAACAACAAAACAATTCCATCAACGACTCAAGAGGCGAAATGCTGTGCACGTACGGAACGTGAAGTAAGAGCCGCTTCAACCCACTGCAGGCAATTCATGTGATTTTAATTGTAATAAAGTGCGCTATAACCGCAAGTAGAACAACAATCGATTACATTCATCAGACTCTTCAGGGGCTTCTTTAGCTTCTACAGCATGTTTGGCTGGATGAGGGCAAGTCGAGTTGAGCATAGAAACCGGGAGAACAAATTAGGAAGCAGGAACGCGACAGAGGAACAGTTTCGTTCGGTGTGAAGCAAAGTGAAGCAAATGTAACAAAATACACGGGAAAACAATGAAAATCAAAATTTACAAGATGCACTTTAACGTAAACAAAGAACTCGCTTCTCTGTGCGTAAGACGTAAACGCACACACACACACACATCTAGTGGTGTGCTGCACATCTTCTTTTTGCGGTTGCATCACTTCAAGGAAATGCTAAACGTGTAAATAATAACAACGACAACGAACTCGTTCAACAGTGATGAGATGAGACAGGAAGCATGCCGAAGGGCGTAAATTTTTAGAGATGTTGATAACTTTATTAAATATTACAATTACCAAATACCATATGTAATTTTATTATTTATTTAAAAATTTTTGTATACCAGCCACGCATTTTGTGGTCTTTACAACTAACTTTCCATTTCTTATACATATGAACAAGTTAAATAAAAATCCTGATAACCCTCAAAATTAAAAAACAAAATTAAAACTTATATCAAAAAAAGTTAAATGTAAATATTCACAAATTTTACTGCATCTGTTTAAAAACTCTCAAGAAAATTAAGTCACCACATTCGTTGTCGTCGATGGATCAATACTTTTGAAAACTTTCAAAAAGATTTTGTAGGCACTCATCTTACAAAAGATTGATACAACACTTTATTACTTCACTTTAACATTTCTAAAAGGCAAAGCAACACTTTCTACTATAAGTGGAGCATTCTAGGGAGCTCGAAATTCTATTTTAATGCAAACCATTAACAGCTCCCCTCCCATTTTTGCCAACTGCATTCAGCAAGGCAAATCTCCTTGTCATTCGCGCTGTAGTTGCCCCACTTGCTAAAATTAAAAATCACGGAAAATATACAGAAACTTGCATAAAAGTGCAAATGTACGAGCATCTGCAATAATATTATGAATGCGTGTAAAAACAGCTCAAGACAGCTGCTTCAACAAACACACATAGAACAAGCAGAGCAGTCTAAACGAGGCAAATACGTAAAATAGCGCAAAGGAAAATTTGCAGAAAAATTTGCTGAAGTTGAAATGGGCAGACAAAGCAACAGAGAGGCACTGAGGCTGGCTGCTAGAAGTCTATGTCGGATTTTTGCGGAAATATAATTTCAATTCTACAATATCTGAGGGGTAATAACTCTTGGAAATGATTATACAATAAAGACTTTAGCAGATATTATCCACACAACACACCAAAAATTTATAGTTATTTGAGACATCGATTATGTTAATACTGTTTCGAAATTAATTTTATCAAAACTAACTACTTACATATCATATCAATGAGCATAGTTAGAAGTGTCGTATCCGCTTAGGTGATCAAGATGTGAATATTCGTTCAGATAATTTTCGATAAATCAGAACTGATTCTCCCCATGAGCATTCCACACAATTTCAGCAAATTTTTCAAGTGTAATATTTACGTAAGTTGGCTTTTAAAATAATTTACACGGCGGATAACAAGCACAAATTCTTTCAAAGTTTAAGAATATTTACTTCATTTTCTTAAAACAATAACACCATCATAGCAAAACACCAGCAAGCAAACAAACAACAAACAAAAAGAAATCGTTTTGCATGATTTCATATCGGACGCACAAGCCAAAAATGGAGCCGAAAACCCATTCATAGGGCCAGCCCCGATGTTCGGGTTTAGCAAAAAAGACCTGAAACAGGACATCAAAAACACAAACAGACACACTGGAACAACTTGGAAGGTCTACACCACTCAAAATGTTCCTAAACTTCAACAGAGAGAGAGCCATCTCTGCTCTAGATCTCAACAGAAGCCAACTTAGGACTCTATGTGAACACATTATCACCAACTGTCCTGCCCTGACACACAGACGTGCAAAGTTTCTGGGGAAACACAGCCTCGGTGAAGAGGACCTGATGCAAATATCGCAAAAAGGTCTTCAATACCGGAAATCTGATGATTTAAGGGGTACAATAAACCTCTCAGGTTGCGGTGCGCAAGGGCTTGGGACCAACCCATAATCATTACATTACATTACATGATTTCATATCAGTACGACAAGGTATGGATTACTAGTCGCCAAAGCGAAAACAAATATCAAAGAACAAATTTATACATTTTTACATTTTTACGCTCATAAATAATTGCGTATATACATACGTACACATACACATAATTTAAAAGCAAGAAAACCAAGTTTCATAGTAAAACAAATTGCAAAAATACTTATGTACATATAAACCCAAATTTTAAAAATATTCGCAAACAAATATTATACAAATTTACACATTTCAATGCAATTTCAAATCAGAAATCATTTCGCACGTGAGCTAAAATTTTCAAGAACGGCATACAGAGAAAAAGAGAGATTCAAGGCTACTGGCTTTATTAACAAAATATGAGTTAAGTGGGAAGAGAAAAAAAATTATTGGGACACAATGCATTCAATTGATTGAACACAAGTTCTCGCTGAACATATCGCTCCTTCGCTGCAAGAACGTCATATCTCAAAACTACATCATTCCGAGAAAATTCAATTTTAAAGTTTACTATTACAGGCGTTTCAAGGTATCAAAAAATGTTTCATGTCGTCTTATGAGCAAAGTATTGAATATTTTACAAAGTGTTTTTGACAGATGAAAGATCATATGCAGATACACTCGAATTGCCATAAACTGAAAACAAACAATTTGTTTGAGTTATGACGTTCTTGCAGCGAAGGAGCGATATACAAGCATTGCATAAATCAGAATTTATTAACACGCAAGTTCGAATTTAAGACAACTTTTCCTAGATAACAAACTTCACTTTTCACTTTTTCTTTGTGAACTTCTTCTGCTAATGAATCTCTTTCAAAATTGCTTTTTTAACTTTAAAAAAACCCAACCCAAAAACTTACCCTGATCGGGATTAACTGAAACGCTAGAGCACTTTTGCAAAGTTTAATTTGTTCAATATTCATGTTGGATTCAGATTTCAATGCAATACATTTCAAATTGGCAGTTTTTTTTACATTTTAATATAACAAACACATTTGAGAATTTGCCTTAATTGAATAAATCAGCACAAATCACAATCAATTGTTATTTCGCCGCGCAAATTTTGCCTTGATAACCAAGTATTTTTTTTTTTTAATATTGTACAACGGACTTTTTCAAAAACTGTCGTTGAGTGTACGACAGCGGAAAGACTACTGATTGGCGGGTAAACATGAATGCTACCGTTTTGCCAACTGCAGCAAGCAAAAGAGCACTGGGAGAGCGTAAATGCGCTCGTCTACAACACATTTTTTATTTTAATCAAAACAAAAAGAACCAAAACAAAAATGACGAACAAACTGCGTCTCACAATTCTCACTCAATTCAACAATTCTCACACAACAAGTGCCAATGCTTGCGGCGAAAACACACAGCCACACACTGACAACAACATAGAATCTTAAGAAGAGCAAATCTTCAGCATAAGAACACAACTGCATTGAAGTAGTTTCCATCAAACTAAAGGAGCTTTCGTTCGTAACGGAAACTAAAGAAGCACAAATACAAAAATAAAAAAAAAATAAATTTCATATAGCCAACCCTCAAGCGAAACGGAAACCGCTTTCACCACAAGCTGCTTCAATACAGCATACAACAAAAATTAAAGTCTAAAGCTTTTCCCCGCAGCGAGTAATTTTGAATGAACTCACCACACAAATGTTCCGCATCTGCGTCACTTGCATCTCCAGATCACGTATGCGCTTCACAGCTGCCTCCTCGACACGAGTGTGCTTGCCGAGTTTCTCGGCAATGCGCTGCACACCCTCCATGGTAAGCGAGTGTTGACGCGGTGACGGATGCAGCGGTGAGCCTTGTGTAGCTGACGGCGCGCTATCATTGACGGCTGTTGGCGGATGGGAGGTGGGAAGCGAGCCAGCAACCGAAACGTCCTCGGTGACGCTGTTCGAATTTGAGGAGACCGAATGATGAAGTGATTCCAAGTGTTTGGTCTTCTGGTCCAACGTATGCTCGATATCACGGAGCTGCAGATGAGGTGAGAGATAAACAGAAAACATTATTTTTATTTTATTTTTATTTTTCTTTTTTTATGTACCTGTTCCACCACTTGTTCCAGCACCATGCTCTGTTCGGCCGCTGGACGCATATTCTGCAACTTCTCCTCCAGAAAGCGAATGCGCTCCTGGTAGCCTTCGCCGATTTCATGCTTTAAACTCTGCACCTCATGCTGCAGTGTTTCATTCGAGCGCGTCTGCGAGTTGATGTACTCCTCCAATTGCTGCAAGAACAAATGCATTTCAAATTCCACGCCTTCCTCAGTCTAACTATTTAGCTGAACCTAAAAGGTTTTTCTGAGCACTCACCCGTATTTTTTCGCCAAGCACATGCTCATTGAGCGCCTTAGTTTCCACTTGTGTCTCCAACTCGGTGATGATCTCACGCAAAACGAAAATCTTATCAATCGAAGCCTTCAGCTCCTCTTCGAATTTCTCACGTCTCGCATTGGAGTCTTTCAGTTGCTGTGATAGATCACGCACCTGTGCTTCCAACCCTTCCACCTGAAACACAAACCGTGCATAAAGCGTATTTTACAATGTAATTCAGCCATGAAATGTCCGTAAGTGAACAATTCCCATTCATCACGAAATGACGTAGAAATAAAATTCACAATAACAATGACACTTACATAAAAGTTAGTGTTTAGTCCATTCAAATTGTTAAAGTACTTCAGTTTCGATATCGTTCGAAATATTCAAATTTTTATGGTTTTCGTTAGTACGAAATTCGCGCGTTAGCATTTAGCATTGTTAGTGTGCGGGAGTGTAAGTGCATAAAAAAGAAAAATAATTTAGTTTTGAAACATTAACATTTCAATTCAATTGGAATCAAGCCCATAGCGGAAACTATGCTGAAACATACACACAAAACACGAGCACATAAATAAAGAGAGGAACAGCCAAGAAAAACAACAACCAAATCCTCAGTTGTAAAATTTTCAAAAACTCTCGTTAACACTTTAATTTATCTGTGTGTCTGCCTTTTGTAATTCTAAATTTGTTCCGTATTTTCGCGCCATCCAAAACTTGCCCAATACATTTGGCCTTGGACTACAGAAAGCGGCCAGGGGCGATACGCATTTAGATGGACGCTTCCTCGGAAGCTTTTGCTTCAGTGATTGAGTTTTTGGTGCTCGATTTTTGCAGCGAATGAGTTGAAAGTTTATGAGTAGCAAAAAAACGAATTAGGTGTGAGATATTCTCAACAGGTGCCACGACTCTTGGGGGATATTTGGTAAACCTATGTAAATAGTCTCGTGATGAGATATAGTTTTCTAGCTTTTCAAGTACATTTTCATATCAAATACACAAGTATATGTATATGAATATGTTAACGCGTGCCGAAGCATAGAATTGTGAAAGAATTATATACTGGAAATCGATTTATGAGAGTATTTTCACGGGATTATATGCGATCGGTATTTCGTTCCGTGTCATAAAAATATTTCGTGTTGAACGTAATTAAGCGGTGCGCCACGATTCATATCTCAAATTTAATAGAAAAATTTATTTTAATGGGTTTGTATGTGAAATGGTTATTACCACTTGAAGAATTTTGTTGAAATTTGGTGGTGACGAAAGTGAGATTCACCGAGATCGAAAACTAACGATGAAAGGGCCGATGAGGGCCTTCTGGCGAAAGTGCTTGTAACGAATAATGTCTCTAAAATCATTGAAATGTTAATAACTCTTCTGTAACTTCCATCGACATAAGTACTAAGCCATAAAGTTGTAAGAGAAAAGGTACAGCAAATTATTTCAGCCCAAAACTACGACATACCTCTTGAGATGATATGAAAACATATCTAGATTTCACATTCTTTTGAACACATTTTTTACAACATGTCATAAAATGAATTAATCAAAAACACGCATTTGTATATGTTTTCTATATATTGAGTGTAAATAAATATTATTCAGTGTTAGTTCATACATTAATCATTTTACTTTTCATTTTTATTGCATGCAATACTAGGTTTTGTTATAGTTTAGTTGTTGTTCTCAGATTACAGGTTAAACAAAGATGAAACTCAAAAGGTACAGAATAAATTAAACAAACACCGAAACAACAAAAACACATTTTCAAAATTGTGATTAAATTAATACAATAAATAATAAATAACACATATGTACACATTGAATAACCAAGAACGAAATGTAATTGCAAATCGATGATTGACAGCGGCATCAGTAGGGAAACTCATAATCCCATTCATAAGACTAAAAATAAAACATCAGCTTAGCAAGAAGTTTTCGAAGCACGAAACCAAAAGCAGAAATTAAACCAGAAACCATAAAGGACAGAGTCCTACAGTGCACAAAAAACCAACTGGACGAAAGGTTAACCGTAGAAGTGAATTGAAGTTGTGCTTTCACCACTCGCACAGGACTCACCTCCTTTGAGGCATGCTCGAAGGTGTTGCGCTCTTTTTCTTTGTCGCGCAACTGTGCCTTCAGATGCTCGATCTCGCGCAGAAATTCGTCGCGCTCCTGTTCACGTTCGGTCGCCTGTTCCTCGAGAAAGAGACGCGTCGCTTTCAGTTGCTTGTCCGCTGCGTCAATCTGAGTTGATTGATGAGTACAAATGTTAAGTAATGCATTCTTTTTTCTTTTTTCAAACACAACTTGGTGCATTGCAAACTACATCAACAAAATAGGTGATTCCAAAGGCAAAATATTCAAAGTAAACAAAACACACACACAATCAAATTGAACCCACTTTCAAAGTAATTTGAACGGTAGCAACTCAAGGCCCTCCATTTAAAGATTAGTTTGCCATCACTATACTCGATAAGTAGAATCTATGAATTTCATGTAGTTGTAAGTCTATGATATATTTTTGTAATGTTTTCATCATAAATATACAAACCGAAGCAATTGTCTAGTTGCTGATTGCAAGTCAAAGAAATTCAGATTGCAGACTTTAGCTGCCATGCGGTATTTGTAATGATTGCCTATTGTTAGATGAATCATGTCATCACTGCTGTGAGAGGATCTACTACACTGCAATCCACAATACCTCAATAACAATTCGAATTCTAGACATTGCTAACTTTCTTCCATAAGGCTAGTAATTTGGTAAGTTGTAGTTCTGTATCATGCAACATTTGATTTTGTACACTAAATTTACATCTTTTGTATAAGTTGTAACATGTCAACTCAAATAATATTACAACGAAAACCAATAAAACAAAGCCAGCCAACTCACCTGCGCTTGCAAGTCCTCACGATCTTTTTTGTTGAACTCCACCACCTTGTCGCCCTCTCGACAGAAATCTTCAATCATTTGCAACAGAACCACGGTGGCATCGTTGTTGTGCTGTTGTTGTGTCGGCGACGAGAGAATATTACGCGCCTTCTCCTGCAGCTGTGCAAAACTGGTCGACAACTTGTCCGATGCCGACAGACGCTGTGGACTCTTGAATGACCCATGGCCATAGCCCTCGGCGTAGTCGGTTTGATTCAGCGAATTCAGCTGCGACAGCTGATCACGCAACACCTGCAGCTCTTGTCCCAACTCTGCATTGCGTGAGATTGTGTGCTCAAGTTCTTGTTGCAATTTCACTCGATCCGTTTCCGATTTGACCAGCCGATTCTTTAATTCGTGCACTTGGAAATTCAACTCTGACGCATTGCCTCCAGGTGTTGATAACTCATCATTATTGTTGTTGTAGTGTTCGCTGCGTAAGCGATTCAAATCTGGTGGCAACGAAGTCAGCAGGGGCGAGTGTGCGGACTTCGAGCCCTCGTAGGTGGGCAGATGTTGCTCATTTAGCGAACAGGTGCGTAGGAATTTCTGCACGTGTCCAATGGCCGGTGACTTGCGGCCATCCTCTTCCTCTTCACAACAGCTATCGTTCTTTTCAGCACCACTGGACATGCTCAACTTGCGTTTGCGACGATTGTGCAGATCCTCAGACAGATGCAGCAAGTAGAGCGCTTCATCATTCAGCCGCTCGACGCATTCGCGCAGGTCGAAATCATCTGTTAAGTCACCGCTTTTGCTGCTTATGAACTCCACAAGGCTCGGGTTCTCCAGCAGTTCCAGCAAATTGTGCACATCGGGCACAAGACGTGTCTGCTTATTCGAGCCAAAGGAATTATTGAGTAGGGAAACGCTCAGATTCAGCTGCATTTCGGCATCCGGTGTCTGCTCTTCCAATGCGCGATTGCTGGCCAGCAAGCGGTGCATCTCCTCTACCAAAGTCAGATTCAGATCATCCTCACAGTTGGCCACGCACTTTGCCAACTCGGCCAGCACATGACGGAAGGTTTTCGTGAGCTCGCGCAAGTTGTCGCGATCGCTGATGACTTGTTCAAAATCGCGCGCCGAATCAAACGTCGAGTGACGTTTGTTCTTGCGATTCAACTGCTTTTCGTAATCCAGTTTTAAGCGTGACATCTGTAAAAATGCAAAGGAAAGCGTAAACGGTATAAATTGTTACTTTAAGCAAAGTAAATTGAATAATCCAGGCGTTCATTCATAACATTACTAATAAATGAATTCAATTATAAGTAGATATTCAAATACACATGATTTTATATATATTTACCTCTTCCTCATGTTTGATTTGCAGTTGTGCGATTTGCAATTGGCTCTTTGCTGTAAATTTCTCACGCAACAAAATCAACTCGGGCGGCCAGTGCTGATCGTCGGTGGTCGATTCCGATAGAAGAGTCTGCAAAATAAAAAATTTTAAGACCGATTATTACCGGAAACTAAAAGCATTAAATCCACAAATATTCAAAATTATTTCTGTTCAATTCGAAATGCATATTCGAAATTTTTCCAAAGTCAAAGTCAAAATTTTAAGACCGATTATTACCGGAAACTAAAAGCATTAAATTCATAAATATTCAAAATTATTTCTGTTCAATTCGAAATGCATATTTGAAAATTTTCCAAAGTCAAAGACCGTAAACTTGAAATCCCACTAGTGAGAAAAAACTAAGAACTTCACCGAACGGACAATCAACGCAGCACCAGAACGAATCGCAGCGAATCGAATGACGAGGGCGCTCAATCGAATGTGATTTCATAGAACTTTTCCGACTTTGTTTATGTCTGGAATGAAGGCGGACACGTTGCAGTTGGAAAACGTGAACTTTTGATGCCCAAAATTTTCTATCGAAGGCGAAAGAAATGTCAGGGAGGCGAGGGCATGGATGAAGCGAAAGCATAAGCAATACGTGACGGTGGATGCATTGTTGGCTTGCACGAGCAGCAATGACGCTGTAAATTCTGATGCTAAAAATTAATTACATTGCAAGCAGATGTCGGGCATGTGGGCAGTTGGAATGGAAGATGGTGCGCAGTTTAATGTTTGTATTTTGTAAAAATGTAAAGGGATACTGAAATGTGGGTTGCAGTTTTGTTTACATTTACATGTAATATTTTTTTGGGGGAATTTTTCCTATGGGACGGAGGTCTACACCCCATAAGAAAAAGTAAACAGATTATGTTGACTTGCTCAGCGTAATCGAAAGCAAATATTTTGTGTATAGTATAAACAAAATAATGAACCGAATTTCATTAATTTCTGAGCTTTAACTTTGGTTCAATCACAAAGTTATTTGTATTCTTTGTTTCGAAATTTCAGCAAATCAAATTTTTAATGGAATAATTATTAACATTAACTAAATCCCGAATTCCAAAGGCCGCACTTATAGCAAATCTGTCTACACCAGATGGCTCCCATCAATTTCGTGGCCCATCAACAACGCCGCGCGCCAAATTCGCAGCGGTCTGCATTCAAATTTAAAAAGTTCACTAGAAAACCAAATATTCGCGTTTTTCTACACTGAGCTTTTCAATCGTCAATTCCTTTTTTACAAAACGAACTTCAATTTCACAACAACAACCAAATAAACAAATAAATATATAAGTGCGTTTACAAACAATGAATGAGCGTTGCGGGCGGCAGCCGCCGTCCAACGACTAACAATAAATCAAATTAGAGCAATTTAGGAGCAGCCTGGGGGCCAATAAAAAACGACGCACTGGCCGATCAGCGTGGCAGCGTCCGTTAAAAATCAAGTTGCTTAGACGAAGTCAAAGTCTCACTATGCGCGGGAAATACTCAGAGCTTCAGACCGGCAATTGCGGTGCGAAGGGAAAACAAAACACATGAACTCAAACACAAATGTTGCCGATCTGTAAAACAAAGGGAAATAGTGAAAATCGTTGGAACAGCTGGAGCGAAGAGCATAAAGACGACCCAGCGCAGACGCCATCCTCCACAGTTCAAACATAAAAATAAGAGCTTCGGTGAAGTGTCAAGCACTGTTTGTGTTTATGATCTGGTAATTTGTTGCTGCTTTTAGTTTGTGCTTCTATTGTGGCTGCGAGTTTTTTATGGTCACAAAGCGTTCGTTGTCGAGTGTCAATTACGTGTCAATGTTCTTGTTTGCGGTTCGTTCACACAAAGGACTTGAGGCTGTCGATTACCTGCTAGCGGAATATGTTTGTTTTGACATGCTTGTTAATGTTTGCAGGTAGTTAAAATGTTTGTCGTTGTTATCACTGCTATTGTTTCTTTGTCACATTGATGGTAAACAAGTTTAAGGCCAACACCCAAGTACCTGTTCCAAGGATATTATGCTCCTTAAGGCAAATTAAAACTTAAAATCCGCGCGCTGAACAATACAAATTATGAAATAACTTACTATATATTAAATTCAAATCTATTAAAGCTCAACACGTTTTAATTTAAAAGACAACTTCTGTACATTGCGACTATTGTATATTGGGTTGGGGAAAAAGTATTGAGCGTTGTAGTAGTAGTGTAGTAACTTTGCAACTTTGCAAGAAACAAATCAGCCGAGTAATTTTATTGAGATTTGTGCGTCGAGTTAAAAGTTATTGTAAAGCAAAGATAAAAAGAACGCGGCACAGGCGCGTGAAAAGATTTGTACTTTTTATGGTGAAGAAACTCTATCTCAATCAACTGCCAGGAAATGGTTTGCTCGCTTTCGATCTGGAAATTTGGAGGTAAAAGATGCTCCTCGCTCTGATCGACCCATCACCGAAAAAGTCCATGAAATTATGGCTAAGGTTCAAGAAGACCGTCATGTAAGCAGTCATGACATAGCTAAGGAACTAAAGATCGACCACAAAACCGTTTTAAACCACTTGCATAAAGTTGGTTTCAAAACGAAACTCGATGTTTGGGTGGCTCAAGAATTATGTGAAAGAAAATGTCCGAGTTTCCATTTGCGATTCAGTGTTCAAACGGAACGAAATCGAGCCACTTTTAAATCGTGTGGTAACAGGTGATGAAAAGTGGATCACATACGATAATTTTGTTGGAAAACGGTCTTGGTGCAAAAAGGATGAAGCTCCAAAAACGGTGTCAAAACGAGGATTGACGACAAGGAAGGTGATGCTGTGCGTTTGGTGGGACTACAAGGGTATAATCCATTAAGAGCTACTACCGCCTAGCCAAACGATTGATTCCAACCTCTACTGCCAGCAATTAATGCAGTTGAAGCAAGAAATTGGAAAAATGAGGCCGGAATTAATCAACAGGAAAGGTGTTGTGTTTCATAACGACAACGCTAAACCACACACATCATCTTTGTTGACCCGCCAAAAACTAAAGGACTTTGGCTGGGAAGTTTTAATGCATCCATCGTATAGTCCTGACGTTGCACCCACAGATTACCATTTGTTCAGATCTTTTCAACACGCTCTGGCTGGAAAAAAATTGATCTCAAAAGAGGACTGCGAAAGGCACTTGGACCAGTTTTTCAAGGATAATAGAATTTTACAATGGAATAATGGTTCTGGCCGAAAAATGGCAGAAGGTTGTCGAAAAGAATGGACAATATTTGGAGTAATAAATTGTTTTTTTAATTAAAAAAAATATGTAAGTTTTTAATAAAAAACGCTCAATACTTTTTCCCCAACCCAATATATTTATGTTTTGGAAGTAGTTTTACGAAATCAGTTTTCCAATTTGTCACTTGAACCCTGTGGTTGAGTGCATAAGTGTGAATTCGAACCCACAGCCCTCTGACATGTCAACCAACAGTCAAACCGCTGAACCACTCAACTCAACATAAATGCAAACGCATTCACGCATCGGCCTCAAAAAGTACAGTGTCCCCGTTGCCAAAATGAATGCATCACTACGCAAGCAGACTGTGTCCACCTAAAAATAAAGCAACAAGTGCTGCAACATTGTCAACTCGCAAAAAAACATGCCAACGCACATTGGCGACAGCAAAATTTGGCGCGCACGGTTGCAAAACTGTACTGCGCGCTGCGCTCTGGCTGGCGTTGCACATGCTGCGGTGGCAAAAATAAACTTGGAATTTTCATTGTGGCTTTCCAAAGTTCATGTTTGTTCAAATTTGCTCAATTTTATTGCCAATTGCAACGAACATCTCCACCACCAGGAAAGACAATGAAGAGCTGACAGCATTAACACAACACCGTCCAATTATTGTTGAGCCGTGCGCACTTTAATGGGAGGAAAATTGAGTATCGACTGCTGATAAGCGAGTTGCAGCACAGCGAATTGTTGTTGACGTACGGCTGCTGCTGCCGGGTGGGTTAGGTTAATTACAATCGCATCGAAGTGACCTTTCAGCGCTGTCATGCCAAATGTAGCATTGGCAGGGAGAAGAAATCGCCTATCAGCGTTTGCATGAGATGATTGTTTTGCTATTTGCGGAGCAGCGATTACAGTTTAATAGAATTGATAAGCGCACTAATGGCGGCAGAAATTGAGATAATGATGAATTTAAATTGATCTTTCAAGAGTGCGCATGTGGCAAGCAAAACAGATGATTGAAAATCGCACTCAGAGGGAGGCGACCGTCTACACAGTGCGTGCTTTTAGGAAATAAATGAACATTTTTATAGTTAAAAAGCGACCATAGGGGATTTTCTATGAAATCCAATTTAATAATAATTCAATAATTTAAATAATTTAATAAAAATAATGTAAAGAAAGTATATATTAATTCCGTCCTATTACTTTCTGCGTAAAGTCCAGAGCGATTCGCATGAGCGAGAGGTACTGTCACAGAGAGAGAAAAACCAAAAAAAAAACGCAAAAATCTCGTGATTTGAAAGTTAATCTTTCAAACATTGAATATAGCGGCCGAAAAACTAACCTTACTTCGACGATTTATTTCATGACTATGGGAAAGTATGATAATTTTTTTTTTTTCTAAGGATATATCGAACACATATTGAAGTATGGAAAAATGGGCGGAAGCGTCCCTAAACAGGTTTATGGACTCGTAAAGTAAAAGACGTGGAAAATATATATCAATTCCGTCCTATTACTTTCTGCGTAAAGTCCGGAGCTATTCGCATGAGCGAGAGGTACTGTCACAGAGAGAGAAAAACGAAAAAAAACGCAAAAATCTCGTGATTTGAAAGTTCTTTTTTTCAAAGGATATATCGAACACATATTGAAGTATGGAAATATGAGCGGAAGCGTCCCTAAACAGGTTTATGGAGTCGTAAAGTAAAAGACATGAAAAAAAAACAAAAACATTTTAATCTATGTTCTATTGTCTATGAAGTGGTTTCATTCTAAATCAACTTTTGTAGATTCGGTTTTGTTTTTTGTTTTGTTTAAGCCAAAAAAACAAAATATATATTTTTGCAAAATCCTAGAGTGGTGTTCTCTGATTTGGAAAATTTTCACAAAAATTGAAGTCAATAGGCTTATTCATAATTTGGCTTATAACACTGAAAACCATTGTTAAAAGGCAAAATAAAAAAAAAAATCGTTTCTTAATGGAGGTCTGTTGTTTTTTATGAAAATCGACGATTATTATTGATTGAAGTCAGTTAAACTAAAAACCAGTCACCATGATTTGGTCCTTAAGACTTAAAAGTGTTGTAAAAGTTGGCTAAAAGTAAATTCTTACACATTTTTTCGTTAGAAATTAAACTTTTAGATACGCAGCCTCAGTCAAATGAATTCATTTAAATATCGCAACATTTTTATAAAAGAACTAAAATGCTTACATTACCGCAGGTTCCCGATGTCAATTTTTGTTTTAGCAGAATTTTTACGATCTTTTTTAATTCTGACAATATTCAATTTTGGCAATTTGCACGTATTCTGCCACTAACACTCAGCGATTTTTGCCGGTTTATTTTTAGCACTGTCACCCACACTTCAATATACACTAAGATTTTGTTTTTGTTTTCACTTTGTTATACAAAATAGAAGCCTACTTTTCAAAAACGTTTTATTCAAAAACGTTTACATTTATGTTGAGAAAGAAATGCATGCAGTGCAGTGTTTATTTAAAAAGTACTAAACAATTCCTTCTGTATTATTGCGTGGTTTAGTATTGTTTAATGGCACTTAATAGCACAGTTTCAATTTTAAATGACATAGACACGAATTCACCACTGTTTTAGTTGTCTTTTAGTGCAACGGAAGCACATGCGACAAAAGACCAAAACACAAAGATACGAAAACATACGCACGCAAACAAAACCAACGATCAACTGAGTGCGCTCAGAGGGGAAAATCCGTTTATTAATGAACTGAAATAGACGAAATGGAGACGAAATGCGTGCCCAGAACGGAGAGAAGACGTGATGGTTCGCAGCATTTGGTTTTTACTGAGAACTGAAATGTTGTACTGGTGCTAAAAGAGAAAGCACTTTAGCTACAAAACAGCACTAAATGATCATTAACATAAGGGAGAGGAAATAAAAGAGAAGATAAGTAAATGAGCGGCGACATTGCCAGACCAAACGGAAAGTGTCTCATATATTAAATTCAAAGACGTTAAATAGATTTGAACGTTGTTAGGTTTGCTAAATGCAATGTGCTAAGATATATTGAAAAAGATTTGAATGAAAAACTTATAGATTTTGGATGATTGTTGTCTCCGTTAACCTTAAATCAAAATTATATTTACAACTAGTTGAGCTTTGTTACTTTTGTTATGTTATGGGGGATTCAAAACCCCCAAACAAAAGTTGCCGGTACAAAATACGATTTCGAAGTTATACCCAGAAGTTATACCCAAACCCCCACTCCCGCCACTGCAATGAACTATACAATTTTAGTGTCTTATCACTCAAATACTGTCTTTGACTTAAAGCTTATTAAAAGCATTATCATCAATTGATTTGGCCTTTCTCTGAATTGAATTTGTTTGTAAATATTGAACATTTGTTTGTGCGAACAGTAAAGATCACCGTTTTTGTTCGCTTGTTGCCAAAATTCAATTGAAATGTATTGTGCGTTGGTGGGGGCGGCAATGCCGTTGCATATACAAATTGATAGATATGTGGATACTTAAAAGTCATTAAATGGTATATTTCTTTGTTGTTTTTCTTTGTCTTTAATTTGTATATACAAAATGAAAACAAAAGAATATAAAAATCTCTCACGCGATATGTGTACAATATTTTGCATTTATTCATTGGCAGCAAATTTATGTGATCGTAACTCTGCAGTGTTTTCGCAATTACTTTCAGTGGTAAATAATTCGAAAATATGTTATTAATTAATTCAACCATTTAAAATTTTGATCCGCAGGAGAACTTTATACTGCATTCTTAGTCGCATTAAGTATTTCATAAGATCTATTGGAAACTACGAAAATAAAGGGAAAAATAAAATCTATAAAAAAAATATATATGAATGCGCTGCACTTCACAGTAATCGACATAGATATCAATACTTTTAATCCTTTGAATGGTCTGAGCATGGTGACTAATGTGCCATACGAAAGTCAGAATGGTTTCTATTAACCTCAGTCTTTTGATATATCCCAGGTTCCGAATGAGCTTTTAATCAACAGAGCAGTGCCGCACACAGGGCAGTTGGGGGTTCAAACCCCACCTAAATATTAAAATTGCTGCTGCAAAATTCGGTTTCGAAATATTATATTATATTAATAAATATTATATTTCGAAATATTATAATTATATTTTTTCGATAGGGATGGTCTAGTTAGGTAAGGTTAGGTTAGGTTAGGCTGGCTGATCCACGGGGGCATTTCACATAGACCATGTTGGTCCATGGTGGTACCAAAAAGATTCTGGAGCTTCAGACCTGTATATAGTTTTTTAAGAACGTTTTGGCAAATCTAAGGATGGTCTAGTACGTTTTCGAAAAATTTGAGATTGCTATTGAAAAGTTTGTAATTTTTTACCATAAAAGTGCTTGGAACATTTTGATGTTCAAGCGCTATTTGTGTGTGTTAACACTGACTTGAAAAATTCATCTCAGTCAAAAAATTGATTTAATTCGTGAAGATTTTCGAGCAATAATTTTTAACGATTTCCGAAGTGAATTATCTCAACAAAAATGCTTCGATCGCCTTCATTCCGCATTTGGTGATGAAACACCAACCCTCAAGAGAATTTATGACTGGCTTAACGAATCCAAGCATGGTCGCCGTTCGCTCCAGGACGAATCTCATGAAGGTCGTCCAAAATCGGTCATTGTGCCAGAAACCATCGATACTGTGCCTGAACTGATAATGAAAGATCGTCATGTGACATACCGTGAGATAGAGACATCCTTGGGCATTAGTCCCACGGCCGTGCTTTCGATATTGCATGAACAATTAGCTGTCAGAAAGATTTGTTCTCGTTGGATCCCGCATAAATTGTCAATAGCTCAAAAAAGGCTCGTGTCGATTGGTGCAAAGAAATGATAGAAAAATTTGATCGCGGTACTTCGAAAGACGGGTGACGAATCATGGATATATGCATATGAGCCCGAAACAAAACAGCAGTGGCTCTTCCAAGACGATTCAACAAAAGTTGTTTAAAACCATGTTTTGGAGGTGTCTCAATCGGAATGGAAAAAGTGCTTCGATAATTGGAACTTCGAACACGTTAATTTCGCCCAGTTTAAAGAATAAGAATTTTCATCAAATTTCAATGTTATTATTTTGGGTTTCAGTCTTAAATTGTGTCCAATACGATATGGAGTGCACACACACACTTGTTTAAAAAATCCTATAAAAACATAGCTGCTCCTACTAAAAAAAACAATTACTAAAGAGTTCATAGCAACATCGCTAACTTTAACCTTCAGAAATCCCACTAAAATTTAACAATTTACTACAAGCGCCGACCACAATCATTACTATAACTAACCCCAGTTTCAACTCTTCAGATTATAATTACGGAAGAGCGTAAAACAATGTGACATTCATAAATGCCAATGTGGCATTAAACCTTCATCATCATCACCACTTTTGAAAATCCACAAATACACCGAATTTATTAAAATATCAACAGCGTTCAGTGCAATAAATTTTAATTCACACAAGAAATTGACAGTGAAATAAAAACCATGATATTTTCACGTGCTCCAAGATCTCAAAAGCTGAGCATGAAAAATCTGTCTATGAATTGGATAAGGGAAAGGGAAAGAAGTGCAAGTAGTGACGGAAGTGAGACTGCTGACAGCTTCCAAAATAAACACACACACAATTGTTGTCTACGGTGCATTGAGTTTGGCTGTTCTCGTTGCTCGTTGTTATTGTTGTAATTAAAGAAGTGACAGCAAACGAGATGATGATGACAATGGTGGCGATTTTAAGGCCGATGATGGCAATGGTGTTGGTGATTATGATGTTAGGGAAAGTGGCAGGGAAAATGTGGAGACAAGCAAGCTCCATAAAGGGCGATAGAAGCAATCGAATTAAACCGGAGCCCATTTCCTCTCTAAAGTTCTTTTGACGTGAGCAACAGCACAAGTTTATTTTTATCAAAGCAGCATTTTCCCTTTGAACTATTAAAGCATTGCAGGTATAGACGTGTGTTATTGTTGTGGTGTGGAGTTGTAAAAATAAGTTGAATGTATGCACGCAATAGGCAACAATGTTTACACATCAACAACAATTGACTGGCGGGATGAAATGAAAGGGGAGATGTGCGCACACAGACACACACGACATCGAGTGAAAATGGCCAAGTGCCATTTTTGCGCGCGACCACTGCCACTTCTAAATATTCACCCGCCCCATTTTTATTTACAAGCAATAGTTGTGCACATGTCTGTCGTCGCACGCAGCATGACCACACCTAGCGTTGCCAGGTTTTCTGATTTTTGGCAAAGTATCAAAGACATTTAAACATTGCACGCTTCACGGCGGCAGCTGCAACTGCAACGTAAATGCGTAAATTATAAATAAAAGTGCGCCAAAATAGGAGCAGCACTAGGCAAGGGGGCTTCTGAATGAGTCATAGTTGTAACTCAACACAAGAAGTGCGTGAATTGATCAATTAGATAGATTGCAGTTAGTTTATTAGTTAGAAAATTAAATAAACAATAAAACGTTCAAACAATGAATGGCGCAACCACAATGCAAAATGAAATGAAATGTTAAAATGTAAACACAAAAACATTATTAATGATTGTTACCTGTATCTGACACTCCAACTCACGCACAATGTCCTCGCGCGCCAGAGTCAACTGCTCCTGCAGGCGCCGTTCATACTCCTCGATGATTTTCTGTATGACCTGCGATTCGTTGTGCAAGTTCAACTCATCCTGATCGATGATAATCAGTGAGGTGTTGGCGTCACGGACTTGCTGCGTCACTGATTCTTGCGTTGTGTTGTGGCTTTCATTGGTGGTGGTTGTGGTGTCAGTAGCGGTGGTGGTGGTTTCAATGGTGGTTGCAGTGATATTCAACGCTTCGGTGACAGTTTTAAGACACTTATTGAACGCCTGCTTGCGCATGAAGTTTGGTGTTTTCATATTGCACACACAAGATGCAGAATAATAAAGAAAAAAATGCATGCGGTTAACACAACACAATTAGTTTTGGTGTATTCTGTAACAAAGACCACGTTGCTTGCTGCATTCCAGGTAAAGATTTCACATTGCTTGATGGCAGTAAGTTTTTGCACATTGAATACTTTGACTGTATATAAAATTCCCCAACACAGGCCCCGCTGTATTTGCTGCTTCTTTTATGTGCTCATATACTTATATGTCTGTGTGTACATATTAACTACCCGTATATGTCTATTTCAAACATTCAAGCAATTTTAAATTTAAGAATTTAACCTAACACAACTAAATGTAATAAATGTAAAAAATTCTAACCATTTGTAAGGGAATCATTTTTTGTGTGTTTCCAAGTTTTCAATCAAAAAATTACTAAACTAACACATGTTATGGTTATTAGAATTTTTTATATTATTTAAGTCGTTATATGGCAGAACGTTCTTATTCTTTCATCAGTTTCTAGTTATGGCCCATATTAAATTCAAATCCACTTCTGGTTAAGTTTACACATCCTTACGTTAATAATTTTTGTACCAAATATTTAGATAAAATGTAGTTGCAAGAAAACTTGGAATTGTTTTCAGTTATGTCAAAAAGTAGTGCAGATTAATTGTTTAATAATGTTAAGCCAAGTTTCCACTATAGAGTTTTTTCAGTAATGTAAAGATACTACCTGTTGCGTGTACACTACGGAACGGTTCTACCACTCTACCGCTCTACGTGGAGCTTCTTCTTCTTGACTGGCACGACAGCCCGATTACGAGACTAAGGCATAGCTACCCGCAACCATCCATGTTCTGCGTGCGAATTACAAGGTTAGAAGGGACCTACAGTTTTATGCCGATTCCGAAGTTGGCCAGTTGGGAGCTTTTTCATAGGCAATTTTTACTCTCAGAAGTTTACCATTTCCTGCTGAGAGAACAGCCGCCGAAAGAAAAATTGTTGTTTTTCTTCTTTTTTTCGGTGTTAACGCGGAGTATTGAACCTGGGATCGGGCGTCGCATTTGACTCGCGGCCCAACACACTAGCCAGCCGAGCTACGGCGACTGCGTGAAGCTGGTGTAGCTAAATTTCGAGTACTGACACTTTCGTGTACACTGCAGACGCATTTTGACATTTCACTTCATATCTTAGTTGTGCGTCCGTGCACAATTTTTTTATAAATAAATGGAAATTAAAAAAAACAATCGCAAAAGAAATAAAATAAAAGATAATGCTGGCAGCGAACTGGCATCAAATTTGCCACGAAATTTCTTCGCTTCGGACAATGGTTTTGACACACAGAAGCACATTAGTAGGCACAAAAATTAATATAAATGTCATTCAATTGACCCAAAAAAGATGTTCTTCAACTCACGTGGAAATCTACGGTTTACTTTACTATAGACCGTAGTGTTTGAAGCGAGAGAACTCTTGCGCAGAATGGATGTAGAGCTCTCGTGTAAAGCTCTACGGGGGTATATGCTTCTCTATATCGCTCTATGCGGGGGTTAATCCAGATCTACGCAAAAACTCTATTATGGACCTTGATGGACTTAAGCCTTTGAAAAGAACCGAAGAAATTAACTAACTTTGCCGATCATATAAATAAAATATTTCTTTTGATTGGAAATGGAAACCTTTAATTGAAATACTCTTGGCAAAATAAATTGACAAAATTTGTGGGCATCTAACGAAATGACATAAAATATCCTAATCCAACTTTAACCTACTACATAGCGAAACTGCGGTTCTCATACTGCAATATGTATACCACCAGTGGTACGTGAGGCCTCCGAAGGAGGCAATAATTTGACTTAGATTGCATATAAATAAACGTTTGAGAACCGCTACTCTAAATCATGTTTCAGTAAGAAGATAAATTTGTTCAGGATTGCAAATTGTTAGCTTATCTAAAATCAATATTTGTTAAATATTTCTCCGAAAATATGCTCTTTGAAATTCAGAAAACTGATCAGGCAAAAAAATAATTTTACCATCTAACTTTCACCTCTTCGGTATACTATTCTCAACTCGAAATATGAACATGTCTGTCTTCATTTTAAAATACAAATTCTGTGTATATATAAATTTATGCATTACGAATTGACCGTATTTTCTATGTAAAATCAGAGAACATTTTTTGCATCGCAACAAATCAGAAACATTTTAGCCACAATGCATGAATGAAATGAGAGCGCCGCAAGCAATGGAAACCTTCACCTTCGTTTTTTTTAATTAGTTAAATTCATTGTCAAACTTTAACTTTGCAAGCACGTGCAGTTTTAATGCATACATTCATGATTAGTTGAAAGTAGAATATATTCCTCACCATATATTCATCATCCGGATAGCGGCTCTCATAGTACTTTACTTTCTCGCTCAGCTTACGCAGCTGATCCTCTTGCAGTCGCTGCAGTTCATGAATTTTATTTTGATAGAATGATTTCAACTCTGCAATTTCCAAAGCAACCTACAAATTAAACAGTTACAAACAGTTCTCAACCAACGGTCTAAATAAAACGCACATTTTCATTGCCATCTTTGGGGTCGTCCACAAAAGCATCAGCACAGGGCGTCATCTGTCGGTGACTCGGGCTAAGCAGCAGCTCGGCGCGCGAACGCTTACGTGGTGAGGTCTCTTTGGATCGCTGCACAGCATTGAGCGGCGCAATCTCCTCGGGCATCTGCTCTTGATCAGAACTTTCAGCAGATGATGTATCGGCAGTGTGAATTTGCGATTTGTGAGAGAATACATCATCAGAAAACCTAAAAAAATTGCAATTAAGCAAAAACGTGAATCAATATTTTTGTCAACATTGGATATTGATAACCGAACGCACTGTTTTTCCAAATCTGCACATTTCGCTTCGAAATATTTCCGCAAATCTTCCATCTCCTTCGAATGCGAACTCTCCCTCTCTTGTCGCATATTTATTAGCTTTTGTATTTCTTCATCCCTTTGCTGCTTCTCAGACTGCAGCTGGTCCATGGCCAACTTCTGCTCATATTCACACTTCATCTTGCATTTTTCCAACTCTTGACTCAGGAAATCGTCAAATTTCTTTTGCACCATGAAGAACAGACGTACCTCACTGGGTGTTAGATATTTTTGAAATTGCTCAATTTGTTTGCTGAACGGTGCATGTGACCATTCTGGAGCGTCCGTGTCTGCACTGGAAACCAGCGCATCCCACTGACGTGGTACGGAGAGTTGACGTTCACGCGAATTACGCGAATATTTTTCCTCGTTGTCGGTGAGGAAATGTCGATCCAATTCGTCATCACTTTCGCTTATTAAGTCCATTGAAATTTCGGAGATTCGCTGGCCACCGTTGCTTTCTTGATCGCCGCGTGGCCAGTACGGACGACGCAAGGTCTCCAGCGCTTCGGTCAGCTGTTTGCGCAACAACTGCACTTCCACTGTCAGTTTATCGCTCTCCATCTGCAGACCCTCACGAACATTCATGGATTGCTGAAGCGAGTCAGTCAATTTGGCAATGAGCTCATCACGTTTCGACAGCTCCATATAAATGTCCATAGTCTACAATAGAAAAACTCGTTCAGTAATTTAAAAAACATCTATTATCAGCTTCGTACTTACCGGTCCCCCAAAATCCTCTTGAATTGTGCGATATTCCGTCGAGTTTGTGACCAATGAACTGGTATCTCTGCCGGAACCCAACTGTTCACCTGAGTTCGCCCCACTGGATTCGCGGCGTTGTGCTGTTTCCAGCTGCAGGTTAAGCGCAGCCAAGCAGGCGTCCTTACTTGCCAGCACACCCTGCAGCTCTGTCATCTTGTGCTCCAACATTTGCAGCATATTCAAACTGACTACGCTTGTAGAGGTGTCCGCTTCAATTCCCATCTCTGGATGCAGCGTTTTGCTCTCCGTTTTTCCAGCTGAGGACACTGAACGCTCCATGGACAACGAACGCTGCTCCTCCGCCGTCGACAACGAGTTTCTCTCACTCTCCTCCGTGATATCCTCTAGCACATCTTTGCTGAATTCACCAAGAGCCACACGTTCCATGGGCTTTATTGCCTGCTCACTGTTCGCAACAATGTCAGAGAGCACCACTTCAGTTGGTGACTGTCCTTGCGCGTCTTTAGTTTGATGTTTCATGGCAAGAATGCGCAACTTCATTAGCTCCATTGAGTTGTCGTCGTCATCATCAACGTCTGTTTCGCTACTGGCGCCTATTTTTCCACTGACAATGTCAACCTTTGAAGCAACTTTTCTGTCGGTTGCGCTTATACTCAAACGCTGTTCTTTTTCAGGCATTGGCACCAAAGCCTCTTCTTCAACTTCTGGCTCTGCTTGTAGCAGTAATGTGTCCCAAATATTCGGACTTTTGTTTTCAATAATTTTCGCCTCGTGCAGAAGCATATTGAAACTTTCCACAGACAGTGGTGTACCTTTCTGGGCATTTGCATTACTCTCTGCAACACTTTCATCCAAATCGGTAATCATATTCTCCGTTTCTAATCTGTTGCCATACGCTCCACTAACTTTTGCTACTTCGTCCGTTCTTGAGGACCTCTCCAAGGATTTGTTTTTGACATCGTCAGCAGGAGGATCACATGAACTCAAGTCTTTGTCGTCTAATGTCATCTCAATTGATTCGTTGCTCTCCACAATCTCTTCAATCGAATGGTCTTTTTCACTATACTCTGGTGAGGCGCCCAACAACGCAATATCGCCCATCCCTAGTGCTTCTTCTTGTTGGTCTTTTTCAAAATTTGTCGATTTCAGTTCCTCCATTCCTCCTGCAGCCTTTCCTAAAGATGCATTTGATCGGTTCAACGAAATTTCCACCTCCTCTCGATCACTTGACTTTTGCGTCTCTTCAGTCACTGGCACATTGAAGTTATCACTAGTTGCACCTATGGAGTCGTCGCCTTGGCGTGGCTCCTCTACAAAATCAGAGACATCATCCGCTGTGCTTTGATTCGAACTCATACTTGTCTGTTTTTCTTCAACCTCATTCTTGGCATTGCGAACGCGATCACTTGCACTAAACGCACTGTGCCGCGAAAGCACCACGTTATTTCCCAGTGGCAAACTGATATCCAGATCACCCAAACTCTCCTCATCATCATCATTATCATCACCATCATCGTCCAGTACAAAGTGCTGCGCTAACTTGCCACCAGACAACTGTTCATCATCGATTCTGAACTGCTCATCGTCGCTGGAACTTTTCTTTGCTGGACTTTCTATATCAGCAGAAGACTTTTGCTGCCGCTGCTCGCTCTCCTCGTCCGGTGATTCAATGCCAAATAGTTGGCGATGCGTTTGTTGTTGCTTGACTTCAGCAATTGGCTTTGTATAGCCTGCTGCTTCAGACAACTCCAACGAATGCAGCTCCTCACCAACCACCTGCCCCTGCTCTTCATCCGTTTCAATAGACTCTGCAATTTCCTCCTCAATGCTCTGGTCGCTACTTGGCGTTGTGACCGCAGTCATGGCACTCAAGTTACTATTTCCGCGCGACGTTGTTGTCGCCGTTGTGGCTGCTAGCGATGTTGTTGTCGCCGCCGACGTTGCACTTTTTCCTAAATTGTCCATTTCGATGGAGATGGAGCTCGTCGGCTCGTACACCAACGAACACGACGCTGTTGCGTCTGTGAGACTCAAACGCTCGACCTCCTGCTGCAATAATTCGTCGGTATTGGTATCGGAGTCCGTATGCGTATCTCCACTGGTTCTTTCGACTATGTATGTGTTTCCGGAGTGATAATCATTGCCGTTGTCGGTGTTTTCAACCACAGCATCAAATGTGCCATATGAATGGAAGCATTTGTTGGCAGCATCTGCGGCTGCAACATGTTGCCCGTCAAATGTTGCCAAAGGCTCTGCGACAACAAAGTTTAATGTGCGAATTATTTCCACATCCTTGGGAGGCGGAGTGATTGATTCAAACTGTTGAGTTGAAGCAGTATTGTTGCAGTTTGGTACAGCAGCTGTTGCTAAAATCGGTGGTGGACCTTCTGCTGATTTGTAACGACCACGCGGGCGCAGTAGAGATGTTATCTACAAAGAAATCGGAATAGGGGAGGTTAATGTTATTATCAATGGGAAGAAAGTAATTTTCAAAAAAAACAATTTGATAAGTCGACATAATCTCAAAATTACTGTAGCTGAGAAAATATATACGGATCAGAAACTTGAAAAAGTTTCTACTTAAAAGCACTAAATAACAAATTGTCATCAAATAATGATTAAAGGTTTCGTAAAATAAAATAATCACCCACTTTAATCAAAATTTGCTCAATGAAAGAAACTCTGTCTAAATAAAAACTATGAGGCTATAACAAGGCAATAAAGTTCCCATTTAAATTTCTTTAGGAAGTATGGCATCGTTTTATATTAATCGTAAGGACATTCATATTGTAAAGATGAGGCACACTGTTGCTGTGCTATGCATGAATGCTTTTACGAGCATACTTTTAGGCATGCACTTTGAAGACCGGCCGGCATGGCATAATTTCGATATGGCAAGGATGGTTCGCGAATGGTAATGGAATGTGCCAGAACCATCGGCGCGATAAACCAAACAAGTATAAAAGGCAGCAGTGTGCAGCGCAGAGGGGCGATTCTGATTCGAGCAAGAAAAGGGGAAACATGCAATAGTAGTAGTAGTAAAGTAGTAACAAGTGTAAATTTGTAAATAAAGTGATGGTTGGTTTCTGACTGGGTTTTGCGCTGAATAATTAAAGTGGTTTAATTTTCAAGCACAATCCAGATACGAACTTAGGGAAGTCATTTTCGTAACAATATTAATCAGAAAGGACAACTAGCAAAGTTTACGTTCCCAAGGAGATAAGCTGGACACTGAACATGGCCAGACAGTGGAACATGAGGAGCTGCAAATCCGCTGCTGTGGCAGTGATCGCATCGCAGCATCGAGCCCAGGGAAAGAAGTTTATTGATTTATTTGTTTGATTCCCTTCCAAGCAATCCTACCAAAAATTGCTTACTGAATTAAAAATAATGTCTTTCATGAATTGATTTGTTCCTATCTCAATCACTCATTTGAAGAGCCAACTGTGTTTAAAGCATTGCAAATTAACTCAATTAAAATGCCAAGAGTATTGTATAGTTTTCTTGTTCGCGAGCAAATGCGCTTAAAACTGCACAAAAGCTTTAGCTGCACATGTCAAATTTAATTGACCTCGCCAGTGATGTGTTGTACTGCCGTTGCGACTGTCGTTGCCGGCGTTACGGAATTAATTTCGCCAATCGCGCACGAATGTTTTGCACACAATTTCGCCCCACACGACTCTCCCATCGATTCAATACTCCACCGCAAGCATTCAAGTGTACGAATGTCTAATGGAATTTCAAAAACCTATAGATAACCAGCAAAGAAAGACAAGTACATTCATTGAAATGACCCACATTGTTCGCTAAGAATTTTAATGTTCTCATTATTTGGAAAACTATAGCGCGGAATCAAGCAAGCAAACAAGCCTTGTAAAGTCAGCCAACTGAAGCACTCTAATGTTTTCTCAAAATTCGAAGCATCTGAAAAATTACATCTGACTAAAACACAATTATAGAGTCAACTGTGGAGGCAAATATGAAAATATGAAATCCAAACACTCACAGAGGTGGGTAGGTATTTTTAGTTGCTGAAGATTTCCATTTCGCAAAGTTGAAGGAATCAGCCGCAGTAGTCAGTGATTTGACTCAATCTATCGAATTATGTTGGCATTTGTGCATTTTATGAGCTTCATCGGAGAACGAGTCTGCCGTTTCGCAATACGTTGCGGCGTAAAATTTTGATGAATGTTTATTCTGATGAAGTTGTGACGAAACGAATGAAACGAACGCCCTCCACATTTAAGTAGCTTCAAAAATAGTTTCAACTAAGAAAATGAATTACGAATGTGAAATGGAAACGAAATCAGCGATTTAAACAGAGCCAACAGAATCGTTAAATATCGCACAACCATCGCACACCATCGACTTTTACCCGTTTCGCATTTGGAGTTGCAAGTTTCCCATTTTAACCCATATCGGCCCAATGTTCCTTTAATCGAACAGTTATTTTTAGCATTTTCCATCAATTTTGTTGGGCTCTTTTTTAAACTCTAAACGGGAAAGTTTTGCATGATATGATGGTACGATTTGTAATGTGGGATAATATGAGTTAATATGGGATATTTTGTATAATATGAGATAAATACATTTATTTCTCACACCTCTTCTCAGTTGTATGAATTTCCCAAACAAAAGGTCATTTTTGAAAATAATTTCAAAAGCATCGAAAAACATTAAAAAATATAATATAAAAAAAAAAGTAACTATGCAGTCTTGTTAAAAATTGATCAAACTCTTGAAAAAATATTTACACTTTTCGCAAAAAACCAATATTACAGCCAGACTATATATTTATAGTTAGGTGTTCGATTAATCAAATACCAAACAAAATTTGTTTGTCCCCAAATTTGATTTGCCCGACCTCATTTCACCTTTAAAAAACTGTTTCATTCAAATCGCTGGGTTTATATGGGTTAAACAAAACTACTTCTTTCAGACTAGAGTGTCAAGTGCCTTCGGCAACTTCTCAAAGTGCCATCTTTTTTCCTTTTCAAAACATAACCGGCCTTCGGAATTTGCAAATTATGTGCCGGTATTGTTTATAATATAAGAGACATATCTGATAGATCAGTACTTGATTTCCTGGTGTACAGATGGCTCCCTTTCGGAGGAAGGTACCGGAATCGGGGTGTATGGACCGGGGATAAGATACTCGGACCTACAGGAAAGCAGACCACCATTTCCAATTCAATCTGGTGAGGAAATACCGGAACCGGAAGATTGCGATCCTGTCAGACAGCCAAGCGGCAAACAGGGCATTATGATCCTCGAGGATCCTAGGTATCCTCGAAACTGGTTGCGGAATGCCTTGAGAAGCTTAACGAACTTGGCCGTTACAACCAGGTATGGGTCCTCTGGGTTCCGGGTCACGCCGGTATTGATGTGAATAAGCAGGGCGACAAACTTGCAAGAAGGAGAGCGTCTACCCCTTTCGTCGGCCCAGAACCCTTCTGTGGTCTAGGCAAAGGAGCACCCTCCATCCTTTCCAGGAAAGACAAGATAACCATCGGGAATCAATACTGAGAAAATCAATCAGGCCTTGAACATTCCAAGATGGTTATTGGATCTTATAACAAAAAAAGGTTCGAGAAATGTATGAGTCTCTCAATGAATAATCTATGGATTATCACAGGGCATTGTAGATTGAACTATCATCTAACCAAACTAGGTATCAGGGTGAACGAACGCTGTAGGTTCTGTTTGCAGGACAATGAAACTGCAATACACATACTAGGCACTTGTCCTGCACTAATGCACTAACGGAAGAAGCATATGGATGACTTTATTATATCAGGATCAGACTGGGTCACCAAAGGCTTACGAAATATACTAAGATTCCTCTTGGATACTGGACTCACGGACGAACTGTGAAGTCCAAGAAGGGGGCCCAAAAGATCTTTCAGGTCACAGTGCACATTCACCGGCAATAGAATAATTTTTTTTAAAAAAAAAGTCTCAGCTCTAGATAAATTCAGACCAAACCAAACAAGTGCCGACTCTACAGCGCAAATCCCTTGAATGCTATGTGCCCACGTTATGTTGCACTTAACATTCCCACTTGACCCAAAAATGCACCGCACAAATGTATGTAAAATGTTCCACTTTACTCGAGACAACCAGAAAAGTCATATTACAAGTGTTGCACATCTTCTGTGTTTATAATAATCCACATTTTGTTACATTTGCTACTCTAAGCACGCACAGCATTGCGTAATTTCGAATAAATGGTCGAAGATCTATGACAACAGCCAAAATTACATCGGCTACGTGTGCCAAGCGGAATAGGAACACAAAAACGAAAACTTGCTGGCATTTTTTTCCTTTCAAAATGTCATAAAAAACTGTGTCACTTGCGTTGCTTTCACTTTTCCTCGAATTCGTTTGCTGTTAGGTTGAGAATTTTCCTGCACTTGCAATGTGCGGTACGCATGTAGCAATCTGTCGTAGCTGTGAATTACAAATTGTGTCATTACAACATTTTTCAACAAAAATCATTCCATTTGTTAAAGAATAATTTAGATTCGGATTAAGGATTGCAAGCGAACGACCTTGAACTTGTAACCTCCACGTTGTCCCCTGCCACTTAATAGACAACGCAAAAAGATTGTCGTTCGGCAACCATGGTTACCGCAAACAAAATCGCGAAATTCGGCAAAGTTCTCTCATAAAATCGTTTAAATATGGGACAACAATATGCAACCAAATTCACCCACAGAAAAACAAACAAATATGTGGCACACTTTTAGGCGTACTACAAATTTGGCGTATCGACAGCTGGCACTCCTTCGCGCCAAACCTCGCCTCGAGACGTATTTTCGATATCAGTGGACTGAGTGGCGGCTGAAACGTGTTAACGACACATAAACATGCGATAGTGATTTTAGGCGCGTACGCCGCCACGCATAATTGTGATAAGAATGGCAAGCAGCGACGAATGATAATGGTTTATTTTGTTGTATACTTTTCGAAGAAATACATATGTTATGAAATTTAAAATTGATTAGGCTATTTCTAATAATACACAACATATTAAAATCACACAAACAAAAATAGTTATGTTCGAACATTTACAACAAAAGAACTAATGGTAGACTTAAATAAGCAAATCAAAGACTAGGGGACGGAAGCAATTTAAACACCTTTATTGCTCCAATAACCTCAATTCTTATGACGTCAAGTACACGAAGTTTGTGTTGACACTTCTACAAATAGATTGCAAAATCATGGCAGGTGTACTAGGTGGACACTGTCTGGTGGCGATATAAAGTAAAAGATGACATATGAAGGGTCAGGGTAGAACTATATTTTCTTCTGAAAATGAAGGCAACTCATGAATTGTTAACTGCAGACATTTTAACCAAATCTCCCAAAACATCGCAGAAGTGGTAACCTAAGTGGATTTTACGTCTGGCAAACAGTGCAGGACATATGCTAAGGAATAATAAGGAAGTCCTGATCTTTTTATTTGTTCAATGTTCACGCAATTTGACGACTGTTAGCGTTCGTTCGACTATGTTTAGACTAATTTGGAAAAATGTGTTGTCCACTTGTTTTATTGGCTTAAATGATGAACATCTCTAGAATAATATTAAAAGAAACTAAGAACTTCACAGCATACTTGAAAAAGGTTTTAAACCCAAAGGCTTAGATAACTTTGGGCGATTTTCGTCAAGTTGCACAGTGATTCGACTTCATACAACCGCGGTACAAAATTAGAAGAAGTGGTCCGTTCTTCATAAAACTTGGTATACTAGTTAATCATGGTCTGCTGAATTGAAATCTTCATTTTGTTTTTCTTAAACTGTTGTAGTTTGGCAATGCCTGAGACTTAAACTTTAAATTTTCGTCATTTATGGTGAGCTATAGCAACAAGTGTGTTGGCTAGATTTTCTAGATTTTACATTTAATCGGTAACGTCAACATTTATAATTCCAAAAATAAGATAAATAGTCTTAGGACCCTCTGGTTTTGCAAAAAAAAAAACAATAACAATAAATGTATGTTTCGCATTTGTTTTTTTTTTTAATTTTTCATGCTGATTGCATACTTTTGGGGATAAATAAAATAAATTTTGTAGAAAATTAGGTGTTTAGACCACTTTTCAAATTGATTTATTTTCTGAGATCGGAAGATATCGGAAGATGTAATTACACTATTCGATAAAGAACGAATGCTTCTTAAAATAAAACAATTTCCAGGAACATACTTTCACATACTTTTTAGATATTACACTTTAAGTTTTGCCAATTTTCAGATTTTTAATTTTGAAAAATGTTTTTAATTAAAAGTGAAGTAAAAGCTTCAGCTTTGGAGATTTTGAGAAAATATTAAAAGCGAAAATGGCCACATCATTTCTTAATCTGTAGTGAAAGTTTTAGCAACTTCTTGGTATTCATGTATTTTGACAATTTTGTTTACTCAATAGACTAAAAAACAGAAAATATGTGTTTCCAATTTTTTGTGAACAAAGTTTCAACTTTGAGTCGCTTTGCACAGAACTTAATTAATTTTTTGAACAGATTATTTTGGGGTTTTTTAGTTGGAGTTTTACCTTTCAAATGACATCAAAATCGTTAAATTCTGAGACAATAAATTTTGGAATTTTATCTGCGGAATGAATCACTGTGCGTTTTGAAGGTTTATATTCGTTTTTTTAAGTAAATGCGTAATAACATAACGATTGCTTTTCCACTTAAGTTTAATTACTTTCATATTTTTTAATACAAAAAATATTAAATTAATGCACTATTTGCTGTACCAAAAAATGCAACAATCGGTTACCACAATATCTGTGGCCGTAAGAAATAACAGCCAAAGTCGATTTTATGAAGTTTTCAGGAGAGCACATTCAATTTTTGATTTTGCTTTAGCTTTAACTAGATAAATTTTAGATTTTTGGACGCAAAACATTCATTTTATGAGCAAAAGCCAAAGAATTTTGTGTAGTAGTACATTTGAATACGACGAATGCAATGGTGGTAATAACTCAATTTTGTCCTAACTCGACTTTGGCTGTTATTCCTTACGGCCACAGATATTTTAGATACAAAAGACGTTACTATGAACTCGACTAGTTAATTTCTAACCCTGGAATACTAATGTTAGTCGATTCGACTAGCATAGCGAACGTCTTGTGATAAAGTGGCAATAAAGGATTAGGTTTTAAGATTTTAGGTTTTAGGTTTATATAAAACATAACTAATATCACCCATAACACAGTCCAATAATTTTAAAATTTTGCATTCTATTTGAAAAGCCAATGCTCAATGTGATCAGAAAATGTCCACCAGTCTTAAAAGCTGAAAAGTCAGTTCTTCTAGAGCCATAACAACCAATTTTAAATCATTTATCATACAGATGCGGCACACATTTTCTACATTCGTTTAATAATTTCCACTAAATTTCAAAATCAGATTTCGAAAAAATGTTCATCTGAAATTTAACGCGCTTAGGAAGACTTTTTATTGTGAAGACTTGATGGAAAACATCAAATATGAAACACCTAAAACATAAATATAAAAAACAAATCAAATCAACCGCAAGAATATGTTGAAACTATTGCACACATGCGAGACACACAACACGCAGATTTCAAATTTCATCTAACACCTCGTAAAGTAAACAATGTTTTGTATTTGTTCGTGTGGAAGTGTGCGCCAGTCCCACATATGTTGCAGCAGATACTTTGCATCGCAAATGCAGGCAACCGGGCTACAGCTGAATGCTGATAAAAGTTACAATCGGTCAAAGCGTACTTAGGACACGATAGAGCAAACCGTATCATAAAAATTGAAAGTCTGCTGGCGACGGAAGTAAACCGTATTCCAAGATAAACTTACGTTCGTTTTCGGCATTTCGATTTGTGATCTTATAAAATGCTTTACACTAATTCTTCATGCCAACTAAATGCATCGCAATTCGCCATCACACAGTCGCCCACAGTTGGCCCATCGGTGGGGAATTCGTCGGAACTGCACTTGAATTTAATTAATTGTAATTTCGTTTTAATTGATGACAAAAGGTTCTTCGCTTTCCAACAGTGTTCGCTTTCAAATTTCCACTTTGCGATATTTGCGATATTTCGCTCGATTCTAGTACGGATGCGCACGACCGCAGCCACGACCGCCAACTGCGAATGTTTTATTATAAATAAATATCGCGCATGAAATGCGCCCAAACTGCCAAACCGAATGCGAGAAGTCGCCACGAGCCGCGCGGCTCGCGTTCACTGCAGCGCAGCACGCAGGGAAATTTTGCAAGCGAAATACAAACACGGAGAGTCGAAGCGAGTCCGATACCAACAACTCGCGCGCTATCGGTTCCAAGCGGTTCCGTGCACCATTCGGCGCTTATTTTTAATCAGCGCGAAGAGAGCGGAACGAGAGTGCGGCAGCCGGAGCGCACAGGCGGCCAAGGTATTTCGGGTGGACGATAAGGCGCGCTGCAGTTCTGAGTCCACAGTCGGTGGCAATCCCAATGACTTTTTTTTTTATAGGTAAAATAAATTATCTCTATGGTTTTAACATCGAAGATGAAAGATATATTATTTGTGCAAATATTAAGCCTAACATCAATCGAATCAAAAGACAAATGACAATGTTATGATGCACTGAGTGAAAACACCAACTTTACATTTGTTACAACATGCAAAACCCGTCCAACCCATTGTTTGCCGAGACTCATCCAAATGTTGATATAGACGTGAAACTAGAGGTCGTTTATAGTATCCAGGCATAGTCAGTTTTTTCATTTTCTGACCCAAAAACCTTCTTAAAGGACTTTAAAATTTTAAGGACATAGACATTTCAAATATATTTTAAAAATATTTGTTGCAGTTGTGCAATGATAAAGATATGGGTATCAAATGAACGAGAAAAATTGTCTCCTTTCAACTAAATTTTCTATTTTGAACTTTCAGGATCAAAATCTGTAAAGGAGGGAAAAACATAGGTACATGTTTTGGATCTCATGTCTGTAGATTCATACATCTAAATTTTATTCAGTTTCAAAGTTCTCAAAAAAGTTACACAAAACCCCCCGAGACAAAATCGTGCGTGCTCCACTGTATGTATACCTTTCCATGTCTGCGATTATCTGCTGGAAATCAAGTAATGATCAAAGTTTTGTACTCCCACACTTCAATGAAGTCACGTTATAAAAACGTAACACTCGATCGAAATCAATTGTGATTTCCAAATATCTATAAACAGCCAGGATGCAAAACATTTCTGAATAAAGTTGTCCTGTTAGTGTTTTACTATTTAAGCAATGTTTTTTATAATTTGTTATTAATTTTTCAGTAAAAAGTTGATTTGACAGTTCTGCTTGACATTGACCTTTGCATTTGTTTACCCAACGCTTTTATATTAGTTACACCTTTTGATCTTCCTCGCATAGCCTTTTACTGTTTGTATTCAACCCTCTTTTTGAGTCGCTCTTGTCTATTCAATCCGATAGGGTATCAAGACTTACTTTGCAGATTCTTCTTGGCGAATACACAGTAGAAGTCCACATTATGTCATGTTGGGCCAACACAAACGTGGTAACCCGTTATTACCGACTAAACCCGCCTCATACTACACGTTGCAACTTGCAGGGGCAACAATTCTTTTCTGATTTCTAAATTCTTTCTGATTCCCAAATTCCAATTCCAACTATTGTTTACTATTACTATTTACTATTGTTTAGAGTCATTTCATTTCAAATTCAATTTCATTTTTATTTTGAAGCAGTAAAACCATCAACTCGAAGGCATTCACCTTCACAAACCCAAACAATCCATTTTTCACACTCGCTCAGTTGCAGCTTGAAAATAACTTTGTTTATTTTAGAGGTCGTACATACCCAGTCGTAGAGTGTATAGAGATCCATCGATGTGTGTACGTGCGCTCCTTTCTATGCCAATTCGAAAACCATTTATCAAACAGCATCCACAAAGTGCATCATACACGTGTGCGCCTCTTCGTGGCACACAACAAACGAAACTCTCAGGGGGACGACGCGAGACAACTGTGGATCTAACCTAAGTGAGACAATCTACACATTTATCTGCCGTACAAAGGCGTTGGCACTTGATGCATTGGCCGCTACAACAAATGTTTTTATTATTTTTGTGTGTGTGGGCGCAGCGAGGCGGCAGGCGGTTAGTTGTTGGCGGCTCGGCGCGCATTCGGAAAACTAAAAGTTTGGCATTAAATTTTGTTGGGAGCAATGTGCTGCCAGCGTGCTGCACTGTTGTTGTTGACTTGTTGTTTTTGTACAATATAATTGTTGCTTTTAAATATCATTTCACTTGTGGTTCGTGGGCATTTCGGTTTTTTGGGACATCTTAAGGGCACAACATGCCATGTGCATCAATGAAAACAAAATTGGGTTTGTTTTCACTTTTCGGACACGACTGTCGTGCAATGTGGGAAAAGGAAAGCTGTTGAAAATTGTTTATATATATGTCAAGTTGCTTTTAATTTGTGACATACATATGTATGCATAATTGACACAAGTGGGACAAATTGATTGTGAAGATCGAAAATTTAAAACATGCAGCGAAGGGACACGCGGCATCTAAAGGGATGACTTGGATCTCATTTTTACTAAAAATCTTTGTTAGGTGTTTTGACTAAAACTTTGCTAAGTTTGTGGAAACTGATGCGAGACTCATCTAAGATTTAGTTTATCTAAGATTTTAGCAAACGTACATGTAGATATGTATGTATGTGAAAACTAAACTAAACTAATATTTACAATCCAGTCATTTAATAGTTTTGCAGTTATTAAAAATATATGTAATTTTTAAATGAATAATTTATGTTTTATATTTAGCTCGTTTGTTAAAATAAAATAAAATAAAATAAAAAATAAAATAAATAAAATAAATAAAATAAATAAATAAAATAAATAAAATAAATAAAATAAATAAAATAAATAAAATAAATAAAATAAATAAAATAAATAAAATAAATAAAATAAATAAAATAAATAAAATAAAATAAAATAATTGATTCCGATTTTTTTTAACTTTAAAATTATGCTAGAAAAACAACAAATTAAATTTTTGTCACACATTTTGGGACTTTCAAAAAGTTCTCAAATAGTTGTATCACATATTTTGAGAAATTTTAGTTACTCTGTAAATAATTAGTCATCATTTGTATACACAAATCTTTGTTTACAACGATTTGAACATGGAGAACATTTTGTGACGCCGCAATTTGTGTGCAAATGAAAAAGGAATTTGCATAGCCAGAAAGTGGATCGAACAAGTGGCCTAGTTACTGTGAAGAATAATTGGGAACTGTTTAATAAAATGTCTATATAAATATTTAACTGGAATAGTGCTTTATTAGTGAGTAGGAAATAAAACCACGTTAACAAAAACCCTGTTTTGTTTGTTATTCAATATAGTTTTATGTCGATTTCTTTACGGTCAGAAGTCTAACATTCTATACTAAGCGGCGACTACCAAAAGAATACATATTTTTCTTTATTTGGTTTCGGTTGAGTCGTAATTTGAGCACCTGGTCCTCTGTCTCATGCACCGAGCCACGGCATTTGCCGCCTGTTTTAAGCAAATATTATAAAAACAACATAACAAGCGACTAAAATAAACATTCAAAAGTTCGCAAGTGAATATTTGTATACTCGAATATGGATCACACATGAAGTACTTGAAAACAATTTAATGCCAATAGTTCATTTTTTGCACGCGATGGCTCTGCTTTGTCTGATCAACGCATTACAAAAAAATTTTATAATAGAAAACCAGAAATCAGAAGTTTTCCGCTTCACATTCCAGCTTTTTCACTATTGCCAAACTTTTTTAGGTTAAGTTCAGAAGTTTACGTAAATTACCACCAAGAAAAGAGAGCTGCAAAACCGTTGCGTATTGTCGATAATATTTTTCCAATCAAAAACCCAAACCTCAACACAGTCAATGACACCACAAAATTACAAAAAAATTTCACTACACTGAACAACACAACAACACAAAATTGTTTTTTATTTTGTGTTTCTAAAATTGCGGCATTTTCAAAAAAATTCCATATTGCACTATTAGTGCTTTCGAGTTCTGCGCCCTCGGCGAAAAGTACGCGAGACCGTCGCTCAAAAACACGCGCCCAATGCAACTGACGTGCGAGTGTGTTTTTCATCTCAGCGCCGCCGGAGATAGTCAAATCAATTCAACCAGAATAGCTGCACGGATGCTCAATTCCCACACGAAAATCCATTCAAACGATAAACATTGCGGCAGATGACGCGCACACCGTATCGAAGTGTTGGAGCCGATTGCGCTAAATGAAAATTTCACTCAATGTATGACTGAGCCGACCAACGACGAAACAAAATTCGGCATGTAGATGCCTTTTCTTTTGTTTTATATATTTTGCTTGTATTTCTCACGGCGGAAAAGATATTTTGGAGCATTTTGACACCCACAACAATGTGGCAGCCGTCCGTATAGTTTGTGCTTTTCGGAAATGTTGACAGTGTGTGGAAGAGTTGTGGCAGAGCCGATTGCTGCTGGCGCACGCAAAAAATGCACTTTGAAAAAACTAAAAATAGCTTCCGTGGAGGAGACACACGTTTCCCTTATTCGCTCTGGCCCATGAAAACCTGAATGTATTTGGGTTTCAGTTACTTGAAGAATCAAGCAAGAAATCAAGCAGACTGTGTATTTCATCATTGCAGAGATGAGATTTCCCCCCACCCCCTCGCCCCTTCCTAATACAGCAGAAATGTGCCAAATCAAAGCGAAGTCAAGTAGGGAACTCAATTGACAGAGAAAATTGGGGAGTAAAGATGAAAGGAATTTGTGACATTTGATATCCAAAAGAAAATTTGGGAACAAATGCAGTATAGCGAATCCTCATGAAAAACAAAAACGGGAAATTTGGCTATATAGAAAGTCCTGTAAAAAGGACTTTGAGTCAAAAAATTAAAAACTGACTATGCCAGGATACTATAAACGACCTCTAGTTTCACGTCTATATCAACATTTGGATGAGTCTCGGAAAAAAATGGGTTGGATGGGTTTCGCACGTTGTAACAAATGTAAAGTTGGTGTTTTCACTCCAGTGCATCATAACTTTGTCATTTTGCTTTCAATTCTATTGATGTTAGGCTTAATATTTGCTCAAATAATATACCTTTCATCTATGATTTTAAAACCAGAGATCATTTATTTTATATATAAAAAAATATTCGAAAATATATGATGTTTTAAATTGGTCGAAAATTCACTTTTTACAACTTTCACCGTCAGTAACTTCCCCAAATCATCTGATTTGGCCAATCTGTATATCGCTGGAAAGGTTAAGGTATTATCTTCTGACAGACGGACAGCTTGTGTTATTCGGATGATTCGTTTACGAGATATGTGCTCATAACTGAAACAACAGGGAAGATTTTTCGAAAACGCAGTTTCGTATTCCGTGACCCAAAGTTAGTTAGTTTAGATAACATTTTAGTTCCTTAGATTCAAGAGCCAAACCTGATGTAAGATCATACTTATTTATTTTTTTCACGAGGCTTCGCTTTGCTGCATTTATTCTGAAAATTTGTTTCCATAATTTTGTGTTCCGTTGCAATTAACTAACTTTTTAGTAATTCATTAACTATTTAACTACCTTAATAAGTAGTTAACTATTAAACTACTTTTGAATTTTGGTGAGCTTCATCTTTCCCCAACAAATCACATTTTGACAAATTTTATGAATAAAGAACCAGTTAACGTGGCTCCTATTGGGTCCTAGACATTTTTAAATTAAGAAACTTGGAAAAGTTCTGAATGAAATATTTCCTATTTCCAATTTTTTGAAAAATACTTGTGTGCAGCAATCACTGCCGCCCGCAAGTGGGTTCAAATCCCCAAAATATCTGTTTGTTACAAAAAATTTTTCACGATAAATACGGTTTCAAATTTAATTCGACCAGGTTGTGTAGGCCCCCCGCTCACCCCCTCCTAACAGGTGAAAACCTGTACAACACTAGTTTTTATTTGATGTTTCAGTAAAACCCGTATCATATTTTAATCCGATACATCAAATCATTCGAGACCTATCGTGCATACCAGCCACATAGCTGGATGAACGTGTCTAAATCGAATTATCTTGAAAATTCTCTTGATCGAGGTAGAAAATATCTATGAATTTGTCCATCACCGACCAAAGCCGTTTGTCAGTAACGCATCGGTTCCATAAATACTAAATCAATCATCAATCAATGAAATCGATGGACAAGTACAGATGTCCAAAAAGCAGCATCTGTGATTAGTTTCTGTACAAGAAGTGTTTTTCAATTGTATCACAGCTCCATTATTCACGTTTGCCCTGCAAGCAATGCGTTGTGGACAGAATCCGTTATCTTTGGACAGAAATGATCATCGACTCTAGACAGTATTTGGTCAACCAGCAACCTCTCACAACCAAAATTTTACATATTACATAAAACGTGAAACAAGAAACATTTGTAAAAGTCTCATAACTTTAAGTCAGGAAAAAACCAAGATTTAAATATTATTAAAAAATTTAAAAAGCAATTTTTATTAAAATATTCTTCAATATTATTAAATAATTTACAGAGCGAATTTATACAAATTTTCTGTTTCTCTTTTAATATGATGTAATTTTTAATAATTTAATGTATATTTCACTTATACAATTTCAAGATTGTATGACTACTTCGAATTAACTTAATAATTTTCATATCTCCACACAATCGTTAGACTTATTCTACAAGGAAAATAGTGCTAAGGCTGAGACGTGTGCAAATTTGTAAAACTTTGCATTGTATAAATCAGTGCAGTTGAAATATATGTAACAATAAGTGTGCGTCTGTCTGTTCCACTCAAAGAGTGATCTTTGTACTCCGTTCGTATGTTTCACATTATTATTGTCAACGATTTCGAGTGATAACAAGCAAATATGAATAAAAACCGACACCATTTTGGCAAAATATTGAGCGTCCCTTAGTGTGAATCGATTTCTGGATTCAAGAGTAAGGCTTAAATAGTCAGCATGGTAAGACATCAAGGCAATTTATGTGTTTATTTTAGTTCAACTCGTTAAAATTTATAAGAAGATTATGTTACTAAAATCAAGTCCACACGTTTCATTGTCATTTTTTGGCCTTTAACTTTACTATAATTTAATAAAAATCTTTGAATATGTCCAACAGTCATATAAAAATACTAATGTTTACAAATTTTAACTTTACGTCACTTCAGAATCTGGTTTAAGGTTTTGCAACAAATGCCTCATAATATCGATATCAAAGTTGCAATTCACCTTAAGCGTCTTTATAAACATTTATCAAAAATTAAGGCAATCATCTGTTACATCATAAGGAATATTTTACTATTTTCATAAACTGATCTAATTTGGTTAGCTTTCTATGAATTGTGGCTACAGTTCAAATTTTTCCTAATAACAATAAATTTTGAAATATAATATCGTGTTTTTGAGCGTTTTTTGAAATGTATAACAATTGTGCAAGATTAAATTAGAAAATTACTTGCAATAAAATTTTCGTTTCGAAGAAATGCATCATTGTGTAAACGTTCGTAATGCAAATTGACAAATATGTACAACAAACTGCTTACAAATAAGTAAACTATCACTATTTTAATCGGGTAATATCGGTTTAAATACTAGAAATTGTGATGTGAAGAAGGCTTCTTAAAAGATTACTACTAATAAACAGACTAACTCCCTTATTGATGGCGTATTTTCGACAAGCATCGGCAGCCGCTCCATCCAATTTTTAAAGCACACACCCCACTCTTTCAAGTAAACTCTCAGGAGAAGTTTTAGAGTGCCTCAGGGGTACATATGACTTACAGGTCGCAGCGGCCCATATTATGACGACAGACAGTATAAAAGCAGCGGTTCCAGTTTCCCTCCCTAATCCACATTCGCTGCCGGCTCTTTCTGCCGAAACTTTGTCGAGTACTTGTAAAAGTCAGACATTTCGAATGGTTTCGTCTCCTCTTTGTAGGGTTGGAAGGTGGCCTGTTGCACCACGGTCACGTTCTTCGGCGACTCGATACGTATGTCGGCCGGCGAAAGCGGCGCCGGTGTACTGGTCAACTTTTCGCCAGTTTGTGGTGGGCGCGGTGGCGGCAGTGGTATAAATTGCGCCGCAGCATTAGCGGCTGTGCCAGGCTTAGGAGGCAAGTACCCAAATAATACCGGCGTTGGCGGCAATTCGATGCATGTGTTGGTAGGCGTGGCGTCTAGATGATAGGCAGCCGATATGGAGGACGAAGGTGCCATTGGGTCCATGCTATTGAGGTACGAAGTGGATTGGCTCAGTTTCGCATAGCGTCCGTCGTCGTCTGCCAGCAGCTTGGAGTGCAGAGGGTGCTTGTGCGACGACATGGAATAGTGGCGCGCGCTGGACATAGACTGGGAAGAAAGCTTGCCACGCTCGCGCCCAGCGTTGCCTCCGTTACCTGCGGACGCTGCAGCAGCAATGTGCGCCTTGGAGGGCGGTAAGCGCACGGAGGTCGAGGTGTTCGGGAATACTTCCATTGTAGCGTGTGTGGCCGACACAGACTGCGTGCGCATCACTGGTCCGTCGAGCGACGATTCCAGCCACTGCTTGGGCTTCGATGGTTTCGTCTTCTGCGTTTCACTGTTCAGCGAGGATATTGAGATGTCGTCGAGCGGTTTGGGCTTCAAGTGTGGCGATGTATTAGCGGCGGTGTAGTAGGCGTTATTGGCCAGCATGTCGCTGGAATGGGACTTTACGTCCTGACTGCTGTGACCGGCCAGCGTGCTACCGGCATGAGACACTGCGTGCGGTGCGGGGGGCAAGTTCGACTGCGAACGCCAGCGCGTGCTGTGCGTCTCCGCATCGACAGAAATGTACGAGGGTGCCAGCGAGATGGCGTCCAGTTGACGCGACGTTGCGTGCTCCTGTTGTTGGTAGTGGTACCACAACATGCGTTGTAGTTTTTGCTGTGACGGCGTCAGGTGCTGCGGTGGCAGCGGCGCGTTGTTTTCCTCCAGGAGCAGCTCGTGCTGATGATGCTGGTGTTGATGCTGAGCGGTGGGCGAGGCCATCGGCGACACGTACTTCTTGATGTTCTGACTGGACTTGATGAAGCCGCCATCGTGGTAGCTCTGGTGCGTGGGTGACAAATAGTACCGGTCGCATTGCACTACAATTGGCTGTTGTTGTGGCGCCACATGTTGCTGCCGCAGCGTCGCCACATTTGCCGAGTTCATCGAATACAGCGAAATGGCGTCGGTTTGATAGTGTCGTTGCTGTGGCGAATGCTGTTGCTGCTGCTGATAAGGCTGCTGCTGCTGCTGGTGTTGTTGCTGCTGCTGCTGGTGATAATGCGGATGCTGCAGTAGAGCCGCGTATTGTAAATTTGTCTGCAACATTTGCTGGTGCATCATTTGCTGCCGCTGCGCCTGGTTGTAGTTTAAGTTTGCCATTGTGGGAGTAGGCGTCGGCGTGGCGCGCTTCTTCAGCGCCGACCTAGCTGTTTGCTGCTGCGCGGCCATGTGTCCAACGCCTGCACTGACTTCCGCACTCGTTTGGCTACCGGGATTTAGTTCTCCTCCCCCACCGCCGCTCGCTGGATAATTGTCATACTCCGACGACCGATTCGAAATCTCCGACTGTCTGTTATTGTCACTATTGTTGTTGTTCTCCTTGCTACCAGCTGTCTTGCGCCGCAATATGGCCGATGTACCACTCCCTCCTACACCACCACCACCACCTCCTCCGGTAATGGTTCCGTGCTCCTGTTTGTATTGCAACGCCAACATGGCAAATATCTCCTTCGCATTCAAATACTCATAGTTTCCGTTGATTATTTGCGTTTCCTGCTTCTGTATCTGCTGCAGCAGCCAACTCTTTTCACTCAGCAACCGCTCCAGCTCCAGCTTACGCTGTTCCAGTGTCTGCTTCTTCAGCTTCACCTCCGCCTCATCCATTTGAGCGGTGTTGCTGTTCACATTGTCTTCATTACTATGGCTGTTATTATTGTTGTTGTTGTTATTGTTGACGTTGCCATTCCCACCGCCGCCGTTATCCTCGCTCAGACTGTTGGATGTTGTGGCTGCCATCATAATTCTGCTGTTTTGCGTGTTTTTCCTATTCTCATTGGCGACAGTGTTTACGGTTGTTGTTGGCGATTTTAAGTGCATTTGTGCAATTGTTGTTTGGCATTTGTTACGCCCTCTTCTTGCTATTTCAATTTAAAGTCAGATCGACCTGATCTCTTTGTGGGGGGTGGCTGATTTGTGTTCTTTTTGTGTGGGTGTGGCGCTGGGTCCGATCCGCTCCTAAAAGAGAACACAAGGAGTGGTACATCAAACAGCAATTCTCTTTTTGGGTTTCGTTTATTTTTTTTAGATTTAGTTGTTGCTCGTCTTTTCTTATTTGTTGTTGTTATTAGCTTAGATCGAGTCTCTTTTGCCTTTAGTAGGAATATTTACAAATTTACAACACCACAACCACTTCAAACTTACAGATAAACAACCGAAATCGACCGATTTGTTTCGACATCTGACGATGGAAAACAGAAATTTCATTAAAATGTTAATAATTCGAAGTTAAGTTGTTTTACAACTGCGCACATTATTTAAAATACTTTATATTATTAAAAAAAATAATAAAAAATAATAAAAGCTAAATTATAGACCAATTGCATCAAAAGTCACTATTAAACACGGCAATCGAAATAGGTTACTTTAAACATTATTCACTAATTCGACGAATCGATTAGAGATGAATCATGGCTAGGCTCACCTATAGCATTGGCTTTTTCATCTGAAAGTGGATATGTATTAATATTTCTTCATCATTTAGTTTAAACACAGTATTAACCCTTTCACTATTTTGTTGCCATATAGCAACATGCTACTTTTTTTTTGGTCCTTAGAATAGTTTGGAAGTTTTAGGAAGAATACGAAATTAATAAACTCAATATTTAAGTTTAAAGAAGAGAAGTATACACGATTTTTTAGTGGTATATCTTGACATAGTAAGGGAAGAAGAAGCAGAAAAATTAGATAACTTTTTAATTTGACGTTTTATTTGGATTTAGGTACTTTTTCTTTTTAATTTTGGCTGAAGTAAATGAAGAAATATTCAAATTTTCGTCATGCGTAAAAAGTTTAAGTATTACAGCCACAACGATGTGGTTGCTCTCATAGAAAAACACTCTAAAATACAGGATCCGAGTAAAAAAATTTAAAATTTCATTTGGTATGTTGCTCATATAACCACATAGAAGCATAAAACGTAAAATTTTAAATTTTAACTTTCCCCAGTAAAAATATGTAGCGAAAGGGTTAAGAAAACTTCTTTTGGAAACTGTTTTGTCATCGGTCCCTTCACTCGTATCGCACAAGATCTACGATCGCTCCTCTACGCTATATCGGTTGGTTTCTTTTATCAATTCATATAATTGTTTTGGGTAAAAGAACTTTTAACTAATTTCATTCCACTTTTTGTTGTCACATGACTTAAATGTAATAAAAACCAATTTCTAACTGCAAGTGACAATTCCTTGGTTTACATTTGTGTTCGACGGGAAATGTGTTAAATACTTTAACACTTATGACACGCAAGCAATCGATTTTGAGCTCTTTTCGAGGTCAACTTTTTAAATTACTATAAATAACTACTTTTATCAGACAAGACAATTGATGACATGGAACTCTGTACAATCCTTGTCCTGTTCTTTTAGTTCACCCAGTTTCATAAAAATTACGGTTTCCAACCTGTGCGCTTCCCACTTGTCTCATATGAGTAATGCCATCCACACAAGTTAAGCGGTGTTGACACCAATTTACATTGGACAAACAACCCATCAATCCTTTGATTTTCACCAAATCGAGCAGCTAGAATGCTTTCCTTTTGTCAAAAAATATATATGGTGAAAATGTGATTTGATTGCGGACAAAATACCTGTAAGTAGTCGGTTGCGAAACTGCAAGTGCAACAATCAGCGCAGTTAAGACAGCAACAACAAAGCAATAAGAGCAAATCAGACAGTTTTAGTGGCCAAGTGCTAAAATATTTTATTGATTAGGCGCTTTTCTTCACTTAACGACAACACAGACCACAATGACGGCGGCGAATTGGGCCATCAATTACTGTAAACAAATGCTTACAAATCGAAGGAAGCGACAGCAGGGCAGCGGTAAAAAGCAGCGACAATGGAACTTGGAACGGGAGCGAGGTGTGATTGCTTCAATTTAAATACTTGAGCCGGCAATCGCCATTGTTAATGTAAAAGCAAACACTCGGACTTACCTTTCGTTTTCTCTTTTTAAGTTCTGTTCTGTTTAATACATTTTCAGCTCCATCGATTGTTTGTTTTTACAAAACAATTGCTGGCCTCTCCTGATATTTCCTGCTGCAATTATGACTAAGTCGGACTTGGCGAATTTAAAAACAAACATCCAACAACAAACGCGCGTGCACTCAACTCTTTGGGCAAAAACAAATAAAGCAAAAGCCAACCGGAAAGTTCAATTCAAGCAACAACAAAATGCAAATGAGCGCACTGACATCATTTCTGATCTGTAAGAGAGAAGAAACGCGCAAAGGGCAAATTGCAAATTATTATGAGTTTCTTTACAAATATTAATAAGAAGTTTCAAGCCAAGAAACTACGATTTGCAAGCAAGACCAGATAAAATAATTACCAAATTATAAGTAAAAAAGCACACATACGGCGAGTCCACACGAGCCGAAACGCAACTCAAGTTGACGCTATGAACAACGCTGAAGCCCACTGCGACGCTGGCAGCAGTTTCATTGCTTATGTGCTTCTGCAAATCTCGAGAACTTTTAACTGCACTTTTTCGCCGTCAAATACAATACATTTGAACTCGTTTTTTATATGTGTTCGTTGCTTTTGCAACAGTCCGTGCTGTGTTCGTGTTTTTCGTTTCAAAAAGTTGCAATATTTTATGTAAATTTACGAATTAAAACTCTACCGCGCACTTAATCAGCAACCAAAGTCAGAAGAAAATGAAAACTAAAACGCAGGCTTAGAAGATGAAGCGAAGGCAAGAACAAAGACAAATGTGAAAAGAGCGTTGTGGAAGGAAGATGATAGTTTGAAAAAAATCGAACAGCTGGCGTTGAAAATTGTGTTGACAGCGGTGGTGGTGTTTGTGGAACGTAAATTCAGGGTTGCAAATATAAGCACAACAAACAGTAGAGAACCATATATTTTTTATAAAGAAAAACTGTATTAAACCTCAACTGAAATACATATTTTTAATGTTCAAAATTGTTTCCATAAGAATTTTTCAATATTTTGGTGAAATTTAATTTAATAACTGCATCAGTACACAAATCATTTCGCTTTTATTCATAGTTGCAGAGTGGAACAAGTTCGTCGTTCGCATTGTGTTGCAACCCTGTTATGTGCCAATTGGAAGAAAAAAATATTTGCCAAGTGCAAAGAAGAACAAGAACACCCGCGTGCGATTGCAGCGGATCTCTTCCAAACGGTGACTAAATTTTCTGATGTAAACGTGAATCCGTGTTACAAGTTAAGAAAAAAGGATTTATGTCATTGCAGGTGTTAAAGGCGTATTCCAGACTACGCCTCACAGCCACAGCAATTTGGAAATTCCGTCACAAAAGTGCTCAGTTCGAGGCAACATCAGCGTTTGTGGTAAACGGCAGCGGGTGTGATTTCAGGTTTGCCAGCAAAGCATTTAGCACTAAGCACGACACAGCAGCAGCTTCGTCAAAGCACAACGCCGGCACTAACACAAAGGCAGCACCTAGTTGGGGCTCCAAAAAAACTAAACGCCAAGTTCAGTTACGTGCATTCGATCCGATGACTAATCCGGAGATGGAAGTCGAATTGGCACCGCTGCGCGCCGCTGTGCTCGAGCAGGGTAATTTGGTGCGTGAGCTGAAGGTGAAAGGCGCCGCAGAACTGGACGTTAAGCGTGCAGTGGCCGAGCTGAAGCTGCGCAAGAAAATTCTCGAGGATCGTGAGCTGGCATTGACGCCGAATGTGGTTACATTCGATCGTTCGAAAATGGAAGATTTGCTGAAGCGGCGTTTCTTCTACGATCAAAGCTTTGCCATTTACGGCGGCATTACGGGGCAGTACGATTTCGGACCGATGGGCTGCGCACTCAAGTCGAACATATTGTCGCTGTGGCGTCAATTCTTCAGTCTGGAGGAGCAAATGCTGGAGGTAGACTGTTCCATTTTGACGCCAGAGCCGGTTCTGAAGGCTTCGGGTCATGTGGACCGCTTCGCTGACTTGATGGTGAAGGACGTCAAGACCGGCGAATGCTTTCGTCTGGACCACTTGATTAAAAACGCCTTGGAGAAGCTGTCCAAGGAGAAGAATGCCTCACGGGAGCTGAGGGCGGAGTGCGAAGACATTGTGATCAAGCTTGACGGCATGTCGAAGCAAGAAATGGCCGACGTGCTGCACAAGTATGAGATAAAGTCGCCGCTGACCGGCAACGAACTCACCGAACCAATCGAGTTCAACCTAATGTTTGCCACGCAGATCGGCCCCACTGGTCTAGTGAAAGGCTTTCTGCGCCCCGAGACGGCACAGGGCATTTTCGTCAACTTTAAACGGTTGCTGGAGTTTAACCAGGGCAAGCTACCTTTCGCTGTAGCTCAAATCGGTAACTCGTTCCGCAACGAGATCTCGCCGCGTTCAGGACTGATACGTGTGCGCGAATTCACCATGGCAGAGATCGAGCACTTTTGTGATCCTTCGCACAAGGATCACCCCAAGTTCGTGGAAATCGAAGGCACGCGCATGACACTCTACTCGGCCTGCAATCAAATGGACGGAAAGTCGGCGCAGCAGCTGACCATTGGCGACGCGGTCAGATCGAATCTGGTGGCCAACGAAACACTTGGCTACTATATGGCGCGCATACACCTGTTTTTGCTCACCATCGGTATTAAGCCAGAGTGTCTGCGCTTCCGGCAGCACATGAGCAACGAGATGGCGCACTACGCCTGCGACTGCTGGGATGCCGAGTGCCTTACCAGCTATGGCTGGGTGGAGTGCGTCGGCTGTGCGGACCGTTCGGCGTACGATCTCAGCCAACACATGGCCGCCACCGGCGTCCGTCTGGTCGCTGAGAAGCGACTGCCCGCACCGAAGACAATTGAAGTGTCAGAGATTGTGCCCAACAAGCAAACGCTCGGCAAGACATTCAAAAAGGACGCAAAAGCCATTACAGACGCTTTAGCCCAACTGTCGCTAGATGAAGTCAAAGTGGTGGAAACTGCTCTCAGCAGTCAGCAGGAGTTCATGTTGAGTCTGGCCAGCGGCACCGAGTTCAAGCTTACGCCGGATGTCATTTCCGTGAAACACGGCAGCAAAACGGTGCACGTGGAAGAGATCATACCAAGCGTGGTGGAGCCGTCCTTCGGCATAGGCCGCATTATGTACGCACTGCTGGAGCAGAACTTCCAATGCCGCGAGGGCGACGAACAACGTTGCTACTTCACGCTGCCGTCGGTGGTGGCTCCACTCAAATGCTCGATATTGCCACTGTCCAACAACGCTGATTTCCAGCCGTTCATTCGTAAGCTGTCCTCCGCGCTGACCAAGGCAGAGTTGTCACATAAGGTGGACGACTCCAGTGGCTCCATTGGACGCCGCTACGCACGTACCGATGAGATTGCCATTCCCTTCGGCATCACCGTGGACTTTGACACATTGAAGGAGCCACACTCGGTGACACTTCGCGATCGCAACACTATGAAACAGGTGCGCATCGGTATGGACGCAGTCATCGATGTGGTGAAAGACCTTTCTAGCGGAAAAGTGTTGTGGTCGCAAATTCTGGAGCAATACCCGGCTTTCGAACAACAAGAGGCAACAAAGTAAACTAGCACCTATTCGACACAAGACACAACAGACTTTTTATTACTATCATTCTATTAAATCATGCTTCACAGTTCTCTTGCATCAGTAACAAAAGTTGCATTTATCGAATGCTTGAATAAAAAATACAGGTAGATAAATAAATAAATACTGCTTGATACGTAAAACATTGTTGTCTTCTAATTATCGGAAAAGTTGCTTTTTGAAATAAAAGTAAAAAAGTTAACTACATATATTTATGTTTAAAATATACCGCTTTTAATTTTTGTTACTCTTCAAAGTTAAATATATATGTTGTGATTTTACGGGCGTAATAAAAAAAACATAAATCATTTCTACTATTCATTGATTTTTTTTCTATTGATACTTGAAATCATGTTCGAAATGTATACAAATTTATAATAGTTGAATAAAAAATTGGAAACTGAAGTCGGTAGATGCCGGCAAAGTGGGAACCAAAAAAACAGAGGTGTCTCGTGGTTGACGTGATTCTAACCCTCCTGGTGATTTGATCCATAAAAATAAAGTTAGAGTTCTATTTCACATGGATGTAGAATTAGCTGGACGTAGCTGATTAAAAAAAAAGGTTTTTGCACAAAATGGCGTCTTTCTGAAAAAGGTAATTTTTGCCTTAATTTTTCTTAAAAATAGTAAAAAAAAAAACAATTTACAAAAACACCTATGCCGAGCTAATTTTGATAGTATTAAAAAATCTGTTACAACTTTCAAGTAAATCGGTTTAGAATTAGAACTTGAGATCTCATTTAAACCGTAACGAAAAAAGTAGTTTCGAAAAAACGTGTTTCAAATTTACAGTCTCAGTTCGGGCAGTCTGAGTTATGCATCACAAAACTAACTATAACTCAGAAAATCATTCGAATTTCCGTAAATCCCCTTGGAGGTTTATTCTTAAAGGTCTAAACTTTGAAAATATGAAGTTTAAAAACTCAATTCTATCGAATTTCTAGACTAGACTTCCCCCTTAAGCAGGGAGCAAAAATGCGCCCTAACACAAACCACGACACTAGATGGCGCTAATAAATAAGTTCCACAAATGCGTACAGCAAAATTAAAATAAACAAAATAAATTTTAAAAACATTAAAAAGTAAAATTTCACACAATGCGAACACTTTGTCTGTTAATTACTTGAATTTAAAACATGTCCATACATTGAAAAAAAATTACAGTTCTGAATGTGAGAAAAATGAAATCGCTTACTGAAATTATTATATCATGAATGGAACCAAGTAAAAACTGGCTTTATAAATGTTAATAATAAGTAATTGAAAATAAAATAAATATCAGTAGCGAAATTCTTTCCGAGTTTGAAGTTTGTTTCTTTCCTTGAAGTTAATTTGACATTTATCTGTATGTATCTGTATATAAAATTATCTTTAAGAAATAATGCTAAACAGTATTACAGCAGAAAAAATAATGCACTGCAATTAAATAAATAAAATTTTATTAAATATAATTTTATGAAATATTCGGTGAATGGCAGCACTGGCCCGGCAACCACATGGTGACAGTGGCAAGCAGTGATGTTATGCATTCGTACGGTAGTACAGTAATCGCTTCAGAATGTACAATCATTTTATAATTTGAACAGGTTTTTTCTGGCGAATACAGCAATTTTACAATAACTAATTTTTTTGTGTTTATATAAAAGACATTCCGAGTGGCATTTGCAACATTCTAAATATGTAATCGTGCGAAATATACAACCCTTCTCTTTCTTTTATGCTTTCAAAAATTCGTGAACTAATATAAGAAAGTGGCAGCACTATTAGCTGATACGGTTGCATTCTCTTGTAAGCCACTTGAAACACATTTTGCTTATTTAATATGGGGTTCAGACTGACTCATTTAAACTAGTTTAAGTGAAAAGAGCTTTTTGTCGAACACAACCGTCCAGACTGACAGACTGAAACCGTCAATGAAGTTTAGTTCGACAGCTGTTTGTTTACAAGCAAATGAATATTTTTATGAACTGATATGCTGGGAGCGTGATTCTAGCAAAATATTGGCGCATATTTCTCAAACCACAGCAACATACTCAACTTTGTCCAAATATTAGACGCCTTGTATTCAGATGTCACAAAAAGGCGATGAATGGAATGAAAGCAGTGCGAGCAAAACGATTATTTTTATTAATTTCAAAATTAAAAAATTTTCAATGTTGGTAATTTTTTGTTTTGATGAAATGACAGCTGAATTTGTAGGGATATTCTTTCTGGTGTGTGTTTAGCGTGTGCGCTGTGTTCAGTTGACAAAAAAGCTTTTTCATAGAAAGCTTTCGGATGCAACCCTGGGTTAAACTCGTTTCAAAACATGTTAAATGGTTTAATACGTTTAATTTCCAACAACAATTGCATGCGAATAAACAGGTTTTCGAACTGTTTTTTTTCATTTAACTTGTTTAAGCACATTGAACACGTTAAGTCGTCAGTTTGAATGCCATATAACTCAGTCTACTTAATAAGTAGTACTTTTATGACGATATAAGTGAAAATTAGTTTTTGTACATATATTTTTATTATAGCCATATGTAGATAGTGATTGTAATAGCATCTAGCATTTTTATATGTTCCTAAATAAATGGAAATTAATAGTTGTTGTTGAAAAGAAATAAACATACTTTTTCTTTTCCTCGTACAGTAATTTTACCGAAAATACGGTAATTTTTTAAGGGCTGTACAGTAATTTGGAAGAAATACTTAACAACACTGCCACATGGTGACAGTAAAGGTGTATTAATAAGATGATAGCACTACGGCAACAACAAAAAACCTATGTATTTTGTTAGTGCTTTTGGGCATGCTCATTGTCCAAATCAAATTAGAACCCACAGCAAGTGGGTGACTGTTTATCCCATTTGCGAATATTCAAAAGAAAATCAAAAGAGAATATTTAATCAGCTGTGGTGCTACTACTACCTTATGAATTTGCCTCGAATCAGCTGTGGTGCTGCCACTACCCTATAAATTTGCCTTGCTGACAGTGGCAGGTCCATTTGGATCGCAGCGAAAACATGTGAACAGTCGTTTGGATTTTGTTGGCACTTTTACAACGTTTTTGGGTGTTTGCACGCGGCAACGTTTGTTCCATAAGTAAATTATTTCTACACCACTCGACCATGTGTTGCGCTGTTTGATTTCAGACAGCACGACGCAGTTGTTTTGCAGTACACAAATAATTGCTAATCGGTTGACGCCGTGGCACAAGCAAAACCAAGTGAATACTGTGAAAAATCATTAAGACCAGCTAAATTGACTATTGTTACGGTCAGACTATCAGTGCATACCGAACGGAGTGCGGGTCCGCGTGCTAACAACTACGTTGCAGATATTCGCGTCCAATTTCCAGTTGTCTTCCGGCAAATTTTGGAGACAGCGGAAATCGCTCACCGAAATCGTTGGAGGTTAACCGGCTACGGAACATTTGCAAACACTGCTTGGACCAGATCCCAATTTGCCATATGAAGTATATCCTAGTAACCGGCGGTGTTATCAGCGGCGTCGGAAAGGGTGTCATTGCCTCATCCTTTGGTACGCTGCTGAAGTCGTGCGGCCTCAATGTCACGTCCATCAAAATTGACCCGTACATCAACATCGACGCGGGCACTTTCTCACCCTACGAACACGGTAAGTGCCAGACAAATCGTCGTGGGTAGATTTATTTGCCGTAGTTATAGTTTTAAGGAATTTTGGCGAGAAAATCACATGGTGAGCATTGAGCTTTTCTGCGCTCAGCATTTAGCTTTTGAAGGCTGCAACGTCATCAGTTGGTCTGGGTGAATTTTTTGCATTAATTTTTTCTTTATTGCTTTGGCTAGTCGCCAGATGCAAATGTTTGTATTTAGCTATTGCTTCATTTGTACTTTCTTTCAAACAAAATTAAAATGCTTAGCACAATGAAGGCGATGCCGAGATATTTGTTGGCGAGATGTGTGACTGCGTCACCGGAAAGGTGACTGTGACTCCCACTGAATTAATGCGTGTCCACATGGCGAAAATTATTTATTATTTCATTAGATTTTGTCTTTGTTTATTTGGTTAGAGTTGGACGTGTTCGTATAATTTGTACGCAAGCTCAAGTTGTATGAGCTGCCGGAAAAAGAGCGCGCGCGCGGTTCTCGCTCGAGAGAAACAAAACAGCTGCCAGCTGCTGCTGCACCAAGAGAGCAAAGCCCGATTCCGCGCAAAAGAGGGAAGAAAGCGCGAAATTCTGCAGCCAGATATAAGTGACGAGCAATTAACAATAAAATATTTAATAACAAATAAACAAAACTGGTACATTTCATGATGTTTACTTTGTGCAGAAGGCAGCCAAATGAGCGAACAGTGGCGTTCCCTATGAATTCATGACACACTCAAAATTCGTTGGCGCCGCAAAAGTGAACATGTGTGCTTGCTGAAAAGTGTGCGCACACGTTACATTGACTCGTAAACAATGAATCTCGTCTGTCAGCGCCGAGCCCCGATCTTTTCTAGGAACACGATCAACGTACGAAATTAAGTCGTAGTTGTTGTTATCATTAGCGGCATTATTACTTACAACAACAACAAGCAACAAACGTACCTATGAACTGTAATAATTGTTAGACATTGTACCCTCCACTTGAAAGAAAGAAAGAAAGAAAACTTAAGGAGTCGCACAGTGCTTCGACTCCATACAAAATTGCGGCAAAAATAGAAGGAGTACGTGAAATTCACTGAAAATTTGCAGTCTAAGTCATTTTGGGCTACTGAATTAAAATTTGTGTTTGTTTCAAAAAAAATATATAGTTAAAAAAAATCGAATATATATGGTTATATATTATCTTGTCATCACAGAGCCCAAACCGCTGGAGCTATTATGATGAAATTTGGTCAAAAGTTGTATTTTAGAAAGTCAACCCTTAAAAAGAAGCGATTTCGAAAACGTCGACCTGGAAAGGGCGGAAAGTGGGTGGTGAATCTTATATGGACGGACATTGTTTTTTGGTCGGATTGTTTAAAAGTTATGTATATGTATACTAAAAAAGCAATAACAAAATACATATCTTAGCGTTTTTCTAAATTCGATATTTAAAGGGTAGAAAGAGGGCGGTAAAGTTGCTAAAAGGATATAGTTTTTGTTTATTTGATATTCGTAGAGCTTAACATGGAGATGAGGCAGGTGAATATGCAATGCAGCTCAACCTATAATGGCGAGACTATTCTTCAAGACTTATTCTTCAAAATTGGACCTTCTTCAAAGTTATACATTCCTCCTTTTAGCTAACAAATTTCATAATAATGAAAAAACTTGGATTATATGGCTCATAATGGGTTAAATATGCGTACCAAACCTATTTTTTATAAAAAACATTCATAATTCGTTGCATTGCCTTAGTTAAACATTTTAATCGCAATTTTAACTCAAGCGATTTCTATACAAAAATCAACATTAGTAGTTTCGAAAAAATTGAATATTTTCCAAAGGCGCAAAAAGACGCAGAATTTTTTTTACGAATTTAAGAGAAGAAACTCCATCCAAAAAGGGTCATAAAAAGGATTTACGCCAGTTCACGCCATTCGATATTAATTGCCTTTCTAAATTTGGTTCTTTTTAATTTTCTTGGGTTAAAAAACATTCATTTTTTAAAATTGGTACAAAAAAAATTATGTATGTTAAATAAAAAACCTGATCAGTTGTCTCGCTCCTATCAATTAAGTTTTAATATTAAAAGAAAATGGAAGCCTATCTACAACAACACATTTTCTACCATTTTTTTTATACAAGCACCTAAATTTCATTTTTCCCCTTCATAAATTTTTGTAAAAATATATCCGACTTTGACAAGCTATATCTCCTAATCTCGACAATTTGTCGATAAAGTATTTCGGATCTAGCTTAATTAAACAATTACCTTTAACATGATACTACTTTTGTCAAAATCCGCGATAATTGTTTTTCTTATTTTTGTCCACTCTTGAAGCACTGTGAGTCGCAATAAAACGGCTGATAATGAAAGTAAGACGAAGTTGTTGGCGAATTGTTGTGGGGATTGCCCTGCGAACCTCAGGATTGATGTCAGTCATTCAGAAATGCACCGCACCTCCAGACGTTGCAGGGAATTTAAAATATATTTGTGGGATTTGCTCACCATGGGATTTTGTAGGAAAGATACGAAATAAGATTGGTTGAAAGTGTTACAAAGTCTGTATTGTGACATCGAGAAACAAAAAATTCTTGATGTATAAACGGATCATGCTGAAATAAAGAAGGTGAAGCAAGTAGATGACAGATCTCGTATACCATACCCTTATTTTGAAACATAGCAATTGTCAACCAATTTTATTTTGACATCGAGAGAACGTAAAAGCGAAAATATTCTTGTGTTTTAAAAATTTGTTTAAAAGCTGGGAATTACATTACGTGATGTAATGTATACTATGTCTGAGTTGTAACTTTCTTTCTGTTGTTATTGAATTTTAGGTCGAATTGTTTTTCTTTTAAAATTTTGTTTGAATGCTTAACTTCTTCTAATGTAAGAGTGTCAAGAGTTTTAATTTTCTTTCTGTTGTTTTGTCTGAATTTGTTTGTTAATAATGTTAATTTTTTAATAATGTTATGTTTTTTTACATGTTATGTTTTACATATGTAAATGTAAATCGACATATTTATTTTTTATTTATTTTTGGTTTCATATTTCTTTATTATTCAATACCAATAATTATGCAGCGTGGGGATCTACCGCCACGGCAACGAATCGGACTAATGCAGACTCTTACCTATAGCTCCGAACTGGAGCCTGGGCGTTACAAGTCACAATTGCCCATAAATACGACTACAGACACTTTACTTTACTCTTTACCCTGAAAAAATTATATAAGACGTTCATCGATAGAAGCTTTTCTCTAAAAAAGAATTTAAGGCAAAGCACTACAATAATAATGAAATTGACTGTTTGATACACCAGGCATAAGTAGGTTAATGCGAACAAAGAAGAAGACTTTCATGTTTTGAGAAATTTTTTTTTGGAAATGTCAGTTTTTAAAAAGCACTCTTGTCAAAATAAGGGTATGTCATCTACTTGCTTCACCTTGTTTATTTCATCATGTAAACGGATAAAGCCGATTCCTGCGATATGAAATTGTCGAACAGTCTACATCTTTCCAAGTTGTATATGAGAAAATTCAAATTGTATTTCAGCGTTTAAAATTGTATTTCAGATTTTCAAATTGTATATCAGATTTTCAAGTTGTGTTTCAGATTTTCAAATTGAATTTCAGATTTTTCAAATTGCCTATCAGATTTTGATAGATAACTTCTTTTGAAATAATTATGAAAAAATTAATAATCCATATTACACAAATTTACGTTTATGCTGAATTAAAAACAAAACATTCAGTTATTGATTTTAATTTAAGTCGAGAATTTAAATGTATTTTTTTGTACCTTAAAAGTAAACTTTTTCGCAGGCTCTAAAAAAGTGTTGCCTGTCAAAGAAATTTTTTAACAACTGATCAAAAGCATTAGTTGCTACAAGCATGTTGCTGCTAGATTCTTAACTTTTTGTTCATTGTCAACATTTTATTGTCGTGTTGTTGTCTGAATGCCTTTAGCTGAGAAAAAGTATACTACATTAGCCGACCATATCGAAAATGTGCTGAAATATGCATTTTATTGTAAACCAGCAGCAGCTCGCGGCTTTGTACGCAAGTTTGAAGTCAATGCGTCTGATAAATCAAGTTTTTTCATACAACACTGTATGGCCGCTACGCCCAAATAATATTTCCGACCTGCCGGGTCGTATTCACACTGTGGTTTACCGAGATTAAGTCAATGCGAACATTCCGTAAAAGATTCAGCGCAATCAGCCGGCGAGTTTTTGAGTTCTAGTGTCGTATGACCGACAAACAAACAAACATACATTCATGTTTCTATATACATGTATAAATATATAGACATGCAAAAATGTCGTCAAAGCAAAAAAGATGTTGAATTTTTGCAAATATGCCAAACCATGCATCTAAAGCGAAATATGCCAAAATATGCACTAACAATTGAATGCCATTTTAAGGGAAATTTTTCGATTCCCCAAAAAAACATGCATTTGCATGGAAATCGGCCCCTACTCGCTAGGTTTGAGTGTTTCGCACGACGCTCAGAGATTGAACTTCCGCCTCCATATTTCCGTGCAGAAACCCATCTAAGAGATACTAGACTTGAGCACAAATTACACTGCACACTTTTCTCAACGATAACTTCCTCAAGTAGACATGTGTGTTTTTACATTCTAACTTCACCCACAACGTACATGTTAATCTGTTGTTTTGTTTTGCTCCTTGTTTTCTGCTCTTGTACATATATTTATTTCTTTTGTCGCCTTTTTTGCCATCTTTTCTTTCGTCTTTGTTTATGTATTTATTTGTTAATAGTTGTTATTGTTTACACAAGGAAAGTGTTGCTGCGAAACCATAACAAGCGCACGAAGCAACCTGTTAAGCTTTTGGTTGGCGCCAGAAAAGTTTGGTTGCTTTAGTTCTGAGTTTCGCTAAACTACTTTAGAGGGAGAATGATGGATGAAGATACATATGTACATACTTACATGTATGCAGCACTCGATGGTTAATGCACTGGGTAGCAATTCAAGTATCGTATGTTCGAATTGCAGCACTTAATATTGAAAACTTTAAGATCAGAAACCTTTTCCGTCTTGAACTCCCGAGAAAATCTTAATTTTATAACGCTTCAAACTATATAAGAGAATCTTTTGAAAACAGTAATAGGGTGCACAAGAGATCTTCTGTGTCCACAATTTATTCGTAATCTAAGTCATTGGGGGTGCCAAAGAGTAAGTAATTTTTCACAATCTATAAGTTGTTTGGCGTCCTTAACCCCCAGATATACGCACACCTAGTTTTGAGCACCCTTTTAAATTAATCCTTATGTGTGTGATGGGGTACCCGGGTAGCCAAATCATTTTTATATCGAATCATAAAATATACTTTTATGTTACTGGGAGCTTTAAAACTAAGCAGAAACGGCAACATTTCGTACATTGCGAACAAAAAGTTCGAAATTTTCATACAATTTTTGTCTGGGGTACCCGGGTACCTCATCACAAGGGTAAAGGTTGTTTTTAGCACACACACTAAGGTGAAAAACTCTTTTCTCCTCAATTTTGTTTGTAAATAACCCTTAACATAAAAGCTATTTTCACAAAACAAAACTATTTCTTGCCGTGAGAATTTACAGTTATTCGGACTGGCTTAATCCAAATATAACTTGAAAAGGAAATAGTGCAGGAATTTTATTTTTTATTATTATTTAATTTTTTATTTTATTATTAGTTTTTGTATTTTATTTTGATTGCGTGTTAACCCTTCAATTCCCATGTCCAAAATAGTGAAAAAGAAAATTTTCTTTTTAAATAAAAGAACTTAGATACGTTTGGATAAGACAAAAAAATACATCAAAAATTTTTAAACTACCCTCATTTTTATATTGAAAGAAACCATACAAACTCGCACTGCTTTAACTACGCGTGAGACAAATGAATAAATTTGACAAATGACGTTTTGCTAGTGTTGCTAGGAAAATTAAATAAACAAGTACTACTAATTGACTTTGCTATACAAGTGTTAGAGTTTAAAAATAAAAACCTGTGTGGTAGGAAAAAAATATTAAGTATGTATCTGTCACCTACAGGTGACACTGGGAATTGAAGAGTTAAAGCCCCATTTGCGGGAGAGTGTTAATACATTTTAAGATGTTTGTTATTTCAATGAAAAAATCAAAACAACTTTAGCTAAGAAATGGTATCCTAAAGTACAAAATTCGTCCTTTTAGATTTTAACCCTTGTCATGTAACGTCGTTTTTCGCACCTCTTTTGTGTAACCTCGGGTCACTTGTGTCCGGCTCTTAAAAAAAGTACATACTTAAAAGTGTTAACAAAAATTGAAAAATGCAATTCACCGATTTTTTAAGTTGTTTAACCCTAGAAGAGTAACCTTCGTCGATTCGACGAACACCCAATACATTTCTTCAAATATCTCCTTACTCTCTGATCTGATTGCTTTCTCTTTTCGTGTCATCTCAATTGGTGATACGCTTTGTTGTTTGAATTATTTACAACAAAATGTCTAACTTCATTATATACTAATACTTATAGTTTATACGATTTCTAGTTCTTTCAAAAATCACAGTTGAACACGACTTCGTCGATTCGGCGAAGATTACCAACAACGTATGTAAAATATGATTACCCTTCTAGGGTTAAACAATATAACTGTTTAAACAAATAAAAACCTGGAAAATATCAGTTTCGGCAGGGCACAAGTGACCCGACGTTACACATTAAGGGTTAACTTTCCCCCTGGCCAATAGGCCATAATTGGTTAAACCGACATTTCCTAAAAGACTTAAACTGTTAGAGTGCGTATCTGTTGAAAGACAAAAAGTTATAGCTAAGTCGATTCATCTGGTGATTCTGATTATAAAATTGTGTGCATCCTTAGACCAACCCGGAACCGATACATCGAGGCTACTAAGCGATGGGTGTAATAGTAAAAATTGGTTATGTGGTCTGTGAATTTTATAATGTGTATGTATAGGCAAGTAAAAGTATATATATTTTATATATGTATGTATATGAACAGTGCTAAAAGTTCTCGGATTTCCCACACCCGCTCGTTCACGTTTCCATTCAACACGCCGGCATATATTATGCAAAGTGCCCCACTGCCACCCGCCATCGCAATCGCCGTCAGTGGTCAAAGTGAAGAGAGAGCGAATGGCGGGCAGGTTGGCGCGTTTGCACTCTCAGTGCTCGGTGGATGGCAGTTCGTAACATGTCGCCACATGTTTGTGCATGCACGCGTCTGCGATATGGCCGCATGGGAGGGGGCCTGTTGATTGCTGCTTTATTTTACGGCTCAAAGTATGTGAGCGCCGCTGTGATTGGGACGTCGGATTCGGCGCTCGCCGCGTGGTCTTTGCAGTGGCTGTGTTGTGTTCGCTGTTGTTATTGCGGTGCTTTGGGTGGAAGCAATTTTATTATGCATGCGGATTGAAGGTTGGTGCGGTACGCGCGGTCACAGTCGGCCAGAACGAACACCTTCACAGCTAAAAATTAATGACTGTCGGTTCACGTTTTTTATTTACAATGTTGATTTTTCAAGCTTGATTAACTTCTATAAAATGACTGTTGGTTCAAGTGGTATCAGGTGACTCCGGCTGCAAGACGACAATGGTCTTACAAATGAAGGAAAGTTATTGGAGACAGCTGATTAAGTTTGATGTTATTCTTATCACTTGATTCGATGGTAAGTGTAGGAAAATACCAAAAGAAATTATATTTTCTTTTAATTCCCAGCAATGAAATATGGAGGAAGAATTTTCAAGGTTTTATATTTCCGTGATTGTAAAAAAATCAAGACAAATTTCTTTGCTTGCAATGTGTTGGGAACAAATAAATGCAATCAACTGATTTATTCAGTGAGTTAACCCTTTCGGAACTACTGGTGTAATAAGTCTCAGCAAGTTTTTAATGCCCCTCAAAACAATTACAGTGCTCTCGCGAAAATGTGAACTCTCGATTACGTGAACACTTGTTTTTCCTATTGAATACTCTAAAACGTGAACAATGCTTGAAGGCTCTAAAACGTGAACACCCTGTTGTGTATCTTATTCGCAAACATTTCATCGCCCACAACCTTAAATGTGTATATACTCGTCCCTTTTTAACTTTTTGTTATAAAACTTAATTCCATTATCTTTTTTATAAGTAGTTTCAAACAAAAAAAACGTATTTTTCAACAATCGTAAACTTGAACAATCTCGTAAACGTGATCAGCCTTGGTTTTTATTAGTTCATGTTTTCGCGAGTGCACTGTATTCAAATCTTACAACAACAAAAATATATTTTTTCGATTACGGTGTTCCCGCATAAAAGGATGATTTCAGAATTTGTGAGCATCCAAAATAATTTTTTTTACTCCAATTTTCATAGCATGAGAGAATATTGCGGATTTCGAAATTAAACTCCGTCACGAAAGGGTTAAGTCAGAACCCTACTTTTTGGTTTGCTTTTTCTGTTTGATTTTGCTTAGGCTCGGGTGAGAAGTAACGACGCAACACGTTTCTACCACACCGAGTGCCAGACTACCATACAATCTGATTATTATTATCATGTGCTTATTATTTATGTATGGATATCTGATTATTACTTTATCTGATTATCTCAATTATGAATTGGGATTTAATAGGCGTGTCAGTTTGCGAATCTACCTTAGCTAATAGTTGTCCGGGCAGGACATTCGGCGTCGAGGACGCAGTTTTGTTTTTCTGTTTGTTAAATGGGGGAGGAGGCCCGGCTGACTCGTTTGATTTGGCTGCTGCCTGCCGTTGCTGTGCGATTCAACGGCGACGATGATTTGAAATTCCACGCTTCGCGGTTATGCTTCGTTCAACTCGGCGGCGCAAAGGCCCTGTTGCCTGCCTGGCGCGCCGCAGTGACTCATACATATGCGCCCCCTCGCTATGGCCGTTCGGCTCGCTTGGCTGTTGGCGTTGGGCTTTCTGGCAGTTTGACGTGACAGTCTGTGCTGTTGTCACTTCCTCTCGTCGGCGTCCACGTTACTTCCCAACGAACGAATGAACGAAATAACCATCAACATCATCACCACCATCGGCAGCACCAGTGGCGCAGTAGCTCCACCGTCACTGCCGCCGCCACCGCCATCGCTATCACCTTCGTCAGTGCCATTCGCAGTCGTCTCTTTTGTTTTTCCTTTTGCGTTTCGTTTTCGCTCTCGCTTTTTGCGCGTTGTGTGTTACACGCTTTCGCTCAGGTTCACGATTCGAATTCTGCTGGAGGAAGCAACACACAAACAACACTCGCCTACATATTCACACACGCACACACGCGAGCAGAAAAAGGCCGAATTGCGTTTTGCGATTTTGCGCGCGCTGAAATATGTGTGTGTGTGTGCGCACCTCCCCATGGCATCCGCAACGCATTTTTACTGTCATCCAGCCGTTCACCCGCCGCCGTGCGTCCACGCCACTGCGCTGCCCCGCCGATAGCCCGTCGTCGCCAGCATAGCGCCGGCAGTGCCAGTGCGGTGGTGGCGCGTCAACCGTAGCGCGCCTTCGCCTTTGGCTGCCTTCACCAGCATTTAACGCCGCCGCCGTTGCCGTGGCCGTCGTCATCGTGATCCGTAATTTGCTCGCTTTGGCCGCGGTCGTGGCCGCGTGTTCTTTTCGCAATCCCCCTCTGGTTGTTGGTTTCGCTTTTGTTTTTCGTTGCCGCCGTTGCCTTTTTTCCAATTTTGTGTGTTGCGTTTTCGCGTTCGCTTTGCTTCCTTTGCACGCCGCTAATACGTGCCTCGGCAGCGGGCAGCGCGTCTGCTGTTGCTACTTCAGCTCCTGCTGTTGCCGCTATTTTGGTTGTTTTTGCCAATTCATTGCTGCTACTGCTGGTTGTTGTTGTTGTTGCTGTTGTTATTGTTACTGTTTGCTGTGCCATCGCGCACACGTTGCCAAGCATTATTTACCATCGCCATCACATCATCCATCCGTCGACCACGTCGTGACGATGAAGCTCTCTCGCTAGCTGGCTGGTTGGCTGGGCCTGCCTGTCTGCCTCTGCGTCGTTTCGCTTTGCGTTTTGTTTGTGGTTGGCCTGCCCGCGCCCGCATTCGCGACTGCATCTGCGTGCCCCTGAGGCAGCGTCGAACGCGCACGGCAGCGCCAGCCATCAGCGGCCGGAGCGGAGCGTTTTTAATTTTGCTGCTGCCTACTCGTACATTTTTCGCCAAAGCCTGCCGCCATTCTCGTTTATTTTGTTGCTTTTGTTTTCCCACTTTTTTTTTGCTGCCGCTACTGCTGCTCCCCTGCCCCCACCGTTGCACTGGCTATGCCATTTTTCTTCCTCGCCTGCTCGACACATTGTGGTGCGGCACTTTGTTCCTGCTGCCTGCCTACCAGCCAGCGAGCCGAGCCGAGTTGAGTTGAGTCGCGCCAGCCAGCCAGCCAGCCTGCTGCTGTTGATTGCTTGCGCCTGCCTGCTGTTGCTGTTTCTGCTTTTCATTTCTGCTTCACTTCCATTTCATTCGCTTTTGAAATTTTCGTTTGGCGAATTTCGGGTGGCGGCGCGTCGCGCGCCGGCCTCCGTTTTGTCGCCGTCTCCTCCATTCCCCATACCCGCCGTTGGCGTCGGCCGTCATCAGCAGTGCCAGCGACAGCGCCGGCACCATTACTCTGTGGTTGTTTTGCTTTTGTTGTTGTTTTTGCAGCCACTGCTGTCGCTGCGTGCTGCTCTCCTCCACTCGAAAAGCCCAAATTGTATGCCCACAAGCACCGCACACCACACCACACCACACCACACCGCATTATGCCGCCAAACCACACCACCTCCGCGCCACGCCACCTCCGCGCCACGCCACGCCACGCCGCGCCTCGCCGCATTGTGCCGCGCCTCGTCGCGCCGCAACGTTACGACTACGGCACAGCACAGCACGCCATAGAATGGCGCACGGGCAAAAGCGTTAGCGTTTTCGCAAATGCGCTTCCACAACGCTGCCCTGCTGCTCTGCTGAATTTTCAATTCAGTTGTAAGCCGACTGCAATCAGCAGTGGAAGTGTGTATTTTTTAACACGTGATAACGCGCGTTGTGTCGCACGGCCATTGCAGTCATAGTCATCCGTGTCGCTAGCTGGTTCGTTGGTTGGTCGGTCGGTCAGGTTGGTGGGTGACAGCCGCCGTTCGCGTCCCTCCCTCACTTTCCCGCGGCAGCTGCACGCGCCACAACGCACAGCCGTCGCCAACGCGTCCATCCTTATTAGTTTGAGCGTGTGTGCTTTATTGATTTTACGCCGCCCATCCATCCACGCCCCGCGGCCATCCATCCATGCGTCCTGGTGTCAGCTTGCCGCCTGCCCACCTATTGTGCGCGCAGTCGGCCGAATGTTGTTGGCGTGCATGGGCACTGGCCGAAGCGTTTGTTTCGCAAAAATCGAACTAGGCTGAGTGCATGCTGCAATTATTCTCTCATTGCTATGCGTTCGGGGCGCAATCAACTCACTTCAACAACTTCGCTGCAAAATCCGCCTGGTTGAAATTTAGGCTGCGCGTGTGGCCGCACACGAGCGTTGGTCATATCGCGGCATACTTTGGTGTGTAATTGGCGATAATAGAACTTCTTGGTGCGCTGGCACGACACGGTCCAAACTGATGTAATGACAGGGATCGAAGAGGAAATGAGGTCTCGTTCTTTTAATTAGGGAAGAATTGAGCGCTTTTTCATAATTTTGGGCTTCGAGGTTAGTTGAAGCGCCAAGTAAAAGAAAAGATGTCACTGTTGCGGACTGATGGTTCAGATGGCGGAATATAGGATTGTGGAAGCTAGAAAGCGATCTCCCCAACAGCTAATGATCCTTTAGATAAATGCGCCTGGATTCGACTCAATTCTGGAGCTTGGATTGGACTGAGTCCAAACAATCATTCTGAGTCTTGAAAGTGCAAATTGGAGTTGATGTTGATTATGCGTAATCAGAAACAACGGTTGGTTAACCGCTCCAGTTGCCCAGTAGAAGAAACGTTTGAATCGCAGTCTGCTCCTATTTTCCGATAACTGTTCAGTTAGCTTCTAGACAGCTATTTGATTGCCTGCTGCCCAATCACCCGAGCGTCCTCATACTATTCCCCGCACCTGCGCCACTGTCGTTTCCGCTAGCAATCCGCAATTAGGAGAAGCTGAGGTGGACGTGTGGCGGTGCCAGATTGCCGCTTTGTACGCACCTGCGATATTCTTGATTTTGTTGGTAGCTGTAATGTTGGTTGTTGGTCGACAGCATTTTCAAATCTCACCGTTGGTATTCAAAATGCGCCACACGCTAATTTCAACTGTTGCAGGTTTTTGCTGTCGGTTGACGCCAGCCGCGCTATGGTTGTCGACGTTGTGGTTGCTGCTGCTATTGCGTCGTTGATGAAACTTTGCCAGGCCGGGACTTGGCTTGCTTGTTGTATTTGCCAATGTTGTTGTTGTTGTTTGTGTTGTATGTCTGCTGGCCAGCAGCCGTCGTCCGGCTCGCCCGTCTTCAGTTCGTCGCGCCTGGAACCGCATTGGGAGCCGCTGCGCCCCGCGGCCGTTTGCTTTGGCTTCGTTTCAATCTGCGACAGACTGCGGCATTTTTTGCTTTAATTTCGTTTCGTTTGCCTTCTTTATTTTGGAATTTGTTCTTTTTAGTTTGGTTGTTGTTGTTGTTGTCGCTTCCACTTGGCATTGCTGCTGCTGTTGTTGATGGTGTTGTTGTTATTGTTGTTGTTGATTTGGGACGCGCCAGCGAGCGCGTAAAAACACACTCAGCTGAGTATTTCCTGTCGCTGGTGCGCGAAAGAAAAGAGCACGAAAAAAGTAAAGAAGCGAACCTTTGCTCGAAACGGAGCGCGGAGTGTGGAGCGTGAAGGTGAGGCGGAGAATTTGAAAAGCAAAAGAAAATCTGCGAATCCAGCAGACGGCGCACAACAACAACAACAGCGGCAACACCAATCGGCAGCGGCGGCGGCAGCATGTGGAGAAGGAACACACACACAAACCTAACGACTAACGATGGCAGCCGGCCGGTTGGACAGACGTATGGACAGACAGGCAAGCAAGCGTCCGTATGGACAGGCTGCCAGCAGCACCAATAACAATATCAACAACAACAACAGCAACATAGAGCAGCAACGGTCCCAGCGTGTGCAGCATGCAGCGCGTGGCGGTGTGTGGTGGCGGTGACTGGTGTGTATGAAGTTTCGTAGGAACGACAGCTGCAATTCACGTTGGCGACGTTGGCGCTGGTGCTGTGGCTGTGGCTATTGCTGCTGCTTGATGGTTGTTGGTGGTGGCGATGACGACGACGACGACGTCGCTGTCAATGGCTGCGGAGGACGTGTGGCTGCGTGGACGCTGTCGGGGGTGTCGGCGGCAAAGGCGAACAGGCACAACACTGGATTTGCTCGACCGTGTTTCCACTACAATGGGCTTGGGCGCTCGCTCGTCGCTCGCTGGCTGGCCGATAGGCCCATGGTTGCGCGTTCTACGTTTTTGAACTGGCTGGCTTTGTCATCGTCTGTTGATTTTTAGCTGCTGGCGTTTCGTACGCGCTAAATGTTGTTGTTGTTGTTGAATGTGCCTGCAAATGACTGACTGATTGACCAAATGACTGACGCATACATAAACTCTGGCCAACCGGTTGCTGGAGCCGAACAGTGCAGAAACGAGGAAAAACAAATCACACGAAATCGCAATGAAGAAGGAGCTGGAATGCGAGCCTTCACGTAGAACATTCAATGCGTGTGATTTAGTTGAACAATTTCGGAGACAAAACTTTTGCTGACTGCCATTGCCCGATTGAGAAATTAGCGTGAATTCACGCGCCCGCAGAGTCGACGCTACCCGCACTCGACTTCAGTGCTCCCCCCCACACTCCAATCGCTGCATGGCAGTTCGAAAAGCCACTCCGCTGCCCACTCCCGTTTCGATGCCGTGCTGGCGCTGAGTTGTGTTGTGTGTTGCTGCCTTTCTGCATTCGCCTTCCGAGCGATTCGTCAAGCGTTGTGCTGTGCACAGCGACAACGACAACGGCAGCGGGCAGCGAAGTCGTCGTTTCTGCTGCTGCGAACGTGTCAAATTATCCGCCAGCTGCATCTGTCGTCTGCCCATACGCTCGCTGGCATATCGCCGTTGTGACGTCCCTTGGCCCGGCTGTCGGTTCGTCGGCGTGTGCGTCCGTTTCACGGCTTCTCTTTGTTCTTTGCACGTTGCTGGCGCGTCGGTCGGCTGGTGTGTGCGAGCGAGCGAGTGAGTGTGCGTGCGTGCGCGCGTTTGTGTGCTCATTTTGAGCCATAGCTGGATGTTGGGCTACTTGGCCGCAGACTGTCAGTTCGTGCGACCAAACAGCCAAACAGCCAGCCAGCCATCCAACCAACCCGCCAGCTAGCCAGCCGACCCTAAGCGGCTTTTAATTCTCTGCCTTGCCGTGCGCTCGTTTCCATTCTGTTCTCTGCGTTGCGCGGCGCTGTTGTGTTGTGTGTTTGTTCTTGCGCTGAGCGCGACGCGTGTATGTGGCGGCATTTTTTGAAATCGTTTTCGTTTTTTGCTTTTGAAAAATCGCTTTCACACAACGCGCCGTCAGAGCTCTAGGCCGCTGTCGCAGCCACTCTCGCATGCAAGCACACAGTCGCACGCGAACATTCCGACCGGCCGTAACTAACGCACTTGGCTGATCCGTGCACATTTAGGCTTGTTCGCGGCAATTACGCGCTCCTCGTATCGTTGGTCGTAACGAAATGGCACCCAAGAAGTCCACAATCGTGCTGAACGTTGAACAATTCATTCGCGACGTGCAGGAGCGCCCAGCAATTTGGAATCGTAATTTCCACTGCAACAAAGCGTTCCTGGAGCAAATGTGGGATGAGCTGTCCGCGGCACACAAACTGCCAAGTGAGTACCAGCTGCGCGCATTCTGCTTACGAGCATTTCCTTTGTAAACTCATTCGTTCTTTTTTATCGCATTGTGTTGCGCCGACAGAGGTTGTTCTCAAGGCTAAATGGAAGGGATTGCGCGACAATTTTCGCGTCGAATACAAACGCATTCCACGCTCGGAACAAGGCGATTTCCTAGTGGAGCCGTTAGCGTTCGAATCGAAATGGATTCACTATTATGCACTGTTATTCTTGAGTGAGTATTCACCGTCAGGCGTTCGATGTACGACAGAAGGCAACAGTGTTGAGGCACCCGTGCCGAAGTGTCCTTAACCCATTGCTGCCGGGTACCAGTTCCGCCCGTACGATTTTGATAGAAGATAGAAGTGACCCAAAATGATCAGAAAGAATTTCAGCTTTATATCTCTGCACGTTGCTGAGATATTCATTAGGTATTTTGTACCCATTACGCAGCAATGGTAGCTTTTTTCCATACTTTGTGAAGTGATCCGCTAAACACGTGAACAAAAGTTGTATTTTTTACAGGTGAGTTAGGAGGCAGATTTTTGTTAAGTTCTAAGGCCACATTTTCCACCTCCGGAAAATTCACAATTTTTGGAGTCTGGTAACTCTAGATAGATGGCGAAATTTTAGTTTGACCTTCACTAGGTTAAGGTAGTTCCATCTTTACCCTAACTATCCCTATCAATGGTTTTGAGAGATCTCAAACATTGACTTTTTTGTGTTTTAAAAAAAAAAAGTCAATTTTCATGGTTAAAATTTTACCCATTAGGCAGCAATGGGTTAACGGCGTGCAAAATGATTGCAAAGTTTCGAACATTCATTGTCGACTAAATAACTATTGAGCATCTGAAAGTTTAATGGGAAAAATTAACCATAATTAGTTCAGTTAATTTGAAAATTTGCTACTTCAACCCATAAGGTTCCCTGTAGGAAATGTTCTGCATTTAAATGCCTTAAATTTGTTCACACTTGTTATTAGTGGGTTTTTGAATTATCCTTTCTCACCAGCTGGACCGAACCGAGATTAGTTGATATTAGGCTTTTATACTTATTGTTTGAATTCAATCGGTTTCATAAACTGCACTACAGGGCCTCACAACACTGTTGCTATCCGCTTACCTGCCGCTAGTTCAATTTCAAATCCTTGCGTTTTGCAGCTGATCACATGCGCCATCGCATGCCGAAGAACGAACAAGATCAGTCGTATTTCTTTGCTCAGCAGAGCGAAGATTGCGAGAAGACCGTCGTTGAGCCCGACCTAACTAATGGGCTCATCCGTCGCCTGCAGGACAGCGACGAGGAGTTCGATGAAGATGACATTGACGAGGACGACGACGATATTACCGAAGCTACACCACCAGCAGCGCACACTCAGCCTTTAACCTCCATAAAACTCGAAGATAAGCGCTCACTGCTGAAGAACTGCAACACATTGCTGCGGTCAGGGCATTCGGATGATGCCGCAAAGGAAGCGCAGGATTTATCGAAAAAATCCTTGGATGCGAACAGCAACAAAATTAGCGCTACTTCCACGCCCATTAGCAGCAGTGCAGCCAACACACTGGCAACTACTGCGACCACAACATCAACATCAGCTTCAGCACCTGCCACACCAATTGCCAGCGCATCGTGCGCAGCCACAGGTAGTGCACCTTCGATGGCAACCAGCAGCCAACAGCACAAGAAGCGTTCGGTTTCGCCGCCACCGCTCTACAACAAGGCCCATCATCCGCCACCAACGGCTGCGGGTGCAGCGCTCACCACCGCCGCCGTACTGAACAAAGACCGCGACGATTTCGTGCTCAATGGCAACAACTGTCTGCATGGCAGCCACGAGCATTTGAACTTTACCAAACATTCGTATGCGAATGGCTTGATACCGGCGCTAAAGCTGAAACGCCCGCGGCTCTCGGAGGATAGCAATTTCAATGGGTCCTCCACCATGGACAACACGCCATTGGTGCCGGAGGACGACGACTATCACTACTTGCTCAGTCTGCATCCCTACATGAAGCAATTAACTGCGGCCCAGAAGTTGCGCATACGCACCAAAATACAAAAACTCATATTCAAAGAACTATACAAGGAGGACCTGGAAGAGACCAAATAAACGTCTGGCGCCTCTGTGTATATGAGAGTAATTTTCGTTCGATCTTCTTTCTCGTTTGCAGAGAAAAAGCTCATTGTATAAGACTGTACATAAAAATGTAATGTTTAGTGTTAAGAGCGCACGTAATGTGCGTTGTGGAATTGAATTCTAGTTCTACGTATTTCTGGACACCCACAAATGCCGTATTTAAGTTTCTCACTTTAAGTTCTAAATGTTCTGAATAAAAAAAACTAAGTAAAGTTGTGAATTAGTGGAATAGTTGCTTTTGTCTTGAACTAAAAAGTTACATACGTGGGGTAAGTATGTAAGGACGATTAACTTTCGCAGTGAAGAACCACCAATCAACTATGTTTTGAGTGATTAATTAATTTAGGAACGAATGTTCTGCTTCCGTAAACTGTTTTCTTTGTCCTTGGTTAATTTTCTGCCTTCTCTACTATCCACTATAATCTGAAACAAAATATATGTGCATGTAAGACAGCAGTCCAATCAACGACTGATGTCGAGATTCCCTCTATAATCCATGCTGTGTTTGCGACTATTGCGAAATCATCTATTTTTGCTTACATTTTTCATCACTGCATTCAAGGGTTAAGTGACCCACATTTCAAATGGGGTTATTTCAATTCCTTCTTAAATGATTTGATTGACCAAAAGTATTACAACGCCCCATAGCATAATTTACTTTGCCAAGCTTCAGCTATTTCTCTTTTAAAGCTCTGTCATAAAAAAGTCTACCAGAGAATTTTGGAAATTGGAAGTGAAACTATGGTCGAATCAATTTTTTGGTTTCTACCGGTTCAAACTATAATACAACTTTTAAATTGCTTTATAAATTCATTTTTTTATGTATTTTTGGATAAACCAAAAAAACTAGTCAACTTTTGACTTTACTTAGCACTAATTTGGAATTGTTTGTATATTTTCAAATTTCAGGTGAAGTTTATGTTTTAGATGATGGTGGCGAGGTCGATTTGGATCTGGGAAACTATGAACGCTTCTTGGACATAACCTTGCATCGCGATAACAACATAACCACGGGTAAAGTGTACCAAAAAGTCATTGAGAAGGAACGAACCGGCGAATATTTGGGCAAAACTGTTCAAGGTATTTTAACAAAATCGATTTGCAATTCATTGTGTAAAATATTTAAATGTAATTTTTCTTGCATTCAGTTGTGCCACACATTACCGACGCCATTCAAGAATGGGTGGAACGAGTTGCCCAGAGTCCCGTTCAGGGTACTTCACAGCCGCAAGTATGCATTGTGGAATTAGGCGGCACTATTGGCGATATCGAAGGAATGCCGTTCGTGGAAGCTTTCCGCCAATTTCAATTCCGAGTTAAGCGGGAAAATTTCTGTGTTGCGCATGTCTCGCTGGTGCCATCGCCACGTTCCACCGGCGAGCCCAAGACGAAGCCCACACAGAGTTCGGTACGTGAGCTACGCGGCTTCGGTTTAAGTCCCGATCTCATTGTCTGTCGTTCGGAGAAACCGATCGGTTCGGAGGTAAAGGAGAAGATCAGCAATTTTTGTCATGTTGCACCGGATCAAGTGATTTGCATTCACGATCTGAGTTCCATATACCACGTACCGTTATTAATGGAGCAAAATGGTGTAATCGAGTTCCTAAATCAACGTCTACAGCTAAAGATTGAACCGAGTAAGAGAGAAAAGTGAGTATTATTGAAAGAATTTGGTTTTGTGTGCAATTTGAAAATGTTTATGAGTTATCAGTGTGATGCTTAAAGATAGTGAATGAAGTAGGCTAGATTAGAAAGCGGCCCAAATAAGTGGTGCAGATAAGATTAGTCGCAGTAGTGGAGTCTGGAAGTGGAGTTGTGGAGGCTCGAACTCCGATTTAGCCAGGAAACTCTCTTAAGGGAAGGCTCCCCTGGATTTGGACCGAAAAATGGTTTTTTGTTTTTTTGCATAAAACGAAGGCTACATATATGTAGAATATGTGTGTAAAAGGATTTTTTGATACGACGCGTATTTTCATGGGAGAACACACCTGTCTCACGCGCGCTACGGGACGCTCCACTGCTCTAATTTGCTTCAAACGCGTTTATCTCGAAACCATTTTTTCCAATCTAACTGAAATCACCGGACTTGATCTAATGATCCGATTTTCTTCATCTAAAAACTGCTCGAATGTATTTGATTTTCTGTATGCCTTGAACCTACAATTTGCATAACTAGTTATTTATTTTTAATTTTTAAATGTGGTTGAAATTAAAAAAAGGTGCAAAAAATTTAACTTTTTTCTTCAAATATTCATTGTGCAAGAATTTTTCGTTTCAATTTTTTGAGTCTGGTTCAATTCACAGACAATTTTGTTATCTTTAAGTAATGACAATGCTTTTTGATTTCAGTCCACTACAAGAGGCTGCAGGATTACAGTTCTCGAGCGATGTTTGGCGCGCAGAGGCCTACGGAAATCGCCATTTTGTAGCCGCCATTTTGAATTTCATCAAGTTTTTTAACTTTTTAAACTATTAAATAATAGACGAATTTAATAGTCAAAACCGGAAGTTTGTACGCCTTTTCATTATCCCACAAAAAAATTACAAACTTTGCCTTATTTTTGCCCAAATCCAGGGGAGCCTTCCCTTAAAGTGAAAATAATTTACTATGAAAAGCTTTCAACTCGCCGTTCGAAGAAACGAGTAGAGTGGAAGATGAAAGTTGTACGAGTGCAAAATCACGCATCAACTCAGAAGAACCACTCGAATTTTATTTCTCTAATGAATTTAAATCATGTTTGTACTTGCTCAAGATTGATTCGAAAATAATTGCCCCATGCTCTTAAGGGTTAAGCTATAGTTGCACTCGACACTTCGTCGCCTCAGAAAACGAATGTCGTATGATCCATTGAGCCTAGTACGACATACGACATTTGTTTTCTGAGGCGACGACTTGCAATGGTTGTCAACGAACTTGACACTGAGCCGATATTAAAGTTTATCAATATCTTCATGTTTTAGATGCTTGCAACAGTGGAAGGATTTGGCGCGTCGCTCTGAGACGCTGCGTGAAGAGTGCGTCATTGCCATTGTGGGCAAATACACTCGTCTGGAGGATTCGTACGCTTCTGTGGTGAAGGCTTTACAACACGCATCTTTAGCCGCTGGTTATAAGCTGAATCTGAAGTTTATTGAGGCCTGTCATTTGGAACCGAATACGCGCGACAAGGATCCTCATAAGTACCACGAGGCCTGGCTGCAGCTATGCGACAGCGACGGTGTCGTGGTGCCGGGCGGTTTCGGTTCGCGCGGCATGGAGGGCAAAATTGTGGCATGTAATTGGTGTCGCGAAAAGCAGAAACCCTTCCTGGGCATTTGCCTGGGCCTGCAAGCGGCAGTTATAGAGTTTGCACGCAACGTGCTGGGCTTGGCAGATGCCAACACTACCGAAATCGATGCGAAAACAGCCTATCCACTGGTCATCGACATGCCCGAACACCACACCGGCCAAATGGGCGGCACGATGCGTCTGGGCAAGCGCACTACCGTTTTCTCCAACGAGCAAAGTGTCATCAAGATGCTGTACGGCAATCCGAAGACGGTCGACGAGCGCCATCGCCACCGCTACGAGGTGAATCCAAAGTATGTGGAGGCATTGGAGGAGCGCGGCATGCGCTTTGTCGGCTTCGATGACGAAAAGAGACGCATGGAGATCATCGAGCTCAGGGATCATCCCTATTTCGTGGCCACACAATTTCACCCGGAATATTTGTCACGTCCGCTGAAGCCATCGCCGCCTTTCCTGGGTCTCATTCTCGCTTCAAAGAAACGGCTCCAAAATTACTTTGCACGTGGATGCCGACTGTCGCCACGCCAGTTGTCCGACGCCTCGTCTGACGAGGAGGCGGAAGAGTGCGAGAAGCTAGTGAATGCAGTGAAGCCGCTGCAGCTGAACGGATATCTTACACCACCGACACCGCACACGCACATGGTGCCGAACGGCCGCGCCAAGGATGTGGCTGCGCTAAAACCGAACACGAACAACGTGGACTCGATTTCCAAGGATGCGATACACATGAACGGAAGCGCCGATATAGAGGACGTGGGTAAAGGCGTGGCCGGTGCTGCTGTTGGCGAAAGTGATGTGGATGTTGGATCTTCCGATTAAGATTGCGGAGCTGTGCTGCCGACTGGGCCATGACGCTCACTGTGGAATTGCCGGGTGTTAATTTATCTCTTCCACAACATTGAATTAGTTAGGCAAATCAAATCGACTATTCTGTTTTGTAGTTCATGCGTTATTAATCTATCTTTTCCGTGTGCCAATTATTCATAGTTGATGACACTATCAAATTGAATTAAACTTTATATTAAAGTATCGGATTTGTCGTACACCCTACACTTTATAACGTTGTTGTGCGAGCTGGTTGCGTGCCTATGGGCGCGGAAAAGGATTGCACTTGTTGAAGTACTCGCACAATTGTGTGCAGTTCACGAACGAGCCGGTGTCGCGCACGTCGTTTCTTTTCCGCGTCCGCCACCTCCACCCTTGCAGCGGCATGCTACAAAAATTTGCTTATTTTTATGTTAGTTATGTGAGTAGTGTGCAGAGCGCAGCGTTCATGGCTTAGCATAGAAGCGCAAATGATTCGAATTGTATGAATTGTTGCAGAAATGCAATTTAGATGTAAGCGGTATGATGGCGTTAGCTTAAAGTTAGTTTCTAAAGTGTAGGGTATTGAAAAGTTGTTTCTCATGCCTGTCACAATTGTAAAGTTAATTCGTAATACGTTTGCGCCTCAACTAAAGTTCAGATAATTGTAATTTGCTACATCTACCTTTTTGAATTTAATTGACTTTTAGTTTAAATTGCATAATAGCCGCGTTCGAATATTTATTGCATCTACTTCCAAACCATATTTGTTACACATTTCCGAAAACTAATTGAAAATTAATTGAAAACTAATTGCGAAAAGACAGATTTGTACGAACGTTAGATTGTTTATTTAAATTCTTGAATGTTATTGAATGAAAAAGCCATTGTAAAATGGCGGCAGTAAGTTTAAGTTCGACAGAAAATCCTAAATTTAAAATTAGCTCTATTTTTCTAGGGTAGACACAAGTAATTAGTCAATTCGTAAATAAATGTAATCATATTTTTTGATAATTTACCTAATAAATGTAACAAATTTGGAAATTTTTGAAAACTATTCACAATAGTCAAGTACCTTCCGTTCGTAAGTATTATAAGTTCAGTAGGAAAGGGAAAACCACAAGAAACGATAAATAAAATTTAAATTAGGCTTTGCAATGCGCACACTGAGTGGCTTGGGACGGTGTTGCACTTCGTCGATAATTAACCAATATATGTATAGTTTTAAATATTGTGAATTACATTCAATATCAATTGGTCTGTATATTTTTAATAAAGTAAAATGATATACAAAGTGTGGGTTAATTTGTTTGCTCATCGCTGTATGCTGCAGTTCATCAGCACGGATAATGATGATGTTCGGTTTTTGAAAAGTGCTGTTGACTCTGTGCACAATTTTGCATTTGAAATGTTAATTTGAATTTAAAAATTTAATTTAATTCTATGCCATGAATTATGCATTTAAATTTATGCCAACATTGTAAGCCATTTTTTTAATTAAAATTTATTACCAGCTGCTCTCATTCGTTTCGTAGATTTTTTTTAAATATCTGAAAATTCAATAAGTATTAAAAATACTAATCAATTTACATTTATTCTGTGCAGTGTTTACATCGGATTAACACCCATTAAATTCAACCGGTAGTAAAAATTCGAAAAATTTCTTATAGTAAATAAACATTTCATTGATTGTCATATCGTCCATTCTGGCCCAATACTTTTTTCCATCTATCTGGCAGTAGCTTCCTATGCTTGTTCTTCGCTAGCAAAACATTGATCTGGGTGATTTTTAGCTCGGCATTTGAAGGGAAAAAAAATTTTTCGATACCGGAATATGGTGGGTCACTATATCCCATTCAAGCTTTTAGAGATTTCTAAACTTTCATACAAGTTCAAGTTCTAAACTTTCATACAAGGTTTTAGATTTTCTTGCTGGAACCTACACCTTTTCTATGGATCAATTTTGGACTGACAAGTTTAAGTGAATCATTCGATTTGTCCAGTTGAAGACAGAATTGGTCGTTTCGTTTCCTGTGAAATCCCACCAAATAATTGGCATCTTTTTCAACGAATCTCGGCTTTCGAAGTGCTTTAATTTGGTTAATTTTTGACGTTATGATCTCTATTTTTTGTCCACAGTAATAATGCGCTTCAAAAAAGGACAATTTTTTAGACGTTTAATTTGATTCCTCAGCCAAGTCCTCTTTTGAGAAAAATCGAAATTACTTTCCGGATTACCCAATAGTGAGGATATCTCACTTTTGACAAATCTAAATGATTTTTAGAATTTTGTTTAATTTACACGTTTATTTAAACGAAAATTCAAACTAAATTTCAGTGTTTGTGCAGCGACATCTGTCGCTTAAGTTAGCCTTTAGCAGAGACACAAACTAGTGTTGTTATTGCAATTCACTGGTTAGGTTAGGCGCCCACACATCCTGTTGACAGCTGCATACATGTAATTTTTGAATTCCAGAACTCACTCCCTCGAACAACTCATACAACAAGTTCCATATCACTTTCAATTTAATTTAATTTTATTGGTTTTCCGATTGTTTGCTTACGATTACTATTTAAATGCTTATTTACAAACGTCAAGTATCATAATTTTAATACTAGAATACTATACAGTGCTTTGGCAGCTGTGGCAGCGACCACTCGGTGCAGCGGGCCGCTTCAGACTAGTGCAGCGAGCCGCGGTGCAGACGATTACGTCCCAGCATATTCAGTTCGTTCGCCAGTGACAGCGACGAGGACGACGTGGAGCGGTGGATCGGCGGAAAGGCGTCCAGGTTGCTGGCGTTGGCGGCGTTGTTGCGGGCATGCGAACGCAGCATGTTGTTGCGGTTGACCTCGCGGTACAGATCGATGGGGCGCCGGCGTGAACTGCGTCGTATCGAATTGTTAAAGGAGATCTGCAGTGAGAGGCGTTTCTGGGACAGCGCCGCGAGTTGCTCTGGCGATAGCTCGATAACCTGCGAGGCGGGCACTGTCAGCAGAGTGGCCGAGCCGGTCGCAACGTTCGACATATTCGAATTGTTGGGGTTGCCGTTGCTGTTGGTTGCACCGCAAGTGCAGGTGGAGCTGAGCGAAATGTTGTCGCCATCGTCGGGACTGCTTGCGGTGCTGGCGAATCCACTGTCTGTGCTAAAGAGCTGACTGTCCTTGGAGGCAGCATCGCGATCGAAAAGCTTCACTACCGGCATTTGCGGCGAGAGGATGATGCCCGCTTTACGGAACTCCTCCAACGCATCGTCGTACGTGGGCAGACCCGAGACGATTGTATACGAGGGTAACGACTCGGCCTCAGCGAAATCTGCGGGATAACGGCGGCAAATTTCCACCGGTTCGTTGGTGTTGGCTCGATCTGAAAGAAAAGACGAGTGAAGACGTGAATGGTTGACTTTTTAAGAAGATTTCAATATTTGGTCTATGAGTGTTTGACATCTTTAAGCCATGAGGCGCACTAATATATACATATGGACGTATATAGGTGGACTAGCGGCTGATTGCGGCTGTCTTTAATGCAAAAGCAGGGCCATCGCCGTTCTATGAAGTGCATGTAAGTAAGAAATTAGTGTTGTTGCAAAAAAATAAAACAAATTAATAGTGGAGCAACTCTGAAGATAGGCTACAAAGTTAATGCCAGAATAATTCCACTGTTAAAAACATGTATCTCGAGATATTCAGCAGAACAATTAAGTAACCAACTTGTCATGGGTCTCTTGCAGAACTTGCAACGAAGAAGAAGAAGCAACAGAATGCATCGTAAGCCATTGTCATGGACTCATCAGCTTGAAACTCCAATTCATAGAAGGGGTTTCCTAACTTCACAAGATTTTGTCCTCAGATTTTGCGAGGACATATCCTTCATACTTTTGGACTTTAACCCTTTCGCTATTTTGTTGTCATATGGCAACATGCTACTTTGGGGACGTCTGCACCCTCTGTGGTTCCAGGAATATTTTTTTTTATTGGTCCTTAGAATAGTTTGAAGTTTCAAGAAAAATACGAAATTAATAAACTGAATATTTAAGTTTAAAGAAAAAAGTATACACGTTTTTTTAATGGTATATCTTGACATAGTAAAGGAAGAAGAAGCAGAAAAATTAAGATAACTTTTTAATTTTACGTTTTCTTTAAATTAAGATACTTTTTTTTATTCGGCGAAGATTTGTATTTCAAGGAGATCTTTTTAACTCACAGTGACTAGGCGAGTGGGGTTTTGCGGCAATTTTTTTGAATTTTTTTCTTATTATTTTTCTTGCGAAATTTTAGTTATATTCTAGAAAATCTAAGGTATTGAACCGTGGTGGATGCAATTTTTCTTTATTGTTACTAGGAATATCGCATCACATATTTGAAGATATTTTTGGTTTTCCAAAAGAATGCACAACCAATTTTTAATTGATACCCACTTTAACACCAAACACAAATCAATACTAATGAGTACAACTCTTTTCCAACGCTAAAAAGCCAACACACAGTGTTTAATTCTTCTATCTGACACGTGCGACGTTTAACCCCACAACCAGGACGAGTGCGTCCCCTGTTCGTTTAATGTTTCCTCAACACTCAAACTTACCCCATAATTAACAAAAGTCAATTGAGAAATACAAAAGACTTAAAAGTGGATTAAAGGTTGCTGGGGGAAAGGCAGGAGATTGCTGTTTGATGGGGTGTGAGGCTCCAAACTGTACATTATTACACCGAACGAAAGGGTTTTGTAGAGTGCGCAGATCCTTTTCAACTCGACAAAACCCGGCCATTAAATCTGGACTTAAACCGGTGACTCAAATGCTGAAGCCCTCTCGTTCAGCCAATGATTGCACTAAGCATCTGCAGCAAGTTCGCCGCATACGCCAGTATACGCAAGTACGCTGCTTTCTACGCTTGGCATCGCTTTTATTCGCTATTAATTTTTTAATTTAAATGCAACACTTTCAAGTTCTATTGTGTGCGTGTGTGTGTTTTTCAAATATGCCCACTGCCATTTTTCAAACTGTCACTTTTGACATTGTAGAAGCGCAACATTTACCTCGCATCCGACGCCCTCAAACGAGCTTTTGCCAACATGCCAACGTAACGGAACAGGCCTTTCCGCGCACGTTTCCCCTTCTGCAGTCTGGCGCGTTTTGTAACAATCGCGTCAAACAGCCGCCCCAGCCGCCCGGCGCACAATAAAAGCAGTAATAAATGTACATTTCGGAATATCATCAATTTCCAGCAGCAGCAAAAAACGTGGCCTGCGTGGAAGTGGGGGCTGTGCACAGCGCCCACTCAATCGAATGCGTAAAACAAACAAAAGGGTGTGAAATGATGCAGACACTGCAAGTTTTTTGAGATGCGGCTCTGCCCTGAACTGGGGTTACACTTTTTAGCATTCACCTTTTACTCCCCTTCACGCACACACACACGCACGCACCCTGCAGCCAGCATAAAAGATGAGCTGAAAGTGCCGCAAAAGTGTGCAGCAAGTTGCGGCAACCGGCCTGAAACTAATCTCCGACAACGAGCCGAAGTGCGACGCATCAAGGTGAGTGGTTGGAGTTGAGACTCGCTTCGGTGATTGTTGCATTATTTGAAAATTTGATAAGTGGATGGGGACGGCGATTGTGTGAGTCATCGCTAGCGAGCACCAGGGAATTCCCCATTAATGGGGATTTCCCAAACATAACCTTCAGGATTAAATTCATCGTAAAGGCAGCAAAAATATTGGCGGAAAGCTGAAATGTGGCAGACGCGCAAGCGCCATGAAGGGATGATTGTTGTTGGCTGCGGCGCGTTGTGGGTGGGTGCAACTGTTCGTATGGCATTATGCTGGCAGGTAGATAGATGGGGAGGATTTTTGTTGTTGCTTAGTTGGCATACGTTCGTAACAGGTTGCTTTGCAATAAGTTTTTGCGTTTTAGACAATGTGGCTTGTGTGCTTTTTGAGTTTTGCTGAATTGAAAAGGTTTTTGTTAAGTTTATTTCGATTCTACTAACGAAGAGAGAAGAGCTTTGAAGATCTAAAAAAATGTTAAGATCTGGTCCATATTTAAAAGGGTGTGGGCCACAATTTTGTGATTATATGCGCATCATGTTCAGGTCTTGGTTGCGAGAAGCTAGAAGTGCTTGGGTCCTTCGTCCCATGTGAGCCCAAATATTTGTCTTCAGTTTACGTTTGAATTTTTTTTATGGGGGTCAAAGTTTTCCCCTTTTTGCACATTCTTATGGTGAATCGGCATACGAAAACCATGTAGCCTCACATTTTAGGTATATGATGTGTTCAGAAATTTGATGTAAAATACTACGAAGAACATTTTTGTGGATCATTTTAACCCTGTAGCTCCTATTTGTATGGGTTAATTTGACCCTTTTTTCTAAAATGCCAAAAATGTCCTATAAAACAGGACTTTTTAAGGACAAAATGTACCACGAAATTATTTGCCATGAAATTCTACTAAAGGTCTCTGAATACATCAAAGCTCAGAAATTAACTTTAACTTTATTTCGTACTTACTCAAAATTGGTACTAAAATGTCCTAAAATGTCCGTTGTCAGAACTTTTTAATTTTTTTGGGAATATGGACTGTTATGAATTTAAACATTCCACGGTAAAAAGCCGCAGCGAAAGGGGAAAAGAAGAAAGCTATCAAAATATAAAAATATATTTGAAATCATTCGATCCTCTGAACAGCGGCCTTGTGCACATATCTGTGGTCAAAAGCAATAACCGCTAAAGTCGACTTAAGAAGAAGTTCAGTTATGGATGCCAGCATGTTCCCTTGACTGTGCTCTAGGTTTGTGTAAAATCGGGAAGTTTGTAACTTTAATATAAAAAAGTTATTAATAACTTTAGCGTTACTACTTGTATCAAATATGCGCCTAAAATTTTAAAACGAGATTACTCGAAACAGCAATTTTCGACTTGGGCGGTTATTGCTTTTGACCACAGAAATATTGACTTCGACGGGTGCTTAAAAATAATTGAAAAACATATAAATATGCTGATTACTTTCATTAAGAACTCACCAAGTTAAAGGTGTATCACACACATACTGCTAATATAGCAAGAAATCAACATGCTGTTTTTCTTGTTAAGTCCAATAGAATGTTTCGATATTTAAAGCTTGGATTGACAAAGTGACAGACCGCAGTATTTCTCTGCGCACACAATTTACCCCGTCGGCCGTCCCATATATAACCACAATCCCTGTAGCTTTCCAAAAAGGCAACAAATGACAACATAAAATGTTTTGTTTATTTACTCAAAAATACGAAAATAAAAGAAAACTGGGCCGAGCAGAAACGTTAGCAGGCAGAAACGATGGCAGCTTTTTTCTGCAGACAGCATAAGCCAACGACATGTCAATATTTCGTAACTACATCAACAAAAATCAACTTAGGCAAGCGCCTAAAGCCACACTTCCTTCGCTCCACCGCACACGCACACACACATACACACACATCCACACACACTTAGCCACACATCCCACAGCAATGTGCTGGAAGCAACAATAGCCTCGCGCAACATAAACAGGGATCCGCTACGGGCTGTAGGCTCATTTGTTTTATGTTGAGCATTTTATGCTTCACCCAGATGCGAAATTGGGGAACAACAAACAGTCGAACGTGTAAAAAACCACCCAGAGAGTTTTTCCGCAACGTTGGAGCAGGTCGAGCAACGAGACGTCGAGCGTGCCATGCTTTTTCTCGGCTGTGCTTTGGGGTTTATCTCGCTGCGTTGGATGCCGAAAACGGTGGAGCATAAAAGAACGAAGCATTCAAACGACCTTGTGAATGTATATGTAGCACTCACCCAACGCGGCCACATAAATTTGCTGGCAAATTGCAGCGAAAATTCGCCCCAAATGTGCCTTTAAAGCCGCCCAGAGCCTTGGCCCGCGCACCACTCCGCCAGTTGTCACTGCCAGTTTGCACAGAGATTGGGGGTTCGGCTGAAGAGAAAGGGACGAAGATGATAAAGTCGCTCTGCGGTGGTTACGTTAAGCGAAGGTTAAATTTGTTGCTTTTGCCAAAGTGTGCGGCACAGTTGCAATTTTCAATGATAGGCGATCGGTGGGAGGAGGCCAGCGTGATGTTGGCTTTTGGAAGGCTAATTTGGACGCCAGGAAAATTCGTCGCTGCAGCAACGAGGGGCGGCGATGCCTCATTTTTTATGCCAGAGTCCATGCCGGCAATGATGTTGTGCGATACACACATACATACACACAGACAGTGCGAATAAATAGAAAGGAAGACAGAAAC